>JAWNMR010000492.1:15392500-16715000 GCA_035043845.1 Drosophila picticornis | reverse complement strand
ATATGTGTGTGTGTGTGTGTGTGTGGGTGTGTGTGCGTGGGTGTTTGTGTGGGCGTTCTCTGTGCTATAGCCAGAATATATGTAGGCATAACATTTATATACTATACACACTATAATATAATGTGTGTCTACTTCGATCTGTGTAAACTTTGTGTTGAAAACACAAAAAGAATTCCGTTGCTGAGTATTTCGAAATTATTGTTGTTGTTGTTGCTGTTGTTGCTGTTGTTGTTCTTGTTGTTGTTTATTTTTTGGTTTTTATTTTTGAGAGAATTTTGAATTTCTATTTCTTTTGTGGGCCGCGTTTTGTTTTGTCTTGTTTTTTTAAATAGAACATTTTCGACAGCCATTCATGTAGCGCATTAGCAAACGCATCCATCAGATACACACAGTCGCTTTGTCACGCACACAAATGCAAAACATAAGTGGAAACTAAAAACATCTCAGATACATGTATACATCAAAAGTGTTAATCCTGACTGGTGGATGGCGAGTGGAATGAAATGGTCATCGCATTTTCTGCACTCAATTTCTAAGACGAGGTTTTGCAAAATTCGAATGGCAAGCTAAAAAAAAAAATGGGGAACAAATTAAGCTGGCAACTTTTTAGTTTCCCATCCGAGCCGATATAAGATTATTATATTTATCTTCATTTATTTAATTTTTTTTTTAAATGAGCATTGTTGAATGAGTTCAAGTTTAATTTCGCTCGACTCAAACTTTAAACTTGTTTTGAAAAAGGTAATTTTGGCGTGCTCATGTCGCATATTTAAATGTAATATTGGTGCTCAGATATATATTATTGTTTTTCAGATATTGGCTTCACTGATTTTCAGCTAATATTTATAATATCGACACATTCTTGCAAGGCCGAGTCAAAACAGTCTAATTCGTCTGTCAGTCAGTGTTTCTCTGCAAACTTTTCAAGTTAACTTGACGAAACTTTGCATAAATCGGTACTTAAAAATATGTTTCCGATCACAGTATCTCTATAAATTCTATAAATAAGATGAGTTCTTGTGCAAAAAGTGTTTGATTGTTAACCATGATAACCGAACCGAACTCATCAACTATGCATCTCAATATGGTCCAAGTATGTCAACTCCAGACTAGCATATCATATAGCTTTCATAGGAACAATCAAGTATGTTGGAGGTAGGCGCTTGGAGTGTTCGGCTATGCCTTGTGACTTATTTAGGTGGCATTCTGCTGTTTGCTTCTGCAGCTATTTTTATTCTGAAAGCCGTTTGAAACAGTTTTAAACAGATTTTCAGTAAATGGTCCACGAAATTTATGATGCTCGATTTTGCTTCCCATGTGTGTGTGTGTGTGTGTGAGAGTTGCTGTTTTGCTTTTGGTCAAGTTTTTTTGTGTGTGCTATTTTTGAACTTTGGCAAACAGGAAACGGGGCGGTGTGAGGGGTGATGGTTGGTGGGTGGTGGGAGGAGTCACAAGAAGGTAAGAGTTAAAGGTCCACACTGATGTGTGTCCCTTCGATTATTGGAGCACTCGGAAAATTGTGGGTCGCATTTGTTGCACAAGTCGTTGTTGCAACCCCATTGGCCTTGTGGCCATACGCGCTACCTGACAACAATTTGATGTCGCTTATTTGACCCATATCAGGTTATAGAGCTGACACAAACACACACCGACACGCACACACCCACTCCGAAGCACTCACATGCAGATACAATACACACACATATATATAAATACATATATAAATACATATCTATATATAAATATATATATTTTTTTTTTTTGCCTAGATGACGTGCAGGCTGCAGCAACAGCAGCAGCCGTAGCAGCTGCAATTTGCACTAGTTTCATGCTGCACGTCACTGAGGACCAGCGATGACGTCATTAACCATTGCCAGTACCTCTGCACCAGCAACAGCACCAGCAACAGCAACAGCAACAGCTCGAGCAGCAACAGCAACAGCAATGCATGGACTAAGTGGCGTCTAAGCGATGCCTAATCAGCTGTCAGTTGCAGTTGCAAATTCCGATTCTCAGGGAATTCCCGTGAAAACCCTAGAAAACACACACACACGCACACGATTTGACGATAGAATCGAAATCGTCATCGAGTTCGAATACGTAATGTGTTCTGCTCCTCATCTGTGTTTATGTTTGGCGATCTGGCGTTAACAGCATTTTTGGCATTTTGACGCTCGGTCGTTTTGGCCTTGAACAGTTGCGCTCGCACTTTTGTAAATGAAATTTGCAAAATGCAACGCGTCATCATCAATGGATTCATATTTTCTCTGTGCAGCTAAGCTGGGTCAAAAACACCCACAGCATCACCAACACCATCACCAACACCAACACCCACAGAGAGAGAGTGCGTCCATGAAATGTTTACTGGGCATTCTCATTATGAAACAAATTATCTGACACGCGTTAGCTCTGCCTGGCATTGAGGATATTTTTAGCTATGGTTGTCTGGGTTCTCGTTTCAACTTTTGCAGCTTTGACTTGTGGGGTGCAGCCGGTTGCACAAATGCCTTTTCCTGGAATTCTGTGTGGGATGCTTCTTTCGCATAAAATATAATATAATTGATGATTAAATTTAATTAGGTTCCTTGCTAGAAGTACAAAAATAAAAGTATAACATTTATCTGGCAAAACATTGTCGTATACATCAAGGCAACTGGGCATGTTTACAACATCGGTTAAGTTCTGAGAAAGCTATGACAGTAAAATAATTGGAGAAATGCCTCGAAGGATTCTAATTTAAAAAGTACAAAAATGAACGTTTATCTTAGACAGGCCGAAGATTAAATACCCTCTGCTGAGCATCTACCAGTTTTGATCCAGATTCATCAAAAGTTCACTTAAACTGGCTTTGTTGACACGGCTAGTGATGCTTATCAAGAATACATGCATTATAGGGCGGAGGCAATCTGAAAAAATAATATGCAAGGGTACAAAAAGTCGAAAGAGCTCGATTAGTAGATAGTTCTAAGAACTATAGATGGACGCGATTATACAGACAGACATTCCCGTAATAAAAAAAAGGAACAAACAAATGATGTCGGGAAAGGTGTTCAATATTGTCTTTCGTAAAAAAAGGCAAATATATAAAACAGCAATATGCAAAAACAAATTGAGTTAATTTTTAGAAAAGGTCATTGCATGCAAAGCTCTATAAATTTAAATAAACACTTTGATTTATGTTATTTTGATTGATGCAACGCCACAAAACGATGATGCTACTTCAAGCAGCGTAAACTTACTCAACCAGCTCAGAATCTATTTGTGAATGAAAATTCAGCTGGGCAGGTGCTTAACGCTTAACGCCCTCAAAGTGACTGAATAAAGCTGGCGGGCTTTGTGGAATGTGGAGATGGTAATTGAGAGCAATTACGCAATAACTTGATAGCACGAGCGACGTTCATTAAATTGCAAATCCGGCTTAAAACCAGCTATGATAACACAAGTGCTTTGTGCTATTTATGACAGCGCAATAACTGACTTTCAAGAAGCATTCATGAAAGTTATTCAACAGAATAATGATGCCAATGATAATCAACTGAAACATGCTGCTGAGTGACTTGCATAAGCTGCACCCACTCAGTTCCTTAGTTGCAATTTATTAAAGATACAAAGTTGGTGGGATACCTCTTTCAGGAATTCGAAAAAAAGAAATTATTAAACTTACTGGCTCGACTTTTGTGTTAGAGTTAAGTTGTCGTCTTCCTTTAGAAGTCTCTCAACATGCAAACTAAAGCAAACAAAATTAAATTATATGAATTTATAAACTATCTAAAATGTTTATATTTGTGAAATCTTAAAACTCGTATAATAATATTTATAGGCAACAATGCCACAGAGCTCTTTGTACACATATTAAAAAACACCCTTGTACATTTTAGAAATATTTACCCTAAAAGGCCCTAACTTAAATAAAATATTCTTTCTAAATAATAAGGTGAGTGAGTCAAGGAAAATTTATAGAAATTCAAAGCGATTTTTACAGTGTACCAGCACTTGATTGCATATTCACTTGAGTTTTAAATTATTAAAAAACAACAATATTATTGAAGGACCCTCATACTTATGGCTTACTAGAAGCTTTAAGAGATGCTGGCTCGAATATTGAGTAAGTAAGCGCTTCAAAGATTTTGAAAGCTCAACTATCTAGCTGAATATATACCCTATGAATAAATATTTGCTCATTCATATCTAGCTTAAGCACTATTTTCAGCTATGGTAATATTTCAACAGCTAAGCAAAACACGATTACGTTTTTGATTTAATAAATATTTGCTTAGCGTGCCGATTTCTATTCACAGCCAAGAACACATCTGGTATAAATACACAATACAGAAATATGTACGGATTCATTTAGTACAGCATATGCAAATATGTATTCATATTACACATTCATACATGCATATAAATATATTTATATATATATATATATATATATATATATATATATATATATATATATATATATATGGTTTATATTAAAAGAGGATGTACAAATCTATTTTGAAACCATTTGTGAAATTTACACATGGATTTTTATTGATACACAAAAATATGTCTTCTTTAAAGATTATAAATACACAAAAAATACATATAAATATAAATATTCGTGCAACATAACAATGCATATAAAAAACCTATTTAAACATGCCAATTTCATTTATATATGGTATATTAGCATATAGAACAAATATATAAAAGTGACATTTTCGATGGCAAATGAGACTGTTGCTGCCCGTTGCTGCAACCCAGTTGCGAACCCGAATACAAGCCTGGTCCGGAGACGAGACCCATTTCACGACCGGCCACGAACTGTCTGGCTTAGTCCCAGGTCCAGGTCTGAGTCCCACTCCCATGGCGAACCCTGCAGTTTTATGACGCAAATGCAAATTGAATTGAAATTGATCAGTAATTGGCAGCTGGTTGTTGCAGAATGTTCAGGGACGGGTTCGGGGCCGGGTGTGCAGAGATTGTAGATGTGAAGTTAACGCAAATTTGCGTTACTTCCGTTAAAAGAGGATATATTGAAATGTATTTTGTGTCGATAAAATTGACATTTGTACATGGACAATAAAAAAATCTTTTAAGATTATAAATGCACAGAAAATATATAAATAAAAATATAAATACTCACAACAATTCAAGTAAAGAAAGCGGACAAACTTGGTCCCCTTAAGAGACCCAAAAATCAACATCCTTATAAGATTAACGGAGCATCTTAAATATCTTGTTCACAGAAGTTGCCCTCGATCAAGAGAGTTAAGAAAAGGGAAAAGAAGACATAAATCATATGTGCATCCATTGAATTGTATATATACATTTTATAGATATGTCTATTTAGCTGTGCATAAACTGTTCAATAGGGCAATCAAGGATTCCTATTTACATTTTTTATGTTTTCTGTTTTTTGTATTTGCTTTGCCTTAGTGATTAATGCCAAATAAAAATGCAGATAAAATACCAATAAAAACTTGCCTATTTTTGTACATTTATGCATAGCAAACAAATATGGATGAAAAGATGAAAAGTCCAGGCACGAAATCGCGCTACCCACTCCCAAGCGAACCCTTGCCACTATGTGACGCATATGCAAATTGAAATGAAATTGACTAGTAATTGGCAGCTGGTTGCTGTGGATTCAGTGGTGTGTAGAGATTGTAGGTGTAAAGTTGATGCAATTTTGCTCTTCTACTGCTGCTGCTGCTGCTGCTGCCGATGCTGACCCCGTTTGAGTGTATTTTTAGAAAAGTGCACTAAAAATAAATGCGAAGGTCCCAACCACTGGGCGGGTATGCCAGGCTGCAACAACAATTTGGTATATTATGCACAACCCCTCTCCTCTGCCAATATCCCTCACTCGCTTAAGGTCAAAGTGTGTGTGCGCGTGTGTGCGTGTGTGTGTGTGTGTGTGTGTGTGTGTGTGTATTTGTGTTTGTGACGTATGACGCTGGCAATGTCAAACAGGTGTCGACGTCATCGCAGGCTGCAGCGTCTACTACAAGTACCCCTTGAAATCATTCACATGGCGCCTTCGTCATCGACGGCGATTCCCCTCCGACCAGCCTCCTCCGCAACCCCAACCAGCCCCACAAGCAGCATCGATTGGCAGCCTGCGAATTCTGCTAACACAGTGACCTAGTGGCGAGGCCGTCGTCGTCGACAAAAGCTAAAGCGAAAGCGAAAGCGAAGGCAAATGGGTCCACTAAATCACAATCAGTTTTTTTTTTTGGTATTGTGCTTCTTCTTTTCCCTTTACGGTGCTTCGATCTAGTGACGTCTTAGCTGGCATTCATTCACAGGATATGAGCCGTTGCAACGTTTTCGTGGTTGTGCAGCCAAGGTGCGGCAGCAGCAACAAAAATAGCAGCAACAGCACCAGCAGCAGAGGGAAGCAAGCACAGCAGAGTATGGCGCTGGATGGGTGTGGGGAGGTAATAGTTGGCAGAAGGACGGAACATATAAAATTTCATTGAGAAAAAGAGGCAGCAACAGCAACAGCAACAGCAGCAGCAGCAGCAGCGCAGCCTCCGAACAAATCAAAACGCTGCAAAGGACATTCAGTGTGTCGCACTCCCAACCACTGCTGACGCTGCAGTCGATGCTGACGTCGCCGTTGGCGTCAGCGTTGCAAGCTGTGTCTGCGTCTGAGTTAACTTTCTGAGGCTGGCGCACTTGGTAACATCAGTCGGAAATACATCTTCAAGCCAACCAGTTCATCAATCTCTCTCCCAAAATTCGAACAACAGTCTTATCATGCTTATTATGATAGGCAGCTCTTTGTGACTTGCAACTGATTTCTACTCTTTTTTTTGTTGGTTTTTTTTTAATAGTGCGTTGTCCAGTGTTTATTGCAAAGCTTGTGAGAAGTGCTAGAGCTCCTACGCTGAGTAAGTATCTTTCGAAATGATTCGCTTTGCTTTTTACAGCAGTGCATCCGGGGGTCTGCCACACTTACGAGTTCCACTATTCAAGTTTTGAGCGTATTTGAAATCAAAAACTTGACACGTTGAGCTCGTGTGTGCGTTGCGGAAATCAACTTGCTCAAATCTGATAAAAGTTCATTATAAAAAAAAATGAGGGTTTCAAGTGTAAGACAAGTTTAAATTTTGATTAAATTATGAGGCTCAAGAAAGTGACTTTAAAAAATATGTTCCCTATTTTGTTTCTTCGAATTAATAAAACTTAAAAATGTAAAATTTATTTAAATTCTTTTCCTCATTTAATATAGATGCAATATCGTCCTTTTTAAATTAATTGAAATCTTGTTCCAACGAAAGGCCTAAAACAAAAACTGACATGATTTTAACCATACAAAACAAGAAGGAATGCTCTAGTCGGGAGAGCTCGTTTAGGAGATACACTGGACTCACCCGATATTTGTTTTAAATATATTAGAGAATGTGCTTCAGTCTTATGACCAATTTTGAAAAAGGTAGGCAAATTAAGTGTAAAAAAGCGCCTGTTTTTATTTATAATATGCATATTCATTCAAAGATATACAGCTTATCGATCATAAGTCAAAATTTGTCAAATATCAACTGGAAGTTTTTTGGCTTTCAAATTGCGGTGTTCGTTATTATCAAACATCGAATTGTATCGTTATTCGCGAAATAAATAAATAAACTTGATCTGCGTATGCGAGAAATAATATTAAACATTTTAAATCACTAACTCGTTTAGTCTCTAAAGGTCCGTTTGCTTACACAGACGGACAGAAAGACGCGCAGAATGTTAAAGTGACGTATATAATCCTTCTACCTGTTACACACTTTCTGCAAAACTTCATTATACCCCCCTCAGTAGGAACAATCGGCCAATTGTACACATATTCAGTACTTAGATAATCCTTTCCGAAGAACCAACAAAGCGATTCTTCTTGAACCGTTAAGAAAATACAGAGCAAGTTGTGTGTGTGTGTTTTGAAAGCGTATCTAAAGCAGGTATTTAAATTTTCCAGTTCTGAAGCATTCCCAATTTTGTGTGATTTTCATGCTACTCGTTTCTTTCGAAAAATCGTTATCCAAGCATATAAATCGACTTATACTTAATATTTTAGATGGTTATTATTTGATGTTTATTTTTTTAGTTGAAAACCGCATAAATAGAAATTAGTGAAACAGCTAAAGCAACAGTAAATCAACAGCATTCTATACAAATAACTGTGCATTTAAACTAATGTTAGGCTTGTCTGAGACATGTTCAGAAATTACCCTTTCGTTTTTATTGCATACTATTTGATTGAGTGAAGCGAATCCCAAAAGCGAGTTAGGCACAAAAATGGTTGTAGCACGCTGACGACTATTCTTACTACCACTGCCACCAAATTTGACTAATTTGACAGCCACAATTGACAGAAGAGAAAAATGAAAACCGTTGCCTGCTTACAGGCGCTGCCACTGTTGCTGGTGCTGCTGTTGCTGCTGCTGTTGTGGCTGTTTGCCAGCAACATGTGATAGACTGCTTATAGAGGCCATTTACCCGCCCAGCTGTTGACGTCATAGTCATCGGTAAAGAGCAACAGCATCATGGCCAGGCCCAGGTCACGAACAGGCTGCACACACCCACCAAGCATCCCTTTAACCCTATGACGAGTTGAATGCGAAAACCGAATGAAACGAAACGAGACCGTGACGTCATCAACGTTGGTAAGCAGCTGGTGGACTCGACGCGTGTCCTAGATTTGAACTTTAACCACTTCCATGCATATCCATCTACATCTACATCTGGATCTACATCTACGTCTACATCTACGTCTACATCTGCATCTACATCTTCATCTAAATCTACATCTACATCTGCATCTTCATCTTCATCTTCATCTAAATCTACGTCTACGTCTACATCTACATCTACATCAACATCTGCATCTTCATCTAAATCTACGTCTACATCTACATCTACATCTACATCTACATCTACATCTACATCTACATCTACATCTACATTTACATCTGCACCTACATCTACATCTACATCTTCATCTACATCTGCATCTACATCTACATCTACGTCTAAATCTACATCTACATCTGCATCTACATCTACATCTACATCTGCATCTACATCTACATCTACATCTACATCTACATCTACATCTACATCTACATCTACATCTACATCTACATCTACATCTACATCTACATCTGCACCTACATCTACATCTACATCTTCATCTACATCTGCATCTACATCTACATCTACGTCTAAATCTACGTCTACATCTACATCTACATCAACATCTGCATCTTCATCTAAATCTACGTCTACATCTACATCTACATCTACATCTGCATCTACATCTACATCTACGTCTAAATCTACATCTACATCTGCATCTACATCTACATCTACATCTGCATCTACATCTACATCTACATCTACATCTACATCTACATCTACATCTACATCTACATCTGCACCTACATCTACATCTACATCTTCATCTACATCTGCATCTACATCTACATCTACGTCTAAATCTACATCTACATCTGCATCTACATCTACATCTACATCTACAACTACATATACATATACATATACATATACAAATACTTATACATATACATAAATGTACATATACTGATCATGTGCAGCTTCTATCGCGTCACTCTGCGAAGGCTGCAAACATTTTGCCAAGTTACTTTTGCAACTTTGACCTCCACTTCTCATGACCCGACCCGACCTCGCGCCACACCACGCCCCCACTGTCTCTTCGCCCTCTCTCGCCCACCACCGATAAGGACATGTTTGACGTTCTCGCAGCAAACACCCCCACTTCAGCACCCACTGCAACCCTTTTAAAAAATATGTAAGATTGGTCGAGTAGAACGCGCACGACCAGCAGATACCCTGAACCCGGCCGATCTAAGTATTAATCAAATATGAAGAAAAAAAATATTTCGCTTTGAAATGTTAAAACAAAAACCGCGTAACTCAGTGGAAAGTCACTTGATTCACAAGGAATGATTCTGGTCACATTAAAGCGGTGGTGAAATTTAAATCTGAAATAATAATTTTAAATAATAATAAAGAAGTATAATTAACAAAAAAAAAACCTAATGTTAGAGTTCTGTGTGTACACATAAAATAAAAACATGCTGATAATTAGAACATTTTTTTCTGAATTTTAGAAAATGTACTCTGGAACATAGAAAATATAAATATATTTTCAGTATAATAATGTGAATTAAACTTGGCGCCAAATGTATGACGATTCTGTAAAATCTTTGCAGATTTTTTGCATTTGCATTTAGTTATGCATGTCAGCTCATAAACATATTTGTTCCTAATCGATTCACACATGAAAATTGTATTTTTATTGCTTTCGATACATGATTCTTATCGATTTTGAGGATACTGCTAAAGTTTCCGATTACTTTAAATTAACTGCATCTGCATATGAAATACAGGAACTCATAGCTCTAAACCGGCGTGTCTATAAATCAACTCGGCTTTTGATGCGGATACAAAAATTATATATATATATAATATATATATATACATATATTAAATAATGTTGCACAACTTTTTTATACCCTCTTTACCCATTCTCAATACTTTCAAGATTCACATCCCCTACAAAAGCGAAAACAAGACAGGTCGCTTATGCTATCATTCCGTCCTTTGGCTGTCTGTCAATGTGCTCATTTAATATTGACGATATTATTAAATGAATATTGATTGATATTTCAATTGTCAGTGTGTTAGTTTGCTAGTTTATTGGGGGTTTGTATGCAGTTCGCTTTGTTCTTTGCTTTGTTCTCTCCAACACACGTTGCTAACACTATGCTAATTTATTGATAATTTGGTCTGAAATCAAGTCTATAATTTTAAAAAATCTATTCATATTTAAAATTTAAATATGTTTTTCGCTGGCTTCAGGTAAAGTTTACTTTTATCTTTTATATTTACACAACGTTTCTCCAGGCAGCTGTTTCAAAGTGAACCAAAATTTATTGTAAGGATTGTGGAAACCCAGGAAAGCCCAATCAGTCCAAAAATGATTAAACATTAGAAGCGTAGTATTAGGGAAAGTGCAATGTTAAGTTAGAAGAAAGTAATAGAGAGGTATAGGATAAGAGGGACAATCAAGAACCTGTAGATTTTATTGATGTTATAATGAAAGGCAATGCGTTATGAGTTGTGTATGAAGGCGATAGGAAAGGAATAAAGTTAAGGCGACCACAGATGGAAGATTAATAAGAAAAACCATACTGAAATCCGACTACAAACGAAAACTGGGATACCTGTTAAGATATAAACCCAAGCCATTTTAATGAACACAATTAGACCATTGAATTAATAATGCATTTTTATTTGAATATTTGAATATTTGAATCTAAACTTCCACAACTTTATCAAAAAAAAAGAAGCCTTTCATTAAAATTGTTGTATTCCTAATTATTACTTGAATCAGATGATAAAAGAAGAAAGTCACTTTTGTTCGCTTTATACAAATTAATAAACAACTTTACAAAACGAAACTTTGAAGTTGAACTAAAATATGCCTTGTTGAAGACTTATGAAACAAGTTTCACGCTTCGCTTACGCATAACACATTCAAGGACCATTTTGTCCAAGACATTGGTTACGGCAATTAAATTACAAACAAGTGGGAACAGAACAGGTGGCAAAGAACACCTTCGGGGCGTGCCTCGACTTGTGGGAGATGTGGGTTTTCGCAATTTGTGTGGGCGGCAATGGGCGTGGCCAATAAATCAACAATCTTAGCAGGTTCTCAGGAATCTATTTTACAATTTTACAATTTTGATGACTCTAGCTCAAAAACGGTGCAAGAAGGGCCGTGAAACTAATAAAAATGTATTTGATGAATTTACCTTTAAAATCATGAGAGATGTAGTTTTATTGCAGTGCATTTGACGATGTTAACGATTTCCTAGCAGCGCAATTATAACACTTTATCTGGCGCGAATATTTATTTCAAGTTTGAAATCTTTTCTACAGTCTAAGAAAATAAAATCAATTGAAAATACCATAAATCCTTACAATAGTTTTCTGATTGTTAAAGGGTTTTCATACAATCGTATAACTGCTGTGTATATCAAATATGGCGAAAAGGAAAGAAATATGACAATATATAGAAAATCTGCTCGACTTTTGTTTCATATTCCCAGTTGTTGTAGCATACTTTTTGAGGGCAACCAAGGCAACAAGCTTCATGAATCCGGCAAATGCATTGTCTGAGCAAATTTATTCATGCATAGCTCAGATTTTCATATTTTACTTCATTGTTTGATACTAATTGGGAGTAGTCTAAATACGGGTAGGTGTCACAGGTGGTCAAGGAAACTTGCCACGGGAAAATCAGTAACAAAAAGCAGATGTCAAAAAGTGTTGCCAGCGTTTTTTTATTTCTTACAAGCAATGTGGATGTGTGTGTGTATTTGTGTGTGTGTGTGTGTGCTTGGGTGTGGGTGTGGGTGTGGGTAGCATGCCAATTGTATTTGGCTGTCACCTGCTTGGAAAATTATGGTTTCACATGGCAGCAAACAGCAAGAAGAAGAAGAAGAAGAACTGCACATGAGGCAGAAGCAGAAGAAGCACAAGCGGAACAAATAGAAGCAGAAGCAGAAGCAGCAGTAGAAGAAGAAGAAGAATAGCAATAGTGCCACTCTATTGGCCTCTTTGCCGCAGACAATCTGTCACTTGATACACACCATTTTCACTAAGCGCCGTCCAGCAACACCCCCTCACCCACTCTCTCTGCCTCTCTCTCGTACAGACACACACGCCGTGCACCATGCCCGTGGCAGGGTGCTAAGCTGCTGGCCGCTTGCTGATTGTTACCTTGTTGAGATTCCCCACACGGTCACACATCAGGCCCCGTTGTACGGGCGCAGCGCAGCGAAGCATTCCAAACGATGCGATGCCATACAAGTGATCGTCGGTAGGGCGTAGGCGTGGGCGTGGGCGTGGCACTGACAGCTAGGCGGCGGGGGGTGGTGGCTGTAGAGTGGGGGCCGTTTGGGGTGTGTGGGGTCAGTTAAAGGTGTCACAAACATGCATGGAACAATGTTATTTAATTTTTGTTAGCTTGGTCAACACGAGGTTTCCTACAGATTGCACCCTACTCAAACCGCTGTCGAGTTAACCACCCTATAGTGGTGCATGCAATATTGTTGCAAGTGTGGCAAGTGCCAGTGGCCAGTGGAGTTGCAATTACATCGCTCGTGGCGGCATCATATTTCCCAGTTGCCTTGTTTTTTTTTCCTTTTCTTTTTCCTTTTGGAACTGGGCTTCAGCGTCGAGCAACCTGCCTCAATGATTCCTTTCGACTTGCACCAACCCATTTTAGGGGGGCTCTTCCCATCCATCCTCCACGATCTTCTTCTTCTTTGTCTGTTTTCTTGTTCAAATGCTGTTGCTTGCCTTCATTTTTGATTTGCAATCGAACTAGCGCCTAAAACTAAGCAGCGACAGTTTGCTGCACTAATACATACAGTGATACCTCGCAAACGACTTTCTTTTCAATTTATTCGTATATTATATTCATAGCTAATGATTCTTACACCGGATTCTTGCAACAAAGAGTTTATTTATATATTTAATATTTTTTTGTTTTTTACATTTTCAATTAAATTATTTATTTCGAATTATTTGATTTATATTTATAATGTATGTTTATATATTAATAATGATTATTGCTTCTGCATTTTTAAAGAGAATAGGATTCCCTAATTAATTTTACTATTATAGCTTAACGCACGTTTATTTACTGACAAAATAATAGTGATCTGTGTTAAACCGGATTATATAATAGGACTTGTCTCTGGTTGATTAATCAGAAGATATTCCACGAAAAAATCAATGAATAATTATAACAACAGAACAAAACGCATTTCTAGACAATTCTTATATATCAGTGACTACTGTAAGCACTGCCCAATAATATGTATTACAAAGTCACAACCACAAACCAACACACACACACACACGCACATCTGAGACTTCGGCTTGCATTTGCCCGATATGTAGGTGTGTGTGTGTGTGTGTGTGTGTGTGCATACACACGCAAATGCGGGCAGTTGAAGAAATTGATGACAACAACACAAACAACAAGAGGCAGCGACAGGAACAACAGCAACTTTGCCACTTGAGGGATGCGACGTGAGCAGAGAAAAACGCTTACGCTTACGCTGACAGCGACGACAACGACGACGCCGACGTCATGTGGCATTGTGGCAATGTGGCTCACCTGCAACTATAAAAGCGGCCCGTTGGCCTGAACATTGTCTCAGTTAAATATTGTTAATTAAGCGACAACAGCGACGAGCAGCAGCCAGCAACATCAGCCAGTCAGCAACAATAATTTTGCATTGGCTAGAAAAGCATATTATTTAAAAATATGTAAATAATTTTTTTCAAGTGCTCACACTACATCAAATAAGGATACACCAAAAACATACAACTTAACAAATATATTGTTTTTTTTTTTCTTTTTTTGTAAATTTGTGAAATTGGAAAAATCATCGATTTACATGGCAAGTTTTCAAAGAAAATCAAACAAACAATTTTGATGTCCATTAAAGGAAGCGCAAAGTGCAGCAAATGTTGTATTATCTTTGTTATTAGCATTCAATTTGTTGCTTTTATTATTAATGAAGCCCACAGGACAACCACAATTGAAAATCAATAAGCGCTTCGAATTTTAAGTATCATATCAACAATTCAAAAGAGTGTCACCAACTTTCGATTGGGAACTAAAACAAATGTCGATCCCTGTGTGGCTTATCATTAATTCAGCACTATTGAAATTGCATCAAATATGCCCATATCGAAGTTCTCTTCAAATGGAGGACGGGACGAGTAAGTTGATGACAGTCAGAACTAACTTTTAAGTGGCACACAGTGAAATATAAATGGTGCTTAATAACCGGAGCTTATTGCAGCTGCTGGCCACTGCACAAGATTAGATTCAAAAGACTCTTGTGCGTGTGACAGCGGCTATTGTAAGAGACCAGATAACATCAAGCCATATCAAAGAAACAAAATCAACTTATGCATATTAATAATAACTAAGTCCATTCTGTATTATTACAAGCAACACAATCTATTTGAATACACTGACAATTAGATTGACTTAAATTTACTTATACCAGTATTTAGGTTTCCAAAGAAGCCCTAAATATGCATGGAATAATTGCATTTACGTATGTTCAGCTAACAAAATAATGTAAAACTGTTAGCTTGCTATATCACAACATAAAAATAAAAGAACATTATTTGCAGGTAATTTTAATAATTCGGCAAAGACAGGACAATTTTTATAATAACAGCATTATTTAAATTCAAAATTGTCATTGTCATAGGAGTGAAAAAAAAAAATGTTAAGTTGCCGGTTTAATACATTATGCAAAAGCAGGTAATCTAAATACTCATAGCACTATAAGCGTTTACAAATTTCTTGTTCATTGCAATTTGTGCCGTTTCTTAATCAAATTAACGTTAGAAATTTAAAATGAGGCCTCGGCATCAGCGCATGTCCGTTAAGTTGGCAGCACGCACAACGCGCAATCACGTGAAGTCGGTTGCACGCAAAAATTTCACTCACGTGAAGTTGGCTTATAATTGTTGACACGAAACAACAAGGACAAAAACAATAATAAGACCAACCAAATTGAGCAAAACAGCTGACAGCTAGCTGTAAACAGATAAACAGACAGAAAGTTGCATACGTTAAATGCATTAGTGACAAAGATGACGCCGCCGCCGCCGCTGCCACCAGCAGATGCAACAAAGCCACAACAACAGCAGCCACCACCGCCAATAGGTCAAATCATTGCACCAACTGGCGCCTTTCCAGGTTAAACTCAAAGCTTACATGATAATTTTATTTATATTTTACAAACTACTATTGTTCGTCTCGCTCTTCGGGCTGTTAGGCTCACTCACACCCGGATGGAATGATCCGCCGCCAATCAGCAGCACGGACGGCACGAGCAACGCTAGCAATCGACGTCCTCGTCTCGATCTGCGCAAACGCGTCGCGCATCCCATGAACGGAAACGAAAACGGGAATGGGAATGGAAATGAGGGCAATCAATCCCAAAACAAACAATTACCACCGCCACTCTGATCTGGCAACGCTATTCGTCGGAATTAAATGTAACTTATGATTCCCTGAGATTTCATTAAGCCCCCAACAATAATAGAAATATAGATAGCAAGCAAAATGTATTTTTATATATATATACACAAATATGTACAATGGTCGATAATATACGGAATTCCAATTTTGCATAAGGGACTTGAACAGAACAGAACAGAAAGAAATTAAATCAATTTCCCAATTGAAAGATCCCAATTTCCAATTACATATTTGTTTGGTATATTTTTACCAGGGCAACTGGGCGCCATCGTATTGATAGAAGCCGCCATTATGCGACTCGTTCAGCTGATAGATAGTGTCCACAATCTGTTTAGTGCTCGTGACCACATCCAGCGGTGCATTGCCGCCGCCCATGTCGGTGCGCACCCAGCCGGGATGCATGCTGACACAAAGTATGCTCTGTGGCTTTAAGTCGATGCTCATCGATTTGGTGGCTGCATTCAGAGCCGCCTTCGATGTACGATATCCATACATGCCACCTTCCGCATTCGACCCGATGGAGCCGAGAATGGAGCTCATATTGATGATGGCGGCACGCCTGACACCCATCGACTCGGCCTCGTTGGCCTCCGATGCCTGCTTGAGGAGTGGCAGGCAGGCTCTGGTCAGCATAATTGGAGCAATGGTATTTGTCTGCAGCGTATTGATCAGATCTTGCTCTCGAGTGGCTGCAAGGCGCACTGACTTGGTCGCTATGCCGGCATTGTTGAAGAGCACATTGAGCCCGGCATCTTTGGTCACAGCACTGATTTGCTCAACCAGTTTGTCGTATTCGCCATAATCCTTCAGATCTGTCAAAACAAACAGATAATCTCAAATTTTCATTTATTTAGACGCTCCAATCGCTTACCAATCTCAAGAATGTGAATGTTCGAATGCTTCTTGGCCAGTTCCTTCAATTCCTAAAGGGACAAAAGAAATAATTTTAATATATTTATTGCTTCACATAAATGACGCCTGCAAGATACGAATCAAGTTTTTTTTATTATATCCGTTAAAAAATATGGCGACAGTACCGATATCATTATCGATATTCTTCGATCATTTAAGCCGTTGATTGGAAAAACCAAGACAATTTTTGCTGTATCGAAAAACCGTCGATAGATGTACATTTTATTTCAGATTTCGCTCACTAAATTGAAACATATTTTGTTTGAGGAACGTAAAAAAGGCACAGCTAAGAACCAAAGAATTACCTTAAAACACTTAAAAAACTTAAAAAGATCGCAGTGCTTTTAAATAAAGAACAATTTCTCACACTCTCTTGTGGTTTGTTATAAAAGAATTTTAATAAAAATTATTTTATATTTATTTATTTATATTAATATTAAATCAATAAATTAGAACAAGAAGGGATGCTTTGGAAGAGAGAAGCATACGCCGATTTCGCTCTTTCAACACCAACGTTCATTGGTTCAGCTGTTCACAAAATCAACATATTTTAACAGTGAGTTAACAGTATGTATTTAGTTTTACAGCGTTTTTTACGTGGAGTCTTTTATTATCGATAACTTTTGTTTGTGGTTTGAGAACAGGTATTTAACAACACAATACAAGAGCATCGATACTTGCTCGTGAAGCGCCGGCAATTGCTGCGTTCCACAACTGGAAAGTGAACTGCAAGAGTATCGAAGCCCAAGTCAAAGCATCGAACCAAAATCGTAAAAGCAATTGCAAAAAGTTTACCGCTTATTTCGCACTTGCGTTTGCTGGCGAGAGTGTCGCGCGGGATAGCCGATTTTTGCTGCTATTCGTCTCTGACAAATTTAGAGTTTGTTAATTGTGTGTTCTTGTGTATTCTGCGGCCGCAGTTAAAGTGTGTTCTCCTACTCAATATTAAATATTTGGAAACATCTACTAATCTTGCTTATTAGCCTGAAACACTTGCCCAGACTGCAAAACATGGCGCCCGTAGATGGTAAAGGTGAGTAAATCGGAGCTGGGTGATGCCAGCAGACGAGAATAATTTAATTGCTCTCCGCGGTTCTGTCATCACTGCGGACGAATGGACGGATGGACGGGTTTGGCTAGTGTTGCCATATTCTTTTTTTTTGTTTTTGCTTTTTAATAATTTGCGTAGTTTCTTTCGCATGAGTCATGAACTGTTATCTTTTTTCTTTTACTTACTGTGGCCTGCTCCAAATTGCGGCAAGTCGTAAAAAGATGCTGTGGCGGCTCCGGCAATGCGTTCAACGCCTTCACCAGACCCAATCCCAGCCCACGATTGCAACCCGTTATTAAAATGGAATTCATCCTTATAGTCTTTGGTGTTTTTTCCACTCGTGTTCGTCACGAAATCTAATCGCGTAGTTGAGATTAAACACAATAAAACGGTAAAGTTTAGTGTCGAAGCTAAGGTAGAAAATGAAACTGACAGACAACGTAGACTGACACACTGTGTTTGCTGCTTGTTACGCGCCTCGTGGCTGGCAGCGCTAGCTTTTTTCGAGATTGCGTTTATCGCACAATTCTTTTTTAGAGAACAATTCGGCAAAGCGGCAGCTGACAGAGTTGCCAGAGAGCTGTACGCAAATAAGTTGATAAGCATACGGATTGGCAACCTTGTGACGACGGCTAACCAACTGTTGCTATTATGTATTTCCAGTAAGGCAATTACATAAATGCAAATGTTGTTTATTATTTGTGCGTTTTGTGCGAATTTTTGGTTTAAAATGAGTGTTTGACGACCCTAGCCAGCCGTCATCATCTTCATTGAATTCGCTTTTCGACTCGCATTCGCGTTCAACAGCGCTGCGACTGTTGCTGCTGCTGTTACGTAGCGAGTGTCGCTGCCCACACTTTCCAATCATTCCAAGCGCCGTGACAACGACGACGACGTCGCTTTTCATTTTTGTTTTTACTGCGCGTCTGGGATTTCACCAATTCAGCTTGAGAATTTGTCCACCACGACTCCTGCGGGCAGACGTGCTTCAACATAAATAGATATATAATTTATACACCTGCAAATATGTCGCTTACACTGTGGAATTCGAGATTTTGTGTAACGTTAGTGCGACGACAGCATGCAACGATATTTACGTCAAGTGCGTCAAAAACAATCGCTGCAAATAGTCTACACCACACGTTCAGTAACAATTATCAGCAACAACAGCATAGAAATCTAACAACAATGAAGCCAACTAATACAGCTGTCACAGAGAAGGGCACCCGCCGCAATTCACGTATCTCCGCCGAAGGCTCGACCAGTGCCACCGGCATCAATGTGCCACCCTTTAATCATCCTCACTGCGATAGGCAGGCCATGTATCAGCAGCCCGTCCGCAAGATTAAAACACTGCGAGGTAAGCTAAGCCCAGCCAATAACAAAAACAATAATTGGCAGCTCTGTGAGAAGATCAAAATACACAATTCACAGTTGGCAACTCAACCCCAACCACAATGGCGGCTTTTACTTTCTGTCTTTATCACATGTACATGTATATTTATTAACTGTGTATAACTGTCAAGCGCCCCCGCGCTACTCTGCGCTGCCACACGTACGCTTTGCCTTAACTTATCGAACGAATCGATTTTTTTTTCGCCGGCTTTGTCTGTTGTTATTTTACATGGGCAAAGTTTTTTTTCTTTCTTTCTGCATAGTCACGATCATGCGGTCAGCTTAAGGGCATTTGGTAACAACTTTCTAACTTGTATACTTTTGCCTTTTTTTATCTCTACTTATTTCACAAGATGCACTACTGATTGTTAGCCGATTGCTGGCTGCGAGAATGTTGGAGAATATCTTTATGGGTATTTCACAATCGCACACATATCCGCAGTGCACAGCTCAAGTATGAAGAGAAAATGAGAAAGAGAAGAGATTACGTCATCCAATTTTTATTATCATTCACACTTAGCACTCTGTCGTGAAAGTGATCAAATGCATTTATCGAAATGTAATCGAGTTTGCAACGTCTGCTGGTGATCGTTGTCAGTGGGGAAGGGGGAACGGGTCAAAGATAACGTGTTACTTTATCTGCATCTGTGGACTCTTACCCACAACCACAACTAACACTGCTCGGTTAAGTTTTTATGCTAATTTGAAGCTCCACAAATGCAGCTTAATTTATGCAATCTTATATACTATTTATATATATATATATATATATGTATATATATATATATATATATACATATATATGTATATATATACGCTGCACAAATGCTAATTTCTTAGTTGATTTCATGGCTCGACAAGTCCGTTTATTCAATTCTCTCCCAGACGCTTATCAGAAACTAATTTCAATTCCAATTGGCCTTTTGCTTAAGCAAACGGACTTGATACAAAATAAATAAACAAAAAAAGAGACGGCAGACTTGTGTGCATGCATTATACATTATTATATGTTTAACAGGCTGGCAACGCCTCTTTATCGAGCACCGTTCCTCGTTAGCTCTGGCAATGCCCAGCCGCCTGCCTCCCTTTCGAGTAGGTCCCAAAGCGAGTAATAAATATATGGTAGTCGTCAGTCGCCTGGTAACCATGGCAAACAATGTATTTTTGGGGGTCCACAGCAAACCGCATACAGACCAAAGGCGGAGTCTCCGGTTGATTGCTTCACATTGATTTGCATTGGGACACGTGCACAATTGATAATTGCAGGACAACAACACCAATTGTGGAACAGGGACAACAAATAGCGGCGAGAATTCAGTCGTTGTTGTGTGGCACATTGTGCTCGACAACATATGAATCTATTTGAGTTTGTGCCCGCATCGCAGGCGGACGAGATGTCGGCCGAGGGACGCAGCATTTATCGATCCGCCTATATAGATATAAGATTACGAGAGAAGAAGACGAAGCTGCCGCAGGGTAGTCACAAACTGACCATCTATATATATATATATTATGAATATATGTTTACTAATTTCAACTTGTGCGTGTTTCGATTGCAGGCAGCTACGATTACGATCTGGTTGTGATTGGCGGCGGTTCTGGTGGCCTGGCCTGCGCTAAGGAGGCTGTGGCAAATGGGGCACGCGTCGCCTGCTTGGATTATGTGAAGCCAACGCCAATTGGCACCAAATGGGGCGTGGGCGGCACTTGTGTAAATGTCGGCTGCATACCCAAAAAGTTGATGCATCAAGCCTCGCTCCTCGGCGAAGCTGTCCATGAGGCAGCCGCCTATGGTTGGAATGTCGATGATAAGATCAAGCCCGACTGGAAGAAGCTCGTCTCCTCGGTGCAGAATCACATCAAGTCTGTCAACTGGGTGACACGCGTCGATCTGCGCGACAAGTATGTAGTCTATGATCCATATACATATCTATAAAGTATACAGTTGCGACAAACAATAGCACCAAAACAATTCAAAAATTATTAATATATTATTTAAAGAAAAGTGCTAAATAGTAGCCAAAGAAATAATAGCAGCACCTACGCATTTTATATACATCATTTGAAGAATGTTGCTATTTCATTTTGGTTTATTTAGTTTTGGTTTTTTTCTTTTTCACTTTTTTAAGAGGAGTCTTCTTTCACATCTGGGAACGTATTCATAAGTTTTTAAAACTTATACATTAAAAAAACATTCCTTGCGAGTGTGGTGCCATTGTCTGTTTCGCAACTGTTTATATCTATTACTTATTACTATATTTATCCCTTACGCACACACAGAAAAGTCGAGTACATCAATGGCCTGGGCTCTTTTGTCGATCCACATACGCTGTCCGCTAAGCTGAAGAACGGCGATCGCACAATTACCGCCCAGACTTTCGTCATTGCCGTTGGGGGCCGTCCCCGCTATCCGAATATTCCCGGCGCCGTTGAGTATGGCATCACTAGCGATGATCTATTCAGTTTGGACCGCGAGCCCGGCAAGACTCTCGTCGTCGGCGCCGGCTGTAAGTCTCTCTCTTATTCCTCATCCCTCTCCCCTTGCCTCACACATATTAAAAATGTGCTCTAATCGAATAATTTTTAGATATTGGCTTGGAGTGCGCTGGCTTCTTGAAGGGACTCGGCTATGAGCCGACAGTAATGGTGCGTTCGATTGTGTTGCGCGGCTTTGATCAGCAAATGGCCAATTTGGTGGCCGCCTCCATGGAGGAGCGCGGCATACCGTTCTTGCGTAGAACGGTGCCGCTGTCCGTTGAGAAGCAGCCGGATGGCCGCCTCCTGGTCAAGTACGAGTGCACGGAGACCGGTGAGGTCGGTAGCGATGTCTTCGATACCGTACTCTGGGCCGTTGGCCGTAAGGGTCTCGTCGATGATCTAAATCTGCCCAATGCCGGTGTGCTGGCCCACAACGACAAGATTCAGGTCGATTGCGATGAGGCAACCAATGTGCCCCACATTTATGCTGTCGGCGATATTATCCATGGCAAGCCGGAACTGACCCCAGTAGCCGTACTTGCCGGACGTCTGTTGGCCCGTCGCCTCTACGCCGACTCTGATCTGCGCATGGACTATGCGGATGTTGCGACCACAGTGTTCACACCGCTCGAATACGCCTGCGTCGGTCTCAGCGAGGAGGATGCGGTCAAGGCGCACGGCGCCGATGAGATCGAGGTATTCCATGGCTATTACAAACCGACCGAGTTCTTTATACCCCAGAAGAGTGTACGCTATTGCTATGTGAAGGCTGTCGCCCAGCGCCATGGCGAACAGCGCGTCTATGGCCTCCATTATCTGGGACCAGTTGCCGGTGAAGTTATCCAAGGATTTGCGGCCGCCCTCAAGTCCGGCCTAACCATACCAACGCTGATGAACACCGTCGGCATTCATCCGACAACTGCCGAGGAGTTTACACGTCTCAGCATTACCAAGCGCTCTGGCCTGGATCCAACGCCTGCAAGCTGCTGCAGCTAAACGGGATCAAACGTGCCCTATCCCCATAAACACACACACATTAATATCCATACACACACACACCACATGTATAGCTGGTTAGCTGGCTGGGGACACCAAACGGATTCGGAGTTGTTGCCGCTTTACAGCGATCAATGCTCAAGGCTTAATTTAGTTTCGATGGTAACACATGTATTCACACACTCCCACACTCCCACACACCCACACACACAGACATGAAAACAATAGAGCAGCTAACGTTTAGAGAAACGCGCTGGACATTTGAACTTTAGTCGAACTGAAGCGTCCACTGCGAACTGGGATTATCATCCATCAGTGCTTTGGGCGTGCTGCCTTCACTCAAAATTACGAAATTACGTTATGTATGAACATTAAATATTATAATAAAAAAATAATCTGTATTTTTACGGTATGAAATAGAATTTTTTCACCCACATACAAAACAAAATTGTGTTATTTACAGACTTAAACCTGAAGCAAAAGACGCCTCTTCCAATGGGTTATATTAATAATGTTATTGGGTTACGTACGCGGCGACCTACCAAGTCTACTGTGCCCCCTTCTGAGCCTACAGCTGCTCCATCCTCCAGCTCCTGCTCCTGAATTCTAGAATCTTTGTTGGATTGAGGGCTACGTTCTCCTTAAAGCTTGTAGCAAGCATATCCAGAGTGCTGCATCTTTCCTTGGTTAAAGCATCAAACTCCATTGAGGATTCTTTCTCGGTTGCAAATACCTACTTTAGTTGGGTGACTTCTTAGTCTACAGTGTCCTGTTAATAGACCGGAGAGTATTCTTAGCCTGTTCTTCCCCATGGTTATTACTTGCTTAAATTGCTTATGATTACAGCCCCTAAAAGACATCCGGCTTGTCAAAGTCCAGGTATCTCTGCCCAGCTCCATTGTCCCCTCTGTCTTGCTTCGTTTCTTAGTTGCAGTCGTATTGTGTACCGTCCTATTCCATAAAAATCGGTGTCTCTGCCCCTAAATCCCTATGGCCCGGGAAATGGAGTATACACTATATATACATATATATAATATAATACAAATAAAAGCTCCTAGTGTGATCGGATCTATTAGCAACTAGCAGTAAAACGCACAATTTGTTCCAAATTTCACCAACGAGATCGGTTGAGGAATATACGATTCATTCAGCCAGCAACGAGTAAATGCGCGACTAGAAGATATCCTTTAAGAAGCTCTAACGCATTTATTTGTATTCATTTCTTAATCATGTCAAATTTACTTAGAATCAATGCCAATTTTTTAAATTTATTTTACAGCGTTTATTTTTCATTATTTTCATTGAGATTACAAAATCCGTCTTTAGATTTTCTCAACCCTCTCTTAATCGATGTACTACTAATTATTCCTTTCATTAACCGTCTCGAGTATTCTGTAATGAGTACAATGGACTTTGTCGTGCAATCAATTCAGAGTTTTCTATTTCTATTATTAATCACGTAATTTTAGGCGGCTTTTGTTGTTGGCTTTAACTAATTCTAGCCAACTATTTTTTGGTCTGATTTTTGTTTTTTTCTGGGCTTTCTCCAATACATGCAACAAACGGACCATTTTTCATTTTAATATCCCCAAAAATATAATAAATATTTTGTTACCTTTATTTGAATCTGTTTGTTACTTTTTGAAACCAGCAACAACAAAAACAATAACAGCAAAAAAATAATCCTGTCTTTAGTTGTTGTCTCGTCTGCAATCGAGGCAACATTGACCAATCTTTGTTGATTCACTTGACACTTCAAGCAACTACAAATGATTATTGTTTCACTTGAACCTTTAACACTCATAAACAAAACATGAATTTATAGCATATTTTAATATATTAGTTAAATTATTGGCCACAAGGGAAGAAGAACAATGTGAAAGGAAACGCATGCATACATCTTAGTTTTTTTTCTTGCTTAGGCATGATTTTAATAATTTAAGCATGATTTAATTGCTCAACTCTTTCAGACACCCACGCCAAAATAGTAGTTCTTAGTCAAAGTACTCTCGCCTTCTTTCTCTCTCTCTCTCTCTCTTTCTCTTGCTCTATTTAGTTTCTTATTTATTTCATGCAGCACCTTCATTTTGAATATATGGCATATGTCATTGCGTAATCCATAATCCATCATTAAAAAACTCGCCACAACAGATCCTTATGATTTAAGATGTATATTTTACTAGTTGGCCACCAATTAGAGTGCATTGTATGAGCGTGCAAGAGCGAGATGGCTATACAGATATATATATAGTATATATCTATATTTTTATTTAGCCCATAACTCGTGATATAGACACATATTTATATATATATTTATACATTAGCATATCGAGTATTTTTTCTATTTCGCGTTTATTTTGGGTTTAAGTTGTTGTTTTCCTATTTGCGTATTTTGTATAATTTTGTTTTAAACAAATTCAATGACAAATTAACAATGTGCTCAGCGCCCCCTAAAAAACATTATTCCATTTTTTCCTTTTTTTGTAGCATCTTTTGCAACTCCGATCTGTTTTCGCTTGCGGCTGCTCGCCAGGACACTCAGAACAATGAAAGCGCAAGTGTTTCAGATACGAGAGAAAAAATCAAAAAAAAAAAAACAACATTAATTATTTAATATATTATGTTAAATCATCAGATCAGATCAGAGCTCGCTTAGATGGCCGCCGCCGACTGCTTGGTGGCCTCATCCAGACGCTGCTGCTTGTTGACCGCCGATATGCACTTGGCCATTGTTGGCGAGGCACGCGAAATGGCATCGGTCATGAAATAGTCGCGCAGCTCCTTCTGCTTCACATCAATGGGTGTGCTACTGATGGATTTGGTCTGAAAAGGGAGCACACACATTGAATAGGATTTGGCATTTGGCATAGCAGCTGAGCAAGAATCAACTTACAGGTGTTGCCTGGGCGGCGACTCCAGTGTCCGCCTGCTGCAGTTGCCCGAAGAGTGTCAGATGCGGGGCAATATCCGTGAGACGTGAGCGCAGCTCGTCGAGCGTGTCATAGGGCAGCGGTTTGCCAGCCACCTCCGACAGAGCGCGTATGATCTTCCAATCCTCACGGGCCATGCCCGGCGGCGAGACGCCCGGATGTGTTTGCTGTGACCGTCCCTCCGTATTCACATAGATCGCCTGCTTCTCGGTATAGGCAGCGCCCGGCAGAACAGCGTCCGCAATCGAAGCGCCGTTATCGCCATGCGAACCAATATAGACAACAAAACAATCCTTGGGCAACTGATCGCGCGTCAATTTGCCTGCATCGGCATTGAGCAGGAAGAGTACCTTGGGCTGTGCCTGCACTACACGCTGCAAGCCCGGCTGATAGCCCACATCGAAGGCGCCCACCTGCGATGCGCTGTTATGCAGCACATTGAACGCATTCCAATTCTAAAATAAAATCAAGTAGACACATTCGATTAGAGAGCCAAGTGTGGAGAGCTGATCTGGAATTAGACTCACTGGCTTCTTGAGCTTCTGACAGTATTCGGCGATGGTGGCATGAATGGCGGCACCATCGGCACGCTCAAGCAGATCAACGCCTACGATAATCGCTGGCTTCTTGGCGCCCTCGAGCACCTTGGAGAAGGCATGTCGACCGCTGCACACATCTTTAATTATGTTGGGATCAGCGCCCAGATTCTGATGCTCATACGACAAATCAATATTGGGTCCAATCGATGCAATCTGGAGCTCATTGTGAACGTATGCCTTGCGCAGACGCGTATTCACCAGCGGCGCCTCGTAACGCGGATTGGTGCCCACAAGGAGCACGGCATCTGCCTGCTCTAGACCTGCAAACGACATCAATATGATTGGATAATCTAAGAAGGATGTCTCCACGAGAATCACTCACCTGCGATGGTGCTGTTGAGCAGATAGCTCGAGCGCACATCGATGGCGCTGCCCTTGATAAAGTCCTGTTCGGTGACAAGATTTTCGCCGCCCAGTCGATTGACTAGATCCTTGAGTGCCACCATTGCCTCTACATCGGCCAATTGGCCGGCAACGCCGGCAACCTGACCATTTGCCTTTTGCAGCGCCTTGGCCACAGCGATCAGTGCACCCTCCCATTCCACAGCCTGCAGCTCACCGTTGGGCATGCGCACCATGGGCGCAACAAGACGCTGACGCTTCAAACCGTCACAGGCGAATCGCGACTTGTCCGCCAGCCACTCTTCGTTGACGTCCTCGTTCTCGCGTGGCAATATGCGCAGCACCTCGTTGGTCCGTGTGCTGACCACAATGTTGCTGCCAACGGCATCGAGCACATCAATACTGTCCACCTTGCGTATCTCCCAGGGACGCGCCACAAAGCTATACGGCTTGTTTGTTAACGCACCCACCGGACACAGATCGATCACGTTGCCCGACAGCTCGGTGAGGAATAGCTTCTCCACATATGTGCCAATTTGCATATCATTGCCGCGTCCCGTTGTTCCTAAATCATCGACGCCCGCAATTTCTGATGCGAAGCGCACACAACGTGTGCAGTGGATGCAGCGCGTCATGATGGTCTTCACCAGCGGCCCAATGTCCTTGTCCTCGACGGCACTGCAAAGCGATAACAATTGTTTGAATTAACGAAAGTGAACGACTAATACCCTCTATAAATAATACCCTCTCTAAATATGCCCTAAATCGATAGTTATCGATTTTTCTCAGCTGTGGCTGTCATTAAAAAATCGATAATTAAACTGATTTGCATATTCTCGAAAGCAAGCTAAAAGTATCTCAATTTTCAAAATCTCTGCAAAATCGAAGATCTATAATTATCGATAGCGCGGAAGTGAAAGGGCAACCCAAACCAGAAGCTAAAAACATCTTTGACGCGTTCTTCTCTTCTGGGATTTGTCTGTCCGGCTTACCGCTTGCCCGTGTAGTTGATGTCCGTGAAGCGTGAACGATCGGAGCCAAAGGCCATGGCCTGATCCTGCAGATCGCACTCGCCGCCCTGATCACAAATGGGACAATCGAGAGGATGATTCATCAGCAGAAATTCCATGACGCCCTCGCGTGCCTTACGCGTCAAATCCGAGTTGGTTTTGATGCGCCAACCCTTCATCACAGGCATGGCACAGGCGGCAACCGGCTTGGGACTCTTCTCCACCTCCACGAGGCACATCCGACAATTGCCGGCGACGGCCAGACGTTCGTGGTAACAGAAACGTGGAATCTCCACGCCGATCTCAGCGGCAGCCTGCACAAAACAGAATCATTGAGTGAGCGCTTGGGACATGCTGGACACACTGACTGACCTGTAGAACTGTGGTGCCTGGAAGCACCATGACGGGAATATCATCGACAAAGACTTCGATCTTCTCGGGCGCCTTGGCCGGCGTTTGGGCCAGAATGGCGCTGGTGCGCACGGCTCGGCTGGCGATCTGGTGTGTGGGCGAGCCGAGGGCGCCCAGCGCCTTCACAAGCGGAGCACGTATCATATTTTCTGCAACACAACAGAAATTGACAAACAACTAAACATCAACATTTAGCTCGCAATTACATAAGTTGCAAACGGGCAGCAAACCAGCCACATATCGATTTATGCGTGGATGATGGCTGCTTGCTTCGTTGTCAGCTCGTCGGGGAACGCTTACCAATTTCAGTTTAACTTACTAGGAGTCTGTCAACACAAACAAGACTTACCGATATGCTAGAAAATATTTAGCAGCGCCACAAAAATTTTTAATACCGAGCAGACAACTTTTTTTGTGGTTTTTGACAGTCGCAGGGTAATCGTGCGCAGGGTTGCCAACCTTTTCTTTGACAGCTGACCAACTACGCGCTGCATTCAAACTACAAGTGCATGCAAAACAAATAAATTAATACATAAAAATAAGAAAAATGTCATGCTATGAACTGTGAAAACTTATGTGCTTCAAACAATACCGAGAAATTTGCAAATAACAGCTGAAAACTATCAGTATTGATACGATTGCTTCATACTTAATTTGACTTTTATTACTCATATTGTAAAACATTTAGAGGAACTGCAATTATTGAATTCAACTTGTACTTGACTTAAACTTGAAAATTAACCCAAACATGTTGGAATTATTTAAAATTGAACACATAGAATTAAACAAGATATATTAATTTTATCATTATTCATCGTCGATGGTAATCCTGGTGTGAATGGCACAGCGCCCAGCTGTTTATAGTTTGTTTACTTATTTTACTGTGTTTGCCATTCACATGTTGCCGTTAGCGCGTGCTAAACTTGTTTAATTTTCAATTTGAAATTCAAATTCTAAAAATTGTAATTCTAATGTTAAGTAATTTGACAGCAGAAGAAAAGCAGAAGAAACAGAATGAAAGCTATAAGAGACGGCTACCACACAATGCGGCACACAATTCATTCAGCTGCAAAATGTGAGCGGCATTTACCGATGTTGGCGCCACACACACAGGGAACACAGGCGAACGCATGTGGCGTCACATTGATGCGGCTGCGGCGGCGGCGCCACGAGCGAGATTTGTTTGATTAGAGATCTGACATGAGAGTCACGCGAAAAACCACGATACAAATGCACAAAAGCAAGGATGATGTTGCTTGTGGAGTGTATGCATTGTGTCTGAGTATGAATGTGTGTGTGTATTTGTACCAACGCACGATTTGTGGCTAGTTTAGAGTTGAGCGCGTGTTTCGTTTGTTTACGTGACACGATCAGTTCCCAACGAACAGTCAAACTCGGCACAAAAAACAAAACGGATTATAAAATAAAACCAACGCACGGCTACCACTCAATATTGATTGTATTTCAAAATGATTTTACTTGTAGCTTAAGTTATTTTATATTAAATAGTAAACATCAAAATATGGAGGGAAAAAAGTAGTTAAGTTCGACACGCTGGCATCTCTGGGCCAGTCGGTTGTCTACTTACTGCCTGGTGCTTGCCAGGTATAATCAGATAAAAATATATTATTACGTACCAGTCCGACTTTTCATTGTTAATTGAGCGGCGTTGGCTGCACATCACCGGCAAATAAAAAAAAAGATTACAAAAAAATCAACAGGAAAGAACTGATATGTGTTAGCCATGCCGAAGATTAAATACCCTAGTTGCTGACATCTAAATTTGTTAATGTATTGAAATGCTCGTCGTGCTCGTTGCATGTGTTGAAGATAATTTGTGTGTTGTTTGTATACCTTTAACGTATTTACACACTTTACAACACAATTCGTATGCCCAAAGAAAAAAAAGGGTGTGAGAAACCTTTCTGGCCCTGAATGATTTGAGATTGAGACGTGCTTGATATCTCTTGGCATCGCTATCGTCGTCGTCGACTTCGACTTCGGCTACGGCGTCGGCATCAGCGTTGGCGTTGGCGGGCAGCGATGCTGCGCGATGCGCGTCTTTCGTTGGCGTCTGCTGGCTGTCGGCTGTCGTCTGTCGGCTGTCGTCTGTCGCGCCTCTCCGTGCATTGCTCTTATCTGGCTTGCATCGCAGTTTTTCGTTATTTTGTTGCTGTTGTTCCTCCTCAACATTATCGCATTTGTATCTGCTTGTTCTTGTTCTTGTTGTTGCTGCTGCTGCTCCAGCTGCAGACGTGTCGCCACAATTTGCCGTCAAACACCGGTGCCGCCGCTTGGCGCCTAAAAATCAAACGGGGCGCTATGCAACAAATTTTTAAAAATAACGTGCCACAAACCTGACCGCGACCTCAAAAAAAAAAAAACAGTGGCGAAATTTCCGAAATGGAAGCGAAAATCGAAAAGAACTCAAATAAACAAATCTAATATTTAATTTTAATTTAATTATTTCATTAGACCTAAAAAACTAAAACCAAAAAACCGTAAATCTTATCTGATTATGCATGAAAGTTAATGCAATTTTTTGTAGCTGAAGAACTAATAATTAATAATATATAACATTATTGTGGTGGTTCCCACTTGCGAGTGCCCACTGTATTGGGGATGTGTTCGCCCCGCAGCTATTTTTGCGCGCCTCGGCGCATTGTTAATGATCTTCCCTCCCTGTTTTCCACTCTGCTGTTCTGTTCTGTGCTCTTCCCGGGAGCGATTCTGTCTCGCCGTCTGCCGCATTTTTTTGTTGTTGCTTCTTTTACAATGTGATAATTTTAAACAATTTACTCCCCTTTTTGGCCCGCCGGCGCTTAGTGCACTCGCTTAACGGTGTCGTCCTTGACTGCTCCGGCTTGTCGTTTTTTCCATTTTTTGTGGCAATTTCTGGAAGTGGAGCGAGATGGGGCATTAATTTCTCTGCAAGTCATAAAGAAAGACAAAACAAATAACTTAAGATATGCATGATATAATTATAATTATATATGGCAAACAATTTGCCTCGCTGATAGCGCCACGCATAGCAACAACAGCAACCGCAGCAGCAGCAGCAATAGCAGCAGCAACTCCAGACAGATGACAATGCTGATAATGGGCCACAGAGCGACAGGGTCACTGCCAGGCAGCATCATCAGCAGCAGCAGCAGCAGAATCGGCGCGGCCGCAGCAGCAGCAGTCGCATTTCCTTTGGTGGGGTATTTGCTGGGGGTCACATGCAGCACTGGCGCGGCAATAAGACGCCGACGCTAACGCCGACGCCGACGTCGACGCCACTGACTCCATTCAGCGGAAGAGAGGGAGAGAGCGAACGCAAGCAAGCATCGTAATCTCTGCCGTGAGCAAAAATTCATTACGAGAGCACTGCTGCTGCTCCGAAGATCGTTCGGGTTCGTTCGTTCGACCGGCATTGGCTCGGCTTGGCTCGGCTCGATTCGACTCGGCTGCTGGTTGGGCTCCGGCTGTGGGCTCCCCAATCTTTCCTTTGAATAAAACCAGTGCCCGCTTGCAATTTTCACTTAGTTTGAGTCCGAACGGCGACTACGCCGGCTCTGTCCGTGTGTGCGTGAGTGTGTGTGTGTGCGTGCGTTCGTTCGTTCGTTCGTTCGATCGTTCGTTCGTAAGTCTATCTCTGTGCAAAGCTCGAAGCGCATTCAAATTGCCATCGATAAACAATCGAAAAAAAGCGCGCGCCAAACATATTTCATTTGTATTTATTTATTTATTTTTTTTTTTTTCGGAAATAAATTTCATTAGGTGCCTTTTTTTTCACACGTTTAATTTTTATTTTTGTTGTTGTTTCTTTATCAGAGCAGCGCCTTTGACGCATGCGCAACAGTGACAAAAAAAAAGAAACAAATGAATTAAGAACGGAAACAGAAACTTATTCAATATTGGGAATCGCTTAGTCATCGCCGGCGCATACATATTTATCCGTTTGTTGCTTTACTTTACTTTGTGTGTCCGTGTTTTATTTTATTTTTTTTTTAAATTTGAATTTTTTGCTGTTTTGTGTGCTACAAATCGGACGCCCCCCAGTATTTACCTGACATCATCTGCGCATCATCATCGTCGTCTGCATCATCATAATTATAATCGGCGACATTGTAATCGGTATTTGCGGTTGACATCTTTGCGGGCTTCATTCAGAGCAAAATCAACCAAAACAAAAAAAAAAAAAAACAAACAAGCAAAAAAAAGAGAGAAAAAAAAAATCAAAACCAACAAACACAGAACGTTACGGGTAAGTACGATAAGTGTTTTTTATTATCAATTTTATGGTTATAATTATTATTAATAGTATTTTTTTTATCATTATTGCTACTATTTGGGTTTTTTCTACATGTGAAAATCAAACTTGGAAAATACTTAATTTTTATTTAACATAAAATAAAGAAAAAACATTTTAAATTTTGTCAGAATGTTTTTCTGTAATTTGTGGCACATAAATGACCCAATCAAATTCAAGAATTCAGCAACAAATCAGCAAAATGGGCAGGAGATTATAGAACAAGAGATTATAAATCCTATAAATTCTTGAAAAACTGAAAATTACTAGTCTGAGAAGAATTCAGCTTAGAATCATTGCTTGATAGTTAATCATAGTCTAAGTGAAGCAACTATCCCTTTTTTTGGCTGAATGAAAGAGGGCAAACTGAAAAAAATTGTTTTTCAGTTGTTTCTTTTTGTGGTTGATTGTTGTTGGTTTCGGGCAAAACGGTAGCCATTTATTAAGCTAATTTCCTGTGTGATCTCAGCCAGCACACACACACACACACACACACACACACACACATACACACAGACAGATAAATATGTGTCTAAAAGAGAGCTGAAAGACGAACACAAAAAAAGTGCCACAAGCAACTCCCAAAAATGGTCAAAATAAACGCGGCGCATATTTTGGCCAGCAGCAGCAACAACAACATTTTGAGGCAACACAAATAAAAACAAATTAAATGATTTGTTATAACGTATTTTGTGGCTTGCAGTGCGTCAAAGCGTCCATCCGCCTGTCGCCCCCTGCTCACCGTCACCGTCACTGTCTCCTAGTCTCTCTCTCTCCCTCTCTCTCTCTCTCCCTCTCTCTCTCTCTCTCAGACTATCTCTCTTTCTGACGATCCGTGGCCATCCCGAGCAACGCCTGTGCAAAATTTATGGCCTGCATTTGTTGTACAACAACCACAACGAGCCAAAAGAGAGATACACACTGGCATAAGTAAGGAGTGCTCGAGTTGAGCGTGTGACCGACTCAAAGATACCCTGCACACGAAAAAGAGTCAACTGTTTGGCACACCGAACAAACAAAAGCACGAAAGGCGCTCAGCTCAGCTCTGTCCCCTGATCCAAAACATACTATCCAATAATACATTACAAATAGGGTATACCAAAAAAAAAAAAAAAAAAAAAAAATGTAAGCTGAAGAGAAGAAAAAAAAAGATTCAAAACGACGTCGCCATAAAAAATACATTTTCGGCCCACATGCGATGGATCCGACGCGGAGTCGCTCGCCACTACAGATATTAAAATATATGCCTCGTGACGGCAACAACAGCAGCAACAACAACAACAACAACAACATTAGCTTCACATATGCGAGTATCGTTTGGAGTTACGCGCGATCTGGACAGTGTAGACTTACCTGCCCCCGTACGCCCCTCGGCTCCACGGTCGTTTCGCGTTTTACGTTAAAAGTTTCAATTCATTCATAAAAATACAAAACTGTGTGTGCGTCTCGAGTTGGGTGTGCGTGTGCGTGTGTGTGCGTGCGTGTGTGTGTGTGTGTGTGTGTGTGTGTGTGTGTGTGTGTGCGTGTAGTTGTCTGCTTCAATGAAACTACAACGCATGAATGAAAATAAATATGTGAATGAAGCTACAGCCAGATATAGGCATCTCTCCCTCTCTTCCTCTCTCTCTCTCTTCCTCTCTCTCTCCCCCTCTTCCTCTCTTCCTCTCATTCTCCCCCTTTCTCTGTCTGCTGCCTGTTACTAGGTAGGCGTACAAATTGCTTTGGTCTCGTCTCTGCCTCGCACCCAAGTGAAATCTTTCTATGAACTCGATTTTACCCCCCGTGCCCCCTGCCTCCTGTCCCCTGCACCACGCCCCCCTCCACCTTGCCAGCATCCTAAAATTTGCCGTTTTGAAAACGATTTGGCCATATGGCTTAGCTGGCTGCTTAGCAGATGTTTTGCAACAAAAACCCAGAGTAAAACGCTTTGGTGCACCAAAGAATTTGCATAACTAGAAAAGAGTTTTCAAAGATAAATGATTAAGAATGTCATATATCAAGTGATTTTAGTCACTCGAGTGCAAAAGCCATTGTTTAATTACAAAAAAAAAGATAGTTCACCGTTAACAATAATAATAATTAATCGAAGTGGCAATCGTAAGCTGATCATTTGGTTATCAAAGGTGTCTTTTCAAAGAGAACAACTCATTTTTGAAAAATCAATTTCTTATTATTGTGAACAAGTTTTTATCTTGAATGTGAGATCCTCAAAGATATTTGTAGAGTCTTTCAAATATTTTAGAACTCTGAGTTTTAATTAAAAAAAAAAAAAAAGAAAAGGAAAAATCTTGAAAATGCAAATGTTGAATAGATAAGGTTATAGAATATGGATCTCGAGAGAGATCCTAATGTTGGATGTACGTGCAAACATACATACATTCATACATACATACATACATACATATGTGTGTATGTATTTATGTGCATATGTATTTCCTGCTTTGGTTTTTTTTTTGTGGGTTTTTTTTTTCTTCGTTTTGGTCGCATTATTTGCATACAATGACGAGATGAGCAAAATGATGATGGTAATGATAATGACGATAATGATTATCATTATGATGAGATGATTTGATGATGTGATCGAGCAGCCAAACTAAATGTAAAGCGACAACAAAACGTGGCTAATAAATTAAGCAAAGCGTCAACAAAGCTGTTGACAAATGTCACTTTTGGAACGCCAACGCCGGCTATTGACGAAAACAAAATATATGAATATAAATAATAATAAATTTAATAAATATTACTAAATAAGAAACACGTCTGTGTGTGTGTGTGTGTGTGTGTGTGCCAGCCAGCTGCTATAATATATGTGAGTCCCAATCGGACTAGAGTGAAATTGCCATTGGAGGAAAACGGCCTAAATGTGAGGAGAAACGATGTGAGATCATTCAAAGCGTGGGCCATCATCAAATGATTCACTTTAGAAATGTGCTTGGCTATTACAAAAACAAACCGGAGCAGTTAAAGACAAATTTCCCCCTAATTCATATAACATGACAATATCCTTGGCAAAGCTTGGAATGCGAAAAATGCAGTAGAAGCTATTCGTCAACTTCATCGTATTTCTATCACATTTAGAGGATTAGCTAATGCTTCCACTGAGGCACGTAAGACGTTCAGAAAGCCTTTGCTATATATATATATATATATAAATATATATATTTTGCTCAAATACTTTCCCATTTCCTGCTTAAGTGTTGCCACACACCAGCTTCTGGATCTATAAGGAAGCAGCATGTGTTTGTGTGGCACGAACATCTGACAACATCTGTAAAGCTGTAAAGCTGCAAAGATGAAAAGCTGAAAAGCTTCAATTGCCCAGTACTCGACTGCAGTTCATCAATCAGCGAAGCCAGACAACATCATTGATCAATGCTGAGCTGAGCTGAGCTGAGCTGAGCTGAGCTGAGCTGAGCTGAGCGGCTGCAGTGGATTGCTAAATGCTGAATGGAGCGTGGCATGCGTATAGGAGTAGTTGCAGATTTAGCTAAAGATATATAGCTAACGGTATGTGTATAATTATAGCTATAGTTATATTCAGAGTTATAGGTAAAGGTTTGGCTTTAAGCATAAGTTGAGTAACTATAGCGTTATGTACAGTTATAGTAAGAAAAGCAATACGAATCAGAATATTATTTGTGTGTTAAAGTTATAGATATGAGTAGAAGTAGAGGGATAGGAATAGAAAAATGCATAGTTAAAGGTAGGGGTCTGTATAGCTATAGATATAAGTGAGAATATATCAGATAAGTTTATAGGAATTGGTGTAGATTTAGTTAATGGTATAGGCATATAAAGCCATAACTATATTATAGGTATTGCAGTGGGTTTGCCGCTGTCCAAATGAGAATTCAATCAATTGGCTGACATTTAATGGGGGGAACCGTCAAGTGTGATTGATTGATAATTAAAAGTGGCGCCCGCCAGCCGACGCACTGCAGCATAATGATCGACGGCATTGCGTCGACTGGCGGCAGTCGACAGTCAACAGTCGACAGTGGACAGTCGACAGTGGACAGTGGACGGTGGACTTGGAGAGTATCGGGGAGAGCGTGCCTGCCACTCTTGGGACCCAGTCTGAAGCATTTAACATATGATTATGCGGGGCCTTCTAATTTTGCGAGTTGCGCTTTCAAGTTTTGCCGCGATTGCGATAAAAACTGCCTCTTAAATCAGGATCAAACTGGAACTGGAGAACGGGAGAATGTTTGAATACTGAGAACAGAGATAAACTAGAACTGGTGACTGAACCAGCATTTTATTGTCACATTGGGTTTTTGCATTCGATTTGAATCTCATTTAAAACGGCGCCTGCTTCACAAAATCTAAATCTTTTCATTAATTTCAAAGCCTGTGTTTTTCTCTGCATTTCTCATCCAGCTTGGTGTCTGCCATTGACAAAATTACACTACATTTTACAAACCAACTAAGAAAACATTCATTTTATTCGCTCCCAAATGATGAACAAGAATCTCAACAAATAGGTTTAAAATTTCCAAGGAAATTCTAGAAAAAAATTGTTTTTTGTTTTTCATTTTTTTACTAGCAATATTTATAATAATATTATATAGATTATGTGCACACAAATCTCAATCCTACGAAAACTCACAGCACACAGTTTATTTTAACGAAATGTTTATCTTAAGAAACCTGCTTAAATTGAGATTGTATTAAAATTGCAATAAAATATTTATTATCATCACTTGCTGATAGCTGTGAACTCCGTGCTCCTAATTTGGATTCTTATAAAGGGGCCAGAGCATAGCGAATTCGTTGTAGATTTTCCAACTCATTTGGCTTTCATATGTGAATTTTGGCGCAGACAGAAATTTGTGTTTTGGGCACGTTTAGCGCTTGGCAAAAAAAAAAGTTGAAAGAAAAGATTTTTAATTTGTGTTTCCAGCTAATGAGCTTTATTTAATTTTATTAATGGAATTGCCAACATTTATCATAAATTACAAATCGCGATCGTGATAAGAGCGCCAGCAACAACACCAACTGGTTGTCGATAATCTAGTCAAGTTCCCAGCTTCAAGCGCCCAGCTCCGATCTGTGATTTCCGATTCGCGATCTTCTCCAGTGGCTGCTGCGACGGCGAAGGCTTCGTCATCTGCTCATCTGTTGAATAATTAAGTTGTCGTGTGTTGCTTTGATAATGACACACACTGTTGTTGTTGTTGTAGTTGTTGTTGTTGCTTTTTTGTGTTTTTGTGTGCTTTGTCTTTGAAGCGCCGCACTCAAATTATTTGCTTAATTTTATTGCCCGTTTTTTGGCTACAAATTTTTCTTAGCCATTGTCTCCATGGGCAGTGCCCAACAAAAAAAAAAAAAACAAAAATACAGACATACACACATACATATATGCATATATATTTATATATCTAACTCACAGCATCCCATTCTCCCCACAGCCATCCCCTTCCGCAGCTTCAGCTTTATTGGCAAGCGTTTGCTAAAAAGCTAAAAGCAAATCAGCTTTTATTTATTATCTGGTATCTAGTAGTATCACCCCCCCCCCCCCCTCGCCGAATTTTTTTGGCTGCTTTTGTAGAAATTTATGCCATATTTGTGGTCTGGCTTGTTGTTTGTCTCTGCATCAATTATATCCTGTGGCATGTGTCACTGCCTTCAACTTGACAGCCAATCAAAACAAAACGTAGCAAAAACAAGATGCTTTCGATGAAATCCGCACAATTTAAATTCAATCTTAATATATTTTGCCGGCAATGGTCGCCAAAAAGTGACACCGGCAATATAATTAGCATTATTGTTGTTGCAACAATTGTTCTTTTTTGAAATCTAATTTTGATTGAGGTTAATTGTATGTTCCAAGCGCAAAAAGACTGGATTAAATGTAAATTTATTATTGTTATTAAAGTAGAGGGACTAAGGCAAATATGTATAAAATGCATGTAGAATATATTCATATTGTTGAATATTAATTTATTATTTAAATGCATATAGAATTTAATCAATGCAATTTTAAATAAATTAAGTATATAGTTTACTAGCTCAAAGTTCGTTAGCATCCAAGTCACTAACACGAGGGGTTGTTACACTTAAAACTAAATTAGTTTCGGCTTATCATCCTGTGGAAATCACTTCAAATTTTTAATCAAACTTAAGTCATGGTTGATTCAGTCTTCGGATTGAAAAATAACCTAAGCAAATGCAAAGAACAGCAACAAATGAAGACCACAATAAATTATATCGTCCAGGAGCAAGCGGAGCTAACCATTGATGCTTCATCAAAATGTCGTTAATTTTTATTTTTATTTAATTCTGATCATTATCAAGTATAATTAGTATATATACGATGGTAATTAAGCCCTTTGTAGTGTGTAGAAGATCGGCTTAAAATGAGCATCGTCCTGAACACTATAAAAATCTTCTGTTTTTTAAAAGTAATTTCTAAATATACGAAATCAATTCTCTTAAAATTAGAAAGGTTTTTTCGTTAAATATATTTCTGTAAAGTAGAAATGGAAATTCAAAAAAAAGTTCTGAGTTTTGCTGTTGTTTTTTTTTGGAGAGCGCGCAGCTCCCGAACATAAAATCGTAAATCGTTTTCAAAGTATTCATTCGGAAAGATTTGGCGAGTTTTCCTTAGCGCGAAACATTAGGCAATGGTCAAAAATGATAAGCCAAGTTTGCTTTCTATGCAAACTATGATCAGGACACTTTTGAAATATTATTTTAAACAATCAAAAAAATAATTGTTTTGCTTTTGCAGCTGGGCACGCAGTTGGACCCGGCCTGGATTGGGATTTGGGGGCGTGCATAGAATGCAATTGCTGCCATGTGCCCGCTAATTGCCAAGCTGCTAAAACGCATGGACAACGGCTAACAAGGGCCCCAATCAAAAGCTACACAGAGAGGGAGAGATTGAGTGAGAGAGAGAGAGAGAGAAAGAGAGAGAGAGAGAGAGGCAGAGAGAGAGACAGAACAAGTTCAGTGAGAATTCTTGTACTTAAGAAGCCAGAGGATGAAGCAACTTTATCTGAGCACCTTGCTCTGCCTGTGGTTCCACTCGCGTGGCTCCAGTGGCGATAGTCTCTATGGCCTGCACACGGATGAGCTGGAGGCGGGCGAAGGACAGCTGGTTGTGCCGCGGCGTGTACACACTGATGGCGCCTTCATGACGCACACGCTCCACTACGCCCACCAGCAAGATCATCGACGGCAGCGTCGCAGCGCTGAGGCACAGCCGGATCTGGAGCCGGAGCTGCATATCGAGCTGCCGCTGCGCGACGAGACGCTGCATCTGGAGCTGACGTAAGCTGACTTACATGCCCCAGTCCTTATTGTTGTTGTCATAGAGAAATTATCCTTATGCAGGCCACAGAGCTATTTCCTGGCGCCGCATCTGATTGTAGAGCGACATCGTCGGGATCTGAGAACCCGTGCGCCGCCGGCAGCGCATCAACTGAATTGCCATTTTCATGGCAAGGTGCGTGGTCAACCAAGCGCCAATGTGGCCATATCAACCTGTTCCGGTCTGGTATGTAAAAATAAAATACTCAACTTTTTTTAACTTCTCTTCAAATCGTCTCAAAACATTTGAGAAGTACTCGTATGACTGGCGTTCGCTGCACATTTCCCAGAATTAGATAGGTTTAAATTTATGTTTTCTTCACTTTCCTTGCCTTGAGCGATTTCATGTTTGTTGCCTAAGTCATTTGTTTGCGTGCAAGTTTGTTGCCTAAGTCTTTGCTTTTCAAATTCGCTTTGATTGTACTATTTGTTGTTTTTCTTCTGTTGCCTCAGGTGGGTCACATTAAGACGGCAAGCAATGAGTATTACATAGAGCCCTCCAAGCAGCATGTGCCACATCCCACCAACGGTCATCCGCATGTTGTCTTCCAGCGCTCCTCGGTGAAGCCCAAGCAGAAGGTAAGCTGACAAAAAATCAAAATGGCAACAAGTCCGACAAAACGAAATCACTCGCTAATTTGAGACCATTTGTATTGGTGGCGGGTAGGCGGGACTGCATTGGCGTCGCCACAAGCACAAGCAGCGCAAGGAGCACCGCAACCATAATTACAGCCACAGCCACAACCACAACCAGAGCCCAAGCCATGGCCAAAATGCAGTTAGCAATTGTGGGACAAGAGAGCCGCGACGTCGCATGGAGACACGTCTGGAGTGGCAGGCGCGTGGCAAATTTAAAATACAAGGCGGTCGCAAGGTGCGTCGCCATCGTCATCATTACCACAACCATAACCCTCATCATCATCACCATCATCATCAACATCAACATCCACATCCACATCCACACCAACATCGTGGGTATTCGCATACGCATCCGCACACAAAATTCAAATACGACACACAAGTGGAGGCGGAGACGGAAACGGATATGCAGACGGTGGTGCATCGGAGCAGACGCTCGATTAGCAGTCCACGGCATGTGGAGACGCTTATTGTTGCGGACGCAACGATGTCCGCATTTCACAAGGATGTTGTCAGCTATCTGCTGACCATTATGAACATGGTGTCCGCCCTCTACAAGGATCCCAGCATTGGCAATGCCATCGAGATCGTCGTTGTGCGCATCATTGAGCTGCAGGAAAACGACACGGAGCCGGAGCTGAATCTGACGCAGAATGCCCAAAAGAATTTGGATCGTTTCTGCAGCTGGCAACACAAGCTCAACAAACTCAATGAGAATGATCCGCATCATCATGATGTGGCCATATTGATAACACGTAAAAACATTTGCGGCAACAATTGCATGTGAGTATGGAGAACCTCCCTTTCCAACTTGCTTCCACTCACCAACGCGCTTTGCTTGTTGTTATTCTTGTTGTTGTTGCAGGACGTTGGGCCTGGCCAATGTGGGTGGCATGTGCAAGCCAAAGCAATCGTGCAGCGTCAATGAGGACAACGGCATCATGCTCTCCCACACAATCACACACGAACTGGGCCACAAGTAAGTCAAGTCAAATCACTTCCGTATCATAAACCCATTTGCATATCTACAAAAGTGTACGATTCAGATTGGAGCTCTGCTAATTTGCTGTTGAATCAAACTTTTTTGATCTTCATCCTGCTTTGGCTTTTTCATTTTTTTTTAGTTACACTTCAAAATCTATCAAACCAGTTGAAAATTCTGGAAAATCAGTTTCCGTGGTTTAAATATGATTGCAATATTTTTATAAGATAACTTCAAAAAATAAATTTCATTCATATTTTTTTTTTAATTTGAAAATGGGTTTTCATTAATGAAAATTAAAAAATGTACATTGAGGAAGCATTTTTCAAACCCTCGGAAAATGGGCGAAAAATTGTTGTGTAAACATATAAGTTTATCAGCTGCTTGAAAAAGGTTTTGGAAAGATCTTTGTGTCTGCACACATATATATATGTATATATATATATATATATATTATACATATATCTGTCTGCTTAGGGTACGTATGTGATCTGTGTGAAAATGATTTAACAGACTGCATGCCACTTTTTGTTGGAAAATGTGGAACTAGATTGCCTGAGCGAAAGTTGAATTTTTGTGCGATTATTTCTTAAACTCATTGAACGGAGACGAGAAACACCGTCTAGTACATATTGCATGTATGCCCCTTGGGCCCACATTTGCATACGGTCAATAGACAATCGCTGCTGTTGGCCAACATTGAAATGCACTTTCAGCCACTCACTCTAAGCCAGTGGCAACGGCAACGGCAACAGCAGCAGCAGCAACAACAACAGCAACAACAACGGAACGACAACGGCAACGACCAACGCAAGGCAAATGCAAATGCAAATGCATCAATTGATCTCGGCCAGCCCAGAGATTTATGTGCAGCCCAATTCGTTTAATGAATGAACCAAAACAACAACAACAACTTTAATAACAACATCAACCATAACAGCAACAAATTGAATGAATGGCTGCTTTAAGTGGACGCGACGGATGCTTTGACACCTGCGTGTGTTTTGACAATGATCGCCTGCGTTGCACGCCCACAGTCTGGTACAGTCGTTGCCCCCCTCTACACCCCACCCAACCTTTCCGCCACGCTGCCTTCCTCTGGCGATATTCAAACTCAATTAGTCGCTGAACCACTGACAAATACACACATGCAAACCAACTCACACCACACACTTAGTCGCAGCTAGAGATGGGCAATTAAATCACAAAAATGTATGCTGATTGTTTATCAAAGCTTTTCGAAAGTACGTCAGGATCTTTAATAATGCTTTGTTCAATTTGGCTTATAATTAAATCGACTTCAGCGAGTAAAACTATAATATCAAAAACGTTATCCGCCTTATTTGGAAAAGTATCGTAACGTTCAGTCTTGAAAAATGCAACACACATCAAGTTTCCTATCTTATCAAGTCAAATACAAATATCAAAAATCAAATATGTGCATATATCATTTATAAAATATATCCTACATATATTAATAGCTCACCCATACCATACCATAGCCGGCATTTTTGAGCTGAAAATATTCCTGAACTTTTGAATTTGCTTCCACATAGATTTCTATTTCTATATTCAATCTTACAAATAAAATGTAGTGCTTAATCTGCTTGCTGGGTTTAGTTAAATCTTATGTCAAGTTACTGCTTTTTGGTCCATCCCTAAAGAGAGAGAGAGAGAGAGAGAGAGAGAGAGAGAGAGAGAGAGAGAGAGAGAGAGAGAGAGAGAGAGAGAGAGAGAGAGAGAGAGAGAGAGAGAGGGAGGGCGAAGGAGACAGAGAGAGGCACGTAGCAATTTGGTAGCACAGGCAGTTGTCCGGTTTCGTAGGCTTATCTCGTTTCGTGTTCGTGCCAAGTGGATTTTTGTAAAACGCCTTATAAGCGCAGGCAAGTGCCCGTCAGTCTGGTGTGTTCCGATTGACTCAACCAGCCAGCCAGCCAGCCAGTCAGCCAGCTAGCCAGCCAGACGGACAGATAGTCGGACAACAGTCAGTCAGGCAGCGAGCTCAATCTTCATTATACCCTGTAAACAGTTAAACGGCTGCAGCAGCACTGTACCTTTGCACATGCTTATCACTTACGCTTATATATTCAATAGTCATATAAAGTTCCCTTTAAGCTCCGATCTCATTTAGATCAAAAAACGTGCAAGTTGATGAACTCCGAAAAAAATACTTAAATGTATAAAATTTCCATACTTTTGTTGCCAAGGACTGCTCACCTAATTATTCAGATTTTATATTTTTAAATTATTACGATTTTTAATTTGAGAGCAGATTTCTTTAAGTTTGAAAAGAGATTTCGAAATGCAATGGTGTTTTTATTTGAGTACACAGAATTCGAACAATGATTTTTGATTGTGTATAAATTCGTATAATATAATTTCAAATTTGTATAACATTTCGAAATCGGAACCCTTAGTTCTAGTGTAACTTGTTTCTGAGTTTTAGGAATCTAATATTTTTCTTCTTTTTAGAAATGAATTTCTTATTAGAAAAACTAGAAAAGAGTCTTTGTATTTTGTTTCGTATATTTAGAATTTATTTCTAAAATAAATAGAATTAAATCAGATTGACTTTTTTTGTGGTTAGTTTTCAATTTGTAATACTTACTGCACTTGTCACGAAAACACTGTTAGATTAAAGAGCATAATTGAGGTGTTGTATAAAAAGATTACATTGGAAAAACATAAATGAATAAATACTGATTACTTAGCAGTTGTTAGTTGAGCTAAATATCTTCTTTTTTTTTAATTTTGGGATGGTGGATGTGCTGGCCAGCTTAGACATAATCAAAGGGCATCTCACAAGTCGAGGACCCTCAACGCGATCAACTTGTGACTCGTTTGTTGTTGTGCAATTTACGCTTGATTGTCGCTGGGTCGCCCGGTCATCGTCAGGTGGCAGCCACTGGCTAACGATATGCTTATTTTCTGTCTGTGCCTCCATCTGTATCTATATCTCTTAGTGTGTGTGTGTTTGTTTTTGTTATTATTTTGTTGTTGTGCTGATTTAAGCACTATTCTAATAATCAGGTTTTTGACTTGCTCGCAGTCTAGTCGCGGAGTGTGGCATAAATTGCTTGACGTTTTTTTTTATATTCGTTTCTTGAAGACAATGCGAATAATAAATCTCGGCAGATTTGATATAGGTAGTACGGGGAACAGTGATAGGAGGGGGTTGGAGCCCCCCCCCCCCCCCACACACACACTGCAATTGCAACAAAGTCGATCGAGTTTAACCCTTGTGTGAGTCTCTCGAGTTACATAAGCCCCAATACGAATATGTATACTATTTCGATTGCGATACGTTTTATACGTAAATCGCCGTTAAGTAATATCTATGCTATGCCGAATCCCGTCGCTATTTGTCTTCAGAGAACGATTGACGGCATCCGCCCCGTCATCTTCCTCTGCAAACGATTTCCCACGTGATTCCAAATATATCGGAGTGTAGCAAAATAAAAGACACTTGACTGACCCCAGGTCAAGCGAAAGGCATATTTCAAATACAACAAGAGATACACCTCTTGTCGGGTATAGCCGACTACGAAATACTCTGATACCAATTAGTCATACCACTCGATAACAGGTGCCAAGAAATATCGATCGTTGAAGCAGATTTTTCGTAATCTATCGTCAAAGTTTGTCTCTAAAGTTGCCGAAAACATGTTGAAAGAGTTTCCTAGTATACTTCCTTTTAAGTTTGGTAACTGCAGCTCTTAAATTGCGGAAGATAAATGCTTTTGGCAGTTTAGGGAGTTTACCATCAAAGTTTGCTAACGAAATTCAAACTTTTAGCGTGTAAGCACATTGAAGGGAGACCTGGTAAACCTTTGATAAGACATCGCATAATTAATGAAAATACATTATTTTTATAGCTTTGGAATGTTCCATGATACGGCCAAAATAGGCTGCCATCCTCGGGTGGGCCCCATAGTGCACATCATGACGCCGACCTTTGGAGCGGATACGCTGCAGGTTTGCTGGTCAAACTGCAGCCGGAAATACATCACCCACTTTCTAGAGTAAGTGAATTAGAATACGAATTGTTTGCGAGACTATCAGCTACGATTTTATTGCGCTGCAGCCAGGGATTGGGTGAGTGTCTGGATGATCCGCCGACGCCGGCGAATGAATACAACTATCCGGAGGCGCTGCCTGGCGAGCGATACAATGCGAAGCGGCAGTGCCGCATGCAGTTTAATCTGACCACGGACAGCGATGTGGGTGCCTGCTCGGCACCACACGAATTCTGCTCGACGTTGTGGTGTCGCGTCAATGGGGAGTGTGTCACCAATATGCGACCGACGGCGCCGGGCACCGCGTGCGGCAAGAACAAGTGGTGCCAGAACGGCAAATGTGTCCGCATGGAGGAACTAACGCCCATCCACGGCGGCTGGGGCAATTGGAGCGAGTGGAGCGAATGCTCGCGCAGCTGCGGCGGCGGTGTCTCCATACAGCAGCGCGAATGCGATTCACCTGTGCCAGCAAATGGTGGCGTCTTCTGCATTGGCGAACGCAAGCGCTACAAGATCTGCCGCAAGAAGCCGTGTCCAGAGCACGAGCCCAACTTCCGGGCACAGCAGTGTGCCCGCTACGACAATGTCAGCTATCAGGGTGCCACCTACAAGTGGCTGCCCTTCTTCGATAAGAGTAAGTGCGGCCAAGTGCCAAGTGCAATCCGGGCAAGAAACTCACATTAACTGAGCTAAGCTAGTAAAAACACCGATAGTAAAACAAAGCAAAATTCCAGCAACGTGATTGAGGGATCAAGGAAAATACAGTGGGTCAAGAAAGTGTTTTGACAAAGAACAAAAATCTGTTTTTTACAATTTCGATTTCCAAAATTTGTATTTTGATTATTGTTGTCTTAAAATTTGTTGTTTTCTCATTTGGAGTTCCTAAAACAAGTTATAAAAATATCGCTGAATCTTTTTCATTTGAATGCTTTAAATGAATGTTAATCGTTCCATAAAACAACACGTTCTAATTTTGTATAAGTTATACTTTAATAATTAATAGTTAATTGATATAAAAGTTCTCGTAAACCACACACTGATTAAAGTACTTTATTAGAATCAATTTTGATGCTATAAGCTTTCAGTTTGTTAGCAGGTAAAGGCTTGAGTACAGGGTACCTCCTCTTATTTGAAGAAATCTGATCTATAACTATCAACACCATCTCTCTTTCCCTCTCTATCGGTTTCTGCTCCGCTTAGACAACCCGTGTCGACTGTTTTGCAGTGATGTGGATGACACGATAATTGCCAATTGGGGCGAAACTGTGCTCGATGGCACACCCTGCACGCTGGGCACCAACAACATGTGCATCGATGGCATCTGTAAGGTAAGAGTTCGATCCAGCATTTACTTGGCTATTTGGCTGCAGGCTTGCTAGACGCGATCAATTAAACAAGCGTTTCATTCAGAAAGTTGGTTGCGATTGGATCGTTGACTCGGACGTGCAGGACGATCGTTGCGGTGTCTGTGGCGGTACTGGTGATCAATGCAAGCCCATAAGGGAGACATACAGCGAACCCTTTAATGTCAGCGACGGCGTCTACGTCCAGATTGTCAGCATTCCGGCACGAGCACGCCACATTGTGATCGAGGAGTTGGCCAATTCGCCGCACTTTCTGGCCATTGGGCGTACGCAGGGCGAGAAATTCTATTTGAATGGCGACAGTCTGATCTCCATGCCCGGCGAATTCGAAATCGCCGGCGCCGAAAGCCTCTACGATCGGCAGGACGAGCAGGAGACCATCAAAATACCTCAGCCCATACAGCATTCCATAGCGTTATATGTAAGTCGATAGTATTTCATATATGTGTGGATCCCAGCAGATTTTATTCTAACTGACAAACTCCCCCTCAACCGGGGGAAGAGTGTTGATGGTGCGACTCTAAAAAAGGTGGCACGTTTTCCAAAACAAAAGTCTTTTTTGCTTTTAATTATGTTATTGCAAATCAAATTTGGTTTAATAAATCTGCTTGTTTTTCATCCGACTGGCTCCGAATTATCTTTAAGCATTTCGAAAAAAACATTCAGATTCATCGGAAAACAGTTAGAATTCTGTTACACGCAACATTTTAATTTCTCATTCAATTGGGGGCTGCATTTTTTAACAAAAATACGAGTATATTTTTTAATTTTTTTTAAATTTTATTTAAATACATGTTCATCATTGGTATTTGCAGGCGATCGTGCGCGGCAATGAGAGCAACACGGGCATCTCATATGAGTTCACGTTGCCCGCTTTTAAGGTGAGCGGTGGGCGGCAGCATCAGTGGCGCCTGAGCAACTGGACCGGCTGTTCCGTTAGCTGCGGCGGCGGTGTGCAGCATCGGGAGCCCATCTGTCTGGAGAATGGCAAGGGTAAGCGCACTCCCAGTGCAAATGGTAACAAGTGTCGATTCAGGATTGATGATGTTTTCATCCGTATTTTGCAGTGATTGCCGACAAGCTGCCCTGCTGGGCGCAGGCGAAGAACAAGCGTCCGTTGCGCCAGACACGCTCCTGTGCGGAGCAACAGTGCCCGGCGCACTGGTGGCCTGGTCCCTGGCAATTCTGTCCGCTCACATGTCGGCAGCCGGGCGCTCCCCTGCCGCAGCGCCGTCGCTCCGTTGTCTGCCTCGATCAGCACGATGTTGTCGTCGCGGATGCCCAGTGCGGTCTGCTCACAAGGCCACCCGAGGCGGAGCCATGCGAGGCAACGTTGCCCGAGTGCCGGCTCAAGCTGTAAGGAATTGAGCTCCAGTTACTGGACACCGGAAACGGAGACTATTTATTGCTACTAATTAAAATGAAAGCTAATTTAAGTGAGCAGCAAATAAAACACAGACAGGTTTATATATATATATATATATTATAATAATTATTTAACAAGTTCGAATTACACGTGTAGTTGGATCGATAGGCAATGTTATCGATCAATAATATTAAGTCGACGATTGAAATCGAGACGGCTGCAAGTTAGTATTTAAAACCAGTGCAAAAAATTAAAAAACACAACAATATATATACATATATATATATATATATATATATATATGTACAACAACATATATTTATATATATATTCACTATTTTTTTCCATAATATACTTAACTGTACTCACAACGACTCTTTGAAGGTTATACTCAACATTTTATGCTCTCCATTTATAAATTATATAACTGCTTGTCCCATGTGAAGACAGATTTTACGGATCGTAAAATGCAGGTCCTCTAAGGAATGTACAACTGTGTTATGCTCATCAGTTTTGGTTAATAAATAATCGATATATTATTAGTGTATGGAGTGCCCTGTTTTGTTGTTCTCATTTCGTTATATTTGGGGCATTTTTGTAGCCACATCAAATTGTCAAGAATTATCAAGCATCAACTGTATTCATTAGTAATTTGTTGAATATTTCAAAAATGGCTCTTTCGCCGCAAATCGCTTTTTGTGTAGCTATTTATAAGTTGCAACTGATTTCAGTTTGATAGTATTCGAGAACATCCCAAAGTTCTTTCACACAATAAAATACATTTCTTTAATTATTTAGTATTTCAATACATTTTATCTTTGATGATTCATTTTTAGATACATATATATGTATATAGTTAACAACGATTACGTAACTAATGCAATGCCGAGCATCACAGAATGTACTTAAATAAACTTGACAAAAAAAAAAAAAAAATCATAATATTAATAATAATACTAGAAAACTAAGCCTAAAATATAGGCAACTTATGTTTGTTATGGAATGTGGGTGGTGTTATCCATAATGAGATAAACAAGTGGTAAAAGTATATAATGAATATAGATATGTGCCTGGCTATAATAGATGAGTCAACTGGGGCTGGAACTGGAAGTAAGGATTAGTGGGTAAATCACATATGCATTCTCTTAGAAGCGCGTGTTATCCGGCATTTTGCGAAAGTAAGCAATCTTATCCTTGGGCACTCGATAGCCGTGCATCCACCGGCTGCCCTTGCGCAGAGAGCCATCGATGCCGTCCTTCCACACGCCCTGCGGTAGGTAAACTGCAAACAAATATGGGTAAACAAGTCAAATGGGATCTTTCCGAATTAAAAAAAAAAACATATGAAAGTCATTTAAGTTAAAAAAAGTGTGTGATTTTTCCAGCATGGATGAATGAAACTTTCCGTATAATTTGAGAGCACAATTTCTTCACTTCCTCTCGAAATGCATGTGAAACTTATACCCCAAAAAAGTAAGTACCGAAGTGGATATCTGCTGTGGGTAGTTGGGATACATAGTGATGCATAGCTGAGCTCAGACAGACGGACACGGCTAGCTCGGATCGACAATAGATGATCAAGAATATATGTATACTCTATGGGGTCAGGCAGAAGTAATAAAAAACGAAAAACGAATAATTTCTCAATATTTCGTCTTGGGTTAGTTTGTCGAGATGGCTCCAGGTGCTGCTGGTGGACTTACCCTCTCGCTCTTCGCGGCCCGCATCTAGAATTGGCGCCACAATGAGCTCCTCGCCGACAGAGAATTCATCGCTGACAATGAGACAGGCGGGATCATGGGGATCGAGCATCCAGAGCGGACGCACCAGGGGCAAGCCCTCGTTCATCGATGGACTTAGATATTTCTTAAGCAGCGCTATGACCACCGTCTGGCGCACCTCCTTCAGCTCTTGGGCAACGCGAGTGACCAGCTCGCTGTGGTACTCATCCGGCAGATGGCTGAACTGCATCGCCGGCAGGAATGTGGCCAACTGGAGCCAGCGTATGAAGAGCTCTGCATCGGGCAGCGGTGGCTGTTCCAGTGAATAGAATGAAACCATTTTGGTGAGCGGACGCTCGAGCAGATAGTCGCCACCAATGGCGCCCGGCAGCACAAATGGATAACCAATGACGCCATAGTTGAGCACGGCGGCCAGCGTATCCCTCAATCCCTCCCACGTTGCGTTTGCCGGCGGTGTGCTCAGAAATGTGGGTGGTCTGGGCACAACGCTTGCCGTCGAAACGGCCATCAAACCGGCACTCTCCAGGCTGCTGGTCAGCATGCGGGCGTACATGTCCGGATTGTCCAGGGGTTTGCGGCACTGATAGTAATGCGGCAGATTGTAACCGGTGCCCAGATCCAAATAGAAACTCTTCACACCATACTCATCCTTCAGACGCTGCAGTTTCTCCAGCAGCCACGGCACAGATGCATTATTGGTAATATCCAAAACACCGGCGCTGGAGCTGCTCTTATAGCGGGTCAAGGCGGGAATGCTGCGCTCCGAGTAGCGCTCATAGATGAGCAGCTTGCGTTCAACGGCATCCTTAAAGTTTGCGCTATCCGTGCTGATGAACGGCTGTATGGTGAAGACGACCTTAAAGCCGCGCCGATGCAGCACATCGATGGTGTCCTTCAGTGTTGGAAAGCGTGCGCGATCCACTGTGAAATCCCCAATATTCTCCTGCCAGAACTCATTGATCACAATGTGGCCCAGACCGATGGCAATCGCATTCTCCGAGTAATCACAAATAATGGTCTCGTTGAGGGCATCCCGTTTCGCCTGATGTGGCATCTGCCACACTGGCTCCTCCAGCAACGAGTGCAGCTCCCCAATATCCTGCTCGGTCAGTCCATCCCATAGGCTCTGCTGTGTCATTAGCATGTGCAAGCTACGCATGTCCTCTGTCGTGCATATCCGATAATCGAGCTGAGGCAACGGCGTCAAGCGATTAACAAATGTGAAATCATCGTTGGCTGCCCGCAGACAGAACTGGTTCTCTGTCCGATTGATGCTCAGCTGGAGCGGCGTACGCTCGCTGACCTGCATCGCAACGCCAATGGAGTTGATAAAATATCGCTTCACCCCATTACCAAACTGATGCACCTTGCTATCGCCGCTGGCATACGGCATAAAGTCAAAGTTGGCATAGCTGAGGGACCACTCCTGACCCTTGGTAATGCCACCGCCAAACCACAGTCCATTGTCGCGCTTGAGCTCATAGCAATCTGTCGGCAGCAGGCCAGGAGTGAGGGCCTGCCACTGCAACGTATAGCAACGGAACACCTGTTTGTCCTCGAAGTTCATGTGCAGGCGAGCGATTCCATTCCACTCGATGCAGACGCTGCCATCGCTGCGACGATGATCCTCGAGGCAGTGGAAGGGCGCCGTATCGCTACCGAGTGTTACGCCCAAATGGCCAGAGATCACCTCCTTGTCCTCGTGGCTCAATATGCGAAAGATGCGATCCTTTGAGTTGAACTTGATCTTCTGGAAGTAGCTCTTGGTCAGCACCTGATGGTGGTATGCAACGTACGCATAGCCAATCTGCGACCAGAAATTATAATTCGTTAAGTTCGTTTCGATTGAATTGGTATATTGCACAACTTGCCAGAAAGATGATGATGAAGAACATCAGGATCACAAAAATTTTTATCTTGTAGTCCTTCGTCTCGCGCTTCTTTTTGCGTATCATCTGTGGAAAGGCCTGTTAAAACAGGCACCTATTAATAAATGCACACACACATTCTTTGGCTGTAGCTACCCTATATACCCTATATATTCCAATAAATAATAATTCAAATTCTTGTTTTGATTTTTCTGTACCTTTCTCTATTTAACTAGACTTTTCCCCATCCGGTTTACGTATTCTTCATCACTTTTTGACTTTATTTCACCTGGAAATTGTCTTCTATCAGTCTTTTTTTTTTCCATGTCTTCGATTATCATCTCTATTCTTCTATTATCATTTTTTTCTTTCTATTTGTTTTCCCCTTTTTTGTTTGTTTTTTTTTTTTTTTGTAACAGTTTTCTTTTTTTAAGATTCCACTGCTCTTTTACACTATTATTAAGCTGCTTATCAATTCTTCAATTTATTGGGTTCTCAGCTCTTTTTCCTTCCCTTTCTCAACCTTTCAGTGTATCCCCCTCTCTCTCTCTCTCGTTCTATATATATATATATATATATATCTATCTCTCTCTTTATATATATCTATCTCTGTCTTCTTCTGTCTCTATGCTTCCTTCCATTGAGTTCTCAGTTCATTTTTATTTTCTTTACTCAACATTTCAGTCCAGCCCACTCCCTCTATCTCTTTCTTTCTCCCTTTCTCGCCCTCCCTCTATCTCTCTCTCCCTGTCTGTCTCTGTCTCTCTCACCTGCATCTTCTCACGTAACAGACTGGCCAAAGAGTTGACGCTGGTTATCGAGGCCTGATTGCTGGCCAAGCTGTGCGTGTCAAAATCGCTGGCCAACATCTCCTTGCTGTTGAGTCGCAGGGCGGGTAGCGGGGCAATTGAGGCGCGTCTCCGACTTCGAAAGCGATCCCTGTCTCGATCAATAAACCAAGATTAAGTTCAAGTGTCCCACATATTAACGAATGTACATAAAGCTAAGTGGCTCTGAATGTGACTCAATATTTACAATCGCTGATCGCTGATCGCTGATAGTAAATGTGCCCAAGTTGATTTCACTTGTCTCAATGTATTTATGGTTTCGATTATAAATTATGCGTTAACTTTTAGTTAAAAAAAAAAGAAAACAATTCTTTCCTATGACAATTATGACTGACTTTTGTCTATGCTCTTATCGTATTGCGAACTGTCTGAAATGTTAAGTTGTCGCTAAATTATCAGTAAATCTGGAAATGTTGATAATGACAATGAAATACTATTGGCAATATAGAATTGCGTAAGTTATAAGTAAGTTGTTATAGATTGATTTATGTATATATATGCACGTATATCAAAATTGTAAAAACAATTTAAATAAATAAATGACGTGCAACAGTTTTTGCGGATTTTATAATTTTTTGTCTTTAAATTTTAGGATATTATAAAATGAAAAAAAAAAAACTGTTTTTTTTTTTGTATTCTAATACAAACTTATATGAGTTAATGTAGTCTGTATTATATATATATTTTTAACAATGTCAGAAAGTACAACTCAATATACAAGAATAGAAGTGTTTATGCATTCGTCTCAAAAGCATTTGTTGTCAGGTGTCAGTTTCGCATTCGCTCTGATTAAGAGTTTGATTAGCGAGAATTAAGAGCCGTCTTTATCGCTGCTACTTATCTGGCCAAATCCGAAGGCCAAGAACACAATTCATTCAACGAGGAACTCTGTGTTCTGTGGGTGAGTTGTGGATAGGAAGTAGGAAGGGTGATAGTGATGACTTGGGCGAATTGTGAGATCCATTTTATGAATTACCTTATCTGTCGTGTGATGATTATGATTATTATAATTCATTTCAATTTATTTAAATTTATACATAACAACTTATTAAATTTGGTGATTTCTGGCAACGCAATTTGTGACATGTACACTTTATATCGGCACCAAAGAAGTACACACATTGAGATACATTAATACAAACATTATTTGAAATATATATGCAAGCCTAACTAATTACCTGATCCAATATCTAATTGCTAAATATAGCGTTGTAGCTGGCTGTGCGGCGACAGAGACTTATTCGCGTTCGTGTTATCACGCCTAATCGCAACAATCAACTGAGCAGCTAGTGCGACTTTAAGATACAGATACAGATACAGATACACAGCTACAGTCATCAGCATCAGCAGATTTACAAAAATGTCTTGAATTGCTCGCCTCTGCTGATTTTTATCTCTTTAGATGAAAGCTATGTACACATATATATCTGTATATATATATATATATTTATATATATATATATATATATATACTCATACATACAGATACTCATTCACTGCTGTTGCAATCAACAACGTTTTTATGAACAACAACCACAACGTTCTCGTCGTCGTCGTCGTCGTCGTCGTCGTCGTCGTAGTCGTCATGATTTGTGCCTTTTGATTTACTTATCATAAGCTTGGGGTATTTGCCTGTGCCCCGCCGTAGCTCCCTGCTCCCATCTGCCACCTACGCCATTACACACACAGCGAGATTAATTCGCTTCAACTGCAAAATTACTCATACACAGCCACACACGCTATGTTTTGCTTACGGCTGTGGACGCACAACGAAAGCTTTGCTTTTGGAGCTTTTGCACTTTCGCCACCCCCCCGCGCAGGGGTCGAGAGAACAAGTGCAGCGACTGCACAGCAAAAGCTCTCTGTGTGCTTAAATGCGTGCAGTGAGTTTGTAGTGCAATGATTATATACCCTGGCAATTAATGTACTATGCTATAATAATACCTGTTAAGTGCTGGGTTCAGCTGGGTTCTTGTAGTCGAGCTCACTCGACTGTGGCATTCTTAGTTGTCATAAATAATTTATATAGTTAAGATTATATGCACATTTGATGCAGTAACTGCATTTGAACCTTAAGTCTGCTATTCGACATTAAGAACTACGCTGGACTCGTTAAAAATAAATAAATATATTTTTTATCGGAATAAATTTGAGATCTTCAAATAATAATATTATAAAATAATATTATATAATATCGTTATAGTTTTTAATGAATTTTTTTTAAGGTTTAAAGAGCTACAGAGTGCAGATTTAATGTTTATATATAAAGTGCATTGTGAAGTCGTGAAGCAAATAATTTAATGGGCACAGATTAGTTTTCTTTTAATGTATCGATAAATCCTCCCAATCTTTTTAAATCTAATTGTATTTTTAAGAAGGTTTTTAAAGCTACAGCTACCAAATTAATATGTATATAAACAGGGCATATATATTTAATTTATTTATACTTCCCTAGATTCTCACTGTTCTTTGTGCATTAATCAAATTTTTTTAATGCTACAGGTTGCAATTTAATTTGTATGTTCTCGTAAATCATTTGATTATCGTCCATTTGACAGCATTTAATTGCAGCTTATCCCCATCATGTAAAATAAGCTCAACACATTAATTTGGTGAAAAAAAACTGAAGTCAATTACAAGTTTATAAATAACAATATTCGTCAATATGGATCAATGACTTTTAAGACAATCACTGCACACAGTTCGTTCCTTACTGAAACAGAACCTTCGCGTAATATCATTTTAAGTGCAAAGCCAACAATTTGGACTTGCTTTAGGGGCCGGAATGCCGAGAAAGGCACTTGCTGCATTCCCTTCGTTCCCTGTTCCGTTCCCCATTCAGCATTCACCATTCCGCATTCCCTAAACCACTATTTATTGTGCTGGCTGGCAAATGACGGGTCGTAAATGTAGTTAAACAATTGATCCAAATTAATTAACTTAATTGTGAGCAGACCTTTGACATGCTTTGCTGCTAACAATGATCACGTGCTGCCACACTGAGTTAATTAGTGAGCGCCACACACTCACAATTTACAGGGTATGCAATCTGTTCCGGCTGTGTTTGACTCGAACGCGACAAGGCTCAGATTTATTTGGCTTCATACAAAATATAAACATCAACTAAGAATTTCTTGCTAAGAAATGCATTATCTGTGTGCTCAAGTTGCCAAACTGTATGTTTACCATTCTAACTCGAACTAAAATTGCTGGTGGGTATTTAAAAAATAGTAATTAAAAGTCGTGTGAATTGTTTGACGGAAAAGTACCTATTGGGTTGCAGGTACGTTTATATATAATTACACTTTAAAGTTGACTTGGTTTCTTCACTTAGCTTGAACTTATTTACAGAATTTACACAGAAAAAAAAGAATACGTGCACTTTTTGGCTTAGCTTCTGAAAGCGTTCAGAGCTATGGCTTTTTAACACTGATATGCGAAATGATATTGAAAAAAACATATGCACTGAGATCATAGAAATAGAGAATACAAAAACAAGTCTATATTTCCAACTAGTGGAAACACTTATGGAAATTGGCATGGTATGGTATGGATTGGAAATGCATAACTCACTTATAGACGGGTTTCTTGGTATTTCCGAACTCATCGCTGCTGCTGTCATCGTCCTCCTGCTTGTGGTTGGAATCATTTGGTTCACTGGGAGTTACCACAATCGTGGTGGGTGTGCCCACACTCGAGGCGGAGGCAATTAACTGTAAATATATGTTATTTGTAACGACAATGCTTGCATTTAATTATTTTCCAATTGTGTAGGAAAAAGCGCAAACGCGGCGTATGCGCAATGTGTAATTTGTAATTTGCACTCTCCAAATGCGTGTATATATTTTCAGATTTGGCGTATTTCGATTCCTGTCTTTCATTGCTTGCAGTTGTAACTGGTTTTGGGCAGACCAATATTGATCAGTTCAAATCACATCGATTGCGATCGGCCCGAAACTCACACTCAAAATTAAACTCAAACTCAAACTTGCACTTGCACTTGTACTTGTACTTAGTACCTGCCTTGACCTCAGTTAGCCGTTGGGCTTCGTCCTTTTGCGCTTCCTGCTGCTCCAGCTGTGGCTGCACGCTGCTCGGTGTGGAGCTCATTGTCAGGAGCTGTGCGAAACGATTGCGGCCAAGTGTCGAACGCTAACAGATCTGAGATACGAATCCCAGAACTCGGTTCTCGACCGCTAACTTTGTCGGCTGCTTGATAATTGCTCGAATATTGTATTAAAAATGACGACGGCTTTGCTTGAACCCACTATCTGTGGGAGTGTACTCTCTCTAAGTGTAAGTGTATGTATATTGTTAGGCGTGTATTTGTGTGTGTGTTTGTTTAATCGCTCGTCGCGCTTCAGAGCGATCACAAGTACTCGGTTCTGAGTGATTAATTACGACGCTTCGGCTTCGCATTTCTCACAATTTCATTGAGACTTTTGCGACGCCGCTCGTTCACATACATATCTACATACTTATATGCAAGCCGAGAGTGGCTCTTTAAGTATAATAGCTAGTGTGAAATAGGATGACTCAATGTAAATTGTTGCGTTAAAGCCTGATTGATTTATCGTTCAGAAAAAGCAATGAATTCCGAAAATCAAATGGCGAATCTTATTTTAAAATCTTTAAGTTCTTAGCAAATTGAAGCCCCAAAATTTTTAGTTATAATCTCAAATCGAAAAGGTCTTCTTAAAACGCAGCTTGAAAATGAGAAATTGGGAGAACGTAAAAAAGGCTCAAACTAAAATTATTTATTGTGAATCAAGCGGACTCAATCTAAGCATTTATGTTTAATATACTAAATATTTTTTATTTGAGTCAATAATGAAATCTTATATGTTGTTGACTTTATCAGTTTGTCATTGTATATATGTATGTACTCCTGCGATTAGCATTCATACTTTCAGCAAAGCGGGTCAAGTGTGTTTGAAAAGAATACTTGGAATTCAAATAAACATAATTTAAGAGTGATTTGAGCAACCCCAATCTCGCTGCTTAGTCATATAAAAAGCTAAAGTATATTTTGTTTAGTTTCTAGATAAAACAATTGAGCTATGAAGGAGACATATTGTCGATACTTATTGAAACACTCTCGCTGCAAGTACAAAGGCAACTGTCGCCATAAAACTTTGATTTTGTTTTGTGCCGGGAAATTGCTATGGACTCAGATACATAAATTACTCAGTTCAGTGTGCTCTACACTAATTATGACCGACAAGTCTTACCATTTAATCTTAACTAGTTGCCATAAATTATGGTCTATCGGTTTTCACTGCCATTCATAAATCAAATTGTCCCTCATTGATGGAGACGGCTTGTGCCCCAATTTGTGGTTAAAATTTAAATCGAATTGCACAGCACATAGATGAGCTAATTGGGATGTATTTTTTTTATTATTTTTTACATAATTCCTTCAATAAAACTTTTAGATTTCGCTCGCACTATTTTTATGAGCCTAGCTTCATAAAATTGGGCAACAAATATTGGTCAGATTTAAGAAATTCTGTATGTTTATAAATATAATCAGCACTTCAAATATCTATTGCAGTTTGCTTAGGCATAACATGAAATTAAAAATCATTGCGTACTTTTAGGCTGAATCGTTTTATGAAAAAACAAGTTGAGTAATGAAGAACAAAGAATAAGAAATGCTCTCAAATATGAATGTATTATCTTTTGTTCTGATATATATTCCCAACTAATGTCCAATAACTTATTGTTACGTGAACTTTAAGTTGCTGTTATTCTTCGTTCTCTGTCAAATCAATGTTTCATAACATTTCAATAGATCGATAAATGTTGCCAATGTAATTGTCACATATAAAACAAATAAAAAATGTATACGAATTGTACATTAAAATTGGTAAGCAAACAAAATCTACATTTGATGGAAAAAAAATACTGGGCTGTCGATGCAACAGTCGCCGACTGACTATTTGCAATTCACATTAATTATACACAACGTGTAAACACAAGCAATAAAACTGAAAAGGCAAACAAACAAAAATGACAGGGCTGAGAACAGCAATAATCATATTAGAATATATCGAAGGTGTTAACGTTGATGATGTCGTTGCGATGCTCAAATGCTATATATTAAATGAGGTGAGTTCTTTTTTTTGGCTCGATACGAAATTGGCCGAAAACGCTTTTCGCTTGTATAGGATTTTAATTGGCTGCTTTGGCAAATATTTGATGGATTTCAAGTAAAATATTAACTGAAATTTAACAAGCAAATAATTATCTCAGCACACACACACACACACACACACACATAAACAGTGTAGAAGCAGCAGCTCAACTAATGAGCATTTTATTGTTATTTATTTGGTTGCTTATGTGTTTTTTTTTTGTTTTTTTGAGAATGCTAAACTCGTTTCCGTTTCGACTTGAAATTGTGTCTTTAAAAATACGAGAAATAAAATGCTACCCTTGCCACCCCTTCACCTTCTAATTTTTTGCTACTTACGCTCTCCTCGTGCAGCGCCTCCTGCGCCTGCATCTGATGCCGCAGGCGCAGCGCCTCCAAATCCAACGAATTGATACCCATCGGCAGCGATATGGAATTGCGTCGCAGGCCGTGACTGAAGTGCTCTCGATCCCGTTCTCTTTCTCCATCTTGTTGTGACACCGGCGGCGTAGCCGTATCTGAGTTGAGTGACGAAATTTCCAGCTCATCGGGCAGCTCTTTAACCACAAACAGATGTGGCAGCTCCATATTGCGACGCTGGCCCAGCGATGGCTTGCGTTGGCCTACAGACGACAGCAGCTGCACCTGCTCATCCTCGACCTGATGCAGGTGCTGGTCCTGATCCAAGAACTCATCCGCATAGGGGAACGCCTGCGCCTGCCCATTGAGCGCCTGGGCAGCCAACAGCGGTGCCGGCGCTGACGTCGGCGTCAGCTGTGGCATACTCTCGCCTGAAGCGGGACTTGTACTTATGCTCGTTTGGATGGGTTTGCTTTGGTTTGGTTTTGGTTTTGGTTTTAGTTTTAACACACAGACAACTTGTGGTTACGTGCGCTCGCGATCGCGTTCAGGTTGCGACTCGCTGGGCAAAGCGAGAAACCAAATGCTGCCCCTAAAAAAACAAAACACAAAACAAAAACCGTCAACAGCTCAGCTGAGCCGAGCAGCAGCAGCAGCAGCAGCAGCAGCAGCGACAGCGGCAGCTGGGTGAGGGCGGGGTCGCTGGGGTGTGGGATGTGCTAAGGGGGGTTATGGGCCAAAAAGTCGCGTTGATTGTGGCTCAGCATGTTTGCATTTAATCATTGGTTGTGTGTGTGTGTGTGTGTGTGTGCTTATCATTACCATTTACATTATCATTCCATTCGCTGGTGCTGCCCACGATTATGGGCGATTTTAACAATGATTACGCATACGAAGCGCTGTACGCATCACTTTTAACTGGGCCGCCGTGTCGCATAACAATTTGTTTATTTACCATGTTTATTGAAACAGCTAATTAAATTCGTTGTTTGAAACAAAAGAGAAACGCTTTTGCTTTTGATCGTCTCTCCCTTTTTGCACACCTAATTAGGCGGCATTATCTCAATTGCACTCTAACATTATCTCGCTCGCCCTCTCGCTCGATTTACGTCTGGGGTTTAGCCTGCTATCAGCAGCCATAAAGCGTTTAATCAACGTCAAGTAAATCGCACCAATTGATCAAATACTGGAAATAGGCGTCCAACGTTTTATTCGCTCCATGCTCTACACCCTATAATCAACACCATCTAACCAGTTTCCTAACTATCGTATACAAAATGTTCGAACACAACGCAGTTCAAGTGCGAGCAGTCGTCGACTCATTCGAGTCTTCTTTTTGTGATAATTAAAAAAATATATGTCGCACACTTTTATTTGTCTTAGCATGTATCGAGTTTCGCTACACCACAATAAATAAGAAAGTGTCAGTGGCCGACGTGGAAATACCCTATATCATCAGTCCTAAATTATAACATATGATCCGAGTCAATACAGTTGTTTTTTGTGATGAAAATCATAATATATTATCGATTGAGAGATAAGTGCGTGTCAGGCTGGGCAGACATAAATTTTAAAGTAACTTTTGACAACAGACATGGATAGGTGGGATGAAGGGGAGGGCATTCTTCGACTTCAAGAGCTCAAAACATGTACAGTATGTCAATAAAGTATTCTTATCTTTCTTATTTTTCAACTATTATTCTTGCTATTTACGTTACTGTTAATAAGATTCCTTCAGTTAAATAATTTTGAAATTTAAAAACCAAAATGATACATTCTTTGGACTGGCAATGAAGTGTTTGGACAACGGCTGTTTACGGATTTGCAATTCCCTTTTCGGTCATTCCCGTTCGAAATGAGATATTTTTTATACATGCGTATATCTTCCACAATTTGTCAGCTAGAGTTACCAAGCTTTGAAAGTATGTTCTGGTAACTCCCATAAGGAATCGATAAAGAATTGGACGATTAAGCCTATATCATCCGCAATTCAGGAGCTACAGTTACCAAACTTGGAATGCAGATTACTAAGATCGTACTCCAAACATTTTTTTGGCCATGCCCTCTCCCTTCCCCAATATTTTGAAATGCACATCCAACAACAGCGTAACATTAATGGAAGATGAAGAGTCGCACAAGAATAACAGGACGAGGGAGTTGAGTTCGTAAAGCGCAAAATCGTCAATGAGGTTAAGATCGTCAATGTACCCAAAGTTGTCCGTCGAGGAAATAAGTCGTTGTTTTATAAAGTCGAACCTAACGTTGTAAGCCAAATACTCACATTTCACTTTTATATACTTATAACTATTGTGTTAGTAATAAACAAGACATAATCAGTCCTAAATTTGCGGGCTCATTGAGAGTTGAGAGTTATTGCGAAATTAATAGGTTGAAAAAAGAAAAGCAGCAGCTGGAAAAATTCACCGTTACAAATACAAAAGAGACTGAGTCAAAATAAAGCAATTGGAAGCAGATCGATAAAAAGTACAGCTCGATAGTTGAAAGTGTATCGATGAAACACACTCAGCAGCGCGCAGACGTGAGAATGGCTAAAAACACCAAAATTTGAAGAAGGTGCAGTTGCTGGTCAATTGAAATGGCGGTCAACAAAAAAGTTGAAGAAGAAATTTCGAAAATGTTCGAAAATGTTAAAAGCATGCAACAAATAATTCGAATGTTAACATTAAAACTACAAGCTATGCAACGAATGCGGATGAAGTGAAAATAAAATCGCGCCTGATAATTATGCAAAGATCGTGCAAGGCCTCGATAGCCACAGTGTGCCGATCGAGCATTGAGTTGGACTTTGAACTTTGAAGAAAATGCAGAGGCATATAAACAACATATTATTTTGAAATAAACATTAATGAAAGAAGCAGAGCCGTAGAAGAGCAGCAGAACGAGGGAGTCGAGTTTGTGAAACGCAGATTTGTCGGTGCGCCGAGGAAATATGTCGATGTTTTACAAAGTCGAACATAACGTTGTGAATCCAATACTCAAATTTCACCTTAATATACTTAAAACTATTGTGTTAGTAATAAACAGGACATAACCAGTCCTCCATCCATATACATATACCTCTTTCTTTTACAGTTATAGTGCTTTCTCATCTCGTTGGAAACTTATTTGCTGTTGATTCATACAAATACAAATTAGGAAGCGTAATAAGAATTGTATTTTTGCTTTCTGGTGCAGCAGTGGCGTCTTTAAATTAGTTAAATGATTAACTCGTTAACGTCTAACAAAACTGTTTACACTGTTTGCGTTATTATAGAATCGTCATTGAATTGTTTTTTGTTCCATAATTGAGGACAATATATAATGTGTTCATTATGTGCCATTTTCCCTTCTGTCAATTTGATATTTACACGCTTATATATGAAAACATCTCATAAAATATAGTTTTGCTCATGCCCAGTACACATTATTGACTTAGAATACTCTAGTCGAGATAGCAAGACTACGAGTTTCTAGTAGTAGGCTTTGCTGATATAATTTTGGTCTGGATTAAAAGTATCTCTTATATCTTTATGTATCTCTCTATTTTAATTGTAAATATTGACGCTTTTAATGTTATTGTGCCTGTAACTCTAATAGTGCTGTATATATATACTTTATGGCGTCTAAGATGCTTCCATCTGCCTGTTGCATACTTTTAGCCAACTTCATTATAACCTGTTCACCCATTTTTAACGGGTAAAGGGTATAAAAAGTCAAATGGTTTTTCGTTTAAATTTGAGCATTGATTTTGTTAATACCTCGTTTTGTTTTAAAAAATGTTTATTAGTGAGTCACTTTATAAAATATTCATATGAGGATTACTTTACTTTTTGCCTAGTTTTCATCGATTCCAAGAATGGGAAATTGACGACTTAGGCGAATAACAGTTGATTGCGCGACATTCAGCTTTCTCTGCCCGCTGATTTCGCCCAAGGTTTTTGTGGGTTTCATGTACATAAAGCAGATGTGTAGATATATCTATAAAGCATGAGGTTGTACGAGTATATCTATTGAATGGTCCATTCGGCTATTGCTGTGTATTTATTTAATTAACGTTAATTCTAGCTTTTGCTAACTTTGCCGAATTTGGACGCTGCAAAACACGTTGAACAAATAAATACGAGGCAAGTCGCGTGTACAGCCATCCCACCAACAACGGATGAGTCCGGGCTGGAGCAAAGATGAAGATGTGGGTGCAACTGGCTAGACAGCTTTTGATCTCTGCCCTAATCAATAAGATACATACAAGTGCGAGATGCATGCGCCTTCAGTTCACACGACTAATTAAGATAGGTTTGGAAAACATTCAACTATAGAATAAGAAAAGTTTTTTTTGGGCATGAAAACCCAAAACACATATTAGTTGAAGTGCAAGTTGGTAGTATACAATAAGTTATAAGTTTGCTATGAGGTATTTCATGTGATAGTTAATCCACCCCATTATCTGCTCTTGTGTACAATACTTTTCAGTCAAGCACAGGCTTATCTTTGCTATCTGAATAAATTTCCTAGAATATGTCACCAAATCGTGTCTGATGATATATAAAACTGCATTGCGGTAATTTATACAACACATTAATGCAACTGCATTAAACTAGGTGTGTCTTGGTATATGGAATCGTATATCATTCCCAAAAGGGAAGCCTTAGTTCAAACTTTAGTTTATATATGTGTACATATATATTTCAATGAAGAGAACACATTTGAATTTTGTTGTTGCGCTTTTTATGGTGTTTATTTTGTATTTAGGGATTTTGCTTATATGCGTTTCATTGCTTTACGTAATAGAATAACTTTTTATAACACTTGTAACTAAATGTACAATTCATTTTCTTCCTGTGCTCTGCCCTAAATAACAATTAAAAAAAAAAACAAAAAAGGTTAATAATCATAATAATAGTAATGTATGTTGGTACATAAGGACATTGTTGTTTTCTTAGTTTTTTTTTTTTCTTTTTGTTTCGTTTGATTTATATATATATGTGTAGTTTTATGTGTATATTATGTAACATGCATTAATAATAGCAATAATAATAGTAATAATAATAACAACAATAACTGCCAGCAGGCGTTGCTGCTTTCGCAATGATCCCTGCTTGATCCTTCATCATCTACCTTCTTGGTGCCTCCTGTACTCCAATCTTCGTCACCACCTCACACTTCTTCTCTTGCTCTCCTCCTGCTGCTTTTAGCCGGCGCCGGCGCTTGCCAAATTTTCGTCTCATCTCATTTTTATTTAATTTCATTTATTAACTAACAACAACTATAAAATACATACATAACAATATCGGTACAGGTACATATGTGTGTATATGTCTATATATATAATGTATGTATGTACTTAAATAGCGGCTATTTATCTTCCCGCTGGCTTTAGGGCATTATTAAATTCCGATAGACAAACAAAAACAAAAAAAAAGAAGAAAAAGAAACAACAGTGTTTCCTCTGTACTTAAGTGCTAAGAAAAAAAATCGTTATCATTAATCATTAATCATAATTACTGACGATTCACAATAAATCGTAAATATAATCCGTGTAATGTAAGGCACATTATACATTATATATGTAAATACATACGTACAAAAACAATACGAGTCCCGCCGTCTAAGCGGGCTGTGGTTAGGGGTGGCTGGTGGTGTTACTGTTGGGTTACATATTGTTTGTCAACTGCTTCTTAGCAGATATATTTTTTTTGCTTTGCTGTTTCTTTTTTGTCTGTTCTGCATTGTTTTTCTTTAATATTTTATGGGGTGTTAGGAGGGCTGGGGGTTAAGGTAGGGATTGTGTTTGCTTTGATACTAATTGTTAACGGCACTTAATTGAGCTCCTTTCGCGTCGTGTTGGGCAGCAGGAGGCACATAAGACCGCCACCGATGAGCAGGCCAGACACAATGAACGTTGGCACAGGACAGAAATGATCCAGCAGCTGGGCGATCACAATGTTGCCAATGATGCCGCCAAGTCGTGCCGCCACCATCGAGATGGCAACGCCAGTGGCACGCAACTTGGTTGGGAATACTTCGGTGATGAGGCAGTCGAGGGCCGCATTTGCCGCCGATATGGCGCCACTGAACACGGCCGAGACGATTAGATTCTGCAGTGAGCTGCGCACCAAATACATCAATGCCGAGCAGATGCCGGCCGTCATTGTGCCAGCGATGAGGAAGAAGCGGCGTCCCAACATATCCATGCCGAGGATGGCAAACAGATTTGCTGGCAGGGCGGAGGCGAGCGTTATCAGCGATTCCATGAACACCGATGAGGGTATATCCGAATTGCAGGTGCCGTTGTTGCTTTCGGCACGGCTCTGATTCACCACATATTCGGTGACGGTGCATATGTCGGCCTGCTGATGGGGATGCGTCTTCTCGAACTCCTCATAGCGATTGAACACCTCCGGGAACCACATCATCAGGCCATAGTAGCCAATGTGGAATGTAAAGTTGATGGTGATCGAGACGAGCGTGAATCTCAATATGGGCGATTTGAACAGATCGCGGATGTGATCGACCATTCCATGGACCATGCGATGATATTTACCCTTACCGCCAGCATTGCTATCTGTGGACGATTTCTCATCTACCTCCAGATCGTAGACCATATACTCTTCGGGCTTCTTGCGTGTGTTCGTTACGAAGATGCCACGGAAAATGGCCAGCGCCTTGTCCTTTTTGCCCCGGGTGAGCAGAAATTTAGGTGATTCGGGCAGATAGAAGAGCAGGAAGCCAACGAGAAATGAGGGAATCGAGCAGACCAATAGGAAGATGCGCCACGAGTTGTATGTGAATTCGATCGAAGAGTAACCAATTTGTGTGGGAATGATTAGCCAGGCTAAGCCGGCCACAAACAGATTACCAAAGGTCCAGAAGGCAGCCATGAAGCTAAGCATGGAGCCGCGTTTCGCTTTCGGTTGGAATTCGGCGAAATATGACCAGATGACAGGACCACTACCGCCCAGCCTATAAATGCAAACAAAACAAATTCACCAATTAGCATCTATATATATATCATTACATCAGGTAATTAGAAAAGTACACATGTTAAATGATGCATGCAAATGTTTACGACCACATGCAAATCACCTTACACGCAATTGCATAGCAGCCAGCTAGTGAGAGCGTCACCCCAGAATCGTAACGAGTCATGGCCGATTAATGTTATTGTGTAAAAGCACTGTTCAGTTCGAATTAACATAAGCAATTAGCAAACCATTGGCAAAACTAATGAACATTAACAGTGCATATATATACTCGGGTAGATCAGAGTAAGAGTGCCTAAGAGACTGAGTCAGCCACCTAACAGAGGCCATGGCAAATGAGATTTTCCCATTTTTATTGATTTTTTTTTTTTTTTTTGGGCAATTCAGCGTGTAATATGATTATATATATACAATTTTATGATACGAATATGCGTACAACTGGCCAGAGTCTTAATTAGCATAAACAGTCACGATATTGAGGCTCAAATATTTTGTTGTTATTTATAACATAGTTAATTGAATTAACACCTCTACAACCGAATGCCCCCAAAGCATGCTGTTTTGCATGTGTCACTAGACCAACAATGACTCTGACTACACAGTCACACATATAATATATATATATATATATATATATATCAATATATATTCAGTATTTTTGATTATGTGATGTTTGTTTATGATAAATTGGTGGCGATGCTGGGCTGCAACAGATTACAGGACTGTTTGAGAGTCTGTTAATTCTATGTTGAACAGTCTAAGGTAAGCAGTTAACTGCTTGCTCAGACTGATCGTATTTATGAGATTGTTGAATTCTTTATATCTAGTTATTGATAAAATTGTGTTTTACTTACGCTGCGCCATTGAGAAAGCGAAAGAGCATGAAATAGCCATAAGTTTGCGAAAACGACGAGGCAACAATGCAGAAGGCATTCATAAACGAGATGACAATGAGAATCTTTTTGCGTCCAAAACTGTCGGCGATGCTGCCCCAGAAATAGGCGCCGACCATCATGCCAATGAAGATGATCGAATTGAGCCATCCCTTCGTTTCGGTATTCAAATCCAAATCACATTGCGCCGATGGCAGAATGAATGACATGGAGATGACATCCATTTCCTCCGACGTACTGACCAGACCGCAAATGGCCAGCAGTATGTAGTGGAATTTGCCATATTCGCACAGCTCGATGGCCCGCTCGAAGTTAGCGACTATGGGACGGGTCGGTGGCAGTTGCTTGCGCTTTGGATCCCCATCGGAACTGTCAGCGCCAGCGACGGCACCGCCACCGGTACGCTCTACGTCCTGCTGCTTGCCATTGGTATTTGTTTCCGGCTCGTAGCCGCGATTATCTGCCGCAAACTGATACTCCGGCTGCTTGGCACCCGTGCCCAACGAATATGGCTGGATAATGGCACGATTATCAATATGCGTATTGCTATTGCTATTCGAACCGCTTAGGTTTGTCGGGTTGCTTGGATTGCTTGCTGCGTGCTGATTGTAGTTTGGTTGTTGGCCAGCTTCTACATTATAGGCTATAGAATCGGTGAATGGAGATCGAGGGAACAGACATTAATTAAGCATAATCAACAACATAAAAAAAATTGTTTTGATTTACACTTACATTCGCTTTTACTTTTACCAGAATCACCTTCTACCATTCTATAGTTCAAGTTTTTGTTTGGTTTTTGTGCGCGTAGCAAAAAGGAGAAAAACAATTAAATTTAATGCGGGTTTTAATGTATTTGTTTTCGGTCCGGTTATTCTACTTTGCCAAGCGTAAATGCTCAGTAAAGTTCAGTTAGGTGGGGTTTGCTTTGATCCTTTAGTAATCTGTAAATACACACAAAAAAAGGAAGAAAATATGGTTTAGAAAATTTGTCAATTGAGAATTAAATAATTTTATTGTTTTACTCATTTGCTACCTTTCTTAGATTTATGTTAAATTTGTAGCTGCCAGATTGAAACATAAATAAAAAATAATACAAATCGACCCCATGCTCGATCAACCAATCGCTCAATTGGGCGTCTAAATGAATAGCCCATTAAACTATAATTGAACAGAATGAATAAACGGCATACAAATGCAAACACAGATACATCACACACGTGTGTGTATATGTGCTTATATGCCAATCAACGCCTGAATGGCCACAGATCGTCTAACTGACGAAACTCTCCGTCACTCAACGCCTTAACTATTTTACAACTAATTTTTGCCCAAAAATGGACAAACGAATGATACAAATGTGGGGGGCGTGCGAAGAAAAGAAAAGTAAACTATATAATAATAACGAATATTGTGTAAATGAAAGCGATTAAGAAATTAAGACACCCATTGCGAAGCATTCATTAATGGGTAATTGCAGCCGCATAACATTAAAACCCAATAATAATATATTTATCCGTTATTCAGCGGTTACCAGCGCTCTGTTAAGGCGCGTTAAAACCGCTTCAAGGCAAGCGAGCAAACTTGTTTACTGATGAAATCTATACTGCGATCCGCCAATGTGCGTAATGATTGTTTGTTGGCAGTACATAAAGATGTTGTAAGTAATGCAATATGACAATAACATTCGTATGCAGCAATGATAAGCGAATGTTAAACAACAGTCAAGCATTTCTAATTGAGCAACTGTTAGCAGCAACCACTGTTAAGTGACAGAGATTTCAATTTCTCTTTCGCTTCTATTTGCATTTCCATTTATATTTCCGCGCATCGTGTGACTGACTCTGACTCTGAGGGAGTGGTGACAGTTGCGTGACTTGTCATTTGGCTTAGAGGCTTTATTGTTACCGATAGCCGCCATTGCGGCTTTTGTTGCTTTCATTTATGATTTATTGCGGGCACTGTAGCAATCTTCCACTTGATTTATATTTACTTAAAAGAACAGCCGCAGCAATAAAATACTAACAATTATGCACATCAAATCGTTTCACATTGAAACTGCCAAGATAACAAACGGCTCTCGCATGTGGCATGAAGGAGAACAGGAACCGAATCAAACATAAACCAGCTTTCGCATAGCGCCAGATAAGGAGAACTAAAGCTAAAGCTGAAGCTTGAGTTAGAGCTAGATATATGTGCAAAAATCTCAATTAATTATGTATTTCAAAACAATTCATATTCGATTTCAATTACATGCCAATCGAGCACAATTAACATGTTTCAATTCCAGCATTCCAGCACGTTTCCATTAGAAACAGCTGCTAATTAACGGAGATTAAAAACAATACAAATAATAATCGCATTATGTAGCACGCACTACAATAAGCATCTGCAATCAATCGCTAGCTTTCAAATACATTATTATATTTGACCTATGCCGCCGCTTCCGCAAAGTGCGCCCTTCACCAGGTCTGCCAAGACAAACTGGCCCTGGTGCCAAGCTAATCGGCTCTACCAGCTCAGAGCGCCAGGCACCAAGCACTAAGTAGTAAGTAGCACGTAGTACGTAGTAAGTGGTAAGTCATGAAATGTTTTGCATATCCCCAGCCACCTATTCGTTTAGATATGAACGCAATACCAAGAGAAAGAGAGAGAGGGAGAGATCGGGGTGGGAAGATGGAGAAAAACGTAAACAAACTATGGATATTATGTGGGGTTCCAGTTAATTTATATATATATGCTTGGAATGCAGCACATTTGAATGAAATACAACTGAATGGAATACTCCGTGCATGGAATTAATCAGAGACTTGGCTTCAATGTCAGAGGCTGAATGGAATAAGCTGACTGTGAGCTACTTGTGGGAAAGGCACTCTTTGCTTTTATTTATTACTAGTTATTTCTTTGTCGCCTTGCGTTTCTTGCACTAAATCAGTTTAATGTGTTGCTCAAGTGTTTCTCTGTGCATTCTCGCGAGCTGAATGTAAACAAAACAAGTCATAAAAAACTCCGACGTTTTTTTTTGCAAATCTGCGGCGTATATCTTTGACTTTGGAGACTTGCAACCTTTAAATTCCTAACTGGTAAAACGATGCTTTATCCTTTGGTGTTAACTATAATCTGTTTAGCCTGGCTACAATCTTTAGCCAGTTCTGCTTTTGTTGCTGCCCTTTGTAATTCTGGTTTTTTAATATTTTCGTTTACCTGCTGCAGTTGTAATTCTGAAGTTCGCGTTGCACTCGTTGATTTGACACGTTTTTTTTTTTATCCGCTTTTGTACTTTGTTTGTTTGTTTCTGCTTCGAAAATGATGAAAACAAATTGATTTATTGTTGTTTGCTGCTGTTCGACAGTTGTTGGGATGCACTTGTCACTTAATTTTTTTATGCCTATTATGGTATTACAATAAATTACTTAATTATAATTCATGCAATTTGCTTGAAATTTTTTTTCTTGGATTCAGCTGGCGTATTTGTATTTGTATTATATATGTATGTATATATGTAGATATCTTATGTGTCAGCTGTGCACCGAGTATTTGTATTTGTTGTATTGGATATTGGTCATTGGACACGTTCTTGTTCTTGTTCTCAGTTTGGCTGGGAGCTTCAGTTTATCTAGCGACAACATTAATAACGGTAAATTTGATCCCGTCGGCAAAACGACAAACTAACAAATCGCATTTAACTTAAGCTGGACAGAAACACAATACAAACAGAAACGAAAAAGAAAAATCTTCAAAACATGCAAGTAAAATAACGCGACGAAACTCGATTGTTTTTATTACAAATATATATACAATTATATATAGATCTATATATGTGTGTATATATATTGTATCGACTTTATGTTTTGTTTGTTTATTTGTTTATATGTGACTTGTGTTTTGGTTAACGGGAGCGATCTCGCTAAACGTTCGAACGCATCAAACTGTGGAAAGTATCTGAGAAGCGTTACGCGGGCGCTTTTAAATACTTACGCCAAGCCGTGAAAAATAATAAAAGCAGCTATCTGAGTGGGGCGCGTGCGAGCGCGCGCAAAGTATGCACCCTGCTCAGTAACAGTAGCAGTAACCGTAGCAGTTACAGTAACAGCGCAGAGCAGTAACAGTCATCAGGCAACAGTCATAACAGAAAGCACGGGAGTCGCTGATAAGCGACCGATCTGCGTTGACCGATTGGAAATCGCTTAGATTTCTTCTTCTTTTTTTGTTTCTTTTTCTTTTTTGTTGGCGTATTATACGATGCGTATTATAACGATATCGTCTGTGATCAAGCTGTGCTAAATCTAATCCTCTTTGGTCTGTGAGAATTCATTTGGAAAAACGTTAATACAATTACAATCAAAGCTAAATATCTACAGCTGCTTATAAAAACTGGAGACCCTAGGAATTGTTCTCTTCTCCTCCAGTGGCAGAATAAGTGCGACGTTTCTTCTTCTTCGTGAGAATTGCATTTAGAGTAGGAAAGGAGGTTGCTTCTTTTCTAAATACATTCCTGATTCATAGATACTCATTTTTACTCATAATTAAAATAGTGATTTGAAAAATGTTTCATTTCTTTGACTAGAGAGAGAAGAAGAAACAACAGTTGCTATACATATTGAGCAGCGTATAAGCGAATGTCTGGCTGCGATGGCTTAATTGATATTCAAAATGTGAACGCAGAATGAGATTTGTAATGCTAATTTTATACTGATAGATAACAACACTAATCACAATGGGCGATTCAGGCGGCAAGTCGACGCCAGTTGCAACTGTACCACAGCATTTGCGTGCTTCTGTTAATGATATTGTTGCTGTTTCTATTGTAATTATTATTATTGCTATTCTATGCAGATGGCGGATTGGGCAGTCTGTAGTGTAAGAGGCAAGTAACAGCAGCTGATAAGCACTGAAGCACTCACTGCCTCTAAGAAGCGTGGGTTGATTTGTCTTTGAATGCCAAACGACTGAAGATTTACTCTACAACATTGTCAGATTGTTGAAATCTCCAGTTGTTGAAACCCCAATTTACTTTAACCAAGCTAAATGGAGAAGAGTTTCAACCCATTCGTACTTACATATATTTATATATATTTATATATATTTATACATATAAAATTAAGTGCATGCAACAATTAACAACAACTGGCTGCGATGTAACTGACCAAAAAATATATTTACGTATATGCGTGTAATGAGTGCAGAGTGTGCACTACAGCGATTATTGGCGATTATTGACTCTAATCGATGGCAACCAACAGCGTACAACAACCACACAATGAGCTCGTGTGCGCAATCGATGTGACTCACAGCATCCGAAGAGATTCAGTTGCTCCGATTGTAAATATGAGTCAGTCAACAGTTGTATCGTCAATTGACTGTTATCTCAAATTCATTTTTAACACATCAAATGCAGAACGAATGGTTTGCTTTTGCTTTTGTTTTACTTTGTTCATATGTAATTAAAAGTGGAACCAAAAATCTTCTTTTTGGTAATCTGAGTTGCTTATTGAATCATAAATTTACGTAGAGCAATAAGCTGGGAATGAGAATGAAAATTGTGTCTGCTCGCAAAGTTCTATATTACATACATATATGTATTTATTACATACACAGCAGGTGTTATGCCAAGATATGAATGTGTAGTAAATAAGTATGCATGTTAATCAATTTTTGTAACTGAGTACGTGCCTGGCCTATAGAAGTAATGTTGAAGATACAATATTAAGTCTCTCTTTCTCTCTTTCTTTTACATAGGCTTTTTTGGAACCCATAACGATTGTTTTTTACATAATACCCACTCCAAAATCCATCCCACACTTGCTCGTTTGCCTCTGCACTGTTTGGCTCATTCTCATTATTTCAATATTATGTATATATACTCGTATATATATATATATATTTAGAATGAATATATATAGAATGCAATTGTTTTCTTTGCCATTATTAAATAAATTAGCATTTGAAACGCTTAGAAATTGTCGAATTACAATTGTCTGTTGACTGTCAACGGAGTTCAAAGTTTTTGTTGTTCTTTTTATATTATTTCCAGTGACTGACAGCGTAATTTTGAAAAATAAAGAAAAAACAAAAAAAAAAGCGCAAAACAAAAACTCACAGAACAGCTTTTATACACTTGTAATGAATGAAAGTAATGCAAGTGATTCCTGTGATATAGTTGACTGCCCTCCGGCGAGGGTAAATGGAGCTGAAAGGGGCTGAACATCTTAAGTGGTTGCTGCACTCGCTGTGGTTGCTGTCTTCGTTGTCAAAATTCGCATTGCTTTTGTTTTTATTCGGTTCGCTGTTCGTATTTGAAATATTTTCGGGGCGTTTTTAATGCAGCTGCATCAACAGCACAACAGCAATATTCAATAACACATTATAATAATAAAATAAAAACAACGGCAACAACAAACTCTTGACACATAACAAAAAAAAAACAACAACAATGGGCGAATGCTCTGTTTTGCGATGCGTTGCGCTGCGTTGCTCTGCTCTGCTCAGCTCTGCTCTGCTCTGCATTTGTCTCTGTGTATTTTTGTATTTGTATCTTTTGTTGTTGCTTTTCAGTTGTTCTTGCTGAATAATTCAACTGCGTGCGCCGAAAAAAACTGATTGCCGGATACTTGTTCGAATCGGTTTTCATTTGTTTTCATGCGTCGCCTCTCAATTGAGCCACGTCCTCAAACCCTCCCCACCCACGTTCCACCCCCTGCACACCGTATTTATTTCTTATTTTTCACCAAACTAATTTTCTTTCCATTCGTCTCGTTTTCTTGCGCAAACATTTCAATTAATTGTTCATTTAAATTGAAAACAATGCGCCAGCAAAAAAAAAAAAAGCGAATATGAACGGAATTGTGGTTGAAATTGAATTTGAAATAGAGAATTAGGTAAACAATAAATATATAAATAAATAAAAAGTTCTAAGAAAATAAACAAGTGACTAATGATAACCGGATAGTGAAATGATTCACCGATCGCCAATCAGGACTAGCTCCAATCCCAACTCTTGGTCATGAAAATTGGCAGTGATCAGTGATCAAGTGAAATGATCGCAAGCTGTGATTCCACTGCAAATGTAAGCGTTGATTTAACAGATTGCACAAGACTCAATAAGTCAGGTTATAAGATTCTTGTAATTCGCTATTAGATAGCTGATTGAAGATCATAAGACCCTTTTGTGATTGTTGTTTACGAAGTCCCAAATCACTGGTCACTAAAAACACAATTGAGATTCTTTATTTTTAGTAAAGATCACAAGATGGCCAATCATCCTTTAGGTTACTGAAACACTGTTTATTGATATCACAACTGATCGCTGACAGAGATATCGCCAAGTTCGATCAAAGTTCAATAAATTGTTGCCGTTGTCGTCGTTGTTCTGTTTTCTTTTTGCACTTTTCCGCTTTCGCTTTCACCTAGATCGCATAATATAGCGATAATTGTTTTGCATTTAATTATAATTCATTATAAGCTATCATGCTTTTCAACTAATTCAAAAACAAGAGAGAACGTTGCAGTATGGCGTAACCGACTGCGAAATACTCTGATGCCAATAAGTCATACCATCTGACAGCAGGTGTCACAGAACAGGATGGGTGTAGCCAAGAAGTACGGATCTTTGAAAGAGATCCCAAAGTCAAAAAGATTCGATTTTATATTTAAATGTAAGCCTAACTGGAAGACGCGTCACGCTTTTTAAATATTAACATATTTATTTGGTTTTTGATTATATATTGTTTCTGGTATCCTTTAGCCTGAATTTGGATTTGGATTTGTTATGTTTTCGGTTTGGTTTTTGTGGTACGCACCTACTGCTTGAAGAGGATTCGGAGTTGTTTTCGTCGATTTCGCAAATTTATGGCTGCTTCTGCCTTCTGGACCTCTGGATGGGATTCGTAGCACGTGTAGGGTACTCAGCGAATTGACGGGATATAACAAGAACGGTATCACTAAATGGAGAGCTCTACGCAGCTCCAAAAGCGATTGGACAATGCGTTCAGTTTGGCGCCGGGGCGACGTATTTATAATCGGCTGGCAGCCTCCCTTGACCAAGTGTGTGCTCTGCTGCTGCCGCTGCCGCTGCTGCTGTTGCTGCTGCTGTCGCTGTCGCTGTCACTATCTCTGGCTGTGCCCCTCCCCCATCCCCGCTCTTCCCGACAACATCTTTGTCAACGTCTTCGTCTTCGTCTGTGGCTCTGACAATGTCTTCATATTTGTTTGCTGTCAGCATCTCTTTGCATTGTTCAAGCTGGCTATCTCTCTCACTCACTCTCTCTCGGCCTCTCTCTCTCTCTCTCTCGGTCTCTCCCTCTCGCTCTCTGTCGCTCTGCCTTACCTTGTCCTCTGCTTTAAAAAACTTTTGTTGACATTATCTCTGGATCGGGCCGAATATCAGCCTACAACAAAGTCGGAATCTGCGTCTTCGCACGGTATCCACGGAGCATCTCCGACAACAACTGATGCTTATCACTTGTGGATCGTGCTTATCTCCTCGGGAAGTGGTAAAAAGTGTAAGAAACAGTCAAAAAAAAAAGGGTGAAGGGGGCGGATAATATAATATTTATATTCAGACATATCGCAAATAGCTCTTTATATATATAAAAATATTAAATATTATTATATGCATATTCATCAGCTTTACATGCTGTATCTGTGTCTATAGACGTCTGTCTGTTTCTGTTTCTGTTTCTGTCACGGACGATATTTGCGTGCTGATAGCAGTTCATGACCAAACAACCCACTTGCCACATATCCCACTCCTGCTCCCTGCTCCCTGCTCCCTGCTACCTACGGCGGCAAAAGATCTGCGCAATTGTCTTGCTTCATACATTTGATTCGATGTGTATATTCCATAGTTTTTTTCCATGCCGCACAAGTGGATCTTCGCGTGAGAGGAGACCGGGGGATAAATTGAATTTAAGCATTCCAAGTTCATCCCCTTGCTGAGGATTTTAATTGACACTGCTTTTAATGCCAAGCGCATTATCTAAATATATCTCTCAAGATCTCATAGATCAATAAAATTTCTTCATAGATTCTCAATTGGTTGATGCTTAAAAAAGAATGTTCAATATTCCGAATGATAAGGATCTTATTTGTTAATTTTACAGTCAAATCGCTACATATTTCACAGCTTGTTCGGAGCAGTTCATCAGCTGACTTCAGAGAATCTTTAGCAGCATTCTAAATGCAATCAAAACGTAAATATTCTGGTATTTGGCTATAAGACTTAAATATATATATATTTTGAGGAGTACTTGTCTGCAGTTTTTACATAATTAAAGTGCATTCGATTCGAATTCGAAGTTCGGACTCCGATTCCGATAGCGATTTGGAAAACAAAAGCCAACCGAATAATCAGTGTTCTCAAGTTCAAAGCGAACAGCGATCCATGAAGAGAACAGAAGAGCCACGAGTCTGTGAAAATGTGTAAAATGTGTAGCAAAAAGTTGTTTATGTTTATCCGCTGTCAGCTGTCAACGCCAGGGCAAACATTGCCCGGCAATGTCGGGCAGATCGCTGACAGGGGCTGTCAACCCTCAACCCCCATGACCGGGTGTATGTCGACTAACTGGCGTATCCGTGTCCTTTGACTGACATCAACTTGCTTCACCCCTCCCAACCCCCCACCCCCGGCTCTCCCCACGTGTAGCAGCGCGTCAAAAGTTTCCGAAATATATGAAAAATACTCGGTATCTTTCACAAGTTTATACAATGTTTGCAAACAGCTTAAGATATTGTGAGATTCTTATACATACTACTGGGCAGTATACCTTATGCGATTATATGGAAAGAGCTCTCGAGGGGAGACTGACGTCAGTCCTAATATACACAATTGTTGTACAATCGTATATGTTTTATGACGATGCGGCTTATTGTTGATGTTGTTTTGGGGCTTCTGCCACTGATAAATTATGGCCTAGACGTTATTATATCAGCAACTAGCAAAAAATAAATAAAAATACAACAAAACACAACTGTTTATCTGATCCGCAATCAAATAGATGATATGATATGAGTTCTGATGACAATTCTTAACCAAGTGTGGATCGAACCAAGCTTCAGGGCCGTGCAGCCAGCTTAAAAGTAGGCAGTGAATAGCGGGAAGCCAGAAACTAATCTCTACTGACTCTTAACCCAAAATCGGCTTAATTTGTTTCTGACTTCATGATTTGTATTTCTTTTGTTAAACTGAAAAATTTCAAAGTATTGTCGCATGCATTTTGTAATTTCATTGAATTTTTTTCAAAAATGGAAATTGAAAGGTTTTCCGGTTCAAGACGCTTTTTTCAAGATTGAGACAAACTCTGCTAAGCTTTGCATATATCAGAAATGGTAAAAAAATATTGGCATCACTTTGTGTTTGTATATTAGTTGTAATTCTTTTTTTCTAATTTGCCACAGATTTTTTTTTTTCCTTTCCGATAAGCTGATTGCGCAATGTGATCACAGAATTGATTTGCTCGGGGGATTTACAAACAAATTTTGATCACATTTTGCGTATCAGCTTTACGTGGAAGCAAGCAGAAGGCGAAGAAGACGAAGTGTTGATGTGGAGAGCAGTATTACAAAAAAAAAAAGAACGGTCTATCTAATATTTTATAATCTGTCGTTTAATGAACATAAGATCATAAAAAAAACCCCAAATCCACTTATAATACAAAAGCCTTTTATGCTTATTTGGATGCGAATTGACGCAAAACATGTCACGTGAACTGAAATGCTCAGTCATTTTGGCATTGACGAACAATGAACTGGAACCGAAAACAATGAAATTGGCTTGAGCTGCTTGTTAAACGATCTCACACGAAATGAGCGACAATTCTTGTGAACTCTGTACAGTTACCGATATTAATCGATATTTAGTTGATTGGAACTGGCTTATCAGCTAAGTGGACTGGAGCTGAACTAAGTTAAAGCTCTGATTAAATGATTTTCATTTAATTTAGAAATCTTGGTGAGTGTTTTTGTGCTCTTAAAGTTAAGGCCGACAAATGAACCAAAGCCATATTATTTGATACTGAACTGGAACTGGCATTGGAACTAAATCAAAAATAAGAACGTAATCACTTTAAATAAGATTTAAGTAAACTGAGATTATTTACTTAAGGCTTGTGTGTGTGTGCAATGACGCCAAGAAGTGGAACTGGAACTGGATCAGACAAATTTGAACTCGTTATTGACATATACATAAGACATGAGTTGGAATGCTACAATGAGTTAATAGGCAACTGAAACTGGAATTGGAACTGGAACTAACAACTAGGAACCGAAGCTGTTCTTAAACGAACTCAATCAAACTGAGACTACTTTATTAATCGTGCATGCTCAATATCAATTAAGGCAAGGCAAAACGAATATACTACATAGCTGTGAATAATATGTGAATGTAACCGAAAGATACACACACACACACACACACACACACACTCAACTGATGATCATTGCATTGTGAAAGGGGCTGGCAACTTGTGATTCAATTCGTAATGCTGTTGTTTGTTATTGTTATTGCTATTGTTATTATTTTGTTTTGAGTTTTGTCTTTTTTTTTTTTTTTTGGCAAAACGATGACTAACTCAGCTCAGCAGTAAGCTGAAATCAATTCCCAGGCCAAAGCCACCATTTAACAGACCCACCCCACCCGCACTCCCCATAAGTGATGGCCTTAATTTTAAGCATCGCACGTGTTGCACAGAATGCAGCAACAACTGGTTCGAACCAACAACAACCAAACCAAGAGCCCAACGACAACATCATCAGCTGGCTCCTTATGAGTCAATTGTTCGCTCTACAGGGCCAATACACATTTGTATATACATATTTATATATATATATATATATATATATATATGTGTGAGTTTGAGCTACCGATTGAAAGCAGCAGCATGGGGGGCTTAAAATTGGGTGTGTATGAATCAGGTTGAAGAGACCTAGACTGGTTATGCACGACTAGCAAATACCTTTCAACGGTAACACATCAAATAATTGAGACCAAAACTAAAATCAACAACGCCAAACGGCATTTTTAGGCAACAGAGTCCAAATGCTCACATCAACATTTGATTAATAATAATAATAATAATGATTTTTAATATAAATGTGTTTAAGTAAGTCAGTCTTGAGGTTCTTACGTCATAAAATATATATATTAACATTTCAAGCTGGATCAGAAGAGTGCAAAACGCGAAAGCAACATGAATAAATTGTTGTGTTGAACTTGAATATGGTGTTTAAGTTTTGATTGACTCTCCAAATCATCATGATAGTGATGGATGATAACAAAAAAATGTAGTTGGTCAAAAGATATACTTCTAAATATGAAGATTTCTTACTTTAGTTCAAATCGGAGCAATTAAAATTGTATAACTTGCCAACAACCACAGCAGCAACAAAATAAAACCAATAAAAAATCACAGTTGTCACATGCGCTGCAGCTTCTTGTTTGTTTTTGTTTTTGTTTTATGTGCTTGTGTATTTTTAGTTTTTATTATTGGTTTTTATTTTGTTTTTCTGTTCGTTTTTGTTGTTTTGTTTTCGCTTTATGCAAATAAAAAAGGTTTAACATATTAAGCATTTATTATCGCATTCGCATTCGCATTCGCATTATGGCAGTTGAGCTTAGCGATTTGATTTAAAATACTTACAGCACGCTGCTTTGACTGCTGGGCGTAACTTATTCCGCATCTATATATCTCATATATGTAACAAGTTATGCCGACACAGTTGATAATGACACTGCAAGCGAAATGTGTAAGTAATAAAACAAGTAAGCAGTCGACTACTGGTTAAACAAGAGACAGACGCAGAAGCAGACACGAGCCGCCCGAGGAGCCCATAAAGATCCATATTAAAAATATAACAATTTCAGTAATAATGCGAACCTTGAACGCCACCGCTAATTACGCCATTAAGTTATTAGTTATCATTGTTACGCCTATTTAATTCACATTATAACTACACAGTTGCATTTTCAGGCAAGCAGTGCGGAAAGCAGTGCGGAAAGCAGTGCTCGTCTTCGACTCAGTTAACTTTAACATAATTGCTATGCAAAACATAATGTAATGCAGTTCTGTTCGGCTAGTAGCAGAGGCCAGTAGTTCAGCACTTCTTCGTCTCACTGCATTTTAACATTGCCATGTTACTGTTTATGTAACAGAAGGATGATTCTGATCCGGACGCAGTTTCCGGTTACTTTAAAGTTATTAAATGCATATATAAATACAAATGAGACAGACGCGTGTGTATGTTGCATTTGCATGACATTATCGTCTGCAGTTTAATTAAGTAATTTAAATTCATTTTTTCATCCTTAAATCTATTTTCATTTGTATTTCATTGTTTGTTTTTGTATGTGCCTAAAAGACTTACACTAATCTATTCAATATAAGTTATACACTTTCTTGGTTTAACAATATTGATTATTCCAATTAATTGAGTATTAAGACCTTTCTGAATAATGCTTAACAATTCTTCATTCATTGTTTAAATTGATAATTCAGTCAGCATATTACGCATACGTCATTGAACTTATCAATGCCGGATTACACTGTGCTCATTAATGTCGGTCAGTTCATCAATGGGGATCATTTGGAGCTCATCTAGCTGCTTAAAAATTTGAAAGCTGCATAAACAAATAAATGCATTTTTCAGCAAGGCGAGTCAATTTGTCAGCGGTCTCGGCTCGGATTTTATTGCGTGCCAAAGAAATAACGCGCCTGTGCTTTAATGTTAAAATTGTGTCCAGTTCGGATTGTGTCTGCCTCTCGCTGCCTAATGTAATTATGCAGTTAATTGCACAATTAAAACAGCGTGATCTTTAGGGTAAGGTGAGGGAAAAGACGGGGTAGGGGGGCAGAAGGTATGTCCGAGCATATGCACCAACGGAACAATTGTCTGTGTCGGTGCCCATCTGGCGAGTCCATGGTTACGAGTCTGACTTTGTGTGAGAGGGGAGACAAACCGCAGAGAGTGCGATCTACCAAATGAGTTTGATAACAACGGTTCTTTAATATTATATAAAAAAAAAAAACACATTTATAGAGTTCTTTGTACACATGAAGAAACGCACTGAGAAGTGTACATATTTTTTCTAGATTTTAGAAAAATATCCGTAGATTTTTACAAATATATTTTCCGAATAATATGGTGAGCTACGTTTGGCACCAAATGGATGACGAATTTCTACATATTGAGTAAAAGTTGTGGAAAAGCATCAAATATTATCATAAATTATATTGAGCAAGCTTAATGAAGGGAAAAAACTGCAATGAACTTGACTGAATACGGGCAACAATATTTAACGATTTTAAATTTGCACAATGTTGTGAAAAAAAAGAGAACAGTTTTAATAGGTCGGGTTTTCTTTTGCACTGGAAAGCCCCTAAACAAATCAGGTGGATGGACGTAAGTGCGGAAAGTGTAAATTCACCTGCCGCAAAATATGATTTACTAGGAATACTCATAGCCAATATCAATGATAGCCTGAAGTAAGCAATTAGTATATTGATTAACATCAATTAATTTCTCATTCTCAAATGCGCACTAAACTGATTTAATTTTCTATCCATGCCACAGACTTATCCATAGCAGGTGGAGCAGGGGAAGGGGAAAGTGGACTGTGACATTCAAAAGGGGAGTCATTTTATGCATTTTTATAAGAAACAACTCGATTGGTGCTATTAGCGTCCGCGTAAATTAATCCGCATATTGCTCAGATATATTCATCATCCAATCAGAAGCAAATCACAAGAGTCGATCGCTCGAATAGTCAATACCCTCTATGCTTAGAAAAAAACTGAACAATATACATAGATACGCCATATACAAAGAAAACAAGCAACATTTTTTCAAGTCGAGTACCAATTTTATTAATGTTATTCTGCGTATGATATACGAGAACTTGTTATATAAAACTCAATATAAAATCGGAAATACGAATACATAATTTATTCATCTATAAAAATGTATCAAAAGTGAAACGAAGATTATAGTTATGGATTGCATCGTTTCATTCCAGAAACACACTTTATACTAAATGCGTTCCTCATTCGAAAATAGTTTTGCTTGTGGACTGCAGAAGAAGCTGCAGTTAGCCCCATGCCTGTTTATAGGGTATAGTAATATAATTGCGATAGTAGTTAGCATACAATGCCTTTAAGAGTAATAAGACTGTTTATTCAAGAGGGCAATTCCCTATGCAAGACACGTGGCACAAGATTCCAGAAGGTTGTATCTCGAACACGCTGCAAAGATTCACGGAAATTTTTTTAATTACCATTGAACGATAATTAATAAACATATATTTATATTATCACATATTTGCATATAGAAAAAAGCTCATTGCGTGTGTTCGCCCACACCTCTGCGGCAAGGTGATTTGTTGCTCAATGCAAGGAAGTATGTTATGCAGCATTGCCACATAACTTATCATATACCTATATATATATATATATATACATAGTCAATAGTTAGATATCGTTCACATCGCCTCTTTCTCTCTTACCTGGTGTATTGGTGGCGCTGCCAATTTCGAGTTTGTTGCGTATTATGATTATTATTCTTGTTAAAGTTGTCGAAGCAGCCTTGCTGTTGCTGTGCTTTGTTATTGCAGTTGTGCTTCAATGTTGCTTCCATTCAAAATGTTGTGATTTTTTTTAGTTGCTAGATGATGTCCTTTTCGTGCAGCGCTTCGGTTTGGCGACCTTGTAAACGCTTTGGTTATTGTGATCAATCAATTTTACTCTGCTTTTAATTGCGATTCGTTATTCTATATCCTAATTACTTCTGACAAATAATTCCTTTCGCACCTTCCCGCTTTTGAAACATACTCAAAGGCAACACAAACGTCTATCAACATATGTTTATCTGTACAATCATAGCAAGCATATTGCATTGTGATAATCCCCCTGCCTCATACAATATTTAATTATTTCATTGTATTGCCTTCATTTACGTGTATACTTTATAAGCACCATTATTCAATTCAATAACAAAGAATTCGCTCAAGTTTTGTTATAGTTGTTTGACAAAATGAAACAACAACAAATAAAAGAAATAAAAATCACGTTTAAAGCAATTTTTATTTTCGGTTCTCTGTTCTGCTTTGTAATTTATCCGTTGCCAGTTTACTGTATATAAATATAAATGTATATACATGCATATGTATATATAAGAATGCATATGTATGTTTGTATGTGCATATGCTACTTCAAGTACAGGCAGAGTGAAAGCACGTGGAGATATCGGCTGACACAAGACAAGACCAACGAAGCGAACGAACGAGCAGCCAACGAGCTTACGAAGGAAAGAACGAACGAAACGAACGAGGAACAATGCATGAAGGAACGAACGAAGAAACGAACGAAGAAACGAATGAGAAAACGAACGAAGGGACGAAGGAAGGAATGAATGAATGAAGGGACGAACGAATGAACGAATTTTCTTTCACATCTCGTTTGCATTCCATTGGAATAGAGAGAGAGAGAGAGAGAGAGAGACAGCGAAAGAGAGAGTAAGGGTCAAGACTGCGACATGGTGAACTATATCAGGTGGCTGGCATGGCGATTGTGCGTCACACACTTTCGTAGTAACCGACTTGAAAGCTGTTAAGCAGCTGCTTGTGTTTATATATGTTTTAGAGTAGAATGTGTTTCATTATAATACATTTAATTCAGATACGGTTCGTTGCTGTCAGGCAGTCAAATCGCACTCAGCCAAACCATGTGCCAAGCAACAAGCCAGCCTCATTCAATTCTCTTGTCATCTCTGTCGCACTCGCGCATTCTTAGCACTGCCACCTCCTTAAATGGATACACACTACAAAAATATCGGATTGTTGGATTGAACATCTTAACTCAAGAACGTTGAACTACAAACTGAAATCCGAAATATCTTCTTCAAAATATAAAAACCTGCTTGCTTCTAGAAGAAATGGACTCAATCTCAGAATATATTCTTGGTTTAAGATCCCGAGTGTTTCTTTTCCTGTGTAGCAAGTGCATCAATCAATACATATGATTGATTGCTATGTGGCCTGATTATATTTCGATTTTTGTTTGCTTTGTTTGCGTGTTTCAATTGTATTTAGTTGTTCCACATTTCGGCAATTTACTATTATGTTGTTGTTTTCATTGGTTCTTAACTTTGAGAGACTTACGCATACCCAGCACACCAGGATCGGGACGGGCTGTATCAATTCGTTGAGAGCTTTCGCTGTCTATGCAAGCAAATACTGTTGAGATATATATGCATGCCTATATATATATATATATATATATATTTATATATTGTTCAGTTATTAGTGTATAAAAGTTGTATACTTTGTCGCATTTCTATGTTTAATATAAATTCCGTTATCGGCACATCCATATCTATATCCATATGCATATATACAAGTGGCCTTAGCCCCTTTTCGCAGGAGACACTCTAATTGCGTCAAAGAATCATCCTAAAATATATCACATTTCGAAGCAATATTTCTATTCAAAACGAATTAACAAATGGCAAAAACAATGTGTATGCCAACATGTGTGTAGTTATGTATATATACTAATAGTATATATATAAAAATGTATGTATGTAGTACACACTTGTAGACACTTGACTCGTGGCGTGGCACAGTTCTCACTTGCCAATTATCCAGTTGTACTGCCAGTACTCTCCTAACCAAATCTGGCTTGTGAAATTGGTGACAACTTGAAAGAAAAGGATTTCAAATCGTAATCAGTAAGTTAACCAAAAATTAAGGTTTTCTTCGGATAAGAAACTGACTGATATCAGTCAAACTTTCTCTAAAGATTAAATTATTCTTAGTGCAAAACTTAAATCTGCACTTTTTATATAAAATATACAACTATAATTTGACATTTGTTTTGATCTCTTAGTCAACGAATATTCGTATATATCTGCCATATTTCTAACGATTTGTTTACTTGTGCCTAAGCTAAAAAAAAAACCACTCAAAAGGAAACAGACAAATACAAAAATGTGCATTTGGCAAGCAAGTGAAAATTTGGGAATGCAATTTTGTTTTGGCTTTTCACATTTCGCGAAAATCGCAGCCTGTTTATCAAGTGCTTGAGAGAAGGAGGGAGGGAGAGAGGGAGAGGGAGGGGGAGGGGGAGGGGGAGAGCTACAATAGATTTGCATGTATATCAAGGGAGAAAAGTTTAAGTTTGATTTTAAATATAATTGGATTTCAATTATTATTTATAATTAGCAGGGAAAATCCCTTAAAATATCTCAATTTACGAGCTTGTAATAAGATTGTAACTAGAACAAGTTGAATACATTATTGGCTTAAGATTTTGCCGCTCTTTTCACATTGAATAAGTTTGGTACTCATCTCAAGTATATATCTGGACTTTAAATTCATTTGTTCTCAGTGTATGTTTTGTTTTTTTTTCTTTTGGCTTCAATTCTGACATTGATGACGCGCTGCCACTGCCGAAGTTGAGTTTGTGGGTAAGCAAAATCGAATCGAACTTGCTGTAGTTTTCTTTCTATATAACTAATAAGTATTCTATATATTCTGATGCTCTCAGGTTGTGACGTCTGTTTGAGAATATATATGTACATGTGCACTTGCATATCTACAACCTACAACCAACAACCTACTCAAAGACTGTGGGCGTCATTTGTTGTTTGTTAGTCACGCTCTGCGAGTCCAGATACGCCTTCTCCCATTTAACTCGTTACAATTTAAATCCTCACTGGCGAATAGCAACCAGATTGCATTAGAAACTCTCTGAGAACTTTGAATGCAAACTGCGTATTAGCAAATCAATTTGAATATGCAATACAGATCAGATTAATGAGCGATTTATACTCATATTGCACAGATCGTATCTATATCGCTTATATAGTATATAGTACAGTTTGTGCGAAATTGTAACTTGGCCCTGAGCGAAGGCCAACTTTAATTTGTCGCTAAGGTCGGCCAGGGATCATTGAACCGATGCGATTGTGGAGCATTTTGAGCTGAAACATTCAATAACCTGAAAATCGGCTTATTGTTTAAGCCATTTAAATACTCTTTGTGCAATGCATGGGAATTGAATGCAGCTTTTCCACAAGTAACGCTTACTTGTTCACCCATACGTATACTTGTTTTCCTTTTTTAAATTGTTTTTGTATGCCCTTGCTGAGGGTATTCAGATTAAGTCAGATTAAGTCAATATCTGACTGATCTAACGCCCCAAATCTTGGCATAATTGCCATGGTGAATATTCAATAAAAATATATATAAATGATAATGATATCCATGGAACTCATCGCTCAAATCTTTATTAATTGAGTAACCCTTTTGCGTAAATAAATTTAATCGATTTCGTCCTGATCATAAGCATATATATAAATAGTGTATCTACCTATATATTTGTGTAGTTATTCTATATTTGGTTTTTTCCCGATTTGATTATATATTGTTTTATAGTGGCGGCTGAACTTCTCTGCCTTTGTCTGTTTTATAAAGTTTAATAAATTGCCTTTATTTTGTTGTTTTTAGTTTACTTTCATATTTTCGTAATTGCTCACTTTGTAATTTGTTGCTATTATTTTTCACTTGTTTTTGCTTTGTTTTTTATTTATGCTTAATTTACAGAATTTTTTTTTTAATTTATTTTTTGTTATTAGCGCAAGAAGCAAAACTTTATCTTTATCTTTCTTTTTGTTTTTATTTGTTTGTTTGTGTGCGTGTTTGTTTTTGTTTTTTATTGTATTTTATTTTATTTGCTCCTGTTATTTATTTATATGGCATTCGGTCGATTGATGTATTACTTTGTGTATGCAAATGTTGATTTTCTCCATAAAAAAGATTTTATGTCTATTTTTTAGCGCTGTTTTTAACGCTATAAAAACGCGCTTTGCAAACGATAAACAAAATTAAACCAAATAACAATTTTAGCACAACGCGCGTGTGTGTGTTGTTTGAGTGCAAAAATGAGGCAGATACGTGTGTGTGTGTGTGTGTGTGGGTGTGTGTGTGTGTGTGTTTGAAGGTATAGCTTCGATTCGTATATAGATATAGCTGTGGATATTGATATGGATATAAGTAGTTGAACGGATAATCGCAGATTTCGTGTGTTAATGTCGCGGCTTGAACTTTAAAACTGGGCACAAAAATCTGAAAACGAAAAAAAAAAAATTCAGAATCAGATATTTCGCATTGTTTAGTTCGCTGTGCGAGGTGCTTTTGTTGTGTTTGCTGCTGTTACTGTTCTTCTCGTTGTTGTTTTTGTTATTGTTGTTGTGGTTGTTGTTGTTGTTATTGTTGTTGTTGTATTATGTTTACTCGTATTATAATTTGTTGCTGCTGCTAGGTGCAGCAGCGCTGCCGTCATGTTCGCCTCCGATCTGCCTCCGATCTGCCTCCGATCTGCCTCCGATCTGCCTCCGATTCGCCACATTGAAGCGCTCAATGAGCTTGAGTGTCATCCACTTAGGAAGCGCCAACCACTGAACTCGCCACAACAACAACAGCAACAACAATAACAATAATCCATGAGGCTTGAGGGAGGCGTTAGCTGCGCAGGCGCAGGCAGAAACATACACTGCGAAGAAAATTTAAATTAAATTTAAACCGCCCTAAAAATACACCCTGTTTTCGTTGTGACATCATTTCCAAATACTTAAAAAAATATTTTTTAAATGTAGAAAGGCTTGACTAAATTCCACATTCTCATAAGTATTGTGAGTTTTTCAATTTTTAAAAGTAGAAAACCCAAATTTGTTAAAAAATCCTTTCTACAAATTCAGAAACAATCAATGAAATTTACTGGCTCATCTTTTATTTTAAAGCTGAGCTGTCTTCTGCCTCAGCTTATATTAAATAATATAAGGATAAATGGAACAAAAAATATTATATAAGAATTCCTTAATATTCAACACACATGGAAATTATAAATGTTTTTTGTTACATTTTAGAAAATGGCAAACAAAGAAATTTGCAGATGCAAAGCGCAGTTTTTGGAAAACAATAAGCAAACTGTTAGAAATTTATTTTCTGAATAAAAGGGGGACCAACCATTGGCGCCAAATTAAGGCGCTTTAATAAGCTTTGGCTGGATTTTTTTTTAGTGTACGTTGACAGCGACTGCGACTGCGACGCTGTCATAGTCGTCTGTGAGTGCGGGAATGATTATAATACAATGGACGATAATGCGAGCGATCATGTAAATTAGATTTGTCTCAGTTGTCGGCGGCTATATGTGTGTACACATAACTATAGCTACGGCTATATAGCTATAGCTAAACCTGCGACGAGTCGAGCTGAGCAGCTCCAAAACAAAAACAAAATATATATATATATAAATGTATATACATATACAAATACACAAAAATATCAGATGACTTAGAATTATATGCTACAATATTTATTGCATTATTTGATGAAGTATAAGCAGTGACTGAGGCAATGAAAATTATATGCGCGCCGACCTAACTAAGCACGTAGAAGTAATCAGTATGCATATACATATATATATTCATATTTATCTATAAAAATGTATGCTAAATTTCAATATTTATGCTCAATTCAATATGCATGTTCTCTGCTTATATGAACAGCAACAGCAGCGAACGATATAAAAATAATAATAAAAACGAAAAATGGGGAAAAAAAACAGAAACAGAAAAGAGGAAAAAAATAAAAAAAAACATATATTCAACGAGCAAATTGAATTAATTCAATTAATTTGCATTGTAAGTAAGTACACATGAAAATGGCAGAATTGTAATAAAGATTATTGTGAGGAAGCAGGCAACTAACTAAAGTGAGTGAGCTTAAATGAATAACGTTTTGTGGTTGTGCCAAGTGTCCCACTCATAAGTAATTTGTGCAAGTTTTGTCAAGTTGTCAACTTGTTTTGCGCACAATGCGCTAATAGCCAGCGCCTGGCTGCCATTGTTGCCTGCGCTGCCATTGCTGGCGCTGCGGAAGGAAATGAAATCAGCATTATTGAGTACAATTCCTCGTGCTGAGCTAATTCAAATGAATGTCGCAAAGCGCGCGTAGTTGCTTGGCAGCGTGACACAAAGCTAACTGCTATGGTATTTTCTGGCATGCAACGCTGTGTGCGATCTGCGCTGCGCAGCACTGTTTTCGTCGAAATCGATAACATATTGTGCGATATTAAGCATGGCCGCCAACTCACTGTCAAAGGTTCTTTTCCGGTTTCGTACACGACGAAGGAGGTACGGTGAATTGGCAAAGCCGCAAACAAATTTTAAAACATCGCCATAATAGCAATGTATAAACATACGATTCGCGCAAAAATATCAAAGAATACAAAGTGCTGCAATCGTTGCTCGCAAACTTACGAACAAATTGCAAACTTAAACGGCAACCAATTGACGCCAAAATTGTGTTATTTTTTTTTTTGTTTTCTGTGTGCCTACAAAGCAGATAAAAATTTTTTTTTTTTGTTACTTGAAGTGTGATTAAAACATTGGTATTTACTATATTTTGTAGATATTGAACAATGGGTCGTTACTCTCGTGAGCCAGACAACGCCACCAAGTCGTGCAAGGCGCGCGGACCAAATCTACGTGTTCACTTCAAGGTAAGTTTTTGACCAAGCGAACGGACGCCAAAATGTTGCTGTTGTTGTTGTTGTTGACATATGTGGTTATGTTTACTGTGTGTGTGTGTGTGGGTGGGTGGGTGTGTGCAACATAAATCAGTGAATCGCCTGTCAGAAATAAAGTGCAGCATTTCACTTTTGCATTGTTGCTAGAACAAAAACTAGGAACAAGTTCATCAGCTGAGCGCGCCGACAAAAGAGAACCCAAAGCGCCCTCTTCTTACTCTTGTCCACAGCAATTAAGTAAATTGTGTTTGGGCACACTTAATATTTAGTTTGCTCACATTTAATGCAGCGTGTAAGGAATTAGAGTGTGCCCAAAGCAAACACCAGTCATGTTAAAACAGCGGCGAGAATCGCGTTCAATGCACCCGCCTCTACCTGTAGCATGGCACAATAGCTCTAAGATGCTGATCAATTATGGATAATTTAACTGCATTAGGCTTTTAAAGATTGTCCACTTGTCAAAGCTGTCGCTAGGTGATTTTAAACTAACAATTTGTGGGCACACTCTCTATTTGATGTGCACGCATTTAAGCCCGCGTGTATTGAATTTGAGTGTGCTCAAAGCAAACACCAGCCATGTTAAAACAGCGGCGAGAATCGCGATCAATGCGCTCGTCTCTACCTGAAGCATGGCACACTTCAACCCAACAATAACAACAGCAGCAAAAACAGTTAATATATTATGTATGTTAATAAACTAACGTTTCTGTTTTTTATATCCGGATAGAACACCCACGAGACCGCACAGGCCATCAAGCGTATGCCTTTGCGTCGTGCGCAGCGTTACCTGAAGGCCGTCATCGATCAGAAGGAGTGCGTTCCATTCCGTCGCTTCAATGGCGGCGTTGGCCGTTGTGCTCAGGCCAAGCAGTTCAAGACCACACAGGGTCGCTGGCCAAAGAAATCGGCTGAGTTTCTGTTGCAGCTGCTCCGCAACGCTGAGGCGAATGCCGATTACAAGGGACTCGATGCCGATCGTCTGGTCGTCGATCACATTCAGGTGAATCGCGCACAGTGCCTGCGTCGTCGCACATATCGTGCCCATGGTCGGATCAATCCGTATATGTCGTCACCGTGCCACGTCGAGGTCATTCTGTCTGAGAAGGAGGAGGTCGTCGCCAAGGCCGCCGACGATGAGCCCACAAAGAAGAAGCTCTCCAAGAAGAAGCTGCAGCGTCAAAAGGAGAAGATGTTGCGTTCTGAATAAAAACAAAAAATATATATATGTGTTCTGGAACCGGGGGCACAACTGCCCGGGCCGGTGTTAAACAACTGAAAAAAGCGTCATTTTTTTTTTTTAAACAATACAAACATAAACATACAGTCTCCACGTGTATTTGTGTATGTATATTTAAGGAAGCAAACTACAAATGCGAATGTTACCAACTGAAAATGGACCCAAAATTGCATGAGATTGTGCCTGTTTTGGACTGTTGAATTTGGCAAGTGCTGTGTAGTTTAAATCAACACAGGCCAGTACTACCGCTGTGGGCAATGAAATCAATTATTTTGAGCAGGTTAAGCATCGTATAGGAAACAGCAATCGGCGCCACAATTAAGAAATCGTTCTGTGTGTCTTTAGCTTGTTACTGCGCTCAGCTGTTTTCATTACGAAAACAGCTGTTTGGTGCATGCGTAACTATACAACACTGTTGGATTGCTGCTTCGCTTTCAAAGTGAACTTGACATTAATATCCATCCATAATATCCATAATAAAATGTTATAATTCAGTTTTTTTTTTTCTTTTATTAATTTGTATTTATTGCAGTCTATGAAATTTTAGTTGCCTTTTTGTAATATTCGCAGCTCAAACTTTCCAAATTCAACTTGGCAACGTTCGTTTTGGTCATGGGTTAGAAAGAGAAAGCATTCATATCCACAAATTTGAATGAGAAAGACTATAAATGATTATCAGTGCTTACACCAAAAACTAGAACGCATCGCTTTCAGGGCTTTGGATTCTGGAAAATCTGTTTTTTCCAAAACGTATTTGATATTAAGTGATATCGTTCTACGGCTCAATACATAAAATTTCCACAATTAAGAAATAGTTGCATTTGTAGGACAACCCTAGATAAGTACATCGTTTTCTGTGCTGTGCAGCACTGTGTTGCGAATTTTCAACACTGCCACAGTTCATTGCAGCAGTTTGACATAAACAGCATTGACGTTAAGTACTGGCGTTGCTTCAATTCAACTCAATTGTTCAGTTGATTTTGGTCGCAGTAGCTGGCGAAAACATTTGTAATACAAACAGCGAATCATGAAATGGGTAAATTTCAACTCAAGACGCCAGGAACGCTTTAATGCGTGTTTGTGTGTGTATGCATATGCATGTGTGTAGTTTCATTTGATTTTCTGTCTTCTGTTGCCGCAATTAGTTCAGTTTCAAACTGATGCAAGGAATTGAAATACATATGTATGTGTATATTTGATTTTTGAATTTGTAGAATGCGCTTCATGTTCAGTCAACAATTAAAACGAAATATTGTTGATTAGTCTACTAAAAAAGGTGATTGTTCGAATAGAGACAAAAGTGTGAGTAAGAATAATGGGATTCGTATTCAGGCGGTTAATTGTGGGCTAAGTATTCACTGAAAAATACAACGATTAACACATTCATTGTTTTAATTTACAGTTATGCTTAAGCAGACTTATATTTATATTGGTGCATGCAACACACACATGGACAGCATTTGTAATAATTACGTACATCAAGCAGTAGAAATTGCAAAACACTTAAAAATACTGCGATTGGTATTTAAATAGAAAATGAACTGTTTACAGAAAATGCCAGACTCGCCCAGCAATGAGAAGTGCGTCATAGTCGACGTGTGGAAACATAATATGGAGGAGGAATTTCGCACCATACGAAAGGTTGTCCAGAAATATCATTATGTTGCAATGGACACGGAATTTCCCGGCGTTGTGGCACGACCCATTGGCCAATTTGATTCAATGTCCGACTATCACTATCAGTTGTTGCGCTGCAATGTCGACTTGCTGCGTATCATCCAGCTGGGACTCTCATTCATGGACGACGATGGCAACAAGCCACCCGGCTGCTCCACATGGCAGTTCAACTTTAAGTTCAGTCTGACGTGAGCGAATTTATTTATTTATCTTTACTATATGTATATATTTAATGATATTTACAGCAAGGATATGTATGCACATGATTCAATTGAGCTGCTACATAATGCTGGCATACAGTTCAAGAAGCACGAAGAGGACGGCATTAATCCCACCGATTTTGCTGAGCTACTAATGAGTTCGGGCATTGTGCTTATGGATAACATTAAATGGCTGTGCTTTCATTCTGGCTACGATTTTGGATATTTGTTAAAGCTGCTCACGGATCAAAATCTGCCCGTTGCCGAGAGCGAATTTACCGAACTGTCAAATATGTATTTCCCCAACATATTCGATATCAAAGATCTGATGAAATCGTGCAAGAATCTTAGCGGCGGCCTCCAAAAGGTCGCCAATCAGCTGGGCCTGCCACGTGTCGGTAACCAGCATCAGGCCGGATCGGATGCTCTGCTCACCGGCATGGTTTACTTTAAAATGCGTGCGATGCAGCAAGTGCCTGAGGTACAGCCAACAACCTTTGGTATTCAGTTTCCGATTGCCCCATGTGCCTGAGCTCTTCAAGCACTTTAAGTTGATTCCTCGGCCATTGCCAATGTGATTTCCAGAGCCAGAGGCAGCTTGCAGCCAACGGCATCAATCGTAGCACAGCAACAACAACACGGACCACAAACTCTTCTTATATACTAATAATTTATGTAAATACACACCCATATATTTACACACGCACACACATACACAATCCGAGAGCTGTTGTTGCTGTGCTGATATATTTACTGCATGTAAAACTGATCGATTTCGTTCAAAAACATAATAAGTTTTCGCCATGTCCATCCGCTTGTAAGGTTGAATGTTCCTGAATTTTCTACACCGTTCTCTCCCTCTCCCTCTCTCTCTCTCCGTTTCTCTTGCTGTCCCTCTCATTTTTACATTGTGTACATACTTTCACTTTTCACCTATTTTTTTCGTTTAATTTCGCAGTTGTAATGTTCCTTATTAGTTTTAAACGCCGCTGGACGCTTACGAAATATGCATTTTTGTTTGTTATGCAGCATGCAACAATATATTTACCCCAAAAAAAAGACAATTTTATAAAGACTAAACGATTTTGGAGCTTTATAGAGGAAAACAAACCACGACGTTAACATGCAGAACAAGACTGTTAATTTAATGCACAATTAAAAAAAAAAGAAGAAATTAAAAATAATAATAATATAAATATAAATATAAATAAATTTAATTTACATTTTTATTTTGCATTTACCACATCTTACACCTTGCACATGTTGAACTTTATCACCATCCTACTGACTCCTTCAAATTTAATAATTTCGTTAGCGATTTCGAAAGCTCTTTTTTATCCACAAGTGTTTCAAAATAAAAGATAATAAATAAAATAAGAGTTGAACGATCTCAATTCGTAAAAAATTTGTACAAATGAAAAAGTCGTTTATTATCAGTTCAAACTTTTCTTTATTTGGGGGAACGTGGAGATCTTCAAGATTTATTTGTTGGCCGCTGCAAGAGCATGCATCCGCAGCTTATTACTGTTGGCCACGTTGAACAGAGGCTCGCGGCGCACAATTTCCGGGTTGTGATGCCTGCTGGTCGCAATGTGCTGCTGAATGTGCTGTTTCCGCATGAATTCCTTGCCGCAGACGAGACAGGCATACGGTTTCCGTATGCTGTGCACAAAATGATGGATATTTCGATTCTCGATGCGACCGAATCGCTTGTCACAGATCAGGCAGCTGAATCGCTTCTCGCCCGTGTGGCACAGCATATGTTGGCTTAAGTACACCGGATTCCCGAATGTAGCATCGCATTCGGTGCAGCGTAAATCGCGCAACTTTGTGTGCCTCGACTTGATGTGATTGTCGAGCAGACGCCGACGCTTGAACTGCCTGTCGCATTGGTTGCACTTGAAGTTGGCCTTGTTCTGGTGCGTGGTCAGCATGTGGGTGCGCCAATTGGAACGCTGCGCAAAGCGTGCGTTGCACAGTTCACACTTGAAGGGCCGCTCGCCCGTATGGATGCGCTGGTGCTCCTCCAGCCACTGACGCCGGGCAAACTTCTGTCCGCAGTAGCAGCAGCAGTTTTCGCTTTTGCTCTGCTTGGCATCTACAGCGTGAATCGGACTCTTAACAAAACTGTTTGGCAACTGCGTGGGAGGAGTGGAGATGGCACCTGGGCTCGTTATTAATGGCTCCTCAAGCGTACTATTTTTTTCGCAGTCGCCACCATCGGAGTACTGCTCAATCAAATCATCATTATGATCAAAGTATTCCTCGTTCTGATGATCTCTACTGTTGGAGCACTCTTCGATCAGGTAGTCTGCGTCCTCATCGCACTCCTCAATCAAGTCGTCATCCGTTGTGCCCATTTCACTGGGCACATCTTCAATTCCCTCTTTAGGTTGGTACAATTTAAGGGTTTCTGTGTGCCGAGTTTTTATAATTGAGCATGTCGCAAGGAGTTCAGCCTGATATGTTTCATATTGAAGCAAGTTCATCTTGCAGCCGCTGCATAAATGCTGCAACAAAGTGGGTTCAAAGTCGATTCGCTGCTTTTTAGGTCAGAACTCACCGTGGAATGCAATTGCTCCACGTGCAGTTTGTGGCCCAAAATCTGGCTCAAAATTGAACCCATTGAATTAAGTTCTTTGCCAGTGGGGGTAAATCGCTTCTCGAACATATTCTCGAGTACTGTGCCATCGTCAACGCTGCAGGCGCACAGGTAGCAATGCTCTTTGATATTTGCCTCGCCTTGCGCAACGCTCATTTTTACTAAGTTTATGTTTGCGAATCAAACAACTTTCAATTTATTCCCTTTCGTCGTGCCAATAACCGGCAAAAAATATATCGACATATATATCACGCAACGATGCATGAATTAATAGTAATTCAATCTAAAAGCATAGTTTACGGATCAAAAATGAATTATCAATAATGAAAAACTCCAACAATAATAAAACCTAAACAGGTTACGAAATATTTCGTAGCCGAATTTTGATGGCCGGTTTAGAGACTGCAATACTAAAATCCTTAATGTTAACTCATTGTTGACATGTATGGATTTCGATATATTTTGACGACGGTTATCGGCATACCACCATAGAAGCGGAAAATTCATCGCTCTTTTGTGGAGGAGTCTTCCAGAAATTGCTCTTAAGACCGATTATTTGCTCGCCACTTGGTGCTAATCAAAATGCCAAAGTATAGCACACTTTTTTGTAATCTGGTCACTCTTTTACAATTCGATATAAAACACACACATATCGACAATCTAAATAGAAATATAACATTTGCAATTCGATTGTAGAGTTCTGGGATAAAGCGCCGGAAAAAGTTGCGTTTATTGACGAATTACAACTCATTTATTTACAAAAAAAAAAAAAAATCTACAATCAAGTGCTTGCTACTGTATAAGTGCGTATGTGTGTGTTATTTTTTTTTTGTTCTTTGCTTCTTGTCGCAAGTAAAACCACTTTGGTTGACTTTTTTTTATAAATTTTTTTCGAGCTGTGAAAAACTTTTAAGCTTTAACTTTTGAGTACTGAGCATTAGTATTTAGTGTGTTTCCTTTTTGTGCCAGTGGGGCCAAGAAATATAACTAAACTAAAGTTCAAGTGTCGAGTGCGTTTTCGAGGCGGCAACAATAACTCAAGAAACAAGATTTCATGTCAACGAAAATTGTTTACTTCCAATAAGAGTTAGAAGCAACCCCAACCAAAATAAATGGCAACAAATGCTAGGGGTTATTTTCGCTATTTGTATGCGTGCGTGTGTGTATGTGTATTTTGTGTGTTTCTCTAATGTTACTTTTACGCTGATGTCTTTTGTTCTAATCGGCAAACAGAAATTAATATGTTCCAAATATACATAAGTGCGTGTGTGTGTGTGTGTGTGTATAAAAAGCTGAACGCCGATGATGAGCTCATGATAAGGTGGCACCCTCTGCTCTCAATATTTACGATACATGTATATTTTTTTAATACTGCACACGCACACACGCATACAAACAGCCGCCAAGTGGCAGAGACGTCGTCGCAGTCGCGTCGCCGCCCCTATGCTGTCAATGTTTGCGTCATTCAGTCGCCCCCCACCCATGCCTTGGGACGCCATTATACATATTATTATTGTTGTTGTTGCTGTTCTAATTTTATTCAGCGTCGCGAGTAATTTTTGTTTTTTATCATATCTAACTTGGCATTTAAATTAAATAATACAATTGTCACGGGACTTGTTTCTGATTGTTGATGCGTTGTCGATACAATTGCATCAAATATATTTATTTGTGCTTGATTTGAGCGTGTATATTTCACCATTTATTATTCAGATTTTAACTGAGAACAAGTTGTTGCCGACGCCCAACAGCGCAAAAACAAGCAAACAAAGCAAAACAAAACAGAACAAAAACAAATTCAAATATCTCAAAAAAAAAAGAAGAGAAGCGTGCTTGAGTGAAATTAAAAAAGCTTAGCATACTTTTGGGCAGGACTGAAATACTTGAGCAGAAAAAAGGCGTATCGTGCTTTCAGAGGCAATTGGTTTTTGTTTACTTATTTCTATTTATTGTAATTTATCGTTTTTATTTAGCATTTACTCGAACACGGTTTCGATCGGTGTCTTACTTGACGTTAAAGTACGCGTGTTTATCAATCAACCAAGAAATCCTTAACGCAAAGGAAGAGTTCATCCCCAACAGAGAGCGTCTTCCAACCATGGGCAACATACACACAACGGGCCCAAATGAGGCGTTAATTGTTTCAGGTGAGTTTTGCGATAAAACCCTTCAATTTCTCTACACATATAAATTCAAAGATAAACATAAACATACAAACGCTTTTCCCGTTCGCCTTTTAGTAGTAGATCCAAAGGGGTACATTATACTCGCCATAAAGTAAAACTACTATTTGGAAGCGCTAATAGCAATATTCGAGATACATATTATCGATATCTAACGATGTTAGAACGATTAGCTGAGTTATCGATAAATTGCTTCGGGGACTTGTAGCTATATCGAGGATGTGAGTAAAGCATTACTGGTCATCTAAGTGTGGCAGGCAGAGAATAATCACAGCGTTAAACAAATACCACGGTACAATATAAGATACACGGCTGCATCACGTGCTTCATGTAATCGGGGAGATCGATAACAATTGTAAATAACAAGCTTAAAATGACCATGCACTAAACTGATTCTTCTGTGGAGACCATTTGAAGAGGGTGGCGAGTAAAGAAATTTCCTGCCACAATCTCTGAAGTGGGATTGTGACTAAATAGAGTTTCCTTCCCCAAAAGATGGCTTATTAATTAAGCTTCTCAATATATATTTTTTTATTCAATTTACATATAAAAAATATTTGCATTTGTTATATAATAGATCTAAATTCTAGATGTTATTAGGTGTTTTTATCTGTGTCAAAATTATTATAAAAATATGTTTAAGACAGTTTAAAGCATATCAACAAAGGGTTGATTAAGGTTTCAAGGCGCTACTGAAATATATCATATATATTTAATTGATTTTTAATAAATGAAAGAAACACCTAAAGCTATTCCCAGTTTAAACCAGTGTGGCCAGGTTTGTTTGTTTTGTTTTGGTTTTTTTTTGTTATGCGAGCATTGCGAGAAAAATGAGTCCCCTGCTGATGCATATTGCATATCTTATCCAACAACAAAAACAACAGCAGGAATGACGGCAATGACAGTTACAACCAGGCTGACAAAAGCGTGATAAACAACAACAAGAGCACCAGTATCACTCAGAGCTTAAGCCTTTGCACATTGATAACCACTTGTGTGCACAACCCCCAAACATCTAAAGACTCCCCATGCCACCTCTTTTCCCCCCCTGAAAACCCTGTGCGGCATACCCCACTCCTTCCTCGGTACAGCCCACAGCATCCATAGCCAAGTTTTTCAGTTTCATGTTTTGACTATTTTATGGCTGGCGACGTCAAACCACCCCATTTAGCCTCGCTCTGTGCTTGCTGTCTGCCTCGAAAGTTTTTCAACCCTCGTTACTTGGGACTGGGTGAATGCACTCTGCGGTCGGTCAACCCCCAGCTTGACGAAAGGCAACCGGGGCAACTGGGTAAGGGGGCATCGCTCCTCGCTTCTTTTTCATCGTCGCTCGTTAGGCGATTTTATTTAATTAACTTGCTGAAGCAAATAACCGTCTTGGAGCACTTTTTCCTTGCACGTGCACTTCTGGTTACCCTTCCACTTAGCTCCAATCGGCCCTTATCAGGTCAGCCGCCTTCTCGCCGATCATAAAGGCCGCTGCATTTGTGTGTGCTGTGGGTGGCAATGGAATGATGCTGGTGTCCACCACACGTAGTTTTCGCACGCCATGCACCTTCAGCTGTGGACTGACCACAGCACTGGGATCAGTGGCGGGACCCATGCGACAGGTGGCCACTTGGTGGTGCAGTGTGTACGACATGGTGCGAATCGAGCAGCGCCAGTAATCATCCGATCCAAAGCTGAACTCCTCACAGCCAGGCACTGGACGATCGAGTAGTGTCGTACCAATTGCTTTTAAGGCGGGCATCTGGGCTATCCGTAGGGTCTCCTTGATGCCATCGAGCAGATACTCCACATCCTCCTCGTCGAGAAAGTATTTGGGATCTATTTTAGGCCAGGTGAAGGGATCGCGCTTGTGCAGCCAGAGGCGACCCACGGACTTGGGATGGAACTGCATTACAAGCACCGTGAAATGATCCTGCTGCGCCATTTGCAGCGGCCTGAACACAGTGTCATAAATCTCATCCTTAAAATTGGCGCCAAGCTTGAGAGCGGTACCATCATCGCTAGCCAGACTGCCCGCTACCAGAATAAATTCCAGATCTGGCCAATCTCTGGGCAGCGTCGATCGTGGCGACTTCACGAATGCTAACGCCTCCACGCCACCAATAGAGCTGAGACGTGTTGCTCCATTGCCGGCCAAATAGAAGGAGAGTATATCCGGTAGGGTTATACGCGACGTAAACAAGGTCTGGCCCGTTGTATTCGTGACAAAGGTGGGTCCAAAGTGACACATGTGATCGTACAGGAGTTTACCCACCGGCAGCGCCTGTATCACGGGTAACCCGATGGCCTTCAGGTTGTCCTCCGGTCCAATGCCCGACAGCATTAGCAACTGCGGCGAGTTGAAGGCGCCTGCCGACAGGATGACCTCTTTGCGTGCTGTAAATCTGTATGTGATCCGCTTGTAAACCAGTTCAATGCCCTTAGCCGATTTGGTGGTTTCGTCAAATAGCACACGGGTCACCCGCGTAAATGGAAAGATATGCAGATTACGTCGACGATTGCGCACGGGCTGAATGTAAGCGGAGAAGGCGCTATGCCGGCGCCCATTAATGGTGGTGGCCTGCACATAGGAGACGCCCATCTGCGACTCCCCGTTGTAGTCGGTGCGCGGATGTCCTGCCTCCACTGAGGCAGCGACAAATGCATGAGCTAACTGGGTGCGATAGCGCACATCCTCGACTCTTAGAGGACCGCTGTGATTGTGATATGGTGAGCGTTCCAATCCCTGCAGCTGGGCGGACTCGCTGCGTAGGAAGTAGGGCAGGACCTCATTGTAGCTCCAGCCGGGATTGCCACGCTCCGCCCAGGCATCATAGTCGCGACGATTGCCGCGATTGTAGATCATGAAATTGATAGAACTAGTGCCGCCAAGGACTTTGCCACGTGGCAGGGCGCACTCCTGGTTGTGCATGCCGCGGCAGGCGAAACGCTGCGGCACTGAGCGATAGTTCCAGTTGGAGGCAGTCATCTGCATACTGGGTGCCAGCAGGGGCATTAGATGCATGATGTCCTCCACGCCGCCAGCTTCGATGAGTGCCACTCGCCATTGAGGATTCTCGGAGAGGCGAGCGGCCAGCGTGCAGCCAGCGGCACCAGCGCCGACCACAATGAAATCATAGCTGGCCAAATTCTGAGGCACTGCAACCAGACATAAATCAGTTGCCTTGAGTTAACAGGACGAGATCCGATTGAACTTACCGTTTGGACGCACTGTCTGTTCTAGGAGATTGCTCAGACCCAGCAGAGGCAGCTGGTCCAGCAGGCGAGTATTCTGTGAACTGGCCACAGAGAGTGTTGTTATCACCGTGAGAAGCAACATTTCACTGATTCCCAGTCCAAATGGGATTAGGTCTTATAAATCTGTTCACAATTCCAATTAGCGAGTTCATAAAGCGTCAGCTCTGACTCAAGTGCACCTGAAAATACTTTCATGTATATTCGTACACTCAATTCGGATGCTTTTAAAAGGTATGCAAAGTATACATTTATAATGTATATATATATATATATATATATATATAGATACAGAATAAGGAATGTATCACAAACAAGTGAGGATGTTGCAGTCGGGCGTAATCGACTGCGAAATGCTCTGTTACCAATAGGCAATACTAGTTGATAACAGATAGTAAACAACACACATTATTCTTACCATCTTTGAAGAAGGGAATCATGGTAATCCACCTGCCAAGTTTGCTAACTTTATCTCTTCAACTGTGGACGATATAGGCTGGATGTGGTCCTAAAATGTATTTTCGTATTTTTAGGGGCGCTACTAGCAATATAACTTTCAAATTTGCTGACTCTAGCTTTAAATTGGTGTGCTATGGTTTAATTGACTCTAACCATCTGGCATATCTCTTTTAAGGGCTGGAGTGGGCGTGGCCAATTTCTTTTTCTCTCTTTAAAGGTAGTTAATCGTAATAAATGTTCAAAATTTGCTAACTCTAATTTACAAATTATGGCAGATCTGCTCATTGCTCATGCTCAATCTTTGAAGGAGGCTTCCAGCTTCCCTTCCAAGCTTGCGGTCTTTATCTTACTTACACTTTCAGAAATATCTCTTCCGGCGATTATGGGGCAGATGTGGGCATAGTTATAAATAATTATTTATCGATATTTGAAGGCGGTTATCGGTAATTTGAAAAATCTTCAATTTAATTTATCTTTTGAAAAAAAATGCATTTGGTAGATATTTTATGCGAATGAATATGCACACATAGTGTTGTTACAGGGTATGCGCAATCATAATATTCATAATGTTCATTGGTGCGGATTCGTTCAGCTTCGAACACACTCCACATAAGTCTAAAATTACAGCAGTCTATCGATTTAGTACACTTTGGGTCATGATGGAAACCCGTTAGACGTGTTCTCGTTCTCGTTCTCGTGTTCTCATTCTCCATTCTCCTTTATCGATTCTCATTCGCATTCGTCATGCTTTCCACTCGCATTTTATTGACCCATTTACAGTTTTGAGTCATGCCCCAAATTCAGATTCAGCTATAGACCCGTTGGAGCTCAGCTCCAATCGGCTCTTATCAGGTCAGCCGCCTTCTCGCCGATCATAAAGGCCGCCGCATTTGTGTGTGCTGTGGGTGGCAATGGGATGATGCTGGTGTCCACCACACGTAGCTTTCGCACGCCATGCACCTTCAGCTGTGGACTGACCACAGCACTAGGATCAGTGGCGGGACCCATGCGGCAGGTGGCCACTTGGTGGTGCAGTGTGTACGACATGGTGCGAATCGAGCAGCGCCAGTAATCATCCGATCCAAAGCTGAACTCTTCACAGCCAGGCACTGGACGATCCAGTAGTGTGGTACCAATTGCTTTTAAGGCGGGCATTTGAGTTATCCGGATGGCCTCCTTGATGCCATCGAGCAGCTCCTCCACATCCTGCTCGGCGGTAAGGTACTTGGGATCAATGCGCGGCCATTCCAACGGACTGCGATTGTGTAGCCAGAGGCGACCCACAGATTGTGGTTTGAACTGCATGATGAGGAAGGTGAAGTGATCTTGTTGCTGCCTGGCCAGCTTTCGATACATCTTCTCATAGATTTCTGGCTTAAAGTTGGCGCCACGCGTCAATGCAGTGCCTTCATCGCTTGCCAGGCTGCCAGCGACCTGAATAAGCTCAATATCCGGCTGCTGGGCCGGTGTCTGAGCCGTTGGCACCTTTATGAAGGTAAGCGACTCCACGCCGCCAATGCTCGACAGCTGTGTGTCCGCGCGGCCCAGCAGAAAGTCCTTTATCATAGGCGCTTTGAACTTGGAGGTAAAGATGGACTGGTCCGTTGTATTCGTGACAAAGGTGGGTCCAAAGTGGCACATGTGATCGTACAGGAGCTTACCCACCGGCAACGCCTGTATCACGGGCAACCCAATGGCCTTCAGATTGTCCTCCGGTCCAATGCCCGACAGCATTAGCAACTGCGGCGAGTTGAAGGCGCCCGCAGACAAGATGACCTCCTTGCGTGCACGCACCTGATGCCGAATACCGGCGTGAATCAGCTCGACACCATACGCGGAATTGGTAGTGTCATCAATGAGCACTTTGGTGACCCGTGCCATGGTTAGTATATGCAAATTCTTGCGTCGCAAATTACGCACTGGCTCAATGTAGGCGCGAAAAGCGCTCTGCCGACGACCCTTGAGTGTGTTCGCCTGCACATAGGAGACGCCCAGCTGGGACTCCCCGTTATAGTCGGTCCTCGAGTGACCGGCCTGCTGTGCAGCACGTACATACGCATGCACCAACTGGGTGCGATGGCGCACATCCTCGACGTTAAGTGGACCGCTGTGATTGTGATATGGTGAGCGTTCCAATCCCTGCAGCTGGGCGGACTCGCTGCGTAGGAAGTAGGGCAGGACCTCATTGTAGCTCCAGCCGGGATTGCCACGCTCCGCCCAGGCATCAAAGTCGCGACTATTGCCGCGATTGTAGATCATGAAATTGATGGAGCTGGTGCCGCCAAGGACTTTACCACGCGGCAGGGCGCACCGATTGCCGGGCATCCCGTGGCAGGCGCGACGTTGTGGCTGCGATTTATAGTTCCAGTTGGAGGCGGTCAGCTGCATACTGGGTGCCAGCACTGGCACCTGGTGCATAATATTCTCCACACCGCCTGCCTCAATCAAATAAACATTCCAATTGGGATTCTCCGAAAGGCGAGCGGCCAGAGTGCAGCCAGCGGCCCCTGCGCCCACCACAATGAAATCGTAGCTCGAACGTGGCACTGTCCGGGTTTTTAATTAATTTGAGATATTGACTGGATTGTTGTCGAATAGTAGATGCATCTACTTACAATCGGTGTAGAGCGGCAGGTTGACCACATTGCCCAGACCCAGTTTACGCAGCTGCTCCAGACTGGCCTGTTGGGCCATTGCCACGGTCACTGTCAGGGCCAAGACAAGTGGAAGTAGCTGTCCAAATGAATGCTTCTGCTGCTGCCGCTGCCTGTTCGTCGTCATCATCGTTGAAGAACTGTTTGCTTGGCCAATTTGCTGCCGACTGAAATTCTTTCTGTGATCCATTTGAATTTTTTTGCGCACAGTGGAACCAGTTCAGTATTAATAGTTTTCCTATTGACCTATTATCAATCAATGGTTATTTGGTTTTTTTTTTGTTGGTTTTTACTTTCCAACACTTAATTTTAATCAAATATTTGACATAAGTTGGATGAAATTTAAAGACAAACAAAAAACAATTTATGGTACAGTTTGCCTCTATTTACGTGGTGTTTGTGCCAGTATTGCTTCCCAGACACAAGCTTGTTATGCGTGTTCAGCAGGATGACTTTGTTACCATATTTCGTGTATATTTGTACACCTTAAAAGTTCTTCATGTTCGCATTGCGTCTGTTCCACTTTCTGCATATAATATGCACAAGTGGGTTTCTTTCAGATTTTAAACACATTTGTGTCACTGTGCAACACTGGCTTGTGGCATCTTTTTTATCTGTGTGCTGAGCTCAGTTTCCATTTGAGTTCAGCGCATATTATTGCCGATTAGCGCTTCTCTGTTTTTTTTAGCTCTCTCCCCCTGCTACCCCCCTGTACATGTCTTGGCTTGGCATTTATGTCGTTGCTTGGGTTATTGGCATTGCCGTGGTTTCCTGCCAACATTTTGTTATCTAGTTTTAATTATGATTCTGGTTCTGGTTCTGGTTCTGTTTCTGAATCTGGTTCTGCTGCGGCTAGTGTTTCTCTCATTCTGGTTACTCATTCGTAAACTAGAAAAAAACACACAACAACTCTTGACACCGACTTGCCACTTTCGACTCCATTGTGGATTTGGACGCTGATTCATCAGCTGCCTATCCAAGAAGGCAACCCCATCGCGTTTTATTTGCATTATTTTTGTTCTCTTTCTGTTTTTTTTTTCGTTTTTCCCCATCACAAAGTTGAAAGAAAACATAATTACGAGTCGGGAACGCATCATGCGCAATCAGAGCAGATTAAAAAGGCTTTGGACTGACAGCCACCCTGTGCCAGCTTTTGTCAACATACACCCCCTACCCCTACCCCTACCTTGCTCCTACCCCTCAATCCACCCAGTCCGCTGGTTAGCAGTAAAAAACAACCCCCAAACATATTGAAATTAGGAATGCAATTGTGGCGCCATCTCTCCCTTCCTCCCTCTTAATGGGCGACCACTTGCGAATCTGGCTATTGGGCCTTCCATCGTTTTGGTCATTCAATCGTTTTATTCATTCAACCTGTCTGTTTATCTGTGTGTCTGTCTAGCCGGCTGTCTAACTCTAAAAGTACCTGCCAGGCCCATTGTGAATTCATGAATATTTGCTCCTTTGATAATGAAAATTCCGAACTTTGATGGAGGGGGCGCGAAGCGGAACGGATGCAGAATAACCACAGCCAAAATCCACACTCAAACTTTGGCCACATGCAGGGAACGGATGCCCAACTCAGAGTAGGGTTGCATTGCACAGATTGACAGCATGTTGTTAACATGACATGGAGTATTTCTGTGTAGAGTATTGAATTAGAATATTGAAATTGACTCTGAATGTATTTCAGACTTGATTATTCACGGATTTCGTTGCGTATAGTTATCTTTAATATAAAAGACGATCATTAAACTTTTGAAATCAAGTTTGCAAATAATGGCATTTGGTAGATATTCGCTATACTTTTGTCGCCAAGCGTAACTCACCTTACTAATGGGAGAATATATTTCTATAATCCAGGGATTTCTTATCTCAATTTCAGGGTACATTTTTCTAAAATTTAGAAAAAATATGCATAACTTTCAGGGTGTTTATATTTAATATTTGTTAATGAACTGTAGTATTTAAAAATCACTCTAGTTTGTCTTAAGTTTTAACAGTTAAGTTTTAACTGTTAAATTTTAACAATTAAATTAAATTCAATTAATTATTTCAACTGAATTAAATTGAGTCACTGTATTACATACTTTTGGTGTTTGTCTGCAACAGTTTTTGGGTATTTGGCAAACAGAAGTTGTTAGCTGATAATCAAAAGCTTCTTTGAAGCTGTAGTTTGCTTCAAAAGTTTGCTGCATACTCTAAAGCGCAGCTTAGGAAATGCTTTAATATATCTTGCTTGAGAATAAGTATGCATTCACACACACATACATACATACATCATACATACATACATACATACATAGTATTTAATTCAAAGTGCATTAAATACATATAGGTTTGTATCTTAATTGTGTTATCAAGGCAAAATAAGAACTTGAACACTCCTCTGAGCATGCAAATTGATACATTAACATGAAATTGCAACAATTGTTTTTGCACGCTTCACACTCGACTAGATAATCCTCTATCGATCGATTTAAAAGACGTTATTGTCGGCATATGAATTAGAATTTGCCAAGGGGAAGTGTAAGGCTTAAGGCTAAACTTGAACTTATTTTGGTGCTTCATGTTCAATGTGAATCAATTATTTTTAATATATTCTCTTGATTGAATCCAATCGGATATGGTCATTTGCTCAAATTGTTCATAATCAAAACACCTTTTTGTCGCACTCAATGTAGTATTAAAATGAAGCCAAGTTATTTGAGTGCTGTTCGTGAATCGCTTCCGCAACAATAAAAGTCCAAAAACAGACATTTATAAACCTAACAAAAAAAGAGAGGCTAAAACAATGGTAAAAAAACGAACAAAAAGGTGGCATCTGAATTGGATGAAGTAGCAGACTTCATGGTTTCCAAATTAATGATGTTGTTGGTTTTATTGTTGCGGTTGTTGGCGCTGTTGCCGTTGCTCTTGATTAGCATGAAAATAGTTAAAAAGCAGTGAGCAAAGAGAACGAATATGAAGTAAATAAAAAGATGCTGACACATCTAAGAAAATAGAGAAAATAATTCGAAATGAAGCTACAAATAAATACAAATTAATGTTGAGACAAAAAATAGATGCAGGCTCACACACAGATACATATTAATCAATATTCATATTCACACTCGAATATTCATATGGTACAAAGATTCAGCTGCTAAATGCTGAGACCACGATACAAGAGACATAAGATATAAAAAATAAGAAGATGTAAGCAAAATAACAATAAATACATACAAATATATGTAAAGATATAGATGGCTTCATCAACAAATAGAGCACAAAAGAAGAAATAATTGTAAAATGAAATTTACATTTCAATGTCAATGTCAATGTCAATGCCAATGTCAATGTCAGATTCAATGTCAAAGTTCCGTACCAGGCTGTACCTAAAAATGGAAGACAAAAAACCCATTATCAAATGGTTTATCGCCGTTGCCCGAGTGAGAGAACCTGTTCGTGTATAAAATTTGAGAACCAGTGCTTATAAATTTCTTAAAATATTTATTGTTGTCTTAGGCACTATCTTAAATTAAAATTAGAAATCAGTTCATTATGTAAAATAGATGGAGTTAAAGGGCTGGCAAGATCCAAATAAAGCAACGTTCAGAGTTGGAGAGAGCACACCTGGCGGACACTTGGCACACACTCCCCAACAAACTGGGACTAATTGAACGGAGCTTCAACCTGACGTGAAACTAATGCTAAACTAAAGAAAATCCATATTTGAAACTGCAGCTTATTTGATGAACCCATAATCCTGCTTAATCATATCGGCTGCCTTCTCGGCAATCATGAAGACTGGCCCATTGGGATGTCCGGACATGATTTCGGGCATAATGCTGGCATCCGCCACACGCAGATTGCGTATGCCATGGACACGCAGACGGGCATCGACAACCGCAGACCGATCCGACTTGGGACCCATTTTGCTGGTGCCCGAGTAGTGATAGATGGTAAAGGTGAAGTGGCGCACATAGCAGGCCCAGTAGGCCCAGCTCTTATACGGATGCTGTTTGCATGTTGGTATCTTGCGCTCCCACAGCTGGGCATTGATGGCCTTCATTCCGCGCTGCTCCATCAGGCTGATGGCCTTTAACAGACCGCGAACCGAGATGTCCACATCGTAGGGATGGGCAAAGTAATTGGCATGTATCAGCGGATACTTGAATGGATCGCTGCTCTTTAGCATGATGCGGCCGCGACTCTTTGGTCGCAATATCATTGGGAAGATCATAAATGCATTAAGCGATTTGTCTTCGATCTCGGCGAACAGTGAATCGTAAATGGATTTCTTTAGGCCAAAGGCACGTGAAATTGCTGGATTGGAGGACATGGAGCCGCCCACCAAAAAGAGCTCAATGTCAGGCCAGCCATCCTCATCGCGCTCATGATCCAGATCCCAAAACGCGATCGCCTCACATCCACCGGGTGAACCATAAGGACCCTCCCTGCGATTGAATCGCGTCAGCCATGTCGGATCGGAAAAGTCCTCAAATTTCAGCGATGTTGCATTCGTGGTAAATGTCACCGCCGGCGCTGTATGATCCTGCAGATTATATCCTACAGCCAGATCCACAATGGGCTTGATGCCCACCTCACGCAAATGCTTGGCGGGACCCACACCGGAGAGCATCAGCAGCTGTGGTGTGTTGATGGAGCCAGCCGAGACGATCACCTCTTTTCGGGCCAGCACCTTCTTCATGTGTCCATCAGTCTGCACCATGATGCCATAAGCGGTCTTTGTCTGTGGATCGATGAGCACCTTGGTCACCAAAGCATTCTTCTTCACATGGAGATTGCTCCGCTTGCCCTTGAGTGGATAGAGATAGGCACGATTGGAGCTCCAGCGTGTCGAGTTGCGTGTGGTGGTGTGCAGGAAGGCGACACCATTCTGAATGCGTCCATTGTAATCGCGATACTTTAAGCCATCCTGTTGGGCCGCATCGACAAAGGCCTCTGCAATTTTGGAGCGCCAGTTAACGTAGCTGATCTTTACTGGGCCATTGCGTCCGACATAATCCTCTTCGGCATCTGGGACGCTGCTGCCCTCGTATTTCTTAAAATAGGGCCGCACATTTTTCCAGCTCCAGCCGGGATTACCCAATGCCTCCCAGCGATCGTAGTCACGACGATTGCCCCTTGTGTACATCATATAGTTAAGCACGGAGCTGCCGCCCATCACTTTACCACGTGGCCAATTGCAGCGATTATTGTTCATGGCGAGGCAAGCATGGTCCGAGGGCTGTGTGCGATACTTCCAGTTCATCTCGCCGAGCTGCAAAAAGTGCGCCACAATGGGCACATCCATGATCAGACTCTCCGGTCCGCCCGCCTCCAGCAGCAACACTTTCCATGCGGGATTCTCGGAGAGGCGAGCGGCCAAAGCACAGCCAGCGGTGCCGGCGCCAACAACAATAAAATCATATTCGCCCTCCATATCCATGGTATTATCAAAGTTCTCTAGGTCCACATCGGATTGACCACGTCGCAGGAAATTTATTGTCTCGAAGATCACATTTTCGCTCTGGGCGATAACCATTGCCAGGCCTGTCAGGCCTAGCAGCAGGCACAGCAGCTTTTGGTTTACATTTATTTTGCCCATGTTAAAGCACTTCACTTGTTTTCACTTGTTTGTTGAAAATCAAAAAAAAAAAAAAATCAAATATAATAAAATAATAGTTGCAGTTCTCTTGTAGATTCGTGAGGGTTGCTCAGAGTTCTAAGACGACGCTGGCGGGTTCGTCTCTTATAGTGCGTACTGTGCGCGCATGCGAGGCCCGTGCCTTTAGTTCGAACTCGTAACTGGTAATGCTGACAGTCGCACTGTCCAAGTTCAATTTAATATTAAATACGAGCGCCGCCGTCTCGGCCGAATCGTGTTTTTTGCCAATGTTTTCGGTTGTCGTTCGATCGGCAACGTTATCTTGTTGTCGTTGTTGTTGTTGTTAACGTTTACTACCAAGAATCTTCAGACCAGCAAGCAACAGCAGCAACAGCAACAGCAGCAGCGGCATGACTATGGACACGTTCACAAAGCCAAATAGAAACCGAGACTTGAGCGAACGCACTCTGACATTGACTTGAGCTGATTGTTCACATGATCAACGCAGTTCGATCATTGACCAAGTTGCGGAAGCTATACAAAACTGTGCAGCCAAATCAAGCCAAGCCAAGCTAAGGGCAATCAAGGGCCTAACTTCACTTTTGCTGCGACTAAGTGTCCCCCATTGCGTTCAACGCGGAAGGGCGTTAAGCACGGTCGCAATTCATTTTTATTAGCGACAATATGTCAAAGCATTGATGAGCACGACACAAAAATTGTCTACAACGATCTCTGGGCTGATCGACAGCATTCACACCAACGTTCTTTGTCCCAAAGTGGTTATAAATGGTATTTAATTCATTCTTGAGCTGGCCACGCCATTTTAAGGGAGGTAACAACACGTAAAATCTGCACACCAATCGCACAGACGATCTTTTGCGCCTGTGTCTTGCCTTGTGCATATAATATGTACTGCTCATACCTATTTTTATCCGATCCTCTGTGAGCAACTCCTGCATAAGCATAAAAAACAAGCGAGAACTTGGCAGTCAGGCGTAACCGACTGCGAAATACTTACCATAAGTTAAACCAGCTGATAAAAGGTTTCAAGGAACATGGCGGGTGTAGCCAAGAAATACCGTTCAAGTTTGCCTTTCAAATTGCGGTAGATAAAGGTTTCTGTGAATTTTGGAGTTAGGAGTGGGTGTGGCCGAAAAAAATTGTTGGACGAGATTCCTAGTAACGTTCCTTCCAAGTTTGATAGCTGTATCTTTTAAGCTCCGGAAGATATGAGCTTTTGAGAACTTTGGAGGCGGGAATAAGCGTGGCCAAAAAAATGTTTTGAGGACGATCTTAGTTATCGATGTACATTCCAGGTTTCCTAACTATAGTTCTTAAATTGCTGGAGATAGAGGCTTTTATCGTTTTTGGATGCGCGGTCCAACATTGTTTTCCCAGAAGGGTGTAAAAACCTTTCAAATTATGTGAAATATATAGATTTATCGATTTGCGGTTTGCGGAGGCATAGTGGGCGTGGTCATCCAATTTTATTGATTTCTTGGCGGAGTTACCAGAAACATACTTTTAAAATTTGATGATTCTAGCTTACAAATTGTGGAACATGCTTATTTCAGATTTCTAGGGCCGAAGCTCCGAAGTTCTAAAACTGTGGAAGATACAGCCATTTAAAATTGTTAAGGGCGTGGGACTGGGGACGGCGGAGGTAGGCATGTCATACGTTGATCTTTAAAGGCCAACAACCTATCAACCAAATTTGCTGACTGTAGCCCTAAAACTGTGGGAGATGTGTGGCCCCCTAGTGGACGTAGCACTCCAATTTGTTTATGTTGTCTGTCCCGGACACAGACCAATATATGTTCCAAGGTTCAAGTCTCCATCTCTAAGGGTGCCGAACAAAAGCATGACGGATATTGCATAAAACCAATATACCATGATACCTACCTTGTCAAAGTATAAGAATTAAAAAACTTTCAATTTATAAAAGAAGCGTCTACAAGCGATATCAACTGATGTGTTTTTTTTTTTTTTGTTGCCTGCACACCGTAATTTATACAATTATCTGACTGCAGCTTGGTAACAAGATCAACCATCCATCTTCTCCTGTCTGAAACTGCAGAACTTTTGTTATTTGTTGCGATTAAGACAATTTAAATGTATTTTTTGCTAGACGTAGTTGTGGTCCTGCTTGATCATATCGGCTGCCTTCTCGGCAATCATTAAGACTGGCCCATTGGGATGGCCCGCAACCAGATAAGGCATAATGCTGGCATCCACCACACGAAGATTGCGAATGCCATAAACACACAATCGAGCATCCACAACGGCACTGGGATCGCTCTGCGGTCCCATTTTAGCCGTGCCCGAATAATGATAGATCGTTAAGGTGAAGTGGCGTGCATAACACGCCCAATAGGCGCTGGTCTGGCGTCCATGCTGTCGGCAAGCGGGCAGCTGCTCATCCATCATACGGGCATTGATGGCCCGAAAGGCCGGCTGGTCCAATAGGCTGATCGCTTGCTGGATGCCGCGCACTGTGATATTGAGATCATAGGGATGTGCAAAGTAGTTGGCGTAGATCAATGGATGCAGCTGTGGATTGCTGCTGCTCAGCTTGATGCGGCCACGACTCTTTGGTCGCAATATCATCGGAAAGAGCATGAATGCATCTGCTTTCCTACGCTCCACTTCGCCAAACATCTGTTCATAGATGTCTGACCGAATGCCAAAGGTCTGTTTTAGTGCACTAATTAAATGGATGGCGCTGCCAATACTTATGAGCTCTATATCCGGCCAGTCCTTGGTACGCCCATTGCCATCCAGTGCATAAAAGGAAATTCCCTCCACGCCACCCGGAATACTCAACGGTCCCCGGCCACGCAGAAAGCTACCCACCGCTTCCGAATTGAGCATTTGGCTTAGTTTCAGTGAGCTGCTATTGCACAAAAAGGTTACCGCCGGCGCCACATGATCCTGCAGATTAAAGCCCACAGCCAGATCCGCAATGGGCTTGATGCCTACCTCACGCAAATGCTTGGCGGGACCCACACCGGATAGCATCAGCAGTTGTGGCGTATTGATGGCTCCAGCCGAAAGAATTACTTCCTCGCGGGCCAATACCTTCTGCATGCGTCCATTAATCTGCACCATGATGCCATAAGCGGTCTTTGTCTGTGGGTCGATGAGCACCTTGGTAACCAGAGCATTCTTCTTCACATGGAGATTGCTCCGCTTGCCCTTGAGTGGATAGAGATAGGCACGATTGGAGCTCCAGCGTGTCCCGTTGCCAATGGTGGCCTGCAGATAGGAGACGCCCAGCTGCGACTCGCCATTGTAGTCGACGCGTGGCTGACCCGACTGCTGCGAGGCCTCCACAAAAGCATCGACACTAGGAGTTCGATATGACGAATAGCTAATCTTCACCGGACCCCGGCGACCGGGTCGTGCATGTCCCGTGTCCGCGTCCGGTATGAGAGAGCCTTCGTATTTGCGAAAATAGGGCAAGAGTTCGTCGTAGCTCCAGCCGGGATTGCCCAGACGCGACCACTGATCGTAATCCTCTCGATTCGCCCGCGTATACATCATGTAGTTTAGGACGGAGCTGCCGCCCATCACTTTGCCTCGCGGCCAGTTGCATCGATTGTCGTTCATGGCTAGGCAGTAGTTGTTGGACGGCTGGGTGCGATATTTCCAGTTCATCTCGCCCATCTGCAGATAGTGTGCTGCAATAGGGATGTCCATGACGTAGCTCTCCGGACCACCAGCTTCCAGCAGTAAGACTTTCCATTTGGGATTCTCGGATAGACGTGCGGCTAAAGCACAGCCCGCTGTGCCAGCGCCAACAATGATGAAATCGTATTCGTCAAGCAGCCCAACGCGTTCATCCAGCGATTCTAGATCCATTTGACGCTGGCCACGTGTTAGCAGTTCCATGACATCAGAGATGGCATTGCCGTTATAGCTCTGGCCAAGTGCTTCACTGAAGCACAGTGCCAGAGTGCACAGCAGAATCAATTGCATTTCCATTGATCGGTTCGATCATTTGATCCACACAGATTAGATGACAGCAAGCAACTGATATCCCAATTGTAAATTAAATACTCGTTAACTGCTGCTTCAATGTGCAAGTCGAATACTCAACAAATAGCTCATTGAAAACAAAGCTAAGCTAACAAAAGTGGATAATTGAACTGGAAAATTGATTTTCAATAATTAGTGATTTCTTATATTTCATTATTTCGCTTTTTCATGGCAGACAGCGTAATTTTTAACATAAAATACAAAAAATTACAAAATAAAATAAAGCATAGAAATGTAATATGATTCTGAAAGAAAACAATAAACATTAATATAAAGAGCATGTTTGAGAAAAATACACAATTCCAAACTCAAATGGCATTGAACCAAATAAAGATGCATGCATTTGAGATAACGAAAACGCTACAACAAAACATGGTTTTTCTCAAAGTGTAGCTCCAAAGATCATTTTTCTAAAACTTGTGATTATTTGTGCTGCCTCCCTTGCCGCGACCAATAAAGGGTCATCAGATTGTACGATTAGAATTCTTTTACATTTAATTGTTTTCGTTTTAATGTGAATTATTAAGTAGCAGATTCTACGACCAAAAAAAAATAACAACAACAATAGCAATGCCAACTTAAATTGCCCCAAGTCATAAACTGTTTAAGAATCTACCCGGCAGTGACGGGCATCGTCACTCAACAATAGCCATATAGAAATTGTATTTTAAAGTTAATGGAAAATATTCAGAGAGCGTTTAGCTCAAAATTGAAATGGAAAAATTCAAATTAAGCAATCATGAACTTATAATTATTTTAACACTAATTATTTGATCAACCAAAACTAATTACACAAGCAAATTCTTGTTTATGTCATTATTCTAAAATACTAAGCAAAAATAAAGAAAAGGTGTACTAAAAATAGTTTTAAGTAAACATTTTTAAGTTAACAGATTAAAACAATTTGTGTTAGAATCTAAGATAAGCAACCGCCAAAAGCAGCAGAAATATAACCACAAACTTGAGCATGTGTCAAGAACCAGATTAACTTGATTTGAGCAGTAAAGTTTTGGGGGTATTTTTTTTTTTTTTTATTTAAATGGTATAATCTTCTTTGGCTTAGTGCCAGACTTGTAATGGAAGTTCTCGGCAAAGCCAGTAGGGGCGCGAGTGGCTAAGGCTAGACAAGAACCGCTGACACTCAAGCGGCGTGTTTTGAGTCAAGGTGGCGCCGTTGCTCGTTGGCGAATTACACAATAGTTGGCAAAGCTGCAGCGCGTCTAACGGCAATTAAAGCTTTCAGCCCACTCGATTGTTTGTTGTTGATTTTTTCTTTTGGCAATTTGCTGTTAAGTCAAGAATTTTGTTAGCTGTTGGCTTTGACCGACTTTCAAACCTTCAAAACTGTGGTCAAATGCGCTTATATGGATTATAATTTGTGTTTTATTTTTTTTGTCTTTGGTTCTAAACTTTAGCTTTTTGCATTGACTTTAACCGGATTTTGGCGGGTGTGTCGGGATGCAACTCTTGAACTTTTTGCATGTGACAGCAATATTCTCTCTTAATCAAGCAATGAGCTCGTGTTGATGCAGCTGCTGTCTGAGTATCTTGACGGTGATGCTGCGATTGTCTACACTGATAATGACTGACGGTTTTTAAAGTTCCCCCATCATGCTCTCCATTTCCATTAATATGTCGTTGGTTTTGTGATAGTTCGCAGAACCCTGTCATATAATAGTTTATTAATGCAAAATTTGTAGCTATTGAATAATATGATATGTCTTGTGAATTACAAGTAGCTGAATGTATGACTTTGTCCTTGAGTGTATTCGCAATTCGAATTGTTCAAACTCGGGCATATTGATTTGCTACATTTATCCATTTGTAGACACTAGTTAATATTTATTATGCATACAGTTAAATCATAAGCATAAGTTTTGTTAAAACATGTTGCGCCCCTTTCAATGACTAAACACAAAAAATCCATAAAAAAAGCAAACAAAACATGAAAAGCGTTTTTGCACCGGTAACTGGTCAATACAAATCTTCTAAAAAAAAAATGAAGAAACTCAAGGTTACCAGACAAACACACAAGCGAAGGCGCAAAGAAACCAAAAAACTAGCAATCAAGCGCAGACTGCAACGGTAGAATTGGTATTATATAGCAAGAAACTGGTTGCTTTGCCTATTAAATCAATAAAACGTTTTTCCGTTTCATGATTTACATATCCGCAGCTCCAAGCAAACATTACATTTTTAAGATATATTTTTGCATATTCAACTTTAAATTATCAAAAATGAAAAGAAAAGAATTATATGACGCATTCAAAATGAAAAAAAAATAATCAAAATAAAGGTTATAATAAATCTGTGGGTAATAAAACATAAAGTGGCCTATCAAGTATTTCCATGTTTGGAGAATCTCAAAAGAAGAAAACCAGTCGGACCAGATAAGCAAACCGTTAAAAAGGCAGGGAGAAAGAGTGAGGGAGAAAATAAAGAAAATATAGACAAATCCCTGACCCTGTGGAATAAGATAAGTTGACCAGCTAAGCTTAAGCTCAGCTCCCGGATATGTGCTACCATTAAACATTTAATTCAAGGAAGAGTCTCTGAGCTCAATGATTAATTTAGTCATGGCTACGAGTAGTGAACTTCAAAGTGTACGAGATCGAGTACGATGAGTGAAAATCTGCTGCGCTTTGAGATATACAAATTAATTTGAACAGTATCGCTGTAGTCTGACAGCAGCTACTGAATTGTATTAGTTTTCCGTTCATTTAAAAAAATATGTACGCTTTGGGCAGCTGTCATATAGTTGTCTAACGTTTGGCACATTCAAAATCCAAAAAGCCATAAAAAATGTGCACATAATATTTGCTTACATCTAACAAGCCTTGCGCAGCAATATGCCCACTTTCTTTCAACAGCAGCATAGGCAAAAGCAAAAGCAATCGCCAGACAGGGGCGTTAAGAGCAGGACGAGCACACGGGAGCAAGTGAAAGTGGCACTGCACGCCAAGCAGGAACTAACAGAAGAAGTAGCAGCTACCCAGTCCGACGAGTTGCCAGCGAGCAGCCATTAGTAGACTTCAAATGAAGAGCAGTTGATTTGAAATCAAGATCAGCAGCAGGAGCAGCAGCAGGAAGATTTGGTTTGACCCGTTAGCAGACGGAATGGTGTAAACACTGCTAAGATTCTCCAGGGCCGCGGGCGCCAGTGAGGCGCGTATAGTGCTGAGATCCACGCTGACCGAAGTGCCTTAAGAGATCAACATTTTATTTTGGCTGTATTTTGTTTTTCTTTTCTTTTTCTACTGCAAATTCGTTTGTTTTGGCAAGCAAACTCGTCTAAGCGTTTTATACATTATTTGTCTTAAACGAGAGTTCCGGTTGATTTGGTAAGAAGAATGTTGCGCTTGATTTGGTAACAAGACAAGTTTCCATCATAGTGTAAAAAATGGGATAAATATTATTAATTCAATAAAAATGCTGTCTACTTAACACTTATGTCACTTGGGCTTGTTTTGTTGGGCTTATCAGAGCTTTGTCTCTATCTTGTTTTGACAGCTGTCTTTGTGTACTTCCTTCCGTCTTATTCTTCCGCCCTGCCAGTGTGTGAACTCATTGTGAGTACATCCACGCAAAAATATTTGTGATCGTATTTTGTTTTGAGTATCATTAAGTGAAATACCAAATAATTGCACACTTTAAAGTGCTTTAGAGCTGAGCGCAAACAAAAGTGCCACAGCAAAATAATTATGAGCTCCAGTCGTTTGAACGACAATTGACGGACAATCGATGATTGTCTGGGTTCGAATATAAACATCGTTCACATGCTTACCAATTATGCGTACAATGGTCATTTGAAAATAACAAAAATATTTTGGAATTGACGTCCAAATGTTATTCAACCCTAGTGTATCAAACGTGCGGCGTCATCGGACGGACAATCGATAAGCCGATTTAATTATCAGTTACAATACGAAAAATTAGTTACACCCAATAAAAAATTTCAACGATTAAAAATTTCATTGCCTGTTCTATACATGTTATATGATAATGTGTACCCTTTAACACGACACGATGAAAACTACTTGGGTACAGGGTCAGATGCCTAAATTACGACCGGTTAAGCGTTAAATACTTCCGTCTATCTCAATCATTAACAACCATTTAAATGTATCGGTGTAATTTTCCAAAGCAACGCTAATAACTAATCTATTGCTCTTTCTCTCTCTATCTCTTAATCTTTTACAGGTGAGCACAAAACACAAAGTCTACCTGGGAAGCAAAGCGTGCATGGAAAAACTTCTTAGCCCTGAAATTCTTAATATTTATTTTGTTTTATTGGGTTTAGCTTAAGATCAAGTTCATTGGGTCAGGGTCAACTGGGTGGCTAACTGCGTGACTCGCCAGTTGCCTAACGGATTCGCGTGGAAATGTTAATTGAGAATCATATCAGTCTATAACAAGTTTATTAACCTCTAAGTGGAACATAACGACGCATGGGCGCACGAATTCGGAAGTTCAGCGATTCGAAAAAACAACAAAAAACCAAGATGGAGCTTGCGAAGCAGCATCATCTCTGTATGCAGATGATTTTACTTCCGTCAGCCATTGACCTAGTTGATGGTTCGCTTTAGCTTCGGTTTGCATTGCCATTATATTTTATATATATTTCTCATACTTAGATCAGCGAAGGGCAACTTGGTGACCACAACCAGAAGCAAAGCAGCTGCAGAATCATCAGAAGCAGCTAGATATCTTTTACCAGTTTGCAGTCAAGTTTTGTCTGGGGGCGTATACGTAACGGACAAACAAAGTAGTTATTAGTTGGCCATAGTTTAAGTTGAAATAGTTTCGAAGTGAGTTGTACTGGTTTCTCAAGAATTTTAATATATACACATACCAGCCAGCATACCATCATCTTGCACAGATGCCTTGCCTTCTACTCAATGTATTTTTGTGGACCTAAACAAACAAGTAAAAATGCTCTTCTACAGTTTTTAACCAAATATACACAAATATTTGACCGATTGATAACCTGTATTTAGCTTTAGCCGCAAAGACTATCAATTCAATGTGTTGTTTGTCTGCAATTTCTGAACTCATTTATATTCGCTGAAATGGGGACATTGAAGCTGTGCAAAAGTCTGTATCAGGCAGAAGAAAGCATCAGTGATCTCATAATCATGTCCGCTTTCGTATATCTCGCAAAAGATCACTTTTTATCTATCGATAACTTTCTCTATTTCCCCAAAATCGAAAGAAATCGATTACCGATATGAATAAGTTGCATGAACATGTCCCAATTAGTAGTAAACAACAAACTTTGTGCTGCCTGCTTTTAGGCAGTTCACATAAATGTTTGCTTCAGCTCAGCTTATTATGATGTGATTTATTATAAAAAAAAACACTAACTAAAGGCCTGTTTACTGCCGGATATTTAAATATATATATATATCTAACGCGGAGTGAGAAGAGACCAATTCATGCAGTATGCGCTTACTCACACTGGCAAGGTTGGTATCTGGTAACTCACCAGATAAAATATAATTGCTGAAATATTATTGCTTAAAATGAGTCGACAATTCATTGCTGCTGCTGCATGTTAAATGCATGTAAAAGCCAAAGTCCCATTAAAAAGGTTCGCCTTCCACCAAACTGATAAGCAGGTCAACTCGCCCTCAATTTTTGTTTGGATTTCCCTCTGGTAAATATACAAAACGTTTGCATTTATACTTATACATATAAATAAAATATGAATATCTAAAAATATATTCATACGTACATGAATACATCAGTAAACATATCCATATACATACATTTAATACAGATTATAGTTTTTTATTTATTTGGTTCCATTATAAATTGCAAATGTGCAAAATTTTTATTTTGGATGAACAAGTTGACGTTTGCCATTCAAATTTATTCGCCAGAGTTAAGAGTCTCTGAGCTGCCACGTCTCTCTGGCATCTGTCATCTGGCATCTGGTATCTGTTTATACGAATCTGGCAGCACTTTTGTCGAATATTCACTGACGATGCCAGCTTGTGTAAGCCCATCTTAACTCTTTAAATATATTTGAATATATTTAAACTCTCATTAAAGTATGCAGCACGTTTTCATTGCCGAAATGAAAAATAAAAATGTTCTATTTTGGAAGGTGTGATCCTAAAAATAAGAGGAGTAAAAATACAAAAATTAAATGAATTCAAATTAATAATCAACTTCAATTTCATATAATAAAATGAGTATCTACTAGTTGAGCATTCTCAATCTAATCAATTTCACTTGATTTTAATCAAAATATTTACATTTATTAAATAAATTTTTTTTTATATGAATGCATAAATAATATGTGCTTGAATGAATATTGGCTTATAAATAGTCAAAAATATATATTGCTAAAATGTAAAAAAAAAAAATAATTTTTAAAAATAAATTAAATATATAAGATAAAACATTAATTACGTTTAAATTAACTAGAGTCTAGAAGCAATATTATAATATAACTATGACTCGATATCATGCATTTTGCCATTACATCATTTTGATATACATATTTATGTGAGAGAGATATGAGAAAGTGATTGTTGCGTCGCTTGGCGTTATGTGAGCGAACTGTTTTTTTTTTTTTTTGTTTTTGTTTGTTGTTTGGTTGTTTGTTTGTTTTTTTGTCTTAACACTAAATTGAAACAATGGCAAACTTTTGTCTGGGACTACATCTCAAAAGAAAAGGCAACTGAAGAAGTTGCCTTCAAGTCAAAAACACAATATGCTCGACTGTCATTATAAAGCTAGTTGACCCCTGAGCACACGTGGCCAAAAGAAAAAAAAAAACCTAGGACAACAGCAAGCAAACTTGGCTAACTGCTTGTCATGATATCAGCAGCTGTTGCTGTCAGCGTCAAATTGTTGCTGCTATTGTTGGGGGTGCTGATGTTGGCCGTGCTGTTGTTGCTGTCGACGCTGCTGGCTGCCGTCTCGCTATCACTGTAGCTATCCTGACGCTTGACCTTATACTCTGGATTCTTCAGCCAGTCCTCCTTGATGAGATCGGCGCCTTTCTCGGCTATCATGATGACAGGCGCATTTGTGTTGCCGCTGCTAATCGTTGGCATAATGCTAGCATCGATCACCCTCAGGCCGCGCACCCCATAGACGCGTAGCCGGGGGTCGACAACGGCCTCGGCATCCCAGCTGGGACCCATTTTGGCCGTGCCGCAGGGATGATAGATGGTCATAGATATGGTGCGCACTTGACACTCCAAATACGCGTCCGATAGAAACTTGTGCTGTTTGCAGTTGGGCAACGGTTTGCGCCACAGTCGACTGCCAAATTGCTTAAAGACCTCCGCCTCGGCGACGCGCAACGCAATCTTGGCGCCCTCCACCAGCGTCTTGGCATCAATGGGATCGTCGAAATAGTTGGCATTTATCAACGGATATTGAAACGGATTAGCGGAGCGCAAACGTACAGTGCCCCTGGAACGTGGTCGCAGCAGTAGCGGCATTATGGTCCAGCTATCCTTGTTCGCAATGGGATGATAGACTTCCTGGTAGACAGACTCCTTCAAGCCCATCACCTTCTTGACGCGTGCCCCATTATCAGAGTTGATCGAGGCGGGTGCCATGTGAAACTGTATGTCGGGCCAGTCGATGCTGCGATTTGAATACGGTGTATGAACAAAGGCCAAACCCTCAACGCCGCCCAATGTCGTCATCGGTCCACGTTCGCGCAGCACATACTGAAAGGTAACCGCCGTTGGATTGAAGCGATCCTGCACTATGGCCACCGGCTTGTCAACCAGAAATGTGAGTCCTCCCATGCCCACATGATCCTGCATATTTTCGCCCACGGGCAAATCCTGTAGCACCCGTATGCCATGTTTTTCCAAATGCTGGCGCGGTCCCAATCCAGACAGCATCATCAGCTGCGGCGTATTGATCGCACCCGCCGACAATATGATCTCCCGCCGTGCGGCAATGCGATAGATCTTACCATTCTTCACAAACTCCACGGCCTGGGCGCGCATTGTGCCCGGCTCGATGATGATGCGCGTCACATGCGAGTTCATCGATAGGTGAAAGTTCGGACGCTGTCGTATGGGTCGTAGAAATGCTTTGGCCGTCGAGCAGCGCGAACCGCGTCTAATGGTGCCCTGGGCGATCATGAAGCCCGCCTGCTGGGCACCATTAATGTCCCGATTGTCGTAGCCCAGTTGGGTGCCCGCCTCCACAAAAGCGGCAACCAATGGCGTATGCCAGGGTGACTCCTGCACGGTCAGCAGTCCGCCCCGGCCATGATAGGCGCTTTTGGCCAAGTAGGGGTTCCGATTATCCTCGGATTTTTTAAAGTAGCGCAACACCTGCTCGTAATCCCAGCCGGGATTGCCCAGCGCTGCCCAGTGATCGTAGTCATGTCGATTACCACGCACATACAGCATATAGTTAAGCACTGAGGAGCCCCCGAGGACACGTCCGCGCGGCCAATTGCAGCGATTGTTCTGCATGCCCAGACAGGCCTTGGTCGAGGGCTCCGTCTTGTAGGCCCAATCGAGTTTGCTTAGCTGCAGATAGGCCGCCAGCGAGGGCACGTCCGATATCTCGTTTTCATCCGGGCCCGCCTCGATGAGCAGCACCTTCCATTTGCGCACCTCGCTCAGTCGATTGGCGACCACCGCACCCGCCGACCCACTGCCCACAACTATGAAATCATACTCGGGCCATAGATTTAGCTGGTCCAAGGGTCGCGACTCTGGATCGACGGCATCATAGCGATAGTAGGTAATCGCTGCCAGGAGCAATGGTATTAGCCACAGTCCAGTGGTAACCACACCAAATGTTGACTTGATCACCGTCGTTATAAAGAGCAGATTTAACACCATATTCCTTGGGTGCCTCGTTGCTCTTAAATGGAATCGCTCGACTTGTTGCTGCTGTTGTTGTTGGCTTTGAGTTTATGTTATATTTCTCTCCCTCTCTCTCGCGCTCTCTCTCTCGCTCTCTATCTCTCTCTCTAGCGTTTCTTTCTCCTGTGCATGGCGTTGCGTCTGCGACCATCCGAACCGCTGCGTGGCGCTGCTTCGGCTCCTCCACTTGAATTGTCCTCTGGTGCAATACCTGCGAGAAAACAAAATTTTAAATGTTATTAGTTTCATTAGAAAGGGTAATCGATTAATCGATGTATTCATATTGAATTGCAGGTATTTCCGTACATCCGGGGCTGAAGGAAACCTTTTACTTCTGTGTGCATCTCTGATGAGATCCTTTCGTTCCAGTTAGAAATACATTAAAATGCTGCATTTTTTAAATACCAATTCAACTTAATCTGCGCTGCGTTGCAACAGCACTACCAACTCCAGTCGCTATGAACCAAAGAAACCCGATGTAAATTCGTGCACTTCGTCAGTTCAGTAAATGGTCACAAGAGCTCTGCTGAACTGCACTGCATTGTGGTCATTGTAGCCCAAGGGGTCTTAGAGTTGCAGTGCGTACCGTTAGACTACGAACGCTTAACAGATTTGATTTTCAATTTGTTTAACTTGCACTCGTTCGAATATTTCAAGAGGTTAAATTGTGTAAGCAGATGCCCAACCCTATAACCCCTGACCCCGCTCTACACTCCACGCCCAGGCAGCTGTATTGGGTATACCGTTAATGTTGCTGCAACCGAAACCGTTGCTTGCACTAACTATCCTCAATCAGTTTGTTATTGTTACACGATTGCATTCCGAATATTATTGTTGTTGCAATAGCTCTTCAAAACGTTTCCACCACTCCATGCCTCCCCATCACCTTGGGGGTTTATTGTGTGTGCCCAAAAAGGGCCACTGGCGCTGCGACCTTGACGACTATTGCGACCAATAAAGTTTAAGTGTTGTAAAACGTAACCGCGTTGGCAGCCACAACAAATGCGGCTTATAATGAATGTAAGACACGCAAAATTCCGTTTGAAGCTGCACCAGCACCAGCACCAGCAACAACAACAACAACAGTTACAGTAACCGTAACAACAACCACAGTGAATATACAAAAGATAACTTTTGCTGTTGTCTCTCTTTCACTCTCTCTCTCTCTCTCTCTCTGTCTCTGTCTCTCTATTTTTGTCTTTAAAATCGTGGTTCCATTCGTTTTTATTACAATATCAACGGGCTCTGATGTAATAGCTACCAAATTGTTTGTTGTTGCTGCTTTTTCGTATAATTGGTAAATTTACAAATCTACATACGATATATATAGATATGTATATATATATCTCTATTTTTTTCTGTTGCTGTTGAATTACTGTCTATAGATCGGCCTAAACATAATTCATTTGCCTTGTCACTCGGTCAGCCGTTAAAACGACACAGCAACAACAAGCAGCTGTTGTCACGTTGTTGTTGTTGTTGTTGGTATTTTTGCTGTTGTCGCCAGTTGTCGCTAGTTGTTGGTTGTTGTTCGTTGTTGTTGGTTGTTGTTATCGCGCGGGTGTTGAAACGTGCAGCATTGCGTGGCCTGTCTGTCAGTCTCTGTGATTGTCTGTCTGTCCACAGTTAACAGTTAAGCTCTTTGGCTTTCTTACGGCTCCCCAATAAAAGCGAAAAAATGTATATAAATAAACAAGTAGTTCCCACCAGTTGAATCACACATTTGGCTCATAAATAACTGACAACTCATGGGAAACTATACTTTAATGCAGCGATTCGTGCTCTATTGTTGAGCACACATCAGGAAGCGCCTTAGTCTGATAGAATGCAATTTTTGGCAAATGCCAACATAACAAGAAAATTATAATGATGAGTTAAGGAAGTTTTACGCAAATAGTTTTTGTTGCATGTCAAAATCGAATATCAAAATCAGGCTAGAACAAACAATAATTAATTGAATGGAATTCGACTACCACAAATTTATACGCATGTTGCAAGCAAACTTGCAAACAACAAATCAGGTTTTTTGATCACTATTTTAATACATTCACAAAGCGTAATCGACAGCAAATAAGACTCTGAAGAGCGAAAATATTGAGAAACTGAAAGTGGCAACATTAAATATAAGTATTAGTTACGCATTCGGCAACTTTTCGAAGGGGTCAATGGCATTCGATGAAGGCAACAACATCAGAATCCGAATGTTGCAGCTTGACTTTTAACAATCAGCTTTGTGTTATTAACTACATTTTTTTTTTAGCTGCCGTTTCACTGTGCCACACTGTGCAACAGTGTGCCACATCTTTCTATTTTGCCGCTCCGTTGCGCCCAAGTGAAAGGCCAAAGGCTTCTTCAGCTTTAGCTTCAGCAGCTTTGGCCAGAGCACTGACTTTACTGCTGCCAAAACAGGTGCTTGCCTCACCAGCAATTTGGAACATTTTTGGCAACTGGAAGCTGTAACTGAAGTTGAAATTGAATCTGAAACTGAAACTGAAACCGGGGAGCATAACGCACGCATTTCTTTTGCCGTTTTCATTGTTGTTGTTGCTGTCGTTGTGCGAAAAACAAAACATAAAAAATTGTAAAGAGTCGACAAAAAAAAGTTGCATGAAATTGGGTCAGCGGCAAACGAGTTTACACAGCTAAAACTGCGAGTAGTGGTATGAGGAGAGGGAGGCTGTGGGGAAAAGGGGGCAACTACAAAATGTGGGAGGGGGTGATATGGGCTTGCCAGTGTGGTGGCAGTTAGGTCGAGTAAACCAGTTGAACATCTCTGCAAAAGCGTGGCTGCTTTTGTTACCGTTGCTGCTCTTGCCAAATGAGCTCTTTGCTTGTCTATCTTTGTGTGTGTAATCACACACTGTGTGAGTGTGGGTGGGTGTATTGGCTATTGGCCTTACCATTTCCCGGGCTTAACATTTTGAAGACCAAAAGATGTCAATGTATCTATGTGGCTTTGTATCTATGAATCTCGTATCCGATGGATGCGCACTTGACACTTGACAAGTGACAATAAAGTGTGCGCAATTAAAGTCATTTTGTGCGTTAATTTGGTGTCAAGCTCAGCGGGCCATGCGGCCAAAGTCAATGGCCAACCGAACATTGCTAACAACATGAGCATGAGCGCTAGGTTGTAGGTTGTTCGTTGTAGGCTGTTGGTTGTTGGTTGTCAGTTGTTGGTTGTTGGTTGTCGGGTTGCTGGTGTCAGTCACCTTGACTGTGATCAGAAGCACACAATGCCACAGCAATCAGTTCAGGCTGCATTTGCAGCAAACAGCCCCAGCAACAGCAACAACATTCACAGCAACTTTATTGACTTGCAGCTACAACAGCAACCACAGCAACTGTTGCCTTTTAGTTATTAAATAAACAGTTGAATGCGTAGCGGCAAATTTGTTGCTTTATAGTTATTTGTTTAGCTGCAACAGCACCCAAGAAAATTGCAAAAAATGTTTAATTGTTGCTGCTGAGGCTGCGTGTCGGTTTTGCATTAGCTAATGTTAACGCTGCAACGCGTTTCCACGCGTTTGTGTCCTAAGTCTTTTGTTTTTGCAACGCAACTGAAGCAGATCGAAAAAATGTTCAACTAGCAGCCGAGAACGCTGGGAGTTGCCAGAAGCCTAAGGGGATAACTAAAAATACAAAAAACTATAGTTGCATGTTATTGTTGGCTTTTGGGCTTACTGTCAAAATAAACTAGCAGTTAAACTTGTTGCCAAAACGAGTATTTTAACGCGTTCACTGTTGGAAGCTTTGGCATCTGTAAATACTGGCAATTACCGTAAGATATTCGAAGAACAATTAGAAACGTAGTCTTGCCACCTAGCCATAATTTACCGGTGTTGCCACCTAATATTATTTATATTCTCTTGGCGTTGCCACGTTGTTAACAGATGGTTTTTACTTGCAGTCAGCTGCACATGCGTAACATAGTTGCAACCGATATACTCCATAGAGTCAAAGTTAGGGTATTGCTGCCTGGCCAAAGTTGCGAAAAGAGTTGTTGCTGTTGTAGCCTACTTATCTACGAAAGCGTCAATGTTTTTCTTGCTTTTCCTTTTACTCATGTTTGCCATATACTATCTTTTTAAATGTATTTCAGAGACATGTGTGTGCACAGTTGCCGCTGCGTTGTTGTTGCTGTTGTCGTGGGCGATTGCAAAATGTTGCCGCTTGCAGTTGCTGCTGCTGCTGCTGTTGCTGTTGCTGTTGCTGTCATAGTTGTTGTTGCACTTGAGTGCCTTTTCCATTTGCCCAAATCTCAGATCGCAGTTTGTGTCTCTACTTTGTGAAGGGTACTCCCTCTTCAATAGTTGCCTTTTCCCTATATCAGCAACAATGTCAATAAGTCCAAAGAGTTGCTGCTGCTGGACGCCGTCTGCTATTGCAGCTGTGCTGCACCTGCACCTATTGCTGTCTCTGCTGTTTCTGTCTCAATGCAGCGGAAATATTCAGCTTGACCTATGGTCAGTGATTCACTTCAACTGCAATTCCTTTCACACACACTCACACACACGACCACCAGTTTAACGTTGAAGCGTTGCTTACTTGAAATTCTGCGCGCACAAATCACACACGTTTGCCTCAGCGGGTTGCGGCGTTGCCTTAGGCGTATCCTGTGCTCATCCAAGCAAAACAAAAAAAAAAACAATTTATTTTGATCGTGTATCGATTGTCGTTAATCGGTCTGTGCGGAGCACTGCGTCCGTGCGGTTGCGTTGCACGCTTTCAACTGAACGCAAAGTTTAACGCGAAATCCGTGCAAACGACCCAACCGCAGCAGCAGCAGCATAAACGTCAGCGTCGGCAGCATCGGCAACTGTTTGGCAACAGCAGCAGCAACAACAATTGCTACGAAAACAGCAACAGCAGCAGCAACAACAACAACAGCAACAATAACAACAACAATAACAACAACAACAAAAATGACAGCAACTAAAGCTAAAGCAAAAGCAAATGGTTAGCAGGCGAGCAGCTGTTGCATATTATTGGCACATCGACATCAAACTTGTTGCAGATCAAACATGTTTGATGCGCTGATAACACAGACAAGCAATAATGATCATTTGTGTGGTAAAAATGATGACAAAGAAATTGAGCACGTTAAGTCGGTTAACTCCAGTTTATATCGAAATGAATTGAGAGATATTCTCTTCTTTGGAATATGAAATCTCGGTTTAATAAACTTTTTGTGTGTAGAAATAATGATGATTATAATAAGAAAATGATTGAGAGCTTATTGCGTGGACAGTCTTTTTCATAATCCCAATAATTATGATGATGGTGCAGATAATTAAGAAAGGCTGATAGAAAATTGAATAGACTCTTCTTCTGGGAAGAAATTGTCGGTTATACGGAGAAAGGCGAACAGACTCTATTTAACTTGCTAAGATTCGATTTTCGCAGAGCCAAGACAATCTTAACTCTTTTTTAAAACTATTTCGTTAGATCTTAGATAATAACGAGAGTAAGTGCAATGTAAGATTTAGAATTAAAACAAGTCGAGTGAGCTCGACTTCGATTCAGTTTGATGGCCAAAATTGCATAATCAAACGCAAGCAGGACTACAAGTCTCATTTATTATGTCAGCACAGGCACTGAAGTGTAAACAAAACTAAGTCAGTGCATATAGACACATGTGTTTATTGACAAAGCCCGAACTGAAATCACCGTCTTGCGACAAACGATTACACATACACACATACGTAATAGGGGGGATCTGCAAAATACACACATCACAATTACGTTGGCGTCGATTATCATGTCATCCCTTTCTCACACATCGACTACAATTTATATACATATATATATAATATGTCTTCTCATATTATGTATTAATTAGAAAAATTTCCCTTTAGAAATTGAGGTTTTTATTTCCATCGGAAATCGATACGTATCGATATGCGCAGTTATCGATAAAATGAAGCAAACCTGCTCTGCCTATGGTAAACCGGCAACTTATGTTCCAATGTTTCTAGTCCTCATAGGATCTGAGATCCACGGACGGTTATGGCCATATCGAATCAGCTGTTGTTCCTGATCAAAAATACATATATATTTTGGGTCGGATAGGCTTCGGTCTCCCTGTTAATGTACGTTTGCACCATTGTACTCCTTTTATCCATTTTCCACGCGTTGAGGGTTTACAAATGAACTTAGTTCGAAAATGATAAAAATACCCTCGTTAAGGTGAGACGAAGAGCAGTTGTGTATGTATTCCATATTGATAATAAAAATATAATAAAAACATACCACGGAAAGGTTAAATTTGCAACAAGGAAATAAATTGAAAAATAATCTGAACCAATATTTTTTTTAAATTTATATGAACCAAAATTTTATTATATAAAAGGTTAATAAAAGCCAAGATTTTAAATTAAAATGCAAGTTACAAATTAAACAAAATTAAATTAACAACAAACAAAAATAAAATGATTAAATCAAGCTCATAATAAAGTCTTATCTGTGGCTTTTAAAATTAAAAATGCCCCAATGTTTGTTGCACGAGCTAAGAAAAGAGTTGCGATCAATCATTAACAATAAAATGGTTGGTGTTGTCCTCAAAAATTGTGGTTAACACACTTGCTGCTGCCACTTATTGTTGCTGGTTGTGGTTGCTACTTGCCGCTTGCTGCTAGCTGCTTGCGTGACCGCATTCCACGAATTACATACGCATTCCCCAGCAGCAGATGAAAAAGCGAGGAAAAAACAAAAAAGAAATGGGAAATAAAGTTATTAACTTATTAAGATTTGGCACACCAACGATTTTTGTGTGTGTGCGTCAATTTGTGGTGCCATGCGGCAACTGTCCACAAAGTGTGGCAGTCATTTGCTCTTTATTTTTGTTTTATCAAAAACCACGCATGTGACAATTTATATAACCTTTAGTAAGAAAAAAACAAAGCTGAAGTGAAGAGAAAAACAACTGAAACTAATACAACTAAAGATTTGGTGGCAAATGTCGAAATATTTGTGCAATGTTTTGTTGCTGCTTTTGTTGTTGTTGTTGTTGTTGTTGTTGTTGGGTGTTAATGTGCAATTAGCGCGAGTTTTTGGATGCGGATAGGCAAATGGACCTGGCGGCTTCAAGCGCCAAAATTGCCAAAATTCATTTGGTTGATGGTGCAAAACTGAAATGCGACCGCCCTCAAATCATGTCAAATGCCCAACAGGTAAACGGACACTGAAAGCGAGAGTGCTCGACTAGCAGATATCCTCGGCTGCCCTTTGCTTGACTCACTTTCATATTTATTTTTTAACAATAATTAAGTAAATAAAAAGCTGAAATAAAATTTATTTATTCACTTAAAAAAACCTTAATTCAGTTAGATCGGTTGAATAAAGCTCTCAATCTATCGTATATAATTTTTTGTTTATTTTTTTCATTACATACAATTTTTTAGTCATTAATTACAGGGTATACAACATTGACAAGGATTTCATGAAAGATATCTGTAGATATTTATTTTTATTTATTTGTTTTTGCAATGCAATTCAATAAAACCCTTTTTCGTCCAGGCCTTACCTATAGGGTATGCCAAAAAAAGAAAAACAACTCCAAAATCGACATTAAAATTACTTTCGCTTTGAGCGCCAGGAAGCGAATAAACTATGAGCTCGTAGCCTCAAGTGGCTGGTTACTCGGAGCTGCTCCGTTATTGCTGCCGCCGCATCCAATTAATGGCCAGTTGAAGACTTTGCTCCGACTAAGGGCAGGTGCCAGCAACAATTTGCAAGAGACAGCTGCTGCTGCCTGTGCTGCTGTTGCCTGTGCTGCTGTTGCCTACGTGAGCCCAATCAAGTGGAAGACCTGACACCTTCCAGCAGACACCATGTTTATGACGTAAGCATTTCCATCGAACTGCTCAAATTTGCTTTGGATTTTATTATGTATTTTTTCTTTTGACAATGCTGCCAAGCGTTTCCCAGATTCCGACCCACCGCCGCCCCCCACACACACACACATTCATCTGAATCGTAAACAAAATTACATGTCTCCAGATTTGGTTGAGTTCGCTTTGGGTTCGGTTGGAGTTCGGATTGGGTTCGGTTAGTTTTATTCGGATTCGGGCGGCATAATTGACCAAAATTAAGCAGACATTATTCAATTTAGTGCTGTATCTGAAGACAGCTGCTTTTGCCGGCTTTTGATATGGTTTTTTTTATATTTTTTTATATATATCTTTACATATGTTTTTTTTCGATTTTTTTGTTTATATGTTTTGTTGTGTGTGTTTCTGTTTTTTGTTTTGATACTCGCTGCATCGTCAAATGTGTTCGACATCACGTCGACACATAAACCCGACTGCGGCATTTATGGGATAGTCATGGAGCGGAATTTCAGATGGAGTATTTGCCAATGCATACCACAGCCAAAACTCGAGTGCCCATTGCTATGATTAATTCGCTCGATTCGATTTAAGCGTCTTTTTGATTGGAGGCTCACTTTCAACTCGACTCGATGGTAGATTGCCCTAAGTAAATGATCTTCATCAACGCGACAACTGACGTTTAACAAAACCGCATACCAAAAAATATGTGCAAGCAAAATCAAAATGTTGGCATTATAAGTTTATCAGATATCAAGCTAGCGCCCTCTGAGAAAAATTCGGTTTAAAATAAAGCTATTTATTATTTATTTAATAATTAGGATTAATTTTATTCATTTAAGCTTTGATATATAAAGATTTTGAATGTATACATCTTAAATCACATAGCCTTGATGATATTTGCATTTCGATTTTTTCTACAAATAATAAAATATTCCTTACTTAATTTCGAATTTCGAACTTTAGACAGCTAGTCAAATCTAAAGTGGCTTTTATGTTCATCTTTGAAATGATTTCGAAATTATAGGTAAGGGTCTTTGGACCCGGAGTCTTGCATTTGTTTGGAATTAGCTTTTACAAATTTAGTTATAATAGCTTGCAACATTTGCGGCAACTGCTTAAATAAATGCTGTAATATGTCTTGAAAATATTTTCTGCAAACTATGAATTAGCCACAAGATGCTCCTCTGAAGAAAACAAATTCACGTCCACGCCCAACGGCAACGGCAACTGCACAGGCAACATCTAAAGTAACAACAACAAAAACAACAACAACAATTGCTGCATAAAATGTAAACAACAACAATCACGAAATGTGCCAATTGCTGGCTGTGGTTTGTTCCCAGGTTGTGTGTTGCATTGCTATTGCCTTTCGGCTGCCACTCAGCCGATTAATGACCCAAATTTGTAGTCCCAACGCACTGACCACAGACACTTTGAGCACCACTTCGTGGTTCGTTGTGTCTTCATCGTCATCATCATCATTATTGTGATCATGGTCTTCTTCATTATGATCAGCTCTTGGTGTTTAGTTGCTGTTTGTTTCGGCTGTGGCCAACATCATCATCGTTGTCGTCGTTGTCGTTGTCTTTCACATAACACTTTCCATTATTTTGGACTCACGTACGCCGTCTCGTTTCGCTAAGTTGCCCCCGCCCCTGCTACACCCCCACCACAGCCCTTGTTATCCATATAAATAGCGACTATGACTTGGCGTTTCTTTTAAATCAAATCAAATATTTACTTAAGGTCTTGGGCGGCTATCTAAAGGGCCTTATGTAAGAAACGCCTTGGGTGGTTGTTGACCACTTCGCAGCTCATCACTTTTGCACCTTTATGACTCGATTCCTATTACCCTGTAGCTGTTCAAAGTGAGCATAATTAATCAGCAATTCTAATCTTTGTTAGGGTATCTAGCAGCTTGAGCACTCTTCCATTTTTTATGGCAACCCGCAGATTGCAAATTGTTAGTTGGGAAATGTGGCTGCCGGGCACATAAAAATAAAAACAAAAAAAAAACCAAAATCAAGCGTTGCGACTTGTAACCGAAATGGTCAACCAATTGGGCCATGTCGCCGCAGTGCGTATTGATTGTGTGCATTAGCTGCGCGCTGCTAACTGGGCTATATGAGTGAGTTAACTTGCTTAACTATCTGGTTTTAACTGTTGTCTGGGCTGTTCCCCAGCTAACACCTACGAAATAAAACGTGAGCGCCGCCAGAAATGCCGCCAAATGCGTAACTTTAAGTGTATAACCTTGGCACACTTGGGCACCTGTAAAACGTAGACAGACAGTGGGGAAGATGGAGAGAGGGGCCGAGGGAAAGAGAGAGTGAGTGAGTAGCCGTAGTGCTTGCATTCAGGAAATGCTTTATAGCCACGCCCCAGGGGGCGCGCTCTTAGTCACGGAAATTATGTTATGCTTCCATTTGATTGGCAGTAAAGTTTTTGGTAATTTGACATTTGGTCAGGCTTATATTTCGACGTCTAAAGGCGGAAGTCGAACTAACACCCAAATGGCTAACATCACGTATACGTGACAGCTGAAAGCATTTCCATTGCACTATTTGCTGTGGTGCGTGCATGTGCTAAGTGCACAAATGCGGCAAGGTTGGTGCATTCACTGCACAAGCAATTGTAAAATTGTTACAATCGAATGTAAACGTTGTTATTCGTTAAGCAATTAAAAATAATAAACAATTCTACCTGCTTAAGTAACCAGTTGTGTAAATAGCGAAAAAGTGATGCAAATTTGTCGATATAGCTTCTTCCACTGTGGTGCATTTCTGTGCTAAGCCAACCCAAATCGGACTCTTTGCATACTTTCAGGCGGAAATTATAAAATGACTTTTAAGAAATGAAAACCAATTGGCGAACGTTGATTTCAATTGGTAAACACTATATATAAATATTATCAAATAATATTCAAATAAATAAAGTCTGATATAATACAATAAAAAAATAATAAAAAAAAATAAAACAAAAAGAAAAGCATTTCACAAATCACCATTCACATGCTGCTGCGGTGGATGTATGTGATTAGCAGAGACGAGCTCCTATTTTTGTGCTTATTCAAAAATGAGTTTAGAGAAGCATGAAAGTAATTATTGAATTTCAGTGGTTTATTCATTTAGCAACTAAAAATAAATTAAATTAAAAAAAAAATACATTTAATAATATCAAATAGCAATAAATAAAAAATAATTTTATAAATATTCAACACGCAAATTAAACAAAATATTCAAAGTTATAACTGTAAATGTAAAATTAGTCAGTATTAAATAATAGGGGAAAAAAAACAAACATAAAATATGTATAATAATTACACACATATTTGACTAGTTGTTGAAATTTAACAATAGACATACATTAAAAATAATATAGCTAGCCAGCGGTAGCAGAAAGTTTTACTACTGCCGCTCTGCGTGCGCCCCAATCCTCTTTAATCATATCGGACGCCTTCTCACCAATGGCGATAACTGGCGCATTCGGATTGCCATTGACAATGGTGGGCATAATGCTGGCGTCCACAACACGTAAGCCGGAGACGCCATAGACACGCAGCCTGGGATCCACAACGGCGGTCACATCCCAACTGGGACCCATGCGGCAGGTGCCCGCCGGATGATAAATGGTGAAGGTGAACTGTTTAATGCAGCACGCCCAATAAGCATCTGACTGGAATGCCAGATGCCTGCAACCGGGCAACGGTATATTATGCAGTCGTGAGCCAAAGCGCTGAAATGCCTGCGTGTTGGACACATTCACGGCCAGCTTGATGCCCTCGACGAGCACATCGATGTCCTGCTGGTGTGCAAAGTAGTTCGGTATTAGCTTGGGCGGCTGCTGTGGATTCCGCGAATTCAAACGCACCCAGCCGCTGCTCTTAGGCCGCAACAGCAGCGGCAGTATTGACCATGTTTCGCTGTGCTGCAGTGGCTTATAGACTGTGTTGTAGAAACCATCTCTTAGATTCAGTATCTTGCGTATCTGCTCACCGCCATCCGAATTAATTGAACTGGGAAGAAAGTGGAATTGCACATCCGGCCAGTCGACAGCGGGATCCTGAAATTTTGTATTCAAAAAGGCGACACCCTCAACTCCCGAGAATGTCATCGGACCACGTTCACGCAATATATACTCCATGGAAACGGGTATGGTCTGAAAGCGATTACGCGTCACTGTCAGCGGTGCATCCACGACAAACGTAAGTCCGCCCAGACCCACGTGATCCTGCATATTATTGCCCACGGGCAAATCGGAAACAACTGGTATATTGTGCTCCTGCAGATGATCCGACGGACCAATGCCACTCAGCATGAGTAATTTTGGTGAATTGAGTGCTCCCGCACTGAGTATAACCTCTCGGCGCACAAAGACCAACTGTTTGCGTCCACCCTTCAAATACTCGACGCCTACGGTGCGCTTCTGTTTGTCGAGCAGCAGCCGTGTCGCCTCTGCATGCAGCACCACATCGAGATTCTTGCGCAGACGGACCGGTCGAATAAAGGCTTTGCCTGTACTGCAGCGGGCCCCGCGCCTTATGGTGCTTTGGGTGAGCATAAAGCCCGTCTGCTTGGCGCCATTAATATCCCGATTCTCGTAGCCCATCTCCATGCCCGCCTGCAAGAACGCAATGGAGAGCGGTGTGCGCCACGGCGCCTCCTGTACCGTCAAATAGCCGCCAGTTTCATGATAGGGCGTCGTCGCCAGATACGGATTGCGCACATCCTCCGATTTGAGAAAGTATTTCAGCATATGCTTGTACTCCCAGCCCGGATTGCCCAGCGATGCCCAGTGATCGTAATCGTTCTTCGAGCCACGCACATAAACCATCGCATTTAGAACGGAACTACCGCCAAGGACCTTGCCACGCGGCCAGAAGCAGCGATCGCCCTTCATCGCCTGGCAGTACTGACGCGTCGACGATGGTGACGTTTGGTATTTCCAGTCCAGTTCGGTCAACTGAAGATAGCCAGCTAATGCGGGCACATCCGAGATCTCTGTCTCATCGCCGCCAGCCTCCAGCAGCAACACCGTCCAGTTGCGCACCTCGCTCAAGCGATTAGCCACCACAGCGCCAGCAGATCCGCCACCAATCACCACAAAGTCATACTGGCGACGTATCTGGAAATGATGTAGAAATGATTACACTGCTGTTGGATAACAGTCATAAATAATCCCCCCAATCGCATTAACTTATCAATCAGTTTAAGTTTATGTATTTGATGATTTTGCTACCCAAAATCGGGAATGCAAATGAGATTTCACTCCGAAAATCAGCAGCTTTATTTCCTTTATTACTGTTACAACTTTAGTGCCATTTTCCCTTTCTTATTTTTGTTTTAAAAAATGTTCTAATCTGTGTTTTAAAATGTCGTCTCAAACAGACTTCGCAGTGATTCATTGTTCAATTCGAAATGTAAAAATATGATGAACTTCCCCAACCCACCGTCCACTTCCCTATTCATTTTGAAAATATTTCTTTTCTTGACTTACGACTGATGGCTCCTGGACCTTGTTCTCGGGATCGACACTTTGATAACGATAGTAGTTCATGCCGATCGCCAGTAAGGGGATCATGCCAAGCAAAGACGTCATTGTGCCAAACGCCATGATTCAGTAATTGTCAAATCCAAGGATCCTCCTGGCAAACTCTGCCCGCAACAATTCCGTTACAAGCAGACCCCGAGCTGCTTGAGCTGCCAGCAACACTTGTCCGTTTGGGAGGATTCTTGTGGCCAACGCTGGCAGTGGCTGGCGCACTGGCGGACAACGTTGGGGTGGTTGAATCACCGCTGCCACCACCAAGTATCTTGGGCGTGTAGTTGCGAATGCCGCCCGGGCGTGCTGACTTGAAGTGGGCACGTGCACGCTCGTCCTCCTCCAAGATGTCCAGATAGGACTTGATATAAAGATGGTGGCTCAGGTAGTGCTTCTGCTTGTCCTGCTGCGATCGGCTTGACTTGCTCGACACCAGCGAACTGGGACAGCCGCTGCTCGAGCTGGCCGAGCTGCTGCTGACCGCCGACAGTGATGACAACGAGGAGCAGTGGCACGATGAGTTGTAGATGCCACTATCCGAACTCTGCGAGCTGCTGCGCAGCAAATATTTACCGTTTAGCTTGGCGTATTGCGAATCACTGTCCGAGCCAGGCAGACTGCTGCGATGATGTTGCACCGACACGTTGCTGGCCAGGATCTTGGTTCGTTCGTACGTCTGTTTGGACAGATTGTATTTGTGGTGCAGCCGATAGTTGGCCTCGTAGTTGTCCTGGGTGCTCTGCGAGCTGCAGCTGCTCGACAGTTGGCTGGCGGGCGTGTAAATGGGATCCTTGAAGCTTCTGCGTAGCGGCTGACCACGTTTCGGATTCAGGTTGTGGCTGTGGCTGTGATCGTGGTTGAGGTTTAGGTTGTGGTTATGGTTGTGGTTGTGGTTGTGGTGTTGCTGCTGCTGTTGCGATATCTCTTGGCCCATATTTCAATTGCAATATGGACAGAACTGAATTAAAAAAAAAAAAAAAACAACAAAAGCAAAGTTAGTTAATTGTGTAAAGTAATCCAGTGCGAAAATAATTCAGAGCCGGCAAATCGTTCAAGCAGCTACACACAATTACAGCTAAGACAATCCACAGTTAATATATATGGATAGGCAGCTAATTGCCTTTGCGTTCCGCACCTGAATAAAAGTGCGATTTTATTGCAGAAGAGCAGTTAGGCATTGGTTTTTTTTGTTTTTTTTTTTTAATTTTTATTTTGTATTTTGTTCATTGTCAGAGATTTCACAACTACGTACATTTATGGCTGTGGAAAGTGATTATGAGTCACTCGAGACAACAGCGAAATGGACAACAAACGCATAAATATTCGCATACTTAAAACAAGAGTCGGATAAACAGCTGAGTTTTTAACCCTAGCACAACTATCCGAAGTTTTTCACTCTATTTCAATCCAGGCAGCAAATCTGCAGCATCACAAAGCAGATGTTTATTATTCTCTATGTGTTACTCGGCAAATCATAAAATTAATATTACAATATGAATTTTCGTTTTTTTTTTATAAAAAAAAAACATAATTCTTATATTCGTATTATAACTTGTTCACTCACAAAAAAATCGGGCATTGAATTTTTGAAAAGCGCACAAAAATTATAATTTTTCTGGAAAAATAGCAAATATTTTCTGGTTCTTAGAAATAATTTTCAAATATAGAAAAGGCTTATTTTTCTTCATTTCCGAGACTTTTTTTCTTAGTTAAAAGTATAAACAAATATTTGAAAGATTTGTATTGAGTTTAAGTATTTCTAGTATTCTGTGACTTTTCAGATGTAGCTTGTAGAGTAAAAATTATGACTAAAGCCTGAAATTAACGCATGTTCAAAAATCTTATTAGCCATTTGTGTAACTTTGAACGATTTTCCATAATTCATTGTACAGTTAAGGCAATCGCTTGTTTTTGATAATGCCAGCTGCTCGTCTAGTCTAGTTTTAAGGGTATTCTTTCTCTGTCTTGCAAACTTCTTATATCATCTATTTGTACGATGTCGTCTCGTGCTTCCGAGCTCTGTGAACTATTTAATTACTAACGGCTACTGTGCGGAAGTGATGACGTCGATTTTGCAATCATTGGCCAATTGTTTACGTTCATTTGCATAATCATCAAACACGCACACACACAAACACACACACACACACACACACAGAGACGCTTGGTCGCAAACAAAAGACTTAGCCAACGAACTTGTTTACATTTTTCGCAAGCACCACGAAAATAAAGAAGAAGAGAGAAAAAAAAACTAACCGAATTGAAATGAAAGAGAAAAAAACGTTATCAAATCACAGATTGAACATCAAGTTTGAACGATGTCAAAACAGCATCTCATTATAGACATGCGCAATTGCACGTGCCACCCGTCTGCAATCCCCTGTCGTCCGTGTTGCCATCGTCGGCGCTAACTGTTTTGGTTTTGGTAATCTGGCTAATATGCTGGGATTATGCGATGCGGTTCAAGTTTTTCAAGTTCAATGCCGCCAGTGGCGGAAAAGCAACAACTTTGCATCGCGTCGCAATCTTCAACTTTTCTCGTTTTTCACTTCTCGTTGTTTCTGTTTATTTGTCTTTCTGTGTTTCAGTTGCTGTCAAATGCAATTTCGTTATTTGGTTTGGTTTGAATGTCATTTGCCGAACCGCCCAGCTCTGCTCCGTCTGCAGTTTGAGTGTCAGGTTTAATGGCACACAATGTCCGCTTGACTAGCTGCTGTGGTTTTTCCAGTCTATGCAACAACATGATGTCGTGGTCAATTTAAACAGTGAAAACAATCAGTACACACACACACACACACACACACACGAGTGGGAGGAGAAGAGAAAGGGGTGGGGTGCGGTTTATTAAACCACAGCTGTTGCTATAGTTGCAGTTGGTCTGAACCACTTTTCTTCTTTATTTCTTATAGTTTCCTACTCCTTTGGCAATCAAACGCTTTGTTTGTCTGCATTTTATTTTTTTTATTGGTTTTTTCTTGGTCACAAACACTAAAACAAAAAATTTAACTGCACTTTAATTACCCGCAAAACAAATAATATACAATTTTATTTTGGTTTAGTCAACAGTCTGCTGAAGTTTCTCGATTGCAGCCGCTTTGCGATTTGCCAGATTGCGCGGTTGGCTTGCAACTGAGCCATCAACCAAATACGAAAATCTTCACATGAAACATCAAACCAAAAAACAACCGTTAAAAAGCAAACGCAAGCAAAAAAAAAAACAATAACGAAAATCTTCATAGAAAACATGAAACCAAACAGTAACCGTTGAAAGACGCGCGTCTGCAGTGCAACATGTTAATTTATGCAACGCCCTTGGGACAGACCTCATTTGTGATTTGGGCCAGCGCCGGCATCATCTTCGGCTCGGGCTCTCAGTTCGACTGCCAGCCAACTTTAGCCATCCTCTTGTGATGCAATCGGTTTTATTTCTTTGGCTTATTTAGGGCTTTTCGCATTCATTGTTGAAACGAGCGATGCTTTACATCATGTATATATTAATAAAGGTGTCTGTGTGTGTGTGTGTGCGTGTGTGTGTGTTTTGTGGACCAAAAGAGTTCCCTTCTTCGCCTCCTCTAACCGAAGTGCCAACTACAGTGATATGGCTACAGCTCCAGTTCCCTGACGAGTTGCTGTTGATTGTTTGAGCCTAGGTTATTGTGGCATTGTTTTTGTTATGGCTGCTGTTGTTGTTGTTGTTGTTGTTGCTGTTGCTGTTGCTGTTGCTGTTGCTTTCTTATGCAATTTACACAATTGTTAGAAACGCTGATCGCATCGAGTTATACAGCTGGTTCGGTGTGTCAATTATGATTTGACAGCTTTTAATTATGACTGGGTTTACTTTACAGCTTATTATTCATGACATTTAGTGGCCATATTCGGCAAACACACACACATACACAATGAGTATCGTTTGTTTGCGTTGGATTAGCTCTTTAGTGGGTCACTCAGCGTTGCCATAAAGCCAGCTAACATCTAACATCCAGCTGCAAGTCTTGACACTTTCTCACCTGAGTCACGCTCGTTCCGCCCGCCGTATCGCAAAACAGAAACGCTTGGCTAATTAGTTAGGCTAAGCGGCAGTTGTTGGCCGGCTTGGTTTATTAGTTGGCCAGCGGCGCCAAGTCCCATTCACATTTCCGGCGCCAGTTGTTAGACAGCAGAATGATTGTTGATAGCGTGCGATCGATAACATATCTGATACCATCTCTTCTTTGCCATTGCCTGGACTACAGAGAACTCGCAGGGAGGTAGCCGTCACAAGCCTTAAGCAATAGCTTATCAAACTTCGGCTTAAATGCCCAAAGTTGCCGGTCATCGATAATATCAACTTTTAATTATGATTATTGATATCGATATCAATTTAGTTAAGGACTCAAAGAACGTGTTATCGATCAAATAAAGTTTACATTCCATTGTGTAATTTGGGGTAGAGATAAAGTTGTTGATCATTTTCCAAAACACACAACAAATAAAAGTGTATCCAAAGTCTGCTGTTGATAATCTGACAATATACCCAACTTGATACCATCGATAATATCTACTGTTACCATATATGAACGCAGCAGCATCTGATCTAGATCTGTCACTCAGCAAAGATGTGTTTCTGCTGCTGCAATTCCATTTTAGCGATAGGATATGCTTTGTGCTCTTTGCCTGCACTTTCGGGCCAGCAGCAATGGGCAAGCAACCCATCCACCTACTGATCGGTAACATTGAGTCCACAACCAGTGTGGTGTCTTTAGCATTTTCCCCTATTGTCCACATTAGCTGATCTTGGACTGACTTGAAAATTGACGTGTGTGACGAGTTGTAATCGCATTTTCTTTTGTTAGTTTTCCTGCTACGCATCGGTCGACATACATATGTGTGTCTATGTGTATACATGTGTATATATGTGTATATATATGTGTATATATGTGTATATATATGTGTGTATATCCGTCAAGTTGGCTCTGAACTTGATTTTAGTATGCCCATTCCAATCAATCAAATGGCGCCCGATCAGGGTTTCTTTGGGCTGCCTTTGCGGTCATCTTGCAAAGTGCCAGTTTGTTGGCGCTAACTTTCCTTTCGTCAGGTTTCCGCCTAATCGCTTTGGGCAGCAGTAGCAGGCAGCTGCCGCATGGATCCGCTATTTATAGCATCGACGTGCACAAATTGATAATAATTTGTGAGGCGGCCATGCCGAAAAACGTAGAAAGTGTAAACGTGCTCTAAAAGGGTAAGTGATCGTGCGTGTGTGTGTGTGTGTGTGTGTGTGTGTGTGTGTGGGGCGTGTTGGCCTGGTGATAAACGAAAAGAGCAACCACTAAATCGAAATGGCAATTACATAAGAACTTGCAGGCGCATTGCAATCTGCCATGGCAATATGCATGGGAACTTAAATTGAATTGAACGATTGCATAAGCGAATTGCAGGCGTTGCGCGCTTTCCAAAAAGTGAAAATTGGGACAAGTAAAGCAAGCGCTTGGGCTCTATGTGTGTGTGTGTGTGTGTGTGTGTGTGTGTGTGTGTGTGTGTGTTTGTTGGTATTTTCTTAGTACAAGACACTTTGTCAACTTGCCTCCGCTTGTTGTCGCTGTTTTTATTGTTGTACTGCTGTTGCAGTTGCAGTTGCAGTTGTTGCTGCTGCAGCTATCTGTCTGCTTGCTGCGAGCGTTGCCTTGTGTGCAGTTTTCCACAAACGCCACCGCTAGCCACTTTCCTTTGTTTCGCACATTTTGTAAATATTACTCTACACTTCGTTTTCTTTGCTTGCAATGTTTCATAAAACAAAAAAAATTTATATATATTTTTATATCACAAAAAAAAAAGAAGAATATAAAAGTTTTGGCAAAGTTCGCTTGAGTTTTTTTTATTTTAACATGCGGTAATTTTCTTTTTCTTGTTGTTTATGTATAGTGATTATTATTATATGCAAAGTAATTTGTTTTTTATATAATTGTTGCACTCGTCACGACGTTGGCGACGTTGGCAGCGGGTGCTGACTGTACGATACGCACGCCACGGGCTTCTCTTGTTCAATGAGCAAATCGCATGAGCGCAGTCGCCACTCAAGCCCCAAAAAGCTCTCCACGCGTCGCAAAAGGCCCAAGTCGAAGTCCAAGTCACGCCAAAAAAAAAAAAAAGAAAAAGATATCAAGAAGAAGAAAAATATAAATACACAACAGCAGCGGTAGAAAAAAAGCTGCCTTGTGACCATTGCGGCTGCACTTTCGTTTTCATTCGGCTTCGCCTCTTCCGCTTCGGCCTCCCCTCGCTTGCTACGCCTTCCTTTATAAGCTGGTTTTTTTCTTCTTCTGTTGCTGCTCTTTTGGTTTTTTTTTTTCGATAGCTGAAGAAAGCTTTCGCTGAAAGCTTTCCTGTAGCTTGTGGCTTGACACTGATCGTGAACGATTTACAAGTTTGCTCCATCCATCTTATTATCGATTTTGTGTTTGCAACTAAAGATCACTTGATGATTTTGCCACACATTGCAAACAATGTACACACTTTTTTCTCTGTGTGTGTATGTGTTTGTGTTTTTTACCAATGGCTTGTTAATCACGGCGAAAACACGGATTATTTTTGGTTGTTTATTATTTTCGACTACTTCACGGGTATTTTTGACTACTTTGTTACTTAATTCTGCTTTATTTTAATTCAATATTAATGATCACAATATAGACTCCTGAAAGAGTTTTTTAGAGCCACTATCCTAATTTCAACACAAGATTTTATTCTGCGCCACAGCTAAGCCATTTGTGGAGCTTTAACAAATATCAAGTTGAAAAACCAATTTAATATGATAATCTGACCACTAAACACTCACTTATGGAATTTACTACTTACTTGTTATCTGTACATCAAGTCTACATTTTTTCACCACGCTCCAACTGTGGGCATACGGAGGGTGCAATGTCTTCTAGCTGTGAAACGTTGAACGACCCCAAGAAGAAACCCACACAATACTTGTGCATGGTAAATCCGCTTTGTACCACTATCCACATTTACTACTCTATCTGTCAACTCCGCATCTGGCATCTTTATTCATTCAATCATTAAGTCATTCAAGTGGCTTGAAACGTTTTTTATTTGGCTTTTGTGTTTTGTGAACTCTACACGCAAATTCGCAAATAGCGTGGATTGGATTGTTTGGGTTGTGGTGTGGTGGGGTGGGGCGGGGTGTGGGATGTGGGTTGCACCATCATACAGAGGGCTTTCGCAGCATGTGCAGAGCAACGACACAAAATACACAACACACACACACACACACACACATGCACACTCGCACACCTAATAAAGTAGCCAGTTAAGTGAAGTCAAATAAATTTTCTACGCATGGCGTTCACATATTACTTATCTGTTGGCCGCTTCCGACAATTCCCGTTAGGCTGGAGTTTGCCACAGGCAACTGCGAAATGGTATCGAAACAGCTGCTTCAGGTTGACATTAAAGCCACTTTGGTTTCTTTATTTTTGGTGTTAGCAACTTTCATTTGGCTGCATTTTGGGAGGTTATTGCGCTGGCCAAAAAACCCAGCGAGGCAAACAGCTAAGGTTTGTATACATATTTATGCGTTGCACTTGAGAGCGTTTCTAGCAACTGTAAATCACCTCGCCGCCCTCTCTGCTCCCCGTCCCATATCAGCTGCACCTTGCAGCAGCTTGCAATTGAATTTATGGTCGTTTTCCGCGACCCAAGCCACAGATCCGACTTAATGCCGGAGTCGAAACAGCATTTGGATTCAGTGCAGCAATTAAAAGAAAAATAAAATAAAGAAATGAATAAATAAATAATAATAAAAATAAAAATTAGTCAGAACCTGATTAGAATTCGACTGCGCAATACTCTGTTCATCGATTACAATAGCCAGGTTGGCTGACATTTTTTTGGTAGCAGATTAATTGTACTAAATTATGGTAACACCTTTTAAGAGAACGTTTTTCCTATTTTCTTCTTTTTTTTACACTCTGGCTACGTCTTCTAATTATGACGTCAAGTTTGCAATACACTGAATGGGACATCACTGTCCGCCTCAACTTGAAAGGGAACTTGTTGAGTCTTGAAACTCATTCAGATTTATGTCGGAGTCAAAAAGATCGGACAACTGCATCACATGGCTGACATAGAAATAATCGGTCGGAATATGAGTTTTAAGTTGTTGTATTGAGCGTATTCTAACATGTCGCATCTACTGATTAAATATAACTACAAAATTGTAGTTTTGAACACCTGATTGAAATTGAAATGTTTCAGAATCCGTTCTTACTTGAAATAAATACTTTTGCGATAGTGCTTTAACTTGTGAGTTGCAATTATATAGGGGTTTTTCAGATTTGATTTGTATGACAGAATTCATGGTGCAAAACTTACTTGCCTCGGAAATGGCCCAAACCTAATGTACCCATTTTATAGAGTATAGGATACAACTGACTTGAGATGTGCAATTTTAATTCAATTTGCTAAAAAAAATCATTGGACAAGCCTCGACTAGGCAATACCGCCTTTGCGAAAAATGCATTATTCAATACACAATAACAATAATATTTGTTTCAGCTATATGCATCGTTAATTTTTTATTTTTGTATTTTTGTATTGTTGTAATAGCCTAACGGGTCGGCCCCGTCTCTAAATTAACTCGGGCTAATAGCAATAATCTTTGAAAACGAAAATAGTCTTGTAATTGCAATTGTAATCGTAATTGTTTTTTGAATTCCATTTAACGGTTCCTTGGCGCTTCTAATTGGAAAACGCATTGAGCTGTCTTTATGCATTTAATGCTTGTTTATTTTATTTTATTTAATTTTTTGTGCGAACAAATTTACACCCATTGTTTGTACAATGAGGAAAACTGTATGGATTACGATGTGTTTTATGCCATTCAGATTGCATAACATCTAAACTGGATATTACTTCCAAATGCATTCGGAAGTGTGGCCCAATCCAGCAATCTTTCTAGTTTCCGCTTTTGAAAAATCAAAAGTAATATTTGCTCATCCCAAAACGCTAGTTTAATTAAAAAGGTATAAGTCGGACCAAATTATTGAACCTTTTTGATTTAGTATTCCAGTGGCAAATGGTGGCAATGATCAATGAAAATATATCGTTTTTTTATTACTATTACTATTTGGCAACATAAAAAAAAATTTATGTGCAGCTTAATTTGGCTGAGTCCCACCTTTATTTCGCCATAAATCTGAACAAAGCGATTGGTTTTTACCGACTAGTTATATACTCACCTGGACATTAAATAGGTGTGAAGACAATAATTTGGGAATTAAAAATAATTATCCGAAATAAAATAGATTAATTTAAAGTTTGGCGACATTGTTGATTAATGAAAATCAGAATTCTGCCTTGAGATATCTTACAGTCAATTTGTTTGCCACATTTCTTTCTTGAAAATTCATATTGAGCTGAACAGTAAAATTGGTAAGCGCAGCATAAAATTAAGAAAACTTAATCAACCTTATTAATTTAGCTAGTTGAATACCCAGTAAAGTTCCTGTGCTTAGAACAACAAATTTGATTGGGGGGAAAACTTTATCTTTAAATACATACATAGATACAATCCAACCTGTTATTAATTCGTGCATCGAGCATTTTCCCGAAGCATTTATTTATTCCTAAGGGTTGATTACACACACAAGTTTATAACTTAATGTGAAATGGGAAATGCACTATCAGAAATATAACCCATCTACGAATCAACAGTGGTTCGGGTTTATTTATGTGCCAAGACAGCTGCGTTTCACAGATATTCTGTGCTCACTTAGTTCATGTATAAATCTATATAAATCTATAAATAAGTACTGCTTATGTACGATGATAATGACAAATCGAATATGCAGTAGAATTTAATTAGCTGCTCAAGTGAATATGTTCAGTCTTTTAAGGTGTAGCGAGACCAAAAATAAAGTAGTCCTGCGTCAACAGTAAGCAATAAAACGATTGTGTATCCAAAACATCAAACTCTGACGGTACCATTCCAATGTGGATTTGATACTAATTAGCTAATTGTCATACGCTTCACTTTCCAATTCGTTATTATCTTGATTAATATATATTACGTACCCAGTAGATTTCATAATTGATGACTTACGAAGATCATCTAACACATATGCAAACATATGCAACACGTCGACTATCCGCGAGTACCAAATTCCTTTGGGATATATAATATTTAAAACATACATTTAATTAAGAGATTTCCCGCTTAGTTTTTGGACACATATTGTATAATAATAAAAATGCTTAAGTGTGTTCATAAAATTAATTTAAGCTTTACAAATTTGTATACTTTGCCAAAGCTAAATGCAACTTTCAAATTTTTCATTGCAGGTAAGGTTCAAAGCCGAGCTCAACTTTTGGAGTAGCAATGCCACTAAAAGCTCTAAATAGTCTTTTCCAACGGTTCAAAGCTTAATACATGCGGTTCGAGAAATCGCTCAAAAGCTCAGGTTTGACAAGTACTGCTACAAAATAAAATTATACGCAGATATTATTAAGTTTTTATTTATTCGTTACATTTCGTATCCAACTTACGGGCTAATTGAGGTACTCCAAGTGTACGCGACGATAATAAAAAAAAATGTTATATGAGTATGAGTATATATGTTATCAGACACTCGCACAACAAAATATTTAAAAGTTACACATAAGTAATATAAACATTGTATATGTATGTAAGAAACAAAAAAAAACAATACGTTTTAGCATAAATGACTCGATATTTACAAGAAGCGCTTAAGTGACTAAGGACAACGCACAGAAATAGGAGCAGCAAAGCGAAGTTAAGCTTAATAAATTAAGTGTGCGATGCACAAGCATGCTTTGAGAATTAACTACCTAAAAACTACCCGACTGACGTGTATATTCCAATAATACAAGCTCAAAGTGGCGACTTAACTTACGATTCGTCTGAGCAGAGAAACAACATAACTATTAAACTTTGAGTAATTTATCGATAAAGGTTGGATAAATATTAAAGAAACTCAAAGCATTCATCACGACAAACTAAGCTTTGGAAAACCTTAATCCAGCTCAATCGCAGTGATTGACTATACCTATGAAAGAATAAAATTCTTCTTTTGGTTGTTAATATTTGAGGACTAAGAATACTAACCGAAATTGTTTTGACAGTCAAGAAATTACATTAAAGCTTTTGCTGAGGAAAGCGTTAAGAATTGAGCAACTATTGGAAATGAATGCAAATCTAAGTTTTTATAGACTATGAAAGCAAAAATGGGATAAAATATGAGTAGAAATATTAAAGCTTTTATAGATTGACTAAATTAAAGAAACAAAAAAAAAAAAAAACAATTATAAATTATAATTAAGTAAACTGTAAGCTTTGGGAAATCGATCAAAAACTGATGTATTAGCTCGATTTACCAGAGCCGAATTGTATTGACTGAGTACAGTTGAGCTCAGTTCAAGCTCAAAGCGTCTGCTCCAAGATTTATCTAAAGTCGAAATGCCACTTTAAGCAATTATGATTGAGGGGCCAGCTTACTAGTTGACCCCTCTCCTCTTCCCTACCCGCTACGAACTTGGTAATGGCCATTGATGAACTGCGTCTGCAAGCGTCTGATTGGTGGCGCTCAGTGATCGTTTTGTGCGCCATTTGTGTCCCGGCTGCGTTTGGATAAGTGGCGTTAGCCACAGCTCCTTGATAAGATCGGCACCCTTCTCGGCGATCATAACAACGGGTGCGTGGATATTGCCATTAGTGATTGTCGGCATGATGCTCGCATCGATGACACGCAACCCGGGCACACCATACACCCTCAGCTGTGGATCGACCACGGCCCAGGGATCGCTGGGCGGACCCATTTTGGCCGTTCCGCTCATATGGTAAATGGTCATCGTGTACTGCCTAATGAAACAGTTCCAATAGTCGTCCGTAAACAGTTTCAGATGCTTGCAATTGGGCAGCGGTTTGCTCCAGAAGCGTGCACCAAAACGCTTCATTGCCTGCGTCTCACCAACGGCAATTGCCGCCTTGACGCCCTCGCGCAAGACATTCACATCGTCCGGATGCGTGAGGTAGTTGTGGTAGAGCAGCGGGTAGCGCAACGGGTTTTTCGATGCCAGCTTAATGTAGCCGCGACTCTTGGGTCGCAGCATCATCGGGAAGATGCCGAAGACATCGCGATTGCTGACCTCGGCAAAGACCTCCTTGTAGAACTCATCGGTCAGACCGTGGGCAGTCTTCACCTGTGACCCGCCGTCGGACATCACCGAAGCGGAGGTCATCATGAAGTTCATGTCAGGCCAATCGTCGCTGGCATTCGCATATTTGGTATTGATAAATGCCACCGCCTCCAGTCCAATGCTGGACGTCAGTGGCCCATCCTCGGTAATTGCATAGCGCAGCGCCGTATTCACATTCACCATGCGCTTCATCACAATCGAAATGGGATAGTCAATGAGAAAGGCAATCCCACCGACGGCTATATGATCCTGCAGATTTTGGCCGACGCCCGGCAGATGCTGCACCAGCGGTATGCCCACCCTGCCGAGCTCCTCGCCATGCCCAATGCCAGACAGCATCATCAGATGCGGTGTGCCAATGGCGCCGGCAGCCAATATCACCTCCCGCGTCGCATAGACATTCTGGAGCCGCCCGTCCCGGATGAACTGCACCCCAGTGGCGCGTTTCGTCTTCGGATCTGTCAGCACTTTCGTCACGTGCGAGAAGAGCGCAATGTGCAGATTGGAACGCAGTCTCGCCGGCCGTAAAAATGATTTAGCCGTGGAGCTGCGCGACCCACGTCGCATGTTGAACTGGTAGAAACCGAAGCCCGTCTGCTGTGCCCCATTCACGTCCACAATATCGTAACCCATTTCCTCGCCGGCCTGCAGAAAGGCCGGTCCAATGGGAGTGTTGTACGGCGAATCCTGCACTGTCCAGAGGCCACCTTGAAAAGAATACCAAAATGTGATTGGTTAAGTGATCTACCAGCTGGGAGTTAGGTGAAATTGCTTTTGTTGCGCAACTAAACTAGTTGTCCGCAATAAGTTTACGGCTCAATTTATTTATAACTGAGAAGTCATTTTATTATTGAAGATTTTAACGTCCAAAAATAAGAAGTTTGCTGAGCTTTTGCTTACCTGTGCCGTGGTAGCGTTTGTTGCGAGCTAGGTAAGGATTGCGTTGATCCTCCGACTTGCGGAAGTAGGGCAATATCTCCTCGTAGGACCAGCCGGGATTGCCGAAATCCGCCCACTGATCAAAGTCACGCCGATTGCCGCGGATGTAAAGCATTGTGTTGAGCACGGAGCTGCCGCCGATGACCTTGCCACGTGTCCAGCAGCAACGTTTATCCTTCATCGCCTGGCAGGCAGTCGACTGAGGCTGTGTGCTGAAGCGGCGACAGACACATTGAGTGAGAGAGAGAGAGAGAAAGAGAGAGAGAGAGAGGAGTAAAGAAAGATGTAGTGAAAAGGCCATCAATTAGGGAATGTGTTGGCAGCGCTTTCATCATTAATCAATAGGTAAACACAGTACGACAATAAAGCCGCATTAGCCACAGGCAACCAAACCACGCCCACTCCAATATGTCAAAAGCCCTTCGGCAGCGGCAGTCGCTTTAAACGCGCCATCGACCAAAACAATTCAGGCAAAACAAATAAAAAATATATAAATAATAATGAACAGAAGCCGGCAACAAAAACGCAAACGGTCAACAATTGTTGGCCACCGGGCGACTTTATTACAGTATCGCCAACAAACAACAACAATTGTTGCTGATGGCAATTTCATTAGGGGAAAAAAACCGCAATTGTTGCGACTTGGATTGAAAGTCAGCATTCAAGCTGCACATTATCTGCAACATTATTTGGCTTTTAGCACGATTGCCTGGTGGCACGAATGGCTTATGATTCCAAGTATTCGTTACGAGTATCTACAGGTAGTTACACGCTACAAGTAATACCCTGCCTTGAAATGTGGTTGCCAGCTAAAAGTACAGATCTAACTAACAAAATTAGTTGTTAGTTTAGAGGTCAAATCAATCGTTATATTACATATCCAACCAGCAACAAGCTGATGGGTGCTAACACTACTGATTGACACTAAATACTCATTTCTACACTAGACAACTTTTCTGTATTTTAGAAATCATTTTTAATTTTTCAAAAATTCCCCAGGATATTTGCTCTGTATTGAAAATAAATAAAATGTGTTGTTTTTTCCATTGCACATTCCATTATCACCAACTGCTCGACAAATGTTTCGCCGGAGCTCTAATTTTGATCCCAGTGCTTGACTTGAAGTTGTTTGCAAAACGCCTACCACTTTCTACTCTGTCCTCTCTTTGCGCAAATTAGTTTCATTTGTTATCCCGTTATGCATTTAACATACAGGAAGCGGCGGGCAGCAAAACACGAACAGCAAATTTAATGTCAGCAAATGAAAATAACAAAACAACCAACAACCAATAATCAACAAAAACAATCAACAATGAGCTAGGCAAGTGCAGAAAAACTGCAGCACACCTGAAAAAATGACAAAGCAATTAAAATAGCTATGGTCTACACAGTGTGACAACTGCCAAATACCCTGTAATCGTACCCAAACGGAAGTAGGTCATTATATGCGCAGAAGGAATTCGTATTCAAAAAATGATAGTCTCTGGATTGATCGGCACTCGCAGCAACAGCTGCTTAAAGATCTTTAAAAGAACATGTTATATATAATATATGTAGTCGATCATATACGTTTGACTGCTTTGCATATGCACGGAGTATGGAAAAGGGGAAACAATTTGTCAGTTGCGGAAAAGCTGGTCAATCCAACGTCAAACAAGACGCGTAATGCCAGAGGCAGATTAAGATTGTGGATATTCAATTCAAAGTGTAAAATTGAAGAGTTTCTAGTTTAAATATGATTTTCCTTTTGTTGTTGCTGGTTTCTTTTGTTTTTTTTTTGTTTTTTTGTATTGTTGTGTTTTTGTTACTGTCTCCTGTTTGCCAGCTGCCGATAATCTGCGTTTATTTACTACGCATTTATTTGATATGATTATGTGCGCTTCTCCACGCCTCTGGGCTTGAAATCACTTCAGTTGGTGGCTGATTAATATGCTGGCATTTATTTGGCTGGCGCCACCTGCCAATTACTGTGATACCACTGTGTGCCATTGTTTGGCGTGGTGCGTGCTGTTGGCTATGCGCTTCGAGTCAATAAATCATTCAAGTCATTGAGTCACATCGGAGTGTCAGAGAGTTAGAGTCTGTCATAAAATATCGAACTTTCCCTGTGCTCTTCCCATCACAATATTTCAGTTCCAAATGACGCAATTTGTGTCTGTTTGTGTGTGTTTGTTTATTTTATTAGCCATTTAACATTTAGCGCACATAAACGTTACCAATTATTGTTAGCCGTTTTTTTGTGGCCCTCTTTGAGAGCAATTATGTTGCACATTACAAATTTTTGGGCGGTCGCTTCGTACATTTTTTTTGTTTTTATGTTTTGTTTTTGCTTTCGTTTGCATTCCAATACCTGAGTTGAGCCTACTAAGCACAAGCATTAATATAGTGAACCATATTTGTATGCCAAACCAATCCAAACAAAAGTCTAATTAGTAAATAAAGTGTGCTGTTGAATCTACCTTATGGAAAACAAAAGAAACAATTATGTTGGTTCTTAATTGATACTGAAATAGGCTTATAAAATGTGTTTGGGAACAAACTGAGCTAAAGCATGGCTAAAAGTTGGCTTGAAGTTGTTTTGTCTTGTGGTCAAACCTTTTTCGTTAATGAACCTTTTAATCAAATCATAGAAAGCAAGCCATAGAATATTCTTACCGAGTGCGTATGCAAATGAGCTCCACATTTCGTTGGAAACCTGTTTATGATCAAATTGTTTCTCATCGCATCTTAATGAGTTTTAAAGTGAATTAAGCAATTCATGATGCGTAAAGGGATATTTGTAAAAAATAATGTGAATTGATTAAGTTAGCGTGACATTGTCAAAGCAGTCTACAGTTTAGGCTGAATGCAAATAAATTTCACATTTGCACAAAGCTGTCATCATTCATTTATTTTTTGTTGTAGTTAAGCTCTACTTTTGCCCCATTATGGCGAATTCAAACGGTAATTCAATTATCACCAGTGAAAAGCCAAAAGCAGCAGGCCAATATAATTGGCAAAAACATCAATATAAATTTGTGTGCATGTAACTAACTGAAGTCAAGGTTCCAATTTGCGACATTATGCACTGCGTGATGTTTTATTTATCTTCTTTTTTTTTTTGGTCTGCCAGATTTGGTTAATAGCATTAGCAAGTTCGTGTCCTAAGTCTTTTGATTTGCAACGGACCCCAAAAAGGAAAATTGTGAAATTATTTCTTTTTTTGTAAGCTTTTTTCGCCAATTTCGATGACGCTGTTGTGCGTGTGACAGTGTGTGTGTGTGTGTGACAGTGTGCGTGGCTTGGTGCAACGCTTGGCTTTTATCTCTGTGAGCGCTTTTTGTAAGGCAGCTCAGTGAAGCCTGTCACGCTCTCGTGGTCAATGAAACGCTGGCGAGCGTCGACGCTTTGACTGTACTCATACCCTGTGCAGAGGGTATGCGAATTTGCTGAAATGCAATGTTTTATATTAATTCTTTATCATCTGTTAACGTGCCCATATGCAAATCAGCCACTCATCTTTGATGCAGTCTTTGTGCGACTTGCAGAAAAATGCTTCAGTAACTTTTATGTTTCTCTCGCCTCAGCAGTTTCTACACTTAAAGGAAAAACTCCCGACCCAAAAACAAGCTAAGACTTCTTGTTTTTAGAAACAATTTCCAGATATATGAATAAAGTGTTATTTTCCATTTTTCTTCTACTTTGCAGTGATCAATCTTTATCAATGTTTTAAAATATTTCTAAGAAAAAGAGGAAGTATTTTGCTTTGGTCTGCAAGTGTATCTAATATTCGGTTAAGCACACATTTGTTGTAGCTGGTTTGCGTTTCATGTATTTTTGATTGGCAATTGTGCTCATTGCAGGCAATCCGCTTACTTCAGCTTTCTGCTTCTGCTGCTGCAGTTGTTGCTGCCTGCCCGATGTGGCCTGGTGTTGTGTTTCATTTCATTTCATTTCAAGCCATTCCCAGCGCCGACCAGCCTGTAACCGATTAACCCACTTAATGCCAAGCGATCCGGTTTTGATCATTTGGCATTCGTCGTCGCATTCAGATTGAGAAATGTCTGTAGGCTGTAGGACATGCCGGTACGAGCCAGATCCCCTTTGTCTCCTCCCAGTCCCCCAAAGACTGGCAATCGAAACGTTCAACTTATTTAAGTGCGAAACATTTTTAGGGAGACTTTTGTCCAACATCCAAAAGCATACGCTTTAAGGTGTTTGCTGTGAGAAGAGGCGCTAACCGGCGCTGACATTTATGACTGAATGCTGAGGGTTGTTACACGCCTTGCATCAGCCAGACACAACAATAACAACAACAACAACAACAAAAATATTAACAGATGAGATCTTTGACTGAGTGACCTGTGATGGACAAGCAGGTGGAAGCGACACTCTGACTTTGCATCAACTTGATAGGTGTGTTCCTAATCTGTGCGTGTTTGTGCCCATTTGTGTTGCTGTTGCCTTATAACTCATAATCCAAACATATGTTAAAAGGCACTGCTGCGGCATTCAAATTACATCATTTGTATTTCACACAGCTGCCTAACTGTCTAAAATTGTACACAATTAACAGTTTTTATTGTAGGTAAATCATGTTGTTAACATCAGTTAGCCTTGCAAAGAGTTGGTTAAAGAATATTCCTTGTATTGCTCTTACTTGCTGAGCTTATTAGAATGTGCCTGCTAAAACTGCAATGTTGCCGCTTGCCAGTGCACATCTGGCAGCGCCAAAACACGTTTGATATCTTTGATCAGTCAGTAATTGAGATTTGTCTATCCGCCTTACAGTTTTATAACCTGAACCAGTTAAGAAAAGGTAAAAAGAGAATAATGGTTTTTGTGAAAATATATATAACAGGCCGAAGGCAGCATCTCCGACTCCATAAAGTATATACATTCTTGAAAAAACAATTTTATATATGTAAAATATTGTATATGAATTTGATTTAATTTCCTTGCGTTTCGTGAGTATCGATACGAATCGATTTTCGATAGCAAGATAATCGAATGAAGAACCTTTGCTGCAAAATGTAATTCTGATATTATTTTTTTTTGATTTCTTCTAGTTAGCAAATCCATCTACTTAATCAATCAATAAAAATCAAGCAAATGAAAGGCTGCCAAATATCAAAAACTTTAAAGCCAAAACTGACTTGATTTTCAACACATGCAAATCATTGAAGTGCAACAGAGAATGGGGCAAGCAGAGTATTTCAGTTTCGCTTAAGAGCCAGCACACAATTCAACGAATCTCGTTGATTGCGTCACAGGCAACAACAACGACTACCTAATATCCAAAGACATGTATATATATATATATATTGAATATATATACATGGATACGTATCTAAACGATGCTGGCCAGGGATTAAGTTTGGCGCCCATGGGCGACAGGGCTCTTTGGCCTTAGCCGAGCCGAACTGAGCCAACTCAACTGGCAACTGGTTGTCGTTGTTAACTGCCCCTCGCCGTCTGCCACTGCCACACGATGGTGATGCAATGGCGCGGAAAACAGGCGTTGATTGCTACACACTCTATTCAATAAAGCACTATAAGTTTGTGTGTGTGTGTGTTTATTTCGTATGCATTTTGCCGGGAGGCAGCAGGCAACCGGCAACGGACAACAAGCTGCATTCACCTGCATAGAAAACACGCAGCGAACCAAATGAAATGTGAAGTGGAAATGGAAACCGAATTTTGTGGCATGCATTAGTTTTGTGGATGTTAGTTTGTGCATGCTAATGCCGATGGCATTCTGACTGGCCAAACAAATAAACCATATGAAACATGAAAAAAAAGTGAAATTTTGATGGTCGCTGGAGCTTGGCTTGGCCCTACGAAAACAGTTAAATAGATTACGGTACTGAAAAAGCCTAAAAAAAAATATTTCAGAAGTAGAAGAAAAAAGTCAACTCATGAATAATAAACAATCAACTTGGCTAGCAACATGTGATCAAGAGAAAAAACTGTTCCTAACGGTAGAGCGTTCTAATTCCAATTGGGCTTCCACGAGAGGCAGACTGAGAGAGATAGAGAGAGAGGGAGGGGAGGGATAGAGAAAGAAATGATTGAATTCAATTGCAAAGTGGTCTTTTTTTTGTTTTTGGCTCTCTGTTCTGCAAACCACACAAGCAATCCAAGTTGCAAGTCACGTGGGTAGCGCTAGAAGAAACTCAAGTGGCTTTCAGAGACCAAATAAGTGGGGAGCCATTCTCAACTAGCACAAACCAGCTAAAGGTTGTCAAACTTAAAATCTTAAACTCAGAACTCAGTCAATGTAAACGATGCATTCCAATTTTTGTAAAAGTTACAGGGTATGTAGAAAGTACACTCGGTGATTTGTCGTTGCACAATGCGTTTACTGTGCAAAGCAATTCCATTTGTGCTCATTACAAATTCATTATTCATTTGTTCATTGCAGCAAATTAAAACTGTCCATACGCAAAGTGTTTCACCACGAGATCCATTCGCCTTTGGTATTTGTGTGTGAAAAGAGTTCGCAAATAGCCAAACGAAATTTGACAGCTTACTGCTAACTGAAAGGCCAAGAGGCTGTCGCCCAATCACATTAGATGAATTAGATGCATGCACTGAACGTGTTTATCATGTTGCAACCACAGACGCAATTTGCTAAACAACGTGGCCAAAGAGGATTCATTGACCCAAACTTAATGTCAATCAAACTTATTTATTGAGCCAAGTGCAGCCACATTTGGCCATAAGCAAAAAAAATTCTATAACGTTTTCAGCATAAACTAAATATGCCCTATAAATATCAATTAAAAACAGTTGTTTTTTAGAAGTCATTGACCGATTTAAACATTTTTTAATAAACTAAAAGTGGTGTTTTCCAAATTATTTCAGTTATCTTTTTTTTATTGAAGTTGAAAAAGTCGATATTGCAAACACTTTCAATGAATAAATTTACTGTATCCACACTGCATCCACCTTTATTAGCCATAACACTTTCAGCTCGAAATGTACTTTACTTTGGCAGGCACCCAAAAAACTAATAAGCGCCAATAAACTTTTGGCCATTTGCATATCGCAGTCAACACAGCCAAGCGATTATGCCACATGCAAGTCGAAGTGGCAACTCATTCAAGTGACGCATCAACAAACCACAACTCAGACTCGATGCTACTTTGGGGCGTGTTCAGTTCGACTTGACCGAAAGGTGGCAAACGGAATGACTGAATGACAATTGTGTACTTAGCTAGTGGTCGTCGACGACGACTATTATCACTATTATTACTATATCGTTTCGTCTTTCTTATTTTTTTTATGTGTTTTTGTGTTTTTGTTTTGGCTGTCCTTGTCTTTACAAAGTGTGTCAGTGTGAAGGCCTCGTTTACAGAGATAGATAGAGCCTCGACCCGACTTGACTCACCGATACTTCCAGTCCATTTTGGACTTGTGCAAATAGAGGGAGAGCAGCGGCACATCCGATATTTCTGTCTCATGTCCGCCGGCCTCCAGCAGCAGTATCTTCCAGTGCGGCACCTCCGATAGCCGCGAGGCCAGCACCGTTCCGGCGGATCCGCCGCCAATGATGATAAAATCGTAGGCCAACTCCACCTGCTTCACATTGAAGGGTCGATTCTCCGGATCGAATAGATCGTAATTGTAGTACGCAATTGCAGCGATCAGAAATGGTAGAATTGTTAGCTTGCCAACGCCGATAACGGCCGTTGTCAGCTTGATGGCAGCCGCGATGCCCAGCCCCAATTTGGAGGCGCCCACAGCAGCGATGCCCGCTGCGGCAGCTGCCTTGGAGGCGGCGCTGGCCTTGAACAGCAGCCCACCCACCGAAACGGCGGCGGCGCCCAAAGCAGGCACCACAACCATACTCAATATTTATCTTTATATAAATATAAATATATAATCACAAATATCTCGCTTCGATCCTTAAGGCACTACTGCAACTTTGAACACTTCCCTCGCGTCTCTCTCCTTGGCATCCGTTTCCCACTCCGCACTTAGCACATTTTTGTCGTTTTCTTTTCTTTTTTCCAAGAATTCGCCTTAAACACTTTCATTCACATACATCAATCGCAATCACGTTTTCAATTGTTGTGGTCGCTGTTGCTGTTGTTGTTGCTGTTGTTGTTGTGCACTTTATTGCTGTTGCTGTTGTTATTGAGCACTTTCATTTAGACAACCAATGCAAACACAACGGGGGAAAAAAAAGTGTTGTAAAAAAAATCAACTAAAGTGCGAGGCGCGTCGAGTCTTCGCGTAAAATTCCTCGTCGCGCTTGGAGCAAAAAAAAAAAAGAGTTGATAAATTGAAAAAGGCAACCGACTCGTTTGGCAGCCGCTGCGTTTCTGAGCCGCAAAAGCAGCTCGTGTGCGACGTTTTGTCTGCTTCGCGTCGCTTGATTGTTGCAAGCTTGGGGAAGCGGTTGCGCATGCGCACGCCGAGGAGCTCTCTGCTTGTGTGTGTGTAAATATATTTGTGTGTGCGTGTGTGTGTGTGTGTGTGCACACTCTCACACAGTAGAGCTGAGCGCGTGACACGAAGAAAGAAAGTTATTTGATCATTTTGGGCTGTTTTCACAGCGTTTCCCGATTGATTTTCTCTATACTTCAAATGTTATCGCATTCGTTCGCTTTCCACTTGCAGGAAATTTATATGTGTATAATACATATGTCTGTATATCTGTGTACTTTTACGCACTCCTCTTTGTGTCAGATTCTTAATTAATTCTTACTGGTAGCAAGCGAATTTAAAGCTGTGTTTAAGATAATAATGTAATCGGATTGAGATCAGGAGTCTGCGACGCCCATTCCATCATATTATCTGCTTTACATCCTTGGTTTTTAATCATTCTGCAAATACATTACTGTATGTGCTGAAGGTCCAAATCAGTGACATGCCTTCAACAGTTTATAGAATCATAATTTCATTCAGTATCATCACATTCAGGTATCTACTCAAATGTTGCAAACCTTCAAGACGATCCGACGAGTTTTTAGAAACACATTGGCTGTTATGTGATTGTCTTACAGATTCAGGTCCAAATCCTTGGCAACCATATATAACAACAATCAATCAATTATTTCGAAGGATGCGAGCAGATGTGTTAAAGAGTAAAATGATTGAAGGAATTGAAGGGAAACTGCAGGATGAAAGCAATTATTGCTTGTCAGTTTAATGTATGTAAATTCATATATATTCAATCTAGACTTGAGCTACTCGATTTATATAAGACAAATTTATATTTTCTTACGATAGTCGGATAGTAGTGTTGATAACACAGTTGGGCACGCGCTCATCCCTGACACACCAATAGGCGAAAATGGAGAGCGCGTTCCAGATTGTTTGCTCCTTTTCGGCTGCTGTTTGTCGGCTGGTGTTGCGAAACGGTTGAATATTCGCTTTCGCACTTGCATGTTGAGCGCATAACCGATTGGCAACCGTTTGGCGCTCCTGGCTCGATGCTCTCCACACTTTTGAGAGCTGCCCACAATTTACCTGTCTGTCGGCATTTTGTCGTTTTCGAATGTTGGACACCTTTTGTTGTTGTTGTTGTTGTCGTTGCTGTTGTTGTTGCTAAGCTTTTCACTTCACTTTACTTATCTTACCTCTCTTTTTATTTCACTTAATCAAACGACCTTCATGCTCACTTAGCCGACGATCTCCGGCTTGCAAGTAGGTGTATGCGTCTGGCTGTGTGTCTGTGTGTGTGTGAGTGTGTGTGTGCGTATGTGTGTCTGTGTGTGTGCGTATGTGTGTCTGTGTGTGTGCGTTTGTGCGTGCTCACGTAAGCCACTGGCCCAGTCGGAGCAATGAGATAAGGAAGTAGAGTAATGTCGCCATCGCCATCGCCATCGCCATCTCCTAAACGGCAGCGGATGCAAAACAAAATCAAAAGCAAAAGAATTGCCACAAATTTATAATAGTTAATAGTACTTAAATGTAATGGCAGCAAAAACCGGTTGGAAAACTCAACTCAGTTGCCGAAATGATTGGAAAAACCACAGGAAAACAATCATTTTGGTATGAGCCAATCGTTGTTGGTTTGGAATCAAATGCAAGTCAATTCAATGATGACTAATCATATTTATTATCATAAAATGAAGCATTTTATTTGAGTGTTGCTTTGTTTGTACAGCAGCTAAATATGTTTGTTGTATGATCATCCTATTGAACATGTCATGCAACATACCTCAATAGATTTGTAAACATATTCGATACTTGAAAATCAGGCTTAACAATAACGAAGGCTTGGAATAAACCAGCTCCTAAAATCTACTTGGAGTTTCGCATTCCAGTCCGTTCTTGAGGCAACAAAGTACCGCAATGCCAGCCATCAGCGGTACTCCAATTATCCGTCTCAATCAACTGTTCAACTCGCATCGAATTCGATTATGTGAACAAGGTGAGTTTGGGAAGGGGCAGGTGGAGGGGAAGCCCCCTCGCTCTCTCAACGACGAAGCGTAACAAAATTTAATAACCGCCAATTAGCAGAGCAACAATTAAAAGCGACTATTTATTCGATGTAGCTTTTGTTGTTGTTGTTGCTGTTGTTGTTATTGTTGTTTATATAGCTAATGTCAGCAAGGTCAGACGACAATCGGTTTTTTTCTTTTTTTTTTGGTTTATAGCGTTTTCTTTGCTGTGCGTGAGTTTTCCATGCGAAAATTTGTTAGTTCCAGTGCTGGGAAACTCCACGCGAAGATGAAATATGAAACGTCACTAACCAAATATTGTTGACCAACTTGAACAACTTGGCCATGTGCTGAGCAGGCCCTTCAATGAGATGTGAAGTCATTTATTGCGGTCTAAGAATTGTCAAGGGCTGAGAAGTGGGGCATTTATTTATGACGATGTCATTGAGGAATGCAGCAGTGAGCCACATTGTAAAATGGCCAATCTCCAAAGTTATGCAACGAGTCCTCGAGTTGCCCCCGTAAAAGCAAATTAATTACAGTCTCACTTATGAAATATACATTTATACATTTATTTTCCAGCAGCACTTCAACTTTTATGCTCGCTTTCATGCTATAGTTATTAATACATGATTGGCAAAGAGTTAACGATTCTCTGGCAGATTTATATAACGTTTTGTTATACAGTTTTAACAGAATTTAGCTGACAACTGTGAGGTTTACACAATGTATTATTTCTATTTTTTTTTTTTAACAAATATTTTGTTTATTTTTACCCATATTCTTATTGTTTTCATTTCACAGGCAATTTTGCAATTGCTTAGTTTGTTTTTGATTTTGTAAGACTTTACTTAAATAATATTGAAAACTCGTTAATTATTATAATTGTGTCGTTAAAACCAAACACTTGGCATCTTCATAATGAGATGACAATAGGCAGCTGGGAAACTTGGGTGGCTAAGTGACCCACAATAAACTGCTTCCGCTACAATTACGACGACACATAAAAGACGCACAGGTTTCCGGGGCTCACCGCTGCTGTGTACCTAAGTGTTTTGTACCTGACTCTTTGTCACTTGCCCAATCAACGCCAACATTTACTTAAAAGCAATTAAAAGTGAAATGCAAAAAATGCTTAGAGGCACGCATCTTTGCGACTATTTTTGAGCAGAAGAAGCACCAGTAGTGCCAAGCCGGCAATGCGGGTGACATAATATAAAGATATATATACATATATGTATATATACACAGCCATTGGATGCACCACAATGGAATGATGCAATGAAAGCGAAAATGAACTTAATTAAATGACAATCGAAAAAGGTAAACAACTTTGCTGCAATTGTGGATCAAACACAAACTGAGAAGTGCACGGCGCTGTCAATGTGTTTTTTCAATTTGTAACTCATAACTATATCTATATATCTGCCAATACGTACATATTACATATGTGTGCATGTGTGTGTATCTTTGGCCAACCACAAAGCCAATCGGAGCGTGGCTTATTGCACGAGCAGTACGTGACCTATTCCCAAACTTACCAACCAAACCAAGCCAAACCAAACATAAACCACAATCGGATGTTACTTCCCAGATATGCATGTATGATATGTATATATGTATGTGTGTGTGTGTGTGTGAGTGTGTCACCACAAGCACACATCGGTAGTTGCTGTGGTAACTGGTAGTTGGCAACTGGTAGTTGAAGTTGTCTCTGGACTGACATCTCTCATCTCTAATCTGTTGCCTAAATGCCCGCAAATGAATTTCTTGCCCCGTTCGCTCATAACTCATTGTCAAATCAGCGTAACGCATCTCTGATGGATCTCGTTGCGTACTCTGCACGTCATGATTTCACATTACCTACGGTACAGTACCATATCTAACCCTACCCTACCCTGTGTGCTGCTACCAGCTCTTGGCCAAGTTTAGCCGGTAGTCGATTATGTGTGCGTTAATTGCTTAACCCTTACGCAGAGTGCCTGGGAACCCGCTCAGGTTACATATTCACCTGTGTAGCAAAGGGAACTGGGATAATCATTGGTTATAGTGTTGCTAATGAAAGTAATTACACAAGTTGCGCATCTATAAGTACATATTAAGCGGTATTAATCGCTATCCAGTTAGCCTCAATGACAATAGAAATCAAAACAAATGGCAATTCATTTCAAGCCGAAATCAGCTGCGTGGGCCACTTTAGTTGCGCTCCGTGAGAGGCACTTGTGCGACCCACCGATTAATTACCATCAGTTTGTATGCATGCCAAACAGCCAAACAGTTTGACGAGCACCCAGTTGCCTCGATGTGGCGTCAAGTGGTATGCGGCATAACAACTACCCAAAATTCGCCACTAATTGGGAAAAGTGAAAGCTATCAATCAATTGGCTAAAATCATGCCCCAGACCCAGACCCCGACCCAGTCCCAGTCTCAGTTATTTAGGTACAACTTTATTCATGGAAGATCGAACAAAAACAGTTGAGTGACGATTTGTGCGAAAACTTTTGACATATTATCCGGTAATAATGGTTATCGCCTTGCTGGTGCTGATAAGCTGCAACACCTAACCGAAGGGGCAACATCTGAAAGATAAAGAAAAGTTGGGAATTATGGTGAATCCATTTACTTTTCTCATATTCTTTTCTACATCGATTGAAGTTATATAATATTAAATGGTATTTGATTTATATATGCTGTGTACATTATATATATGTACAAACATACGTTAATATGTAGATAGGAGTTAGTTTAAAGAGTGCACTTATGATTGTCAACTGTTTCGCAATCGACTAAGTGTGTGAATTAATTACTTGGAGTAATCTGTAAGAGCAAAATGTTTAGATTAGATTAGATTAGAAACTTAAATAAAATACTTTCACTCTTTGCCACTTGAGAATCTGTTGAGTTGAGTTCGAAATAGGAGGGGGTCAACGTTTGCATAAGGATTTCTAGGTAGTGTCACTCTTGTCGTTATCCATTGCAACTCATCGTGGATAGGAGCAAGCACAAGTATCTGTTCCACGGACCTTGCTCCCTTCATCTTCTTACGAACGAAAGTTGGTATCCTCGTATCTTGCTGCAAGCGTCTGTTTCTTTGTGTGTGCACCGAAAAACAAGTGTAATCTCACATCAATAAAAACATGCAAAAACTTCAAAATATTTCATGTAAAGCGGACCCTTTAATATGTTTAAGATCAACCTGAAATCAATTTTAATTTGTTGCTTACATTTTAAACACGGGAAATAAGATGAACTTGGCGCTTTGAGAGGCGCTGTGCAAAGCTAAGCATAGGGCGCTTTGTACCCTAAAATCTGGCCTTTAGAGCCCCGTATGATTTTAGTTCAGACAATGTAGTGACTTTCAAAGCTGTGCAGTTTATCGCAGTTTCAAACCGCACATTTATTAGAGTTTGACAAGCACTGAAACCACTTGCACCCAAACGAAGCTTAAAATGATTGAAGGCGAGATCTCCTCTCGTCTGCAGTGTATGTGCAGACAAGCTGTTTCATCGATTAATTTTTAACTTAATGATTCACAAATATTATAAAAAAAAAATACAACTACACATTTCACCGCGCATTTATTTTAATTTCTACAAAAAAAAAACGTACAAAAAAGTAATTTAATAAGTTTATATAAGTGGATGGAGTAAACCAGAATTAGTAAGATAGTCAGTTCGAATGTGTAGAACCTAAAGCTCCGTATGCTGGCTACTGCCAAGGTAATCCTCCTTGATCATATCGGCGCCCTTCTCGCCGATCATAATGCAAGCAGCATTCGTATTCGCACCGACAATATCGGGCATAATGCTGGCATCAATTACACGCAATCCACTCGCACCATGGACCCGGAGACGGGCATCGACGACAGCAGTGGGATCGGTTACGGGTCCCATGCGAGCGGTGCCCACCGGATGGTAAACTGTGGTGGTCATATGACGAATGTAGCAGCGCCAGTAGTCATCCGTCTGATAAGCGATGTCACTGCACGCCTCCAGATCGACCTTGTGCAGCGACGCCTCGCGCTCCTTAAACGCACTCGTCTCCGGCAGTCGCTTATAGATGTTCAAGGCGCGTATGTAGGTGTTCACATCCCGCTCATCCGTCATGTAGCCCGGATCTATGATTGGCGCATCGAGAAAGTCGGCACTCTCCAATTCCAAACGGCCAGCCGAGAAGGGTTTTAAGTGCAGCAGATATGTGATGTATGTGTTGGACTTCTCGTTGGCCGATAGGATGCTTTTGGCGACGCGCTCATTGAACCCAGTGGCGGCAACATAGCCGCGCAACTCCGGGCTCTGCATCAGGCTGAAGAAATTGGTCGTCTGTATGTCCGGATTGGGACCGTGCAGCGAGGTCGTGTTGATGAAGCCCGTGAGCGCCGTTGCCTCGTGATGCAACAGTTTGCTATGGCGACCCATCAACAGATTGTACATGGCGTCTACCAGCTCCTCCTCGGTGGGCTTGCGTGCTGTGGACTTGTCGATCTGAAAGATGACGGGCAGACTAGCGTGATCCTTCAGATTGCGGCCCACAGGCAGGTCCAGCTTAACGGGAACGCCAACACTCTTCAGATGCTCGGCTGGACCGATGCCTGCACGAAATGTTTATGAAATAAAGGGGGAATGAATTAATAGATATCAAAACATATCTTGACCCACTTAATCTAAGCTGAACTATTTTTATATAAGCGATGTAGGAGGTAGTAAAATTCTAAGATTAGCTTCTTCAAATCGTCGCAATCACAATGCCTTAGCAGATATTTCACAATTGCCTTATGTAGATATTTTAGCAGCTTAATCTGTCTTAAGTAGAACTTTTATAAGCGTTTCTTTATGATTGCTAAATCTGGCAGCTATCGCATCAAATTTTCTTAACCAGTTCACCAAATATTCATTCATTATTATTATTATTATTATTATTATAATTTGTTTGTTATTGTGCTTTGGCTATCTTATCGCTCTTTTACGATTCGGCCAAAGATTAAAGAGAGCGGCGATTATTTATGCGCATAGTTTGACATTGGCAAACCTTGACAACTTTATATACCCTTGCAGGGGGTATTTCAAATTTGTCACACAATGTGCAACGCACTAATCTGCTACAAAAATACCTAAATATTAAATATAATATAAATATTATTAATCAGCTGCGAAGGCTGGGCCATTGTCTGTCTGTTTGTTGTCAAAATTCTCTAATCTATCTTATGTGAAAAGGCATTCAAAGATAGATGTTTCCCTATTGTGTTCACTCACCCGAGAGCATTAGTATTTGTGGGGTGCCAATGGCGCCTGCTGAGAGAATGATCTCCTTGCTGGCCACCACCGTGTACTCCTTGGCGCCGCGATGGACAAATGTGACGCTCTCCGCCCGCTGTTTGGCATTAAGATTAAGTCGCTTGACGTGGGCGTGGCGCAGGATGTGCAAATTGGGCGTATCCTTGTTCAGATGAGAGCGGGCGGTGGTAATGCGACGTCCCCCATCCTGAGTGCCCAGTATATCCATTTGGCCCACAAACGAGCCCTCGGTGAAATCGGGCGCACTGCCGTATCCCATCTCCAGCATGCCCGCCCGTATTGTCGAGCGGAACTCATTGTCGGAGACATAGTTGTTGAGGCCCATGGGTCCGCCGACGCCATGATCACCCTTCTTGTAGTCGGTTCGCGTGGAACGCAAGTCTTCGGCCTTGCGGAAATGATAAAGCACCTCGTCATAGCCCCAGCCGGGATTGCCACGCGACTGCCAGTCATCAAAGTCGAACCGTGTGCCGCGCGCATAGATCATTGCATTCATGCCGTTCGTGCCACCAAGCATCTTGCCACGCGGCCAATGACAGCTCTCTCCCTGCATGGCCATGCAGGCACGGCCATTCGGCTGTGTATGATACTGCCAATCCCACTCGGAGAACTGTGTCGCCATGTGCCATGCAACGAATTCCGTTTCAATGGGCGGATCACCGCCCGCCTCCAGCAGGAGGACTCGCCAATTTGCCTGCTCCGCCAATCGGCCGGCGACAACAGCACCCGAGCTGCCCGCACCGATTACAATAAAATCGTAGGGCTCCTGGAAGCCACCGTTCTGCTCTAGCCAATCACCCTGATCTGCCGGCCACTGCTGCTCACCGCTCAGATCACAAAACTTGGCTATCAACGTTTGCAGCAACAGCGCCATCAGCGTATTCGCCGGACCCGCCGAACGGGCCGCGCACTGTGCGCTCAGAAACTCCATCGTTCTTGCCTTGAATTTCCACTGTCTCTAATCTTATCCGGCAACTGCTTCGGCTGCTCGCTGACGCTGCCCGTACGCAACTGATCGCCGTACATTGTCATCAGCCGGCATTTGTACGTCTCCGGCTGCTTTAGCTTTGGCATGCCGCACATATCGCCGTAAATCACCAGCGCCATTTGCATTGCAAATAGCAAACAATATCTGTATATATATATATATATATATAGTGTATATATATATATACACTAGAAAACTAATTTTACTTTGTTTACTTTGAATTCATTGTCATATAAATTTGAAATATATTTGTGGAATTTCATTTTAATTTAACTAAAATCTATCTTAAAATCAAGAAATATTTGTGGATTCAAATGTTGCCCAAATTACACTCAACTGTTATGGTTTCAAATAATAACGCTGATATTAAGATTTCCTTGCTTCATATTTAGAGTTATTTTATCATCATATTATTTAAATATATTCTGAATTTGAACATTCAATTAATGTTAATATTTATTTATTTATTAAGTCAAAAAATATCTTTAATATAATAAAACAAACCCAAATCTATCTTTATATGCTGATTCCGAAAGTGAAGTGCTTGGAAACTGATAACACCTCGATAACATCGATAAGTACATATCGTTAGAACTACAATTTTGCTGCAATTGTAAAGCTAGAGTCATCAGTTTTGCAATTAAAAAGAAATTACAAATTCGTAATCTTAAGTCATTAGACTTGAAGTGCTTATTTCAATGATACCCTCCAAAGATTACTGCCCAACAGACACCCTCTTCCAGAAGTCTCCTTGCCACGGGTATCACTGCTAGCAGAGTATTTCGCAGAAGGTTGTTCCCGATTGTTCAAATAAATTTTCCGTTTGGAATTGTACGCGTTATTGCCTAGATAGAGCTTAACTTTATCCCACATTTTGTTGGCGTGTATTAATATTTATATAGGTTTGTTGATAGCAACATATTCGCAGCTCTGCTGGACGCGCCTTTATCACTGAGCCGGCGTAGATTAGATGCGATATTCAAGTGCGGGTGCAGCCAGTGGCTAAGGTGAAGCCAGAAGTACGACTGCAAACTACTAAGCGAGGGCAACTGATAAGCAAACCCACTTGGCCAATACAATTACAGTACCTCAAAGTGTTTTTTATGATCGCATTTCAACAAATAGGCGCTATTCATCCATGCTCTACGATAAGCCGACGGCAATCACTTGCCCGGCACCTCGGTGTGTGCAGCGTACGTGCTGAATCTGTGATGCAACGTCCAAAACATCTGGAAGCGTGCAAGCTGTTCACCTGGGTTCGGCTAACACGAACTGCTGGGCACCCTGCCAACAGTGCAAGTGCAGTTGGCCTTCGGCTTTAGTCTCCCCTTTTCTCTCTCTCTCCCTCTGCATATACATATATATATATATACCAAGCTTGGATGATAGATTAGTGGGAACCTCGTTGAGAGATTGTTAGCCACACCCACCCTGTTCTGCATGAACTGTTATCAGATGGCATAACTCATCGATACCAGAGTATTTAGCAATCGGTTACGCTCGACCACAACGTTTTTCTGGTTTTTATTAAGTTTCGCAGAATTTTCTATGCCAGCAAAGCAGAAGCCCAAGTTCAAGTTTGGGTGAACTCTGCTGCAAGCGCATTTGACTTCATTCATTTAATGATTAATATTTAATGATGAATGAATACCAGAAACTTGCACTATCATTTGGCGTAACAAATGGGAAACACTTTCGAGCCCACTCGAGACTTGCACACCGCAGATGAGATCAACCCTCAAAATATAGCAAATAAATCATTGTCATTCAATTATCAACAAAATTGTATCTTTTGAAATAGAAACTTGAAATAAGTAAGTTGCATGTTTTCATCAGTTTAAATACGCAAATATAAAGCATATATAATTTTGAAAATGGATTTAAGAAATACAAAATATGCTGGTGTGCGTCTCCAAGGCCGGTGTCATGGGATGGACTTCATCTTATGTCGTCCATTCCCTTTTGCTACTCGTGTGAACTGTGAAATTCTGCTCGAATATGCATTCAGCTGTCTTTTCATCCCAAGATTGCATCAGTAATAAAGAAGTTGGACAGCTTAGGATGTGATTGCCCCAGCCCCTTCTGGCTAGATCCTTAAAGACGTAGCTTTCTGTTGGAGCCAGCCCGTATTTCACAGCATGGCCCAGTCGTCGTAGTCCATGCGATTGCCACGCAAGTAGAGCAAACCGTTGACTGCGCTGGCTGGCAATAGCAGCGTTCGTCGGGCATTGGTTGTTCTCCATATGACAGATTAATTCGTAAATCGCAAACCTGGGAACTCATTCAGCTGTGCACCAATTTGCGAAAGCGAAATGTTTTCCCCCATTCATTTTCACAGCGGACTTCTGAATGCGCCAATCTGCGAAAAACTCGAAAGCTTCTCAATTAGACGAGGGACCCTATTCAAATTCCGCTTTCGGCAGTAATTAGTAATCAGTAATCAATTAGGCCCAAAGGGGTTTTATATATATTCTTGTTGAGCAACATTGCAAACTTGTCGTGGTTTCAAAGCTAGTTTGTAACTCGTCAAGCTTGGTGTATTTTCATCATTTTGAAGTTGGCCAAAGACAAGTTCTTGTCTGGTGGGAATGGTACAAAATGTTCCACTTTTGAATCATAAATTTATGTCTAAATTAACACTGCACTTAAATTTGGAAACACATTTGCAGTCGAAATTCAAAAATCACTTAATCTAGTGAATACTTAACGATAATACTTCGAATTGGAATTATATTTATCTAAAGACCATTAACTTTCTCTATCCAAGAATGCAAGATTTGAGTTGTCAACTCTTAAGAGCTGGTCTTTCAGCTTCTCTTACGTCTTGTTAGTCTTGTCAATTTTAATATCCTAGAAGAACAGCAATAAAAAATGTATTAATTGAAATGATGTGCATAGCGGCAGCTATAATAACACATATTCTTTGAGCTTTCTTAATTCAATTCTGTGAACATGTCTTGTCTGAACGAGCGCTAAAAACACCTCAGATTTTACAGGCGGATCACGTCCTGCGCCTTCAGTACGAGGACACCCCATTGGTTGGGGATTTTCGCTAAGTCGGCTAGCGACAACAGAGCCTGCCAATATTATATGGTTTAGTGCAGTCTTGGTTGATCGCTGGCATCGTTGGCCACAGGATCGGCGGCCCCTCATTGCACTGAGCCGCGGGCAGCGCTTGCAGCTGCGTCTGCACCATTCCGCTCCAATTGCCAATCACAGCCGGCGTGCACTGTGCATCGCCGGAATTTAATATTTGGCTCTGACTACTATTTGAGGCCTGCATTTGAAAAACATTTTGCATTTTTTAGCTGCGATAAGCCACAACCTGAATGAGTGCATAACTGACTCAATGACCGACTGCCTGAGTGGTAATATAAATGCTTTATTTTGCCCTGCCTTTTATTGACTCTACTATCGGCACAAAATACAAAAAAAAAAATAAATAAAAATTAAAAAAATAACAGCAACGCCAAAAACAAACCGTTGATCAGCCACCCAGCACTTGGATGGCTTGTACATATAGCTACAATCATATACATTTACAATCAGTGAGTCCAATCTCAAAATGAGTATTCTTAACTCATTTTGCACTTATATTTTAATACCTAATAAAAACCGCATGGCTTAAACTGAATTAGCCAATATTCGAACACTTTGACAGTCCTTTAAAGTCACAGAAGTTATCGGTTTTATACTGGCAGTTATTGTGGATATCTGAAGTTCCTCTTCATACTTAAAGTGTATTCTTCTAACTAACAAATTAAACTTTATTTAGATATGAACTCTAAAACTATTTGAGTTATCCGTGGAGTTATGCTCCTTTCCTAAAATTTGCAAAGAATCTCCATAAAAAGGAAATAAATTTAATTTTTAGAATCACAAAGGTATTTCTATATTGTCCGCTATTCCTAAGATTTTTGAAAAACTACAACATCTTTGTAGATCCATTTTTGTACAAAGATTTTCTTCAGCTTGGACATAATTTTATTTTAAATTTAACAACCTGCTCCTGATTATAAAAAAAAAATATATAAACATATATTTAAATATATATATATATATATACTAGATACATATATATATATTTAAAAATATTGCAAAGTAAAATAAATTAAATACTGGGGAATATAAAGCGCCATCTGTTGGTCGTCACTCACAGACCACTGTTCATCGCAATGCGCACAAATTGAACGGGTGCCGGGGGCTCAGCATTGGCGGCAGCGGCAATTAAATTGTTTACAGGAAACAGATTGATGCCAGCGCTGAGATCTGCAAATGGAATTAGTGCACAATTTATATATATATATATATATATAGAAATGGATGATCCTTACCGGACAGATCGCTGAGCGTTGGCACTGTTGCCTCCTGTTCCACTTGTGCCACTTGTGCCACTTGTGCCACTTGTGACACTTGTGTGGCATCCAGCAGCAGCTGTTGTTGCGGCACTGCAGCAATTGTGGGCAACAGCAGCAAACCGAACAAAAGCAGCAAAAATTGCAGCTGCAGCTGGCGGTGGGTTGCCAGGATCTTTAGCTGGGGCTGGAGCTGATTTGCTCGCGTCATTTTGTTAGCAGCGGACATTGAATACTGGCCCGTGTGAAAAATGTCGGAAACCTTTTTGAAAATTTCAGCAAAGCATTTGCACTGTGTGTGTGGTGTTTGTGTGGTGTTTGTGTAAACTGCCAAGGCAGTCGGCAAACAGGTAAAACTTGTCGTATTTGGCATTTGGTTCAGCGTCCGCTCATAAATTACAACAAATACCTCGAAAGCGCCAAAACGCCAACAACAAGAGCTGGCAGCAAATTGCGGCGCCTGCAGTCAATGTCGCCAGAATCCGCTGGGCAATGCTATGACTTGATTGCAACAGCAATAGCAACAGCGACAGCAACAGCAACAGCTGACATTTTATACTCAATTAGGAACAGAGACTTAATCTTGGGTCTCCCCGCCCCACTTTCCGCACTGATATTAAATTACTACCACAAATTTGTGCTCAGAACTACCGACAACAAATCACAATCGACACAAGCTTCCCACTCGCATAACTCATTGGAACATTTCTGGATATTTGTTTGTATTGTTTTCATTGCTACACAGATTGAATGGACAATAAAATATCAAATGACATGCATTTTTGAGCTGAGCAATAACGAAAAAACGAAAAAAATTTAAATTAAAATAAATTCAACAAATGCAAAAAAAAGAAATTTAAACAAAAAAAAAACTATATTGATGTATGCCGCTTCAGCGATGTGTGACAGCAATTACAATAATGAATTTAATATTATTGGTATCATAAACTCTGTGAAGACTTGCAATTGCTACAACTTTGGCAATATTTATAAATCGCTTGCTCAAAATGTGTGCACTCCAATTGGCAATCCATTTGCTGTTGTTATTGCAAGCACTTACAGCTTACAGCTGGGCTACCAATTAGTGTCTGCCTGTACGAGTAAAGAGTACAGTTATTGTTGGCTTGCTTTGGCCCCGTTCAAACTTAGTTTTGACCTTCGATTTTCGATTGGTTTCTGTTGTTGTTGTAGTTATTGTTTATTGATTTACAGAGCTATGAAAGGGTTAAGAAAGGCGAGTGACAACTTAAAGCTAACCAGTTGGGAAGGCAGTAAAATGGGTGGAACATGCTTGATGGTGGAGGCTAGCGCCAACCACCATGCGGATAGTGGTGCCAGTCCTGCTTTATAATGTCCGCACCACGCTCAGCGATCATCAGCGTTGGTGCATTCGTATTCCCAGTGGGTATCGTTGGCATAATGCTGGCATCGATCACCCGGAGTCCTCGTATGCCGCGCACCCGCAATCGGGGATCAACAACACCGAACGGATCGTGAGCGGGCGCCATTTTACAGGTGCCAACCGGATGATAAATGGTCTGCGAATAAAATCTGGCCAGGCACTCCCAGAACGCATCGCTCAGATACTCCACCTCCGGACAGTTGCGCCACTCGAAAATGTTCATGGTGGCATTTAGTCGTTGCATCGCCGGCGTCTGGGTGAGCCGATGAGCTAGTTTCAGTCCCTCGACCATGATGGCCATGTCCAGTGGATCGTCATAGTAGTTGGCGTGTATACGCGGGTGGATGCGTGCATCCGATGAGTACAACTGGAGATAGCCACGCGAACGCGGACGCATCAAGAGTGGCGCAATGACAAACGAGTCCTGATACATCATCGGCTCATACGCGTCAGCATAGTTGGCCAGCGTGATGGCGGCGCTGCGTCGTCCGATCAGGCCACCATCGGAGCCATAGCTATAGCTGCCCATGAACAGTTGGACATCGGGCCAATCTTCGTGCGCCGGCTGAAAGCGTGTGCTGGCAAAACCCATCACTTCGCTCACCGGCATCGCATAGAAGAAACCACGCCTCTGATGGACAAACTCATCCACCGAATCCTTGTTCAGTTGGTCGGGCACAATGAAGGACATGTGCGTGCCATCCGGCTGCCTACCGTCAAACGTGTAAATCGCGCCCGACGTCGAGATGTGATCCTGCAGATTGCCACCAACGCCAGGCAGATGCTGTACCACCCCAATGCCCAGCGGTTGCAGCTGGTCGGCGGGTCCCACACCGCTGACCATCAGCAGCTGCGGACTGGCCAAGGCGCCGGCGGCCAGCACCACCTCCTTTTCGGCCAGCACCCGATGCTGCAGCAGATCATGCTCAAAGGTCACGCCGACTGCACGCTTCGTGTCCGGCTCAATGTGCACTCGTTCCACAAATGCCTTCAGCACAATATCCAGATTGGGACGCTGCCAGCTGCGTCGCATATAGCCCTTGTTGCTGCTGCAGCGCAGACCATCACGGAGCGTGCCATGCGGCGGTGCAAAGCCGCTTTGCGTCCGTCCATTAAAATCGCCATCGGGATGCGTTAAGCCCAACTGCGATGCGGCATCCATGAACACTCGTTGGAGTGGCGTCGTCGAGCGATATCTCTCGACGCTGATGGGTCCGCCATGACCATGATAGCGACTATGCTCATAGCCAGGCACACGCATATCCTCCGCCTTGCGAAAGTAGTGCAGCACATTGTTGTAATCCCAGCCCGGATTGCCCTGCTGGGCCCATCGATCGTAGTCCCGCCGATTGCCACGCACATACATCATTGCATTGATGGAGCTACAGCCGCCGAGAACTTTGCCGCGCGGCCAGAAGCACTGCTGGTCCTCCATGGCCAGGCAGTAGCGATCCGAGCGCTCTGTCAGATATTTCCAGTCCCAGGGGCTGCGCTGAAATACCGGATACAATTGTGGCAGATCCATTAGAAGCGGCTCATCGCCGCCAGCCTCCAGCAGTAGTACGGTCCACGCGGGATTCTCAGATAGACGGGCAGCCAGCACACAGCCGGCGGAACCGCCGCCCACAATGATGAAATCGTAACTGGGACGCAGATTATCAATGTATATTGATCGGACACGGTGTGCCTCATCCACAATGTCCGGCCGATAATCCTTTATGCCCTTGTTCAGCGTTATGATGACCAGAGCCGAGGGAATGATCGTGAGCAGGAACCGCCACGTGGTCACAAACGCATTCATCACCGTCATATTCGAACCGAGTCTCTGGCTAAATGTTGACTGAATTCACCAGCTCAAATTTGAGTTTGGGTTTGACTTTGAGTTGGAGGAATTCTTTGGAATTGCACAATTTGCTGAGCCATCGCAAAACGTTGTAAACCAAAAACGGGTGCAATGACCATTGTCAGCATTCTGGCTTGCATTTCGTAATACTCTTCACATACTCCCTTGCCAAGAATTACACTTCCGATTTGTTTTACTCGAGTGCAATTGAGCTACTTCTACACCCAAAAAACACACGTAAATACATAAAAAAAAAAAAAACAGAAAGCAACCAAAAGCAAATGAGCTCGACTGCGATATACCCTGATCCCAGCTGTTGAAAAAAAAATTTTGTAGGTGGCAAATTTCCCTTTTAAATAGATTTCTCTAGGTTTAAAAATTGTGGCTTTTATTGCTATCGGAAATCAAAATGTATCGATATTCGGGAATCGGAGATAGCTATCGATAAAATAAAGCAATCTTACTTTGTCTATGTTATACGAGAACCTATATCTCCAGCTCCGATATTATTTGAGATCCGCGTGTTCATGCAGATGGACGGACGGACATGCCTACATCGACGATATAATTTTGATCCAGGCCAAAAATATATATACTTTATGGGATCGGAGCTGCTTCCTTCTGCCTGCCATATGCGTTTGTACAAAACCATTATGCTATTTTTACCCAATTTTAATGGTGTTGCACTTTGAATAACCTTGTAAACTAATCATTATTCAAAGTGAAGAGATTCTTTTATATATATAATTTATTTAAATATCTTTAATATGGATAATTATCGTTTTTAATACATGTTTATTGCTTACAAATGGTCATCTTTGTTATGAATAACAGTTAAATTATTATTTACCACGTCTCAATTAAAAAAAAAAAGATTATCAGAATAAGCTAAAAATGCTTTATGAAAAAAAAAACGAGCTGAATTCGACTATACAAATTATACATAAGCCTATTATATAAACACCTTAATACTGATATTTGTATTAGTTGAGTGCTTAACAAGCTACTTAATATCTTTAATCAATCAAAATTCGGTGCTACCCAACTTATCATTTGAGTAAGCCTTTTATGAGCAGCCCTACAATACCAGGCACCCACCCACCTGTCTGAGGGGCGAAGATCGCTCATTTCTATACAGATGGCATAACACAACAGACATAATAACAGGATATTTTTAATATGATAAATACAACCTGTACCAGTACCACTGTTGTACAATATACCCTTTGGCAACCATTGCATTCCTACAGGGTATGCCATCAGCGTTTATCGCTGTTGCTGTCAGCAGCGCTTTTCTAAAGGTCAGGCGCTGAGCGTAGCCGTCAACTGTTAACTGTTCACTGATCGGCTGTTCAGCTGTTAACTGTAAAACATTGCATTTCATTCAAGTAAGTAAGGGGTTGGAGGGGGGGGGGGGGGTGTAGGGGGTGAGTTGGCTTTTGTTTAGCATTTGTGAAGGGCCAGCAATGAATACTTGTATAAGGCGCAGTGTCAACAACAACAGTCAACAAGCAGCAGCTAAATATAAACATAATATTTGAATGCATTATTTATGGCTTACAATCCGGAATGGCAGCAGCAGTAGCCAACAAGACGCACTGCTCTGACGCGGCGCCAATCAGTTCAAAATGGATAACGTGCTCGTTAAGAGAACCCATCACAATCATGCCATATTTCTACTGCTACTGCAACTGCAACTGCCACTGCAACTGCTGGCAGCAACTGCTGACGGTGAGCCACTTAGCAATGGTGTTGGCCTGGCACTGCTCGATTCGGTGGCTGCAGCATTGAATGCCTCCAGTTGGTCGCTGACCGGTAACTGGCCGCCCAACTATGAGGAGCCGGCAAGCGGACAGGCGGAGCAATCGTTTGATTACATTGTAATTGGAGCGGGCAGCGCTGGCTCGATTGTGGCCAGCCGGCTGAGCGAGCAGTCCAATGTGAGTGTACTGCTGCTGGAAGCGGGCCATCGACCGCCCCTGGAATCGGAGATATATGCGTTGAGCGGCACACTGCATCACGATGCACGCTACATGTGGCTGGATGAGGCGGAACCGAATCCAAAGTGCTGCCTGGCCATGAAACCCGGACACGGCTGCAGCTGGTGGCATGGCCGTATGCTGGGCGGCACTGGTGCCATCAATGCCAACATCTATGTGCCTGGCAGTGCTGCCAATTTCAATGGCTGGCGCCGGCGGCTCGGTCTTAAGGGTTGGGATTGGGCGCAGGTGCAGCGAGCGTACCGCAAACTGCAATCGCGTCTGCAGCTCAGCTATTTTCCACTGGAGCCGCACAATCAGCGACTGGCGGACCTGATCTATGCGGCCAGCGGTGAGTTGGGCGTGCCACGCCTACAACAGCCCCTCAACTCGACCATCAGTTTTGGGTACACGCATCAGGTGCCTGCCACCATATCCCGTGGCAGACGCACCAGCAGCGCCCGCCAATATCTGGCTCAGCCGGCTGTGCTGAGGCGCCCCAATCTGAAGGTGCGCCACGGTGCTGAGGTGCAACGATTGTTGCTCAGCTCCAGTGGAGAGAGGGTACGTGGCGTCAGCTATGTGGTCAAGCCCGGTAATCGCAAGTGGCAGGTGTGGGCGCATCGTGAGGTAATATTGAGTGCTGGGGCACTCAACTCGCCGCAGCTGTTGCTGCTCTCGGGCATTGGCAATGCCAGCGAATTGAAAGCGGTGGGCGTGCAGCCACGCCTACATTTGCCGGAGGTCGGTCGAAATCTGCAGGATCATGGCATGCTGCCACTGCTGCTGCGCTTCACCAGCAACTGTAGTGTCGCTAGTCGTGGGCGTGGCCCCTTTGAGCCCGCCTCCGTGGCCGAGTATCTGTTGCAGGGGCAGCATGGACCGCTCGCCGCCAGCTTCTCGATGATGGGATTTATTAACTCGCGTGCGCCGGCCAATCTCACAGGTCAGCCGGATTTGCATGTGGTCTCGCACATTTTGCTGCCACGTGGCAGCGCTGCCAGCTTTGCCTATTTGGGATTTCGCAGCGAACTGGTTGCCGCCCAGCAGGCAGCGCTGCAGCAAACGGACATGTTGCAGCTGATCGGATCTTTGCTGATGCCCAAGTCGCGGGGCCGGGTGCAACTGCGCAGCTCCAATCCGGAGCACAGACCGCTGGTGTGGAACAACTATGGCGAGCATCCGGCGGATCGTGCCACGTTGTTGCGCTACGTGCGCTACGTGCAACGTTTGTTGAGCACACGCGCCTTTCGGCACTGTGGCCTGCAATTGTGGTTGCCACCGTTGCCCGAATGCGATCGACTCGCTGCCGACTCGGATGCGTATTGGCTGTGCCACATACGCTACATGTATGTGGGCGCGTGGCACGCAGCCGGCACCTGCCGCATGGCAGCCAACCACAATGCTGGCGTCGTCGACGAGCGGCTGCGCGTGCACGGCATCAAAGGGCTGCGCGTGGTGGATGCCAGCATCATGCCGGAGATTACATCCGGCCATACAAATGCGCCCAGCATGATGATTGGCGAGCAGGGAGCCCGCATGATACTCGAGGATCAGCAGTGCCCCATCGTGCCGCAGTCCGAAGCGGGCAAAGCCAATCCAAATACCTTTTTCAAATAAATGCAAATTCGAATTGGAAGTCCTAAAAACAACAATTTGTCCCTTCGGAAACATATTTCCAACTAGATGAATAATGAAATGATTAGAAATATTTTGCGCATTTTTAAAGCGCTTTTTGTTTTCCATTAAAATGTATTTCCAATTATACTGCTAAAATTAAGGTGTCCAAGTGGAGTTGGTATCGGCACCACATGCTTACCGATTCAAATTCAAAATCGGAAACTGGACTATAATATCGAGAAATCGGAAACTAAATTTATTTCAGTTTGATACTATTCCAATACAAAAATTTCAATAACAAAATGGTGGGGGCTTGAGTATATTGCCAGCATATATCTGGCTTGCCCCACTCAGATCAAAAATATATTTCATGTTTGGGTTTCAGATTCAATTACATTAGGGATCTAAGTATTACTAGACGTATACATTTAAAGCTGCTATCTCAAATACCCAAATGTCTTTGATGAATGTCGTCTGCTTTCAGTTGAAAAAATATATCATTTAATGGTCACTGGTTGGATGTTGCATAAAATTACAATAAATACATACAAATTGCTTATAAATATTAAAAAAAATAAATTCATACATATTATTCGAGAAAATGAATTTAAAAAAAATACCAAACACACTCACAAATCGTTTCACACACGCATTCAGACTATCACACTTGGGCACACACACACACAGAGAGAGAGCGAGAGAGAGAGAGAGAGAGAGTGGATGTGGCTTATTAGACTAAGGTATTCTTGATCCAGAACTCCTTGATCATATCGCTGCCCTTCTCGGCAATCATAATCACCGGCGCATTCGTATTGGCCGATACCAATTTGGGCATAATACTCGCATCGATGACACGCAGTCCACGAATTCCGTAGACACGAAGCTTGGCATCGACGACCGCATCCTTGTCCCAATACGGACCCATTTTGCAGGTGCCAACGGGATGATAGATGGTCGATGTATACCGTCGCACCATGCACTCCCAATACGAGTCCGTGAACGGTGGCAGCTGCTCGCAGCCCGGCCAACGTATGCTGGACAGTCGTGAGCCAAAACGTTGCATCGCCTTTGTGCGGGACAATGCCACTGCGATCTTGACACCCTCAATCAATGTTTTCATATCGAACTCATCGGTCAGGTAGTTGGGCATGATGTACGGATAGTCGAAGGGATTGCTGCTGCGCAACTTGATGCTGCCCACGCTGCGTGGACGCAACAACATTGGTATTATGCTCCACGCGTCGCGATTGTTAATCGGCTCAAAGACCGAACGATAGAAGGCGTCCGTCAGGCCGTGTGCCTTGCGCAGCTGCGAGCCACCATCGGAATTTGTTGAGCCCGACACGAAATGGAACTCAATGTCCGGCCAGTCCAATGTGGTGTTCGCGTACTTAGTATTCACATAAGCCAAACCCTCAACGCCGCCGAGTATGGTAAGTGGTCCTTGGCCAAAGACCGCATACTGCAATACCGTCGACATGGTATGGAATCGATTCTCCACTATCGAAACCGGCTGATTGACGAGAAACGTCAGACCGCCCAGTCCGATGTGATCTTGGAGATTCTCGCCGACGCTCAGCTCCTTGATGAGTGGTATGCGATGCTTGGCCAGCTGCTTGCGTGGCCCTACACCGCTCAACATCAACAGCTGGGGACTGTTCACGGAGCCGCCCGAAAGGACAACCTCCTTTGTGGCACGCACATGGTATAGCTTCTGATCCTTGACAAACTCGACGCCAAAGGCCAATTTGCTGACCGGATCGATCATAATGCGGGTAACATGCGAATTCATCGAGATGTGCAAATTGGGACGCAGTCGTGCTGGTCGCAGGAACGCCTTCGATGTGGAGCAGCGTGAGCCGCGTCTCGTTGTACCCTGAGCAATCATGAAGCCGGTCATTTTCTCGCCATTCAAATCGCGATTGTCGTAGCCCATCTCAACGCCCGCCTCCACAAAGCTGGCGGCGAGCGGCGTGTGATATGGCGCTTCGCCCACCGTCAGATAGCCGCCAGTGGCATGGTAAGGTGTGCTGGCCAAATACGGATTGGTATTGTCCTCCGATTTCTTAAAATAGTAGAGCGCATCGCGATACGACCAGCTGGGATTGCCCATCGCCTCCCAGTTGTCATAGTCGTTTTTCGAGCCCCGCAGATACAGCATGTAGTTTAGCACCGAGCTGCCACCCAAAATCTTACCCCTCGGCCAATTACAGCGTCCGCCTTGCATAGCTGTAAAAGAAAAGGATTGTTTTTATTAGATGTTTGTGAAATGAGGGAAAAATCTTGAGAAGTATATACAGTAAGAGGAAATGCTTTAGTTGGAAAAGCTTTCAGGTAAAATACAAAAGAGGGAAACTCTCTTTGGCAATTCTTAGGGAGTTTGGATGGAGGGTATGTTGTAGTCTTACCCAAGCAAGCTGTGCCCGATGGCTCCGTTTTGTACTGCCAGTCCACTTTGGATAGCTGCAAATAGCCGGCCATAAGTGGCACATCGGTTAGCTCTGTCTCATCACCACCCGCCTCCAGCAGGAGGACATTCCAGTTCTCCACCTCGGTCAAGCGATTGGCAACCACAGCACCGGCCGAACCGGCGCCAATCACTATGAAATCATAATGATCCAATATGTCGTCACTGCTTACATCGCTGGGCTTCGATTCGGGATCCATGATTTCTTCATACTGGAAGTAGGCAACCGCTGCCATTAGCATTGGTATGAACCAACTGTTGCTTGTCGCCGCCGTCACCGCACCACCAATCGCCGATGCGGCGCCCACAATAGCTGAGCTCATCGCTGCTGTAATCCTCCTTCAAGTGCTCCAAGCGATAGCGATCTCTGTGATACGTGATGTGTCTGCAATCGAATAAAACACTCAAATCCTCACTGAATGTGCCATGAAAAGTCACGTTTTGTAATGTATGTAATAGGGTTACTCGATTCGATAGCTCAGCTTTTCATGCACCTCAGTATTTCGATCACGTTCTGCGGTATTTTGATAATTTCGTAACTTGGTCTTGGTTAACTCCATTTGTCATGCCTTGCCTTTACCGCTACCCATCCCCCCATTTGCCTTACAACATGTCCGACTCGGCTCCTCTTATCGAGTCTGAGCGATCCGACGGGGTCTTTAGTTTGTCGAGCTTTTATCTTGCCTACAATCAAATATATACATGTACGCATACACACATACACACACACGCACACACATAGTTCTAGTTAGCTATGCACTCAAGTAAGTTACCGTTACTTAAAGCTCTCACATACAAAAAAGGTTTGAGAATAGATTGAGAAGCAACTGAAAAAGCTGAGAATGCGATTGTTCAAATGGATTTCCCATTTTTTGGCACTTATTAGTGGGAAGTGTAAAGAAATGTGGCATGCAACAAGGCAGATTATTTATTATTCGTGTTGTTCGTGTTAATTTCTCAAATAATAATTTTTGATTACCTTTGTGTTTTTTTCGAAAATGCCACAGCCAAATAGGTTATTTAACTACATGTTAGATTTAAATACGATTTACATTTCTAATCGATTAAAAACATTTTCTTCTTTGCTCAAACTCTTTTTATTATAGCAGCTAACATGACAAATGATCCTTTAATTATCTCATGTTGCATAACTTCTAAACAAAATACATATTCAATATTGAAGTAGTCGCTAATAATAAGCTCATTTGAGCTTTTGCGCTGACTGCATTTTCTTACAGCAATATCAAATGTGAGCTTTGTTGTATTTTTCTGCTTCTTTTCCTTTTTATTTTTGTTGGAGTTGCGGTAAAAGAGCTCCCACATAAAAGTGAAATCTTAAGCGGCTGATAAAAAACAAAATAAAAAACGAAAAACTATACAAACTTTTGAATGCCGCTTTTCACTCATTATTTCTGATCGGAAAGCCAATCAACAATTGTTGTAGGTACACAGACACAGACACACACAGGCAAACACAATATGCATGTGTGGATAACCAGTTTCTTTAGCCTGGCCCGGGTTGTGGGCATGGCAAGCCGCCCTATCGATCGCCGGACTCGTTGAAAACGTTTCCTGTCGCGATGACTTTGCATAATCTTTGGCTAGCAACTAGCTAAACTAACGGCTAAAACTACAAACAGCAGTATTAACAGCAGCAGCAGTTGTTGTTGTTGTTGTTATTCTTGTTGTATTTTGCAATTACAAACTTGTCGCTGATATTGTTGCTGCTGTTGCTGTTGCAAACTGGTTGCTGCCGCTGCTCCGAGTTGAATGTGCGCTGCACTGCTCAAGTTCAAGGTACCAGCTAAATAAAACATTAAAAAATACCAAAGCACAGCAACGTTAACAGCGACGTTGGCAGAGTCCGCAGTCGCAGCAGCAGCATTTTGAAGTATGCAGCATGCGAATAGCCGCTAAATAGTCGAGCAGACACACAGCGCCAAAGAGAAATGCATAACAGCGCAAGCTGGTACCAAAAAGCAACAACAGCAACAACAACAGTGACAGTTATCACGACGAACATTTAACGAAGCAACGATGAATCACTTTCGTTGAGAAAGCTTCCGTTGCGTAGGAGTTACTGTCGCCGTCGCTGTCGCCGCGCTACGCATGTGTCGACGTCGGCTTTGCACTTTTGTGCGCGTTCTTTTTGAGCCGTGTTCTTGCTCACTCCACAGCTGCTGTTGTTGACTTTGATTTCTTTTTGCCGTTGGCACACTTTTGCATTGTCATATTGTTAGCACACACATACACATACGCAAACATACAGACATAGATTGGCATGCGAATCACTTAGCCCTTCTTCAGTGCCCATTTCTTTTCTTTTCTTTACTCACTTGAGCTCGAGAACTTTTGCAAGTGCACAGAAGCAACGAGCTTTTGCTTCTTCTCCTTTTTTGCTGTTGTTGGTGTTGCTTTTGCTTACACTTTTAGTGCGAGGTGTAAGCTTAATATTCGATGCTGCCTTTATTGTTGTAGTTTGCTTTCTTTAACACTTTCTTTCTATGCGTGGTATTGCGGCCGCGCGCTGCGACGTTCGCTGGCCAACTGAGGCATTGAGCCATTAAAACGAAGCGTAAACAGCCATTGCTACAAATGGCCACCACTCCAACTCGCTCTCTTTCTCTCACTCACACACACACACACACACTCACACACACATACTTTCAAAGAGTTGTTACGACTGCGCAGTCAACGCAATGCCCTTTTGGCTCTGGCGTCACAGGTCCGTTGTTTGAATGGTTGCATTGTGGGACAGAGTGCAGCTGACTGGAATTGAACCGTTGGATGATGGCACCTCCCCAAATGGCCAACGGCTTCTTCCTGTTTGGCTTGTCATGCTGACACCACTCTTGGCTTAATACATATGCTCATCCATCAACTCTTTGACGTGTTTGCCGGCACGTAGACAACTTACACTCACTCACACACACACACACACACTCACACACAAGCAACAAAAGCTTTAGCAACAGCGAAATGCTTTCACTCTTACTATATAAGCCACAGGCCATTGCGACGCTTTTCCCCCCCGCAGCCAAAAAAAAAACAACCAACAAAAAAATTGTGTGTGCCTTAAGCCAACGATATTTGTGGGTCAGCAACAGCAACAGCTGCGCAGACCTGGCCTGCCCCAAAGGCGTCAGCAGCGTTAACAAAGAATAACTAGCTGAATTTAATGTGTAACAATATAAAAAAAAAAAATAAAAAAAAAATAAATAAAAATAAAATAAAAAATGTAGGTAAAAATGGGTGCGAAATTTGTTACATGTAAAATAAATAATTAAAATAAATAAATAATTAAAATACAACTTGAATATCACGTCCAAAATACAAAATATGCTAAAACTGTTTCTAAATGAAAATTAAATGACTTTTTGCCACATTTCTTTGTTGAAAGTCCAAGTTGAATTGAATGCGTATTGCATAAAATTAAGAAAACTTCAATTTAGGTATTTATGCTGTTTGCAAAAGTTAACATTTGAATTTATATTCATTATTAAAGGCTTAACTGAGAGCTGGGGATGGGTTAATTGTGCGTCTTTATTCACGAATAATAATTAATAAAATTTCAAATAATTGCTGTATTTGCATTACTTAACTTTTCAAAAAGAATTACTCGGATCTGTTAACGCTTTTTTCTCACTCTTGCAGGCGGCTGCTGTGGCTCGATGAAGAAGCGAACGATTGTCGGTGGCTGGGCCTGGGCCTGGTGGCTGGTGACGGATGTGCAGCGGCTCTCGCTGAATGTGATGACACTGAATCCGATGTGCGAGAACGTGGAAACGGCCCAAGGTGTACCGCTGACGGTGACCGGCGTCGCCCAGTGCAAGATCATGAAGGTAGGTGGGCGCTCGCGAGCCTGAGTCCCGTTTCTCTAAAAGTAACCACCTTCATCCGAGTATGTCTTGTATCCTTGTATCGAATTCTCCGAGTGGGGAAAAGTACGATTTGCAGATTTTTAAGTTCTGCATGCAAGTTTTTTAGCTTCTATTCGTCCCAAAAAAACAAAAAACAAAAATTGCAAAATGTATATCTAAAAATCTATATATATATTTATATATTTAATACTTACATATATCAACTTTTGTATTTGGTAGCTACGTAGAAACGCGTCTGAAATTTGGCTTACAATTTACCTTACATTACCTGAACTATTTTGATATGTATACGAATTACAATTACAATTTAATTCCGTTTCACACGTTTTTTTTTTTTTTTTTTGTATATGTAAATTTTAATATTTTTTATATTCCCCTTGACAACAAAAAATGCAACTCAATTAATTATATTTAGCCTTGCAAGCGCCTTAGATCTGATCCATCAAAAGTAAGTGTAGAATAATTGGTATCAAAATTCTAAAAAATTCCGTCAACACTGTTCACATAATTGCTTGAAAGTCCAACTACTGCTTAAGAGACATTTGTGATCTTTATTTAGTTATCAGAGTACTCACTTCCTTGCACTTTTAGACAAAGTGTCGTTTGTACATAGACATTTTCGAGAAGCGCATTTCAATCAACATCAATCATAGTATTTGGAAGCAGTAAATCACAGTTAAGGCGATTCAAATCGTACTGCACACAGTTAGAATTTAAGTTTTATTTCGAATAATCACAAGTCACCTGAATGCACCCATGAATGTAAATGAATCAAACATTCACAGTAGCTCAGACGTGAATTGATCGCTGCACAGTAGTTCACTTTGCGGTGATAAATAGTAAATCAGCTTGCAAAAAATGCACTCATTTAGAGTACTTCTGATTTGAATCACTCCTTGCACAGCCATTCAGTTGCAGTTGTTAATAATAAATTGTATCCTTGGGTAATCCATTCAAATGACATGTGAATATCCATCCGAAATCATACTTGAACACTGTTAAATCACCAGTTGAAAACTTTTTCGTATCCACACAAGTGTGATTTGGATCTAAATGTAAAACCGATTCCAAATTATGTTCTTACTTAATTATTTCATTTCATTATTACAGTCAACTTCGTATAAAAATAATGATTATGCTAACAACGAGGTATGTTTATTGTGTTATATAATTTTATTAACTTGTTTTGGGTTTCGTTTCGGCTTCGTTGATCTTCGATAACTGTCTTTGGTTCTTGTCAGTGTACTCATCTATGGATAGGTCAAAATTCAACTACTACAACATATCGTAAAGCACTCACCCACACACACACACTCGCACACACCCACACACACACACACTTAAACACTCACAATCAGTGTTCAGAATACTTAACTCCATCAATCCATCCGTTCATCCATTCATCCATAGAGTGTCAATGTCCTGTTTCTTAGCTGCCATTTAATTTGCTGCATGTTTGTTGATTGTCATTTATGATTTACAACACGTATTTAGCGTATCACTCACTCAATCTACAGTTTAGTTAATAAGACGAGTATGCAGATAATACTCGTGCATAGCGGACTACATATATATAAACAGTCGAAATTTGTTGACATTTGTGTTTTACCTTTTCTCTACTTTCTTTTACCACTACTACCAACCACTTACCCTGCGCTCGAATCGTACGAATCGTTCGAATCAATCTCCAATCAACTCAACTCGAATCAACTCAACTCATCAAACAAATCCGACAAAAAAAAACAAAAAAAAAAAAAACATACTGCAAAACTGTAAATGATAATAAATCAAAATTAACAAATCACTCAATAAATAATATAAATAACCAACATTATTTAATTGAATTATGCCTACTGCTAAACGTCTGCTAATGTTACTGTTACTGCTAATGTTACTGTTACGGTTGCTGTTGCCATCAATCAATGTATCAAATGTGTGCGTGTGTGTGTGTGGGTGTGTGTGTGTGTGTGTTTGTGTCTAACATAATTAAAATTACTGATAACCACTTAAAACAATATTCAAAAATTACTCATTTATTTGGCTGTGGCTTTGGATTGTCGACTTCCGTTATGGCTGCTCTCTTTCTCTTTCTCTCTCTCTCTCTCTCTCTCTCTCTCTTTCTCTCTCTATCTATCTCTGTTTCTCCATCTCTTTCTCATCTGGTGTGACGTGTGTTGATCAATAAATACGAATCAATAATAACACTAACATGAATCCATCTAACCAATCATTAACACACACACACACACACACGCACACACGCACACACACACACACACACACACGCACACATATACACACTCTCACCCACAGATGATGAATGTTTATTATTTTCATCATCAGGCCGACGAGCTGCTTGGCACAGCCAGCGAGCAATTTCTGGGCAAGACCGTTAAGGAGATTAAGCAAACCATTTTGCAAACGCTGGAAGGACATCTGCGCGCCATATTGGGTAAGACATGCACACATACATCACACATACATCATGGAGTATATGGCTCCAAACCCTTCAAATATCTAAATCAAATATTCTAAAGTGGGACTAAACTAGTGGTACTTATTTTGCAAGTAGTAGATCCACATATATATACCTGATCAGCATCACTAGCCAAGTCGAAATAGACCTCTCTGTCCACCCGTCTGTGAGTATGTCCTCAATCCTTACACCCAATGGTACCAGTCCATTTGTCTTTTTGCCGCAGTCACTCAGAGAGACTCGAGATCCGACCGGATCGGACTGCCTTAGGAACGAGATAGCCTTCGACATTCATGTCACCCTTTCTGAAAGACAAATGTGAAAGTGTTCAGTGCACATCCATTCATAAAACAGAAAAATGTAATTTATTTAAAACGTACAAATAGCAAATTAATATTTCAAATTCCAGACCAAAGCTTAGCTTTCAGTAAATAAACTCTGGTATGCAATTACTGTGCATGGATTTATCATATAATGTTTTGAGCTTTAGAGTGCCTGTTAAAAATTAATAGCATTTGACTAACTAGAAGTGGGAATCTCTTGAGAAACCAAACTTCCAAATTCATTGGTAGCCTCAGGCCTCAAGTACGAGCAGCAGTCACATCACATCACCAGATTGTAATCAAGTTGTAGAATAGAACTCGAAACAACCTTGGATGCCAATTGAATAAACTAATCAAACTGGACATGAATGGCTTAACGAGTGCATTGAACTAAACTGTGAATGTTGGTTGGTGCCACTTGGCACTCGCGAGTGCTCGGAACTGTAATTGGTTTTGCTCAGCCTAATGGACGTTTTGACCTTGCCGTGAAAGACCCCTGACGATGTGGTTGTATGTGGTTGTTATAGTTATAGTTGTAGTTATAAAAGTCGTCACAGTCGTGTTATTATACACGTTTGTATGTATGTATCTAAATCTCAAGGCGTTTTCCATTTGTGCAACGTTTACAATTTGAATATTTTGCTGATAGTAGTCGGAAATAAGGGGGTTGCTTTCTCAGTGCTTGGCTCAGTGCTTGTCTCAGTTGTAAGCGCAACGAGCGACGCTCCGGTCGCAAAGTCTCCGAGCGGGTCGTCACAATATACATATAACTAAGTAAAACCCATCCAACCCCCCACCCCCCACCGATTTCTGTTTATGACGTGTTGTCATAATTCAATTGAATCGCGTGTGAACAACACAACTGTTTTGTTTGTGTGTTATTTGTAGTGCAGTATTCCGTTTATTTGGCATCGAGTTACCAGCAATTACCAGCAATTGCCAACGTTCTTCATCTTCACCTTGACCTTATTGGTTATTTATTTCTATTTTGGAGAACAACAATCATCGACAACAGACATTAGAAATCTTAACTAGAGGCTAGAAACATTATCCAATGTTTTTCAATCTGTGAATTATTTCGGGGATATCTTGACATTAAACCCTGTCACGATAATAACAAATTATCAAAGTATTCAGTATCTAAGTCAATCTAAATAGATGTCCGTCCATATTTTCACTCCTCGCCATAGATACAGAGATATATTTTATTGTATGTCTTTTAATAAATAAAGTTTCCGTTAGCAATGAGAATAAATGATTGATTTGTTCAATATCCAAGTGAAATGCCGAGAATAATATGCTATATGCATATATACTGGACATATTTCTATATATCCAATCTAGGAAATATATCTCAGTATGTTAAGTGTCCAACTGAGACTATCTGCAAAATTTCAAGTTAAAAGAGCTTTAAAGCTGCGCACAATGAACCCAATTCGGTGCTTCAAAATGACACTAGATGCCTCTTCCATGGAGCTTACAGCTGAAAGCTTAACAACCATTGAGCTTTCTGTTGGATAGTGACGTGTGCTGGTTATCAGCCCTGTCGGTTCCCTGTTCGTACTATCAGCCAGTCGCTCAAGACATGGCTAAGATAAGACTGCACCAATGACGTCAAGAGTAATCCAAATGTTTAAGTGAAAATAGAATACAGCGAACGAAGAAGAAGAACAAAAGCGATACGTCCACTGTCAGTTTAGATACAAACGGTTAATAGCCGTGACCGCAGCAATCAGTACAAACTTAGCTGAGGGGGCTCAAACAAGGTGCCCAACTGGGAATAGCTGCGACTTGAATTCAAGAGCGGCGAAAACCATGTCTGTGGTATGGATTGGCGCCCTTAAGGTGGTCATGATTGTGGGCGTCACCTGCCTGGTGGTCAAACGGTAAGCGATCATTGGGGAAACCCTTGCCATCACTCGCTGACCCGCCAACACGCTGAAATCGATGGAATTGATTGATTATCGATTGCTTCTCTGTTTGTGATCTCAATAGGAACGCTTACAGTCGAAGAGGTATACAAAGATCGCGACCAATTCGCGGCTTTGGTGCGCGAGGTAGCCGCACCTGATGTCGGCCGCATGGGCATCGAGATATTGTCGTTCACCATCAAGGATGTCTACGACGATGTGCAGTACTTGGCATCGCTGGGCAAGGCGCAGACCGCCGTGGTCAAGCGGGATGCGGACGCTGGCGTTGCGGAGGCGAATCGAGATGCGGGCATTCGGGAGGCGGAGTGTGAGAAGAGCGCCATGGATGTTAAATATTCGACGGACACTAAGATCGAGGATAATACGCGCATGTACAAGCTGCAGAAGGCCAATTTTGATCAGGAGATCAATACGGCCAAGGCTGAGTCGCAGCTCGCCTATGAGCTGCAGGCCGCCAAGATTCGCCAGAAGATCCGTAACGAGGAGATCCAAATCGAGGTCGTCGAGCGTCGCAAACAGATCGAGATCGAGTCGCAGGAGGTGCAGCGCAAGGATCGCGAACTCATCGGCACCGTCAAGCTGCCCGCCGAGGCCGAGTCCTATCGTGTCCAAACAATCGCCCAGGGCAAACAGTAAGTTTTGAATACCACATACCACATACCATATACCATATACCCTATGCATTCATCGACTTCATTATCAACTATTCATGATTATGGCATTAGTGATTTGTGATTCCTGATTAGGCGTAACACATTCTTATCAACGAAATCATTTCACCTTTCCGATTGCATTAAACATGTTTATTTATGATTGATCGCCTGAATACAGTCAATAAATATTTTCCACCCTGTTTTGGTTTCTGCTGATTTGATAAAAATATATTTCACTTGAGTATAAACAATGCAGAACAGAAATAATTGCAAGTGCATATTCCAATGTGATGGCTTCTTCCTTGGAGCAACCTTTGATGAAATGCAAACGGAAAGATCTTTAGTCACGACAAATTTGAGCACTGCTGATATCTAACTGGCATTTTGTATGTTTCTTTAAAATAGATGCCAGACCATTGAGGGTGCCCGTGCCGAGGCGGAGCGCATTAGGAAGATTGGCTCAGCGGAGGCCCATGCCATTGAACTGGTTGGCAAAGCGGAGGCAGAACGCATGCGGATAAAGGCGAATGTCTACAAGCAGTACGGCGATGCGGCCATCATGAACATTGTGCTCGAGTCGCTGCCCAAGGTAAGACAGAGATAGAGAGAGAGAGAGAGAGGGAGAGAGCGAGATAGTGAGAGTTGATCTAATATGATTATTTTACGGCATACAATTTTAGATTGCTGCCGAGGTGGCTGCACCGTTGGCCAAAACGGATGAGATTGTGCTGATTGGTGGCAACGATAATGTGACCAACGATGTGACACGCCTTGTTGCACAGCTGCCGCCCTCGATCAGTGCCCTGACTGGCGTCGATCTCTCCAAGGTGCTCTCCAAAATACCCGGCGCCAAGGCGTGAAATCTAATGGAATGGGATGTCCAACAAATGGTAATGACGACGTAACCCCCCCCCCCCCCCCCCCCCCCCCCCAAAAAAAAAAAACAAAAAAGGAATTGCAACTGGAAATGAGATAAATATGAAAATGTGAACAGACACGAGGAGCGAGCGAGTTAACCAAATAAGAACGAGAGCAAACGAACGAACGAGAGAGAGCGAGTCAGATCGAACGAGAGAGAGATGACGAGAGAGAGAGAGATAGAGAGAGAGGGAGCGAACGCATTTGTAAGAGCGAGCTGGCGAGTGCAATGTTGTCACTGGATGAGGAATCAATGGAATCGAACGATAATCTTACCTATATATAGATATATAAGTGTACGCATACATGTAGCAAAATGTACTCCGATATTATGTGTGACGTCTGAGTCGGTGTCTCAGTGTGTGTGTGTATGTGTATGTGTAAGTGTAAGTGTGTGTGTGTGTGTGTGTGTCCTTTTGTATGCACCACACCACAGCGCAAGCCTGTTCGGGCAAAGGATTGATTAATCAGATGTATCAATCAGATAAAGCTATTGCTAAAGCTAAATCTAAAGTTATGCATTTCGCACGCATTCGCAAAACGCATTTTGTGGCCTTTTCTCGATTAATAAGAAGTAAATATGAAAAAAAATAAACATATACACAAAAAAAAAAGAAACAAAAAACCAAAAATCGAAAATACAAAGTGGGTTAAAAATTCGTATAACTTGCAGATAATTGATTGTGCAGCTTATTAGTACATATAAAAAACTACTATATGCACACATTTGTGTATATATCTTAAGACACCCATACATTTTCATTTACATTTGTATTTTGTATATTTGTATTTGTATCTGCATTTCTATCTGTATTTGTATTTGTATTTGTCGTATTCTGTGTCATGTTTAGTCCATAAGTTGACCAACAGTCGCACAAAGCCATCCCAAAAAAATGTTTCATTTTACAATTGCACTGTTGTGACTCGCATCTATTTAGTGTTTCGGAACACTCTGAACATCGCCAGCAGCTCTATTGCAGATCACCTACTATGTTCAAACTACAGTTACTGCCTGAAGATAAGAACAGCGTCCCACTTTGCCAAATGGAACAACTAGCAGCCAAATGGCATCATTTTACACACACTCACACTCACACACACACACACACACTTATTTCAATGCACACTTTACAACTGTGACGTCAGAGTCGCCGCCGCTCTTCCACACACACACACACACAACACACACACACACACAAAACATCACAACTCACTCAAACGATATGCGTTCGATGTTTTTTTTTTTCATACTATTAATCATTGTGTTTTATATTGTTTAATTTTTGGCAATTTTATACATTTTTTATGCGTTTAACAAATTTTTTTTATTAACTTTTAGCAAAACCAAATTTTTTTAAGCAAAAATTTACAAAACCAAAAAGAAAAAAGTGGAAAATCATCACAAAAAAAAAACGAAAAAAAAAAATCAATTTGTACAACTTAAATTTAGTTAAAGCAATTTTGTAAGTTGACATTGTCCTCTAAAGCGAGAAATATACCTCCTTATGTATGTATGTATGCATAGATATAACGCAGAATTTTTCTTATTTTGTTTTTAATCTATAAGTTTTCGTTGAGCATTGATATTGTTTTCTTCCCCTATTGGTTTTCTAGTATAATTAGACAAGGCTGCAAGTCCTTGAAACATTGTTCGTCGATCTGTGACGCATTAATCAAGTATTTTCGAAAATATGTATTTCAACCATGTCGATCCGTCTCTATGTGGGAATACTTTTTCAATGCCCAATCACAGATCGAAGTAGATAAAGAAGCGCCCATTTGTTTATAACGATTGTAACGAAATCGAACTGCGAATTCATAAATATGTTAAACAGTGCATTTGTCTATTGGGAAACTAGATGAACCGAAGAAACAGAACCGAAAACGCATTTAAAAATAAATCAAAATGACTCGACTACAAACATACATATTTGAAATATAATAAATACAAAGAATATATATTGTATATACATATATATATATTATTTTTTTTTTATTGTATATTGAGTGCAAGCAACTTAGTTTGATATATACATCAAAGAGCAAGAGAATCACTAAATAAATCGAATCTGAAATTTTTGTGTATTTTGTCGTAAATAAATAAATTAAAAAACAAAAATCTATTTAAAAAAAACCGTGTTGGAAAAATTAAATATGGGCAAAGCATTCGTGAATTCTAAACCTGATTTCGTCTGCTTAAAGTGTTATTTTTGCATGAACTATTCATGAGTCCAAAATGAAATTTCAACAAATTTGGACGAGTAACTAACGAAATAGCAATTAGAATAACAAAAGTATCCAATCATTCTAGTAAAATGATTACAAATGTTTTGCAAGTATCAAAATTGATTATATAGTATTGGCTATATTTGGATGTTAGCCTATAATTAGAAATTTATCTTTATTTATCTTATCTTTTCAACAACAGGTGCGCCAAGCACTACCAAATATGTTGGCACCTTTCTGCCTCGAAATTTAGCTAAATAAAAAGCACACTTTTAGGCTGCAGAACAAAGACGTGCGAAAAGTAGTTTGGGCAAGTCGAAAGTTGTATGCCATTTTATTTATTATGGCCAATTTTGTTGCTAGACGATTGCTTTTTTAGAAAAAGAACGACGTATGGCATATTCTGTCGGTTTGGAAGGATGCAAGGACTATTGACTTGACACAGCCACTTGTAAGGATCTGCAATGATTTGGCCAAGCTATCATCAACTTCTGCTAACAAAATAGTATCGTTAATTAACTTAAATTAGCTGGTCAAAAGGACAACCTGATGGACAATAAAATGAACACTTTCTTTATTTGGTATTTCTTGTGAACTTTATTGGCATTCTTAACATTCCTAATTGGCAATCGATAATATCAATGGCTCGAATCGATAAAGATATGGCCTGATTGTGGCCTCATAACGAATACACAATGTAAGAAAAACATATTCAACTCGGCCATATCCACATTTAGCATATTTTTATCTGAAAATATCAATGGCTTTTATGGTAAGTCTTGAATAGATTACCGCTTCGTGTTGGTCAATCGATATCTTTATTACAAAACATACACATACAGGTATATTGATTACGAGTACTCGTAAATATATCATAATAGTTGTGTTATACTAGGTATACAGGTAACTCGCTTACATTATATATATCCATAACAATAAAAAAAAAAAAACAGTTTTACATATACGTTTCTATAGCCTATACTAGATGTATGTTGTATGTATGTGTGCCAAGGCAACGACTATCTTTGCATATTCTGCTGCAGGTTGGGCAGATACACACACCTTGGATGCTGTGCACACAAAACTAAGCCACGAGTCTAAATATGCCTACGACACTTAAAAACTTACAAACTATGGACCATCCAGTGACTATAATGCCTAAGACTATTCGCTACTCGCTACTCGCTACGCGCTACTCGCTAATCGCTATTGTCGTAGCCACACGGAGGGCCACGCGTCTAAATGCAATGCTCACAAGGCCCGCAAAGAGCTAGTTAGAATTTATATTATAAAAAAAAAAAAAAACAATTTAAACAAGAAAAAAAAAGTATAACCGGAATTATGTGTAAAATTATTGATTAAAGACAAGTTTTTGTTTTTGTTTTTTTTTTTTTTTTGGGTGTGTGGGGAAAGTTTTGGCTGTCTCAGTCCGAATACTTGGCTTTGAGATTCCTGCGCAGAATTTTGCCTGTCGGATTCTTGGGCACCTCATCGACAAAGATGACGCCGCCCTCGAGCTTCTTGTAGTGCGCCACACGCCCGGCCACATATTCGGCAATCTCCTCGGCGGTTGCCGTCTCGTTTTCGCGCAGGACGACAATGGCACGCGGCGCCTCGCCGTTCAGCTCATGTGGAATGCCAAAGACGGCCGCCTCAAGGATCTTGGGATGATCGCGCAGTACAGCCTCTAGCTCGGCGGGCGGCACTTGGAAACCCTTGACCTTGATCAGCTCCTTCATGCGATCCGTTATGTAAAAGAAGCCATCCTCATCGTAGAACGACACATCGCCGGTGCGCAGCCAGTTGCCCGGATAGAAGGTAACATCGTTGGCCTCTTTGTTGCTGAGATAACCGGACATCACCTGGGGCCCTCGCACGCACAGCTCTCCGGTGGTGCGTGGACCCACTCCCTTTGTATCGGTACCATCGATTGGCACAATTTTCGCCTCGGTGCTGCCCGGCAATATGCCCGTAGACGCGAGCCGTGTGTTGTCAGGGGGCGTCAACAACACAACCGGTGATGCCTCCGTCATGCCATAGCCCTGCATGAAACGCACCTTGGGGAATCTGTTTGCGAAACAAACAAGGCATCGATTTCAGTACATTTTGATCCAACTGTCCACTGATAATGGGCAACTTGCATACAATTTATTTTTGATCTAATCGAATCTGTGGAGTCAGCTGGCGATAGTTTCAAAAGTTACTAGATTTCTTATAGTTCACTGATTCAATATGGATCCCGTCTATTACAAGGTGCATCGGCATAACTGAATACGACGCACAGCTTACCCACTTATCGTAATCGACTTTTGTTAATAAATCTTACGTCTCCGTCCGATCTCCTTGCTAATTAATAAGGTATTAAGTGGTAATATTGATACTACCGTTAATTGTCTATTTTAATCTATTAATCAGCTCTGTTTGTCAAAGGAGAAGTACACGCAATCGTCTACCACTTGCTATCCATACATATAATGCAAAGTGTCCATAACCCATTTGGGCAAATGATTTGAGTCGCTCAATAAGTGGAGTGCCACGTCTATAGATCTTTTCCAATTTTAGTCAAGCGGTTATCTGGAGGAGGTTTTACTCACTTCTGCAGGAAGCGTTCGACGTCATGTTGGCCAATTGGCGCAGCGCCGGACATGACGACGCGCAGCGATTTCGCCGTTTCCTGCGTCATCTTCGGATGGTTGATCATAAATAGTGCTGCACAAGATATCGACAAAGAGAGAGGGAGAGAGTGAGTAAGAGAGAGAGAGAGAGAGAGAGAGAAGAAACATGTTGGATAAGTGTTAATCGAGGAGTGTCGATGGTGGTATCAATTTGCTCACCGATGGGCGGCACCAGATTGAGAATACTGCCATTGTATGTATCCAGGGATTTGATAAAATCATCAGGCTTGAACGCTGGCATCGTCGCGATGCGGCAGCCCTGTCCCAGTTTGGACAGCATGATGACGGTGAGACCGTAGATGTGAAAGAAGGGTAGAACCGCTGGCAGCGTATCCTGGCATTCCAGCGAATTGATGGACAGCGCCTGCTGAATCTGTTCACAGTTGGAGCTCACATTGTTGTGGGTGAGAACAACGCCCTTGGGCAGACCCGTCGTGCCCGATGAGAAGGGCAGAAAGACCATATCATCGGCAGTGGCATCCTTGGGCGTGCGCAGCTCATCGTAACGCACATTCTCGGTGCTCATCACCTCGAAGAAATCAATGGCACCCGCCGGCAGTGCCTCATCCAATGTGCTGCGCACCACAGCGATGGGCATCTGCTTGCCGGCCAAGCGGCATGCCTCAACCAGCGTCTCATACCGCTGGGCACTGCCCACCAAGAACTTGGCATTGCTGAATGTCAGCTGGCGCGCAATCTCATCTGAAATTGCAAATTTGACTTAGTTTACCTTATCAAAAATATGCATATATAAATATATATATAAATATATATAAACTAAAGAGAAAGAAAAGTCAGACACACGTTGTGGTAATTGGTAATTATATGGGACACATTATATATTTGAGTTTGTTTTGTGTCTGAGTTGAGTTGAGTTCATAGGAACCAAAGGCTATCTTTAATGGTAAAGTAAACTTGGATTACGTTCGTTTATAACGTTAACAGTGCTTGGCATATATGTGATAAGAACTAATTACAGACAATTAAATGCTTAATTGTGTCAACCAATCCAAAGTTCAAAGTTCAAAATAAAACCCACCTGGCGTGTAGATAGGATTGATTGTGGTCACCGTCAGACCAGCCTCGATGGCCCCCAGGGCTGCAATTGGATACTCTGGCACATTTGGCAGGCAAACCGCCAGAACGTCGGGCCTGAAAATCTTGAACTTGGTCTGCAGACGGACAGCAAACGCGGCACTCGCATCCCGCATCTGGGCGAACGTATATTGACGGTCCGTTATGACGCACACCTGCAACACATACAGAATTCACAGATCGATGAGATTTGACATCAAATTGGATTTTATAAATCTCACAATAAATTTTAGAGGAGAAAAAACAATTACAATCGGATCTTAATGGATTTTTTATGTTAGAAGCATAACAAAAAGCAGACTGTTTATTTTTTGAGTTGAATAATTAATGAACGACAACACTTTATGTATATATATATAGATATATGGATATATGGACTGTTCTTTCGGCAGATCAATCCTATGGCAGCTTTGGGATATAACATTAGGATTTTAGTGATTTCCGGTTCAAAATGAGGATTGTCATAATAAATATACTAAGTAAGCTGCCAATATAATATAATAGGATAATATAATATAGAACAAGTTGTTAAACAAACAATCCTCATTTAACTTCAATCATATTTCAATAGATTATTCCAAGAGCAGCTATACGATATAATTATCTGGCTATATATATACACCATATATCTAAGGTTTCATAAAGATAACTTCCAAACTGCGTATTGAACAATTTTAATTTAATTTTAAGTATGCCTTTTTTGATTAGATACGGAATATCTAAATAAATGCCGTTTAAAGATAATGGATGCGACTTAGGTGGCTAATTATATGTACCTCTATTTGATAAGATATATATATATATATATATATATATCCTCGATATAGATAAAGAATTTCACAAGAACTGATCACCTTAAAAACCCAAACATAATTTAAGCATTACTAAGTAGAATGGAAACTTATTTGATATTATACTAGACGTAAACCAGATAATCTCATTCATGAAAAAGAAGACACAACTGGATATGGTTTATTAATATTGCATACTTTTGCCGCTGTGTAAAACTAATAAAATCGTCTATGTTCAACAAACAAATAAATGTTCTCATTAAACCTAAGTAAATAAATGTTGTAAATTGAGACACCGATAAGGGCTTCCCCTTGAAAGTCTGACAAATGTCTCAAGATCTCAACGCTTAATTCATTTTGAGGACTCCCCAAAGTATGTAAACAGAACAAACTGGGAAACGAATGTTCGAAGAGCTTCAACGTGTTTTTTGTAATCATAGGTCATGGTCAAAAGCATATATTTCGGCTATAATCGATTACATGACTTAAAAGAAATGTATATATATATGTATATATATATGTATATATATATATATATATATATATATATATACATCAGCAACTATTAGATTTGATTAATCGAGCATAAAGGGAAGATTTCATAAATAAATAAAATGCCGCTTTAACTTTGTTGACAAGTTTTCCGCGACAATCTATGATTTTGGCAAGAAGGTGGAGAGCGTTGACCCCAAATGCTAAAGCCAATTATCGATATTGTTGTTGGCCAAGTTGAAGGGCACTGCGATTGGCCATCGCAGTGGGGGTCAGACAAACTTCAGAGCAAAGGGGGGCGGGGGCAATACAATAAATATACTACGCTATTTCTATTTGCGCAGTTCAAATTGGCATTAATATGAGATTTCGAATTATAAATAAATTCAGATAAACAGAGGCAAGCAAGCGAAAAAAACACGTTCAACTTGTTGAATTAAAAAAAAAAGTCGAGTAAATTATGCATATACACAAAAAAAAATTAATAAATAAATAAATGAGAGAAATACCAATTCAGAAAAAAGAAAAAAAAACAGCTTTTGACACGCTTGTTGCGCTCCACTCGAGCCATGCTGCCGGCCACTGATCAAAGTTCAGTGGGGCAAAGTACAAAGTCTTCAAAATGATTGAAACGGGAGAGCGAGAGAAAAAGAGAGAGCCACAGAGAGACACACTTGAAATAAATTGCTCTCTTGCACTCTCTCTCTCTCGCTCTCTCTTGCTCTGTTTGTGCATATATGCTTGCTTGTGGCTGTGTGTATATTTGTGTCTTGTCTCTTTATGTTCTTTTGCGCGACGTTTGTTGACTTTTTCGTTAACCAAACTGCTCAACACCGCAGAGCAACAAAATTGACGAGAGCGAGCCCCCGTCGTCGTCATCCCCACCCCCCCTTCCACACTACTACAGACAACCATGTCCGAGGCCAGGCCCACGAAACAACAAAAATAGCATAAGCAAAGCAATCAAGCAAACCAAACAAAAACAAAAAGAGAGAAGAAAATGAGATGATTGGCCGACACTCGAAAATGGACAAAGGCGAAAGCAAAACAATCACAATTATTTATCTGCATCTGTATGCATGTGTGTGTGTGTGTGTATGAATACATGATATGATGGCATTTATCTCCAATACAGATATTATTTGGCAATTAAAATCATATTAAAATGGCTCGGTTGACTGAGCAGCACCTGATTACGACTTAATGGATGCTCTTCAAAATTCAAGCTAATGTAGTTCTTACCCCGACTAGATAACTAGAAAACACCCTGTAATGGATTAGCGATGCAAAATGTTCGTGGAACGTGTTCAGTTGGCTGTTTTGACGCAAACGAATGAGCTAAATTGATAAGCAGGCTGCAAAAACCAAAAAAAAAAAAATAAATAAATAGAACAATAAAAAAAAAGATTTAGTACACATCATAATTTTAGACTTTGAATAGGCGAGTATTATCTCCGAATAACCAACCAAAAACCGATTGTAGAACCGAGTCAGCATGTGTACATATATATTTAACTCTGTATTATTGTCCAGCATTTCGTAGAACTTACTCAGACATGCTGCTGATAACTTTGTCATAAAAAAACACACACATACACACACATATATATATATATATATATATATATACATATATATATACATATGAAAAGGGGAATGCACTTTGGCATTCAGAATTGCAATTGTCTGCAACCTAGTACAAATTGATGAATTTGAATCCGAATTATGGCCACATGTTTCGAATATATATATGTATATATATGTGTTATATATATATATTATGTGCTATATTTATATATGTATATGGTCATATAATTTAACTGAATTCTTTTATTCGAAACGCAATTTACACAAGTTGCACTTTGCACCTGCATCAAACACGCGAAGCAGTTCAGACTAGTCCATGTAACAAAAGTATACAGTATCGAAATTAATTGCATTTAATTGCACTTAATAATGGGAGACGAGAGAATCGAGAATGTGACACTCCTCTGATTGCTATAGAAACTATGCAACAATACGGCAACCCTTGACTGGGCTAATAAATTTCAATGAATAATATTTGCATGCTGATTTTTGCTCCAGCAAAAAGTGAAAATTAGGCAATTTGTAAGTGCCGTTATTGTTGCTCTCTACGCTTGTAGGGTATTTAATTGCTGTGGTTAGGGGGTGGGTTGGCTGGCAGAGCTGCTTATGCAAGTGCAAAGTGTTCATGATAATGATGACTGCAGCGCCCCACGCGTCTATTTATAGAACTTTTGGTGTGCTTTTTCTCTCTCTCTCTCTCTCTCTTTCTCGCACACTCGCATTCAAACTCTTTTCTCTGCCTTCACAGTCGAAATGTTTGCATGTTTTATTTATTTTTTTTTTTTATTAAACATTTCTGTTTGCATTTTGTTTTGTCATGCTTGCGTCGCACTGTATTTGTATTAATTTCCCCTGTTGCACATCCACTCTGCGTCCACTCTGCACGTTGCTCCTCTTATCAGACTCGTAAAGCAATTTGATGCCAACGTTCACTCGACTTGAACTTGTTGCAATTGTCGGCATGGGCCCCTAGCAAAATATTGAATGCCCTTCACGGCAGTGATTATTTTCTATGACAGTTGACTACAGAATTATAAAAAGAATACCTCAAATTCAGTTGAAATATTCGCAATAAAACATCAGCTGTTATTGCAAAAGAAATACATATTCAATTTATCAGTGGTTAGTGGCTATATGTACACAACTAACGATATTGATCTTGAATTATCTACAAAGTGTGAACCATTTCATGCGTCGTACCGCTCTTATCAGACATTCGATAAGTTCACCAGTGTACATGCAAGTAACCCAATTTTTTCAAAGAGGCACCTGGTCTAACTTATCGATACGATTCAGCTATCAAAATTTCACATGATTCCTCGTGATTTAATTCCTACTCTCGCTCACATAAATGCATGAGTTGTGTGTGTGCGTGTGTGTGTGTGTGTGTGTCTGTGTGTGTGTGTGTGTCTGTGTGTGTGTGTCTGTGTGTGTGTGTGTGTATTCATGCACATTTTATAGGGTACAAAAGAGGTCAGTGCACATTTGCGAAAAGTGTCAGTCGCACACACACACACACACACACACGCACTTTCGTATATTGGCATAGGTTCAGGTTCAACAAACTGCCATAAGCAAACAAAATATTTACACACTGACACACACACACACACACACACACAAACATACAGACTTGCATTCATATGTATGCATACTCGTTTGGCAGAAGACGCGATAAGCGTGCAGACGTTGTGGGGAGGGGGATTTCGTTTGATTTATTGAGTGTGAGCAAGTTCCACAGGATTTCCAGAAACTGCTTGCCATTGCAACGGTACAACTGCATACATATACATATACATATACATATATACATTTGTACACATAGAAATATATATATATATATTAATTAATAATTCTAACAAAATAATTCTACAATTTTTTTTTCATCTATTTTAGATTACCCAAAATATAAAAATATAAATCTTTAGAGTTATAATCTCTTATCAAACACTCAAGTGCTTAAACATATTTATATATTACATATATATTTTATTTATTTATTTGTTTTAGAACTCACCGCTGCCGTGTTGTTCTCCCACTTCTTGAAGTCGCGCCAGACGTACTCGTGCAGTGGTATATTCTGCACTTGGATGGGATCGTAGGGCGATGTTTTGTAAAAGCCATCGTCGGCGTTGTAATGCAGAAACTTGTCTCTGTCATTAATGCTTTGCGCGCGCTCAGCGTTTGCCGTGTTGTGCTGACGCCGATAAGTTGTAATGCTGCGAACGGTTGCACATCCAAACGCATTGGCAACGCTGCGCAGGCGCAGTATTTGTGCAGCGGCAGCAACTGGATACATTTTATTCATTGACTAAAGACCCTCACACACTCTCTCTCTCTCTCTCTCTCTCTCTCTCTCTCTGTCTCTCACTCGTGATTAGGAATTGGAATTAGCAAGAGTTGCTTAATTTCTTTGGTGAAACTGTTCACTGCTAACTTTTAGTGGCTGGCTGGCGCACACGTCTGTTGCTTTGGAGTGGTGAGGCACGACTGCCAGTTGGCGTCGCAGCGAAAACGTTGCCGGCTCACCAATACACACCGATCGTGTGCGTTGGCGTTGGCTGTTGTTGTTGTTGTTTTTGTTGTAGTTGTTGTTGTCGCTTCTCGCTCTCTTCTGCGTTCGCCTGCGTTCGCCGACGCGTTGTATATATTCTCAGTGCATGTGGTTGCTTTCGTGCTCTCTCGCTCTCTCCTGTTGGATGACGCTCACGCCGTCGCCATGCACATCTGTAACTGTAAACGATAAGTAAGTGATGCAATTGTATCTTATATTTATCTTAGCATCTGCATCATGTGTGAGTGTGTGTGTGTGTGTTGTGTTTCTGCGAGTGTGTGAATTTATACTCAATATTCATGCACAAACACATGCGCGAGCATCGAGTTTGCTGCAGCGGACTGTCAGCGATTGATAAAACTGCGACCTTTTGGATTTTCGTTATGAACACACACACACGCACAAACGTTACAATCGATGTAATTGATATTCATGTGTGTGTTCGACAAATGTAATACGCTGTAATTTGGTAAACAGCGTAAGAAAGCTCTTAAGTCCTTTTGTAAACCATAGGAATTAAAGACGATCTTATTGCAATAAATCATTCATTTCCGGCGTTTTTTTCTTGAAATTATTTTGTTATTGTTTTGGCACACATTTGTATTGATGTTTATTTTTACAACAAATTTTCTATATTTAGTTTTGAGCATGGATTTTTTAATTACTGAAAACACCAAAAAAATGTAAGCTATCTTCCAGTGGGAACCAGAGCCAAACTGGCATTAATCAGTGTTTGGCAAGGGAAAATTATCTCTCCGTTTATTCGCAATCCTAAAAATAAAACAAGAAGAGAGACAGGCATGTGACCTGTCACATTCGGAAACTTTGAGTGTTTTCGAGTAACAAACATTTGCATACAGATGTATAACTGTAAATGCATTTTTTTTTCTTTTTTTTTATTGTATCAAGAAAAAAATGTTATCTCTGCCAGGCACATTAAGCGCCCATTTCGGACATGTGTGCATGACGTGTGTGTGTGGCTTATCGTTAATTACCTTTACACAAGTACTGTATTAAAAATTACAAGTATTATCGTAGCACACACACACATATATATATATATATATATATAAATATATATATATATATGCAAAGTAAGTCGAAAGTTGAAAAGAAAACAGCTCTAATCAGCAAATGATACTTGGATTATGGGGCGCAAAGTCCTAAGTGAAAAAATCCAAATGGATCGTGGATTTTATCAACAACACTTAAATGCTAGTTGTGCGTGTGTGTCTGTGTGTGTGTGCATTCTTTATTCTTGTAGAGTGGCTCAAGGCCACTTTTGTGGCATTCAAATATACATACACGCACACACACACATGCATTCCAACAGCTCTCTTTGCATTCGGTTTGTTTTGCTTTTGCTGTTTGTCTTTTGCGGTTTGTCTTTTACTCTTCTTCCAAGTTTCAATGCAGATCTTGTTTCAATGCACTTTTTCGAAGCGAGCTTTTGGACTTTGTGTCTCGCTTTGCCACAATGCTATCAGAGAACTATTCAAATATTTGCAGTGAACGCTGGCTAATTGCACATTTCTTTAAATTAAAAAAAAAACAACCATAAAAAAGTTAGATGTGTAAACTAGATAATATTTATAATTATAATAAAAGATAAAGAAAAGATTTACAAAAAAATAAATACAAAATGCATTTTCTCCTTACGGGTAGGCTTTATTTCGAAGCGAAGACTTTAAACCGCTATGTCTATAAATTGATAAAGGGTTATTTTATTTGTCCGTGACGTCTATCAAGAAATCTTTTTGATAAGAAATATTTATTTATACATTCGAAAACTTATATGACTCAATGTATTTATAAAAAAGAAAAATAGATAAAGAAGAGAAAGCTGACTAATAAATGAATGTGAAACACTTTTTTACTTATTTATTTATCTACTTATGTACTAAACAGTCCAAATGGGCAAAAATGTTTACCAATTTACTGGAATTGAATTAAATTCATGGCACATTGAATTTGATTACAAATGTGCTAGCATAAAAGCAAGTTAATAAAATGTTTGAGCAATTCGCAGATTTATGGAATAAATTCGTTCATTGAAAATAAACAGAAACCCAGAAAGCAAGCCGAACAGGATCGCTCAGCGTTCAACTCAATTCTAATTGCAGTTTAGTCCAGTGGACTGAGTGCTCAGCATATGCTCTCAAGCACAAATTCTCTCACTCTCTGGAAAATATATTTATTATTATTATTTTTTTTTTTTTGTGAGTTCACGTTGTTGCATTGCCATTGGCCGTTGTTTACTTTCTTGTTGCGCTCAAAGTGTCGGGTGAACTTTGGACTCAACATCGACGCTGCCGCCGCCGTTCGTTAAATTTGTTAAGTGACTCCCGCTTTCGAAGCGTCGCAGTCACGGCAGCAGCAGCAGCAGCAGCCTCACAAAATTGAGTAAATAGTTATGCCCAGCAAACCAGTTTAACATATGTATGTTGTTGTTGCTGTTGTTGTTGTTATTGTTGTTTTGTACTGGTTAGATTATATTTTGTGCTTTACCTGTGGACTGCAACTTGTTCACTGCGCATTCGTGCTTTAGTTTTTACTTTTACTTTTATTTAGTTGCTTGTTGCTCCCTTAACCTTAAGTGTTGAGTTGTCGATCAATTAGTGTATTAGTACTAATCAATTGCAATTTACGAAGTACCACTTGTTGTTTTGTATATACATACATATGTATGGGCTAATAATAGCCGGAGGTTTTTCGTATAACGTTAATTGTAAATCGATAAGAGATAATCGCTTTACCGCCGTAAGATGCGTGCCTGCGTTTTGGGCAGCGTGCGACTGTCAACTGCTGCGTCTTCACGTTAACATTTATGCGTAGTTTGGGGTTAGTCTGCTTTAGTGCGCGTTTTGCCTGGAATTGGGGTTGGGGTAAGGGTAGGTATTGGTTTTACAGTGGACTGTGCAACCCCGTGTGGCCCTTAAAACCCAAACCGCTCAAGACGTACGCAGGCGCCAGATTTGGGAAACAATCGACAGGTGGAGCTGAGTGAAAAGCTTGTCAAAGCTCTAGTGGGTTTGTGAGCTGAGCAAAGCTCAAGCATTTTCTAGTATGGCAAAAGCCGGACTTGTGCTTGAGCTTGAGTTAGAGCTTTTGCGCGTTCAGCTGTTCAGCTGTCATAAGTCTACAATGAAAGAGTGAAAGCCATAGACAGAGAGAGAGAGAGAGAGAGAGAGCAAGTGAGTGCTCGACGCCGCTTGAGTTCGTAACGAGCTCGTAGTCTACTTTTAGGTGCGTAGCCGCGCGTAACATACACAACGACTGGGCGCCTCCAGCGAAGCGTTGTCCAAAAATATAATAACTTGTGTGCCGTGCCACTAATTCTTGGTTTTCTTTTTTTTTGTAAATTTTTTTTAAATATAAATACATATTTATAAAATCAAGAAAAACATAAGAGAAAAAAACCAAACAAATTAATGAAAGCCACCGAAAAACAAAGAAAAAAGTGTAGCACAAAACGCGGCGCGTGGGAGAAATGGGACTCGAAGCTTGCAACCTGGGCCGCAAGTCGAAGTCCTAGTCTAAAAGTCGGCAATTGTTGCATATAGCGAAGCGTTTGCCCAATTCCCGTTACATGTCCAATTCCTCTCTCCTCTTGTGGTTGTATTTTTTTTTTTTTCTGTGGCAACTATACTACGTACACACATGTACACAAATATACATATACTTACATATATACGTATGTATTAATATCTATGTCTATTTTTTTTACTTTCCCTCTACCTTAAAAAAAAACAACAACAACAATGTGCAGTGCACAAAAAAGTGAAGTGATTAAAAGTAATCAAAATTAATAAATAAAAAAAGTAAAAATAAAGCATCGGCAGCAAAACACCGAGAACACAACAAAAAAATAAGTAAAGAAGCAAAGCAAAGGAGCCCGAAAAAAAAAAACGGAATACATTATTATTATCCGCATAAAAGCAATCAAAAAAGTAACAGCAACAAAAGGTAATCACTAAAGAGCCATTGCCGCCAACTTCCCACCTCCCCCCTCCACCACTATCCTCTTTTGCTCTGTCTTTCTCTCTCTCTCTCTGTCTCTGTCTTTCGCTTACACTTTCGCGTGTACTTCATGTATTGTGTAATGAAGTTGAGTTTGCCTGCTGTTTCAGCTTCTTCTTCAGTATTTTTTTTTTTTTTTGAGGACGCCGACGTCGCCAACGACGCCAAACGGAATGTGCGAAAGTTAGACACATGCGTATGTGTGTGGAGGGGGGAGGGGGACGGGGTTACGCACTTAACGAAAGAGAGAGCGACATAAACACACTTGTAATTGGTGTCTTGGAGTGTTGTTGCTGTTGTTGTTGTTGTGTTTACTGCTGCTGAGAGCGTTGCTAGGCAGAATGTTCGAACAGCAACAAAGCAAAAAGTTTGACTATTTGATGTATTTGCTGTTTTTGTTCGGAGCCGAAATGTGTGTCAGTTGTTGTTAAGGCACTAAGACTATTTCAACAGCACCCCCCCCCCCCCGCTACGTCGCTCTTTTCACAAAAAAAAACCAAAAACCAGAACAACAATTTCTTTTTCAAGTGCAGCCTAAAAGTATGCAGCAGAAAAAACTAAAGAGAGCACAATGCTCTGCTGCGGTTGCATAAGTGTCATCCACACACAAACACACACAGGGAACGCGTACAGTTTGAGAGGAACTGCTGTTGTTGGTGTACGAAACGCGCCAATGCTTAAGGTTGCAAAAGGGTTAACAGCAACAACAACAATGAACAAAATATGATGACGAAGAAGAAGACGAAGCTGAGCTGCCAGGCAAATAAAGACAGCGACGTTGACGTTGACGCTGAAGCTGAAGCCGAAGCCGAAGCTGACAGCGCTGCCAGCCTGACTGGGCGAAATACAACGTCACATAAACACAGCCAGCTCGTTAGCATGCGTGTGTGTGTGTGTGTGTGTGTGTGTGTGTGTGTGTGTGTGTGTGTGTGTGTGTGTGTGTGTGTTTGTGTGTGTGTGTGGCGTTGTGCGGTTGGCGAAATGAGGGAATAATAAAACAGGAAACTTCAACAGAAAACTACTTAAATATTTAAACCAATTGCGCAAAAAGTGGAGAAAGTGGAGAAAGTGTCACAAACACAATGACAAAATCAAATAATAAAATAAGAAAAAAACAAAGAGTAGAAGCCAAATGACAGGCGAATCTATTGGCGTGTGTACAACAACAATAACAGCAAACAAACATTGGCGGCGGAGTTGGATGTGTGTTGCCGTCTTTTTTTTCTGCTCTTTTTACTGTTAACAAATAAAATAAATGAAATACACAAAAAACTCTGACAGAAACGGCTCGGAAATTCATTGTTGTTGTTGTTATTGTTGTTGGTATCTTTTTTAGCATACATTTTTTATGTAGTCTGCTTGTCGGCCGCAATGCAAAATTTCCAATTATTTGTTCGTCATATTTTGCATTTCTACTCGCCAACCAGTGTGTAAGACTGGCTATATTTCGTGAGCCAAGAAAGGCATTTTTATGGTAATAATTTATGGTTTTTTAAATAGCTTCTGCAGTCTTTCTCAAATTTAATAAATATCCAATTTTGTACACAACATTTTGCACCAAATAATAATAGATACAATTAGATTTCCTTACAATAATTAATACCCAAATTGTTCACAAATTGCAATATTTGCAGAATGCTAGTAAAAAAACAAAAATATCTATCCAAATTTTACTAAACAACATTTTTATTTGTTTTTTTCAGAAACATTTTATTTTATTTTTTATCTTAATATATAGAAACTTGTCTGATTTGTCTTTTCATCAATAGTTTTGAGCAGTCGCTTTGCATACTTAAACAAATTTCGGAATTTGAGACTTGGACACGTTTTTAAATTTTATTTCCTTTTATTTTCCATTCATTTTTACGATGCTTTCATGAACAATTCCTGCTCCTTTTCTCGCCAGACTTATTCTGAGGAGCTTTAAAATGAATAAGCAGGGTATTTTCCAGCGAAGTCCAATCTCAATTTACCTAATTTATCTGTGCATATTTAATATGACAAATCGTTAATGTGATTTGTGCGTGTGTGCGTGTGCGTGTGTGTGTGTGTGTGTGTGTGTGTGTGTGTGTGTGACGGTTGTTGTGGCTAATGAAGTGTAGGCCACGCTTATGGCTTGACTAACTCGACTAGATCCTAAACTCTCTCCATCATCTATTTCTCTCTATCATTCGCTCTCTCTCTCACTCTCTCTCTCTCTAATTCTCCCTCTCTCTTTGGAGAGACTCTGTGTGAAACAAGTTTATTTATTGTTGCATAACAAGCAAAGCCAAATCCTAAGTCCATGCGTAGACCCATCACATTTGCACTCGCAGTCGAGTCAAAAAGCAAAGCCAATCAATCAGTTTGGTCCCAGATTCCTTGGGTTTGGGGGCAGGCAGCAGCTGCATGGCCACAGGCTGCCCTTGCAGGGAGCCGGAAGGGGAAGTCTCTGTGAAATTCGCTTGTGCATTCATCTATGATGACTGCGAGAAATGTACAGAATTCAGTTACAACTTGTCACATAAGCACACACACGCAGTGACAAAAGGGAGGTGGGTGGTGGCCGGGGGTTAGTTTCGGGCGATTTTCGGTTGAATTCCAAAAGAGTGTAAATCTACACATTGAACAGCAGCCGTTGTTAAATAGATTAAACGAGCTCTGCCAGTTACTCTTGGCTTATTATTAAGTTGGACAGTTGGCAGCACAGTTTGAGCAGCACTGCGGTTTCTTGTTGCTGTTTCAAAGTCATTTAATATGTTTCACTGGACGCAAATGTATATTTTTAATAAGTGTAGAATCGATCAACATTATGTATTATAATTTATGACAATTCAATATTATTACAATTCTCATTTTATTATCATTGTTTGCGTTATTGCAATTGTTTTGCATAATAATATTGCAATTTTTCTTCTCTTTATTTTTGGGCACTCGAATTAAATATGTTAATAAGACAAAATGAATTTCACAGATATTCGCTTACAGGAATGTTTATGGACAACTGTCCGTGCTTCAATTCCATTTAAAAATTTCTCACGTGCAAACACAATTTTAATGCAATTTCTCCGAAACTGAATTTATTAAAACTGTGCAAAACAGAATTGTAAATATTATATGTGCACACACACACACATACACACACACATACAGATACACAGATACACATATAAATACATGTTTATGTTTGAACTGAGCGCAGTTAAGCCAAAGCCAAAGCCAAAGCCGAAACTGAAACTGAAACTGAAAAAAGGCATTTATGCATTTTGTAGAATATCTGTTCGTATGCATAAATTGAGTTAAGCTTCAAATGATTGAGGTTTATTTTAAACTGCACAAGTCGAACAACAGCAACAACAACAACAACAACAACAACAACCAGTTTGTGGCCAAATTGGCATTGTGAAGTTGACCAAGGGAAGAATTCATTCTCGATTTAATGCACAAGTCAATATTGGAGACAATAAATAAAAATCAAAGTCAGCTCTTTAATTAATATTTAACTATCTAAAATGATGATTATTCGAGCTACACATTTGCTGCTGGCGATGCGTCTTATCTCATTATCCTGTTATTATATTTGCTGTCCTTAATTATTATGCAGTATAATAAATATTATCGACTGGAGCCTTCTGACTTGCTATTGATGAATGTTCGTTAAGCAGATGACTGCAGCAAGTCTATGTTTAGCTTGGGGCAGCAAATTGATACAAATGTGGAACTGAAACTGGAAGCCGCCCCAGTTTTGAATAACTTATGCGTTATGCATAACGCATAAGCCCCGTACAAGTTCTGTGCCCCATCAAATGCCAGTAATCTGGCAGGCCACAAAAAGAAAACATTAAATACAAATGTGTAAGCCAAGTAAAACAATATAAATGTATATCAAATATATATATATATATATATATATATGAATAGATGTGTAGTTTCAGGGCGTATACTTGCCGCTGTGGCATGTGTAGATTATATTTTTCGGTCAATACACAATTGTCACGTGTCGCGTTCTGTTGTTGGCCATATTTCTGCGCAAGTAGACCGCAAACAAATCAATTACCAACCTTCTTTTACATCAGACCACAATCCGCACCCCCTCCACCCACCCCCCTCCATCCCCACCACCTCAACCCCCGCACAGAATGTGGCAGGTTTGCCATATCCGTTGGCCATATTGGAAGGCCATGTGCCTTCCGCTTCCGCATCGGTCAACTGCTGGTGCAGGCGACTGCTTCCTGCTTCCAGGCTTAACTCTTCTATGTCTCCATTTCCATCTCTCTTTCGCTTTCGCTTTCGCTTTCGCTTTCTCTTTCTCATCATCTGCCCTTGCCCCTTGCCCCTTGCCCCTTCCAGCCTTTAGTTTTATTTTGGCTGCAATCGCACCAACAGCAATATTTGCAAATTGTGCAGGCCTTGGAGAAGGGGCGGAGTGGGGTGCTGACCACCTGCTGACCTCCATCGTTATTTTCTTTTTCTATTTTTTTGTTTTTGGGCATATCCTGTCCTTGTCCTCGTTGACCTTGTGTCAACTGCTGCCGCTGAAGATATCATCGCTTCTGTCGGCTGTGTCTCAAAACAAGTTTATTAACAGTCTAATGCCCGTGCCACCCGCCGCCGCCCACTTCCACCCACTGCACCACTCGATGGCGGAATTTTATAGCCCCCTAGCGGCAGCAGCACATGTTTATAGATCGACAGCGCCTGCCAAACCCAGCGGCAACAGTTTGAGCTGCGCTCTTCGACGGACCATGCAACAAATGAGCACCTTTCTTGGCACAACAACAATGGCACAGCAAAACTAAGCGCAACCTTTAAATAATTCAATTTTAATTAAGCTCTATGCAAATATAAAATTACTATCTCAATTTATATATATATATATATATTTATATATATTTATGTATTTTGTGCAAGTCACGTATATAGAAATATATTCAGAAGAGACGAATGCAGAAATCAAAACCAAGTCGAGAAGACTTATCTAATGGATATTTAATGTGGAAGTGATACCAACTCGGACTGAGCACGAAAAACTGTCAATTTTGCCCATGGTGCGTTGTCGCCGTTGAGTCGCCGTTGAGTCGCCGATTGTGGCCGTAGCATACTTTTCAGCGCTGCTTGGTCAAGCACGTGCGCAATATGTAAATTTTTATTCGGGACTGTGCTTTTTGCTCTTTTATTTGTATATTTTATATATTTGTATACACGCATATTTATACATACATACATACATATATATATATATATATATATACATATATTCGTTTTCTTTTGCTTGATGTTGGTTTTATGTAAATGCGTAGTGTGTTTTGTGTGTGTGTGTTGCTGCCTAAGCAGCTTGTACGCTCACATGCGCTCGCTTGCTCATTGCTTTTAATAGCCAACAACACGCCACGCATTAATTTATGACTTTGCCCGGCACTGTTGTTGTTGTTGTCGTTGTTGTTCGTGGGGGAAGGAGATGTTTCAGGAGGCGGGGTAGGGAAGTAGCACTCTGTGTGTGTGTGTTGTGAGTGTTTAGGGATGCAAAGCTTTTAAGAGACTCTGCGAAGGCAAAAAGCAAACGCTTTGCGCGGCAGTATAATTAAAAATTAAAGCACTCGCTTTTTGGCTCGTGTGCTAGCAGTGCATGCCAAACTGTTGACGCCAGCAAGTCGTCTGCCTAAAAGTCGCAGCATACTTTTCGGCTGGCGCTGTAAAACTATTACACTCTCATTGTTGCTATTGTTCAACGGTTTGCTTGTATTTCTTGTTTCCTTGCTTGCTCTGCGGTATATATATATATTTATATATTATGTATGTATACATATATATATATTTTTTTTTTGTATTTTAGCGACGGCGCGACAGTGGGGCTAGGGGTGTGAGGGGTGCGAGTATGGTTTGTGTTTCCTTATGCCTTTTTCTTTGCGTTGTTTTTGTTGCCAGCAATTTGTCGTTTGCTCGTATTTGCCTTGCTTTGGCCTATTGTTTGCCTTGTCTATATGTGTGCGCATGTGTGTGTGTGTGTGTATGTTTTTGCTTACTTTGTCAATATTTTTTGGCGTGAGCCTTTGCTTTTAGCCACATGACAAGTCAATATGGCAGTTCCACTATAAAACAAAGCACACTTTGCCCAGTTGATGTCGCCGTCTCAGCTTCTGATTCTGATTCTGTTTCTGTTTCTGATTGCGATTGTGATTCTAGTTCCGCAACAAGATAAAGCGCCGAACTTTTTCTATCGTTCTGCATGAGAGCCCTGCTAGAGGGTATTATAATTTTGACCTCTTATGTATGCACACACACACACACAAACACATCCGTAGCCGGATGTTTATTTGTTTTGATGTTAAATTTGAAATAAACAATAAAATAAATAAGCAAATATTTTGTTTGATCTAGCATGAATAATAATTTGGATAACTGCTTATCGATTAAAGGGGTTCTTTGACTATAAATATATATCACATCCAATTGACTCGCAATTGACTTATCCAAGCTGAATATTATCAGCCATTTACTATCACAGCCACAATCGAATATTGAATTACATTTGAATTGGTGTGTGAGCTGGCAAGTGTGCAAGAGTATTTCGTTTTCAGTGCTTCCTTTTGCTGTTTTCCTTTCGGGCTTGTGCTGGTTGCTGCTTTTATTTTGTTGTCGCGTCGCATCGCGTCGCGTCGCGCAATCGAAAAAGTTTTTATGACACAATTTTGGATTGTGTTGCCATTTGCTGGTGCTGCTTCGTCGTCTTCTTCTTCTTCTGTTTCTTCTTGTCGCTGCTTGGCACACTTTCGATATTCGATTTGGTATCTAGTTTTGGGGTTTAGGGTTGCCGTCCAACCGGACGGACGGATTGACAGACAAACTGACTCACAATCGCGCCGTTCGAACTTTGGAGCTGTCCTTTTGCTCAAGCACAAAAGAAGAAACAAAAAAACCCTTAATAGTTTGAGCGGCAGGCGGGGAGCGGCTTGGAGTAGGCGACTCACCCATTTGGCTGCTGTGTGTGTGTTTGTGTGTGTGTGTGTGTGTGTGTGTGTGTGTGATTGTGTGTGATTGTGTGTGTGACTGCTATTTTTAGCTGCCCCATTGGGGCGTCAAAACTGGGGCGTCGAGTGTGGGCGTGGCCGGCGCACATGGAAGCAGCACAAGGATACAAAATATGTCGTTGGGGCCTCAATGTAAAGAAGTTGCACGCCAAAGAAACGCCAAGTCATGCGGCAACTTGGCCAGCCGACAACGGCTGAGGGGGTTTTCTTCTTTTCATTTTTTTGTTCACTTTTTTTTTTTTTGGGTTTGTGCAGTGTTTAGACAGTGCAGGCGAAAAACGACGTTTTGCAATTTTGCGTTGCAGCAACGCGAACCAATTCAAAAAGAAAACACAACTCAAGAGAAAATTATGTGTTGCATACTTACGTGCACGCCGCACTGACCTTGCGTGTGCTGCAGACCGTGCCGCGGGCAGGGGCGGGCCACGGCCGTTGCCGGTTCTGAGGTGTAAAACGAAAAAACTTGGCCAGGTGTGCGTCAGTCGCTGTGTGTGTGTGTGTGTCTGTGTGTGTGGCTGCGTGTGTGTTTCCATATATTTTATTGTTGTGCACGTTTTGGGAACAGTTCTAATTGGATAGGGAGAGACGCTGGGCGCCGGGCCCTGGGCCACACGCGAATCGATAAGAAGAAACCGAGGGTTGGTCGGTAGGGGGTGGGCAAAGCTGCGCATTGAATTTAGCTGCAACATTGCCGGGTGCAATGAAGCGAACAGCGAACCCAAAAGCTGATAAGCCGCCGCAACAATCAAATCAAATCAACTTACATCAAGTCAAATCACGTTCCCACCCATTATGGCGTGTGCTATGTGAACTAGCCCTAACCCAGCCCAAAATGGCCAGTTCCACTTGGTAGCCGTTGACTCTAACTGAAAAAAAAAAACAGAAAAAAAAACCGAAACAAAAAATCGAAAAAAAGCCACTCTTGACTGATTTGTGAGTCGCTGAAAGAGCTGTGGATGAAATGAATAAGCATGTGATTGATTCCATTGTGCGTGCCCGAATGTGTGACAAACTAAGCGTTTAATGGCCTAGAGAACCGAGTATACATATTTCTGCACTCACACACACACACACACACACACACAAACACACATTTACGAGGAGTCTTCATTACTGCGAAACTTGTGGCAGGTCCCTTGGCGAGTATTAATCTTAAATTGTAATCGATAGCTGGTCGGGCAAACATTTGCCCCTTTAATTCAGATTGAGTATTTGTCTAACAAGTCTCCACTACTGGTGTAGGTAACACGCCATTAGCAACGTAAAATTATAGCTGTTAGTATCGATATTGATCGATGTCGATGATGCGATCACTGGGAATTCATCGATACTAATAAAGTGAAGTGAACCGACGTATTTAGGAGTAGTATTTAATTTCACTTTGTTCATGATCGAAGTTCTACTTTGGCCATGGAATTTCTTTGATTTCTAAGATGGTTTTAAGTTTGATTTTGAGTTGTTATGCTTCCAATTCCGGAAGCAAACAGGTAATTTCATAAATATTTCCCTTATCCCATTGCCATTATTTCCTATATACTAAGGAGCACCCGGTCAGCCAAAGTACTTTGTCTTGACGGAGATATTATTCTTAGTATATTAGATAAATCCATACGCTTAATAAGTTGACACTAACAAGTTTAACAACTTGACGTTTATATATATTCCTTATCAGGATCAACAGCCGGGTCGATAAAGACATGTCCGTCTGTCTGTATGAACACACGGCTCTCAGAGATTTTAGGAGCCAGATACTAAAGCCAAAACAAGTTCGTTAAATCGATATCAAAATCGATAACTACCTCCTTTTCGCGGATATCGAAACATTTGGATTTACAATCGCTTTCGCAAGCCAGTTAGGATCTGTTCGGGCTTGTGAATAAAAGCAGGCGTGTTCAGGTTATATCCCCTGTCGAGCTCACCCGACTACAGCTTTCTCACTTGATTTTTTCTTTCTTTTTTTTGGTGGTTAATCAAGTGGCTGGCCTACTTAGAAGAAAGCCCAAGGCAGTTGAAGTCGAGTAAACTTACTCTGGCAAGGCCCGACACGCAGAGGGTCGATACACAAACCCCAATCCTGACCCTAGGCCTGGGCGTCGCCTGCCACAATCAAGGTTAAGCATATGTACGTGCATACAGTTATGCGAATAGAACAACAGCCATATATAAAGTACACATAAATAGTGATATATAGCTAAAGAAATATATATATATATATATATATATATATATATATATATTCTATTTATATATAGAGAAAGAGAGAGAGAGAGTGCGACGGTATTGATAGCTTGGGCTTCGCTGGCGGCGGCAGGAAATGTTAATCAATTAGCTGGCTATGCCCGAGACATCGAATGCTAAAGGCCGGATCCATAAACAACTTAACCGATGGTGTTCACTATCTTAAAGGCCCTGAGCGCAATAGCTAACGTCTGACTAGGCTGCACAATTGAGTGGAATCCAGGCTAAACATTCATCAAATGATTTTTAGATTGCTGCATTTTTCTGAAGAAGACGCATATCTATTTATTTACCACTTAAATGCAATTGTCAACAGGACTCGTATTGAAAAATCGACAGTATTTAACACGCTAAAGTAGACGTCGTCGATCCCATAATTTACATACAGACTAGCCGAGTAAATATAGCCTTATCTCTTTCATTCTCCTCATTTTGCACACACAATTTTTGTATAATTTCAACTGCCTCAATTTTAAAAATGTCTGTGGCCTATTCTAATTTCATATGATTGATATGAAAGGTTATTAAAATACCTTTCCAAAAATTATAAAATTGTACTCGATGTACAAATATTGGGTTGCATATCCGTCCCTTCTGGATTAGACTTAGAACAACCTGTGGAAAGATGTGTGTTAAGTTGTGGGATCGGGATAGGCGTAAACTTACTTGTCACCAATTTCGATACAATGTTCAGTGATGAAATGGAAAAAATCTGAACAAAACTTTATTAAATGTACAGAAATAGAACGTATTTTGAGCTCTGCACTAAAACTTACACGTCAGCAAATTAACTTTGGTCTAACCTATACGCTTCTTAAGATCCACACTTTCGCTGTGTTCAGAATGGATTTGAGCCGTTTTCCTAATATTTCCGTTATGCTAGTGCAGCACAATAAATTGAGTGTTTTTTCCACTAGTAAAATACTTTTGCCACCCAATCAAGGTTATTCGTTGGCCACTTGAGGTGCATAATTGTCATAACTTTCACTAGAATAGTTGCTACAATCATGCAGAAATTGTAATCAAACCTTAATCCAAAAATGGGCTGAGTATCCACTTTGTCTTTGAGGAACATCAAGTTTATTCTTCAGCTGAATGCTTTTAATTTCAGTTTATCTTTTCAGCTTTTCTTTCGATTTTCTTTACCTTTTCCATTTTCTTAATGTGAGTCTATTTTGAACCCTATATCAATTCGCCGACCCCTTCTCCTATCTATCCGATATCTTAAGACACATTGATATGAAACCTAAGTACTTATCTATATATGTATTTGTATACATTCTTAACTTGGCATTGCTCGAGAAAAGGTGGACAGCACTCAAATACATTGCAGATTGGATTGACATATATATGTATAAATATATATTTATATCGTCCCAAGCCAACCATTTATTCTGTTCGTTCGTGCCAACCGTGCTAAAGCAAGGCGTAGCCACGCCCCTCTTCCCTCTTCCCTCGACACGCAGACAGAAAACCCATTGTCCTTATGTGGTCTTTGTTTTCTGAGTTGTGTTTTGTGTAATTGTTGCAACAATTGTGTATGCGCCAGCTACTGCGCCGAGGGGTCAAAGGGGCAAACCCAAAACAAATAAGCAAAGCATATTATGTATCGCGATGCTTCAAGCTATGCCACAACAGCAACAGCAACTGCAACGGCAGTAAAAACAATTACAACAATTGTTGCCTGGTTGGCGCAAAAATGCTGTAAAATGGAAATAACGAAAGAGTGGCAAGCAGTGAGAGACAGACAGAGAGATAGAGAGAGAGAGGGAGAGAGAGAGATGAAGAGAGATAAATAGAGAGATTGTGAGGGGAGGTGAACTAGTTTGAGGCAGTTGCGTATATATTACTGCTTTCTGCTGCACATGCAACTAAGGTGAGATTAGATTTAAGCGGTGGCATGCCACTGCTCGCACATTACATTAGACAATGCATTTAATGAAATGTCACAAACATTGACAGGACGACAACCTGATCGGGTGATTGACTTAATCCAGGAAGGAGCACGCAGGAAGAAGCTCCTGTCTGTTTGCAGATGGAACTTGTCAATAGCTTGGACCGTAATAATCTTGGTAATTGGTCAGCTGCAGGGGTGTGTGAGTGTTTGTCCGGCTAGAGCTGAAAGTAAGTGGGATTAAGTCAACTTCACTTTGGGCATCCTACAATGAATTTTTCGCAAAAATGCTTAGACACCAGCCACGACATAGGATGGAAATTAGTTGCTTGTCTTCTTCGAGAGGTTTTTTGTTTTCTTTTTTTTTTCTCTTTTTTTTGTAAGATAAAACAAATCAACGCTGGCAATTCATGTTAATAATAAGAAACTCCAAACAGACAACGAGACAGGCACAAAGGCAGTTTGCCAAGAGGCACACAGACAAGCCAGGACAAGGCAGGATGGACAAGAAACTGAAAACAAGCAACAAGCAATAAGGGCGAACAAGACCAAGCTGCAGCCTTGGCACCGATTGCAAAAAGCTCTTAACTTTTACATACCTTCAATAGACGACTTTAAACTGTGTGACTATGCAAAACGGGCCAAAAAGCTTATAAATATTTAAATGTAAATATTTAAGTAGCTAACAGCGTCAGAAGTAGCCAAAGGTAAGACACTTGAAAATGACGATGCGAGCTTGAAAATATGAAAATGCCCGGGTGCTGGGCTAATTTAATGGAGTAGAACTGAGTCTCTCGTTTGGGTGGTTTGGCTGACTGCCTGCTGCCAGCCAGCTTGCCAGTTGACTGCTTCATTTACTTGATGACAATGTCTCATAAATAATGCGGGTGCCCAATTAATATTTAAAGCCCAACGGAAATTGAATGTGCGCCCAATGTGAAAGAAGAGACGAATTTATAGCACTGGCTTAAGGCTGCCTTTCATTGCAATAAATAGACTGATTAACAGCACTGTCTAAATATCTAGTTGCAATTACTAAGCATTCAAATGTGACACAAAGGAACCGCCCAAAGAAATATTTCAAACGACCAAATGCAGATCTTAACTCCATCGTTTAGATAGCAATCGTACAGCTTCGCCTACCTGGACTGGACAGCGTAGCAGATGAGTATGTCTAAAGCCAAACCCCATTTTAGGAATCACAAATTGAATTCTTAGCTCGAACGCAAGTAGTAAAGATGTTCGTTTTTGACCTCACTCATTTGGCCTTCGCAAAGGCTAACGGTTCGTGACCAGATGGGGGAGGCAGAGCACAGGAAAATAACTGGTCGAGAGGAGCTCAGCATTGACTTTTCTTTCACCTCGAATTGCAAGTCTGTTGCACGGCATTTTAGAGTCCATTTGGCTTGGCATCTTGGCCACTTGGCCTTGCCACTCATGTTAATTTTTATGACGTACTTTAAGTGAGCCGTTAAATAAAAAGCGAGCAGCCCAAGCAAAAAAGGGGCGACACGTTTGTGGCCGATGCGGTGGCTTATCGCAGTAACAAATTAAAATGTATGAGCAACCCATTGAGAGGCTAACGAAAGGACCGAAAAGGAAATGGGAATTGGAATGGGTCTGCCATTGACTCTACACCTCTCGGTCTTTGTGGTCGTTGTGCTTTGTGGGGCAAGGTGAACACGCTGAAAGGCAAACGTTGACGCGTGGTTACCGTCACCAGCGTCAGAGTCAACGACGGCGGCAGCGTCGTCAACGTCAGAGCTACAACTCAACGTGTGGTTGGTGGGTCGGTCATTTGGTCGCCAAATGACATGAACGTCAACAGGCCAAAGTCAAAGTAGCTGTGGTAGATGTAGTGTGGTAGCGACACCCCCCAACGCAGACCATCCACAATCTACCACCCGTCCCAACAGCTGCCGATCCGTTCTGTACTACAGTGCATGCTCGATAGTAAGAACAACTTGTTAGTGCAAATAATCATCAAATCAATCTATCATCGAATATACCCAAAATTATGTTACTACACTAGAAACTCGCCAAACCTGTTAACGCCTATGATAACTCACCTTATTATTCAGACTATCCTAATCAGACCTATCCTAATTTAAGGGTGCAAGCCTCTAAAATGCTGAAGAACAAAAATATATCTAATTTCCAGAGTGTTTTTTGTAATTTATTTTATTGATAAACATTATTATTTGAAGATTTCGAATAAACAATCATTTTAAAAATCTGACGAGTTTCCATTTCAAAGATGAAGCATCAACGAAACACATTACTAAAGTATAAAAAACCACTATGTTTTTGGTGCTGTCGATTTATGGCAGATTCTTCCTAAATTTAGAATTTGTATATATATTATTATATTTAGAAATTACATCCAAGAAAAGCTTTTGTAAATGTTGGGGCGATTTTCTAAAATACATGTTGAATTTCAATTCTGTTATGGATTTATTTTTTAGCTAGTTGAGACAACTTTGATCTTTGGACTTATTTTGGGTTAGGATTGATGCGATAATATAGAAGTCATATGTTGCTGTTTATCACGTTGCAGTTAACGGGCGATCACTGTGCTTGCCAAAGCCACAGCATCATTCTGTATTTCGCCGCCCAGTGGGCGAAGGAAGAGATGTGTGAGGGCGACAGCTTTGCGGTACTTTCATTTAGAATGGACGTGTAGGTGACGACGTTGGGTTGAGATGGTTGCTTGACACGCCCTTCGCGCCACCCTTTCAAATATTGACAAATTTTTGACAAGTGTCAAAAAGGGTGTGCCAAATGCTGTGCTGACGTCATGGCCAATGGTGCTGGCTAGTTGGAGAAGCTGTTATTTTCTTGGACACAAGGTGTTGTGTACGCCTTAATTAAGGCTCTAAGAAGCTTAATCCAAGGCAAAGTTCAAAACTGGGTCATGTCACAATGCACTTGAATAGCTCCTAGTTCAAAACTCCTTGGTGTCTCCTGCTCGGCAACTTGTTCGACCAAATCGCGTTGGCAAACGCAATAAAATCCAAAAATTCATGAATGCCTGAGAGCGTTTTTTGGCCAACGGACAGCAACTACAAGCAGACCGGCACAAAATGACCTTTCGCTGGTGTGTTGCTTAAATTTTGATGAATAAAAGATAACTGAGCTCATTATACACAAGCCAATAAACAAGAGCAACATCATCATTAAAAGTTAAAACAACAACGGAGAGACTCGTTTCCTTCCCCATTCGAGTTCGAGAGTAATGAACATATATTTTCTTACTAGCACTTCACTTGCTCAACTTACACACACACAAACTGCATTTACATCCAGAAAGAAAAATCGAGCCGAATTTCCCATTTCCACCAAGGGTAATTCACCTTTTTATTTAGAAAGTTTATTTGTAAAAATCAGAGAGTTTCTCTTTCCGAATTTCAGGGTACAATTTCCTAAAACGATTTAGAAAAAACAGTTTCTGAAAATTAAATAGATTTTTCTCTGTCTTGGTGGCATTTTCAATGTTGATCAATGGTATTTCAATGTACTTTATATGTAATCGATTATCGGTTATCGCATTGCATGTATGCTGGGGAAACGTTCAAAGTTGTCGATAAAGTGAAATAAAACCTGATGTGGATATAAACCAAACAACAGCTTAAATACCCATCCTGAAGTCTGCCTCAGACAGAACGTAATCAAGTACAAATGTACACTTTATGGAGTAGTAGTTGGGGCCTTTCGTTCAGGTCATAGTAACATTATAATCTGGGCATGCTTGGTTGCGCCCCAGCTTCATGCAATTGTCAGTGAATTAAAGACGCAAGCAGATGTTCAGCTAAGAAAATTCACATTACGTATACGACCTGTTTGTTGTGGCTGCAACAAATGCATTAATAATTGATGGCAATAATTGCACGGGATTTGCACAACTTCTGCATTGATGCACATGCAAATTAATGTGATTGTTTTATCGGCAACCGAAAGCAAAACAAAACATATTTGAGATTTTCCAATTCTTTTTATTTAAGCGCACAAATGGAACTTAATCAAGTTAAAAGGCAGTATTTAAATTATGAATATAAAAAAATGCAGAATGGTCCGCCTGTCTGTCTCTCTCTCTCTCTCTCTCTCTCGCTCTCCCTTTCTCTCTCTCTCTCTCTCTCTCTCTCTCTCTCTCTCTCTCTCTCTCTTTGACTCTATAAGTATAACTTGAACGCAATGCTTTTATTTATGCTATTTTTTGCTAAAACAATTGTTTTATCTTTGCAGTGCCATATGCAACCGATAAGACTGTGTGAGGTGGTCGACAACAAGCAGCAGCTGCAACAACAACAACAGCAAAAACAACAAACAACAAAAATAAACAAACAAGAACAAGAGCAATAGCATCAAAACTAAAAGTTCGCGTCGCGTAGCGTGTGTGTGTGTGTGTTTGTGTGTGTGTGTGTGTGTGTGTGTGTGTGCGAGTGTGTGTGTGTGTGTGTGAGTGTGTGTATATCAGAGTGTGTGCGTGTGTTAGTGTGTTAGTTTCCTAGACAAAATGGCGGACGGCCAGCGCAATGAAAATGCAGCGCTGCTCAGCAACAGAGTCGCCAGCATCTAAGCGAATGCTCAAAGATCGAGCAGGGAACCGCCCCACAGCACACAGAGGGACAGCAGCGCAAGGCGGAGTGAAAGAGGAGGAGGAGGAGCAGGCGGCAGGCGGCAGACGGCAGGCAGCCACATCCATCCATCAACCATCCAGCTGCAGCAGGTGCAGCGTTCAGTTACCACTTCCAGTCATCGCGGGGCGGCGACGCGGCATAGCAATTAGGCAGGCAGCAAAATGCCTGGCGGACGACGTGGACTGGTTGCGCCGCAAAACACTTTTCTCGAGAACATCATAAGGCGCTCCAATTCGCAGCGTAAGTAAACAAACAATAGAAAACCACCTCCACCTGCCCCATTCACATCAGATTTCAATTCCGACAAAAGCAAACTTTATCGATAGTCAATCCGATCAAACTGTACACTCAAAAAAAAAAAAACAAAAATCGCTGCGAAACTTACAAATTAATATTGGAAAGCAAACTAGGTTTATGTTTTTTTTTTGTCGCAATATTTTCTATTATTAAGAAATGCATTTGTAAAGCGTAGAAATTCAAACCGAGTTTGTTTTTGGAAAAATCCGTTCTGGAATCCAGAAAATAGTAATGAAATTTAGTCTCCCGACTGATGTTTTAGAGTTTAGCTGCTATCTTCTTTTCAGTCCGCGTAGCTCAGTGGAAAGAGTCGAAATTTTTACACTATTTTTATAAGTTATTTTTATTTATTTTAAGTGTAAGAGAAACCCACACGGAAATCAAGAAATGCAATTCTTGGTTTTATTAGAAAAAAGTAAAATTCATGTAAATTTGTATAAAATACCATTCTAATTAGTCAAGTTAAACAAAGAGATTTCAAAATGTACATTACTAAATAAATACCATATTAGTTATCCAAATTAAATATATAAAATTGTTTATATCGAACTACTTCCGTTGGCTGACATGCAACATGTAATCAGTCGACATTAAGGAGATAATGATGGATGTCGTTGAAAGACACACTTGTTGAATAAGGATGCCGCAGCACACTTTAGACCACTTTCGAGTCTAAACCGCAGTTCAGATCCAATCCATATATGTACCAATAAAAGGGACCAGGTAGTCTGTTTGAAAATTACATTCCTCTAAGCTCAGCACTGACACGCCCATTTGTGGTCAGTTGTGGTCCAACATTCTGCGATTGCCAGTTTGGAATGAAAGGGGACAATGGGGGACGATGGTCATAGGGAGAGCTATGTGAAGGGGCTGGGAATGAAAATGGAAATGGAAATGAGAAAGGGAATGGAAGATGGCGATGCCAAAGCCAATGCAAACAGCATGTGAAATGATTTTCCGTTAAGTTGTCAACGCTCACAGCTTCGTACTCAGTCTGACACCTCGCGCAGGGCTTGTGTGCGTGCGTGCGTTCATGTGTGTGCGTGTATGTGTGTGTGTGTGTGTGTGTGTAAGGGATGCTGGCTAAGCACACACACACACACACATACACGTATGCCATTGACAGCAGCCTAACTCTATAAATAGACACACGTCCCACGAAAGCACCCCCAACTCACCCGCCAGACACGTCGACTGCGGAGCTGACATCGCCCCAGGGCCAATTAAAACGGCGGCAGCAACCTGTTGACCAACTGAACAAAAGAAACGAAATGGATGTGGTAGGATGGGGTGGGGAACAGGAAGGTGAAGGGGAAGGGGAAGTGGAAGGGGAAGAGGAAGGCGTAGAGGATTATGTAGGTGTACATAGGGTACAGGAACAGTAACAGAAATAGAACACACAAAGTAATAGGATTGTGCATGGGAATAGAATTGTGAAATGAAACAGTAATGCAAATTGGAATTACAGATTGGGTGGCATAACTATATAAGCGGGATTTAAGCGTTGACTATATCGGGAAATGGCCATAAAATAGGATTACGAAGAGAAATTGCATCAGCGAGCAGCTATAAGATGTTTCCGACTACAAATAAGTATGGTAATATGAGGCTAGGCATAGGTTAGATAATCAATAAATCGGAGCAGAGACAAAAAGAGAGAGTAAATAGAAGTGTAGAAAATAGCACCAAAGAGAAGCTATATGATGGATGATATGATGACTAAGATATATATATAAAGCACTATGGAGCTAGATAGGACTAGATAAGAATTGGAAGATAATAGGAATCGAATTGTAGATAGACATATCCATCTAGGAATACCACGATGATGAGAATGCAGAATGGAAAGACAAACTAAAATAGTAATAAGATGTGAGCAGAAACAGCAATAAGCTTGAGTGGATAGGATGGGTTGTGAGGCTGATGGATGAATGGAAATTGATGAAACTGATGAAACTGATTATCTAAAGCCACTCATAAATCACACATTCGAGTGCGTACACAGACATGTGCATATTAATTGCATAACCCAATTCTCGACAGTCGGTTACATTTTACAGCAGCAGTCGCAAGATATTAGCAAGAGCAACAAACTGACAGCAACAAGCAGACAATTAACAAACTAATAGCTGCAGCCACTCAAAATGTACACAACGCAATCCAGCCAAAACCAGCTAACTAACACCATACAGTCAACTCTCAGACAGTTGCTGCTGTTGCAGTTGCAGTTGCCACACAGCTGCATTTCTTGCTGTTTGTTGCTGTTGCACTTGCTGTGTGTCATATGAACTTAACTGTCTGTCTGTGCAGCTGGCGGGTGTTGTTTTTGTGTTTTTGAGCTGTGTGGTTTCGAGACTTGCATTTCTGCCAGCTATGTTAATTGTAAATAATCCATTATGCTAATTTAACGATAAGTGCAGCAAATGGAATGCTCAATGACATCAACTATGCAAGTATTCTCTTCTATTCGTAGATAGATAGAAGGCTAAGAAATAAATTATTAAACTACTTCCACATTTTGGTTGGCACAAGCTGCTATAAATGAAACCTATTATATGGAATAAAATTGGTTTTAATGCTGGTCAACTTTTATTATACTTGTGCTAATTATTATTGGTAGACTCTGTGATAAATGATAAACGAGCTAAAGCTATCAGCTGCAGGAGCGCCGCTGCTTCGTCACTCTCAAGACAAAGATTGCACTTAGCATTTTCCACAATTATTAGGTTGCATAAGTGTTTGCGCAACCAGCAGTAAGCACTTTTATGGCACAAACAGACTCCAGTCCGATTCAGACGTCAGCAATTTTATTACCCAATGTGTGTGCTGGGATCCAATAGATGGTTACCCTATTCTGCTTTACCAATTTATTCAGGATCTTCATGCGCGGCCAGACTATTATTGAGACAATCTTGTTGGTTTGGAATCTTCCTTGATCGCTGCCTGACTGTCCCTGAAAATAGCTGCCTTTATTGGTTGAATATCCGTGAATATCCGCTTGTAATTTTGCTGTCGCAGAAAATGACTAGATAAGATAGTATTTAAGTTTAATAATTGACAGCACAACTGGCAGGCCAACATGCCCATGTTATTAAAGGCAACCCATTGATATTTAATTATGCATTTTTTCTTTATTCCGATTCGAATTTTTGCTTGGAAAGTGTTGCTTAGGTTCTCCGAGTGGCATGTGAGAGACTTTTTCAAGGCGACACGTGTCAGCCAGGTGGGTGCAACGGGTGGGGATTATTTAATAATCATGTTTTTTTTTATATCTATGTATATTTTATATATATTCATAGGGAAGAGAGAGTCTTTAGCGAGTCTAAAGCGGATTACTCAGCAGCCAAATCAGACATAAAGCCTTTTTCAAAAGGATTTGGGAGCCGAGTAAAGTGAATGTCGACAAAATAAAGGCAGTCAACGAGGAATGCCGGGTGAGGGGATAGACAAGGGCAGAGATAGACACCGAGGAGAGCTTGTTGATGGCAGTCATTGGGGCAAACTGTAGTGAAAGCAACTGCGAAAAAGAAAATGCGACTATCTCGCAATATTTTCGGTTTTTTTTTTATGTATTTTTTATGCTGGTCCGCGATTTTTGCATGAGCGACAAAAAAAGGTAAGAGGGTAAAGAGAAAATGTCATAAGGGAAATGCACAGATACGTGGGAAAATGGAGAAGAGCACAAATGCTGGGTGGCTGACTATAAGGATAAGGATAAGGCTAAGGATGTGAATGATGAAGAGACTGTGACTGCGAAATAAGGAAGTGTCGCATATTAAGTCGAGCAAATTACGCTTGCGGCCGGAAAGGGAAATGTCGTGGTGAGGGGTAGGAAAGATGAAGAATTGCCCTCGTGGAAATGCCGAAACAAAACCAGACAGGAGGAATAAACGGAATAAACGAAAAAAGAGTGGGAAAACAAAACTGAAAAGTGAGAAAAAGTGGTAGTCGTTGAGGAAATTTCAAGTTTTATATAAAAGTTGAAAACGGGCAAGTGGCATTTCTGCAACTGTATGCTTTCCTTTAGTTTCGGCACATTTCGAATACTTCAGTCCGTAACTCTGTTTCAGCCTTCCCTCTCTTCCTCTCTCTCTCTCTCTCTCTCTCTCTCTCTGTCTCTCTCTCTCCCTCTCTTTCGGTTATCTGTACCTTATGCGCCACATGCAGAAAAAGGCCAAGCCTTGCTGAAATTTCAACATCCTTTTTAGTATTGCTCGGGGCTACTTCACAGTTTTTCACTTTGCCCACCCGCTGTGCACACTTCGCCTCGGTTGTAATTCAATGAAGGATAAACAAATGTGAACTGCCTAACCACCTCATGCCCTTTACCCCCTTCGCACAGTGTGTACACGTGTTTTTCGTTCCTTCTCTTCCCGTCTCTTCTCTACTTTTTTTTTTTTAAGCCCATCTCATCGAAAAAATTTGCATATCCAATCGCGAGGCTACGGAACTGCCACATTACGTATACGCAGTCAGTGCCGCTTCGGACAGCTCGAACATTGTATTTCGACAGTTTTTCAATCATGCCCACCCCTGGTGTCCTGCTCCACTACTCGAAGACCCAGTGGCTGCTCTAACCTCTGTTTGTTTGGGTCGATTGGTTTTGTGGAGGCATTTTTTTTTCTGGCCACGTTAACAAATCGTTGCAGCCATAAACAAAAGCCTCGCAGGCACCCATGATTAACAGCTCGCACCCATTCAACATCCAGCGTCCAATCCACCCAACCCCACCTCCCCCCCCCCCCCCCCAAACTGACGTAAAACTGAGCAACAAAGCGAAAATTTTCATAATATCTTTAAGACCGTTATATTTATTATAATAACAAACTTATCAACGAGCCCACTCAGCCACTGAGACGGACGGACTCAGTCTTATCTGGCCAAGTCCAGTGGCCGCGTATATTGACGTGAAGCGTATTAACTGGTTTTATGCCTATCATAGTTTTGAAAGCACCTTTTGCTAAGTCGACTTTTTATACAATATCGATTAAAGTATATATATATATATGTGTATATAGTATCAAGAGCATAACAAGAACTGTTGGACAGCTCTTACCAATTTGATCAAGCCAGTTTAGTTTATGCTCGGCTCATTTGGGAATTGCTGTGCAACACTTTATGGCCCGACTCCACAGACAGTCAAAGTGTTGCTTTAAAATTTAAGTTAAAAAAAGCGAAAAACACAAAACCAAAAAGAAAAACACGGTAATTTAAAGGACAACAATTTTGAGTTAATAGTTTATGTAGACGCTGTGTTTACGTTGGGGCTATTTAGCTCCGGGGTTTTCAGTCAGACCCATAACTTATTCGATATGCTGCCGGTGGCACACACACACACACACACACATGCAAGCCAATGCGAAGAGCTAGACAAGTTACTGTTGGTTGTTTTTACTGCAAACTCATTAAAGTTGAAATTGAGGGCAAAAGTTTCGCACATGCTGAACCCGAAATACGAGCTTGAGCCCAAGCCACGAATTGTGTCCTGACCCCAAGCTTTTAGCTGGCGACACACAAGCACAGGATAAACCATCTATGCCCTCCTCCCCCGTACATCTGTCTGTCTCTCTCTCTCTCTCTCTGTGTGTGTGTATGATTCTCCGAGCCCCTTGAAAAGCATAGTGGCAATTTTTGAAATTTGTGTCGTCGCCTTTGTGGTGCGCCTCGCACTTTTATCTCGCTCCGACCACGCGGTGTTTGATCTTCGTCAGCAGCCACTCGCAACAGCATCAACAACAACAACAACAACAAGAACAACAATAACAGCAATAGCAATATTCTGGCCAAAAGTGTCAGCCGCTCGTTTGACTTGCTGGCTTTGAAGTTTCCCCTCTCAGTCTTTTTTTATATATCTTTTTTTCTGCTAATTTTGCGCTTTTGTGAATTTTGCTGCCGTACAAAATGTTTGCTGATATTTTTCGTTGTTTTTCTTCTTGTTGGTGTTTGTTGTTGCTGTTGTTGTTGTTATACTTGCTATTGACATTGTGTGTGTGTGGTCAGTGATTAAGCTTAGACCAATTAGAAAAGGTCAATTTTGTGTTTGTTTTCAGCTTACTTAGCCAAGCAGAACGTAAAATTCGAATACGTAATGCTTAAAGACTGTGAACTGGCTTAAAATCGGTTCACAAGTGTTCCAAAATTAATTCAGCAAATATTTAAATGCTCAAATTGTTGTATGTTTTTTTAAATTCAGCTCTTGCTGAGAATCATATTTCAATGAATGTCGAATGTCCTTCATGACAAACTATTTGCACCATAGCCCCCAAATCTGAGGCACCAATTGGGTAGATTGAATGAGTGACAGTAGAATGAGAATTGAATGACACCTGAGTACTAATTTGAATGATAATGAAATGACAGCCGCATAATTATAATAAGCACCGAAAAAGATCCGAATGAACAGTGAATGGATATTGTATGACAGCTGAATATTATCTGATTGACAACTGGTTGAGAGACGGTAAACTGTGATCTTAAGAACGTTCAAAGGAACGACACTAATTGACTATTTAATGAATAGGAAATGAGAACTCAATGCGATCTGACTGACATTCCAAAGAGGACTTAATGACAACTGAATAACCATTGTCTACCCGCCGAATAACAATTAAATGTTAAGTGAATAAACATTAACATTGCTTATGGCAACCGAATGCACAGTGAATCCAGTTTACTCAGGCTAGCCAACAAAACCAGCTCATATTTCACCCAGTGACTCCACCCATCCGTTTTTGCACCTCAAGCTGCGCTGCAATTGCGTTCCGTAAAATTATTTCGATTCTCCAAGTAGTGACAAAGGTCGCGCGCCAATTGAACATAAATATTGAAATGCGTGTATTCCAGGTAATCCTTGTAACCTTAACCGTAACCGCAACCGTAACCGTAACCGTAGCCCGTATTCGGACACGGTCAAGCAATCAATCAATCTGCAAACCACCCTCAAGCAAATGCAACAAGCCCTGCGAATCGAAGCATCTCTGCGGGTGCATTAGGGGGGCAAGTGAGGGCAAGAGGGCAGTGTAAGCGCAGGCAGCAGTTAACAATTGCAATTACGACACGACACAACACGACAGCAACGTACTCAACCCACTCAACCACTGAACCACTGAACCACTGACCCCCTGACCAATGGCACCCCCCTTTGCCTGCTTTAAGCCCAGCGAATTATTGATTTTCCTTTGCTTATTGTGTTTTAGTGTTGCTTTTGTTGTTGCTGTTGCTGTTGCTGCTTCGCTGTCGCCGTGTAAATTAACGTTGACTACACGACTGTTTGGCTAAGTTGGGCTGGGCTCTGTCGAATATAGGTTCGGGGCAACGGCTGCCTTCAAGTTTTGCCATTACATTTATCGATTTTTTGATGGGTCGCCCCTTTTGGCTATGCCATTTGCATGTTGTTGTTGTCGTTGTTGTTGCTGTTGTCGTTGTCGTTGTCGCTTTTATTGTTGCTGTTGTTTTTAACGTTCTTTGAATGTAACCTTAGCGCTGCTTTGCCTTGCTTTGCTTTACTTTGCTTTGTGACACTTAACTTTTGACGTGGTTGCGTCTTTGATCCGCGAGCGCATTTCCACTTCAAGACCGCTTTCCTTGCGTGAGAAGGTCAAAAGTCGCCGAAGTGAAAGCAGTAATAAAGTTACGAAAAATAATGTCAGAATGCTAAGTTAATTCCAAGGAGAGTTCGCTTTGGAGTGGGAAGGTCTTCAAAAAAAAAGAACATGAAACATGAGCTAATGAGTTGGTTATTGCCCCGTAAATCATACGCCATGTGGACCAAAGTACCCACAATGATTAGCACCTTCGCAAAGGGTCGTTGGACATCAGATTTTGTTGCTTTGCGCTTTTGATGGTCACACATTCCAGACGGCGTAGCCAGGTCAAGGCACACAAATAACCATTGTGTGGCAGAGGGATGGAAGGGATATCCAGTACAATTGAACTTAACTGCTAGACTTAGACACTTAGATCCCTTACTGTCGATCTACATCCACCTCCACCTAACGTCATAGATATCTATTACACTAGATCACTTCTTATTCCTGCACTCAACTTCTGTCTGCACTCAACTTCTGTGTCCTTCCCTATGTTCTAATCTCTAAAGCTAATTCACAACTAAGCATTTATCTCTTAGTCTATAACACTACCTCTAATCCATTATGCCCTACCCCAACCTCAACGCTTGTATCACTTCTTACACTGCTTGTCCACCTGCCTACCTTGTCCCGTACACAACATCATTGTCCACACGTACTTTACGCACTAAAACTAACTCACAAATGAACCATAACCTTCGTGTGTGACACAACCACCCTTCATCCTTTTTCACAACCTTATCGCATTGGCCCTGGCATGCATAAGTGTAATTTACGGACACGTCAAATAGAAAATTACATGGAAATCTCAATAGTATCTACTTGCGCTGCCGATATAATTGTATATCGGTTGACATCAGGTTGGGGCAGGTCTTAGAGGGGGTACCAAGCGACATTTAGCATTAAACAAAATGCCATTTAAGTCCCACAACCAACATGATTATAAGGGGCCTATGAATGCCCCACGCTCATCAAATATTAACAGCAACAAAGGTAAAACAAGTAAAAATACAGTAGTCGAGTGAGCTCGACTACGACATACCCTTAACCCAGCTATTATATATATATTAGTTTGTTGCAATTGAGTGTTGTAAGCGTTAGGTTAATGATCACTTTACAAATAATTTTGGTTTCTTTTTTATAGTCTAAGTGCTTTTGTGTGGCACTCATAACCATTATTAGGTTAATCGTGGGACAAAAACTATTTCGAATTGCTTGGTTATTCTATATTTTCATGATGGAGCGGCTACTCTAAAAGGATCTGCATTTTTTTCAAATAGTAACAAATCCCTGTATCGAAGGGTATGGAATATCGAACATACATACTTAATTCGCCCTAACTTCTTGATTGTGAATTTAATACTCAAAAAATGGAGTGATAAGCCGATCAATTAAGGACTTAACTGGGGGAATACTTGACTCATCATATAAGTCAAGCCTGGGGGCATCTTTCAGCGGAAACATGCCATGAATTTGTGGTGAGCCTTTTTGCCAAAGCTCAACTCGCCAATAATATTTGATGACCCAATGACTACCAAACCGCCTTCCTTTTTCATTAATTATAGAAGTTGTCTATTATGGAAATCAAAATAACAAGCGCAAGACACTGGATCAACCAACGACGAGTCACAGCCACAGCCATCCCTTAACGCAATTAACATAAATTCATAAGTTGAGAGCACTGCAAATTTGCAGATATTTCTGCTTGTTTACGCTCATTTCCATTATGATGCTGTCCCCTTCTCAACACGACCACGTAAATCATGTTTCAATACAATTATGTATATCTTTCACATTGTGGCTTATGGTTTCTAAGAACAGTCGGACAAAGCTATATCGATTTCGCTTGCGTCTGCTGATGGAAATGAGATCAACATGAAATTATATTTTTAACTATAAGTTACGTGCTTCTTATTCGATATTGATTAAATTTGGGCAGTTTATCAGTGAAGCGCCAGTGTATATTAGATTAGCATTATCATTAGAAGCGACTACTGTAAAATTTGTGGCTTTTATTGCCATCAGCAATCGCAATATATCGATATTTTCGAAACGGACAAGCAAGTCAAGAAATTTATAATGGGTGCAGGGTATAAAAAACTAGAGAGAGACAGAGAGTGAAGGAGAGAGAGAGAGAGAGAGGGAGAGTGCCACTGGCTCTCATTGTGAATGCGGCTCTACGTTCTTTGCCGACTTGTGAAGCCAATCAAATTGGATTAAGTTGTTGGTGGCGCTTTTGTTTTGTTTGGCTTGGTTTATGCTGTTGAGGCGGACGAGCCGGACAGGGGGGGGGAGGGTTGGGCTAAGTGGCGGGTCGAAGGGCTCGAATCATTTCTGATGTGGTCTTCTGTCCGCTTGCCATGACTAAGTGCCGGACTGTGGCGAGGTCACAGAAAATCCAAAGAGCAAGACTTAGTCCAAGTGCAAGCACCCATGAATGCCCAGCCCATAACTACCATAACTACACTCTCAAGGTCACGCTGCAACAGCCGCAGCTGCAACGTTTGTATAGCTTATGAATGGTTCTCACTCGAGTCAGTTGAATTGGTTCTTAGTGTAATCTAAATGAATAGCTGAAGGGTTGCGTGTGTATGAAAGAGTAAATACTAAGCCAGGACTTCAAAGGATCTCATTTACTTATTAGTTTGAAATAAAGTTTCTTCGATCTCAGTTTAGGAATATCTGTTAGACGAAAACTAAACTAGATAGGAAGAGAATATTTATTAATCAAAACTTTCACTGTTAACTAAGTACTTAAAATAATTATTATTAGAAAACCGCTTTTTCAAGGCATCAAAATTCAATCAAGCGAAATAGTTCTGCAAAAGGTTTCAATGATTAAGACAGATATTTACTTAGTTGTTGTATTTGTGCTTATAGCTTACACTGACTTTGGACAGTCTCTCACTCAATGTATGCTTGAATACATTCACTGACTAATTCACACTCACACTCACACTCACTCATGCACTCGGAAATCGCGTGTTCTGATCAGCGACAAGGATTTATATTCATAGTTGTCGTTGCCAAAAAGTTTGCACTGAAAGAGAAAGAGCAACCCAGAATAGAGGAAAGCCATTGCACGAACAAGATGACATACAAACACACACACACAAACGCACACACACGAAGGGGCATGCGTGTCATCGTGTGTGTGTGTCTGTGTGTGAGTATTTTTAGTTGTGATTGTGTGTGTGAGTTGCCTAATTTGGTTAAAGTATTGCAGAGTTTAAGGAGCGCTCGTTGCACGCAACGCGCCAACTTGCTTACAAATGCAAAAGAACAACAATTCACACGCACAGCACACACACACAGGCATACAAGTACACGCACACACACACACACACACACACAGCACGCATAACTGACGCTTGCAGCACCAATTTTCAAAGTTGCTGCTTGAATTTTGCTGTTGCTGTTTTTAGCCGAAAGTTTACGCAATCAACTATTTTTGAGCTTGTGGCGGAACAGGGTGGGACATGGCATAAATATGGAGCCACAGACTCGGGCACCCACACACACACAGACACACACACAGACACACACACAGACACACTATCACAAATGATAATGAGGCATGAGGCAAATGAAATGAGGACAAAACTTCAGCAAAAGCTGCGAAGCATGGAAACCAATGGCGCCCCATGTGTATATGTTGTGTGTGTGTGTGTGGCTGTGTGTGTGGATGTGACCAATTACACATAAACATTCACCCACACACAAAAATGACACACACACAAGCAACGCTGGTGAAATAGCAATAATTTGAGTTTCTGGTTACCAAATGTAAATGATGACTCTCTGATGTGACCCGACGATCCACCTACCTCCCCCCCTCCAATCATCCCTTGCTTGGCAAACAGCAACCCACTTAGCGCCGGATGATGCCTGGGCGTGGCAGTAGCAGCACGAAAACACAATTGACCTTCAATTCGAAATGGCAACGGTAAAAGGAACAACAACAACAACAACTACAACAGCAGCAGCAATCGCATCAAAAAAACAAAGTCGCAAATAAAATTTGCCAAGTGTTTGAATTTGTGGCTTCAAATAATAAAATTGATTTTAAGCTAAGGTCGAAGCTTTTATTCATCTGCAAACAGTTTGCTGTAAAACATGCTGACATATTAAATATCACTCATACGAGGTGTGCTACAAGCGATTTCAACATTTTCAACATTTTGCCTAAAATGCAGATAAACATAAAACCATATTTAAATCGTTGACATTTAGTTCTACGTCTCATATGAAATTACTAATTGAAAACTATTAATCACTCTACGTCGAGTCAGAACTAACAGTTACACTCAGAAAAAAAGAGCTATTACAATTCAGAAAGCATATTTTTAAAATGGAAGGTAGTCTCTTTCTCCAAACGAGCATTTTTCTTTTCTTCATTCCAGGTCGATTTTCTAAAATTCAAAAAAATCGACTCTAATTTCAATTTGTGATTTGTTTTTGTTGGTTGGTTTAATATTAATATTGCTCTTTTGGACTTATATATTTTGTTATTAGGCATTAAGATTTCACACATACAAACATTTTAAATAGTTTATAAGTGCATCCAATTGAAAAAATAGGGATTTTCAAATAAACTTTTCGGACAAGTATTTGTAAAAACTAAAAAAAGGCTTACTAAATTTAAGAAATTGTTTTCGTATATTTTCGTACATTTTCTGGTACAGTATTTGTGTGGGTGTTTTAGTGTGCAGAGCAAGACGTCATATAATATTCAACAGAAGATTGTATCTATCCCTACAAACACTCAACTGCCTAACATATGTCGCTGGTTGTCTCAAATTTCTAATTATAAAATAAAAGAAACAAAAAAGAGAAAGTGACTGAAGAAACGCTTGTTGGTAGCGCGTCGCAGCTCAGGGCAGGTTCGCACTTAATTATGCAAATTTAATAACAATGGCAAGTGCCACACACACACACACACACACACACACAAACACATGCACAAGCACGGAGCGTGTGTGAAGTTTATTATAAATGCCATTAGGCTAGCGCGTAAAAAAAATAAACTTCCACAGCGGTAGCACTAAAGTGGGCATATGGCGCTGGAAGTGGGTGTGGGAGGGATGACTTTTCGGGTGCGACAAAGTTCGGTGTTGCGAGCCTGAATTGCAATTCGGTTGAAGCATGCCCCAAGGAGTTATTGTGTTGTTGGCCAAAGTATTACCTTGTAGCTGTGGATTGCAACCCTCATCTGCCTGCCTACTATCCCCTGTCCCCTATCCCCTATCCCCTATCCCCCATCCCCAACACCCACCAGTGCACTGCTTTTGCTTGTACTTGAACCGCTGCGCAACTAAGCCTCACAGCCCTCTCCGCAGCACCAGCGCCGCACCGCACTGTTTACCTTCCCTCCGCCCGTTGTAATGCAATTAAATCGCATTGCTAAAAGGGGTTAGGTATTTTCTTTTTTATACTTTTCGGACAATAAAATTTATGCACTCGACTGTGCATGCTATAGGCAGGGGTGGGGGTAGTTGTTGGGGGTGTGCAGCTAAATGACATGCCCAGCTGGCAATCTGTGGCCTAATCGCCAGCCGAGCGGACAAAAAAAGTGGGGGCTACAGCAGTTAGCTATTGTCACTGCCCACCTTTGTGTGTGTGTGTGAATGTGTGTGCTGTGTGTGTGAGTTGTGTGTGTGTGTATGTGTGTGTGCAGAAAGGATAATTGCAAGGCACGCGCTTAGCGGGCGAGACAGAAGGAGATGGCAACAACGGCAAGCGTACGCTAATGTCATTAAATCCAGCTTTTGTCTGTGCGTCTGTGTGTGTGTGTGTGTGGGTGTGAGTGTGTGGGTGTGGGTGTGTGTGGGTGTGAGTGTGTGTGAGTGTGAGTGTGCAACTTTGTGTGTGTTTATTATGAGTGTGTGGCAAGCACGAAACAAAAGGCAAACGACGACAAGATGGAAAATGCAAAACCACAGAAAATAATGACACAAAATGGCTTCAACAGGCAGCACAAGCAAAAGCAAGTGTTCTGTGCCCGAAGGTGGAGAAGGGAAGCATGGCTAAGGGCAGTAGCAAGCGAAGGGGCCATGAGGCTGTGGATGAGGCAGGCAGATCCTGGACAGCAGCAGCAGCAGCATCGGCCAAGCGGAAATTAAAGTTTTTGCACGGCCTTAACGTGTGTGCCTACAGCGTGTGTGTGAGTGTGTGTGTGAGTGAGTGTGTGTGTGTGTGAGTGTGTGTTGTATTTAGTTAATGGACTTGTTTTCTCATGTGTCTCTAGTCGAGTGGCTGCAGCCACAGAACCACTTACGCGCTGCTCACTCAAAACCGAGATACGAATGCCACAAAAAAAAAATTAATCGAGAACCAAACACAAAACCAAATCCATATCAATCAACCAATCCCACATTCCACTTAAGGTGCGGGCGGAGAGGACGTTGCAGGAGCACTCTTCTGCCAGTTGACCAAAGACAGAGGGAGAAAAAGTGACAGAGAGAGATAGGTAGAGAGAGAGAGAGAGAGAGCCCGCACTTGGGGCAGCTCATCAATCATCAGTAGCGGCAGCAGCCGGCGACATTTCAACTGAGCTATCACATTGTGGCGCCCCCCCGTGGCGCACCCAACAGTTTCATCTCTTTAATTAATGATGAATTTATTGTAATTAAAATGATTGCGGTATATTTTATTATTGTTGTTTGTTTTTTGTTTTCTTTTGTTTTTTTTTTTCTGCCGGATTACTTCAAATCAAATTCGCATTAATTACACTGACTGCTGACTGGCCTTTGACTTGGGCTTTACTCGTGACATTTGAACAACATTCATGTTCATGTTTATACTCGTGTCGTGTCGTGCCATGAGAAGCACAGCTGGCACACATATCCAACAAACACCAAGTTTTATTTGTTTGTTTGTCGAGCTTAAGAAACTGTATGCCAAAGTTTGGCTAAATCTGGCTTTTATAATTGCACAACATTTGGCTATATTTACATAAATATTCTACACAGTTCTGCACAGCAAAGCACAAGATTCTTGATATCAAAGTTCAACTAGTTCTCAACTTCCATAGGAAACCACATTTCACTGGATTTTACACTCTAAATAAATATACTACATTTAAACTATGCAGTCACAGAACAAAAACTGGCCTTATCAAAAATATTCGCAGAGCGCCTTCAGCCACATTCATATTTGAGAGGACACCACATACCAAGTTTGTTAGCTGCTGTACATTAAGCAGGAGAGTGCAAAGAGAGAACTGTTTCTATTGTAGACTAAACATTAAAGTCTCTGTGCTGGTCATCTCTTCAGGTATGTGTGTGGCCCATCTACAGTTCATTTGGCAGCAACTCCACCTGGATCAATGTGGTGCCACCTGCCGCCTCATTGGGTCTTTAAAAGAAATCGGGTCTGTCAAATGACCCAAAACAAATTGCACAACTCTGCCAGCCATCAGCCATTGAATGCCATTAGCTGTAGTGTACTATAGTATATAGGATATAGTATAGTGTAGTCTAGTGTGTAGTTTTATGGTACAGCCACGCCCCAATATGTCCGCCCACAAAAAGCAGTCCACTTTGCACTTGTCCACCCAATGAGTGGCAGTTGATACAGTAAAGCGTAGTGACGTTGACATAATGGCAAAAGCAAACACTCACAAATACTGTCTGCTAGGCGAGTGGAGGTCGATACGCCTTCAGGTTTATGTGGATGGCTGAGCGCCACCATAAAAATAAACATGCTCGAATGCAAAGCTTTACCAGGCTAGAGATGAGCTCGTTGTCAACAGCGTTCAGCACGCCCTCGATTCGTGACACGAGTTCGAGAATTCACGGTTCAAATTTTCAAATTAACTACGATAAACCTTGTAAAAATAAATTGGCTTTTGACTTTTTTATATTTCTATGAATGCAAAACAAAAATCAATTTGCTCACCGGTGGTTTTTTTTAAATATTTATTTGGATTTGCATCCAATATCGTATCGATTTTAGATAATCGTATCAGCATTTGTGTTCAAGGCCTTTACTATTTCGTTAACATTTCATTTGTAATCTATTGTGGATATGAGAAAATGCGTTTTTTTTTCTTTGCTGTGATATATTTCTTTATTTCTTAAATTAACATATCGTTTTTACACAACTCTCGGTTATCTTCACGTTTTAAGTACGTCTAATGTGAATGGGGGTTGCTTTATAAGTTGGGCGAGTATGCGGAGCTAGTCAAGTCAGCGTTAGTAATCACAAATCCATGCATTCAGATGAAAATCGCACTGAAATTTAGAGATTCGCATTAAAACGAAAATCGCAGTAAAAATTGGAACATTTTTATATTATTTTCAGAAGTAATTAAATTAAAATACATAATAAATAATTCAAAATGCTTAATTTCATTCACTTTGCAGAAATGTGTTTTAAGTTTACAGAAAATATTTCTAAAAAGTAAAAGCACAAAACTCTTGTTTTAAGTAAAAGTCTTTTTTGAAGTCTTAAAATACAACACAACCGGGAATTGTGGGGGGGGGGGGCGAGAGAGAGCGGAGTCGGGGGCGTGGAAAGCAGGGCGGCAACTGTTGACACTATAAAGTAGCAGCTGTTGTTGTTGCACTTGTTGTCCTTATAGCCGTTGTAAAAACGCAAACGTGAATTCAGGCAAATCAAAGTTTGAGTGCAGTTTTTTGTGTCAGTGTGTGTGTCTTTGTCTGTGTGTGTGTGCATCATATAAATATGCATTTGCCTATTTGCCGACTGAGAGTGATTGCATGTGCAAAACATATGTTTTTATACTCGCACCCAGACACTCGCAGACTCGTACAAACACTGTTCATATCCATCGGCTGTAGACGTGAATTGTGAATGTGGGAATTCAAATCGGCTTGTATGTGGGTTAGTGTGTTGCCTGTTGTGTCCGCTTGGCATGCAAGTCACCATGCCCACGGCATAAAGTACACTTATACCCCATCCCCATCCCCATCCCCATCCCCATCCCCATCCCCATCCCCATCCCCATTCCCATCCATCTGGCCAGTGCCAAGCATAAAATGTATTTAAATACAAAGTTGATATTCAACGTCAACTTATTTTCAACTGTCGCATGTCGAAATATTGCAATTTACTGCTGTCGCAACCGTTCCCAGTGATTCATTTCACGAACTACACGATTTTCAGTACATTTATTGGGTTGAGTTTGCAATCGATCTTCGCTGATTTCTTGTTACTCTTCTAATGATAAGCTACGCTTTTTACCAGTAGTTTGTCAGTTTAAGGACGAGAAATATATACAGAAATTCGGATCCTACTACAACCCAAGCTTTTATTATTTTTATTTCGTTTTCGATGCGAATCAGAAAAATGTGTTTAAGTGTTATTTTTATGACTCTTGAAAGACTGTAACTGAACGCTTTTTGAACCATTTACAATGTGGTGTGATATTTTTGGAACTACCAACGAGTGTTTGCACTCAAAATTAACTCGCATGTATTTGCAACAGGGTGCGTGTGAGTGCCACTGCAATTACTTGCAATAACAACAACCAAAAAGTCCCTTTTGCCAAAGGCAAACAAAAAGTCAGGCAATGCCATTTTGGATGCCATGCGATGCCAGCGCGTGGTTTACTTACTCGTACATATGTTCCATGTGTAGCAAGTACCATGTGCCATGTGCCATGTTACCTGACCCCCCCCTCCCCCACGACCCTACCAACAACAATCACGTAGCCCCCAACAACAATCACAAGACTGGGCCAATAGCAACCGCCATTAGTCGACAGACTGAGTCGAAACCGAATAGGGCTTCAAAGGGAGCTGCCCCATCGAATGGCATTTTATTATGAATGACAACATTTGAAATGTAGCAATTACGCGCAAATATTTTGATAAATGCGCCGTGTTGCTTTACTAAATAACTGACTAGCTGACAAACTGACAAGTTGACACACTGATCGGCTCAACCAACGGCGTCAACAAAAGCACAGCGCAACGTTGTACTTAACAGATATCGGTCAATTTAGATAATTATCGAAAGTGACACTTGCGCCTTGTAATGGGCAATTCCAACTTGGATAATGTGATAAGCGATTTGTGTAAATCAGCATCCAGCATCTGCTGTCATAGCTGTTGTTGTAGGTGCCTGCAGAATGGATGACGAGGAGCAATTGGCCGTTTTTGTGACTGGTTTTCATATTTTGCATAATCTGATTATTATATATTTCGAAGATAGCAACAGACTTTGATTTAATAATAATTTGTCCTAAGCTAAGTTGTGAAAAACGCATTTTTGTCCATTTTCTTATTAAAAAAAAGCACACACCCACAAAGTACCTACAAAATGAAAAGTAAACGAAACAGCTTTGTGAAAGATGCTAGATGTTGTTCTGTGTGAAAACTATAAGCTATTATATATTTTATATATATTAATCGTAATTTGTATTCACCTCTTTCTTGTGGGAAATGTAGAAAATTATAATCTAAGCCAACCACAAATTTGTTTCAGTTATAGATAAAAAGTTCGCGACCTTATAGCATACTAACTCTCTCTCTCTCTCTCTCTCTCTCTCTGTCTCTTACACTCTTGCAGCGGATAGCTCGTTCTTATTGGCCAACGCACAAATCGTCGATTTCCCGATCGTCTACTGCAATGAGTCCTTCTGCAAGATTAGCGGCTACAACCGTGCCGAGGTCATGCAGAAGTCGTGCAGGTATGTGTACGTATTGCCGATTTATACTCACTCGCTCTGTTGCACTCTCCTACTCTATATATCTATATAGATATATACATATATGATTTGTTTATTCTTTTATTATATATATACATATATATATATGCTAAACGTGCTTTTTATATGCATATATGTATCGACCTAGCCTAAGTATTGTACTACATGCAGTTCCCGCGCTCCACAGCCGCCAGCGCTCTCTCTCTCTCTCTCTCTCTCACTATCTCTCTCTGTCTCTGTATCTGTCTCTCTCCGTATCTCTCATATTCTCACCCACACAGCAAAAGCAGACAGTCGATCTTATAACCTTTCGCTTATTCTTACATCTAATGTAGCTTTTCTTCATGTTGCATTTTTCGTAATACTCGTTTTGCATGTCTTTTATTTTTCTTACAGCTTGCCATAAGTATTTGATACAATTATAGATCAAACATTATTTAGATTTGACTAGAATGGGACTGGTTCGATATTTATGCAGTCGCCTTTTGCTCAAAATCTACTTGTACATTTACTAAAAATATCAATTATTTTCAATAGTTTTAAGTCCTAAGCAAATGTTGGTTTCATCCCTTAAAGACGATCAGAATTATGAGTGAATTTCCATTAGCCAAATCAGTCAAGTAATAAAGAAGTTTAAGAGAAATTAACAACTGCACTTTTAACCAGCTTTATTTTGTTTACATCAGTTTTAGTCTGTTTATTTACACACAACTTAGGCGCATTGACTGACTGAAACCTTAGGCGATTGTCAGTGCTCTATGAGCACTCAAAAGTCAAAAGACAGCTCCAGTCTTTGTACGACCGGACTCCATTTACCAATTTATCAAAGCATTAAGCACGCATTAAAAGCAAGCCGCCAGAGTTCCGGTCAACTATGCCCTTCCGCTGGGCAAAATTCACTGCCAGCTGCATGCAAGAATGGAATACCATTAAAAAAAAATACATTAAAAAAAAAACATGTGGCCACTGTTAATGCGCTTCTCAGACTTTTGCCAACTTATTGTATGACGGAATGAACGTTTGTCTCCGGCGCCATAAAGTATGCTACAGGAAAGCATCTGCGCAGCTAAAAGCATAATGGCGAAATCGATGCGATGGACATTTTGTGTTGTTTTGGCTTATGTACATAGGGATATTAAAAATACATGTAAGCTGGCAAGCGGGCCAGCCTAAATGAGAGACAAATTGATATGACAGTTCGCAGCGGGGCAGCAACAGTCGCGCTGCCAGCTCAAGTGGCCGTCAAACTGTAACAGAGGCCAACATTGAAATTCTCCAGCGAATTGTTTATAATTTGCGAACAAAACTAGCCACAGCAGTTGGACAAACAAAAAAGCGTATGCATAACATGCACGAACCTCTCCCCCGTCCCCCGCCCCCGGCCTCACCCTTTCATTCAGAAGCACGCCCCTCCCTAGCGACGTCCTGGTCGCTGTTCTTATTTCTATGCTTTTTTTGGTCAGGCAAAACTTTTGTAATGCCAATCTAGCGTTTAGTTGCGCGCTCTTCCCTCTCCGTCTCTTTTCCTCGCTCTCTTTCTCCCTCTCTCTCTCTCTCTCTCTCTTTCTCTCTTTCTTTCACTCTCTGTCTCTGTCGCTGTCTCTTTTACTCTTGTGAGTATTATTTATTGTTGCGCTTTGACCTACTTTGTGACTGTGTGTGTGTGTGCCTGTTTGTGTGTATCTGTGTTTGTGTGTGTGTGTGTGCGTGTGTGTGTGTGTGTCTGTGGCCGCATGCAAAAAGAAAAGCCAAGCAAAAGGTTGACCAAAAAAAAGAAAATCTCTGCTTTAACCATTTTCTCTCTGTTTGTTTGTTTATTGCTGGTTTTGTTGCTGTTGGCGTCGTTGTTGCTGTTTGCTTAACTGCGCGCACTTTCTTTCAATTCGCCATTATAGCAGTTTGTGGCGCCCTTTAGCTGCACACCCCGCCCAGTTACTCGACCACACTGCTGTTACTTTAGACTATATTGAGTGGAGCCTAAATCAGCGTCTTCTTGGCTAAGCCCCCTGCTCTCGTCGAAACCTATTCGGGCTTTTGTGTTGCCTGCCTTGTAACCCAAATTTTATGCTTGTTTCTGCCTAGACACAAAACCAACTGCACACACACACCTAAACGTACAGTGAATGCTCGAAAAGTGCAACTTGCTGAAGTTGGATTAATTTAGTTATACGATTCTTAAATTATAACACTTTGAAAATCAAAATCATTCATTCCTAATCATAATCAATTATTAATGAAGCTTTGCGAATCACATTGGATCCCATATCGTTCTCGCTTGCCAGCCACCACTGTTTATATATTTATATAGGCAAATATGTGTATGTATACTCATATGAATGTTGATCTATAAAGAGATACTCTTGTGCATCAAAACTATTCATTGCACAAAATGGCCGGCGGAGCGGAAATGAGTCACTTTGCGTTTTTACTTGTGACGTTGTTGGCCGCTTTAACAGCGTCGCCGTTGCCGTTACCGTTGTCGTCACAGTTTGTTGAACCTTTGTCATGGCATAAATACATAAATACAAACAAGCACACACACACACACACACACACACACAAACACCGAAAAACGAAAAGAAAATAAAGTATTCGTCTAACTGCAACAGGAACGAACGAATAACAACGACAACAACAACAACTACGACAGCAGCAATGGCGGTCGTCAAACACAAATTAACAGTTTTTATTGTGTCTTCTCTTGCATTCGCATTCACACTCACATTCGCATTCGCATTCACCTCCATCCATTTGCCGACTGCTGACGTCATTGAAATTGATGCGCTCTTGCACTCTCTTCCACATCTCTTGTTACATTCGCTCTCATACATTTTGAGCGCCTGGCCACTTTTGCATATTTTCGCGCGCGCCCTAAAAGCATGCAACACATTTTTATTTCCCTTCGCACGTGCGCTGCCTTGACAACGCTTCTATTTTTTATTTCACTTTATATTTCTTCTTGGTCTCGCTCCAGCTCTCGCTAGCTGTCAAGTTATTTTTGCTTGTGCATTTGTGCCTGTGCCTGTGCCTGTGCCAGTGACAGAAGCCAGTAGGCAGTAGCCAGTAGGCCATAGCTTAAAGATGTGCCATACGATATGGTAATTTCCATCATCACTCGTGCTTGCCAGCATTGCCACGGTCGGTGTCAACGTGGCCAAAATTAATGGCAAGCTGGCAGGCAGGCAACTTTGGCATATTACCTGACATTGCAAAGGAGTGGCCACTTTGAGTACTTTGATCTGTTATCTGTCATATACATACACACAAACATGCACGGGCTGGGCCTTATGCAAACTCACTTATTAGATTAAAGAAAAAGATTTCGAGGAATTTATTATATTTTTTAATCTTATGTGATGCATTCTATTCTATAGATTCACTGCCCTTAAACTATTTTTGCTTATTCCATTTAATCATATAATCCATCAACGAAAACAGTTGCTTCCCAAACTCAACCGATTAATGGAGAACATTTAAGAGTTTATTGCACTTAAATATACTTACCTCGTGTAATTCCTGAAAAGAATAAATTATTTGGATTTATTTTAAGTTTAGAGAAAGTTTTCTATGACATCCAATAAAAAACAGATTTAAATCAGAAATCACTCAGTATGAATACATTTCTAGGAACATGTTTGTAAAAGTTCAACTAATTGCATTCGAAGAATTCAGTTCAGCTTGCATTGAATTAAATGAAACAGCTGCTCGAGGACATGGCGAGAATATAATCCCTCTGCTCTAACCAGCGCCGTTCAGAAATGTTATTCATATACACTTCTTGGAAGCTAAATGTCAACACTTAAGCAGCATGAGTTTTAAGAGCTCATTAAAGTTCTTATAAATAGATATGTTCAAGGTTTTCGGTGTATACAGACAATGCATTGCCACTACAGCTTCTACCATTCTGGGGCGGTCATCGAGAAATTCCTAGAAATCTATTGTGAATAGCAAGCTAATTTGACGGCTCTTCAAATTTTGCATTAATTTCCGAGAAATTGCTTGGCGCACATTTTTATATTAAAATATGACATAATCATTAGCAAAAGCAGTCAGTATCTGGTATGCAAAGAGAAGCTTCTGGGTATTTGCATCATTAGCTTTGGACATGCTCGTTCAAGTAAATATGCAGCACCAAATGGATGCTATACCAGCTTATTTTAAATGTTTAAAATGCAAATCAGGTAAGAGAAGCGAGACACTAAATCTTACTTATCGCAATAGAATTACAAACTTACACCTTGAATTAGAAAAGCTATTAAATCACTTCTTACATAACAATCTGAAATATTCGGCTGGGAATTGCATGACATGGTTAGATGATAAATTAAAAGTATTATTATATACGCATTGACAAGATTTCAGTGTATTTAATTTTTATTCAAATCGATTATATTATTATTTTATGAATGTGCAGTAAAATAGTGGAAACCTCAAGCAAAAAGAGTAGTTAAGCGATTTCTGAGTATGCCAGTGACATATAAACACAAACACTTGTTTTTCAAACTGAAACGAGCACAATTCTTGGGCTGTATACATTTTCGCACATCTATGAATATTATAAGTGGGGGTGTGAAAATAGAGTCTCTGGCATCGGTTGTCGAATAAGTCACACGCCTTATTCACACTTTGATTAGATTATATTTATTTGGCATGGTCTTGGATCTTAAGTTAATGTTCTTAGCTGACCTTAAGAAACGTTAAGCGATAGAGATTTAAAGAGCATCGCCAAAAAGAGAAGTCATGCTCTTACAGCTTAGGCCAAATTCTCATCCCCATTCAGGTAAGAAGGCGTCTGCAACTTGCTCTAACCGCCGCTAACCATTTAATTGTGTTTTTTGTTCTCCTTTGCATGCTCTAATTATATTATTTATAATCATTATGTATATATGTAATATAATGTGTATTTATGTGTGTTGTTGTGCGTGTCTGTGTGTGTATTTAATATGCCTCTGTCTACAGATTGAAACTAATCAAGAATAATACCTCGTATATGTGCGATATTCTGCTCTTATGTCATCCACACCTCCTCCACATCCAAAAAACCAAAAAAAAAAAAAAAAAAATACAGATGCGGCTTCATGTACGGCGAGCTGACAGACAAGGAGACGGTGGGACGACTGGAATACACACTGGAAAATCAGCAGCAGGATCAATTCGAAATATTGCTCTACAAAAAGAACAGTGAGTATATATTGGAGAAGGCAAAAATACTTTTATATATGTGTATATATCTCTTATGCTACTTAAGTGCTACATGTAATATTTAAGTGTACCACATATATTAGCACAATCGGTTAGCATAGCTTGACTATGTTTAATCGTTGGAGTGTCATGGAGCGGACAGTTACCCTACTCAAAGTAGCCGTCAGTTCTGGTTTCGGTTGGGGTTGATTAGGATTTATGCTAAGTCCCTTACTCCGTAATAAATTGTTGCACTTTGCGTGCGGCCAGTCAACATCCCTATCCCCTACTCCAAACCAAATAACTCATGCCATGCTTATCCCACTCCGCTAGTCGTTACTCGCCACTCGCCACTCGCTACTTTATATTCGCTACCTGCTTTTAATTTGTTGCCAGCGTCAGCCGTTGCCATTGTATAATGCAAACAAATTGAGGTAGCGCAACAATTTTGAGTAGCGCCCATCAATCAAGCAGACCCTCAACTCACTCTAACCCTCATCATCAGTCCCAATCCACAGCTCTGCAACCCTATATGACTGGTGATGTAATTGAAACTGTTGCTAGTTGAAATTGGCTCGAAGCTCAATGCGCTGCTGAATCGTGCAATTATAATGGATTAACGCCTTCGGGTATCACTTTACAGATGTACAATGTGGCTGCGCCCTATCACAGTTTGGCAAGGCACAAACCCAAGGTACTAACTTTAATGGTTATCGCAACTATTTCAAACTGCATGTACATCAAACTGAAACATCTCGTCTGTGTATTTGCTGTGGCCAGCTTTACAAACTGGATGCCATCATCATCTAATATGCATAAATCAATTTCAATATGTTTATGTCTGCTTATGCGTGAGTGTGTGTGTCTGGAACAATTTCAGCGAAGTTGTAGGCATTATGCATTATGCATGGACCGAATCAAAAGACTCCCAAGTTTCAATAATCTCATCAGCTTCAACTAATCAATTTGAATTTTACATCGCATAAATTACACACTCGCCAAAAATGCCTAATTAGAGAGTAGGTTTCTCGAATTCCTATCGACATTAAAATCAACCCAAAAAATATGCAATAAGCAAATGCTACAACAAAATGTTGTCGACCAACCAAAAAGGCATTCAATGAAGTGATGCCGGACAAACATAAATAGCTAAGAAGATTTTATTTGTAGCATTGGATGAGATTAAATCCATGATTTATTGTGCTTAGAGTTGGACGAGGTTGATCTCAAAATAAACTAAACTCGATAAAAGTTAAAGCCGCGATAATTATATTATTCGAAATGAAAGGCAAGAAGCGTGAATCGATGAATCTCCGTCCAACTAAGTTCTTCACTATGGCTGACTCATATTTTTTTGCTACTTACTACGGGTGGTGGTGGTAGTGGGGGGTGTGGGGTAGTTGGCTGCTGCTGCTTGTCATTTTTCATTTCTATTAGCTGCTTTTCCGTTTTCTTTTGCTATTCTGACCGAGTGGCGGGATATGCGAGGAAACTGTGCGGCCACGTTGCGCAAAGAAGATTGCCATACAAGGCGGCAAGGTGGCAAGGCGGCAGATTGTTAGGGAGGCTGGAAGGCGCCATGTGGCGGCAATTCGATATTGGGGCAAATTGAATTGGCTGACAGGTGTCTCTGGGGCGCCCTGGATAAGTTTATTGTTGCTGTTGATGCCAACAGCTGCCAAAAATAACATATTTTCAAGCAGACATATGCATGCGATAATATGGATATAGTCTGGTTTTTTAGGTCTGGTTAGGCTAAAGAGAGAGCGGAAGCGGAAGCGGAATTTCCAGCGGAAAGGCTAAAAAACTGCGCATAAAATTAGTCAATAATTATGCTTTCCAAATGGCAACCATGCGCGACCAATCGACAGGCTGGCAGAACAACAATTGCGCATATGCCACGTGGGTCAGCGGTGTTGCAAATGCAAATTGAAATGCAATTAATGTTAATTGAACAGGCAGACATGTACAAAAGGGACGACTGTGTATGTGTGTGTGTGCGTGTGTATGTGTGTCGCTCTGCGTGTGTTTAATTTTCCATGGCACATTTTGCAGCGAAGCAACACTTTAACGGCTCGCGTAATTTCCGTAATTGCAATGTGCCAAACTGTACTCATGCGTGTTTTGCCTCTTTCTCTGTCTGTCTGCCTGTCTGTCTGTCTGTCTGACAGTGTTTATCCGACAGTGTTCTGTGACCTCAATACATTACAACTGCAACTACAATTCGATTATCGTTGCGTGAATTGCAGCGCTGAACCAGCACTTGGGTCACATAAAGAACAAAGCTCTACTGCCGTAAAATCAATTTGATTCGAATATTATTTCGCATTGAATGCCTTTAAATACGTTAAGCAGCCTTTAAAACTTAGTTATACAATTGCCACTGATTCTTAATGGGTTTTAGATTGGGATCCATTTAAGTTCAGTTGACTCATTCTATAGCAGAAAGAGACTCTTAAGTTGGGAAATCCCACACAGAAAAGTCAATTAAAAAAGAAATTCAACTACAATTTCGAAGACTGCAAGAAGTGTTGCATAATTGCATTTATATAAAGATAAGCAAATTGTATTACAAACAGAGAAAAACTAATAACAAGGAAACAAAATGCTTTTAAATCAGTCACAAGAATATATTGCTTTAAGTATTGATTATCAGCGACGAGTAGTTTTATCACGAAGAGGAGAAAAAGGAATTGAAGAACGAAACTTAAGTAAAAGTTAGATATATTCATAAGCTTCCTCACCATTCTGCGCCTTTCTCTGGCGCACATCCACTCTGTATCTCTCCCTTTCTCTCTCTCTCTCTCGCTAGCGATAAGAATGCAATAAAAAGCCACTTTGCTGTCAGAATAACATTTTTATTTACCACAATCTCTTTTTATGATTATGTGGTCTTATTGCATGTACTCTTGGAAGTTATAAAACACTTCTGGAGCCATTTGATAAATGTCAGCTTTAAACCAAGAATAAAACTTTCTAGAACTTTTAGGCAATGCGTCCAGAAAATACAGTTAAATTATTAAGCGGTAAAAGGTGTAACTAAGTGTTTAATGATCTAAATACTCACACTAATGATTATCTTTCTACATTTCTTCCACTCTCTCCCTCTCTCTCGCTCTCTCTCTCTCTCTCTCTCTCTCTCTCTCTCTCTGTTACATTTTCTCTTTTTATAATTCTCTCTTCCAATTTGTAACGCTTAGAAACGCCGCTATGGCTGCTGCTTCAGGTGGCGCCCATTCGCAACGAAAGGGATTTGGTTGTGTTATTTTTGTTGACGTTTCGGGATATAACGGCCCTAAAGCAGCCCATCGACAGCGAGGATACCAAAGGTGGTAAGTAGCGCCATACCTTTGCTCCACACACAACCCCAGACTGTCCCTGTACCCCATCACTATTTCCCTATATGTTCATCTATGTCTTTATATATAGCAAAGATCATATCGCTAACCCAGCAAAACTGCCAGCTCCAATTCACCAAATTGGTTGCAATCATCAAATCAACGAATTGGCTACACCCGACCACAAACACACACACCCACACACACACACCCACACACACACACACATATGCACACTCCCTACCTCTGACTATTTGTTACGATTTACACCCTCTTTCTCTCTCTCTCAGTCTCTCCCTCTCTCCCTCTCTCTCTCTCTCTTTCTCTCTCTCTCTCTCGTTATATTTGCCTATCTCTTCCTCTCTCTCAGTCGTTTCTGTCAATATTTTACCAAACTGTACATCACTCTACTGTTTTACTCTCTCTCTCTCTCTCTCTCTTTCTCTTTTATCTCTGTTTCTCCCCACATACTCCCGATATCCAACAAAATGCACACACGCACACACGCTTACGCACTGTATAATTCTCGAATATATGTCCCATATATGTACTTGAACTGATCGCACATGTACTCCTTGCATATGTATGTGTCTCATTCAATAATTTATGGCTTGCCTCTTTGTATCTTTTGCCATTTACTTGTGGATATTGTTAATTGTCTCTCTATTCTATTTCGTCTTTTTTTTTCCTGTTCTTTTTGTTTTCTTTGTCTTTTGTCTTTTGTCTTTCGTTCCTTTCTGTGCGTGTCCATTCATATCGTAGCAGTTAATCTATTCCTTCCAGTTTTAGGTCTCTCCAAATTCGCCAAACTGGCCCGATCCGTAACACGCAGCCGCCAGTTCAGCGCCCATTTGCCCACGCTCAAGGATCCAACGAAGCAGTCGAATCTGGCGCATGTAAGATCTCCCATATACCCGAACTACATATGTACTCTGCCTTAACTGCTAAAACTACTTAACATGCATCCATCTGAATCCATTTGTGTAGATGATGTCACTGAGTGCGGATATTATGCCACAGTATAGACAGGAAGCGCCAAAAACGCCGCCACACATACTCTTGCATTATTGTGCATTTAAAGCAATTTGGGACTGGGTTATATTGTGTTTAACATTTTATACCGCCATCATGGTAAGTTGAGCTTTACCTTCAAATAATCACATTTCGACCAGAAACTTTTTATACCCTGAACACATTAAAGATGAGTTCAAATGGTATATGGGTTTTGTGCAAAAGTACGTAACAGACAAAAAGAACCATTATATTTATATATTCTTAATCAGACGAGTCGATATTACCGATTGACATATTACTGATCAACTGCACAAATTGCTCCAAGATCGTATTCTCATATGGATTTCATTACTATCAACAGGCGGAAACCTTTCCACTGTGTATACATAAATAGTTTGCATAGATGGGGCAAAGACTGTTCTGTTATTGATTAGCGAAAGCATTCAAAACCATAAATAAAGATCAACTTTATTTGCACACATTTCACATTTTGTCACAAGAAGTGGATGGGGAGGGCAGCCCCTTTTGCGGAGAGGGACATTTATCAGCTCAGTCAGAGGCAGACAGAGTCTGTTGCTCCCTTCTTGGGGTCTGAATATAATCCCGTTGCAAGCTCGTTTGTTTTTCTGGAACGGCGATATGGGTCTGGTCTGGCTACTTAGGCGTAACCACACACATGCCACATGCTACATGCTACATGCCACATGCTACATGCCGCATGCCGCATGCCACAAAGCAGGGCAGCTGTTGTCTCGTCGGTTGTCTACTCGAATTGTGCCTATTTCCGTCAACAAGATGTTAACATTTCGCTTAAATTGCGCTCAGCACAGCTTACCTCGCACACAAACATCCATCAGACACACGCACAAACACACACACACACACGGTATGTGTGTGTGTGTTTGTGCGTGTATGTGCTGCATCCTCCAGAGAGTTTGGCCCGAAAGTTGTTCCTTTGCCCTGTTAGTTTGCTCATTGTTGCTGTTATTACGCAATCGGCTTTCATTGCTTTTGTTATTCTTTAATGCAATTTGGCCTCATCGCATTTTGTTGCCGTTTACCAACTTTGGCATCAACTGCGCCCAACTTTGGCACCGCACAGCGCCGACCACTTTTATGCTATCAAACTGATGCAAACTGTTTGGCAGGCAGACGAGTTCAATTTCACTTACATTTAACAGCCAATTCAGCCACAAAGAGTTGCAGCCAGCCTGTGAGACCAGATTTGCCGTTTTCAAAGACTTGTATTCTGATGAATACAACTTCTAAATATTTTCGGCTGTGTAAAGACATAATTACCTTTCAAGTTTGTTTTAACATATTCCAAAAAGATATTTGCCATGTGTCAACAAGACAGCTGTAAAACTTATTAAAAACATGGATGCAAAAAATGAGATCTGCTACACTGTCGGACATGGCTACATTGACTCGGCTACTGGCTGCTCACGCATATATATCCGGCATCAAAAATATCTCCTTTAATGTAATGCCCCCTTGTAGAGGGTAGTTAGTTAATTGTTAGTCGTTCCACCGGGAGCAGGATGTAGAGGCGTCTTTTCACTCTTGCTTTAACCTATGTTTGCCAGCCAACTAAGGCATTCAAAAATTCCCTTGTGAATCGATTGATAGAACACATGTAAGGTGAAAGGTGCCAGCAAAGATGTTTCAACATTGAACTCCCAGTTGGAGTCACTCATTCTCACTTCAATGAGCAATATTAACAGCGACAATACAATAAATTCATAAAAATAATTTTTGCAGATATTTAAATGTTTGCCACATTCGTGTGGCAATCAAGTGAATTGGCCTCGTTAGGCCACTTTCGTTGATACTTGTTGCTGTTGCACGCCCGACCATAACAAGCCCCGACAAGCCGACATTTTATTGAAGGTGGGGATTGCATTAAGTGCTCTTCACCCATTCGCCAGATAAAAGCAAGTACAAGTCAAGAAATCAGATAATAGTCTCGTCTCACTGACACTTACATGGCCTGCTACAAGTGCTCACATTTACATGGCAAAGTGCCTAGATGGGTGGCGAAGGGGGCGTCTTTGGAGGGAGGGATGTCGGTCTGCTGGGAGGTCTCAGCTCTGGGGTCCTAGGGTTTCCATCTACACGTCTATGTTTGCGTCTACGTCTGCTTCTATGTCTGCCAGACGGTGGTTATATGTTTTATGTGCTTAAATTAATATTCGCCAAGAGGCGGAGATGGAGATGAGCATGAAGATGGAAGGTGGAAGGTGGACGGTAGAAGGAAGGAAAAAATAGTCTGGTCTGGGGCAGAACGCTTGCAGCGTGCCACTTGAGAGGGAAGCAACGTTAAGGATTAAAGGCGACACAATAATAGCAGCAAAGCGTTGACTGGCCCAACTGTTGCACAGACAACAATAACTAAGCCGCTTAGTTTTGGCCACTGAATGACAAAGGACCTGACAGTCTTACGTAGCTGGAACTGGAACTGAACCTGCACTTGCTTGTCTGTTGATGGTTGGTGTGACTAATGCTGATTGCTTGTGTCGCTTTGCAGGTGCCATACAATGTAGCGTTTAAAAATAAAACTTCAGAGGATGTTTCTCTGCTTGTTGTGGACTCAATTGTGGATGTTATCTTCTTTATAGATATTGGTAAGATCCAATTTAAGCTAATTCACATGCATATATTCTTAGGACTGCCTATCTTTTTCAAGTGCTGAACTTTCACACCACTTTTGTGGGCCCCGGCGGTGAGGTGGTCAGTGATCCGAAGGTCATCCGCATGAACTATCTGAAATCGTGGTTCATCATCGATCTGCTCAGCTGCCTGCCCTACGATGTCTTCAATGCATTCGATCGCGACGAGGATGGCATCGGTTCGCTGTTTAGCGCCTTGAAAGTAGTGCGTCTGCTGCGCCTGGGCCGAGTGGTGCGCAAACTGGATCGTTATCTGGAGTATGGTGCGGCCATGTTGATACTCCTGCTCTGTTTCTATATGCTGGTTGCACACTGGCTCGCCTGCATCTGGTACTCGATTGGGCGCAGTGATGCGGATAATGGGGTAAGCTCGGAAACTCGTACAGTTTCCTGTTCCTGGCCGCTTAACGTTGCCTGATCCCCTTAGATCCAATATAGCTGGCTGTGGAAGCTGGCAAATGTGACACAGTCACCATATTCATACATATGGAGTAATGATACGGGCCCCGAGCTCGTCAACGGTCCCTCCAGGAAGAGCATGTATGTGACGGCCCTCTACTTTACAATGACTTGCATGACTTCGGTAAGTTGGGGCTAGCGAAGAAAGCCGCAGAAAGTTGATAAAAAAAAAAACGTTGATAGTTCAATTCAAGCGATTCATGTGCAAATTTTACTCTTGTTTTTCACAGGTGGGCTTCGGCAATGTCGCAGCGGAGACAGACAACGAGAAGGTGTTCACCATCTGCATGATGATCATTGCAGGTGCTGTGTCCAAACACGTTCCGTTGCCGCGTCCAAAGTTTCTCAAAACTCACGCCCCCGCAACGCTTTTGAATACTCTGTCATTGAAAAGCTAGACACAAATTGAGTGCCGCTAGAACTAATAACTGCTGGAATTGGTTTAGCCAACAGACAAAGACATAAGACTATCACAATTAGCCGCAATCGAATTGACCCACTCATCTACATGCATATATACATACATATATATATATGATAGCGCCATTATACAGATTCCCCACCACACCCACAGCAGCCTCCCCGAGCAAAAAGCAAAACGATTTATGATAGTTAACACTTATTCTTTATATATATTTTTTTTATTCGTATACCCCGAATACTTGAAAACGCTCCTAGTTGCACAGTTCGTCGCCATGTGTGAGTTCTAATTGATGTTATGTTACTTTTTGTTGTTCTCTTTTTTGTTATCGGTGTTTAAGTGTTTAATAATTGTGACAACTGCAGACAATAAACACAAAATACAACACACACACACACAAATTTCCCATACTCTTCATCCATTTCGCCCTACTATAAAGTCAAGAGACAAATATCTAAGGTATATTGCGCATACGCACCATCAAACCTACAAAAACCAGTGCTTGAGCCTGGCAGCCCAAAATCACTGAGCGCGTTTGCCTAATGTACAAAGGCATTTGTCTCTCTCTCTCTCACTCTCTCTCTCTCGCTCTCTTACTGTCACTCCCTCCCTCTCTGTCAATCTCGCTTTCCTGTGTCTCTTCACTTGCTCGCGCTCTCTTTGTATGTCGCTCGTCCAATTCGTCGCATTTATTACCGTTCTAGCTGCGCACTTGCGCGTTTCATCTGCAGCGATTACAAATTTCTGACACGCTCTCTTTAAAACCAACAACATCATAGCCATTGTCTAAACTAGTTGGCATATTGTAAGCGTTACTCTCAGACCCATACCCACACACACACACACACACAAATACAGCTACAGCTGCGACACAACGACACAAAACATAACGAGTACACTTGTCTCGCTACTTCTGCGTGTCCAAATGTGTAACGAATCTTTTGCCTCAACTCGTTCGCTTATTTTCAATGCCAAATTCTCTCTCTCTCTCTCTTTCTCTCTCTGTGTCTCCCCTCTCTCTGCGTCTCTCTCTCTCCCTACATATATAGCTCTGTTGTACGCGACGATCTTCGGTCATGTGACGACCATCATACAACAAATGACATCGGCCACCGCCAAGTACCACGACATGCTCAACAATGTGCGAGAGTTCATGAAGCTGCACGAGGTGCCCAAGGCACTCAGTGAGCGCGTTATGGACTATGTCGTCTCCACATGGGCCATGACCAAGGGCCTCGATACCGAGAAGGTAAGTGCGGCCAACATTTGGCCCTCGTACGTAAGTGTATATGGATTAACTGTAAGTTGGGACTTGGGTACTTGAAATCGTCAATCAGAGAAATGCATTCACCCAAAAACCAACGAGTACCTCGCAACTAGTTAGTTCTTGTAGTGAATTTACCTAATGGTTGTGAATTGCTCAAACGAATTCATTTAAATGTAAGAGTACAAATACATATGTATTGCTCTTTGGCACTTAACAATATTAAAACCACAATTACAATCGATCATACACTCATTGTTTACGAGGTGAGAATATAAAATAATTATTACAAATCCTTAAGCAATATTTCCGTAGCAACAAGAGCGGACTACTCATTAGAAGCCACTAGCCAATCAAAAATTGAGACACTACACATAGTCTATAATAAATCATTAATTTTTAAACGCCAACGATATTGGGTCACACAGAGCAAGTCTGTAGATCTACTCGTTACTCGCTACCTACACCATCTACAAATCACTTGAACTTATCATCAGCCATTAGCCTTACTTTAATATTAACGAGGGTTGCTAACCACTCGAATTGCTTCACTATACGCACTTAACTAACAAAACATTATCTGCCATCACGCTCAGGTTTATATCTAAGTGCTAACCAACTTATTGACTATTCTCTCGCTACTCTAACATTATCCATCACTCGCCATTCCCGCCACTGACAAGCGCAAAATGATGCCTGGCTCTGGCTCACAGTTGTTGTACTTCAAGACCAATGCTTTCATTCGTACACAAATAAACACAGCCACACACACACACACACACATACACATATACACACACACACATACACACACATACATACATACACACCCGAACGTACAGAAAAACTCGTCACATTTCTGAAGTACTTTCAAAATGAAACTGGCAAAATAGCTTTTGCCAAATTTCCCATTTGCCACTGCTCGCTGCTGTTTGCTTTGTTTTTCCTGTTATGTTTAACTCGCTTCTCGCATCTACAGCAAACGCTCAACTTAAATCAAACGCTTTCACAAATAAAATAACAAAAACAAAATTAACTAAAAAAACAAAGTCCAAAAATAACCAACGGCAACATATTGTTGCCAACTTAGAAGTAGTTAAGAATTCCACGCAACCAAATACCAGAAATATCAAAATTTCAAACTAATGTGAACCGAGAGCTATGCGAACATGAAGATGAAATGCTGAAATGCAATGCTCCGGGTTCAACCGAAAAGTACAGGAACAGGTCCGGCTCAAGGTCCAACGACAGCAAGTGGCCCAAGTCCAAGTTGAGCTCCAAGTCGAGGTCAAGGTCGAGGTAAGCTCTCTGTGTAAATATCTGTGGCAGTTCTTCTGCCGGGACGCATCTCTTATTTATAAAAAAAAAAAAACAAAAAACAAAAATTAAAAAAAAAAACATCTTATTTAAAACAACAACTATTCTGTGTTTCTCAACTATGTGTTTTCCATTTGTTTTTTCAAATTTGTACCGTTCTTCTCTTCATGTCGATGCGTCATGCGCGTGAGCTAATCCGTGCCAAAACGAAAAGCGTCCGTCAAATTCATGCCTTTAGATGAACCTAAACCAAACACCAAACACCGAACGCCAAACACCGTTCACCGTTTGAAATGCTTGAAATATCAAAATGTTTGGTTTACAATAGATAGTGTAAAACTATCATATTTTACATAAACAATTCATGAATTGCCCGCGCTTAAGCCGATGCAATAATACCTGACCTTTATACCTATTTCGTTGACTGTAGTTTGTGCCGCAATTCGAGAAAAATCTAAAAACAGAGAACAAGAAACAAGAAAGAACAGCCAACTTCGGCTCGTCGAAGTAAATACCCTTGCAGACGTACTATTATTTTTTAACCCAATTACCCAGTTGGATTGGCTCAACATTGATATCAAACAAAAAGTCAAACGAAAGTTTTTTTTCATAAATCAATCGTTCTTCTGATAAATTATATATATGAAATATTAAGATATATTCAGAGGCTTCTACATAAAACTCATGCATCATAATAAAATGATGCAGTGTTTCTTAGATTTTGATAAGATTTTGTACACGCATAAGAAATTTGTTAGGGTAGTTGTTCCACAATAAAGTCGCTCATTGTTATTGTTAATTTAAGATTTGTATATCAAATTACACTATAAAAAGAAGGACTAAGAATCCAACACAGAATTGCAGTTGATTTCACTTAATATTCTTTTGTAAGAGTCCTTACACATTTGGGAGTCCGAAAAGCAGGTTCTCTCCAACAATCTAGATTCTGTTTTCCAAAGCAACTAGCACTTGAAACTAGGAGTGGGCCGTGTACTTGTGCGTCTGTAAAGGTTTGAGCTATTTGGTGCCCTAACCACAACACACACACACACACACATACAAAGAGCCAATTTGCACACTTAGACACCCACACACATAGAATATAGTCGCCAAAAAACACACACCCAGACAGAAACCAGACACACCCAGGTCTTTTTTACACTGTTCAATGTTGTATATGTGTTTTAGTGTATGTGTGCGTGTGTGTGTCTCTCTCTCTCTCTCTCTCTCTCTCTCTTTCTCTATATATATATATATTGTTTTTGTTACTCAACTATTTATCATCCAGAGCCCACAGGCAATGTCCGTACTTGTCCATTAGCTAGCACTCACGTTGCATTCAAAGAATCTCCCGACATTCCCGAAATCCAATCCCCGATACCCCAAGAACCCCGATATCCTAAATCCCCTAAAAGGGGTTTGGGAGTTAAGAAGGGTTGCAAATCCGATGTGATTGCGGGTTACTGGTGACGAAACAAAAAAAAATAAAGAGTATAGCAGAGCACACAACGCAACTCGCAACTCATTCACAATTCGCAGGTACTAAACTATTGTCCGAAAGATATGAAGGCTGACATATGTGTTCATCTAAATCGCAAAGTATTTAACGAGCATCCAGCATTTCGTCTGGCCTCGGATGGTTGTCTGCGCGCCTTAGCGATGCACTTCATGATGTCCCACTCGGCGCCGGGGGACCTGCTCTACCATACTGGCGAAAGTATCGATAGTTTGTGCTTCATTGTGACGGGTAGTCTGGAGGTCATACAGGATGACGAGGTTGTGGCAATATTGGGTAAGCTAAAAATCAAAACAACAAATGTGTCATGTTTAAATTCATATTTTTCATTTATTAATTATACGCTAAGGCAAAGGCGACGTCTTCGGCGATCAATTCTGGAAGGACTCGGCCGTTGGCCAGAGTGCCGCCAATGTGCGTGCGCTGACCTATTGTGATTTGCATGCCATCAAACGTGATAAATTGCTCGAAGTCCTCGATTTCTATTCGGCATTTGCGAATAGCTTTGCACGCAATCTGGTGCTCACCTACAATCTCAGACATCGACTGATTTTTCGCAAGGTGGCCGATGTGAAGCGCGAAAAAGAATTGGCCGAACGGCGTAAGAACGAGCCACAATTGCCCCAGAATCAGGATCATCTCGTTCGCAAGATCTTCTCCAAATTCAGGCGTACGCCCCAAGTGCAGGCCGGCAGCAAGGAGCTGGTCGGCTCCGGTCAAAGTGATGTCGAGAAAGGGGATGGCGAGGTCGAGCGCACCAAGGTTAGTTCAGCTGAATCAATCGGCTTGTTCCCGTTCCATGCGTTATGTGTTTTCGTGTTCTGATTCCGTTTGTTTGATGTGCAATGCATTTGTGTGTTTTAAATGCCATTATATGTTTATCATGCTCAACTCTTGATTCTATATCATTTTCCATTTTCATTTACTGATGAGAGCGCACACAAAACGGCCGCTCTTCAAGAGTCAAGAGTCTGTTGAATCCGTCCCAATATCTTTTATTTTCTACCCTTACGACTGACTTAATCACTATCGTCGTTTTGTGTGACGCCTTCGACGATTGAGCTTCAAATCGAATTTATATTGAATTCGATTTCGAATACAATCACTTTAAGTTTTAACTATGATTTTATTTTTCATTCCGTTCCATTTTTTTTTATTTCCATGTGTATTAGTGTGTAACTGCGTAAGAGTTAGTGTGTATATCTGCTGCATTCAATGTAAACAATGTATTTGAACTAACCTTATATTTTATTGAAGCATTATCGTTACTTATCCACTCACTGCCTCAGCTCAGCCACAGCCACAGCTCAGGTTTGTTGGGCCGTGTGGCCAAGCTGGCACCCTTAAGCGTTTACCGTTACCGTTAACTGTTCAACTTTTGAATATATAGTGTATATTATTGTTATATCAAATGCATACAAATGACTTATGCTCGTTGTATATCTTTCTTTGTCTTCCATTAACATGCTTACGCTCTAAACGACAACATACAAATACTGCATATAAAACTCTCTCTCTCTCTCTCAATATATATTTATATATATATATATATTCATATATAAATATATATATATGTCTATCTCTTTCTCTTCCACGCTTCAATTCACACATACTTATGCTCGTCTCACTCGATCACGCTCGTTATCGTTATCGTTATCAATATCAATGTTTCATATTTTCTTTTCTGCTCAACTCCCAATTTCACAAAAACACATTTCACCAATAAAACCCTTTCATTTTGCCTCTCTCTCTCTCTCTCTATCTCTCTCTCTCTGTGTCTTTCTTTCTTGCTCTGATGTCTACGGTTATTCACAAACATTTTTGTTTGCTATCGCTGTACATAAAATTGTTGTAAATTTGGCCATATTGACAATCTAAATTTAAACAAAATTACTAACGAAAAATTTGTAAATTATTTTCCCCCCAACCATAAATCACTTACAAAATATACAACACTGAAACCTTATTGAAAAAATCCACTACCCTCCACAATTGCCTCCCACACGAATTCTTGCTCAAATGCTCCCAATTTACCAATTCCGGCTCCGTGTCTCAATATCTAACTGTCCGTACCCGCTCCCCTTACCACACCACCCGACACACTCTCTTTTCTTTCTTTCCATTTTTGTCTCTCTTTCTCCCTCTCTCTCTCTCTCTCTCTCTATCTCTCTCTCTCTCTCTATCTATTTTTCTCTCTCCCGAAAAACCTGCTATCTTGTGCTCGCCAAACTTGATTAAAAACCCTCCAATTGCTCGCTAATAATAAACCAAAAAAAAAAAAACCTATCCAAGAAGCTACCCGCTAAACTAACATTAACCGAGGACTCACGCATTTTAACAACCGCCGCCGTACCCTCACCATCGCCATCACCCTCGCCCTCATCGGGTCCACCATCTGCACGTAGTACCCGTGCTAGCAAATGGGGACGCCTTCTGGGCAGTTCAAGTGTCGATTCAGCTAGCGATACTAGCGCCAAGGTAGCCGTCTCGAGAAGTTTGAGCGCCCGCGAAAGTCTGCGTGAGAGCACTGCCCAAGCGAGGCAGAGTAGTACTTCGAGTAGCAATGGTGGACAAGGCAATAAAGTAATTACCGTTAACCAATTAAAAACAAACAAACAAAAAAACGCAATACAATACAAACAATAATCATAATCAAATTAATAAATACAAATAGTCAAAAGCAAGCTAGCAAAAATTAGTACAAGAAACTTAAATGAAACAAACAAAAGACAAAACGGAAAAAATTAAAAAAGAAAAACTTAAAAACAACGGTTAATTTGAACTGTTTTCTTGTATAGATTTTTGGCTCACATTTTTTTACAAACATACTTTAGCAGAGAGTTTTAATGCTCACCTGTTTATCGTTTTTGTTCTTTCTTCTCGATGCCAACTCTTCGTCATTTTGCTTTCATTTCGTTCTTTCGATTTGTTATCGATTTTTACGTTCGAAAGCATTTACAACTAAGCAAAGTAAGTTTTGATCGATAATTTTGCTGTTTTACTGCTATTAGAACAAGCAAACATATATATTTACATATATGTATGTATGTATATTTAGTTGCTCACTCTCCCACGAATCACACTTCGCTTATCGCTATCGGTAGCCACAATCACACACTCACACATATATATGCTTACACATACATACACATAAACATATACTCACACATCCATATACATATACATATACATATACATAAACACCGGCCAGGACAGCGATGCATTTGACTAGTGTGTTGTGTGTCAATCGCATTTGCATTATCAGAGCATTCCCTTGGTATGCCTATCGATGTTTTGGTCGTGTCATCGATACATCGCCGTTCTGTGCCCGTGCCCAGTTGAAGATATACTTTAGCGCGCTGCTCAATCCGCATACACACACGGCACACACAACCGCTCACGCGCGCGCATACACACACACAGACAGACACGTACACGCACACGCACACACGCGCATGTGTACCAAAATGTGTGCTCGCGTATGTATGCACTGAATACGATAGCAAAAATGCTTATTAGAGTTTTATTTATGCAACAACTAAACAAATTGATTGATGTTTCTACTTTTTGCTCTTGTACAAAAACAAAACACTCTAAAAATCAACAACGAATATAATCGAAAAACAAAACATTGCTTGCCTTGCCACTACAAAATACAACAACAACAATGCGGACAATTTGAATTCGATGCTGAAACCAAAAAATTAACGCTGCAAAAACAAATACCGATTGGAAACACAACTGCACTGATCACGTTTGCCTGTACCTTTTGCAACCAACCAATCAACCACCCAATCAATCAACAACTACACTTGACACAATCAATGAATGAATGCGCAACCACAATAATAACAACAACAACCAATCCAACTTAACTGTAAACCCAACAAACAACCAACAACTTTTCTTAATTTCTCTTATCCTTCTGTACTGTTCTGTCAAATCTATTAACTGAACGAAACCAATGCAAACCCAAACAACCTGCCTGCCATTTAATGCCATCGATCGATCTGTCACCACCAACAACACCACCACCACCTCCACCAACTTCTATCTTCTATCAACCTGTCCAACCTGTCAATTCGCCAATTCTTCAAACCCGCCAATTGCCTCTGCATCCCGCCCAACGCATCCATTAAAAAAAAAAAAAAAAAAACAAAACAAAATCAAAAACGTCACCCCCCAGGTATTCCCAAAAGCGCCCAAACTACAAGCTAGCCAGGCAACACTCGCCCGCCAGGACACCATCGATGAGGGCGGCGAGGTTGACTCCTCGCCACCTAGTCGGGACAGTCGGGTGGTCATCGATGGCGCCGCCGCCACTTCCACAACAACAACAACAGCGCCGACTTCAACTGTAGCCTCAAGTGCTATTACAGCTGCAGGAGGAGGAGCAGGAGGCGGAGGATTAGCAGCAGCAGCAGTATCAGCTGGGGGAGGAGCAAGTGCTGTAGCTGCAACTGTTGGTGGCGCCGGCACCGCAGGTAGTGGCGTCAAGGATCGCAATCTGGCGCTGGAGCGCGAACGTCAAATAGAGATGGCCAGTTCGAGGGCAACCACATCGGATACGTACGATACGGGACTGAGGGAGACGCCGCCCACGCTGGCACAGCGCGATCTCATTGCCACCGTGCTGGACATGAAGGTGGACGTGCGGCTCGAGCTGCAGCGCATGCAGCAGCGCATTGGACGCATCGAGGATCTGCTCGGTGAGCTGTGCAAGCGTCTGGCACCAGCGACACTCGATAGCAGTGGCCAGACAACGCCTGGCGACGAGATCTGTGCGGGATGCGGCGCGGGCGGCGGCGGCATCGTCATCGTTACGCCGACAACAGCCACAGCATCAGCGGGTTTGGCAATGGGAACGGCCACAACGCCAGTGGACACTGTGATAACCATCTCATCGCCGACAGCCGACAGTGGCACATCAGCAGCAGCAGCAGCAGCAACAACAACAATTGCAACAGGATCAGCGAACGCTGGCGCTGGCAGCGGTCTACTAAATCCATGCGTCCAAGTCGTGTCGAGCGCGGGAGGCAACGGCCTGGGGCCGCTGATGCTCAAAAAGCGACGCTCGAAGAGCAGGAAAGCACCGGCGCCTCCTAAGCAGGCAACTGTGACTGGATCTGGTATGACAAGCGTGACAGCGTCAGCGAGTCCAGCAACAGCTGCCGCTGCGGCTGAGCTGCTACATCTCCGTTTGCTCGAGGAGGACTTCAGTGCCGCACAGTTAAGCGGCAGTGTGGCCGGCACGCCAACAACAGCGGCACCAACAGCGGCTGCAGCTGCAGCAACAATAATAACAACAACGGCGAGCACAACGCCGCCAACGACGCCGACAACAGCAGCTGCATCAAGTGGAGCAGCACCAGCATCAGCAGCAGCAGCACCAACAACAACAACAACAAGCGCAACAACAACGCCAACGGGCAGCGGGCGAAGCGTGAGAAGAGAGTTCCTCTAGCCCAAGATAATGGTGCGCCATCAGTCGGCGGATAGCAGCAGCTTCGAGCAATAATAATAACAATACTCGGCCAGACTGAGCCGCCGTCAAGGCCAAGGCCATTCTGAGTAACGACTACACATACACGCTTAGCTAGACTACATAGTACATACGCATACGTAAGCAGTACTTATATATATGCGTATGTATGTATGTATGTATGTGTATCCACTGTACATGCTATTGTAACTAATTTAAGCTATACATACGCTCTCTCTCTCTCTCCCTCCCTCCCTCTCTCTCTCTCTCTCTTTCTCTCTCTCTCTCTCTGTCTCTCTATATTTATATATATTGACGCTATTTACAAAACTACACGCTACCTTGACTCTTTATCTCGCTTTCTTCGTCTTCTCGTCCATACACAAAGCCTCCCTCTCTATCTTTTTCTCTCTTTATATTTATCTCGTTCTTTATATAACGACAACCATTGAAGCTACCCTCTCTGTCTCTATCTCTTTATCTCTCTCTCTCTCTCTGGCTCTGTCATGAACTCGGTGTGTCCCTGTTTACCGGGCAACATTTGCCAACGGTACAAAGTTTCAAGCACTCAATGTATTTAGTGAAAAAGGAGCCCAATCGCGGAAGGCTCGGAAATGATAATGATTAAGGCATACAACATACTGCTTACGAATTTGCTATTTAATGCAATTATTTACCTTTATATACGAACAATATTATACATAGATCAGCTGAGGCAAACTAACTAGATACACACACACACACACACACACACACACACACACACATACATATGTAAATGAAGATTTTTGTGATAAAACACTAAGGAGGCAGGAGCAGAAACCAAAGCAGTTAAAGCCAGTGAATTTTACATACTCCTACTACTAGTAGAAAAAAAAAAAGAGAAAAAGAGATGAGCCGAAAAGTCAGCTCCATTTAGAGCCGATCCCAGCTGAATCTTTTTTTTATAGTGTGCATACCAAAGTTAATCAGAACAACTACATTTTCAACTCCATTTCGAAATCCATACCACAGAAATATCGAATATTCTACTTGAAGTAGAATCGAGTGAAGCAGAAGAGTTTAAAGCAGAATTTATGTAGCATGCTTTTAGGAGCTCATAAGAAATAAAATAAAAGGACAGCGTTCATTGGATTCTTTAGTTGTATGCATTGTTTTCAACATATCTTCGATATAGTCTCCAAAAAATTGCATTCTCAATTTTCTCCATTTTTTTTCAATACATTTGGGCTACATTTTAAATTTAAAATCAATCGATTTGCTTTCTAGGTTTTTTAGGCTGACTATGCACTGATTTGGTAATGAGAGTTGCAAAGCCTGTTTTTCGGCGATCTAGTTATAAATTCTATGATTTACTAATTACATAATAGGCAGGATGTTTATTTTTTTTCAGTTCACATAGTCCCATGGAGCCATAGTAAGTAGTGTACGATGTCTGGGCTTAGTTAGTTGGTTAGTTCGGTGCCCACATCGCTTGGTGCATATACATACATATATATGTATAGTCATAAAACCCGTCCTGTCCTAACATATACTGCTTGAGCACTTGCTATACTTTAAGTAGACGGCAGCAGCAAACTAAAGAAACTACAAACATATACGAAGATCCCAGCCACAATAGCAAAATACGAGACAAAGACACCAAATGATGCCGCAAAACAAAACGACAATCGACATACCTTAAAAAAAAAACAAAACAACAGAAAAAATTTATTTAACAGCAATTATGTATAACGAGATACAATTGTATATGTATACAAAGTACTTGTGTATGTCTGCAAACTTATATACATGTGTACATATTTATACCTAAAACAAAAAACACAAATGACAAGAAAAAAAAGCTGTAAATATATTTAAATTAAATTCAAAAGGCAGGCAAATTACATTTATGAAATACGAATAAGTGTTGTTTAAAATTCCAATTGTTTAACACACCTACACACACACACACACACACACACACATGCAAAACATACTTTGTGATAAAAAAAAGAGAAATAGTCATTTTATAGCTTATAATATTATTTAGGCTCGCATCAAATAAAAGGCTTGCAACTGCATATAGTTTATAAAATGAATTCAGTAGCTAATTATGAACCCAATGCTGAACCCCGTTTGAAAAAGTTACAAAATATATATGTATATATGGATGTATGTATGGACAACCTTTTATTTATTATGTACTCAAAACATGCATATATACATATGTAAATATAAAATACTACATGTACATATATATCGCAAAGGTTTCATTACAATTTAAGTCGCTTGCGAACAAAGTTTTGTTTGCCCACTTGAATGATTCATAATTATTAAACCGAGTACTTAGTTTAGTTTAGTTTCCTTTATAGCTAGATCGTTATTAGACAGTGGCTAGGAGACCCCTAAGAAACCACACACACAAAAATACAACACATACCTATGTGCATATGTAAAGCAATACAAACTATTGTCTTCCCGGAACAAACTACTCACTCGAAATGTGTGGGATTCGCAGAGAGTTAGTTTTACTTAGTTGTACTTTGTACTTGATCTGGCTCACGAAATACTGTTTACACCTCAGAGAGCTGCATCGATCATGAATGATCAACTCTCGGTTCAATTTCATTATGTCTGACGATTGTTATAACAATCCACTCACGTGTCGAGCGGGTACGATTACCTGTTCGGGTAGGATCCAAAATGATCGATAATTGAAAACTGTGTGATTGTTGCAGATCTCTGTTATACATAGCTCAAATCCCTGTTGAGATTCTTTGTTTGGCTAATCTATCCATCGCAAGCACCGCTATCAACTATAGACTAGCAAAATTTGGTTCGCCAGCAAACCGAAAAGCAATTCAAGTGGTATTATCACAACATGATGTTAATTATTTATGTACATAACATATACATACATAGATTTGAATAATTCACACACACATACAAACACACTCACATAACGATATATTCCTTCGAAAGTTTTGATAATAATGATATAAAATAACGAAATAGTTACAAAAATTTGTTGCATATGTTTAGAATATTAAAAAAAAAAACAAAAAAAAAAATATATAGAATATATATGCCATAATATATACATACATAGAGAAACTAGCAGCAGGCTCATTGTACATAGTGAAGGAACTAGGAATTATAGTTATAGTCATGTGGTACTTTTTTTTCATAGTAGGTTCTTCAAATTGAACAAACTACGCGTTTAGCTTAAGGGGCACAGTCAAATGGCAAATTGAATGACTCAACTAACTATAAAGCATAATAATAATAATAGTTTACATTATACATGTAGTATTTGGCATATGCGAGATGATACCAAATGATACCAGTTTGAGTATAGAGCGAGTGCTTACCTACCTTTATATAGTATATACATACATATATGTATGAGGCATATGACTAGCGGTACTAGAGTTAACTGTTTAATAGTTTTCAAAACTTTGTTCAACTGACTTTTGCCTACAATATGATGGAAAACTAAAGAAAACCAAACAAAAAAATAAAACACAAAAAAAACGAAAATATTAATGATAAACAACAAATAAAGACATTAAGTAGGATTAACCGTGTTTGCCCCACGCTTCCGCTTTCAGACCATTACTCGCAGCGGAACGAATTTGAAATGATCTATTATGATTTCTTAAGTTTTTGAAATTGGTTGTTGTCATCTTTTGTAGACTTTAATGCTAACTACACAAAGCCTTATACATTTTCGAATGAACAAATAACCAAATACACGAATTACAAATAATAAAGAAATTATTACCTACAAACAAAAAATTAAAAAAGGTGCAATTACAATTTATAGGTCTAGCTAAATGAGAGCGACAATTAGTCACAATTTATATTGATAAGAAAATTTATATTGTTAAGATATTTATATATACTTATATATAGCAGCAAAAATACGGAGAAATTGAGAATTTCATACGCAAAACGAATAACTCAATCATTGAATCATTGTCATGCTGAAGCCCAACTAAATACTCATAAAAAAAAGTAAAACTAGTACAGCAGCATAGCATATGCCTTGCCTATGATGAATTTTTGCCAGAGATCGAATGTATATATGTACACACACATTATACACACTATATATATACAATACATACATATTTATGTATACATATATTTAGATTTAGCTGCTTCAATCGCTTAGAAGCACCAAACTGAAAATAAAATACTTAATATACCACATACAAATGAACACATTTAAGCTTAAACCGACAAACACAATACATTAAACACCAAAAATCAAGGAAAATAACTTAAAAAGCTTTTATACGCCAGGTTTTTTTTTATAAGCAAAATCATAAAATACTAAAAAAAACCACATACAAATATTAATATGATAAACAAATATCAAACAAAAAGGCAATTAAAAAGTACTACAAAAAAAAAAAAACAAAATCCAAAAAAAAAATTAAACACGCCACTTAATTAATAAATATGTATACAAAAACTAAATGAATTGTAATTAAATTATTCAGATATACAAATTACAAAAAAAAAGCCTTAAACACTTGAGTACCAAACACACGCCCCATTTTTTGTAAAGCCCACTGCAAAACACTTTTGGCAAGCAAAGCTAAAAAGCTACAAAATAAACAATACAACAAAGAAAATACTCAAAATAACATGCGTTATGCTCTAGATACTAGTTTCTAGTCTCTAGACAAAAAAGAACCAAAATTTTACAAAAACCAAAAAAAAAAACAAAACAAAAATAAATAAAAGCAAAAACTTAAAATGAAAACCAAACCAATGAAACCAATATTTAACATTTTCCACCAATTTGAGGAGCATAGTTGAGATATATATATATGTATATATTTATATATATATATACATATATATATATATATATACAATACTATATACAAAAATTTGTACAATGGATTCATGAAAATGATTTCGAACACACACCCTTTGTTTTCCAATTTCAAAAAGCTGCCTATTTATATACTTACAAACTAATTAACAGCAAACAATAAGCAAATGATTACACAGAAGTGCTCGTAAAAAGAGTACAAGACTAGGAGATACCCTGTACCCAGTCCTAACTAACATACCAATGCAAGAATGCACTTAAAATTGCGAATAAATTCTGCACACTTTAATTGAGAATGCGATAGAAAGTAGAATTTACTTGACGGAAATGCCAGCATTTGTATGTAGGTGGGCAGAAATGATTTTTTATGCCATATGAAAAGCCCTTCTTTGAGTAATTTTTTGTACAGTTCTTACTACTTTCGTATGATTATTATTATTGCAGTTTTCGAACGCACATAGTTATCCCTTGGACATAAGGAATATAATAAGGAACACATTTCTATGCTGAAAACCATCGTCATACATTTGAGCTACTTTCGACCATTTTATGCAACATCAACAAAATGTGGGGTTTTTTTTGCCAGAAGCAGCAATTTATGTCTGCTCGCATCCATTCTATCATTAATTGAACATAATTTAAGCACTATTATTGTATAAGACCGAGGCTAATTAGCTTCCCATGAGATGAAAACGACAACGCATACTGATTTTAAGACCCACGCCAAATTATTACTAATGCTCTCCCGAGCTGCTCTCAGCAAATATTCGCAATGCTTGTGTAAATTGGCGCGAAAATGTACTTAATATGAAAGATAATGCGAGATTTGTGATCTGTATTTGCAGCAGCACCTATTAAATAGACATGCATTCATTTGTTTTACTTTCTATTTTTTGCCATGTGCTTTTCTGGGTAGTGCAATGACAGCAGTTAACAGCCAAGTTATTATTTTAACTTGCCTTTTTAACCTTTTGAGCTCACTTAATGTTTTTATGTATCAGTTTATTTCAATCAGTTTCATATTTTAAGACGGACGGCTGATTTCTAGTATCGGAATTACTTCCTTCTGCCTGTTGCATACACTTGCACAATTTCGTATTACCGTTTTTAGCAATTTTTAATGGGTACAGTGTATAAAAAAGGTACATTTCAAAAATAGTTCATTCATATAATAAATTTTGTATTTTCGTTCATTGGCCCAGGAACTGGCAAAACAAAAATATATATATATATTTACAGCTACATATTTAGGTAGTCGATAAACCGCAAAATGCTTGAACCGAAGAAAGCTGAACTTATGAAACACTGATTAAAAAATACATCTGTTATTCAAAAATAGAAAAACAAAAATACCAAAAATTAAAAGACCCTTTATAAAACATAGTTGTAAAATTTATTTGAAAAAAAAAATCAATTAAATATTGCTGTAATTAATGTGTATAGTAAATTAATTATTATGACATTGATATTAACACACACAAACATTCATGTTAAAGAGTCTTTGACTATGTTGGAAAAGATAAAAGATACTACTGCATTCATAAGGAGAAATATTAAAACACATTTATCACAGCAAAAATATGCAGAGCAAGTCTAAAATGATGCAAATGATTTGATTAAAGAAGAAAAAAAAAAACAAAGCAAAACATAAAAAGAATACAATGAAAAAATAAAAAAAAATTCAGAATACATACATGTTTTTAAGAACAATCTCGTTTTTTATTGCTAAAAAGATTGGGATGGTTCTTTCTACTTGGTGCGTAAGTATTTTTTTTCAGAAATCAATATTTTTGGGATTAGCCTGACCGTAAAAATTAATCGAATTGAGTTTCAGGATGATTCTAAAAGAATCAAATATCGTAATAAGTTTTTTCCAAAGTGCTAACATTTTAGTTCCTTAATTTTTTATTAGCAAATGAAAAAAAAAATTTATTTAATTAAAACATTTATTGTGATTTGTGTGATTGCATTTTAATTTTTATTGTTTTATTAAATTACATTTGGGTCTTTATTTACCTCCTTTGGGATGTTTTGTTTTTTTTTTTTTGGTGTTGTCACATTTATAATAAATAAATAATTTAGGTACAATAATTTTTCGAGTATTACAAATAATATTGCATATATGTATGAAGATAATTGTCACATTTCAATAATATCAATCAATTCACATCTAGAATAAATGCGATCATTTCCCGCAACCTTTATTTTCAATCCTACTTAAGAGTACGTGACTGTGTGTGTGTGTGTGTGTGTGTGTGTGTGTGAATATATTAATATTTATGAGTGTGTGTTTTGGAACTATGCTTCTGTGTATGAATGTGTACAATTAACTTTATAAAAAATTAAACAAATGCTGATTAGATTACAATTACAGTTACAATAAATAAATAAGTTCATTTCACACACACACATAGCTAAAATTGCATCTTTCGAATTACACATATAATATTAAAAAAAAAGTGAATTTACATACATACATATGTATACATATATATATATATTTATTTAATGTCTAATTGTGGAAAGTTTTCCATATATATATATATACATATAAATATATATATATATATGCAAATGGGTCTAAGGGTCGTTCGGCTGCCACTCGGCACCATCCCCGACGCTGCGCTGCGCCGCCTCCACATCCACATCGCCGGTTGCCGACTGCTGTTCCGATGTTGGCGATTCTCGATCCTCGAGCGGTAGTTTCACTTGCAACTGTTGCTAAAAGGTTTGGGCATTGCGACAGACGCCACAGCCCAAAGCGAACTCCTCACCGGTGGGCGGATGCATAACGTGCAGCGGACACTCGTCGCCCAGCAGTTGCTTGGCCTTCGGTCCGGCGGGGCACTGGGGCAGCTTTGTCTTCGGTATGTTCGTCAGCCGTTGAAAATCGTCGTGGCATGTGTCACAAAAGTGCGTGGTGCCAAAGCAAAAAAATACTGCCACCGAGCAGCAGTAACGGCATTTGTACTCGAGGAAATCGGTACCATGCTTGGGGCACATCTGGGCGCGTGCCACATCCGAACAGCCGCCGCAGACGAGCTCCTCGGGATCGAACTTTTCACCAATTTCCGCGTCGCAGCGCGCCTCGCCGCCATAGTAGGCCTTCTGGCATTTAAAGCACACATAATACGCATAGCGATCCATCGCCAGCTGTGTCACATCCTTGCTACTATCTGTGTCCTTGACCACGCCCTCATACTTGATACTGTTGACAGTAGACAAGAGAGAAGAGATTGAGTGAGAGTGAGAGTGAGAGAGAGAGAGAGAGAGAGAGAGAGAGAGAGAGAGAGAGAGAGAGAGAGAGAGAGAGACAAGCAATTAGCAAAGCTTTCAGTTGGTGTTTGATTAGTTTGCAGCTCAACTTTGCCTTTAGCAATCAAAACCAAATCATTCCTTTTCCAACCAGTTCAGATGCCAACGTCGCCCGGATCGGATTAGTTAATAAAAAAGTATGTATCAAAACGCTCTTGGCATGTAGGGATGGTTCACAACTGTTCGTAACCATCGCTCGCTTAAAACAACCAGTTCAAAAAACCAATGCATTTAAATAATGGTTTGGTTTGGCCTATAAATTAGTATTCTTGGTCAAAAAAAGCTTTAAACTTACCGCATGAGCGCCTTGCGTTTGACATCTTGCTTGAGTCCATTGATGGGTTCCAGTATTTCTGCCAGCAGCGGATGCTGTATGTCTGCCTTGCAGATGGGGCACAGCGAGAAGCCGAAGGTGATGCGCGGTCCGCTCCAGCGTTTCTCCAGCACCGCCTTGCAGCAGTGATAATGAAACACATGACCGCACTCCAGCTGAGCAGATAAGGAGGGGAAGAGGGAGAAAGAGATGGATAGAGATTCATCAATTGAAATGTGACCTGACGCATCTTACGTGTATGGCTGGGGCACAGGAGACAGCCTCTACGAAACAGATCATGCACATGTCGTCGGCATCCTGGGTGAGCTTCGGATCGCGGAGCTCCTCGGCCAGCTCGTTCTCGCGCACATGACAGACATGTTGCAGACAGGGCAGACATTTGCGCTCGCCGGTGACACCGCCGCAGGCATGGCCGCAGGGCTTTGTTTTGAGGCACGAATTGGAGGCATACTCCTGGCACTGCGCATCGGCGCACACGTTCCCAATCTCCAGCAGGCCCGAGTTGCCGGTTAGGCCACAAAAGCGACAGCGGCCCACAGCCTCCTGTGGGCCCGAAATAATAGTGTGGCTGCCATCGCGAAACTCCACCATGGCCTTTAGCGTCTTCGAATCGGCCAAGGCAAGAAGCCAAAAGAGTTTAGTGCGTCCACAGGACTCGTGCAACTCTACACGTATGGCCTCCTCCTCCTCCTTGCATACCTTTAAAAAAAAAAACAAAAGGAACATGATTGATTGCAATAACAGTTCGGTTGATCGATAAAGTTCATCTAATGGTTGATTTTGATATTGACTGGTTGATTGAGTGAGTGGATAATAGACTGATTGGATGTAAGACTGATGATTTTTGGTTGTTTGATTGATTGATTAACTAAGTGATTGATCAATTGATTCTTTTGACTATTATTGTTTAATGGAATAGTTGACTGTTTGATTGGCAAAAAAGGGTTTTGATGATTGATTAACTAGCTAGAGATACATTAAGTGATTGATTGAATAACTGTGTCGACAGCAGCAAAGTGCAAATTTGAATTTATCGCCCTGCAACTCATCAAATGAATTATTGTTAGTAAGTAGTTGTAATTATATACGCACACAAGAAGATTTTGGTTCAGTGCTTGAATAGCAGACCCATTGATATATTGATTAAATGACTGGTTGCTTGCTTGATTGATAAAATAAGTGATTGATCAACCGCATGTGATGATTATTACAGGCTAATTTGACTGGTGGATGGGTTTCTATTGATTGATTACTAGACTAACTGATTAATTGATTAACTGGCTCGGGATGAAAATTAAACGATTTATAAATGGATTAGTTAACTGATTGTTATATTTGCGGGTTGACTTACCGTACGCTTGTGTGAGCGCGTCTTGCGATTAAGATGCAGAAAGCGATCGCAATCGCCACAAAGTGAGCCGCATGTCTCGCATTGAATGATGGCCGCCGTTTCGCCATCGTCATGATTGGTGCACATGGGTCGCGTGTCGCACAGTTTCGACCATTGCCCCGAGGAGAGCTTCTCAACGTGATCCCGTTCCAGTACACAGAGACTAGCCAGCGCCAACCAGAGTGTCGCCGTCTTTGTACAATGCTCCGGCGTGCGATAGATCTCCTCGAGTCGTGTCAGGTTCAGCACAGATTCAGCGATAGCAGCCTTGGTGATCTGTGACCATTTGTCACTCAGTTTGCCCTGCACACATGAAATATGATTAGTCTACCTTAGTCAGTGATCGTATTCAATGACGTACGCTTGCCAGATCCCGTATGAGACCGATGATACTCTCTGCCTGTTTGGTGGATATAAGCCCGTTGAGAAACCAACGCTGGTTCAGATTCCGTTTGGTCGTCTCCTTCTTCGGGGGCACCGGATCAAAGCGAAAGGGATCATTCCCAATAATCGCTGCCGATCCATGCTCCGTTGTCATCGGCCGCGATCGCAGCAGCTGTACGGACAGATCCAGCGAGCTGCAGAGCCTTACAAAAGCGGGCGTTTTCTCCACCTGTCCGGACTTGGCGCCAGCGCTTCCGGTGGCTGTATTCGCCGTGTTTGTCTTTACCTTGACCTGCAGCTGCAGCGACTTGGCAATGACGGCCAGAAAGATGTCCAACAGTCCCAATCGGCTCATATCAAAGTCACTGGCGCTCTGATGCGCAATGCTGTAATCGGCTGGCGGCAGCCGTTGTACGCCCAACAGATCGGCAAAGCTCTCCGGCGTGATTTCGGGTAGAATGCGTCGCAACAGTGCCGTCACCTGACGCTGAACACGATCGCTACCCGTATGCAGCAGTCCGAGCAGATCCCGCAGCAGGCCATGCTGCTGCGACAGATAGGAACGACCGACAACGCTGCCCGACAGCGCCAGCACCATGCTGAGCATCTCAAAGCAGTAGGTGTCCGGTGCACGATTGCGTTCCGAGCTACTCTCGCCGGACGTGGCAATCGTTGCCGTTGTTGTCGATGTTGTTGGGATGACAGCCGACGTTGTTGTTGTCGCTGTTGTTGCTGTTGCTGCTGTTGCTCCTGTTGATGCGGGCGGTGATGCTTGATGCTTGAGCACATGAGTCAGATTCGCCAGTTCCCACTCCTCTTTGGCGCGCTGCGCCTCCTTCTTGATGGCGTGCACAATGTGGACAATCACCTGCTTCTGCAGATGCGACAATTTGCTGCGTGAGAACAAAATGCCGACCATGTGCTCGCGCAGATCCAGCGAATCGGCTAACATCGAATTGGCCGCATCCTGTGCTCCAGATCCAGAACCTGAACCAGGTGCGCCCGTTGAGGCGACTGTGTCGCTCACATTGCTGATGAGCTTGCCAAAGACCTGCCCGGTAATCAGACGAAAGACGCGCAACGTTTCCGCCTCGCAGATTTGCTGTTGGATGCGTGCGGCATGCGCCAGACGTAGATTGGAGCGTTGATGCTCGGCATACTGTTGCTCCTCATTGCCAATACCAATACCAATACCGTTGCCGATGCCGATGCCCTGCTGATAGCTGGGCAGTCCGAGCAGCTTGATTTGGCGCACACGCAGCGTATTTTCCGGTCCGTGCATTTCGAGGCGAAAGTGCGTGCAGCTCTCGTCGCTGATTTTGGCTGCAATCCAAATGCACGCCTTGGGATCCACATCCACAGATTTGATTAGATTCGTGTCGCCCAGCGATTGGCCCGCATAAAACACCACATTCAGCACCTTGTTCTGCAAATCAATTAATAGTTATGGTCTGAATAAACAAACTTTATAAGCTTGTTTCGATAAGTTGGACAAGTTTATAATAGTAGATTGCCACTAAGTAGGATAGTAGGGCTACTTTCAGTATCTGAAAGCGCGCATGGATAATGCGATGCATCTATTGACGTTGATCAATTATAACAATGAATGAATACTTTATGAAGAGCAGCATACTCGAATCATGAAAACTAGAGATGCACTGGAAAAGGCGTGCTCCAAAAATATTTCATTTTTCTTTGTGGATCTTCTTAATTAATTAAATATAACCAATTCATAAGTTTAATTATTTTGATTAGCTAATTAGTTAAGTAAAACTAAATTATTTATGAATTGTCAATAATTTAATTGTATTGTATTTGTATGTGTTATTTATGTATGCATTCCACACATTATTAGCCTTCCTCGATGTAGGCAGGCAGACCTGATTATCGCAATGAGCTAAACAATATAAAGCATCAACTATATACAAATAAATTTATTAGATAGTTGGCACAAATTACAAATAATTGTGTATCAAACAACAATTGGTATTTACTTCTGAAAGTGTTGGCTCAAAACCAGAAACTGAAAGATTTGACGGACAAAATGTGGAGCCAATTAACTGGTTACCCACCTGAATGTCGCGGCTATTGTCGATGTGAACGAGCACAAATTTGCAGGCATAGGTGAGCTTGCTCATGGACAGCTCAATGATCTTGCACTTGTTGCGATCCTCCTCGTCGCTCTCCCAGAATGTCTCCGTTGAGTTGTCCGTGAGAGATTCGGCCATGGCGGGTCGTGATGAGACTGTTACCTCGAACATGCCGGCTAGATCGGTGTAGGAGATGACCTTGCCACCAGGTGCGCTGCTGCCTGCGGCGATTTGATGCTGATTGCTGGCAGTTGCTATATTGTGCTCGGCATCGCAATGGGTTTCGCCAGCGGCGGCGGCGGCCAGCATTGTTGAGACGGCCATGGCATCATTTTGCTCATCCGACTTGGACAATATCTTGGAGATGTTGCCAAAGACATGCGAGCTATGCAGAAATTGATGGTCCGCCTGACGGAACCGAATGCCAAAGCACTGAATGGCCACACGCTGCAGCGGCGAACCGAGCGGCAAGTGCAACGTCAAATCAGCCACCGACTGGAGCAGCACATGCAGCGACTGGGTAATCAAATGGGCAAATCGTCCACTGATCTGTGTATAGGCCACCGGATGTTCCAGCGCCGGCTCGCCGGCATCCTCATACTTGCCATCGATCAACTCGGCGCTGCCTTGCGCCAATGAGCTGACAAACCACCACATCAGATCGTGCAGGCAAACGCCTTGGGTGACGCTGCGCAGCAGCCAGTTGAGCGCTTGGAGCGCATAGATGCGGCAGGTGGCAATCCGCAGGCTGCGACGCATTGCACCACGCAATCGTTCCAGCTCGTGCTTCTGCGTGATGAACGCCATCGCCGGTCGGGTGAGCAGTGCACTATTCGGATCCGGTACGGGACTACCGCTAATTGCTGACTGCTCCTTGTTGGAATCAGTACCAGCGGCAGCTGCTGCTGCTGCTTTGGACTGCGGCTCATTTGCATTGGTGGTGTTGGTGGCGTGCAGCACGGCAACGCTGGCGAGCAGCTTCTGTGGCACCAGGCGTCGCAGATGCTCCGACGGATAGCAAATGAGCAAGGAGCCATCGCCTTCGCTGGTCGAATTGTTCCGTCTCCGATAGACAACTTTGGGCTGTGCATCCAATGGCAACACAACTACCGCTGATGCTGCAGTTGCCGTTGTCTGGTGTTGTTGCTGCTGCTGCTGCTGCTGCTGCTGCTGTTGTTGTTGGTGTTGATGCTGTTGTTGTGCTACAGCTGCCCAGCCCTGGCCCATGGAGTAGCTGCGATGGAACTTGGACAGTGTGCCGCCAGTGACAGTTGGTGCATTCGCCACCGATCCGGACATCATTTCATAGTTGTTCGGATCACACGACTCGTACGAGATCTCCGAAAGCGGCTGTTCGAATTGACAAAATACAGACAATAATCACAATTAGTAAAAAATGTATTTTAAGCCATTCAATTTACAAATTCTTACGGAATGCACATAATAATCACATTAAATAAATAAATTTACAAAATGTTACACGATTTTTATTCTCTGCTATCCGATTTAGACAAGCATATTGAATGAATCGTGAAATATATATTCATATATATCCATGCCCGCAATCAGACAGTGCTCAAATTGGTCGGCTATTAAAGCGATAACATCGATTAATGCAGATCGATGAAGACAATTGATGAACTGATGAACAACTGATTCGTCACCAATTCACCAATTGTTCCCATGGGAGCTATAAGATATAGTGATCCGATCCAGCTGTACTGCCTGCAGCAAAAGGTCGACATTATGGCCAAGTTTCATGAAAACTGAAGAACTACTTGAAGTTGAAATGACTAAGGGAATAAAGGAATATGGCTATATCGACTTTACTTTATGGCGCCGGAAATGCCTTTAAATAAGATAATACAAGAAAACTGCTAGGTAAATATTAAGAAATAAAACCTTTGGTTTTTCGAAAGCGACAACCTGCAATTTAAGAATAATAAAGTGAGGAACCCTTGGCGAATTGCTAAGATTAACCACAATGTTTACTGAGTGTAGACGCCAGCGAAATGAATGAAAGTTGCTAAAAACTTACCCGATCGAACCCATTCTCGTTGGCATTGGCGCCCAGGCCGAGCATCTCGTAGGGCAGATCCTCGTGGGCGGCGGTGCCCAGGCACTCGAGGCAGGCGAAGCTGTCGGGCGCCAGCCAAATGTTATCTGGCGTTGCCGGCGGCACGCCCACAAAACTCTTGCGAAATGGCGTAAACTTGCCGCTTAGACGACCGATGCGACTACTCCGGGCGGACTCTGCCCGACTGGTGCTCGGCTTGCTGCTCAAATTGAGATCTTGCATGCCCAAATGCTGATGCTCTATTACCACTGGCATCGCCATCGATACCTGGTGCTGTTGCTGTTGCGGCGATCGCTTCTGGCTGCCAACGTTGCCAGCAGACTGCAGGCTGCTCGCTGACGAGGATGAGGAGGAGCACAGCTCGAGCAAAAAGGTCGCATTCTCTCGCATGGTCGTATAGACCTCCGAGTTGGCTATCAGCGTTGTCGTCTTCACACCAAACAGGTTCATTTCCGCTGCTGCAAAACAGTGCAAATCCAGTTTACAATTAAAAACGATCACGTAAGAAACTAACAGTCGAGAGTGCTCGACTAGGAATATGCGATTGAATAAAAGATTTTCTTCCCGTCTCCAGTTTCGTAACCGATCTTGATAAAATTGAAAGAAATATGGCTTTTATTGCCACCAATAAACCAATAATACAGACTCCTATGTCGGTTTTGATTGAGAATATATACATATTCGTTATGGGATCGGAGATGATTTCTTCAGCATGTCGCATAAATGGCTCAAAATGATGCAAATAAAAGAAAACCTTATAATTTGTTTGCAAGTATTTATACTTATCAGACTATTTATAAAAACCATTGCTGCGTTGATTTGGCCGTCTCTGCAAGGGTATTTTATCTCTGTGGTGTAGGCGTTCCTTCTTGCTTAACTGCTTATCAGTCCGCAATCAGCAATTCTAACAATTGGTGCGGCAATGAAACCTTTACGAATGCCTCATCATGAGGGAGAAGAGGAAAAAGAGGAGGAGGAGTGGGGGAGGTACTACGAATGCATACCTGTATTGGCGGCTTGTTGAGCGACGCTGTTAATATTGTTGGCACTGCGACTGCTGGCGAGATACTTGTCGCGGCAGGCGTCGCACATGAGGAACCAGCTGGAGGCGCCCTTGCCGCCCTCACCGCAATTGCCAGCCCAGCCCTCGCAGAAGATGCCCACCGAGTTGTAGCCCTTGCCCTTGGCGGACTTGCCGCAGCCGGGATGGGCGATCCGCATGTGATATGTGACGGGCATGGGCAGAAAGAGTTCACAGATTTCACACCAGCTGCCGTCATCCTTCTTCTTGCGCTTGCACTTCTTGCTGGGATCCTTGGTGTCCGCACCAAGCTCACCAGATTTGCATTCTTTGCCATCGAGATCACCGTTGGCGTCGCGTCCACCTGGCGACAAAAGACGCTGCTCCCGATGCTCGAGAGCATTCGATTGGACAATGTGTACGCAGCCGGCACAGATTTGCTCCCACAGATAAACCAAACAGCGCAACGCCGGCGGCAACACGCTAACCAGCTCCGGCAACGCTTGAAGCTTTTGCTGCTGCTGCAGGTGCTGCTGCTGCTGCTGTTGCTGATTATGCTGATTATGCTGATTCTGCGACTGATCCTCGCCAGCAGCAGCAGTGGCAGCAGCAGTGAATGGTGCATTCTTGCGATGCTTGCTGCGATTGTGCAGCGAGCAGTTGCCACTCTTGGTGAGCGTTTCTAGCGTCGATGGACGTATATTGAGATAGTGACCGGCATTGGCCACCTCAACGGAATGGCGCTGCTGTGCCTTCTGTTCGCGGGACAGCTGCAATCGGCTGGCATCGTTTGCATCGCGTCGCGTCATCACAGTGGCGCCCTCCTTGGGCAGCCCGGGATGAAACTTGAGGAAACTGGCGCAGGCCATCGCATCGTGGACGACACCCTCGTGCCAGAGGAGCGCTGCAAATACGGCACGTATGCTCTCCGCAAACGATGGCGGCATCGCTCGCTTTATGGGACCCATCATTGTGCTGCTGCTGCTGCTCCGTTTCGATGCGGCGCCACCAGTTGCCGTACCCGTTGCCGAACTGCTGCCGGCCAAACTAACGCCAATTTGCAGTTCACTTTGCGTTTCGCTGCCGGCTGCTGTTGTGGTCGTTGTCGTTGTCGTTATTATCTGCAGCATACTGAGATCATCCTCCAACTGTGCCAGCTGCGACGATGCCGGCGGCGCCGGCAACAATGATTCCTGTGCACAGCCAAGTGCAGCATTGCGTCGCGGGGTATGCTTTGGTGTTGAGAGCAACGCTGCCGTCTGACTGGCTGTATAATTCATGCGTCGCAGACTGGCCACATCAAAGTCGGACTCGGCGGCGGCTGTGGCTGTGGCGGCGACAGTGACGGCACTGCTTGTTTCCTGTTCGCGGCTGTTGCCATTGCCGCGTGGCAGCGGCAACGATTGCTCCTGCACGCCACCCATGACGCGCACCAAATCACGCACCGAGACCGAGGCGACAGACTGCGAGGCCGCTGCAGGAGCTGTGGCGGCGACTGTTGCTGCAGCTGGCTGGGTGGCCGGATCGAGGGCATCGCCCTTGAACCACTTTTGCAACGCCTGCAATTTGATGGCGCCGCCGCCCACAACGCCCGCAATGGCCGAGCCCAAATTGCCGGGCAGCAATTCGGCGGTGGACGCCAGCGAGCTGTCCGCCTCTGGCTGCAATTCGACTGACTTAATGGGCAGCAGAAACGGATTTGTGGAGGCGGATGCTGAAGTTGAAACTGCTCCTGCTCCTGCTCCTGGTCCTTGTCCTGGTCCAGCGACTCCTGCTGCGGGCAGCTCGAAGATTTTGCGCTCTGTGGGCGATTTGACGTATTTGCTGGGACTGCTGGGACCGGGACTGGTGGCGGGACTGTCGGCAGCACTGCCGCAGGGACTCGTCGCTGATGGCGCCGCCTCCAGCGATTCACCGGCACCGGCACCGGCACCAGCACCAGCACCAGCACCAACACCAGCAGCAGCTGCTGCCTTGGCGCGTGCCTTGCTGCCATTTTCCGTCACCGGCTGAAGGAGAGTGCGAGCGAGATGCTGATTGAATTGCAGGCACCAGGCCTCCGTTGGATACCAGCCCATGGTGCAGTGCTGGCGTATAGATTCCGTGGACAGACGCAGCCAGATGCCGTCATCGTTCTCGATCTCATCGATAAACGTTATGATGCCGCCCAGCCGCACAATGCCCACCTGCTCCGATTGCAGTGTCGGATGAGAGCGTATCCGCAATCCGGCACTGTGGCGTGCCTGAAAGCGACGCAGCTTGCTCGGCGCCTGTGGACGACGTGCCGCATTCGAGCGTTGGGTGGGTGGCGGTAGGACGCCCTCTTTGACCTCGACGCGATAGACCTCCTCGAGTGGTATGCCATCGATGGTAACGGCCAGACAATAGCTGCCCACCGAATTGGGTGTCCAGTGGACACTGAATGTGCCGTCCTCCATGTCCTGGGCGTGAAGCGTTTCCGTCGTCCGCGTTTGGATGGGACTGCTGAAGCGCAGCTCCTCGAACGAATAATTGGTGTAGGGCTTCATGAATGTGATCGCCTTGAAGCACATTTTTTCCTTGGTGGTCGCCTCATAGTTGAGACGTGGCGGCGGCGCCATTCCACCCAGCTGGGCGCCCAAACCATTTCCGAACGTCGCATGGCTGCCAGCACTCTCCTCCGCATAGGAGGTGCGTCGCATCTTTAGATTGCCACCGCCACCGTGAGAAACGCCACTGCGATCCGGGCCGGTGGGTATCGCCTTGATCTCCACCTTTAGCTCAGGCACCAGCACAGCATCGCCATACTGATCCCGAATGGTGACTGTGACCTGTGTGGGCCAACCATAGCGCAACGGTTCCGTTATCGTGTTCAGCTCACATCTGCAAGGGCCAAAAGAAAAGGCGATTAAATATAAAAGACGGCTGACTGAGTATCTACGGCCATCTAAGAAAGCTACAGTCGAGAGAGCTCGATTCTCGCATGATTCTCGCACGATTCTCGCACGATTCTTCCACGATTCTCTTCCGATCTTGATGAACGATTGATCTTGTTTTTCAGATGATCAATATTATGTTTAGGTACATCCAGCAAAAAAGATTTGAATCGACAGTTATCGATTAAGCGAAATTAACTTTATATTGAACTCGACAGATGTTTGTGGAAACAAAAACTTGATTTGTTTGATATGCAAATCATTTGTAAGTAAAACATAAATACTTTGACCTAATATGAATATTCACAAAACGAATTATTTTTGCTATTTTCAAAACTCTGCAGGAGTATCTAAAGTAATAGTATTTTAATAAGTTGTATTTGGCTTACTTATTGGGATCCAGTCGCGATTCCGGCTGCAGCCAGGCGGCCAAGCGAGCTCCCGAGGAACCCGGTGCCCCGCTAATGAAATCCTTGAGAAACTGTCGTTCATTCGACTGCGAACTGCAAGAAGAAGAAAGAAAAAAAAATTAATGAATCAATTAAAAAAGTGTTTAACGTTGCTTCAAAATTGATTTTTATTGATTTTGAGCGCTATATGTGGATATAAATAAAAAAAATAGTTGAAGCAGTTAAAGCTGTTCAAGATTATATTTACATATATATTTATGTCTAATTATATATACGTTATAGAGTCGGAGACGTGTCGTTCAATGCGTTAAACACGTCACGCTGATATTATAATGTTCTCTGCAAGATTATTAAAAATAAAACAAAAAACCTAAGCACTTCCACCCTCAAGAATCTGATCAGATCTAATTTCCAACGCACTGTGGGAAGTCCAATCAGAGCATCGAGCAGCATCAAAGCCTGCCCGACATGTCTGTGCCGGCACTCGCTCTACCTCTCTTTCTCTCCCTCTCTCTCTCTCTCGCACACACACACACACTTTCCCACACTCCTGGCCCAGAGGGTTTGACCAAAGGTCACGTCCGAGCGTTTAAGTTGTGGGTCAGGCAACGGGATGGGCAGGCGGAAAGAGCACGTATCGTCCCTTTTTCACAGCAGGTGGCTAAGCCCGCAGCTTTTCTCGCTCTCGCTCTCTCTTTCTCTCTCTCTCTCTCTCTCTCTCATGTTTAAATTAGATGCAGACAAGGACGTACGATCAGCACTTAGTAGAAAGATGGAGGGATAAGATAACACACACGATTACAGAAATAAACATGTGGTAGAAAGGCACGGATCCGTCATTTGCCAAAACAATAAGTTTTCTATGTATTTCTATGGCCTAGAAAATATTATCAGCAACAAGAATTGACGATAAATATTCCATTTTGTTTTCTTTAGTTTGTTTTTTGACATTACTTTATTTGCTTTAAAGTTTTGATTTCCGTGGTATTGTTAGTCATTGTATTTTAGATATACTTATTCAAAAATACATCTACAATGCACGTGTGAGTGTGTGTATGTGTGTGTGTATGTGTGTGTGTATGTGTGTGTGTGTGCGTGAGTGTGTGTATGTGTGTGTGTGTGCGTGAGTGTGTGTAGTGTGTGTGTGTGTGTGTGTGTGTGTGTGTGTGTGTGTGTGTGTGTGCGTGTGTGTGGGGAGGCAAACAGTGAAGTGTGTGTCGAAGTGAAGGGCGCGCAGAGTGGCAGAGGCAGGGACAGGGGCAGTGGCAGGGGCACTAATGACGGCTCTTACCCACAACTCGAGCTAAATGCTTTGCTATATGAAAGGGGGGAAAAACTGGGAAAGCAAACAAACTGCGTACATTTACATAAAAGCAAATAAAACAATACCAAAAATGAAATGAAAATGAAAATGCGAATGAGAATAAGAATGAAAGAAACTACTTTTCCAGTGAAATGAGCAGCCACACACAAGTAGGTAAACCACTCGTGTGTTTGTGTGTGTGCGTGTCTGTGTGTGTGTGTGCGTGTCTGTGTGTGTGTGTCTGTGTGTGTCTGTGTGTGTCTGTGTGTGTATTTGTGTTTGTGTGGGACCCCCTTGCCCCAAAAAAAGCGAAAAGGCAAACACGTAAACAAAACAACAACAAAAGCAACCAACTGTAATGAGTATGTACCTGTGCGTGTCTGTGTGTGTGTGCTACCTGTGGGAAACACGTTTACACTCAAACATACATACATACACACACATACATACAGATATGTATGTATTTGCTTCCATTGAACGCAATGTGCGTGGAGCTAGACTCAGACCCAGACCGAGACCGAGACCCAGACCCAGACCCGGACATGGACCCTAAGCCACAGTTGCAGTTACCTCAAGCCCGACCCCCGGGGATTCAGATTCGAAGCCCAAATGGAGCACTGCCCTGCAGCAGCAGTGAAGCAAAAACAAAAAAAAAAAAACACAAAACAAAAAAAAGAAAAATAATGAAACCAAAAACAACAAGTAGCAGGTTGCATTCATTCATTCATTCAACATATTGCAGCAGAAGCAACACCCAGCTGAACTTGACAGCATGACGAGTAGCACCACAAAATCATGGACATTTCGACTACCATTCTTAAATATGTAATTTTGGAATTGTTTCAATTGTTTATTTAAAAATTAAATTTCAGCTAAGAAAATACGAAATGTTCATAAGTTTTCTGGGGGTAGTTAAATGTTAAACATAAATTAAATTTTAAATTAAATAAATGCTTCTTTGTTAATAGGAATATAATAAATAAGAAGTTTATTTATTATAAGCACTGTCTTTTTGTGAATCTGCCTGACGAATGAAGTGATGATGATGATGAAATCGATATTTATTAAGTGTATTCTATTCAAAAGAAAATTAAATGAATTAATTTCATTCATTTTTACAAATAATCATAAGTATAGCAAAAAAGAACAATAGAAATAGCATGCACAGACAAATTGACTAATTGCAGCGACGTAAGTACACATGAAGAAATGTACATACATTGTACATATTTACATATGAACATATTTGTACGTGCAATACCTAATTGGGGTTTTTTTATTTTAAATTAATAATATTCTTACTTTCTTATTAATCATATAAATATATATACACACACACGCACACATGCATATGTACAGGCACACACAACTTTAAAACCGATACGGGAGAACACGAAAGAGAGACAGAGCAATGACTAAAATAAGAGAAAACCGCGAATGCTTCCGACAACCAGCACATCGTGCGCACGAGAGAACAAAGAGAGGGAAACTGAAGCACACTGCTATGATCAGTAAACATTCATACTCGCAAGCGCTTGGTCGTTGGTTGGTTTTGCGTTGCTGCCTGCCGTTCGCTCGTTTCGAATTGTAGGGGAAACTACTTTTTGTTTTTGTTTTTTGTTTTTGTTTATTGAATTTCTGTATAAAATATTTGTGTTGATGATGCCAAAGAACATTAATATGTATAATATTAGAGGCTAACGAAGCGTTAAGCAAAATAAGATTTCGACTCTGGTGAAATTCTTAAAGAGATTAAGCACACACACACACACACACAAATGTGCATGTATGCATAATAACAGTGATCGATCGGATCGTGGCCGGACTCCAACGATTTGTCGCCTTTAATTTAATCAACGGAAGTGCGTTACAAAAAAAAAAAGCTCAAGCTCCACCGCCAGGTTTCATCTCATCGTGCCCAGCTCAGCTGCTATCATGTGGCATTTGTTTGTGTGTCTACTTGTGGCTGCCGCAATCTATTCCCCGGCCCCTTCAGCAACCGCGTGGCTGCTTAACAATTACAACGCTCCGGAGCCGGAGAGCATCTGCGTCCATTGCTATTGTAATCGATTGACGGTGACCTGTGATTTTGCGCATAACAAAACGGTAAGTATCCTGGAATCAAATTCTAAATCATTTAAAATTCTTATGTTGACTGTTGTAATCTGGGACAAGCTTAAGTTGCCACATTTGCCGCAGATTTCTTGTTCTTGTTTCTCTCTTTCTCTTCAAAATAGAGAACAGATAGAAATCTTTCTTTTGTGGCAAGTCGTTTTATGGCAAACATATATGTTCAGAAATGTGTTGATCCATGCACCTAATCAGGTATACTATCTACACATATATATATATCTGTGTGTGTGTTTTGATTTCGACTGGCGTTTAAAAGAAGTTCGAATTGCTGTTGTTGCTATTGTCGTCGTTGTTGTCGTTGTTTTGGTTGTTTCCAGAAGCTGCGTTACTACAAATATATTTAGTTAAATGCACAGTGTCTCAGCATAGCGCGTTACACCGGATGTGAGCGTGCTGAGATGACGTGACAAGTGTGATTATGTTTGTTCTTAATAGTTGTTGTTGTTGTTGTTCTTGTTGTTCTTGTTGTTGTAGCTCTAACACAATAATAAAAAGCTGCAAGCTGTGAGTGTGTGTGTGTGTGTGTCGGCATCTTATAGTTAGCTGAAAAATGTGTGTACTGTAGCAACACACACACTGTCGCAGTCGCATTTATACTTGATTCGTCAACTTCGCACATTGCCCGCAAAGTGAGGGGAAGAATGGAGGGTGGGGTGGGGTGGAGAGGGTGCTTTGGTCAGAGCGTGGGTGTCGCTCTTGTTGTGTGTGTGTCTCTCTCTCTCTCTCTCTCTCTTTCTCTCTTTCTTGCTCACACACAATATGCAACAGATGTTTCATTTCATCGATATCAACTGCTTACATATATATATATATAAATATAAATATATATATATATGTAAGCAGTAGATACTTTTATTTGTATTTGTATTCTAAGGCCATTTTCAACACTGGCAATGGAACAAATCTGTAAACAAATTTGTACATAAAATACTTGATTTTTATAGCGCATTTTATTTATTATCTGTTCAGTCAGATCGAGGAAATGCGCATAATAAAATCAAAGTTTATTAATACATAATTCTGGATAAGTTTCCATTAGTTAAGCAATACTTTGTTTTTGCACTTATCAGCTAATTTACCGTAGACTTAAAAATACAAATGTATATCTCAGATACGTGCATGTGTTGGAAAATGCTGTCCAGCCATGCGGCTGGCTCTCTCTCTCTCTTTTTCTCTCTTTCTCTCTCTTTCTCTCTTTCTCTCTCTCTCTCTCTCTCTCTCTCTCTCTCTATCTATGTGTCCAAACTTGAAAAATAAAAACAATAAAAGAAAAGAGAAAAAAGATTCTCACCATGTGCCGCGAAATCTTCAACGCAAATGCACATCATAATTTATTTTTAATTGGATTTCAGTTAGGCTTATTTATACGTGCTTACACACACATACACACACACATACACGCACGCATAAATCAGCCAAACGTCGTCTGCTAGTTCCGCCTATTTCAGCAGCACTCCCCCCCCTCCACCGGCCACTTTACAATCCCCCACCCGGACACCTATACACCATGCCCTTAAGTCCATCATCTGTGATTTTTCAGTTCGGCTCTCTAAAAATAGATTTGACGGCGACAAAAATGCGCCGGAAAATGGCCAGCGGAATCTGGAGAAAAGTGCAGTCCGTGTTCAAATGTATATAAAATTCACGCATAGAAACAGAAACACACAACACAAACACAAATGCACGCATACGACGTAAGCACTCTAAATTTAGCTAAAGTATAAAACTTGTGCGCTCTGCTGGGAAAAAACATCGGGGATCACAGCTCCGATTTTAAAAATGCCCTGCTGGATGAGTGGAGCAAAATCAGTCCAGAAACTACCGGCGATGTGAATATCCGATCTTTGGAGTGTTTCGGTTGTTCAATGGTAGTCCGTTCGCTCATAGTCCTTGTTAGCTGGTTGCACCCAAGATGCAGGATGTAACAAATCTGACTACGAAGGATTGGTCTCTTGATACCGAAAATATTAGACCTGATGGAAAAAATTCGGTGTCCAAAATGCCACTGTTCAAAGTAAGATAAGATTTTAGATAACCCCACCTAGCAGATGGGAAACCCCCAAGCGGCTTGGAGCGAGGCAAAGTAAAGTTAAAAACAACAAACAGAACGTAATTGAGATTTCCGCTTTGGCCAGCAACGACGAACACAGATCAAGTCAAAGAAAAACAAGACAGAAAGAAACAAAAAAAAAACTGGAGCAATTGTAAGAAATTGCGCCCAATACTTATGCATACATGTATATGACTTTGTGTGTGGGGACGAACTCGACATACATACATACTTATCAAAAGCAAAACCAATTGCAAACTTATGCACTACAATAACAACGGCAGCAGCACTCAAAGAACAGTCAACTGACAGCAGCCAGACAGACAGCGAAGAGAGTAGAGGAGACAAAAGAAGAATAATAATAATAAACGCAAATGTCTGAGAAAATCTGTGCGGAAAGATGTTAGGGAGCTCCCTGCTCTTCTTCTCGTTCGCACTCGCGCTCTTGCGAGTGATGAGCAAGGGATGCATAATAACAACAAGTGCGTCTCAAGAAATTGTTACAGCTGGGTGTAGAGCAAACGGTAAACCATTGAACCTCAGACATGACGCGATACGACAAAGACACGAGTCAAAATTACACACAAAGAGTGGATAATAAAGTGGGCAGTATGTGAGTGTGCACAAATGATATGTGTAATAAAATGTGAATGGATTCGCTAGCGTGTAAATGAGATCAGCATTAATCTTTTATGGGTTCACTTATATGTATATATATAGTATATTCGTTTTTTTTTTTAGTTTTTATTAATAATTCAAAATTGCTGTGTAAATTTGCGATCAAGTAATATTTCACAGTTAACGGTTAAAAAGAAATTGACTCATCTGTAGCTATGGACAGATTGGACAGTCGATGTCAGGTGCCAGCTGCCACCTAACTCACAATAGACTTCCCCACCCCCATCCGCAACACCACATCAACATACACCAATTTTTCCGAACACATTATGATCCAAATATGGAGCGGGCGGTCGACTCACTGCTGTTGCTGATGAATTCACGACAATTATGCGGAAGCCATGCAGACACTCAGCCCAGCACGTAGACCTGATTTGCTCCTCCAAGTGTATTTCGACAACAATAACTTTATGAAAGTAGGCACACACATGCATACACGCACACACGCACACTCACACACACGCACTCGGAAAAAAAAAACATGAACAGTTGCAGTGTTGCAATTGTTGTTGAGGTTGTCGTTTAATGTACAGTAATTGCACTTGAAAGCGGTACTAAGTGAAACTTGTGTGTAATTAAATTGAACGCAACTATTCCCGAAGTAGGCTGACGAAAATAAAGTGATATTTACATGAAATTAGAAATGAGAACATGAATGTTTCAGCAACTAGAATCGAGTTATGATTTCCATAGAACTACAACTACTAGCTGACATCTGTTAGCTGACATCAATGGCAACGCTTTATTTCAGCTTTGTTATTAGCTGTGCGCCACTATTGACAGTTAACGGCTTATCCGAATCAAAATTTATACTTTTTTTTGTAGAACCCGATAACTTCGCATCTCACATTTGTTGCCATTTCCCATTTACGACAACATTATTGGAATATGCTGAAGTTGAGTTCTCGACCTTTGAGCAGCAGAAATGCGTGCCACACCCAAAAATGTGCCCTCCCTTTGTGTAAAACAAATATAAGCTGAACATAAGTATAATAAAAAATTAAATAAAATTCAAATTCAAAATACAAATAATAATAACTAAATGTTTAAATTATTATTTTCTAATAAAAATAAAGCTTGAGAGGAATTTACTAATTGTTGATGCATTTGTTGGCCACCAAAATACTCAGGGACAAATCTTGATATTGTTTTTCTCACAATTTCTTCTAAATTTCAATATTTTGATCGTTTCTAATATTCTGACCGCTGACTGTATGGCCACGACTGTAACAGAGAGTCTCACTTGCGTTCGGAGACTGAGCTGAGGCGCACAATCAACATAAACATCATCAAACGACCAATCGACAGTAGCCAGCCCAATGTTGTTGTTGTAGTTGTTGTCACCCCAGCACTTGGGAGTCAAACTATTTTCTTTTAATTTACACACACACACACACACACACACACACACACACACACACACGCACATACACACACATCCACACACATCCACACAGAGACTGCGACTGCGGGCTGGAGCAATGAACGTTGCGGTCAACTTGCCGTTGTCAGCAGCTTTGCTGCAATTTTTGCTGCTGCTGCAGTTGTTGGTGTTATTGTTGTTGTTTGTATTGTTGTTGTTCTTGTTGTGGCTGCTACAGTTGCTCCTGTCGCGACAAAAGACATTTAAAAATAATACCAAGTGCCGGGCACAAGAAATGTAAGTCAAGCGTCACAGCAACAACAGATCAGCACACACAAACACACACACACAGAAGCAACTAAAAGCCAAAAGAAAGAAAACAAAAGAAAAGCAATGAGAAACCTTAAATACACTTTCCAATGCATCAAGGCCGTCTGTCGATTGATTTCATCTTAGATCTTAAACTTGATCTGCTATTCCCACTGCTGCAAACTTAAGCGATTTAGTGAAATAATTTCATAATCCTGAAATTTTACAAGCTCTGATATGAAAATATATATAATAATCTATATAACCATTGTTATTGAAAGTCATGGCACTGTCAAAATTCGTACCCTTAACAATATGGGGAATGGTCATACCATTGACGCACTGATACAAAAAATGAAATGCTCTATCATTTAAAAAATATTTGTCATGCTTAAAAATATATTATATAAGAAAAGATTAAATATACATTTCTTTGATTGCCCTCTGTTTTGCTGACTCAACTGACAGCTGTCGCCCATATGGAACAGCACTTACGCTGTGCCACCGAATATCACCGGCATGGAAGTGCAGCTGACGGATGGCACAATATTTCAACTGCATGGCGGATTCTTTCGCCAGAACCGTGTCAATCGGTTAGTGATAAAAGGACCAAACGTATCTAACGGCAACGATCAGGTGGAGCTGGTGCAAAACGCTTTTCGGGGTAATCTCGCCGGGTATCCGGATATACAGATACTCGGCATAAGCCATGTGTTTATACGTCCAAATGCACTGTCAGGTGAGTTTGGCTTTTATTTAAAAGCTTAAAAAAAAAAGTAGAAAGAACTAAACTTTCATAACATGCTAACGATGGAAAAGCTTTAAGAGCACATCAAAGCTTCATCGAACTTAATTATAGTGACTGACCACTGACAAAGTAAGACCAAAATATGAATAAATAATTGTGTGTGTTTGCCCGGAAGACTCTAATTGAATCCACTAAACACACAATTAATCATACTTGAAGCATTTAAGTGCAGACAGCAACAGACACAGCAATCGGTTTAGATAAATCAACTTGTACTAAATGAAATTATCTTCTTGCTCTTGGCGCTTCTGCTGGACGGGAATAGGTGGCGAAATCAAGCTGCGTGTGGAGAGCAGCAATTGGCTGATATTAGACTCCAATGCATTCATGAACATGAACATGTCCTGCAGTTTTACGAACATTCGCCGACTGCAGATCAATGAGAAGGCCTTCAATCCCAGCACAGATCGCAGGGCCCGTGTAAACGTGAGTATTCCATATGGAATTATCTATTCGAACGGTAAAATATTAACACACATACACACACTGACTCATACAGCTGCTTATTGAACATTCGCATATCGACCAAATCAATCGATTCGATGTGTCGATGAACAAGGTTGTGTTCGTCAATTGCACCATTGGAAGCGTTCAGAGCCAGGCCTTCGATGTGACGAACATCAATCAGCTGTGCTTCGAGAATTGCAGCATCGATAAGGTTGAGGCAGGAGCCTTCACCAGTAAACTGTTCAGCGATCACGTCTCCATCACTGGTACCCAAATTGGCACCATCGATAGCGAGGCCATCATGGGCAGCGGCATTTCCAAGCTAACGCTCCGAGAGAATAAGTAAGTAAACAGCTCCCAATAAAAATAAAAATAAAATAAGCTACAAGAAAATTTAATAAAATCACGGTAGATATAGGGTATATTTGGGAGTGACGCAATAAAAGTACTTATCACTGTTTTGAAGGAATTTTCTATTGATCGGCCTACAAAGTTTCGTAACTTTAGAAAAAATGGTCTACGAAAAATTGTCTATATTTGCGGTATGTCCCCAGCAGTCCACCTACCAAGTTCGGTAACTCTAGTTCACAATTTGCGCAAGAAATAGTCTGGATTTTTATATGCTGATTTTTGAAGATATGCGCTTTTATATTTATATTTATTTTAAAGACTTTGGCGATAATGGGGTTAAAAGGTGGGCGTGACAGATGTAGATCTTTGAAGGGCATTGCCAACAATTCACCAGTGAAATTTGTTGATTCTAAAACTTGGGAGATATATTATTTCGATTTGCAGCTATCGACTTTATCGATAATAAAATAATACTATCCAAATACTGATTTGAAACTGTTGAATTTCTTTGTTTCCAGCATTAAAACGATTAAGGAGAATGCGATTTGGGTGCACAGCGCAGATGTGTGCATCGAACGGAATCGGATTGAGAACCAGGGCGAGAACTGGCTGCATGTGAGCAATGGCGAACTGATTGTGATCAAGGATAATTGGTTCAGCAACTTTGCGCCGATTAAACTGAATCAGAATCAGTCGAAGCGATCGAATTGCACCTTTGCCAACAACTGGCTGGGCGATCCCCAGCCGGGTAGCCTCAACTTCAGCAGCTGTGAGGTGCATACGATCAGCGTGAATCGGGAGTGCCGCTGTGAGGATGAGCGTGAGTGGCTGCCCACAATTACCGATCACGATCTCAGCTCGGAGCTGTACTGCAAGCAGGGTGAGCGGATCAAACGATGCTTTAATGCGAGCCAGGTGCATATGCGACGATATGCGAACGAGGCATGTAGCGAGAAACAGAGCACGTTGCTCTGCGTCGATGGCAGCACCTTGGAGAGGTACAAAGATGCCTTCTACACCAAACAGGAGCGCGAAGAGCAACTGAGGGGCCCCTCAACGTGGCGTGTGGTTGCCTGCGGACTCCTTATCGGTTTCAGCATTTTGGTCACAGTCATATTTGTGTGGTTCCTTTTAAATTGCTGTGTGAATAACAATCCGGATCCGAGTGATGCGATTTCCCGGCAACAGCAGGAGGCGAACGCCAAATATGTGCCCGAATCCTCAATCGCTGTTGCGCCCGATGATGCTCAGGGCCCAAATGATGGCTATTATGCCAGTGCGCCCACCGAACACATCTATTCATGGCCATTGCTCACAAGTCAATATGCAACGCCATCCGATACACAGGATCCTTCGGGAATGCACCTTTACTCGGAGCCCATCAACGACAGTAAGTTTCCGGTGCCGGAGCAGCGACCGCTCATGTTCTATTTTCTTTCAAATTCCGGCTACTTTCAAATCTGTTGCACAACTACGGAAATGACAGACTCTTGTCTCTTGTTTCTTTTTTTTTATATTAGTTATTTTTATTTATTTGTCCGTTTTTCTACCACTTTTCTATTGGCTGTAATCGCATATTTAACATGATCATTTGTATTAACCATGTATTTTGTAGTAGTATGTTCAAAATGAGACGCAGAAAGCAGATCGAATGGTCAGACGATTAATAACCGCATATATATATATATATATATAAAGTTCCTGATGTAACAAATGTATGTCTTCTATACATATACATATATATGTATGTAAAAGCCCACTGTCAGTTGGCTACTATTGCTAACTTGGTCCAAACTAACCCACCACTACACAGACACACACACACATACACACACACACATACACATACACACATACACATACACACACATACACACATACACACACACACACACACACACACACACACACACACACACACACACACACACACACAAAAGGTATACAAGTTGGAAAGTATCTCCTGACTTGTAGTGAATATTGGTAACGGTTCTCTTCGCTCTATCTCTCTCACTCTCTTTGTCCATCTCTCACTTCTCCGCTGTCTCTCTCCCTCTCTGCTCTCTCTGTCGGTGTTCTCATCTAGTATGATCTTGGTGCTAATTTTCTGTTAATGCAACAATAAATCCTTTCTTTTTCCTTCTACCCCCACGTCTAGATTATTCTCTCTCTTTATTTTTGTAACTCTTCCTTTCTCTAACTCTGCCACTCCCTCCCTCTCTCTAACACTCCACCTCTCTCTCACTTTCTGTCTGTGATTTAATGTTTGATTTCTTTTTGTTTACAGATGAGGATGATGCTCTGCCGGCTTATGAGTGTACGCCACAGTATGCCACACCACTGCACCACCGCCCGCCACCATCCACACAGCAACAGCTGCCGTCCACAGGAGTCGCCGCCGGTCGGGACTGCCAGGAGCAACAAGAACAAGAACAACAACCACAGCGCGGAAGTAATGTCAGCTATGCGACGCCCGTTTGGCGGCAAACGCCGAGTGCCACGCCCATTAGTATAGCGACAACGATGGCGCCCGATTTGCCGCAGAGGCATGTGCGCGATTTGCGTCAGGATCTCGAGGCGATGCCACAATTTCATCCCAATCAGTTAAACTCGTTGCGCAATCAAAATCAGTTGCATTCCCGCTTTCCCAGCAATCTGTGCCGGCTGCCGCCTCCCAGCAACACGAACACGAACACGAATCACAGCAAATGCAGCTTCGAGTGTTTGGATGGGGCAGACACAATGGCGGCCATGGAACTAATGGATATGCGGGGTGCGGCCGCATTGCCACCGGATTCGAGCTCCGATCATTCCGGCGGTAGCAATGAGACTGTTAAAATTTAAAGTATTGAATATGCCGATGCAGATGCCTGAAAATATGCAACATGGCAAGGCGACCTAATAAAGTCATGTGATACACACCCGTACACACACACACACACACACACACACACACACACACACACACACACACACGTGTACATACTAGAAGATAAGTTTGGCAAAACATTAAGAGCACACATAAAATTATTTATCCTGGCTTTGTAACGGAAATTACATTGAAATGATTAACTCATGAACCGAGCAAAGCCGATTGAACCCATCTAGGTTTCAATTACGATTTTATAAATAAAAAATTATATATATACATATAAGGAATCTATTTAAGAAATGCAATATCTCTGGCTATCAACTCCGTGAAAATACAAACCTTTAAAATGTTGTCCAGTCTGGGAATTGAGATTACTGCATTGATTCTAATATCGTATTAGGATACTATATATCCTAATGGAAAAAGCACAATAGAAGAATTATCTTAGGCTGAATTTTGAAATATTATTTTGTTTTTGTGCGTTTGAAAAAACTTTCATTTATCCGTTTCACGATGGAATATTTCACATTTGCGCCGCCAAATTGTTATAGGTATTTTATATCAGAAATGGAGACAAGTATGTCTACTATATAGATCTCGATCTGATAACTTAAGACTCATCTTGCCACCGATTGTTCCTGTGGTGCTGCGATGATGATGATGATGATGATTTTACTTGCCAAATTTTCAACTGGATATATAACTGAGGATAATTCAAATCTACGTTCCAAGTGTGGTAGCTTTAAAATTGTAGGAGATATGTATGCGAGTTTATAGATTTGAAAATATCGATATTGTTATCGATAATAACCCCAGGCGATCTGTATTGACTCATATTGTTCATTTCTCAACTTATTCAATCCGATCAAATTGAAAATGATTTAGTTGCATGCAATGGCAAACAAAAGTCGCTTCGCGTGTGGCATACTTAATAATGAGATGTTTTTCGTTTCTTTCCAAATGCAACAAGTCTGCCAAAGTCCGTTGAACGTTTTACGTTGGCCAATTTGTGGCTGAGCGCCCCCGCGCCACCAAGTTGTGGAGTTATATGATTACTTCTATGCGTAATATTTTTGTATGTATATATGGATATGGAGATAAATATATATATATATATCTCTCTCTTTGTATATAGAAAATAAAATGTTGAATAACTTGATTTGCAAGCGCAGTCGGCTTGTTGTTGTTTTGGTCTTTGTTTTGAATTTGAATATTTGTTTATATGGCCAGAGAGAATTTACTATGTGCAACTCAGGAAAAAGCTGTTTTTTCCCCTCTTCTTTTAATTCAATCATACTGAATAAAAGATTTATGTAATTGTGTACCCATATCTGTAATTCCATATTTGTAGTTCTCATTTCTCACATTTTATTTAGCAGATAATCAAGAGCTCGATTTTTAAATATTAGGCAAAATTCTTAATTATCTAGAATTGGTTATATCTTAACAAAGAAAGTGCATTTTGATGCAACAAGTTTTCTGTGCAGTTGACAGCCAATTTGTTAACATAATGCGACTCGTAATCCTGCCTATTATTTTCTGTCACTGCAGCTGCACACAAACCTTTACCGCTGTGACTCTGTTAAGCTTTTGGGTGCTGTTAGTAGCTGCTAGTAAGAAGTTAGTTAAAATTAACATATTGTCGAGTCTATGTATACTTATTTTTCAATACCTTTCATTACAGTTGGCAGTTGTTTGTTAAACATTTTAATATTTTTTTCTTTTTTGTTTTGACAGATTCACTTAACCAGTGCCATTCATGCTAAAGGCTCCTCTGACAGTTAACTATTAGAGAATTTGCATTTTATGTTAAGTTCAGTTGACATACATAAATTATGTATGTGCACAATATGTGTATTCTGTTAAGTCTAGCGGTATTTTTACTTTGTCTTTGACAGCGTGTCGTATTTGACCACAGCCGCTGGCAGTTAGTCAGCAAGTGATGGATCTCAACAAGTTGTCTAAGTGGCCGCTTGGCCCCAAGGCAGCTAAACTTGTGGTTTTTGTTTTGCGGGGGCACACGTTACACACTTGCAACAACAACCGCAGCAACAGGCAGCAAGTGTCAAGCGACGCGTGTCCGTCCGGCTGTTGCTGGCGTATTCAATTAAATGCGTCGCGAGCAATCAAAGCAACAGGCTGGCAGGCAGGCATCAAGACCACCGTGCTGGATTGGGGCACACAAAACACAGACACAGACACACACACACACACACACACACACACACACACACACACACACACACACTTAAATACCCAACCAGCACAAGAAAAACAAACAAACCAACGACAAAAGGCAAACAAAACGCAAAACATTCTTAAAGCTTACAAAAGCTGCGCAGCCGCAGCAGCCGCAATGGCGCTGCCTCATGCTTATCGCTTGCCAGAGCGAGATAGTGAGAGCGCCATTTAGTGCTGCTACTGCTACAGCTACAGCTGCTGCTGCTGCTGCTGCTAGCGCTGCTGCTGATATCGCGCTGCCGTCGCGACTCTTGGCTGAGACGGCTGTAAATGTTTCGTTGTCCGTTTTGGCGCTTAGTTTGACATTTGCACGCGCTTACGCCGGTCGCGCCGAACGAGAGCTTAGACCCGGCAGCTATTGGTTAGTAGTTGTTTTCGGTATTATTGTTGTTGTTGTTCTTGATCGTCGCGCGTTTCAATTTTGTGTGCTGATTTCATAGGTTATGCAAATATTTGCGTTTAGCTATTTGCCGTCATATTCTGTTTTATTTTTGATTTTGTTTACACACTCAATAACAAGCTGTATGCGTGTGTGTGTGTGTGTGTGTGTGTGTGTGTGTGCGCGTGTGCGTACGTTTGCGGGTGTGTGTTTTAGTGTGTGTGTCGCCCCAAAACCACAATCCACCCAATGGCCAACGGCTAGCGGCCACAAAAAGTTCAAAGCAATAAAAAGTGCAGCAAAGCAGAAATATCTTCTCTTCCCTTCGCTTCGCTTCTCTTTTTCTTTTTCTTTTTCCTTTTTTTTTTTGTTTTGTTTGTTTTGCATGCCGACAACAACAACAACAAGAGCGAGCATGTGAGCGAAAGAGAGGGCGAACGCGTGACAGCGAATAAATAAAACTTAAACAAATAGACGGGCGCGCTGTAAGGCAGCGAGACGCTGACAGTACAACAACTGCAGCTGCACAAATGCTTTGCTTGGCTTTGCCTGGCGAATTTCCTTCTTTTTTTTTTGCAGGATTATGTGCACACTCGCTGCTCAAATTGTAACTGTAGTTTCTGTGCAGCCTGACTAGGCTTCGACGTTTCTGATCTGTCTGTTCTCATTCGCGTTACGTAAGAACCAGTGTGAACAAAGTGAGAACAGAACGAGAACTGAGAACAGCAACCCACGCACCGCAAACAAAACAAAACAAACCAATTCAAAACCATTTGCATATTTCAGTGGGTGGGTGTGTGAGGGGGGACTTGTGTGAAGCGCAAAGAAAGGCACAAGCATACAAAAACAAAAAAAGAAAAAAAAAAAACAACAACGGCAACAACAAATGACATATCTGAGCTAATTCGCACACATTCACAATGAATACGACCCACTCCCCCCCACACACACTGACACACACACTGATGGTTGTCAAACAAAACGTCGCAAATGGCAGCTTTCCATACTTATTTCTATATTGCCATATCCAAAGCAAATTATTTCGATATTTCAAGGTTACAAGTATAACGAACAAAGTCTGTTTTTAGTTTTTGTTGCTGTGCTGTCTTTGTATTTGTTTTCTGCTGACGGGCAATAAAATGCTAAACAGATTTAATGCGCTTAAAACACAAAATAAAAAACAAAAACAAAGAACAAATGAACTTAAAACGTTGAAAATCACGAAAATTTTGCCAGCAGCCCCCACAAAGTCAAAGTTATGAAAAGTTCAACGAAATTTGTAGCAACATGAGAGGCAAACAACCAAAACAACATGAATAAATCACAACAAAGCGAAGCAAAAGGCAAAATCAAGAGAGAACTAAAAATGAGGCAGAAGCACATTAACCCGTCAAGTGCTTGCCGCAACATTGTGTTGTTGCCGTCGGTGAATCTACACTGCAGCCCAGCCAGCACATTGGGCATCTTGAATGAGACCAAAAGACGCGCGTCTCGCAAGCGAAACGAGAAGCCTGTTTTAAAGAATAATAGCAATAAAGTTCGCATAATTACGAGTAATAGTTTTCTAACGGTTTCCGTTCTGTTCTGTTCTGTCCTGTCCTGTCCTGTCCGTATATTCCACATATATTCCTCTTTCACTCTTTCACATTTTGCATATCTAATTGTCACTTGCAGCACATTACCCATTCCAGCTAATTTCCAATGTTCCTCTCGTGCATGTCCTACTTCCACTTGGATCTTATATCCTATTATGGCTAACTACTCCCCTGTTCCACTTTACCATATGATTCAGCAGGAATTGTCGTAAGATCTTCTGTATTCTTTGCTGTCTAGCAATGCTAGCTAATCGATGTTTTTTTTGCCTTAAAAAAAAAAGCAACACAAAAAACTGTAAATATATTTATATTTATTTATATATATTATTATAATCTTAATGGACGTGTTTACGAATTTTCAGCGAGTCGAGGCCCGTTTGAAATTTTGATATAGTCCATGAAATGTGCACATAATTGCGCTTCACTTCAATGGAGATGAACAGAGAGAGAGACAGAGAGAGAGAAAGAGAGAGAGAGAGAGAGACGAGAGAGAGACAGAGAGAGAGAGAGAGAGAACGAGATGGAGTGAGGCGTGGGGGGAGTAAAGTTGAGGAGGTGTCGCACAGGAAATGCATTTTTGCCTTTATTGAATTTCCTATGCGTGAGTACGTTGTTTCAATAGAGCCCATTTAATAACAGAGCTGAACATTTAAAGGGTTCTTTAAGCGTCTGTGGCGCATCCGCTGCTCAGCAAAAAAAAAATGTCTGGCAAGCCACATGTGGAAAATAAATCTGTTGAAGTAGTTCCCATCTCTCTTTTCTTTCACTTTTCGACAGCACAAAATATGAAAGGATATTTTTTTTACTATACAATTGTCTGTCCATTTAATTGATAATTGTTGATAACGAAGATGACATCACTAATAATAATCAACCAAATTTGAAACATCTAAAAAGAAATTCGAGTAATAAAGTAATAAAGAAATCTCAACTTGATGTAAATAAGAACTATGACTCTTCAAAATATTTCTCACTAGTGATTCATCTCTATTCCAAAAAGCCCTATTATAATCTTGGTTTATAATAGCTCGAATCAGATTAGATTAGATAAGCTTAGTTGTATCGTACAATATACACAGATATGCGCTTAGGTCCAAAAAATGCGCAACTTGAATACCTAAAGAATGTTCGGTAAATGTGAGCAGAATGAAGATGTGACTTTAACTCTGTGATGTAAAGATAAATACTCTCTAAAAGGGATGAATTCACAAGTCATTAAATAGCCCTTCCATATAAATAATGAAGATTATATTGACATACCCAATAGGCACGCACAGCTGTGGCAGCGCAGCATATTTGCCTGATGACTGCATTTTCTCATTTACTCATTTACGTATAAATTAAGTTCTATAAACAAAGAAAGAAATGACCATAAACAAATATCAAAGCATAATTGATCATGTTCGCTCTCAAGCGACGAATCTGGTGTCTCCATCTAAAACGACCTCCAAATTCAATTAACAGTCTTTAGCGCTGATTGGAGCCACCAGCTATTGATGTTCACATATACATGTGTATATATACATATATATACATATATATATATATATATATATGTCTGTAAGCATGTATGAACATATGAATGTGTTCATTTATGAGTACATACTACGGGTAGTCTCGCTTGCAAAATCAAGATCACTGCATAAAGTGGAGTGTTAGAAACTGATTCAATTAGAACAACATATTAGACGATGATGATGATGATGATGGACACTTCTCGCAACGTTTAACGTCTAAACAGTTGTGTGTGGAAATGTGTAATCGATCATCATTGATCTAAAAAAAAAAAAAAAAAAAAAAAAACATCACTTGAATTTGCAATCGCTTGAAATGATTATTATTTATCTAGAAATAAATTCTTTACACTTTAACTTTTATTGAGCTAACTGAAACTTCTGTGGGGAATAGTGCCTATAATTAAGTTTCCACAAGTTTCCAAGGGGAATTCGGAAATTGCATATGTATTATGTACATATAAGTCTTAATATTTGATTATTTGAAAAGTTATCAAATTGCTGACTAGTGGAAATTGCTGATTCAGTGGAAATCGGATTGCAAATTAACATAATCAAAAAAGGATGAGACAAACAAATGAATAATAAACGAACAAAATTGATTTTTCAAATGTAGTTCGACTGAGTTGTGAGTCACAACTCATAAATCATAACTCACACTCGCGCGCACACACACACACACACACACACACACACACACACAGGCAAACACACACACACACGCACAACGTTGATAAGCAAAAAGCACCTTCAGCGATAAAAAAAACATTTTTTTTTTGTAATCTTATCGCCTGCAGGCGAGCAGGCGAGCTGGCGAAGGAGGAGTAACAGAGAGAGAGTGAGAGCGAGATAACGAGAGAGAGAAAAAGAGAACGAGTAAGAGAAAGAGGGAGAATGAGCGATGTTAGATTGTAGAATTGAAACGTGAAACTGAAACAAAACACGCGAAGCAACAGTAAACAGGTGCCCCACTGGTACGCTGGGATGAACCAGAAACCGGAACGGAGCATTTGATTTGCCAGTGCTACTACGAACATTACCGCTACTATGCATAGTTTGCGGTAAGTTTGAAAAGCCAGCCAACCAGCCAACCAGCCAGCCAGCCACGATAACGGATAGCACACAAAATGCAAAATATAATCAAAAATCTCAAGGATCCCACCACCACCAGTGTGGTGCTACTGTGTTGGTTGCTCTGGCTGTGCACCACAGTGCACACGACAGCAACCGCATTGCCAAAGGTCAGCTGCACCGATCACGACACAACAATCACATGCGATTGCAACAGCGATGAGCAGGTGAGATAATGCCACACAAATAATAATAATAATAATAAATAAATAATAGCACCACCCAACCACTGCTACACTGTTTATACACACACACAGCCGCTGGTGTTGCCGCAGCTGCATGGCACCGTTTATCAGGTGAAAATACGCAATTGTCGCGACTTGACCGTGGAGCCAAATGCTTTGGATAACACAGAGGGTCTGCGCAAGATCAGTTTCCAGCATCTTGATAAGCTGGTGCTTAAGAAGAACGCTCTGAGCGTCTCGCGTGAGAGCAACAAGGCTTTAATTGTCGAATTCGAGATGGTTAATTTTCAGTTAATTGACTCGCATGCGATTAGCGGCAACATTGAAGAGATCTCATTTACGGGTGGACGCATCGAACAGATGCATCCATTTGGCTTTACCACCATCAAGGATAGTGCCATATTGCTCAAGCTCGACGGTGTTACCATCAACCACATCGAAAGTCAGGTGAGTTACCCAAATTACCTTGTTTAATGTGCGAAAGTTTCAAGTGCAGCGATCATCTAACATATACGTGCCAAAGCAAACATCAACTTTAACTCATTCTAAATAATGACTATCTTAGGCACGACAAAGATTGTAGTCCTCAAATGGCAGACACAATTTTTAAAAATAGATCGATTGCTCCTATGACAGCTTTATAAAATAATAATAATCATTTTAGGAGCTGAATACCACGCATAACTGGTGAGTTTGGTTGATTGGTTTTGTATGACATAATGAACCGATCCGATAGCCCATACAAGGCTATATAGATACAAAAGACGAGTTAAGCGCTATGTGACTCACCCTCAACAAACACGAATATTAACAGTTATCGGTTACACGAAAGAAACATAGAAAAGTTCTTCCCTATTTGGAAATCATATTTGTCAGCTCAAATCTTATAAATCATATCGTGCTAGTTGGGCTATTATCTCTGCGAGAGTTACATAAGTGCTACAAACTGATTTCAATTGCAAATAATGAAGGAAGGTTTAATAGCTTAAAAGCTTTTTATCTAATTGATTTATCACTTATATTGCAGGCCTTTAAAAAGTTTGCCGTGGAGAAGATGACAATTGTTAATTGCAATTTCATTGGCAATCTGCCGACGCGCGCCTTCTACGAGTTGGAGGTGAGAAATGAGCTGGCGATGCTCAACAATCAGTTCCAGGAGCTGCACTCGCACGCCTTCTCCTTCAAGCGTAAGTTGCAAGTTTCACTCATTGCATTATAATTAATAATTTATCAATAATAATAATAATAAATCTCTTCTTTCTTTTCTTCCTTTTCGGCAGTCATTTCGAAGCTGAGCCTGAACGAGAATCGCTTTGCGGCCGTCGACGGGGAGTGGCTAGAGGCGTTCATTCGCGACGCGGTCGCATTGCGCAACAATCAGTTTGGTGCCACCAGCGATATAGCGTTCCGCAGTCTGGGCGTCCATCGTGACTATCAGCTGAGCGAGCGGCTGGAGTTGCGGTTCCACAACAACACCGTGCGCAGTGTGCTGCCGCCGTCGAGCAGTGCGCATAGCGCTGACGTAGCTGTGGCATCACCACCGCCACAGCCGCTTAGATTTGATGAGCGTTTCGCGCTCAGCATTCGACAGCTGCACTACGACAACGAATGGGACTGTGAACAGCTGGACATGAGCGCCCAGCCGCCGCAGCCACGCATCGAATTCTTTCGCCAGCACAGCGAACAGCTGTTCTTCCGAGCAACAGCAACTGCAACAGCAACAGGTGGTGGAGGAGCTGTAGCTTTTATGCCGCTGCGTCAGCTGATTGTGGATCAATGTCAGCGTACCAATTATACAGCATATTTTGTGTTGGGCGGCCTGCTGTTGGCGCTGCTAATAGTGCTTCTGTTGCTGTTGCTGTGGTGGCGACTCGTACAGCGGCGACGACGTCGCAAACTGGATGTGGTGCAACCGGAACCGCGCACCTACAAGGAGACGCAGATTGTATACCAAATCGAAAATGCTGGCCTGCTCAAGACTGATTTGTAAAGCTGCACAAAGCAAACACAAGCACACACACACACACACACACACACACACACACACACACACAAACCAAACACAGACACACACACACACAGCCGAAAGACGCTAGCTGAAGCGAAGTGGCATGCAGCAGCAGCACAACCAGCACCACCAAGAAGAACCACCAAGAGTGACCTTTCGTTGTACCAAATTGTTAGTTTACGTTTAATAGTATCTATAAAATAATCGTGTAATGTTGTCTATCGTATCGTCCTATCTATAACATTGTATCTATGTTAATCATATAAAGAAAAAATAGGAGAAATGATCTAAGCTGTAAATAAGAACTATGACTCTTTAAAATATTTCTCACTAGTGATTCATCTCTATTCCAAAAAGACCTATTATAATCTTGGTTTATAATAGCTCGAATCAGATTAGATTAGATAAGCTTAGTTGTATCGTACAATATACACAGATATGCGCTTAGGTCCAAAAAATGCGCAACTTGAATACCTAAAGAATGTCCGGTAAATGTGAGCAGAATGAAGATGTGACTTTAACTCTGTGATGTAAAGATAAATACTCTCTAAAAGGGATGAATTCACAAGTCATTAAATACCCCTTCCATATAAATAATGAAGATTATATTGACATACCCAATGGGCAGATAAGATTCCAATGCCTGATGCACTGTCAATTGTGGCTCGGAAAGTGCAAAGCCTTTCGAAAGCAGTGCATGATGTGCGCTAATTGTGTCCTCAATGCCGCTTAAGTCGTCCATTTCCTTGTCATCTGCATACGTTAAAAAGGAATAATATCAGTATCAGAGTACAACATGAACTGCAAATAATTATCAAGGACTATACCTGGTAAATTGAGATCCTTCTTCATGAGATTCGCGCTGCACATGCCGCCCAGATAGGCCAGCTCCTGTTCCAAACGAATCAGACACGAATTGCTTGCATTGATCTGAGTGAAACGGCGATAGATTAGCAATAGACAGAGACATCATAAAATATTATATGGAGCCATGGCTTACCGCTGTGGGATTGTCATAGCCCACCACCAGGCACTTGAAGCCATAGCGATTATTATGCGGATCCTGAGCATACAGCGAGGCGGTTTCCAGCGAGAATTCGACGTTATTGCCCGGCAAAATCAACACGGTGTGCATCCAATTCGAAGTGCTGTGGCAATCAATAGAAGTTCAAAATGCTTATCTAATCAGTTATAAATATATAATAGTAAATTTCATTGCAACATTGTCTAGCATCCGGCTAAATTTCTTATCAGGATTTTCAATTGCTTCATAAATTTATTAAATTGACTTTAATGCTCGAGTACCAGGGAGGAAGCCCTTTATAAGCGCAAAAAATAAACGGATTAGGATGACACTCGCGAAAACCCACTTGGACAAGGATTTGGAGTTCCGGAACATTTTTGGCTCGGACGGACGGAATTATGTGTGGCGACAGTCCAATGCTGAGCTGAATCCCAAAAACCTAAAGGCAACCGTCAAGCACGACGGAGGAAGTGCCATGATATTGGTATCTGTTTCGGCAGCCGGCGTCGAAAATTTGGTATTCACTGAAACAACAATGGACAAGAACGTGTACCTCAATAAATACGAGGAAAATTTACTCCAAAGTGCCGAGAAGCTAGGAATCCGACGTACTTTCCGGTTCTACCAGGACAACGACCAGGACAGCAACCAAGCATAAGTCCGGATTAGTACAGTCCTGGCTTATCTGGAACTGCCCCCATAAAATAATTCCACCGTCCCAGTCTCCAGATTTAAATGTTATTTAAAATTTGTGGGCTCTGCGAATCACTTACGTGTTAAACTTCTTGACCACAATCCAATCTGGCTCCACTGTTTCCTGAGTGCGTAGTTGTGCTTGTGATGGGTTGCCCTGCGGCCGATTGCAGCTGGTCACGAACAGCTGGGCATTGTGGGCATGTTGCCCGATTAAATTGTTATCGAGCATATCAAAGTAATCCTCGCCAGAGGCTGCCGCCGCCGCCGCCGCCGCCGCAGTATTTGCGGACTGGCACGGCTGTGGTGCATTAGATGTGCGCAGTGGTATCGAAAGCAACAGATAATCCTCGAGCTGAGCGGTGCCGCACTGTGAATCAAACTCAATGGTTAGCCATTGGACACAGGGCGGAAACTCGACGCGATAGCAACTGATGCTGGCACTGCGATACGGATGCTCGCTTTCGACCACACAATAGTGATTGCTGGTTGTGCTACTAGCGGGCGTGGGCGGCACAGGTATCGGCTCCGGACGCAACTGCTCCTTGGAGACGTGCAGCTGATTGAGCGCAGCGATATGCGGCAGAATCTCCTTGATCAAGCCAAGTATTTGCACGGAACTCTTTGGATCGCTGCAGGCCAAGTTGGCAATGTGCGCATAGACTAGCGGCAACAGTGTGTGAAACATATTCGATGCAGCCAAATTGAAGACCTCCAGCAGTTGCAGGGCAGCAACACCGCCGCCGCCGCCACCGGCACCACCACAACCAACAATATGTGCCTCCTCCGAGTCGGAATGGAGCAGCTGCTGTTGCTGTTGTTGTTGTTGCTGCTGCTGTTGCTGCTGTAATGGCAACTGTTGCTGCTGCGGCGCCTGCTGCTGTTGCTGTGGCGTATGCAACTGTTGCTGTTGTGCCTGCAACTGTTGCTGTTGCGAGGTCAGCGGTTGTTCCGAAGCCAGCTCATACTCGGCCCGCTCGTTACCATTCAGCTTGGCGGCGGCCAATTGTACATTGGAGAAATTCAGTTCGGCTGTTTCCTCAACACCAATTTCAGTGGCCCCAATTTCGATTTCCATTTCGAATGGATTCGTTGAGCGCTTATCGAATTTGAGCGTCTCCATAATGCCCTTGGAGAAGGACTCAATGCGTTTACCCAAATCCCTTGCCGTCGTCGACAGCTGCGGATCAACGGGCAGCGCAGCGGTCCGCGAATTATTCGCCCAATTGATATCCATGTGCTCCTCAATGGGCGTTATATTGTGCTCCGAGTCGATGGTCTGTGTGTGATTGGACGACGAGTTGTCTGTGGGCGAACACGATGCAGCCATCGCATTCCGTGCCAGTATAAGCAATTCTGTGCACTTTTTCGTTATATCCGCCGCAATTTGCAGCGCCGTGTCGCGTGTTGAGACCTCGTTGCTAGTCAGAGCATGTGCAGCATCCGCTGAGCACGTAGCTGTTTCCAGCTGATGCTGTTGTTGTTGATGCTGATGTTGATGTTGCTGCTGCTGCTGCTGCTGTTGTTGTTGTTGGTGTTGTTGTTGATGCTGCTGCTGCTGCTTGATGGGCGTGCTGTAGTATAGAATGCTGGGCAGTTGACCGCGTGCGGGCGTTGTGCCATTAAAGCTCAAGTCGCAGGCATAGAAATGAAAGCTGGTGCCGCAAGGACCACGCACTGTGGGCATGCCCGAATCACCCGAACAGGTGCGTGCACCCTGGGAGCACAGGCGCAAGGCGTAGCGTGCATGTTCCTTAATGTGTACCGGATGCTCGAACTTAATCTCGGCGAGATCATTGTGTACAGCCTCTGGATCATAGCTGCCAGAGATGGACTCCAATGTTTCCCATTTGTGCTGCGGCTGCAGATCAACAGTGTTGTCATAGAGCAGCTCGAGCTGATAGTCATAGCTGCCCGAACCGGAATAGACCATGGCGCCAGCAATGGCAATACCTGGTCGATCCACAGAGAAGGCAATGGCATCCGGTCCAAAGTTTCCCGTATTCCAGGTACGACTCAAATCGCACCGGGCAAACCGTGAACTTGTTGAGTGCAGCGTTCGTGGCGGCAAAAACAGTTTATCGTATTCGCCGAGAGCCGTTTGATAGACAATTTCGGCCAGGACGCGAGCCAGCAGATGGCAACAGTTGTCGATTAGTCCCTGATTGATACACTCCTTCAACGCATAGGTGCCGCCCAGGCAACGGCTATAAATGACCTCAATGCGCGCCCTAATCGGACTGGCGATGATATCCAGCAGTCGCACCAGCACATCCTTAAAGGTCCACGAATTGCTGAGAAAGTCACTCTTCTCCTGCTGCGTGCGATAGATCATCTGTTCCACCAATATGGGATACTGATGCGCCTCCGTTGACGATAGCATCGGCAGACCCGAATTATCGCTCGGACTGATTATCGACTGCCGCTCATTGCCGGCCACGTTCAGCAGCGAAAATGTCGCACGCAACTTGACACTGGGCGAGCAGAGACCGGCAAGAATTGCGCTCAGCAGGCGGGAATGTAAAGCGCCACGATCCATTTGGGCAAGCAGATCGCAAAGGCAGTTCCATTTGAGTGACGATGTCGGATAGAATGCATCAAAGCATGCCACAAAACTCAAATGGCACTCGTCTAGGATTTCCAGCACCAAGGTGTACCCTAAGAAAAAGTCAAAATTCCATGATTAGCTATAGGAATCAAGAACTATATTCATATATGCCAAACTCACCCTCTTCGGTACCGATGTCTTTGAAGATGTCATCGCAAAAGATGCCAATGAGGAGGGCACGCACATTTCCAATGCACTCGGCCAGCTGAATGTTCTCAAGATTGGTTTTCCGCGCCTGCGGCGTGCCCGATCCGACGGCGGACAGCGAGCTGGGCAGTGCTGCGGTGGCATTGCTCAGCATGCGACTCGGATTCTTTTCTGTGGGGAGGAGGCGCAATGGATTAGAGGTAACGATAGCAGCGACTGAATTGCTGGAGAATTACCCTTGTTATTTGGCTTTTGTTGGAGTTTTGAAAGGGCGGCGGCAATCGCACCACTGCCAATTGAGCCACTCGTAGCAGCTGACGGTTGGCTCGAGCGCTGCGGATAGATCTCGTTGGTGTATTTGCGCAGCAGTCGCAGACACGATTTGTTGACATAGCCCAGATACTGGAGTGTCTGTTGCAGTTGCAGCGGCCTGGTGCGATCGCGTTGCTCGCGCAGCTGCGTCTTGAAACAGTCCCACGACCAGCTGAGCAGCACCACCAAACTCTCGAAGCACTCGCGGCTCACGCTGTTGGCAAAGGCGCGCGAGATGCGCTGAACGGGATCGGCGTCGAGGGGCAACGGCGGCTGCTTGCAGTCCTGTGTGACCAGGCGATACAGTATCGCCGGTATTTGGCCAGAGTTGACATCGGTGCCGTTGTTCGCCTTCTTGCTGGACTTGAATGAGAAGACCACCTGATCCTCGGTTGTCACCGATGCCTGACCGCACGACCCACAATCAGAGGAGGGGCCAGCGATGCGTGCCCAAACTAGAAACCAGCGACCCGCCGCCGCATTTATCGGCTTGGGCAGCTGAATGTGATGCTTGCTGCGTGCGGCACACTCATATGGCACCTCCTTTGTCTCGCTGATGAGGACGCCCTCCTTTTCGTAGCCGCCGCCATCGACGCCCAGATCGAATAGTTTCAGCTTGCAGCTGTACTCGCCACGTCCGCCAAACATGCCAAAGCCGCAGATCACAATGTCCGTGTCCGCCGAGAAGCGCACCGCCTCCACACTGTGCCCGGAATAGCCCCAGCCGCCGCCGAAGTTATCGAAGCGATTCACAACCTGATATTCGCCGCTCTGTGCCTCGGCCGTCTGGTGTGGCTGCTGCGTCAGCGTCTGCTCAAAGCAACCTGGTATATTATCCTGTGCCGATGTTAGTATATCCAAACAGGCAAGCAGATTGAGCGATGCCTGCGAACGCGACACGCGCGCCTCCGCTTTGCTAGGCAGCGATAGTTCCGGCGACAGCAGCGCTCGGTAGTTGGCAGCGTTCTGCAAATGATTCAAATTAGTTAAGAGGAAATCAAATCAAGGGGAAACAAATCGATCAATGGGAACTGACAAAGCTTGCCCTTAAAATACATATATGCAAAGGGACAAATAGTCTTCAAAGATTGGAAAACAAATAGTGACTAACATAATCCGATTGGAAAACACTCAATTCACAAATCCCCTTTACTTAGATAAAAACCACTTTTTGTATTGCACCAAAAAAATATGTATTTTCAACTTTTGATGCAGAAACGAATACCGAAAAACAGTCCAACTCTCTCACATCAAAGACAGAACAACGCACAGACGTACAGGGCTATTTGGCAGCGGCAAGGGTTGCTAATCAAGAAATAGAAATCTTCCACATATTATTTGTCATGCGTCTGTTTGGCTCTTTGATAATTAGCTTGTGGGTGGCCTTCCTTATGTGGGTGAAGGGGTGCAGTATGTGCATAAGCTGCACTCTCTCTTTATGTGTGTGTTTTATTTACCATATTGCTTTCGGCTATTTCGCTAGCGACCACATTGTAACAGCGCAGCTTGCGGGCGACGCCATCGAAGACCCACAGAACATTGTAGCTGGGATCCATGGCAAAGGCAATTTGTGGTGGCGGCGGCTGTTGCTGCTGCTGCTGCTGCTTGTCCGGCGATGCTGGACATGCGGCGACCGTTCGCACTCGCCGCTGCAATCGTGGCGATGCTGTCAGCGAGGCTGGCTGTGCCGTCTCCACCTGCTCCTCGAAGATGTGATTGCGCGCCTCGTGCATGCTGCGCGACATTTGCTCATTGATTGGCACACCGGCCGTTGTGGCGCTGGCCAGCGGTTGCTGGTCTGCCACCGGTGTCGCAACATCCACGTTACGATTGATCTCCGGCAGACCATGTGGCTGCTGAGTCTGCAGCAACTGTGCAAATTTCGTTTGGCCTCGATAATGTGGCGTGCAGCTGCCGTCGCTCCGATTTATGGATAGCGTGTGAAACGACAGCGGAATACTGGGAATCAACACTAAAAAAGTAATAAGAGTTAAAATATTTGAATTAAGATCTCTGAACCGGTTCAACATTATTTATAATTGTTTTATTTGTGTTAACACTCACAAATGGTCTTTTTGTTGGCCACCACATGCATCTTGGGCAGCATTTGGGCGGTTATTAGTGACTCGTCAATCTTGATGAAGGTCTGGTCGCCATTGGCACCGATCCAGGTAACCTTTTTGCCATAGCTCGGACCCAGACCGCTGCAAAATATCAATTATATATATATAAATACATGTTTATCAGTCGAGTTGGGCTATTTTAAAAAAAACTTACAAGACGGCGCTGGGCCCACAGTTCCATAAAAATTTCTGACGCTGCGCAATTAGAGCAGCCGTATTGGGCGGCACAAGAATACACTCCTTGGAGCCACCGGGCAGGCAGACTGCTTCCGGTGGAGAATCTGCATCCTCTGGTTGGTGTTGCTGTTGGTGCTGTTGCTGCTGCTGCTGCTGCTGAGCAGCGACGCTTGAGAGGGTTGGCTTCTGACCAAAGTCGCTGGGCAAGCGACCCAGCTGCCCCTTCTGATAGTTGCCGAACGTGTAGACCACACCCTTGTGAGTGAGCAGCACCGTGTGATTGCTGCCGGCAGCCACCTGGCTAATGGCGCCCTGCACTTGGACTCGTATCGGTCCGGTGACCGCCTGTAAATCTCCACTGCCCAGCTGGCCGTATTGATTGCTACCAAATGTGAAGACTTCGCCGGAGAGCGTTAGCACCACGGTGTGGTGCAGGCCGCATGCCACTTGCACCACCGGTGAGGTGCTTGGCAGTTGCAGCGACTGTGGCGCCAGCGGTGCCACACGCGGTGGATCCTTCTCCAGATCGGTGGGTGTGCCGCCACCACCAGTGCAACCAGCGGCGCCTGTCTCCAGCTCCGATGGTTTCTTCTCCTTGCGTCGCATAATCAGCGTCTTAGAACGCTGCTGACGCGCCAATTCACCTGGTAGCGGCTTCAGCTCCGCTTTGGCATCCGCAGCAACTGCAAAACACACGACTACATTAGACAAAGGTGCCCAATAAACAGTTACCCCACATGAGACATTAAATTGTTAACAGGAACTACAAATTTATCTGTTATCTCATCAGATATCTGGATTATGGTTCAATAAAGAAAGAGACCGACTTGATTAGCATTAGTATTTAGGCAGCTTGAAACTTACTTATTTCGCTCTCCTGCAGCGCAACGCAGGCGGAGCACAGGCCGCACTTGGCGCAGCCAGCATCGCCGTGTCCGCAGGGGCAGATGCTGCCGGGCAGTCGCTGCTCGAGGGGTACATTGAGAGCGGAGACACAGCTGACATTGTAGCCGGTGCATTCGCGGCACATGATGCAGACACGACATTGGCCCTGCACCAGATTGTGATCGTCGTAGTCGCACAGCGATGAGAAGTCCACCTTGTGGCGCAGCTTGTCCACATGCATACTGAGCAGCGCATAAGCCGACGACGAGCTTGGCACATCGCGGACGGGCAACATTTTGTTGAAGACACGACCGCATTGACCCTTGTTGTTCAGCCCAAATGTGAACACCTGCCCCTTGGCACTGAGAGCGACACAGTGCGCCTTGCCCAGTGCCACTTTGGTTACATGCTGATCGAGAAGATCGGTGACAAAGCCCATCGAATCGCAATGGGCCGTATCCTTGCCGTACATTATCAGTTTGCCCGTTTTCGTCACAAAGGCAGAGGTGCCATTGTTGCAGGCGGCATGCACCACAACATGCCCATCGATTTTGGTCATCTTTTTGGGCTTGACCGGTTTTGGCTGTCGTCGATTCTTGGAACTGTCGCCATCCTCGCCGCGTCGCGCCGTGCCCGCAAAGTAGACGGTGCCATCATCGTTGACAAGCAGCGCATGGACGCCATCGTGTCCAACGGCCACATGAACAATATGCGCCGCTTTGGACACAATCAGTTCGGTCAGTTTCAGCGTGGGAGTGCGACCCACACATTTCAGTCCCAGCGCCGCCGATTTGCCATAAAAGTAGACACGTCCATTGCTGGCACGCACCAGTCCAAAGTCCTTGCCGCAAGCCAGGCCCAGCACATCGGCATCGCGACACGGCGCCGGCAGCTTTGGCTCAAATATATTGTGCGCCGACTGGATGCGCTGGATCTGTTGCTGATTCAGCAGCTCATCCTCGAACGCCGCATAGCCCAGTGTGCGAAACTTTTTGCGTGCCAGCTGCAGCGGCAGCTCAAACGGGGGCGGTTCACTGCTGTAGCTATTGTGATATAGATTCAGCTTCTTGACCACCAGAGTGTCCTGCAAGGAAAGAACATTAAACATTACTGGCTTTATTTTGTTTTACAACAGTTTCCCAGTTTTCAACTTTAACTTTAATTTCTGGCTAACGGTAGAAAAACACGCAAGAGTTCCTGCAGTTCTCAAATCGAACTTTCTCTTAGAACTTTCTAATTTTCAAATTTTCATCGAAGACATCCGTTTTAGTTTTCAGTTAAGTTTAAACGGGTCTATATTAAATAACTAAGTCAATTATTTTACTTGTAAATGTCCAGCGTTCTACATAAGTCTAAGCAATTTAAGGAATATCAATTTGATTAAATTGATAATGCAAATAATTATAATTAATTATGCTTTATATTATATAAATTGGAGTCATATAACGCAAAGCACCACAACAAATTCTTAGTTGCAGTGAGCTTGTTCCATAATGTGCTAAGTAGCCTGGAAATTCCAACTGGTTCGGCAAAAATTTTGAATGTCTTAGAGACTTTTACTCACATCCCGATTGCTGCAAATGGCGTGTAGTGAATCATCGTCCGTGAAGAGTACGTAGTTAAGTCCCTCGCGCATGGATAGCATGTTGAGGGGATTCATTGATTTCACCGCCAGCGTATCCATGCCCACCAACTGCAGCTGATCGGCGCTTCGCTTGCAATTGCGCCGGAAATACACTTGACCGGCACTGTAACCCAGCCAGGCGTTGCGCTCGCGACTGAATTCCTCGTTCTGTGCATAGATGTGTCCCTTGTAGGAGCCGCCGAAGCCAGTGCCAATCTTCAACAGTGCACCGCAATACAGCACGTAGACAAAGACGCCATCGCAGGCCATGGCTGGCGCCATTTGCTGCTGCGAAGTCGTCAACACAGGCAGCTTCAAAGCGAACTGGAAAACAAATGGGATTACATAAGAGCTTTGTCTAAGATGCTTTCATATTTGGATGCCATTAATAAATTATATCTAGGAATATTATTGTCATTTGATGCAGAGGATTGCGAGCCTTAACTGGATGTTTGAAAGGATGTTTGAAAGTAACCCGTAAAATATACGCACTTACCTCATCAATCAGTGAATTGTGTGGCACGCCATGGCTGTGAAAATCGGGTCGCGTTGGTTTATTGAGCGCCGCACTGACGACCGTATGCTGCAGTGCCGCCAGCACTGCCGGCAGCTGAACAATCTGGGCGGATAGCTGCCTAGGCGACATGAGCATGGCAGCAATGGCTTTAAGCATTTTGCCAGTGTCGCCGCGGGCAATGCAGAGGCCAATTAGAGCCGCACAGGCCATCGCCGACCAATTGGCCTCGGCACCGGTTGTGGAGCTTATTGCCGCCGGCATAGTGGCCAGATCGAGCAGTAGATCGTAGAGCGGATTGATAAGGTCTTCCGGTTCGAGCTTAAACGATTCCGGCTGCTGGCCTTGGATAACATCGAGTAGTGCTTTCAGCGCCTTGGTGCACAACAGCGGCTGAATGTGACGTGCGTCCGCGATCAGCTCGAAAAGACTGCGCAGTCCGGCGCCGACAATGAGCGGCACCGTGGCATAGACCGGTTCACGTTCTTCGGGCTCCTCCGTGTCCGAGTCGGCATCGCTATTGGCGCTGTTCGTCGTCCGTTTATCCGCTGGGCCAGCAGCGCCAGCAGCTGCTGCTGCACCGCCAGCGGCACCAGCTGCTCCGGCAGCGCCACCGCCGCCGCCGCCACCCATTGCGAGTGGCGCATGGCAGGCACAATCGACCAGGTTGCTGGCCATGCAACTGCCGGCGCAAACGAGACAGCACGAAGAACCCATGTTGCCGCTCCATTTCTTGATCGCCGTTGCGGCTGAAATGGCCGCATGTCCGTTGCCCTCGTGAAAGAGCGCAAAGCGCGTCTCTGCCTCCAGCACAGTGGAGCGTATCGCTGAGAATACGGCAAATTTTGATGCATTCGGATCAAGCTCGATGTGGGCAACAGGAAACGCTGGCATCAGGAGCAACTGATCCTTGATTAATGGTGGATCCAAGGGATTCACTATACCAGCCCCGGCACCGCCACCGTTGCCATCCAGCACAGCGGCTGCAGCAACAGCTGCCAATGCCGCTGCCGATTTCTCCTTGCGGCTCTTTCGCTTCGTGAGCGCCTTCCGCTCATTTTGCAACTTTCTGCAATAACAATAACACAGAAATAGAATGAGAGAGTGAGAGAGAGAGAGAGCAAGAGAGAGAAAGAGAGAGAGAGATGAGTAAGTGAGACTGTATGAGTTGCTTGCAGAAATCGATAATTGAGAGGAGTCTTGCCAACTTAGCTCTAATTTGATTCGTAAAAAAAAAAAATCATAATTGTATTGTACTTATTGCAAGTTTGCCAAAAAGTCAAAGTTTTGGATTGCATATAATATCAATTATTATCTTTTGCTGGATTTTGGTCATTGGTAGCTGGCAACACTGCTCGTTTTCATTCAAATTTTGAAATATTTGCATACTTCAAGTGTGTTTGGCAGCTTTATCGATTTAACAATAAATAAATTAATGCAGGTCGCGGTCATCCAGCCGATTGGCAATAAATTCGATCTCAGCTCAGCTGTTATCGATCAGCTGTTCGAGTGCTGCCCACTTGAGGAGCAAAAGCAAGCGCCAAACTTTCAACCCCGTCAAACAGCAACCGCTGGCTTGCGGCTTCGGCGGCGACCCTTGGCTAGGGGTTGAAGACCTACATACATTTGAACGGCATGCCGATCGATTTTTCAACCCCCACGCAAGGGAGACGTCGCCGCTGCCGCCACCCCGCCGAAATGTCCTTTGTGCTTATTTACATTACCTGCGTGTGTTGCTGGTGTACAATTCGTAGAAATGATCGCCATATTTCATTGGATTCAATAGTCCGACCATTGCACCGTTAATAATTGTGCAAAATTTGCCTCCAAATCGATTTTCTGTATGCGCTTACATTTACATATAGTACATGTGTATGTACATACGTGGGCCGTTATTGGGCTATACCGTTACACCGACACTTCTTTTCGTCTCGGCGACGTTGTGCGCGGGCCAACACTGCCTACACTGTATAACTGGACACTTGCCAGTTATGTTTTTGGCTAAATATTATTGCACAATAATTTACAAAATAACTAGGAATTAACTAAGTATTCTACTCGCGAACTTAATGCATATTTTTTGTTGTATGATTGCACCACTGTCTTTTGCGAACTGTAAACTTATCGATTAATTGCAGCAGGACATTTTCGGGCCACTCGATAGCAAAGGCGGTAACAAATGAAACTATCGGTATTCTACATTTTGCTGTTGAGAAATGCAAATTTATAAGTATTTTTATGGAATTTGAACTGAATACCTATCAACTGCATACCAGTTTATTATTTGCAATATTTTTGCAATACAGTTAATTCAAAATTTAACCGTTCTTATCGATAGTTACACAATTGAATTTACTTGATTGCAGCCCTGCTTGGCAACAGCTGTCAAACGGTTTACAACAACAACAGCTGAACTGACAGCAGCGCCGCAGCCGCAACAATCGAGGAAAAACAATTTACGTAATTTACATTTGTTATTTTGATTGCATTTTGCATATTGTCTGATGCACATTTTACCACTTGAACAGCATGGGCAACGCTCTGAATCACTACATAAAGCCAGATGTGACGCCCGGGCCGGATGTTGTGCCCAGCTTTGATCCCATGTTGGGCTTTGAGTCGCGCAAGGAACGCGTAATGATTGCCACCAAAGAAGAGATGGAATCGGCGAAGCTGCCACTCGAGGATCGCGACTATTGCGCCCACAAGCTGCTCGCCTATCAGTCCTGCCGCTCCGACAAGTTCCCCTTCGTCTATCAGTGCGCGCACGAGAAGCACGGCTACCTCACCTGCGAATACGAGGATTATGTGCTCCGCATGAAGGAGTTTGAACGCGAGCGTCGGCTGCTCGAGCGCCAGAAGCGCCTCAACAAGCATGCCTAAACCTTGAGCACAGTTTAATAGACAAGCAGAGCAGAAGTTAACGGTGTGCGACCTTTCCAGCGTCACCAACGGAGCAGCGGAGCAGTCAACAACAAAACAAACAAAAACTCCTAGCAAAAAGCTCCATACACTGCCCGTCGCAATCGGAAATTTCAATAATAAATACTATGCCTAGTAATAATATGGATCTGTTTTTTTTTTTTAGTAAATTAAATGCAAAAAAAAAAACAAAAAAAGAAACAAACTGAAAACTTTAATTTAATCAAAAATGTGTAATTTTAAGTGTTAATCGGCAAATAACCATCAAATAATTCAATCGCTAAACGCATTTGGAAACCTTCGTTTGTAGAAATGTTGAATCTTCATTCACTTCAAAAGATTTTATTTAGCGATCACTTTCGCATAAGAATCTCTTGAAACTCTAGTTTCAATACTATTAAATCGCTTCTACAAATCGTTATGCTTTAAATGTTCTTATTTCATACATATATAAATATATATATATATGTATAAATATATATATATATATATACGTATATATATATATACAACTCCAACAGAAAACCAAAAAAAAACTTTATGTTGTTGCAAAGGTGGGATTTTTTTTACTCATTTCAATGTTTTATTCAATGAAGACCATTGAAGTAAACTGATTTTGTATAATAAATGCATTTATAGGTTCACGCACACTCGCTCAGACACACACACACACACCTAACTAGAGCTTATAACTAACGCTTGTTGAAACTGATAAGTATTTTGTGACTAATATGTCCGTAATAATTTGCAACTGGTTGAAATGCCAACTACATCTTTGGTAAACGCTTGAAGTTGCCGCTGCCTCATCAAATGCCCAGCTTGCGCCACAAATGATGCATGCGGCCGTGCGTCTCGAAGATGCTACGCAGCATAAAGACCTGGATGAGGCCTACACCAATCATTGCGCTAATCTGTACGAGCGACCAGTTGTTGACCATTTGGAAGTTGGCCTCAGCCAAATTGCGATCGCGCGCCTCATGGGAGCGTAGCGCATCCTGCAGCTGGCGCGCCTTGGTCAGCTGCATGCGGATGCGTCCAATGAAGTCCATAATATCCTGCACCTTCATGTCATAATACTCGTCGGGCGTTAGGCCCGTCAATTCGTTTATCTCCTTCCACTGATCATCGCCATGATGTTGATCGCCTTCGCGCTCCACGATCAGCTCGAAGAAGACGGTTTTGCGATTGAACATGCTGAAGCTGTTGTCGAAACAGAAACGATAGTCACCCTCCTTCTGCACCTCGTGCTGATGCATATTCTCTGGCTTTTTGTAGTCGCTCACAATGACCAGGCCAATGGGGTCGAGCAGAGTAAAGCTTATGTCCAGATCTCCATGGCCGCCATCAATCACCTGATACTCAAAGTCAATTATTTCACCAGCCTTGACGGTGTGGTAGAGGCACTCCTTCTTTCCGGCATCCACATAAACCGTCATCTCTTTGTCATAGCCGCTGACTACGGCCGCCGGCCAGAACAGTAGCGCCAGAAAGAGAGCAACGGACAGCCGGGCAGCGAGGCAATTGGTTTTCAGCTGTGTGTGCTGCGAAACAAATGTTCTTAGCTTTTTTAGTGGCATTGCATTTGATTTGCATGCGATTCGCTTACCATTTCAATTTGTTTGAGTATCAAAGTCAAATGCAAGATGCGTCGACCTGCCTAAAATGGCGATACACCCTATATGGTTGCTGATACTATTTTTAAAAATATCGCAAATCGATTGTATGCACTGACGAATTAAAAGTTCCCACAACAAAAGCGATACGTTCACAATTGCACGGCAGGGATACATACAAAGTTTCGATATCTCGATATTGTTAAGAATTTTTCTAAGAGCATAGATGGCGCCACCTGAGTTGCTATGATAAATTTTAAGCTAACGTATATTTAAAAAGCAATCGTACGTAACGTGAAAGAAAACTATAGATTCATTAATAGGACTTTATTGGTAAAAACATTTGATTTTTTTTTAGAAATAAATCCGTTATTTAATATATTTCATATTAAAACTGCACACAATTATAGAACACGGTATACACCATCTCATATGTAATAAGCTGAATTAATTTGACCGTTTAATGAATAGCTGTAAAAACAAAAACAAACAAAATATATATATTCAATATGTTAGGTATCATTGACGTATTATTTACTCAGCTATCGCATGTTACGACTAACAAATATCTGCCTCCCACTGTCAGAAAAACTTGTATGCGATAGCAAAATGAAAGTGACTTTAATGGGGGATCTAAATATAAATTACGAGCTGCCGACAGTGAACATTCAATTGGTCACGTTCCGGAAAACAAAGTCAAGGTTGTCAGTATAGATATGAAATTGCAATCTTCATACTTGACCTTGTCTAGCAATGCTAATAAATTGCGTGTGTGCCAGACCTATGATTAATGTTATGAGCTTGCGGCTTAAGAGAGTTGTTTATTAATCGACGCAGCCAAAACAAATTTTAGTTATCGATCGCTTAAGAGATGATTAATTAATCCCACAATGCGAAACGGAACGGCTTACGCTTAGCTGATTGAGACACTTCTTCCACGGGATATTGCAAATAGGAATCTGAAAAAAATAAAATAATATTCTTTTAACTAATGTGCTTGGAACAGTCTGTATTGGAAATAAATCAATCAATCAATCAATCAATCAATCATGCATGGAGTTTTCAGTTATCGAAAATGAGAATAGTCATTGAGAAATTTGCCAATTAGCTAAAGTGCATCGATTAATATATTGAAATATCTTGGCAAGTTAAATGTATATGCTGATTCATTCAACACAGTTAGCATCTAATTCGATAATGATAATGAAAATCCACAATTTCCTCAGTCATCAAAAGCTGTCGTGCCGCTGTCCCATTACGCAATGCCAGATTTAAGTTGTGGGTGGGTGACAAATGAGACAACTCTGTGAATACGTTGATTATGCCACTTGCTGGATTCCAATTGAAGGCAATTGCTACAGCTCCTAGTCAGTTGCTGCTCAACGTTTGTGATCGTTGCCCGGCATGTATCGGACTATTCTATTGTTGATCCCCATCAGCGCACTGCTCGTGCTGCTGTACACTTTTCTGGTATGGAATTTTGGGCATTGGCGTCGGCGCGGTATTCGGGAGCCGCGTGCCCTGCCACTGCTCGGCTCCTTTCCGAACATCGTGTGGCCGCGTCGACATTTCTCCAACGATATGCGTGATATCTATATGTGAGCGAGCTTAGATTCCACAAATCAGTAACCGAATTCAAAGAATTCAAATAGAAATTTACCATGAATAGTGAAAGACTTTTGATTTATTGTTGCAGGCAATATCGGGAGACGGACAGCTACGTGGGAACGTATCTGCTGAGAGCACCCAAGTTGCTGTTGTTGGAGCCGAAGCTGATCAATGAGGTGTTCGTGAGTTCCTTTCGGCACTTTGAGAACAACGATGCGTCGCGCATGATTGACACACGAAAGGATCCCCTTGTCGCCTGCAATCCTTTCGTACTCGATGGCGACGAATGGCGCAAGCAGCGTGGCATCTTCTCCCCCCTGCTAACCAGTGGACGCATACGGAATGCATACGGAAATATGAAACGCATCTGCGACATGCTCTGCGAGTACATTGAAAAGTGTTCGGATTGTGGGGAGCCACAAAATGGCATGGATGTGAGTAGTGGTCAATAGTATCCATCGATCTGAATACAATTATGCTTGCCTGCTTGCTGACTGCATCTGAAAGCTTATGTTGGGATTCAAATTATTGGCGCTAGAAGCGACAATAAATCCATTGAAAGCCTAAAGCGAGTCAGCAGAGCAAGGCTGAGTTCAATTTAAGCTAAAGCTTACAAAATGCTTTAAATTAGATTTATTATTATTATGAAATGCATTTGTGCGTTTATCAAATAGAATTCAAATTAAAATTAAAATTGTTCAGCTTGGACTGCGCTTTACCAGCGAGAATCTCTTCGATTGCGTCCTGGGTATCGAAGCGCGTAGCTTCACCGACTCACCGCTGCCAGTGGCCAAGCACAACAAGGAGATGTCCGAGGATAATCGCCGTCTGGCTCTTGCTGGCGCCCTGAACGGACTGTTTCCTTGCCTGCCGCTCTGCCTGCGGCCCAAGATTATTCCGCCCTCATATGATCGGTTCTTTGGGGAACTTGTGCGCGAGGCATTTGATTTGAGGCGCTGCAAGCGACAGGAGCGCAACGATTTCATCAATCATCTGCTGGACATGCAGCGGGAGCATAAGCTGAGTGAGGCACAGCTGGCATCGCATGCGATGACCTTCATGTTCGATGGACTGGACACCACATCCTCGACTATAGCGCACTGTTTGCTACTCGTGAGTTGAGCAACAAACCGCCTAATCCTTGCCTAAATCATTGCCCGGCTTATGTGCAGCTCGGTCGCCATCCGGATTGCCAGGAGCGGCTGTGGCAAGAGATTGACAATGCCTGCTCTGGTTGGGATCAGCTGCTGCCCGATTTTGAGGTGCTCAATGAGCTACCCTATTTGAGTGCTTGCTTAAATGGTGGGTTAAACCAGGGCAGTTATATGTAAATATCTTATATAGAGTCGAAAACATTTGAAAACATTATTCTTGATGAGGTTTTCCTCTCGATTACATTCCACACTTACCCCTACCTTTGTATCCATTGGTACCCGTTTGTATTGCTGTGAAAAAATGGCTTTCTAAAAGCAAAAGTTTCCATTTTCGAATTTCCGGATGGATATTTCAAAATTAGAATTTCCATTGTGTTCTCTTCCTAGAAGAATTCGTTAATTAGTATTTGAAGATTTCAATATGTGCTTGACATAGTTATTTAAAATATGTTACATGGCTAAAAGGTTGATTGCTCAAATCGAGTTATCCGAATTTTTATTAACTTTAATTTCGTTAATAAATAATTCAGAAATGATTATTAAGCACTTCAAATATAAACCAGTTTATCTTGTAACCCGCAGAGAGTCTACGCATCTATCCGGCTGGCGGTTGGGCATCGAAGACCTGCACAGTGCCCCACACCTTCCATGGCAGCCATCACGCAAGTCCGCTGAAAATGCTACCTGGCGATAATGTGATGATACCCATCTATGGACTGCATCACGATCCCATCTACTATCCAGAGCCGCATGCCTTTCGTCCCGAACGCTTTCTCAACGGCGGCCTGAAGCGATTCCAGCAGCTGGGCGTTTTTCTCGGATTTGGCAATGGGCCGCGCCAGTGTGTGGGGATACGGCTGGGTCTGACCCAAACCAAGGCCGCACTGGCGGCCATTGTGCGACGCTTCGAGGTGCACATCAATGGACGCACTCTCGATGGCATCGAGCTCGATCCGCTCATCTTTGTGGGTGTCCACAAGGGCGGCATTTGGCTGGACTTTGTGGCACGCTCGAGCCGACAGTAGTTCACATTGCAGGTTGTTAAATGTGCACAAGGCAGGGAACGTTAATCGAAATTAACAGATTGAAATATAGAAGCATAACCAAAGTCCAAATTCAATTCGGTTTGATTTGCTGCTTTGATGCCAGGCCATCAAAATCGTTGCAACGGTTCTGGGAAAGATTGAAGACTAATTTCTGGTAGATGGTCTTCATCTTTTTGTTTGTCTGCACAAACTTTTCTTTAAGTTTGAAATGATTACGGGGCCTTGGATTGCAACAAGTGATTTCGAGTGGTGAAAGATTTGAAAAGCAAACAAGAGCCCACATAGCAGTTGGAAGATTTACTTTGTGGCACCAATTTATCTCCTGGGATCAATGAGTACAAATAGATGGCAAAATAAACAAAATAAACCAAGACGGCAACACGCAGATACAAAAAAAGACAAAACAGTTGACAAGCAAATAAAATATAACCATCAAAATGATGGCATTGGGACCATTGGCAAATGATTGGCTCGTCATTTGGGTGATGGGTGTAACCCAATTGTGTGTCACTGAGTTATATCATCGCCGCTTGCTGATAAACGTTAAGCAATTTAAAGCTAGAAAGCGAATGAGGAAGCGAGTGAGAAAGAGAGAGAGAGAGAGAGAGAGCGAGAGAGAGAGAGAGAGAGAGAAAAAGATGAGTGAATCAGTTGTAATACGCTGCGATTGATTAGGTTTTCATTGAGTTTTGATTATGATTTGATTGTCGTTTGTTGCGTTTTGTTCGAGGGGTTTTCATTGAATTTCCATACTCAAACTGGCCAAATCAAGCGGCTAACTAAATCACTAAATGTGTGACTTTCACTTAACCCCCCCCCCCCCCCCCTGCCACTCGCATCACAAGAAAAGAAAAAAAATGAATCGAGGTGAAGGTCGTCGCAGCGCATCTGGAACTACGCATACGATTTTCTTCGGTATTGCTAATTAATTAAATCACAAATTGTGTACGTGTATGTAAATATAAGTCGATTTATTGGTTAAGCAATCGTTTAAGCAGAGTTTAAAAAAAAAACTTTTATGCATATGGATAAATTTAAAATGAAGGGTTTGAAAAACAGCGCCGATAACTGGATTCGTTGTGATGAAATTAAATAGCTAATCAGTACTACGAGGATTGTTTGATTAGATGGATTGGCAGCTGATCAGTGCCTGGGCACTGGGAATAGGCGCAACGGAGTCGACGACTGCCTCACAACGCGTGCCCGTGGACGCGCCACAGTTGGTGGCAAGTAGCCGTTGGCATTGGCGTTGCCAACTGGCTGAAAATCCTGCGGCTCATCAAAGATCTTCACCGTCTGCACATGACTCTCCACATTGTTGGCATCTTGGGTGACCACGTTGACAATGTGATGCTGTCCCCGTGGCTGCTCATTACTTGTGCCGAGAATTTTGATTGTTTTCACGCCGGCAGCATCGAGAGTCTCGAGCACTTTGAATGTGCGCACCGCATTCGGTTTCACAATTTGAACCGTGCGCACCTTGGAACTGCCACGTGTCACTGGGCCGGTGGCGGCAACTGCCACATTGACAGCCAATTGCATTTCACGTGGCATGAACTTTTGCAGCGACTGTTTCGCCTGCAAACTGAGCGTGCCTTGTGATTGTGGCAACTGTTGTTGCAGCTGATGTTGCTGCTGCTGTTGCTGCTGCTGTTGCTGCTGCTGTCGCTGCTGCTGCTGGTGGTGCTGATAGAATTGATGGAGTTGTGTGGGCACCGCATTGCGTGAATAGGACATGGCGGGCGCATAGGAAAGTGGACGCTTCGATTGTTCACGGTACATGGGAGACACCTGGACAAATTGCTGCTGCACATGTTGCTGATGCTGCTGCTGTTGCTGTTGCTGCTGCTGCTGCTGCTGCTGTTGCTGCTGCTGCTGCTGCTGCTGTTGCTGTTGCTGCACATATTGGTGCTGCCGATGCTGCTGTGGCTGGCCGTAGCGTGCGTATGGCTGCACCGTGTTCATATAGCTGCTCAATGTGTGTATGTGTGTGTGTTGGGTGGGTGGTGCTGGCAGCGGCGCAGCGGCAGCGACAGCAGACGCCTGATAAGCAACTGTTGGTGCTGCTACTCTTGCGGTTGCTGTTGCTGTCGCTAACGGCTGCTGCGGCTGTTGCTGCTGTTTGGGCACGCCATAAATAATGTTAGAGCTGGGCTGGACAACTGGTCGCTGTTGCTGCTGCTGCTGCAGCTGGAACTGTTGTTGCTGCAGCTGCAACTGTTGTTGTTGCTGCTGCTGTTTGAGCAATTTGGTCTGCGTTTGCAGGCTGTGCAGCTCGGCAATAGCTGCCTCAGAGTTCTCGGGCTTGGTAAACTCATAACCCTCGGGTAGCTCGCCAGGATGCTGCTGTTGTGCCACCTGCAATGGCTGCTGCCGTGCCACCTGCAATGGCTGCTGCCGTGCCACCTGCAATGGCTGCTGCTGTGCCACCTGCAATGGCTGCTGCTGTGGTTCCTGCTGATGAGGCGGTTGATAAATGTTGTCCTGCTGTTGGGGTGGCAAATAGCTTGGTGCACGATAATCACCAACTGTTGCTGGCTGCACAGCAGCAACTGGCTGTGCTGGCTGCACGGGAGCAATTGGCTGCGTTGGCCGCGCGGGCTGTTCAATAATTTGATCGAAAGGCAACTGATTGGGATCGTTAAAATCATAGCCAGGTGGCAAATAGCCGGGTGCGCGATAATTGGCTGTTGTTGCTGGCGCAACGGGCTGCAATTGCTGTTGTACCTGTTGCTGCTGCAACTGCTGTTGAGGCTGTTGCACAACATTTGGATTGTTAAATTCATAGCCTGGTGGCAGGTAACCTGGTGCATGGTAATTCGAAGGAGTCGTGCTGCTGCTGCTGCTGCTGGCGGTGCTACTGCTGCTGCTGACAATGCTGTTGCTGCTGGCGATGCTGTTGGCGCTGCTGCTAGCGAAGCTGTTGCTGCTGCTGCTGGCGAAGCTGTTGCCGCTGCTGCCAGCGAAGTTGTTGCTGCTGCTGCTGGCGACACTGTTGCTGCTGGCGAAGCTGTTGCCGCTGCTGCTGGCGACACTGTTGCTGCTGATGGGTGGCAAATAAGGTGGTGCCCGATAGACTTGTTGCTGCTGTGGCTGTGGCAGTTGTTGCTGTTGCTGTGGGAATTGTTGCTGTAGCGGTTGTTGCGGCAGTTGTTGCTGTGGCAGTTGTTGTTGTGGCAGTTGTTGTTGTGGCAGTTGTTGCTGTGGGGGCTGTTGCTGTGGAAGTTGTCGCTGTGGGGGCAGTTGCTGTGGCAGTTGCTGCTGTGGCAGTTGTTGCTGTGGCAGTTGTCGCTGTGGGGGCTGTTGCTGTGGCAGTTGTTGATGTGACTGTTGCTGTTGCTGTTGCTGTGGATAGGTGGGAATTGCACCAGCCGTTGCTGGTGGTGTTGTGGGTGGCAAATAGTTGTTGGCTCTGTAAGCAGGCTTAGACACAAGTTGCTGCTGCTGTTGCTGGTGGGCCTGTTGTTGCAACTGTTGCTGTTGCTGCTGCTGCTGCCCTACATTGCTGCTGGAGGGTGGCGAGAAGGCGGGCGCCTCATAGCTCGGCGGCGGCTCTGAGAAGACCTGTGGTGCCGTTGAGCTCAAAATAGAGCTCAAACTAGGCTGCTGATAGTTTTGATTGGCCTGACTGGGCGTGGCAGCTGTGGGCGGCAGATAGGCACGAGCATTGTAAGGAGCTTGAGCTTGAGCTGTGGGCTGCTTGCGCTGGAAATCATGCTGATAGTTGGAGGGGAAGGGCACCGGAACAGTATGTGTAATTGGCGCTGGCACAGCAACAGGTGCTGGCACTGGCCGAGCAACAGGTGCTGGCACTGGTCGAGCAACAGGTGCTGGCACTGGCCGAGCAACTGTTGCTGGCACTGGCCGGGCAACAGTTGATTGCACTGGACGAGCAACAGTTGATTGCACTGGCCGAGCAACAGTTGTTGCCACGGGCAGTCGCCGCTGCTGCTGCTGCGGCTGCTGTGGTAGCGGCTGCTGTGGTAGCGGCTGCGGCTGCTGTAACTGCTGCAAATGGCCACCATCGGCAAAGCTTAGAAAAGATACATCCAAATTGTCATCGTCAGCAGCTGTTGCTGCTGCCAGATGTTGCCGATGTGGCGTCTCCTGCAGATGATGTATGTGGATCTCCTCGTGGCTGGTTTGCGTGCCAACTGGCGGCAAGTAGGCGTTATTCTTGCCCTCGTAGTGGTTGTGCACCTCGAAGATCTGATAGCGCGAGTTGCCGTATCTGCTCTCCTCGAAGCGATTCGGTTGCTTCAGCGATATATCCGCTGCACTTAATCCACACAGTGAGCAGGCGGCGGCGAGTGCCAACAGAGCGCCAATTAACTTTGAAGCACAAGTAAAACGAAGAAAAAAAAAGTAGAGCAAAAGGAGTTGCACGTTAAAAAAAAATCAATTGAAATATGCGGCAAGACACTAAATATATATTTCGATATATTTATAATTTGAATTTGAATATGATCACTGGCACTTTTCCATTATTATTTGAATGCTGCTGGTGGCGCTGCTGTTGTTGCACTTACATTCATCTTCACGTTGGTCGTGCTGGAGCCCTCGATGTCCAACCGTTAAATGATGAGCCAGCTTGACCCGTCCACGCATTTTATACAAGGGCGCGCGTTGGTTCAACATTTGCCGCAGCCTCTGCGCAGTACCAAAAAAAAAAGCCACTGTGTGTGTGTGGTGTGCGTGTGTGTGGTGTGCGTGTGTGTGGTGTGCGTGTGTGTGTGTGTGGCGTGTGTATTTGACTTAGAGTCATCCCAAAACCCATGGCTCAAACAGTGCGCTTGGCCTTTCATTAATTCATTGGCGCCTGCGCAACACTTTTTTTTTTCTTTTTTTTTTTGCAGCTGCGTTTTAACTTTTAGCTTTATTAGACGCCGTCGCTGTTGCTGTCTCTCTTCCACTCGCTGCGATACAGTCTGACTCTCTTTCGGCGTGGTCCGCTTGAAATGCAAATTGTTTATTGAGTTATCACAAACACTTCATTCGCAATGCTCCAAAAGTCGACGCCATGCCAATTCCACGTTTGTGTGCCCAGTGCGGATGTTATTATTATGCCTGCAACAACAGCAACATCAACAGCAACAACAACAGCAGCAGCAACAGCAGCAGCAACTACTAAAATCATAACAACAACAACTGTCATAATTCATCAACGGTAGGCTGGGCTCGGCTGCCAACTGTTCCCTCTTTTTGTCACTTGCATAATCTTCAAAATTTATGGAATTGATTTCTATTGATCAGATTTCAATTTCTTGTCAATATTTGCATTTTAATTTGAAATCAACCTGCTGTGCTCAGGCCTTAAATATATTAAATCTTTTTAATTATATTTGTGGCTATTTGTTTTGATTCGCAACTTGATCTTTGCGGGGCAAAGGGAATCACTTTTGTTTCGCATTCGCTTTTCGCATATCTGCATATCTGCCGCTTATCTACTCTAATTACCTATTTCGAAAATATTTGCTAAAGTTTTCTGTCATTGCCTCATAATGCCCCGGCTAACTTATTATATCATTAGCAACAAGGAATGGGAACTGATGGCTAGTTTAGAGGGAGAGAGAGAGAAGGGGGGGGTAGGGAAGCGTGTCTTCCTTCATTGCATAGTTAAATAGTTGCCGTAGCTATCTGGTCATTTGGTGCATTAATTATCCACTAATAAACGTGTCGGCTCATTAGGGAAGTGATATCTGTGCGTATTCGGGTCTATCAAATATCGTTGGATCGCCATCCGTATTCCAGTCGATTCGAAGCGGGGTGTACGATCCGAATTATGGGTGTGCCATTGCCCATGGGCCACACACTTAATAACGACTGCATCATATGCGTATATGCAAATATAAATATTAATGAAGCAGTTTCATCTGCCATCCATGCGTTGGGCAAACGACCTGGCCACTGTCTTAATGGGTCATAAGCAGTCAGCAGCGGCAGTCAGCAGCCGTAATAATTTAATTTAATTTAATTAATATTCATTTAGTGGACATCTCAACTAATCATTTTTTATTTATTCATTTATTTATTTATTTTTAACCATTTTGTTATCATGCAAAACTTTCGTCAGCTGCTTCGAAACAACAACTTGGACAGATTCTAGTTTTCATTTTATATATTTATATATTTTATATTTACATATATTTTTTACGCACATTGTTTAATCACTCATGTAGCATTTTCCATTTGTAGTCCACATGAGTAATTTATTTTCAATTAAGGCTATAAAATAATTAAAGCATTAAACGAACTTTTATCATTATTATTGTTGTTATTATTATTGGTATTATTTTTATTATTATTATTACTATTATTATTATTAATTTTTTATTATTATTATTACTTGTATTCTTTTTATTATTATTATTACTATTATTATTATTATTATTATTCTGATTATTATTCTGATTATTATTATTATTATTATTATTATTATTATTATTATTATTATTTTTATTATTATTATTATTATTATTATTATTATTATTATTATTATTATTATTATTATTATTATTATTATTATTATTATTATTATTATTGCTATTATTATTATTTGTATTTTTTTTATTATTATTATTACCCTTATTTAAGTAATTTGATCAGCTTATATATATATATATATATATATATATATATTTGATATATATCCATATATAGAGGAGCTTTGCTATTAACAAATCTGTAACGAAGCTTGACTAACGCATTTGAGCTGCTTCGCGCTTTAGCCAGATCAGATTTCATTCATATATTTAAAGGTTTGACCTTTGCGTAGTGTTTCGAATGCTGTGGGAATTGGATTGAAAATGGCTTTTAGGGGGAAATACCTGCAAAGGCAATCACACAGAGACACACACACACACACACACTCACACACACTCACACTCACACACACACACATAAGCCACTTATTTTGAATACTTTCACTTTTCATTTTCATTTTTGTCTTCATATCCGAATCACTCAAAACGAATTCAATGTCAATCATTTCACTGGCACCAAAAACATATATTTCCACTCATTTTTCCCCATATTTGGTTTGTGGGTCACTTTCCCGTTCTGTTAACCTTGGCACATGAGGCTTCAGCTGTAGTCTGGCATAAAAACGCTAACAAGTTGGTCAACACAGTGGGCCAGACCTGACCACCCCTAAGAGAAGACAGCAAGTGAAGCCAAAACTCAAATGTGTGAAGCAAATTGTTTACTATTTGTTTATCTCTTTACTGCCATATTTTATAAGAGCCGCAATCGAAAGCATTTCATTGCCATTTACTGCCCAATTTGTATATATTTTTTGTATTTGTTTTGATGGTAAAACTCCAAGAACCTCTACATGTGTGAGCCAATTAATACATTCATTTCAAATCTCTTCACAATTGTTGATATCAAATATCTAAATACCCAAATCTGATGTTTTGCTGTTTCAAATGTTTGTCTCGTCTGCATAAACATGAATTGTATTGTCAAACCAACTATCAATTTGTAAGTGTGAGTCGTGATAATGTCAGCCGTGATACCCGTAAAGCTATTGTATCTGAGAGTTTTACAACCCAATCGGGATCGGGTGGCACAAGCAACAGCCAAACAATGTGTTGGCAACAGGCAACAATAACAGCCAACAACAACAATAACACGCATCAAACAATACCAATGTTGTTTCAACAAAAATTTGCAAAGCCACCGGTGATAATCAACAATGGCAACAAAACCTAAAAACAAAATAAACAAAATTATTAAATGGAAAAAAAAAAAAAAAACAAGACAAGGGAAACTGAAGTAGAAATTGGCCAGCGAGTGGCACTCAACACAATCACTCTGCGAATTCCAATCAATTTATAACATTGAACTTGCTACTTTTTAAACATTTTTTTGTTCCACTTTAGTGAAGATCGGGCTGGTGGCAAACTTTCTGACAGTGTATTTTTCGATTTGTAATTGCATTTTTGTAGGTAACAAACAAGTTGTCTTATTTATTATTTATTTATTAATTTTTAATCAAAATGTGTTCAACAAATGTGAAACAAACAAAATTTATGATTGAACTTGCAACTGCCTTGAAATTTGTATTCTTTCTTTGTTGGCGTTAATCTTATGCATTTCCTTCACATTAAAAGACTAACAAAAACATATTTCAATTGTAAACATTGCTCAGCAAACAATAAACATTTTTACAAACATCAAAATTAAATGAAAAACTTCAAATACGAATCAATTTGGCTGAACTGAAAGTCATTGATTGACTCTCGTAAGGCGCTTAAGCTGTCAGGTGGCCTTTTGTCATTTGGGCTGTCGATCTTCCGATCTGCCGCATTCAGTCTCTTTCCATCTTTGGCTATCTCTCTCCTCCATTGTCGGGCCAGCATTAACCAGCCGAGTTAGCAGCCCAGCTAATTAATACATAAAGCATCAAGCGTTTGCAGCCGCGGCAGCCGCGGCAGCCAAAGCGGCGGCAAACTTTTGCCCAAATCATCCGTTGCTGCTTTTTGGGGCGTGTTGGGATTGATTTTATTAATTTGCTTTCTTATTGTTGTAATTTTTTATTTATTTATTTCCTTTTCTTTTTCTGTTTTTTTTTTTGTTTGTGGAATTTGAGATTCATTGATTGGCATCATCTGTTATGTGTGCTATGGATGCAAATCCGAATCCGAACGTATGTGGAAACATTCAGAGATATTAATGAATGCATTAAGACTTGTTTTAAGGGGGCATGGGGTCTACTAACTGTGGGGAGCAGATTGCCGTGAGTCGTGTTGATCTTTAATGGGCTTTTAATGTGGCAAATATGTATTGACAGACAGCTTTCTGGCCACGCTTCCCCGCTCTCCAATCAAGTCTCCACTTGCTGTTGCTGTGCATAATTAGCATTAAACAAAATTACATCAATCAAATCGCTCCAATCGTTTAATCGCACCAATTTCAAGCTCCAAAATTCATTTACACATGTCCTTCACATTATCTGGGCCCATTCACCTGCATCTCCGCATCAAATTTCAGTCGACTTTTATTGACGTGTGTGGCCCAAAACACCAAAAAAAAAAAAAAAAGGGCCAGCGGCTAAAAATGCGTGAAAAAATAGACAAACTGACAACATTAGTTGAATGTGGTTTTTACTATCAACTGCCAAGATTTTGCCATTTGCTAATTGCCGTTTATTAACTATTTATTTATTGGTAACAAATTAAGCAATTCAGCAAAAATAGCGTCGCCAAGCAGTCGTCAAGCATCCAGCATAGAATGATAAGATTAGGGAAAGTGCTCAACGAGCAGATACCCAGCATGTTGTCAGCTCATCACTAATGGCTCTTTGATACCTCTGAAAATTATGTAGCTGAATTTGGCTCTGTTTACCTCTAAGAAACTCGGCGATATTTATGCTAATCTTGGCTAGCTCTGAAATTGTAGCACAAAATAATCTTTCACTATTTTCACGGAGAGCAGCTGGCAATGCCATGAAGTTTGTTCAGGGCGACTTTTCCAGCGAGTTTCCAGAAAACTGTCGGAAATAAAACTTCTTCTTCGGTGTCAGCAAATGGAACAGAAACATTTGATTTACAGCAAATTACAAAATAAACTCCATTTTCTGTTTTTCAAGTACAATTTGAGTTCGCTTGTTTTTCGAGTCAGTTTGTAAATTAGAAAATGTTTTATACCCAATATTCAATGGTTTCCGAAACGTTCTCCTACACTTGAAGAGTGCATTTTTGCTTTTGCAGGGTATAAAAACGGTATCACAACGGTCCAAACACGGCTGCAACAGGGTACAAGTCAGTCGCCCACTTTGGGCATTTTAACTCTGCTGTTTTGTTTTAGTTAAACAACAAAAGCGAATCTCAAATCTTTCGTTTCGAACCCGGCATTTCACAGACCATTATTATTTTTATTGTGTACAATGAACATTTGTCAAAGAGGTCAGCCAATATACAGATTTAGGGGCTTGTGCAGTTGAAAGACAGATGCCAGCCATAAAATAACAGTTGAATATTTATTTATTGATTGTCTTCAAATATGCGGTAGTTTGTTGGCCAAGTTCGGGCCACAAGTTGTGCAATGACATTTAATACAAAATCTTTGCAATTCGCTTGCATAATTAAATTTAATTTTTTTTGTTTACAGATGAAACGAAATTTTTGAAACAAAAAACAACAAACAAAACAAAAACATAACATAAAAAAAAAATATCGCTTCAATTATTTACAATATTTACAGTTGGCTGACTTAAGTAGCTTAGGCCCAGCCACCGGATGGCTGCCAGCCACCACCGCCGCCGCCACCACCGGAGGACCAGCCACCACCGCCGCCGCCGCCACCGTGACCGCCACCACCGCCGCCGCCCAGCTTAATTATTTTGATGATTTTGGTGGCACCACCGCCACCGCCGCCGCCGTGTCCGCCACCATGTCCGCCGCCATGTCCGCCGCCACCGCCTCCACCGCCGCCCAGGCTGATGATCTTGATTAGCTTTATATCACTACCACCGCCGCCGCCGCCGCCTGAAGCCCAGCCACCGCCGTCGCCGCCACCTCCGGAGGACCAACCACCGCCTCCACCGCCACCGGAAGACCAGCCGCCGCCGCCGCCGCCACCACCACCGTTTTCAGTGATGACTTTGATGACTTGGATGTCGCCACCACCGCCACCGCCATGTCCGCCGCCGCCACCGCCGCCCGAGGACCAGCCGCCGCCTCCTCCTGGCTTTGGCTTGGCCGTAACGCTGGCGACACCAATCAGCAAAAGACACACAAAGGCCTGCAAAAGGGAGAACAAAACAAACAAACGAACACTTGAGCAATGCCACAAAACACAAAAACAAAAACAAACAAAGAAACAAACAAGCAAATGCAAATGCAAATGCAAATGTTGCACGCGGCGTATGCGCAATAGGCGATTGCTCTTGCATTCATCACGTATACGAGACGTGAATTCGCGTACGTACTTTCATGGCTGAAGACGTTTCTTGTCGGCTTTTAATCTGTTTATATCCTGTGTTGCCCGCTTGGAGTGGAGCACGATTCAAGACTGACATGACCACAGCCGGCAGTTGTGACTTTTATACCCCTGGCAATTGTGCCACACGTTAACCGGAAAAACGCTTTTCCAACAACAAAATAACAAAACCAAAAACAAAAAAAAAAAAAAGAGAAGAAAAACCCAGACAATAAAAACAACAAAACACAATTCGCCTGCCTCGCAGTCCCAAGTCCCAGCATTTGTTGCGCTATGATATGCCAAGCAAAGTTTTGTGCATCTACAATTTTTCCCGATGCTGTCATGATTACTGCCAACCGTCTGCCTCGTTGTCTCTGTGTGTGTCTCTGTGTGTGCCTCTGCACCTTTCTCACAATATGGGCCAAATGCTGCCGCATCATTTGGCATTAGGCGAAAGTGAGACTCCAGCCAGACGGCATGCCAATGGAGACCCTCGCCTCCCACCCCCACCCCGGCTCCCTTTCATTATCGTACTTCTTTTAAGCCTTACTCCAGCCAGCAATTGGCAACAACTCATAACAGGCAACAAAATGCTGCCACACACTACAATTACAACATTTTTTCCTATTAACTTTTATTAACATTTATTTTTGATTTAGTTCAATTTCAGTTACTTGGTTCAATCTGTAAAATTTATATTTATATTTATATTTATATTTAATGTCATCACATGTCCAATGTTCAAATAAAAACGATTAAAAGTAATCGAGGAAAAAGACACACAACGATTATGAAAGACTCCTTATGGGAAAACAAGTTTTAACAATAAAAAATATTTCAAATAAATGCACTGCTTAAATAAATAATTCAAAACTCGTTGCAAATATTTTGTACAGTGTGTTAGTCGCATCTGCATGTGCAACTGCAACAGCAGCACCAGCAGCATCTGCCAGGGTTGGGGGCGACTTGTTTGCGTTTGCATCCGCAACAACAAAACCAGCAACTACAGCCGCAGCCTCAGACACAGCCACACAGCCATTAAGTGCACCTTTCCCATTACATAAGCAACGGCTGCTGCTGCTGCTGCTGCTGCTGTTGATGCCTCGGCCCAACTTGCAACTTGCTGCTTATTCAGCTGAACGTGGCTGGATTGTTGCTGCTGCCATTGCTTGATTTGCATTTGCCCCATTATTGCATGCCACTTCTCGATTCTATCCGTCAGTCCACATTTCTTGGCACACACGCTGCGTATACGCAATCTGCGCAACACGTATACGGCGCATTGCCCCTGGCGTTATATATAAAAGCGAAGCTATTATTATTTTTATTATTATTATTATTTATATATAATAATATGCATAATTCTTTAAGTTTGTAATCCTTGCAATTGTATCCAAATTTTAAAGGTAGATTCTCAAATTTCAGTCCGAAGTTTGGAAAGTTTATTGATATTTCACTGCTGGACGAGTATTCCCCAGTCGGTTAATACCAACTTCAGTATTCTCAGTTGCTTTATTCACTTAACAATGAGCGTTCATCACAATTACGAAGCACTCCACGGGGTCACACGTGGGGGTCGGGAGTGGAAAGGGCCTTTGGCTAAGCATTTTGAATATCTGCAAATCTGCAAATCTCGTCAACTTGGCCATGAATCAAAATTAATGGATGGCAGCTTAAGTTTGATTTATAAGTCCAACGATTCGTAATGCTTGGCAACTTATCACAAAGTACAGATAAATACGCATATATTTAAAAGTTTTTTTATTATATTAAATCACTTAATAAGAGACCATAATGGCAATTGGACAAAACTCTTTTAATAAAAATATTACTAATAGCAATTTGATGATTAGTCCAATAAATCCTCATCATAACGGATTGTGTCGCCTTAGAAAGAATCATATATAGTATTCTAGGGAACCATATTTTAAGCTTGGAAGACATAAAAGTTCTCAATTGCACGAAAATGAATTGAATTGAATTCATGTTAGAATCAGAGTTGATAGAAGTTGATATAGGCTCAAAAGGGGGGAATCAGAATATGTCAATTACTTTATTTGCTTTCAGAAATCAATTTGTAATAAACGGGAAAATTATCAACAACAAAAATAGGAAGAAAAAAAAGAAACCAAATTATATAAAATAAATAAATCATAATAAAGTCTTCGTGTGGCATAAAAAAACTTATATTTAAAATAAGAAGTCTCTGGCGCTGATAGCCTCTGTCGTCTCGGCAGTTAAAGCTGATCGGGTATATACCATATACTTTAGGGGATCGAAGATGCCCCAGTTATATGCATTATACTCGCTTTCAAATTTTTTAATTTATATTTCGATGCTTCAAGAAGTTCACCAGCAATGAATCTAGATGAAAAATTGTGGAAGATGTTCGCTTTTATAGATATGCTTTTATCAATATTTGTGTATACAATTTATATTTATACACAATTTAATTGTGTAGTTTTTGTATTTTTAAAGAGTCTGTAATTTAAGTAAGTGCCACACAATCACTAGAATTATGATAAGACACGCAGTCGCAGATAAGATACTCGCTGGCCCCAACTGAACAGTGAAGTAATCGAAGTGTAAGCAAAAATGTAAATGAACACAAATTGAACAGGGAAATATGCAAATGAGATCCGCAATATTATTTATCCATTCTTCATTCATTTATTACGTTTTTATGCTCAGGAAAGGAAAGAAAAACAACTTTATGGGTTCGTAGATGCTTCCGACAGCCTTTGACAAACAACTTGATGAATTCACACACATTTAATAAGGAAATCTGTCTTTGAGTGTTTGCGAATGCCAGCGTAGAAACCATCCTTTACAGGCAAATACACTCAGAAAAAAAAAGACGAACAAATATGTGTTCGCTTTCGACTGGCTGTTGCATCAACTTGCACAACTTGGTGGCACACTTTCTATCCCTTTTGCAACGCGTGGTGGGCATAATTACGGACAATAGTTTATTAAGACGAAAAAGAGCAAAATCTGTAAATAGTTTTTGAAATGAAATGCGTATAAAAAAGATCGTAAAAATCAATAAGCGGCAATTACACAATGCTATAGCTATAAAAAATAAAGAAGGGGCGAAGGAAAAAACATGAGGAAAATCGCAAATTGCAGCGTTGCTAAGCGAAACACTGTCGGTCGTAAGACAACGGTAAAAGTCAAGTGAACACCTTTTTTCACCGCCCCCCGCCAAGATGCAGCACATGGAAAACGAAAAAAAAAACAAAAGCAAATCAAATGGAAAAAGCTCAACAGAAAAATGCAGTTAAATCTTTTGTCTCGTAACGGGCAACATTATGTCCAATAATCCCCCCATCCCCGAAATTAGGGAATCGACAAACTTTACGCCACGCCCAACTTATTTCACATGCCAAAATAATGTTGCCAATACTTCGTTTCCAAACGTTAAGTTAAGCTGAGTAATCAAGTAAATCAGGTAAAATAAAGTCGTCAAAACTGCAATATTCAACTTTTAATACTCTCACTCAAAATTAAGCTTTCTTATTTCTTAAAAATGATGGATCGTTTCAAATGTTTCCTGTTGGTTTTTACTTGCTGCAGGACAAGTGTTTTTTACTTTTATTATTACTTATATGTAAATCTAGATATATTTTTCGAGGCCAAGTCGGAAATCGTCTTGAAACACATCGTTTTATTTTTGTAATTGGGCTGTGTCGATTGATAGTAGTCTACATAAAATAAATAATTCATTCAATTCCAGTAGGCAAATCTAAATATATTTATAAAAATTTATATTAACGTTAATTTAATTTATTTGAAAAACTTGAAATTTTGAGTGTGCATGAATAATGCTAAATTGGTGAAGCAAGTTGCTCTGGGTAAAATAGATTTAGTCTTCTTCGAAAACATGACTTTATTTGTGCTACATTTTATAAACAAATAATTTGAAATTGTGTTATTTTTTAACAAAAGCGGGTTTTTAATAAAAAGGTATCTAAATATAATTCTACTTCTGACTAAGGGATGGTTGCCACTGTTTAGAAAGTAGCAGTCGGAGTGTTGGAAAAGTGTTTTATTTTTGATCTGTGAGTGTAATTTGTATGTTTTTTTCAGAAGTTGATCTGCGAGAGTTTTCAAAGTCAATGACTTGCCAAGAATGAATAACTAGCTGACTAATAACGCCATGGTTGCGTTATGCATTATAATTATTAAATATTGAATTAAATATTTAATTTGTTGTCGAAATTATTAATGTAAAATAAAAGTTTTTAACCCACTTTCTGATTGAATTAAGATCGGGCCACAATAGCAATTAAGTATCAAATCTTAAAGCTCAATTAAAATTTGCTGCAAAAGTTTTGTTTCTCTTTTCTTTTCTTGTTTTTCCTTTTTCTTTTGTCGTTTGAGCTGGAAACGAGGAAGCAGCATCCAAAAACGCGACAACCTCGACCTATGTTAAAGGCACTTGCATCCACGTGTCTGTGTGTGTGTGTGTGTGTCTCTGTGTGTGTGTCGATGATGTCGCTGCTTTCTGCTCTTTGGTGTAGTGGAACAGCAGGTCTCGCAGCCAGCAGCCCAAGTTGCTGTTGTGCGACTCCTTTAAATGAACGCTGTCATCGCAGTTGCCGCAATTGTTATTGTTGCTGTTGCTGCTGCTGCTGCTGCTGCTGCTGCTGCTGTTGTCGCTGGAGCCAAACGTGTTTTTGTTGTTTGCTTTCGTACAAATTGCGCCGACTGCCGACCGCTGGCTGCTGACTGCCTGTCGCTTGAACTGTGAGCCCCAACAATATTGCCGCATCGAATTCGCCGTCGCGGCGACGGCTCAGTCATGCTAAGCACACACTTATACATATACACACACACACACACACACACATATATATATATATATATTTTTTTTTTGTTTGTGTGTGAACTTCCAGTGCAACTCTTTCAGTGCAACTCTTTTGATTATACAGTTGTTGTCGAGCTATCATTTTTTTTGTTTTTTTTTTTTATTTTTTTCTGTAGATTTGGGCCTCTTTGCCCTGTGGCAGTGAACGAGCCAAAAAGCACTTTTGATCAAAATATGATGATTTTGAGTGCAAAATGCCACGGTGCCAACAAATAGCAGCCAGTTGTAATAGTTGCTATCTTTGCCAGTTGTATGAGTTGAGCTTCGCGAATTTCCGCCTGTTTCGTAATTCTCTTGCTTCCTGCAAGCAGCGACCGCTACGCGCTGGCGGCAACAACAACACCAACAACAACATTCTGTCTGTGCCACAGCAAGCCAATATAATTTATGGCAACCATTTGTGGCGCCATTCTCTGAGCCCATCTTCGAAAAAAAGGAAACGAAATTGTTATTGGCAAAAAAAAAGGACAAACGCAGCATTTTGCATTGTTTTTTGTTTAATGGTTTTTTTTTTTGCTGTTGTGTTTTTTTTTTATCGCTTCTTTACATTTTAGGAAAAAAAATAGCATTTTGCTCTTGTTTTTTTTGGGTTCGTGGCTAAAAAAAAACAATTATCGATAGATGACCCGGGGGGGAATGGAATACATGTGAGGAGCTAGCCCAAGAAGATCGTATTTGTGTATCTAAATTAATATGTACGGTTTGAAGAGATAGTTGCATCCTGTTTTGTGTGTGTGTGTGTGTGTCCTGCATTCTGTGTGTGTGTGTGTATTCTCCTTCAGATTCATCCTTATCTATTCTAGAGGCGTGCATATTGCGTCTGGCTGGGCTTGCGATCCGTAAAGAAATTGCGCAACACCAAAATTTGTAGCAGTCCAATGAGGACAACGGCCGCCGTTTCCACCGATGACCAAATCATTACACGCTGATTAAGATCCTCGGCCCGTTTGCGTCCCTGCGCCTCCCTCAAGCGATGATGCGTCTGCGCGTCAAGGATATCGTTGAGGGCCTTGTGTATCGCCTGCGATGATGTCTCCATTTGCGTCAGCACCGTCGCATGCTCATCGACGCCGGGCAGCGCTGGCTCCTCGCCCACCTGAAAGTCCACGTAGACGATTTTGTGCGAAAACGCCGAAAATTTATTGCTAAAGCATGCCGTATACACGCCCTTCAACTCCGCCGTAAATTGATGACTATCGAATGTCGCCCGGTCCACCGAATAGATGATCTGATTATTTGGATCCTTCAACACAACATCCACATCCAGTTGGCCGCCGGCGGAGACTTGAAATTCAAAATAGGCGCTTGTATTCCGATTGATCTCCTCGTAGAAACAATCCTCGGCATTGTCCGCCAAATCGAATGTAAATTCGACGGCTTCGCTGCACGACACCAAAAATGACAGCGACAACGACAAAAACATCAATGTTGTCCATTTGTTGTTGCGGCTGCTGCTGTTGCTGCTGCTACTGCTGCTGCTGCTGGTGTTGCAGTTTTTGCTTTGGTTGTCGCGCATTTTTTTCTTCTTTTGTTATTGCTTGTTGACTATTTGGTATTCGGCTAGTTTATAATTAAAAGCGTATGTGTGTGTGTGTATGTGTGTATGTCTATGTGTACTTGGGTGCTGTGTTTGCTGCCACGCTGCAGCAGCCGACGACAGACAGGCCCTCAAATCCCCGTTAGTCGTCAATATCGGCTTTTCTCAGCTTCTTCTTCTTCTCCTTTGGCTACTTCGGCTGCAAAATACATCCAGACAAGACACACACACACACACAGACAGACAATATTATTGACAGGAATAACAAACGCGCACATATTTAACAATATTCACCTGTCCACTTAACCCGTTTCGTCTTGATTCTTGTGACTCGCTTGCTGGCTAAAAATAATTTGTTTTTTTTTTTTAAGAATTTAGTTCTCATAAGGCACTTGCCAAATGTTCTGTCAACGTGTCAACACTCTTTTTGGTGTGTATTATGCAGCACTGGGCGGGCAGAGTTGCAAAGAACACGTATGCCAACTTTGCCAACAGATGGGCAAAGTCGAAATTGTTGTGCTGTAATGACACTTGCTGTTATTTATTTATTATTTAGTTTTCTCTATATATTTGAGGTTATCAATTTGGCGCTTATTCAAAAATAATTTGCGTATTGTTTGAAGGTATAAATACCAAACTCATTATTTCAATATTGCGCTAACAAATGCATTTGAAATGTTTGCTTACAGCAGTGAGTCGCTAGAAAGCTGCCACCTTGTTAATATTTTAGTTACAGCTTATGTTAAGCCATAATGCTTATGTATTTGTTAAATGAAGAAAAAATATAGAAGAATTCATGAATTATCAAGTATAAAGTAAGCATAGCAAGATCGTTCGGAAAGTAAGCTACAGAAAAAGTCATGCAGACATAGTATGTTAACAGAATACTTTACACTATTTTGCAACACTGCGCTGGCAAAATTGAAATTCGAGCAACATTTCTATTAGCATTCGTATACATAATTATTTAAAATTGATCTGGTCTAGAAAAGTGGAAATCGGAGCAGCATGTCGACGGTGGTGGACCTTAACGTTGACCGCAACCTGCTCTGTCCCAAATTCGATGGCTACAAACTCTCCTTCGATGCGGTGCCGGTGCTGCGACAAAGCTTCGATCGCGATCCGTTGCGATTGAAGCCGCACGCAAATCAATATTCGCTGCTGCACGTTGAGCTCTTCGCCCGCCACAATTTGCTGCAGAGCGATCCGTGGGCGCGTCACAGCAGCTATTACGTCAACGATTGCCATCAGATCGTACTGTGCTCATACGATGAGCTGCGTGGGCAGCCGCGTGAGCAGCGCATCGTTTACACGCTGCAGCGTGAGGATCATGGCGATGGCTTCGCGCATCTTGCTGGCGATTACAATTATACGCTGCGCTTCATCTCGGAGAAGTATTGTGTGCTGTGCGATGGTATGCTGACGCTGCATCTGCTCGAGACCGGGGATCGCAGGCGTGACTCGTCCACGTGGCAATTGGTGAGCATGGCGGCCATTAATGTGGCTGAGCAGCAACGGGGATTTGTGCTCTTGGATGCCCGTTTGGATATGGTGCAGGAGCGCAAACAAATCTCCATTGCGGCGGGTCATGTGCAGCGCATGGAATCTAGCCATGCATGGCAGCTGATCTGGTCACGTTGGACACTGGACGCATTGCCCGATTCGACATGGATGTACCACATTTGCGAGCGACTGCAGACGACCGGATCCCTTTACTATTGTGCCTTTGAGCCGCGTGCCGAATCCTTGGTGCTCTGCTCCAATCACGAAATCCAAACAAAAGCCGAAGCGGAAGTCGCTGCTGCCCGGCTCTTGAGGCAGAAGGAAGGTGCAGACGGAGCCGAAACTGCATACAGCTGGACGCAGACCAACGAGGATATCGTTGTCCGCTTCCCCCTACCCAGCAGCGTCAATCGCAATGATTTACACATACAGTGCACACAGGATCATGTCTTGGTGGAGTTGCGGGAACAGGCGGCGCTGCTCGATGGGGACCTGTTTGCCAGTGTGACGGAGGAGCTGACCACCTGGTCGGTGGAGGGGCACTCGCTGCAATTGACGCTCATCAAGCGGGTGGAACAGATTTGGCCACAACTTTTGGTGGACGCCGAACCGGCGGCTCTGCCAGCTGAGCAGCATCTGGCGGCGACAGAAGAATCGTCAGACTTAGACTCGGAGCCAGCTCAGCTCCCCATTCCGAATCTGGAGGATCCCATTGAGGAATGCGATTTTCCGCTCGGCGACAGCGACGCTGACATTAAAATGGGTGAGCAAAAAACAATAAAAAAAAAGAAAAAAGAAATAGCGATGATAACAGATAAGATTCAGATTTCAATCCGAAATTTTAGTAGACAAATTTCAAATTCCATTTTTTGGGATGCATTTTTATTTAAATTTAACAATTTTAGTTATGAATCAAATTCTAAATTTTTGTAGGTAATTTAAAAGTTTTCAACTAATTAAAAAAAAACCTGTCGATTTGAATTTTTTCCAAATTTGACTGTTGAACAAGTAAAGAAAAAGGTTGAAATTTTCCCTTCGTTTGCAGTTCGATTCAACTTATCCGCCTCAAGGATAACGCACACAATATTATTGGGGGCAGCGCCGCCGTTGTTTGCGACCACGTTGCGCGCCGGCTATCCGGCGGCATTTGCGACACGTCAGGGTGTGGATGCATCGCTCTGGCTGCAGCAATATCAGCCGGCACGGCCGGACGAGTGGGGTGTGCGGCACGAGGGGAATCTGCATGCGTTTGGCTATGTGCAGGCGTCGAAGAGTAAACGCAAATTTATCGACTGCTGCCCGGAACTGGACTATGCGGTCATTACGGAGGACTATCGCCATGTGTATATCTATAAGCCGCGCTACGATTCCGCCGGGGGCCTTCGCAATCGCAACGGGCCGCAGGTGGTCATCGGCAAGCAGAATTTGGTCACACTCGACCATGATGTGGGCGAGGTAATGGGCTTGGCCACAGCTCCGAATGTCATCACTATTCTCACCGAAAATGCTTTTCTCTATTTACAAGTATAGAAATGTGATTCCAAAAGCTGCGTTTTTCCTCTCTTCTTTTTTGTGTGTTTCAAATACATTTAATGAAAATGGAACTGCGTTTTTGAATTTGAGCGCCCATTTTGAGCACAAACAGCTGTTTGTGTTGCCATACACACCGCATGTATTAGAGAATTTGTGTTGTCTGGCAGCACTCGTCGCGAAATACGTACAACATTTTTTTTACATAAATAGCCGCGCGCAGTGGCAGGTTTTATAGTTATTTTTTTTTTGGAATTTGTGTTGAATATCGTTGTCGTAACGCTGGAAATTCAATTTGAGTCACTAATTACAGCAACATAAAAAAAAAGTTAAAGCAAAGTAATTCAACGCCGCCGCTTTATTGAAATTTCGAGTGAAACTTCTAGTAAATAACAGTGTGCATTTTTTGTGGAATTGTGAAATTGTTGGTGCGGCGACATCAGACATTGATCGGAAAGCAAATAAGCAGTAAGCAATTGGATCGCACCAGCACCCCCCGCACACACACACACACACATGCCAAACAGCAGCGCGTCTTCTAATAAGAACTTGGTCACACACACACATACACATAGGCATACAAACATACATATCCATGCATGTACATATATTTCACATGCGATAAATAAAAAAAAGACAGCCGCACAGTTTAGTTGTTGTAACTTAGTACATGTGCAGAGGGTTTTGTTTTTTTTTTTGTGTGTGTGAACAGCGTCTATTATTAACAAATATTAGAAAATCGCCAGCCAGCGCTGACGTCGTCGCCAGCTGTAAGGGGAGTTACAAAAAAAATTAAGAAAAAAATGAGAAACACGCGGCCAGCACATTTTGTTGTTTTCTTAAACATGCACACATACACATACAAATTATCACACACACATGCATGCATGCACATATGTATATACACTTAGCAGATGATACTAAATGTAAATGTTTGTACAGTGGTCCTTCGCAATAAAATTCTAAGTTAAAATATATATCCTCATTTTTTAAATATTTGGGAGGAACACAAATTTGATGGTAAAAGGTACATTTTAATTTAAATTTAAATGAATTTATTGAAATACCTTTCGAAACGAAAGCGTTTCAATTATCGAGCGACGACTGTAGTTACATATATTAATTTCTTTTGTTTATTAAGCAAATTGTGAATATCGCGACAATACAATTAAGCAAAAATTCAAATATAATTAAAAAACACAAGTGGAACAACAATAACAAGGGTCGATAAATCGGACAAATCTGAGAGCATTTTTTGGTAAATTGGTCATTTGGATTACACAACAAACAACAAAAGTAAAAGGCAACAACAACAGCAGACATTCTGAATCGGCATTTGAAATCAGAAACAAAACGTGAACAGAAAAGAAAGAAAAAAACAGCAGCAGCACGCGGTCACACAGATATAATATATATACACACACACGTACGCCGCACATGCAAACATAGTGCCGCTGTTTGTTAGCGAGAGAGTGCGTGAAAGAGACAGCAAGCGGAGCTCCAACAGTAAGAGCGAGGACAGCAGCACCAACAACAAACAGGTCATTTTTGTTCTGTGTTCCCGGCGTTGACGTCGTTGTTAGTTTTTCAACAACCGGCAGGGAGAGCAACAGCTGAGCAGCTCCCAACAATAACAAAAAACACCAGGAACAACAATAAGAAAAAGTCCTATTGGAGCACAAGCGTTTCTTGTTTTTCTTTGGTTGTTTCTTCATCTGCATTTGCCGGTAAGTGTTGTTATTTGTATAACCTGTATTAACACACACATATTTATAAATATATATATATATATATCACGGAATCATATATTGATCACATATATATATTTTTTTATGTATGTGCTTAAATATTAGACATAGTGGTAACTTTTTTTAACATTTAATTTTTTGCTATGTAACCCCGACGAAAAGTTTTTAAGTGCGTAGTTTCGTTATTTTCTGGTATTTGTTTTTTCTTTCAATTTCTTTCATTATTGATTTTCGTTTCTGTTCGTAAATTAAAAGACAATTAGATTTTTTCAATTCGCTTTGGTGTTATTTCTGCTGCCGCTATGTATGTGTGTCTAGGTCCAGGCCGGGCAAAACCTTGACATTCGTTTTCCATACAAATTTATGTGCATGCCAATCGCTGGTATGTGTGCGTGTGTAAGAGAGTGCGAGTGCGTGTGAGCATGCAGACAGCCGGCTCACACATTGTTCAATTGGACTGGACTGAAAGTTTCAAGTCACTCTCACTCAAGGCAATTAAATATTTATTCTGGAAGCTTCTAATTAAATTTTTTGGAAATCAGTTTAAAACTAATCAGAAATGGAGAACATAGAGTACATACAAACAATTTTATATCGTAATCTATTTATTGGCTGTCAAATTTATGTGGAGTCATTCACACAGCTCCAATTTTAACTTGTTTGCTGATCAGCCAAAGGAATCAAGTCCAAAAACACAGCGCGACACTAAAGAAAAAGAACAAAGCATAACGATAATCAATGTGTGCTGCGGTCGCTGTTGTGACGTCACTTTCGCATTACGCATGCAATAGTCGCGTGTGAAAAGCACACTTGAAAACGAGTTAATGCAGTAGCATGGAAAAAAGGGGATGCGGGGCGGCCAGTTGTGGGCAAGTGGAAGTGTGAGGTTCAAGGCACTCTCGTAAGCAAAACGAAAAAAACGGACAGAGAGAGAGAGAGACTGGCAGAGAGCGAGAGTGATCGAGATACACTTATATTGATATCTGTTTCGCATGTACCTTACACACACATACATATTTTATGTATGTATATGTAGGAGCTGCAATTTCACCACAAGACAAACAAATATCAAAAAAGAGACAGCATAACAGAATAATAGCAAATACTAGAACAATTTGAGAATTAGCATATCACGTTCTAACATCTATCTCATCATGACGCAGCAAAATCACGGATGACTCACGATAGGGCACGACACGACACAAAACGACACGACACGGCACGCTATGCAGTTGGCCTCGCACATATGACATTTTTAGACACACACATGATCGAATCTTATCAGAATCATGTCATTTGTCATGTTATTTGTTTTTATCAACAGTTAAGTACACACATACACATACATAAGTTTGTGCGCATAGATAACTATTTATTATTATGCGCTCGTATCTATTGTGTGTGTGTTTGTGTGTGCGATATTTGGCCTTGCATTTATTAACTCATTAAAATCGACCTCAATCGGGCCCTGGTGCCAAACGGCGCCGTTCTTGGACTAATCGCAATGCCAAAAAACAACACCAAACGGAAAGATTGAAAAAAATAAAATAAATGAATTTCAAACTGAAGCAAAAGATTGCGGTCTTAAAATGTTTTCTTTTTGTTATTTGCTTTGTGTTTATTTATTTTGAAATTCCCAAATGATTTCAGAATCAGTTGTGGGAAAAACGCAGTCTTTTTAAGTTTTCGTTATAACTGTTAATGACAAATATTCTAGCAAATACAAATGCCATCTGGTTTCTAAGTACACTTCCAATGTGATTTGTCAAGCTCTATTCTCAATTCAGTTGTGTAATCACTTTTGCTTTGGAGTACAAAAGCTTAATTTCTCTATTGCGTCATTTGATGTTTCACTTGTTCTGCAATATTTTGCAGTGCGTCATTCTAAGGGTTGCTGTTGAGTTTGTAGTGTTTGATTAATTATTTGCGCGCTCAATTTACGCAATTAAAAAATATAAATGACTCCCTGTATGAATTTCTATATATGTAAATATTGCTGCATGTCAGTCTGATCTCAGAGATTATACAAAGCTACAAACATATCAAATTTTTTGTGGATCTTATCCTTAAGCAGATTAAGTGTGATTTATATTTAGACAATTTCCTTTGCCTTTGTGTAAAATCGCGGCAAATCACAATTGAATGAAAAACAATACATTTATTTTTGTCGGGGGACCGAAAAAAACTCATTATATTTCCATCAGATCCCAAAGATCTTTCTTCTTGGCATAAGCAAACAAACGGGGTATGTCGCAGTCGGGCGAAGTCCGTCCTGCGACCGGCCTACGTGTTTTATAATTTAAAAGCTGTTTAAACAAATGTTTCACAGGAAATTTTAACTACGAAATATAAATTAAAGTTGTATCTTCATTTGTATTTGCACAAGTGCTTGAAAGAACGCCATATCAGTTTCAATTCTTCTGGCTATATAAACAAATGGGGTATAAAAATAAAACACACCCAACAACAAGCGTCGCTGTCAATTATATGGGGGGATTTTGTTTGCGTTGCGTCGAAAATATCTTCAAATATAAATCAAGCTAATAGAATTCAGTCTGAAACAAAGAAAAGTTTTACGAAATGCAATTATAGTCAGGGCATAAATACCTAAATAAGCAAATGTTACAGACGATAATAAATCGAAATCGTGTGTTTAAAGTAAATGCAATCTGTATTATTGTTAAGCCACTTGTTGCCCATTGTGAAATAAATATTTTTACTTTTGTTTATTTATTTTTGGAATAATGAACCTGGAGTTCATATGAAAATAAAAATATGTAATTTCATGTTTAAATTGAAAAACGTATATAATACATTTTTTATATAATTAAATTGCTAGAAATTAATGAATCAAAGACATGACAAACGCTTAAATATTTATTGCAAGAATTAGACAAACCCAACACGAATGCTCCCCATTTCTATAGTATTGAGTAATTTTCGGAAGTCATTCTCAGGCTCTTCATCATTATAATCACTATTTGTCTCTATCATATACGGGCTACATTTGAGAATTGCCGTTGCCCTTGTCTGGTCATTTGTACATAATTTCTAGGAAATGGAATATTGGAATATTTTGGAAAGTGAAACTTTAACGTATTTTATTTTTATTTATTTAGCGCAGATCGCCCAAGTTACGTTTGACTGCATAAGAAAAAAATTGAAATGACAAATTCATTTAATTGACAGCTGCCAAATTCAGAGGCCCGTTTTCAGACGAGCTACATGCAAATGTATGCACAGTGTTTGTATGTGTGTGTGCATGTGTGTGTGTGTGTGTGTGTGTGTGACCATGGCTACATACAACTGCTTATCTGCGGAACAAAATCCATTCATCCCCCTCTCTCTCCCTCTCTCTCAGCTCAGTCTGTCTCTCTCTCCCCCTTCCTCTCTCTCTCCCCCTTCCTCTCCCTCTCCATCAGCTCTGTCTGTCTCTGGCTCTATCTCTGTCTCTGTCTCTCTCTTCCTCTCTAGACACCTCTTACATTTCTATTACGTCGCAATATTATTTTGTGTCGGCCGACATTTTATTTCGTTCACCCCTTTGCACTCCGCTCGGCTGTGGCTCAGTCAGCGTCTTCTTTATTATTATTATGCTTGTATTTATATTTTAGTATTATTATTATGATTGTTTGTTTTTGCCTGTTTTATGAGTCGTATACGTAATCTTTCGTAATCTTGCACGGCGTGCAAATATTTCAAGAGCAGCAACTGCAATTTCCTATTGCATATCTGCCGTTTGCCGTTTGTTTACATTCCGTTGCAGTTAAACCTTCGCAAATGTGTGTGTGTGTTTCGCATTTGTATCTATCGATGTATCTATCTATCTATCTATCGATGTATCTATCTATCAACAGACTTTGTATGTTTTCTATTTCATTTGCCTACGCTGTATGGCCCTGAATTGCCATTGCTATGTTTATTATTTTTGCTTTTGCATGTTTTTTTTGTATTGCTTCTTTCCGCATTTGATTCGCGACTTTTGCACGTATATTACGAATACGCCGTAAATGCAGCGAAATGTAAACAGACATCAGCAATTGTTGCGCTGCGATTGTCACCATCATCAGCAGCTAACAATGTTTATCATTGTTTTTAATCAGTAAAGGGCACATCCACCCCCACAACCCAACATGCTCTAATCATTTCGCTTATCATTGATTTTTTCGACAAATTAACAGCAACAAAATAATAAATATATATAAAAAAAAAAGAAAAAATTTTCAATTTGATATGCAGTTGAATGTTTTCGACTTTTGTATACCCTTAGAAGTGTAAATATTGCCAATGTACATTCTAATTATCCACTCGACTCATGCAGAACGATGAGTCATACTCGACCGCACACACACATTTGGCTCAAGCTATTTTTGTGCTTAACACACACACACACACCCAGTTGGCAATTGTTTAAAATGACTTCGCAGAATTAGGTCGCTTTATATATAGTTGAAAGCAACTGTGAATTGCGTTGGTCAGTAGTGCCATGCCTATCAAAATTTAAAGCATTTACATACAGCTTTTCATATACAATTTCCGTCTTATGAATATGAATAATTGATTGAATAACCAATTGGCGTCGCACGATGTTCAATTATTAACGGCAGGCCCTCTTACACCGGCGGCCCTTATCTGAAAGTGCGACTTACAAGCGCGTGCTCCAAACTTGTCGCTATCTCATTTCTGTATGTATTTATTTACTTGGATTTCCAGCTGTTTTCCCAATTTTGTTCTGTCTGTTACACGATAAGCGAAACGGGCGACAATTTGCTTCCAAATAGAACTAAATGTAACTCAAGTACATTTACAAGTTCGCTGTGAACATTCAACAATATTTCTAAGTAATTTTTTATTGAAACCATAAATTCCCATTGATGTGTAATGCTGCAAGTGTTATTATTGCTGAGCTTAATCAGTTAAAGTGTGTATATATGTTCATTTATATATTTATATCTTACTCCCAGGTGCTAATCAGAAGAAACATAACAAAATTAATGATTGATTTCAAGCAAATAAATTGATAACTAGGCATTTAAGTGTGTATTTTCAATACCCTTACAGAGGGCATCAAAATATTGTCATGAAATGTGCAACGCATTAAAAGTAGAAGAAAAATAATCCTGAATATTATTTGAAAAGTATGCATAAAAAACAGTAGCGAAGGTTATTTTTTATGTGGAAAGAGTTTTTTTTATTTGTTATATTATTTAACTTCAGCATGGATTTGTACTAGTTTTTGCGAATTTTTTCTATAATTTCTTTTTCGTATATTCAGAAACTATTTCTAAAATCTAAAAATTGGGTCAAGTTTTAATTTTCGTATAGCTGTCATGGGACGATCGCTCTTGTATAAAGAATTTTATTGATCACCAAGTTATTGTTATAGATCAGATTATTATATGACTCAACAATTATACGCAATCCATACACATAAAACACATGGTCACATTCACTATGATCCCGTTGATTGCATCTCAATTTTCGCATAGTACTTTTCACTTAACCTGAGCAGAGCGAATTCCATTGAATAAATTGTAAATGATATGCTATTAAATTAAATTATAAGCCACTTCCTCAACGATAACTGTTTTAGTTACTTCCTTAGCTTATAAGCAATTGTCTGACGTTAGTGGTATATATATGATAATTTTAATTGTTGGTCACAGAATCGATTTTGGGGTTTCGTTACCCGTTTGCTCCATCAGCGATAAGTTTGAATTAATGACTGCTGTGTGTGTATGTGTTTATATATGGAATTTATTGTAATTGCCCACAGCTGGGACTTGTGCGGTATCGATCTTCTGAACAACTTCCGCAGCTGCTTTGTGTTTCTACTTTAACAAATAATTAAATTGTATTGTTGCACAATGCACTCTCTTAGCTAAAAACCTAATCAGACAGCTGATTCACTAGCAACGTCTGGTTGCAGTTCCACTGAAAGCATCCCCCCAACACGCCTCCGCTAGAGTTCTCTAATCATGTTTCGAATTTGTTGAATTTATTGAAGAACGGCACCAACAGCTCTTCGACTCAAACTGTTTAAATTGAAATTCGTCTAGTTTATTGTATTTCCACTTTTAAATTTAACATTTTAGTTGATTGCAATGAGATTAAAAATGTGTCAAAGGCGTATTTTATAATTATTGGAAGGTTAACCAATAAAAAACGTTTATTTATATATACCCATTGAATTTTACAGCTTAGCACCTAAAAAGAATTTTAATATAGTTTGACAACCATATTTATTGCTGGAAAATTTCGTCAATTTATGAAAAGTGAATTAATTATCTTATCAGGCGTATAAAATATAGAAAATATAGGAGGTGTTTTTATTTTATCTTAACGCGATTTAAATATCTTACAGACGGTTTGCCTATGTCGTCTCTAGCATAAGCAATGTTTATGTCCTTGCAGATTGCATTTTGTACTTACATGCGAATAATTTTTTTGTTAATATTTTTGATATGTATCATTTCACTCGTCGAACGATAGTGGCTTGAAAACTGTCTACTAAAGCCTTACAGATATGGCAAAAATCAAGGATCAATGAGTAACCGAATACCGCAGAAAAAGTTTGTAAGATTACGGGAATCTTCTTAAATGAAAATACACTTTTTAGTAGGTTTTTTCACATTTTATATATATGATATATGATATGATATATATATATTTCTTTTTTATCATTATTCAATTGCACGCTTCGGAACTGCATGTTGGTTTATTGGAAGGAAATTCTCTTAGAGACACACTTACATTTGATGTTACATAAATATAAATAAAAATTATTGTATTGATCTACACTTGTGATTATAAAATATTGCTACTGGGCATAATTTATGGTCTATTAAAATACGACATTCTTATTTTAATCTTTATGGTGTGCTAAACTAAATTGTCGGTCAAATCGAATCTATAAAAAAAAAAACACATACAAATAACAAAATAAATGCACTCCATAATCAACTATATGTATTATATGTTTGCTTGGTTTTAAATATGCATTGTAAATTATATCGACCAAATATTTAAAATGGCAATCGATGGAGTTTCAAGTACCTGCAAAAGTGATTCAATTTGTACACTCAAAAAACGTTTTAGAAATTCGCCTCACACTTGTCACACGGAACAATTCTCAAGTCAGCTTTTTTGTTACTTGTGCTGTTATTAATCAAAAGTATTTAACATTCACAAAACATATTAGATAGTTTATAAATTCAAATAATTTAATTTGAAAAACATACGATTTTGTGGCGAGTTGAGTGACATTCCACTGAGCCAAACTCCAATATAGAAGCCGATTCAGTTAATTTTACTTGCTTACTTTTTAAAGATTGTTTTCTAAGAAAAAACAATAAAAAACACAATTTTTTGGGAATATTAATTTAGGCCAAGCTTTTTCTTTCTAATTTTAAGAATTTGGTTTCTTATATTTTGAAATTATTTCCAAAAACAAGAAAAACTTTCTAGTTTTAAGAGTTTTTTTTCTAAAATTCAGCGTGATTTTTTTCTGTGTGTAATGCTTTCTTTAGATGTTGTGCTTGTTCGATTTGTTGTAGTTGTTGTCAGCCTCGTCATCAATCCGATACGATCGATGGATCGTTGGTTCGCCTTATGGGCTGTGGTCTTCGTGGGGTAATGCGGTTGGCAACGGGTGTAACGGCAACGGCGACGGCAACGGAAACGACTGAAGTTGGCCGAGCGGCAACTGCGACGTCCACATCCACCGCATAATAAGCTGGAGTCTGACTGCGGGTATATTTAGTCGTCGCTGGGTTGTGAAGGAACCCAGTTCTAGTTTAGACCGTGTTCCAAGCGATTCATAACTAAGAATACTAAATCCATTGTATTACTGACATTTATCGTTGTGTTGCAGTGTATTATCCATCTGAACTTAAGGTATACTTATATTTTCATGTTTCATAATCTATAATTTGTATTCAGAATATAATAGGTGATCTTAAGTGGACGGACTGAAAAGTGTTGCATGCTTCGTAATTGCTGAGACAATCCATTGTGAAATTGTGTTTTTCATTTTTTCAACTTGCTCTTGCCGTTTTCAAATTCAATTTAATTTGTGTGGCTGCAAACGTATAATTCACATTTGTGCGAATTCAGATCACAGCTAACAAGCAATTAACTCTGATAGTTTCTCAATACGGTTTTTTTTGGTTTTAGTTACAATTCAAGTTTGATTAACATTTTTTTTTGTGTTGGCTTACGATGTGTTGTGTGTTTAATTTGTATGCCAAACAATCGTTTCAATTCAGTCGGAATCAGTTAAATATATATCAGTAGAGCTGAAAAAAAATAATAACAAGACAAAACTTTGAGTTGAGTGCGAGTTGTCAATATGTTGTTGTTCAGAGCAAACATTTGTGCCACTTCTCTCTGTGTCTCTCTTGCTGCTATTGCCACAATTAAATTGAACATATATCTGCGTGCAGCAAGTGAAGGTTGTAGTTCTCTAAACGGGGTTTGCACTCAATTTCTCAATTTCAAGTTGAATTTTCCGAAAATTTAAAAAAATATGTGCAAATTCCAGAATGTTTTTTGTTCACAAAATACAATATTTACTTAGTATTTTAAGTTGTCATTTTACATAGCTCTTAATTTGAAGAAAAAATACGTACGATAAAAAAAGAGCTAAACTTTAATATAGCAGTTCAAATTTCATTTCCACTTTTTGAATTTCAGAAATGATTTTATCTAAAAATCATTCTTTGCATTTCTATTTTACAGAAGTTAATGTTGAAAATACTTTCAAAGAATAGCAAAATACACCATTTTTTTGGGATTGTCGCTTTAGGTTAAGCCTTTATAATATTTAGAAATAGTTTTCAGATCGATTTTTCGATTTTTTCTAAGTGTAGCCAAAAACATTTGTGGGGGCAAAAGTGGGCGGCAACGAACAATTTTCTTTTACCAATTGTCGAATGAAATAATTTAGATAATTATAATTCCTTAACAATTGTTTCCAAATTTGTTGGGGATATAAGATTTACATTCTTTTGGGCGGCACAGGGCGTGGTCGACAAATAACTTTTCTGCTTTTAATGGGGTGTTACCGGTTTCAACTTTGGTGACGAGTTACCAACCCTCAAGTTGGTTCAAGTAACCGATTGCGAGATTCTCTGCGGCCGTAGTCAATGCCATCTGATAACAGGTGCCACACAAGTTTGGCTTTAAAGTTGCTACAGAAATAGGTACAGACTCGTGTATGCTGCAAGTTTCAAGTCGCCACTTCTAAGGCTGCCAAACAAAGTTGCGGTCAAACAGGCGGACAGACAGCATGACGCACATTGTGCAAAACCAAATTGCTCTGTTACCTTTGGTATCAGAGTATAAAGAGACTTTGCACAAAGTCAATAGACTCTGCCACCTCGCATATAAATATGCACATAAATAAATACAAATATACACATTGATGTGTGGCATTGTTTACCTTATCAATATCATATATAAAATGTTTCTTAGTTTATTTTATTTTATTTTGTTTTTGCTAATTTTTGTATTTTTTTTGGTGCTACACAGGTCGCATTATCGATTTTCCATTTAATTTGGCTATTTAATTTGTTACATTTTTGTGTTCTAGCCGAAGTCGACATTCACTTTTAATCCATGCCAGACAATTACAAAAATTGCACTTGATTGGGGAAGGACGGGGGAAGCATCATAGACTTTTTAGAAACAGCCACAGACCACATAAATCATGCTGTGATAATTATACGATTCGTGTGTGCTTTTTATAGACTATAGCTAAGACTGTTGCCAAATCAGGAATTAAAAAATGTTAATAAAACTGATAGATTATGATTCGATGTGTGTTCTGTTGCTGAGGCTTTCGCTTGATCGGTCATAGACTTGGGGCTATCTGGCAGTTATATGACCGATTAGCTTATTTTTTTTTTGTTGGCGCCAAATGGGCTTCAAATCTGCATGTATCAAAATGAATCATATTGATTGACAAGCTTGAATTTTGTTGGGGATCAGCAATTGTTCACTTGAATATCAGTCGAGTGTTTCAGTGTCAATTCAAATTCAAAATTTAAAGAAAACACACAACACAATAACCTTTTTTACAAGCTCTGGAATACTATTAGAAGTCGACCTCTAAAATTCTCAATCTTTACCAATCTTTCAATTCCAGCAATGGGCCTATTAAGCGAGGGCAATCCACTGCCGTGGGAGGAGACCAAAAAACTGGCGGATCATGTACGCGAGCATGGCGTCAATCAGTTCATAAATCTGTATTACAGGCTTAAGGATCGCCAGGGCGACATACTTAAATGGGGTGACGAGGTTGAGTACATCATAGTCAAGTTCGATGATGAGAAGCAGGTGGCGCGTGTTGCGCTCCGCGCCAATGATCTGCTGACCAAGCTCAACGAGAAGGAGCTGGCCGATCCGAATGGCGTTAAATCGCTGTGGCGTCCCGAATATGGCGCCTACATGATCGAAGGCACACCGGGCAAACCCTTTGGCGGCCTAATGGCCCACTTCAATTTGGTCGAGGCGAATATGCGCTATCGACGCGAGGAGGTCACCGAACTGCTGGCCAGCGATGAGTGTGTGATGTCCATAACAAACTTTCCCCGTCTCGGTGCGCCAAATTTTACGTATCCGTTGCATCAGCCACGTCCCGATGATCTGTTGAGTGCGGCCCGGTCTCTGTACTTCCCGGACGAGGCCATCTTTCCGGGCCATCCACGCTTCAAGACGCTCACACGTAACATTCGCATGCGACGCGGCGAGAAGGTCTCCATCAAACTGAAGGGTAATCAATTGTTGAGAGAGTCTGCAAATCTATTCTCTAACCATGCATTCGTTTTGCAGTATTCAAAGATGTGAACACAAAGCTGCCCGTCGAGGGTGCACCGCCTGGCGAACCGGATGTGGTGCTGCTGGATGCGATGGGCTTTGGCATGGGTTGCTGCTGCCTCCAGCTGACCTTTCAGGCATGCAACATTACTGAGGCGCGTCGCCTCTACGATCAACTGGCACCGCTCTGTCCAATCATGTTGGCACTGACCGCCGCCTCGCCAGCTTATCGCGGCTATCTGACCGAATCGGATTGCCGCTGGAATGTGATTAGCTCGTCGGTGGACTGTCGTACGCCCGAGGAGCGCGGCCTGGAGCCGCTCAGTGAGAATAAGTTTCGCATTGCGAAATCGCGTTACGATTCGATCGACTCGTATCTGTCGCCCGAGGGCGCCAAATATAACGATGTGAAACTGACGTACGACGATCAAGTCTATCAGCGTCTAATCGAGGGAGGCATCGATCATCTGCTTGCGCAGCATGTGGCCCATTTGTTTATAAGGGACACGGTGTCGCTGTTTAGCGAGAAGGTGCATCAGAATGATAATGAGGACACGGATCATTTTGAGAACATTCAGTCGACCAATTGGCAAACGATGCGCTTCAAGCCGCCACCACCAAATAGCTCAATTGGCTGGCGTGTCGAGTTTCGTCCGTGCGAGGCGCAAATCTCTGATTTTGAGAATGCGGCAATTGTCTGTTTTGTGGTGCTGCTCACCCGTGTCATTCTCTCGTATCAACTCAATTTCCTTACGCCCATCAGCAAGGTGGATGAGAATATGCAGACGGCCCAGAAGCGTGATGCGTGCCGCAAGGAGAAGTTCTGGTTCCGCAAATCGTCCAAGTCAACGGAACAGCGTGCGGCTCGTGCCCAAATGAATGGCGGCTTGGCAGCCACCACAAATTGCCAGAGCCATGCAACCGATGAGCAGCCACTTGCCAATGGCACCGCCAAGCTAAATGGCCATGCCAATGGACTCAATTGCAATGGTAACAACGCCAACGGCAACGGCAATGGCAGCGATACGCACAATGGCACCGATAGCGATCACACCGATACCGATGATGAGGAGAACGAAATGTTCCAGTTGCTCTCCATCAATGAGATCTTCAATGGCAAGGTGAGTGAGTCATGTGCTAAATGCTGAATATTTATTATTCATTTTTGTGTGTGTTGTGTTGCAGCCTGGCGTATTTCCTGGCCTGGTGCCACTGATACGCAGCTATCTGCAATCCATGGAGGTGGACACGGACACGCACTGCACGATTGAACAGTATCTGCGCTTCATACAGAAGCGCGCTGCCGGTGAGCTAATAACAACGGCCACCTGGATACGCGAACAGGTGCTCAACCATCCGGATTACAAGTGAGTCTGATTGATTGATTGTTTGATTGATTAGTTGATTGTAATTGATTTCCGTGTGTTGGTGCATTTGCAGAAAAGATTCGGTGGTCAGCGATCGCATTAACTATGATCTGCTCAAGCGCATCAAGGCCATACAGGAGGGCAAACATATTGAGCCAGCGCTGCTTGGCCAGGGCAATCATTCCAAGACGAAAGATTTCATTCCGCCCGCCCTGCAGAAGCAGCTGGCCGAGAATTGCTGCTGCGAGGACAAATGATCGCGCTGAATCAATCAATCGCAACTCGCAACTGCAACTTCAACAAAACAACAACATAAAATACATACAACATATGCATATATATACAGATATATATATATATATATATATATATCATTATGTGTACATACATATATATATATATATGTATATACGCTGGCAGCAGCTAAAGCTGAATCTGATGCAGGTCGAGCTGACCAGCCGCTGGTGGACGAGAGACGTGACGAGGGGATGCGGGGGAGGATGTGCGCTTGTGTCGCAATTGCGCACATTGCGTCCTGGTCGATCGATGTTGGTCGGTGGGATGGCAGGGGGACCGTACCTGGCGTGGTGTGGGGAACGGGAGTGTCAACATTTATCAATATTATTATTTTTGTAGCATAATTCTAACAAGTTTACTATTACAACGCAAACTGAGCAAATGTGTAAACCAGACAAGACACAGCGTGTGTGGGAGAGAGATAGAGGGAGAGGGAGAGGGAGCGAGAGAGAGAGAGAGAGAAAGAGAAAGTGCACCAGAAAGATTGTGTAAAGCGCGCAGGGCAAAGCCGAAGGCGTGGCATGTTTGATATGTTTCGAGATTGATCGCAACAATGTATCGAATGGATGGCTGTACGGACAGGCGGATAATGGATCTGTGGGACGGATGAGTGTAGGCGAATTAGTTGATAGGCGTGTCCCGCTAGTTGCAAAACTATTATTACATAATGCATAATAATAATTATTACAATTTACTGGCTACTTTATTATATATATATTTACTATTATTTAATATTCTGTGCTCTTCTTTTTAGTTTTTCTGTTTTTTAAAATGAGATCTGTTTGTATTATTATTACTACTATACAATTACGTTAGCCGAAAGTTAAGCAAACTATGCTTTAAAGACCGCCAACTGCGTTTGGGTATCTCCTTTCGTTTCCACATTCCCCCTACCCCCAATGCTGCTCCAAACCCAAAGAAGATGAAGAAAGAACAAATGACCAGGCGCAGTTAGCTAAATCTGAACCAAGAGTCGTTCCACATGATGCAATAAACAAAATCTACCTAACCATTATGAAATATATAGTTCAAAGTAAACCGAGTTGTTTTTTTTTTATATATATATATTTACATGCATATATACAATTAAATATATATATTATTTAAATGTTTGGTTTTTTTCTAATTTTCTACAAAGTGCTGTTATTAAATTTGTATATGTAAATGCTAAACAAAAAAAAAAAAAAAAAACTGAAAATGAAAATGAAATGAAAGCATTAAAAACTTGTATTATTATGATTTATTATGTGTGTATGTAATTGTAACATGATTACCATTATTATTATCATAACGGCTATCGTACTCTAAAAACATTATTACAGCAGTTAGTGTGACCGAAAGCCAAGAAAATAAAACAAACACATTGAAAACTCTTGTTGAAACTTAATTATACGTTAATTTGTTGTGCCCTATATAAGACAAAAACAAAAACAAACAAAAAATAAGACAATTTAAAGATCGTTGTTCTTTAATAAAAATATATACTTGTATAAAAGAACAAAAATCAAATTCAAATTTATATAGATACATAGATTTATAACTGTTTTGCAAGAATGTATATATGTGCATGTGTTGTTCCTTCGAAAGATTTATAAAGAAACAACTTTTGATAAAATGCCTTCTGAATGAGATATATAAAAAAAACATGCATACATATTTAAAAAATCAACAAATTATACTTAGACTTACACACATACATATACATATATACATATAGAGAGAGAGACACAGAAAGAAAAAGATAAAACGAAGCAAAGTTAGGGAAACAATGAACTTTTAACTAGACTAGCGTAAATAGCGAAATCAAAGAAACATAATGCATGATCAGAATGTGCTACTTTACTATACACCAATCCATACATACAATTAATTGTACTTATACAAAATAAGTTTTGACATCAGAAAAAAAAAAATAAATAAGAAGGAAATGGAAATGGAAATAATAATAAAAGCAACCTTATTTTTAGCCAATTTAAATCATATGTACATCATTTGAAAATTGTCTTGCACATGGTGTGGTCAGAACAGCATTTAATTTAATATATTTTCAAAAACAATTTGTGTTCGTTCGGTGTGTTGATTTGCCAGCTCTGCCAATGGGCATTAACAGTATTTTCATAATATCAAGTGCATATTAATATCTACATATGTATACCAATCATCGAAGCAAATAAAAACAATATTGCAGCTGATTTGCAAAGACTTTCATTTTTCATTGCAAATATAAAAGCTATAAAATTGATTTTGGCGCATGCACAAAATTGGTGTTGCCCGGCAGTTTTGCCTGTGCATCAGCGTACCAATTTTCACTTTTAATACTATGTTGCTCCGTTCTGCGTTATGCTGCCGCCTGTTAACGCTCTGTTAACCTTACGTTGGGCCAATTACGTTGTGGTTTTCTTTTTGCTTTGTTTACATCTCAAGCCCCACATTAACATACAATTTTCAATATACATATTCTTTTATTTTTGGAAGACAACGTGTGTGTTTAAATGTTACGTTACAATGTCCAACCCCACCAGCAAATATATTGCATTGCCTCTGCGTTGTGTACAAAAATTTGTGCATTTGCACAAGCACAATTAGTTGCTCACAACAATTAATTAATTAAAAAATCAGCTGTAAACAGTAAACAGCTACCGTCTCCTCTGTGAGCGTTACGCGACACGTTCGTTCACTGCAATTATATTGTTAATGATTGAAGCGACGGAGCATCTAGTGTTGTGAATCAGCCATTGCAACTATTCAATTTGTTTTGTTGTGTGATTCACATTCTGCATTCTGAGCAAAACAAAAACACGAAGAATACCGTTAAACTGTTAGTGCGCCGCCGTGCGAGTCTATGTACGTGTGTGCTTTTCTTGGGTGGAGTATATATTCGATGTATATGCAGTTATACATACATACATACATACATACATATTTGCTAGAGATGGACGCGTGCCGAAATTTGTATACGATTAAAATTTTAATAGTTGCACGCTATATCCTTTTGTAATATATTTACTTATACTTATAAACGATATTTCGCAAATTAGCATCAGTTTCAAGTTTTTATTATTGCCTGATTTACATGGTTTTATATTATGTCATCATTCTTCAAAGCTGTGCTTTCGTGATAGAGAATACGATACGCGCCCAACTCTAACGTTAAGAATAATGTATTTACTTGCGATGCTCTCTTGTATCCTTTTGCTCCGTTTCCGCATTAAAATCTCTTTAGTGTGTGTGTTTTGTGCCGCTCTTTGAAGAACGAAATGAGACCACAAATGTGTTAAGCTGGGCAGGCGAAGCAAAACGGGCAAAAAGTATGGCTAAAAATTGAAAACACGGAAAATTAACAAGAAATTGCAATATACAATACTTGTCGGCATAGGGGCAACAGGCGGAGTGGAGTGTTGGGCGGACAAGATAAATGACGAGGCAACAACAACAACAACAAGTGATAAATAATCGCAAACTGCAACTGTAAATAAGTACATACATACATACACACACATACATAGATGCATACGTATGCATGTGTTTTACATGCTTACTTAAATATTTATAACAAATAACGTGGAAACGTCGTAACACGCCCAAAGCGAAAGTTCATAAAGTGTTGCATACGAGGAAAATACTCCTGGCCAAACAACAACAACAATAGCAGCGCAGACAGTGTTGCCAAGTGGCGCAGAGTGTAACAATAAGTAACGTAACGTCCTTGGTAACGGCAAACGTTAAAACTGGAACAGGCATAAAAAGAACAAACAGAAGGACGGGCATACAGCGAAAAAAAGGTGTGCTACAAAAATATGGGTAAGTGGGTTGTTTAACATTTCAAAAATATATACAAATGTGTATGTGCGTATATATATGTGTGTTTGTGTTTGTTTGTGTGTGTGCGTGGAATTGAGAGTGTAGTGTAGCAGTTGCAGGTGACAATGGCCGCCGCAGTGGCAATTGACAGTTAAATTAGTTAGATACCAGAAACGCAGAGAGCCAGAGCAAGAGGGAGGGAGAGAGCGATAGAGAGAGAGAGAGAGAGAGGGAGAGCACAATACATAGAGAGCGAGCGAACGAGCGCCGCCGTTTGCGAGCGGGAAAGTGCTATGTCCTGTTTTGAAACGGTTTTTCTTTTAGTTATTTCTTCACACAGTAAAAGGTTTTAGCATGCGCACTTGTATAGGTATAGGTGTATATGTGTGTGTGTGGGACGAAAACAATGTAAGCTTAAGAAAGTTCAAAAGGACACATACAATATACAAATTGCATTTTTCTGTGCGCTGTAATAATGCCTTTTGTCTTTTGCCTTTTGCCTTTTGCGCCTTTGTTCTGGCTGCGTTTTTTTTTTTTTTTGTTACTGACGCCGTTCGTTTAATGCATTCGTGCCTCGCGCCCAGTGTGTGTGTGTGTGTGTGTGCCTGAGTGTGTGCATAGCCAAAGCCTCTGCAAGCCGTTGGAGCCCTCGGCAGTGAACTTTTTAGCGCCTGGCTGCCAGGAGGGGCCGCTAGCACAAGCAAAAGTCCAGGCGAGTGCATCAAAATTCGCTTCACTGCGCTTCTGCGGTGCGTCTGTGTGTGTGTGTGTTGTGATTGTGTGTGTGTGTGTTGTGATTGTGTGTGTGTGTGTGTGTGTGCGAATTGTTCACGCCCCTTTACAGTTACAGTGGTCGATCCGATATTTTGAACGATAAACTTAGACTTTCTTATATTAATTTTTATATATCTCGCATATTGCAGAGTAATACAAAAATTACAAGTGATAATTTTTTGGCAAGTTGAAGCGTTCAACATTGTGGTCGATGACTGTATTGTAAATGCAAAGTTATTCAACAAAAGAGGACACATTTTTTGCGTATTAATATTTTAAATTATTTTGCATGTTAATTTATTATTATTTGTTGTTTTGCAGCAGCAGCAGCAGGAGCAGTGTCAACATCGCCCACAACAGCAACAGCAGCAGCAACACCAACAGCACCAGCAACACCAACAGCAACAACAACAACAACTGCAGCGGCAGCTGAAGTTGGCATCGGCATCGATACTGGGAACGGCATTGAGATGCTGAAGGCACTCTATGATTTTCAGGCGGTTTATCCCAAGACGATTAGCTTCGATGAGGGCGAATATTTTATTTTGTATCAGACATCCGCACGCCAGCGTAACTGGTGGCAGGTGGTCAGCATGAAGGGCAACATTGGCTTTGTGCCATCAAATTACGTAATGAAGATTAAGGTAGGTGTCGTCAGTCAGCAATTCCTGTTTGCTTAGCCAGCCACAATCAATTTGATATTATTTTTATGCAGGTGGAACATGATTTTCTCATCAGTTTTCTCAACTCATCGATTGAGTCGCTGGAGAAGTGCACTGATCCAGAGATAAATGGCATCATGTCCAAGGATGAGCTGCTCGACAGGCTGCGCGAAAAGAAGAACACCATGGAGCGTCTTTATGCCGTAAGAACGCTTCGCCCGGAATTAGAATTGCTGAGCAAATTGCTAAAAGGCAGAGCCAATTATATTCAAATGTCGTAGCCAGTTCTAATTTCGAAGCGACGACGTGTCCGACCTTCAAATTTGTTCGATTATACTGATTGAGGGAACTATTTTTCCAGGAGAGTTGGGAGCGTGATGGTGACTCGTCGCTATCGTATTCGCACAGCTGCAGCGACAAGCAGCAGCTGAGTGGCAGCCACAATCATTCGCATCGGCACTCGCACTCGCACACGCATCCACACCAGCCGCATTCACACCAATCGCAAGGGAGCAACAGTCCGCCTGCCATGCAACGCTTGGACATGAGCAAGAAGAGCATGTCCAGCCCGGCGGTGGGCGGAAAAATGCCACACTCGATGCCCGAATCGCCCAGCATGGGCAGCATGCAGCAGCTCCAAAGCAGCAGTTGCACCATACAGACGCCACAGCAGCAGCAGCAACAGCAGCAGCAGCAGCCGTTGCCAGCGCCTCCGCTAGTGGCCAGCACATCTGCAGCAGCTGCAGCTGCACAAGCGCAAGCGCAAAAGGTGTCCGCATCCGCTTCGGATGTGACGCAGGATAACAGCATCACCTCGGAGCCATCGGAGACGACAACGACAACAACGACCACCAGCGAGGATGTGGTGACCACCTACAAGGAGACCAGTCAGCTAAGCGCCAGCAACGGTGCAACAACAACAGCAGCAGCTGCAACCGCTGCCGCCGCCACAGCAACAACAGCAGCCGCAGCATCAGCTGCAGCAGCAGCATCATCATCATCTGCTGCTGCTGCATCGCACAAGCCGCACAACGGCAGCAGCAGCACCGGTGCCACTGCCAGCCACGACGAGCCGCTTAGTCTGAGTCTCAGCCAGGGGGCGGACAGTGCGGCCGACAAGTCCGAGGAGGCGAGCGATGACGGCTGCAATGGCTGCATCGATGCGGCCAACAACAGCGTCGACAATAGCCAGGCGCTGGACGAAAGCATCGAGAGTCCATCGCTATCGCATCGCCTCGGTGCAGCGCTCGCTGCCGGCAACGGCAATGGCAGTGGTAATGGGCGAGGCCAGCTTAAGGTCGAATCCTCGGATGTGTATCAAATTGTGGATGCGTTGCGACGCAATACAAATCTTAGCTTTGATTTGTCCTGCGAGGCGCTGCGCGTCGTGCTAACCAGCCTGGAGCAGCTGTATAATGGTGCCATCAATCCATATCTGGAGGCAGTCGCTGTCCACGTAACTGGCAAGGTGGCCACTCCCAAAGAGCTACTTGGGATCACGCACGATTCAAAGCGGTTGCAGTATCTGTTTGCCCAACTGGCCGATTGCAAGAATGATACGGAGCAGCGCACCTGGATGCTTTACGAGGATGAGGAGGACATTATGCATTTTCTCGAGGAGCTTGTTGAGATACTGGTGAGTTGTAAACAAATTTTCAAATGATAAATATTTGATAATGAAGATTTACTCAGAGCTTCGTCAGTGAAAGTCCAAAAGTCTACTCATATTTAAATAATCCGAAAATGATTTATTGTCGCAAATGTCCGCTTTGATATTTAATACACATAAGCATAAACAATTGAATATATTTTAATTGGGCCACATTTGTCATATTTGTAGAACAATGCGGATGAGAACATCAGCTGCTACGAGATGTCGTGCGATCAGTACCAGATGTTCATCAATCTGGTGCAATACTATCAGATGGAGACACGCTGGTCCATCAAACACCTCTTGCTTAAGACTTTCACTGCTGCCTGTCACTTGGACCACATCATTGTTGACATACTCCTAACCTCGGTTCTGCCCCTTGAGATTGTGAGATTGCATAGAAGACTATCAAATGTGATTGCAATTAAATCGAATTTGCTTATCAGGTAGAGGACATGAAGACACACTTTGCCAATTTGGATCGCTTCAAGCAACTCGTCAAAATGCTGACCGTAATCTTCTCACTGGGGCAGCTGATGCCGGTTAATCATCAAGGTGCGTTGCTCGCGAAACCAAGCCCGTAAATGTTTGATTTAGGATCTGTTTTCAATTGGAGTCAAGTGTTGCATTTATTGTGCGTTTCCCTCTTGTTTTGATCGGTTAACAATTGTTGCATTAATATAACTGATCGATTTTGTAACGCATAATATTTTATATATGCATTTATATTTTACTATTAACTATATTGCAACTTCGTAGAATATTTGACATGTATACAAACTACGAACAATGCAAATTCGTTGTACTTTTAATTGTACAGGCAACTTTATAATTTCGTTCAGCTGCATGTAAAACTGTGTGCAAATATTTAAAAGCTACACGAAAGTCAGAAAAACCAATTCGGAATTGGTAACAAGTAATTTAGAACATCAAATACAGAATAGATTTATTATCAATTTAATAATTCCATTTGCAGATTATTTGGGCGTGCATTTTGCCAGCTTTCTGCTGGAAATTGTTGAGGGGAACAATCCGGAGCTGCTGGTGGACATGGTCATAGCCCTAATACTTGCCTTTAATCAGCAGTTCGGGGAGCATACGGTCAATGTGATCATTGAGGCCATGCAGAATCTGCCCACGGGAAAAGTGTTCACCGAGAAGCTATTGCTATTGCTCAATCGTGAGGGTAAGTTGCTCACTATCCGTTGATGACTAGCCAGCTCCTAACTCTCTTAACTTGCAATGATCTCAACAGATGATCCGACGCGACTGCTCAAACATCATAATGAAAATATGAATACGGTGCTGCGCATGTTTATTGACATATTCAGTCATGCGGATACGGCTGGCATGTTTTATACGAATGACATTAAGGTGCTAATAGACATTGTGGTGCGTCAGCTATCCGATTTGGATGCGGGCAGTCCGGTAAATATGCTAAATAATATGATTGCCAGCCAATTAAGCTAACTTCTCTATTTTGTTGTACACTTTGTGGCAGACACGTCCCTGCTATTTGGAACTGTGCCGCCGCATTTTGCGCAATACAAACTATCAGGAACATCAGCATCGCAAGCATGATCTCATGAAAATCTTTACACGCATCTTCTGCGAGGAGACCGAATGCAGCGCATCTGATCAGCAGCTTGTGCGTGAGATTGCCAACGAATTTCCTCAATTGTTTAAGGCATAAACCTAACAATGGAAACAAACAAAAAAATAAAAAAAACATATATATAAATATAACGAACATTAAGAAAACACTCCTATAAACCAAACAATGAATAAGAATGAAAAACGAAAACAAATACAAAAACCAAATCCAAAATGTAAAGCGTTGCTAGTGAGGCTACCAAATGAAGCCAAAACATTGTTCAATTTTAATTTCAATAGTTTACAAAAAACACAGCGCATCAGCAGGCATTAGCATTATAGAACTTTCGGAAAGCTTTATCAAATCCACTGCATTTCACACTTATACAAACATAATTATACATCTAGCATAATACTAAGTTTCGTTTTGACGGTCTCCAGAAAATTGTTCAGTTTCCTGACATTTCGTAGTGTATCTTATGAAGCAAAGGCTGCATACAAGTCACGTGTGTATGCCATCCATTATAGAGCTATGGCCAGTATCTATATTTGATTATACTTACATACATAGACATTTATATTTAAGTCTGAGAAAAGCCAAAATCATTACTACAATGTTTGGATGATATGATAAAAATATAATTTTGATTTTGAAATGCAGGCATTTTCAGTTTTTAATAAACTATTTTAGTGTATAATATATACATACATATGTGCACATACATACATACTGTGTATTTTTTAGAGACTATCAACCAAATTTATAGAAAGAACAAGACACAAATTTTACATAAAAATTTATAGTTAAAAAAGGCATGCAATTGATTTGTTTAGCAACAAAAAAAAATATATATATACAAATCTAAAATTATAAATGACTAACAAATTAATAACTTTTGGAAAAGAACAAACATTATAGACTCACTTCAACCAAATTATATTTATTGTAAGTCCATAAAGTAAAAGAGAAATGTTAATTGCAATCAATATATGAGAATTGGTATTTAATCAAATCGAATTCGCTGACGAAACTAATGTTACATTTGTTTATATAATCTATGAGAATCAAATTGAAATACACAAAATCGACGACTGTTGTTAAAGCTCAGCCGCTAAAGGCATAAAAACCACATATGACAGTAAGATCAAAAATGCAAAAAAAAAGAAAAGAAAATATAAATCCGAATATTAAATTCAAATACAAATAGAAAAATATACAAATTTCTTGAGAAGAACAAAACACTTTTAACTTAATCGCTATCTCTCTCTAACTCAGACTCTTGCTATCCCTATCCCTAAATATCTCTCTCTCTCTCTCTATTTAATGCACACATTGAACAAGTGAAATTTAAAATGTGTTTTTATAAATTTGTTTATTTATTTGTAAGCCGTTTTTCATTGGTAACGAAGTTTATGAAACTATTAAGTTTATTGTTAGTATTGTTGAAATGTATCACAGTAAAAAAAATTTACAAAATAAGAAACAATTATTAGCTAAATGATTGATCGGGGCAAATAAAATGAAAAAAAAAACTAACCAAATGCAATTAAAAAGCCGCACACTTAAATCAAATATACAAAAATGTTCATACTCAAAAGTTAAAGCAAATTGCATTTTAAATTTTGTACTTTTTCGATTTAAATGCCACTACTGACCATTAAAACAGACAGAAAATCAGCAGTGAAACGTTTTAAATGAAATTTAACTATTTATAAAAAATTAGCAATCAAGTTTTCAACTTTGTTAATTTGCTCAGTTTTAACCAAAGAGAACACACGAACATTATTATATTATTATAATAAATCAAACAAATTCAAAGACAATTAAAAAGCAACGCAAAACGCATTGAGAATGTAACAAACAATGAAATTGCAGTAATTGTAAAGAGTAAAACGATATAATAATGAAATAAAATAAAAATTCAAATAAAATTGACATTTTTATTGCCGGTTTGTATTCGGGGTGCTCGCATTTAAAAACTATTTTCGAACAATTTTAGATAGGTAGAGCTCATCGTTGCCCATTATATCCTTTGCAAAACAAGCAATGTTTTGGCCGAGATACATATATGTATATATATATATATATATATATTATTTTTTTAAGAATTATCCTTGCCTATTGACTCAGTCCGGAACCATGATTTTGATTTGTGGAAGGTAGTTTTGATATTTCTTCCCTAAAAATATGCTTTAATAATGGGATCAATTTCAAAGCAGATTCACAACACACACTCGATTTTCTATAGCCTTTCTTTAATTACATACATTTATTCAAAATTATGATTGTTCCACATGAAATTTCACCAAACGTTCTTAATAAATTTAAATTTGGCATTTTGGAAATAATAAAATAACCCTTGTGAATAATAAGATATAGAAATTCCAATGATCTTTGTTTGTTCAACACATGGGTAAGTTTAGTTTATTTTGCGAGTTACGAGTATAGAACACATATGTATTTAAGCAGGTGCCAGACTTGGACGCGGTTATGTTATTTAAGTGGCATGTCATCATCTGTGCTTCTTGCATGCTGCCTTTCTTTAGACATGGCAGACATGTGTATAACAGTAACAACTGCTAAATGTGATAAATTTTTAAGTTACATATTGAAGAATATTGTTTCTAATGCATATAATTTGAATAAATTTAAGTGCTAATCGAATCTTGGCAAGAAGACATTTGCCATTCTGTTGACAATACGATCCCAAACAACAGCAACATTTAACTACGGCATATGACCGTTATGGTAAATTAGTTAACATGTTTACAAATACATAGACATTCATTGTTATAATACTATTACTGTGATTAGTTTACGTACATCCATTGCGAGTGGTTAACTAGTGGGGTTACAAGTGCAACTGTACTAAATTTCCATCAAAAATATTGTAGTTTTCTCCAGTAGAGTTCTCCATAATGGCGATTCACATCTTCCTTACTAGTAGGGTAGTCGAACAAAGGTGTTGTCAAGCACTGCTCTTCCCGAGCGCTGAAAGAGTGCCGTGAAGTATTAGGAATACCATTAGCACTGCTGCTTAAGTTTACCTCTCACTGATTAGCACCGACTAGCCGCTGCGCCGTCGCGCGGGGCGACGTTGGAGGCGTTTACGCCCCAAGTTGAGGCACAACTGTCAGCCGTGTGGGCGACAAGTGGCGCCTTTTATACCGTTTCTTTTGCTGGGCCCCATCTGCGTGTCCTGTACACAATTTTACGCCCAGATGCGCATCTAACCTTATTCATTTATTGAGCGCTTGTCCAACACTGCTCAAGCATATTGTTCATTGCACTTTAATTCGATTTTGATTGGAAGCACTCTTATCGCCATTGTGCACACGGCCCAAACACCAGTCTATGCTCGACAGTCTCGCCTGCTTAACATGTGCTTTTACATATATGCTTATGTCCTTGACGTCATTTCCGACAATTTTTTTTTTTCATTTCAGCAAACAATACATAGGCTAAGTATGCACTCGGAAAAAATCGCACTGAATTTTAGAAATTTGCTTTAGTTTGGGCGCCAGGGATTCTTCACCTAATTACTCATAAAGTAAATTTATAAAATTGAGGCTTGTGGCTTTCCAAAAAGTTGAGATTGCATTTCAGATTAACAATAAATAATTCTTATTTTATTTTAGAGAAATGTTTTCTTATATTTGGAAATTATTTCTAAAAACAATAATAAAAATGAATATATACATATATATAAATACATCATTTATGATTTTTGTTCATTCCATCAATCAATATATAAGGTATGTACTCATGGCGGATATTTACTGTCCATGTATAAGCTGTAGTTGAATGTTACATATGATTAAAGATCAAGTCAATGTGTTGCAATGCACCACACTCGCGTGGAACATGTCCTGTGGGCATCACTTGTATATTCTTATGCGTATTAAATAAATATATATCCACAACTTCAAGAAAAAACGATACTTCAAAGATTTTCAGGAACTAAAAATCAATACATTCGGTGACAAGGTTATGATTTCATTGACGTCACAATGGTTTCAATTTCATTGATGAAATTTGTTGATTGGAAAATGTATGTACGTATTAGGAACACTTCAGCGGAGTTGTAGCTGTGGCATGGACGATGCGCATTGGTGCACATGTGCGATAAGCGAAATTGAATCAATCAGTGGCAAATAGAAGTTCACTCGGAAAACTGCGTCTTAAACGTTGCGTGGGCGCTGTCCTTCCAATTGGGTCCTTGGCTAGAAATGTTTGTATAAAAACGGAGCATCGCAGCAGAGAAAATCATTCAAGTTCCGAAGCTTGCTGAGGTAACTGGTAATACAGAGTTTAATCGAATTGCGAGACCGTTGCTGATAATTGTAGCTGGAAAACGCATTTGCTTGGGAGTATCATTTACACCGAGATGGCCGCAAATCGACAATGGCTGAGGCTTAATATCCTCATACTGCTTACCCAGTTGGTCTGGTTCGGCTTCGTGTACGCTGACAGTCAGACTTGCGGCAGTCGTGTTCAGCAGTGTCCTTCGGGCTCGCTGGATCGGCTAATGGAAGACCGCCGAGGCGAGCTGGAAGATTATGATGAACATCTTGTGTACAGACAAATGGTTGAGCGGAATGACAAACTCGAGAACAGGCGCTTAAAGCGAGAAGATAACCGACAAATCGAGCGTTCTTTTGGGCGCGAGGAGAATGACTTGTTACGAAAACTAGAGCGAGAAGAGGGACAAGTCAATCGCAGAGAAGCTCGACGAGTTGATCTCTCTCGCCGGGATGATCTTCGACGTGAGGAACGAGATAATATTCGACGGGATGATCGAGAGGAGCTCCAACGAGAGGAACGCGAAGATTTACAACGTGAGAAACGAGAAGTGTCTCGAAGGCAAAAGGAACGCGATGATCGCCGACGAGAGGAACACGATAGTCGCCGACGACAGGAACGCGACGATTTGCAACTTGAGGAACGAGATGTGTCTCGAAGGCAAAACCGTGAACACATTGAACGTGTGGATGTAGAGCGTATGGAGAGTCGTCTGAGCAGGCAAATGAATCGCGAACGTGATTCGCAGATAAATACTCGCAATGCTTATCGCGGGGATATGCGGCGAGACGATCTCTCCCGACGCATTAATCTACGATTAGTTGAACGCGATGATCGCCAACGTGAAGACCGAGACGAACACAAACGTGAAGACCGTGAAGGGCTCTGGCGAGAGGAACGCGATGATTTGCAACGAGAGCAACGAGATATATATCGAAGACAAGAACGTGATGGCCATCAACGTGTTGATGCGGACCGAATGGAAACACGTGTAGGTCGGGAGAGCTTGCGAAGGGTAGATAATCACTTAGCTCGAACACAGGAACGTGAAGATCGACGCGCTGATCGCTCACTGCGTGAGGAACGTGATGACAGCCGACGGGAGGAGCAAGATGATCTCCGTCGTGAAGAACGAGATATTTCTCGAAGACAGGAGCGCGAAGACTATCTATCCAGACGAGAGGATCGCGTTAATAATCTACACGAGGCGCGAGACAATCTCCGACGAGAGGAGCGAGACAATCTCCGCCGAAAGGAGGGAGATAATCTCCGACGAGATGACCGAGCTAGTCTTCGACGAGAAGAGCGAGGCAATCTCCGCCGAGAGGAGCGAAACAATTTCCGACAAGTGGAGCGAACCGATCTCCGACGGGAGGAGCGAGATAGTCTTCGACGAGAAGAACGAGAAGATTCTCGAAGACAGGAGCGTGAAGACTTTCTATCCAGACGAGAGGATCGCGTTAATAATCAACACGAGGCGCGAGACAATCTCCGACGAGAAGAGCGAGACAATCTCCGACAAGTGGAGCGAACCGATCTCCGACGAGAGGACCGAGCTAGTCTCCGGCGAGAAGAACGAGATGATTCTCGAAGACAGGAGCGTGAAGACTTTCTATCCAGACGAGAGGATCGCGTCAAAAATCAACATGAGGCGCGAGACAATCTCCGACGAGAGGAGCGAGTCAATCTCCGACGAGAAGAGCGAGACAATCTCCGACAAGTGGGGCGAACAGATCTCCGACGAGAGGAGCGAGACAATCTCCGACAGGAGGAGCGAGATGATCTCCGACGAGAGGAGCGAGATGATCTCCGACGAGAGGAGCGAGATGATCTCCGACGAGAGGAGCGAGACAATCTCCGCCGAGAGGAGGGAGATAATCTCCGACGAGATGATCGAGCTAGTCTCCGACGAGAAGAGCGAGACAATCTCCGCCGAGAGGAGCGAGACAATTTCCGACAAGTGGAGCGAACCGATTTCCGACGAGAGGACCGAGCTAGTCTCCGACGAGAAGAACGAGATGTTTCTCGAAGACAGGAGCGTGAAGAGCGCCAACATTTGGATACCGAGCGAATGGATAACCGGGTGGTCGGAGAACAAAGAGACCTTACCCGAACACTGCAACGAGAAGTTGATGAGCGCTCAACTGCTCGTCTTCACAAACAAGTTGATCAAGATGATTTAAAACGAGAGCAGCGAGGCAATCTTCGGCGGAATCAACAAGGTGAGATCCGACGTGAGGAACGAGAAAATCTCCAACGGCAGGAACGTGACAACCACTCTCGTGTGGGCATAGAGCGAAGGGTGGAGAATGATTTGATACGAAGACAAGTACGAGAAGATCGCGTTCACGTAGATACTCGGAAAGTAAATCGCATGGAAGTACGAGATGACAATTCCGTCCGAAGTGAGGACCGCAATGCTCGTCGACGTGAGGAACGAGACAACCTCAGACGTGAGGATCGAAATGTAATCCGACGGGAGGAACCAGACCTATCTCGAAGACAGGAGCGTGAGGACCGCTATCGTGTGAACACAGAGCGAGTAAATCGTAAAGAGAATGAACTGTCCAGGCGACAGGAGAGAGAAGTCCGTGAGCGCACAGATGATAATCGTTTGGAAGAGAGGCGAGACAATCTTTCACGAAATGTGGATCGTGATGAAACCCGACGAGAGCGACATACTGATCTCCGACGAGAAGATCCACGACAGGAGGAACGGCGGCAGGAGCGAGAACAGGAAGTCGGTCGGAAGTTGACTACCCAGCGAAGACAGGAGCGAGATTTGTCGCTAATGTATTTAGACGGGAGTTTGGAAAACCAAATGCACACCACCCAGAAAAAAGCAATTAGTTGGCTAAGCAATAACTACTGTCAACAAGGACTTTTGGTTACTGGCCAGGCGCTGATTCTGATACTACTATATACCAAGTTGAACACCAGCCGGAAAGGATTCGATCTTGGGTAAGCGACTGTGGTGCAATTGCTTTTCATACAATGTTTTTAATATTTATATTCCTTCATAGGAATAAGCTTGGTGATCATATCCAGAGCTTTCTACATCCAATCGACTGTTAAGATTACTAAGACAAGGCTTTACGAGTAACCTGATAACCTGAAACGCATAAGTACCTAATAAACCGCTAAATCCTATTATATGGACCATATGTCCCTTATCGTACAACATAGAGAGCAACGAGTTTAACGCTGAGAGTGGATCTGAGATGTGGCTACAAATGCATTGTACAATTTAATCCAAACGTTATTGTAACTAAAAACTACACGAAACTAACAACAAACAAATATAAGTTATACATAGTTGAGCATATGCAAGCCGAGTACTCTGTTTCACTTCTATTTCCTAGTGAGGGCATCTGCGGTTGCTCGGCCCAACAAAATCGTATAGACTTGGTTTGCCAGGGTAACGCCCATAGCACAGTCCTCACAGGCCACTCCAGTGGTCCACTTGGCATATTCGAGCACATACCTGGCCACGCAAACAGTTGGCATTATACGAGAACGGATTGGACCCACTTAAAAGTTTGGGCATTCCCACGCAAGCAAACAAGCAAGTAAGCTACACACTCACACACACACGCACACACTTACACACGCACATATACAGGTCTGAAGTGGAAAATTATTATTGCGATTTTCCATGTCAGTTGCCTTCATCCTTGTACGCTTTTTGTATGCTAGACAGTATCATCGTATCGCACATAGTTGCCGGACTGGTCTATACATCTTTCGGTTTTCAGAGGATTTCATCAAGGCTGACCGACTAGAGCCCGGAAGCCGTCCTTAATCAGTGAGACCAACTCAAATTTTACACATTTTCTTCTACTGGGGATTATTTTGAAAGGTAAGTGTGTGTGCACTCAATTTCAGGACTTGCACCCACATAGACAGACGGATAAGCAGACATACACACAAACAGATTATAGACACTTGCAGTGTGTGTTTCAAATTTCTTGCAGTTCTCACATCAAATATATTCTCTCTCATGGCGCAAAATGTAACTCTACTTATTATTCACAAAGTGTATTTCTAAGAATCGTTGTGTTTCTCTTCTTAATTTCGAGATAAAATTTTCCAAACTTAAAAAAAATATGTTTGATTGCTGGATGTTCTTTTTTTTTCCATATATGGACAAGGAACTTTTAACATTAGCCGTTGTGGATTTAGTGCAAGCCTTTAAAATAAAAGAATAACAATTCAATATAGTCTACATTAAATATATTATATATATATATAATACAAGCATAGCAAAGTTGAATGACATAAGTTGCATACCATCTGAAATGTTTAACTTTCTTTCCAAAAATTCGCATTAAGTTATTTTGTTACACATTATTCAAACATTTGCGTGCTTTTTGCTTAATGTTCGACTTGATTGCAAAAGTTGAATCGATTTTGAAGCCAGTTTAGATAATTATGTACGCATCCAAAATCCCCCGAGCCGTTTAAGCGCTTATCGAAGCAATAAAATGGAAATTTATGAGAAGATTGTGCTCCACGGCGTAAACGCCATTTGTTTGTCTCACATAATTAGCTGGACTTGGCTCGATTTAGTTCATATTTGTTACCTAATTGTCATTTGCAGCCATAAACAATATGTAACGAACTCCAGCTTACTACCCATAAACATTGCTGTGTATCTTTGCTATTAGGTTGGCAAGCACAACAACAATTTCCAATTTATGAGCTCATAACCGAACACATTCAGCCTTGTGTAACTTTGGTTGTTATATGCATGTCCAAGGTAAACACACACACACACACTTACAGGGACACACAGACAAATGGCGACACTCGCAGCAGGGTTATTTGATATTAAAATGCCACAAAAGCGCAATAAACCAACAAGAAAACATCATAAAAAATTGAGTTTTCAATATTTATTCGAATTAAATAATTCACGCGCGTTGGCCCGAGTACCATATCTGGGCAAAAGAAACCCGCACAGCCCACCAGCGTAAGAGTGAGAGAGAGAGAGCGAGAAAGAGGGAGAGAGTGAGAGACATACAGAGGAACTGCGAGCGGGTGAATTGTGAATGCGTGCCCCTGTTTGTGTGTGTGTGTGTGTCGGAGTGTGTGTGTGTATATGGGAGTGTGTGCGTCTGTGTGTGTGGAAGTGTGTGTGTGTGCGGCTAGACTACCGGAAGGGCTCAAGAAGCGTTACTGAATAAAGGCGTTGGCATTTACACAGTTCGGGTTCCGTTGGGTCTTTTGGGTTTGTGTACGTACGGCATTTTACGAGCATTTGAGGTTTATTTTATGCTTTTAACCACACTCACACAAAACACAGCCAGACACACACAACCCCTCACACACACACACACCAAATGCAAAACAACATAAATTTTGTGTCAGAAATCATAAATTTCAATAAAAACAAAAAAGTTTGATTTGTTTTTTACTGAGGTATCGAATTTGAAATACCCTTATATATATGCATGCATCATATTGAATTGCGTACACTCTATAAAATCGCCCTGAAATTTACAGAACCGCATGCAAATTGTAGAGTTCTGCTTGCTATTCGAAATATTTCTAAACAAGAGAAAAACTTTTCCCTTAAAATAAGAAAGGCTTGCCCTAAATCACCAAATATATATTTTTATATAAAACTTTAAATAATAGAGGTGATATAAGAACTATTCACTGTGTACATATAGAGAGCACCATCTTCGAGTTTAAACATATATTTTCTACATTTTGGAAATATTCACCATAAAATTAAGAAAAACAATCAATGCTTTTTAGACACATCTCTCAAATTTATAAATTTACTTTCTGAACAATAAGGTGAGGAACCCGGTTCGATATACTTGACAAATGCATGTACTCAATTCTATCATTATAGCTCCACACTAGCACTAAGCAGACAATTGTGGGAGATATGTGGCTTTATCGATTTGCGATTTTATCACTTTTATCGATTTTCTATCCTTCTAGTGGACGTAGCACACAAATTTTTACACATTATCGAACGCGGCACAGACCAGTAAATGTTCCATGTTTGTTGCACAGACACCGTGACGCACATTGCACTAAGCCAATTTTATGTGATACCTATGGTATCAAAGTATATAAAACAAGCGAGAACGTTGCAATGGGTGTAACCAATTGCGGAATATTCTGTTATCAATTTATTAGCAACTGATAACTGGTGGCAACTAGCTCTCATCTGGGGCTGGCAATGGAGCAGCAGAATGTGGATGTGCCATACCATTGAATAATCATTAATGTGCCTCATAAATTTTGTGATTTTATCTGTAAAATTACGCGAGAAATAGACTCTTCCAATTATTGGTGTCGGGTTGAATAAAAAAATTGACTTCCCAATCTTGGAAAAAGCGTCATAATAATCTACCTCCCAAGTTAGGTAAGTCTACATCTAAGCCTGCAGTAGATTTGGGCTTTTGCCATTTTTTGGGGAGTGGTCGTTGTTGGTTTTTTTTCCACTTTGGACACTCGTAGGTGGCGTGAAAACGCTTTCAAGTGCCACAACAAATCGTTCAATAATCATTATTTGTTGTGCTCGTAATCCTCAAATTTATTATTCATTTATAAGATTTTTTATGCGTGAGTTGCTTATTTTGTCTCAGCCGTAATTTCCGTACTGCAAATAAATAGGACCCGCACCCCCCAGCCCCAACTACAATACTAGTAGAGCGTGTATTTAATTTCCTTTTTCAGTGTCCTCGCCCCCATCACGAATTGCTGCTGCTGCTCATTTCAGTTGAGCGCTGCGCGTACTGAATATGAATCACGTTCTTATTTTCCATATTGATTGAAGTCGAGCAAACAGACAACCAAACACTACCCGCACCCCAAAGCAAGCATCCGCTCCTCTCCACCACTTTCCCTATACCACCAACCCCTGTTCAACACCCAACCGCTCGACCCGCATATTTCAACATTGATTAGCGCTGCTTGCCAGCGTTTTTGAGCGACTATGAATGGTAATGATTTGGTGTGAGGAGCTGCTGAAGTGGGGCAAAGATGGGGGCGCTGAAGTGCAGCTGCGGCTGCATCCATTGTTGAATCCAGCATTTTCAAATTACAATCCTCGTTCACTTTGGTGTCGAATTTAATTGGCATTTTGTAGCGATCAGTCGACATGAAACAATGTGCACAGTTAAGCATGTTTGCCTCGTTAAAATGCCGATGGTCGGTGAGATGATTAAAAAGTTTTAAAAAGTTTCACCACATGAAAAACTGAATCGATTCCGAATGTGTAATACCAGTTTGTTGCTGTGTTCAACTCTCAATTTATTTGAAAATGTATTATCAACCTATTTTTGAGTTCATTCCATACTCTCTTTCCACAAATTGAAAATTACTAAATAGTATGCAAGTCTTGGGAAATTAAATGTTGGTCAATATCGAAATGTACAGGGTATTGAGTAGTCAGAACATTATGGACTTGCTTTAAACTGCGTCCTTGCTAAAAAAAAAATAAAAATAAAAATAAAAAAAAAATTCCTAAGCCATGCTGAACTGGCAGATGGTCGCTGGTGTTGGCCTGTGCTCTCCATTCTCTTTGCGAGCTCTGCCCGTGTTTATGCAAATATTTGTATTCCATTTGCATTTCAAAAATTGAAATTTTTATATCTTACGCTCTCTCGCATTTATAATGCGATTTGCCAGGGAAAAAATTTAATTTTTGCACAATTTAGAACAAGTTGATTAAGCATTTTGATGCCAGCTGCAAAAGCTGTTGCATAAATTTGCCACACCCCAACCAACCCAACCCAGCCTTTGCAGCCCCAACTATGAGGCCAATGATTACCATTAGAACCTTAAGCAGCCCTTAGGCTCTTCACTGCTAACGATAATAATGCATATAAATACTTGTGTACAGAACTTAAGAACAGCTGCAGGCAATCATGGCACAGAAATGCCCAAATAATGAAGTTGAACCTTTTCTTATAAGTTCTTCCTTATGCGAGTTAGTTACATAGATGTGCAGAGGTTTACGTATTTATGTACATATAGTTGCAGGCTTAACAGTAAATAGATGTAAATAATGTTAATACTGAGCCCATAAATTGAATAGCGTACGATGTTGATGTGGCAAATTATTAATGTAGAACGTTGTTTCCTTGATATCTTGTTGGAACAATTCAGCGAATGTTAAGCGTCTATTAACTAATACTTTGCCTATTACATCAACAACCTCACTTTATTGATCTATGGATTGATTTTTAGACAACAACGAGAATTTCAATGATCATACTAAAATTAAACAGGGTATTTGCGTGACGTATTTTAAAATGTATGCGAATTTATGTATCATCAAGTTGACTTTCGCTGCTGTCATTTTGGGATGATTTCTAATCAGAAACGTGTTTGCATGCACATTGCCAGTGGGGATTTTGTCCTGGCGCTCTGCTCAAGGACTCTGACTGGCAACCCGAATGGCGCCCGTCATGCACGTGTCCCCAACCATGAAAGCCACTTGCATCACGCAGATGATTGAGGTACGAGCAGCACGGACCGCGCGTGGTTTCATTCTTAAATCCATTGTGGGAGGGCAGTGCTTGTGCCAACGCCAGGTTCTGCGAGTTACAAATGTAATCAGGCAGCTGACAGATTCATGCTAAGAACAATATAAGCGAAATGCATCTGTTCTCAAGTATGAACATGTCACGCTCTAAGCAAGTGCCACACTCACGCGGAATTCTCAAGGTGCTTAGGGGTCACGCTATTTATCGAGATCGCAGAGGAGGTTACAATCGGCAGATTTGGATAATTAACACATTTATTAAGGATTAGGAATTTCCAATAAAATAAAGGCGTGCTCGTCGTCTCATTGTGTTGACTGCAGCCTTATCTTTATACATTTGTTTTGTCCTTCATTGATTTGATTTTAATATTGAATCTGAATCAAACGTTCACAACTCCCAGTGGGGCAGCATGGATACAAATTTGAGGGATGAGTCACTCACTGTAGTCATCCTTAATTAAAGTTTTAGCAATATAGATTTAAAACTGACGAAGTTCTGCACGTGTAAACAAATAAAAATTTGCCATATATTCCAACCATGTTCGACTGTTTATCTATCAGCCATTGCATGTTTGCCAATTCGTAAATTGGTATTCCGTTCAATAACGAAAAGTCCTCAAATTCTGACTTACTATTTTGTGTTGAGAGTGCATTTTCGTTCTCTGTTTCAAAACCAAAGCTCTTACAATTTGTACCGAGCTCAATATTATTGTCACAAGTGTGGGCACGTTAGCGAATACAGCAGAGGAAAACTGTAACCGCAAACTGCAACTGTCAATGGCTAAACTCTATACGTATGTATGCACTTCTGTGTGTAACATGAAGAGAAATCAGAGAAGTCAGCCGCTGTGTGAGATTATGAATCCGGTTTACCTCACCAGATACACTCGCATTCGAATAAAGAGATTGGTTTATTTGCATAACCTATGGGTACGCACTTGAAAGCGAGTATATTAGTTGGATTTGTCGAATTGCCTAAAAGCATCTATCTAACTTTGAATTGCTCTCTGCCAAATACTCTCCAGATAACAGGTTTCTGTAATTTATAAAATCCCTTTCATCTAGCGCTGAGACCAAATGCAAACATTTGCCTTGCGTTCAAATGCGTTTTACACCAATACCCTGTAACTCCAAATTGATTAAAATGGGATGATATACAGATTGTAAACCTATTTAATAGAAAAATTGTTGTGGTGAAATGAGAATGATTATTTAATTAAATGCAATTTTGTATCATATATAAATAAACTAGAAATTGTCATATTCAGACACTAAAATGAAGTTGAAGAGTTATAAGGGGCATGATTGGAACTGTGTTTTAGACTAGCTTAGGCCTGATCAAAGGGCTTATTGCAGTGCCTAGTCTATATACATATATACTATCTAATCCTAGGGAGTACTTCAGTCAATCACATTCTTACTAATTTTTTCTTTTATTTCAGAGTGTGTGTAATGCCCATTAGAGCTCTCACCCACGCACTATCGCACACACACACACACACACACACACACACAAAAACACACACATGTATTCGGCATAGTCATAAATAAAGTCCATTTGCGTTGCTAGTTTTGCGATGGCTTTGGCATCTGCAATGCTGCCTCCTGCTGTCCACTGAATGATGCCTATTGCCTGAGGTTGCTGTTGCCTGGTTGTCATTGTTTATGTATGTGAATTGCAAATCTCTTTGACTGTCGCACACTGTGCGCGACTCTCAACTCTGGCGAGCCCCCTTTCGGTTCTCTTTGTTGCCCAGTTGTCAGTCAGCCGGCGGACGTTTTGGCAGTTTGACAAACATTTCGCTGCCTACTGCAGATAGAAAGGCACTTCACAGATGGATAAACGCAGATGCTTTCACTCCCGGTCCCTTTTCACTCAGTGTAAGAGGGCGCGATGGGACGGGCGCCAGTATAAAAACAGTTCTACCAATCTACAACTCTAAAAACGCTCCTCACCCAATCCTTGCTTACAAAAAACGCCGCAAACGTATGCAAGTTAAATGCGAAAACAAACTTTACAACATTGTCATTGCCAGCGTTGTTGCTGCTGCTGCTGGCGTTGTTGTTGTTGTTGTATTATGCTTTATAGTTTCGGTTAAGTTTTAAGAATTTTAGGCTGATTGTGCATTAATCCGAGCACTGTCAGAAGCATCTGTTGGTATATGTGTAATTTATGCGTATTTTCCCATACTTAGATAAGTGAATTATATAATAAAGTATATAAATATGCGCTCAAGGAATAAAGTTTTTTAATTAAGTGTGAAGAACAAGTCTCTTTACATGCAGAAGAGTGTACATATTATCTACATATCATCTACCCTCGAAGCTAAACACTTGGAATACTTATTGGTCTATGACCGTATCAGATAAAATGCAAATCGATAAAAACTTGTATATACCACAATTTTAATGGCAGAGGAGACCAAGACCACGGTCACTGGAATCTGGCGATGTTGTGACAATAAGGAGGAACCCTCAAAGCAAATAATAGCGGATGGTGTCTCCTTTGCCAGATTAGCTGAAAGAGCTATAGGCTCAGAAGGGGCACAAGAGATCTCAAGAGAACAGAATGCATGACCTCCCCAATTATAATATTAACACCTAATTGCTTAAGTAGATTTCTGATGAATTCCTTAAAAAATCGCTATATTTTATGGCCATGCCATCTCCCGCCTTATCTGCCTCTTCTTTTAGAGTTAGAGTCACCAAACAATGTCATATGTAAATTACCATTATTAATCCCCTTTTGAAGCCGAAAACTACGAGAAACTTAACCTAATTCTCATAATTTTACAGCTAAAGTTTCCAATAAATATTATTCTAGCAAAACGAATAAATTTATAATAGTCCATTTAGCCTATGTTGAGCTTAAAAATGTTTTTCAGTTCGTTACATGCCTGTTCACAAAATCCGACTACCCTCTGCATGGCATAGTCAAAAACCAGCGAAGCACCAAATAAATAGTTAAACTAGCAGCTGGCGAATGCTTCTTGGGAGAGCAAGGCGTGTGCCATGTATCAGCAGAAAGCTACTGGGAAAAGTGCCGGAAAAGAAGAGTTTGCGTATTGCAGTGCTTACAGAGCAAAGCAAATGCAACAGCCAGATTTCGGATGTGCTTGATAGCTGGAGAACTCTAGGCTCACTCAATCAGAGTCAAACTGCCTGACTGCACAACCTGACATAAAAAACTGAAAGCTTAGCTATGCTTATTGCGCAGGGAGTTTGCTTTTCATAATTCTTTCATATTGAAAGTACTTTAACTGAAAGAAGTCAAATAAAATGATACAAATATTTATTACTACAAAATAATATCAAAACATTTTTCAACAATTTGAATTATTAATGCAACAACAAGTCCATTTTGAGATTATTTATTCCTTGAGCAAGTTCATCGTGACTTTAAGTTGCCACCCAATGCACTTTCTAACCAGATGGGAAGTGCAGTCACCATGAAAACCATTACGAATTGATTGTTAAATGAAAATAGCTTTTGCGCCCACATCAATGATGCCGATATGCAGTTGGTTTGGGTTTGCGTTATGTGGTAGGGCGCGTCATTTGTTTTGACATTTGCCAGCAATTTTCTAAATTATCAATTTCAACGGCAACTGAGCAGCCAGCCAACGAATAAATAAATACATAGATAAAAGAAATACGTGGAAAATGGAAATGGGAATGCGAATGGGTAGAAAGAAAAAAAAAAAAACCGCGTAAAATTGCCAACTGAATGAATTGGGTAAATTTTGTGAAAGTTCATGAAAATTGGGTGGGAAAACCGCAAGAATTCTAGCAGCATCAGCAAAATTTCACCACAAGTTGCCATTAAATGTCAATAGAGCTGAATGCGAAATAGGTCCCAGAAATTGTTGGATTGTCGCAGAAGCAGTTCGCCACTGGCAAATAGTAGGAGTTAGTATTGACTTGGTATTGAGTTGGCGGAATTGCAGGGACGGCATTGAACGCCCAATATGACGCCCTAAGCGAAATGTGCAGTTAAATAAAAATCAAAGCGGTTTACGTTATCAACGACGATTTTCTATGGTAGGTCGGTCCATATCGGGTTTGGGTAGGCGCTCATCGAATTTCCAATGCGAACAAGTTGCGTTGACAGCACCAAAAGTCTGCATAATCCCCACCCAACCAATCAGTCCCCACCCCCATCAATACGCAGGTCCAACTTCAAGCTCAAACAGTCAGACCCCCTTCGCTACCTCTTCAGTCCCAAAACACCCACCACCCGTTCATCGCTCAGATGCATTTGTGCGAGCAAATGCGAAATTGGATTATGCAACAGACTTTTATGGTGCACATCAGAGGCTGGGGCAAACGAGCGAAGCATTTGGCAATGGCAAACTTTGACAGCGCAACGCATTCACAGGTAAATTTCCAAATAGATTCGAGCTGGAGCTGGTTGGATATTCAGGCAAAAAAACGCCTCGAAAACCATAAAAGTTTTCTTGGTTTTAGAAATAATTTCTAAATATTACAAACTATTTTTCAAAAAATTAATACCAATCCCAAGCAAAAGGTTTTTATTTTAATTTTTTTTTTTTTTAATATTTAAATTTGTGTATACAAATTGAAAACAACACACTGGAAATGGAATATATTTTTGCTAAATTTTAGAAAAATCAATCTTGAAATTATGAAATTGAATCCCTGGTTTTCGGAAAGCCATCACCATCAATCTAAGACATTTTCTTTTTTTTCTATGAAGAATAAGGTGAGGAACACTTGGCGAAACTCTAAAATTCAGCGCGATTATTTTCTGAGTGTAGTGTATACTACACGTATATGTATGTTGTTGCTGGTCTGCTGCAGAGTGCAGCTGGGGTCTGAGCTTGCCTCGAGGAGGGCGGTTCGTTCTCTCCCTGGTCTCTGGTTTCGGGTACCAAACATGGCACCAGCATCCATTGCACTCGTGCAAATAAATTTGCTGTTCACGTACATGAAAGCCGTTTGCACAAGCATGCAATCATCCACAAATATTGTCTAAGCACACACACAAAATCACTTACAAACACACACACATATGTATGTATTTGTATATATATATATATATATGTATATAAATATATTATATTATATATATATATAAATATAAATGTAGGCACTTGATTGCCGAGCAATTCGTGGTAGCTTTCGTGACACGAGCGTGCGTTGAGCCGTACACGAAATGTTCGAAGAATAAAAAACACAATACTTAATTAAATATGAAACAAGAACGGGCACACCGAAGCTTGCATACCCTTGCTGTTCGTTATTATATTATTTTAATATACATTTCAAAATCACCATATTGTTTCTAGATCGGTCGATACTGATACTGATACCATTTGTACTGACTACAACAGTTTCTGACTTTGTGACACGCGCTCATCTCTATTTGATGAACACAAACACACAGACACACACGTGCTTATGCATAAACACACACACACACACAGAGATACATGTTTTTGCTGTGCCATGAGAAGTTTTGATAATCCACGGCTCGTCGTTGAATTGATCAATTGGAAAGCAAACGCCTCAGCAAGTGCAACCGTAGTCAATTGGTAGGCGAACGGCATGCCACCCCCGACTTGCCGCAAACTCTTTTCCTTTGCACCTGCTTTCTCATACTGCTCCCTGGCCAACTGATGTGGAATAGGTGGCCAGGGAGCAGGTGGCCCTCACCTGGGTTCACTTTGGTTGCGGCTGCCTGTTCTGCTGCATCTTCTAATGCTGATGCTGATGCTGCTGCTGCACACAATCTCAATGATGACATTTACTGGCGCGCCCAGCTCGTTGCTTCTGCCACATGCCACGTCCTCGAGTTTTATGGGATTTTTAGATATTTATAGATTGCGCTCTTACAATCGCTTTGCTTTGGTTTTGGCTTTGACTTTAGGTCTACGATTGCGGGTTGCGGCTGACAGTCTTCAGCTGCAGCAAAAGTTGTGTTTGCTTTGCTTTTGCTAACAAATGTGCCAACCGTGTGTGTGTGTGTTTGTATGTGCGCCTGTGTTTGTGTGTGTGAGCTGTTGTGCAACGAAGCATAAAAAATGGCTGCATTCTTGCTACGGGAAATGCTTTGGGTTCGGTTCGGTCAGTTGGGGGCGAGCAGCAGCGGCAAATCAAAGTCAATTTAGAAAAATAGAAGAGAAAAAATAACGAACCAGAGGTAGAAGCAGAAGCTGAAGGATCTTAGAGTCACCCTCGAGTGGTGTGTTCTTGTTGATGCCACAAAGCAGCGCATTCCGCTCACATTGGCATTGGCCAAATTGCAGCCCCAAGCGGTCAATTGCAAAAAGTAAGGAAAGAGAGTAACGAGCTGCGAATTGTTTGGGTGCCGGCTTGGCGGAGTACAGTAAAGTTAAGTAAAAGGACATTGAGTGTGTGTGGTGTGTAGGTGTGCAGTAGGTGGTTCTGGCTGCAGTGGCGTAACTAGTGTGGCACAGTGGGCCAGCGCCAGCGGTCAGCAAGGACTTGGAGCATATTGCAGCTTAGCAATTTTTTCTGGTAGCATTACCACGTTGATACATACTTACCAGATGTACTACAAGATATATAAATAAGGATATATGTAAGTGTATAGAAATTTAGCGCTCTTCTTGTGTGGCGAGTCATCAAGATGGTGTTATTTAAGGCTTACAAGTTTTGGGTTCGAAAGCATGAAGAAAAAAATTCAATTTCAGTCGATCTCTTTCAAAAAGTAAATTACAAATCAATTTGGCATGAGAGTGAAAATAAATGAAATTGTGGAGCACGTCAGTTGAAAAGCTACAAAAGGCAATTGGAAAGCGCATGAATGCTTCAGATGAGAGTGCACTCAAAGTTTATTGCTTGGACATGTGTTTTGGCACATTAATAAGTTTTTGAAAGCTTTAAGCAATATTAAAAGTCTACAGGTGAAAAAGCGTATTTATTTTTGTTCACCATTTATCCGAAGTTCATCAATGTAGAATACATAAAATCGTACTTCTCAAAGCTGAGAGATTTGAAAGTTCCTTAAAGTAGATAAGTACAGGGAGCTTAACTTCAATATCACACGCAAACGCAAAGCACTTCTCATTTTTTTTGTTATATATACTTTTGTTTTTCGAAAAATCTCCAAACAATATAACAAAATGCAAATTGCAGGAACATCATGCAGCTTTGCAAGTACATTAATGAAAATTTGCACTGAGTGAATTAAGTTCGTAAAGGAAATTCAAAAACTTCCGATTTTAGTTGAGAACAGACTTTCTAGCATAAAAACATAATTGTTTGCTTTAAGTGTCATTTCCACACCATCTCGTTGGCAGTTTAGCGCCTCAGTTGCTACCCTAATTGTTTTTTTCGTGGAGTCCATTAATAAAAATGGTCGTCGTTTCAGTTTACCGTTATGACATTATTGTTACCCCAGTTGCACTTGTCACGACTTTCCGTGCCAATTGTTTGCTAGTTTAAAAATACAATTAAAAACTTAAATAGTGCAGCTGACAGCGGTAACGTTTTATTCCTCTTACGATAAGGGACGGGGAGGCGGATGGGACGGCGAGGCGGATGGGACGGGGTGAAAGGTCCAATTGGCCACTGTTGCGTTGTATCCCGTGGCACAATTCACCAGAGCAATCGTAATCACATTTTGCAATGGCAACTGTATCGGCATTCACATCCGCAGCCACATTTTCATTCATTATGCAACAGAGTGCAGCAAATTGAATTTCTGCGGCCAGACAACTGGACGGTGTGGCGAGACGACCCCACCCAAGCGGTGGGTTGGATATGGGAGCAGTGTTTAAAATATAAAGGTGTTGATGGACTGCGACATGGTTGCACAAATTGCATATTGCAACGGACATAGACACGAATTTGGCCACATGCCAAAATGCAGCTGCAGCCACATGACGTTGCAGCTAATTAAACGCGCAAATTGCATGAAAGCTAAAAAGCGAGAATTCAAATGGTTACCAAAAACTGTCAAAATGACCAAGTCAGCATGAGGCAGCTGGCAACAAACCTCAATTACTGAACTGTGAGGCTTGGCACTGGCTATGCCATGAGAACCTTAACAATAGTCAGAGAATATTACAGGAAGTGATTTGATTCACACGAATATGAGAGCACCTAAGCAAACTTCACGGAACTCAGGAATAACTCCAAAAGATATGTATAAAACAGGGCGTCATACCAAAATTAGATTTGGAACCGTATGTTTACCGATTAAATCGGAATCAGACCTAAATGTCCCAAAACGTCCGTATCGAAACTGAAAACTATAGTTTCTCAGATACATTTTTGATCCGTAAGCTGAAATCGGGTTTTCAACTATGAATGTGGCATTTATAAAGACATCAAACTATGATTAAAAAACCCTGGTTTTTCTGCGTTGTGCGACTGTATATTTGTTTTGTGGCTCACGGAGTCGCCGTAGCTCACAGTCATGGCGGCAATCCTTAAAAAAATTGGCATTTGTCGGCTTACGATATCAAAGGACTGTCCGCTTACGAAATAAAGGATCCTCGTCCGCCCATTTCGATAGCGCACAATGCAGGCGCACCCAGGGTCCGCGGCTTAGGCTTCGACTTTAGTGGTGGTGACGCGGTTAGCATCCAAAATGTTTATTTTTTCGGCGAATGAATTCTGGTTGGCACCGAACATGGTACAATTTTTCAACTTCTAACGCATGAACTGTACACGGTGAACAATTCTATATAGCTTATCAATGACCATGTCTATCAAACATCCCGCTGCTCGCTTTGGCGTTTATCAATAAACACTTTAGTCAAACACCCCAGCACTCAACGCCAAAGCCCATGTCCCAGAACGCTCATATTTATTTTACTGACCTGGTTTTTAGGTATCGGTTGAGCTTTGACAAAGTTATGGCTTTGCAAAATTAGGATCCGTCCCTAAAGGCAATTTCTGCGGGTTTAGCTTAAACGTCAATTTCGAGCCACAATTGCGTTTCCAATTTTGCACGTTTTAATTATTTTGACTTTAACATATCGTGAATATAGAGGAGCTAAGTCTATATAGAAGTAAGCCTGTCCATCTATCCGTTCCTAAATCTGCATCATCAAATCATAAGCAAGCTAAAACTGATATATTTGTTTACTTGAGATATTCTATACTCAGTCGACTAACTATAAAGGAAGAAGGATTAAACAATGGATACAAATCGAAGATCGAAAATGTTTTCCAAGTTGTCAATAATAATCTGCCAAGCTAGTTAAAGTTAACAGTACCAAATTTAATATATTTACATTTAGGAAGGCATTTTCCTTAATAGATTGATTATAATATGGCATTTAACGTGCTTCATCTCGCAAACAACGACTCACTCTGGTTATATTCAATTCAAATTGAAATTCAATTGGAGCAGCAACTGATACAAAATTGAATATAGACAGACAGCCGAAACCCGAACGTGGTTACAAATTAGAGCGCAAGCGGATGCGGTCTGGTGGATGTGGAAAGCGAATACGGATACGGATACGAAATGGAAACCAGACCAAAGGCGGCAATGGGTCTTTTTTTTTTAGTTTTTTTTTTTGCTACGGCGTTGTCTGCCTTTAACTGGCCTCCAAGGAGCAGCTCGAATTAGACTGAAAAATAATTGCAGCTGACGCTTATTTCAATTAAGTTCGGCTCTCAAAATGGCCCCGTCACGTAGAACCACCATCATCACCACCACCACCAACACCATCAACACCATCAACACCAGCTGCAGCAGCAACACGCCATTATGCGGGCAGTCGCTCTGGTTCTTTCTCAAACCCCTCGCTAGTTGTTGCTAATTATTGCTTCGCTGCGCTTTCGACCAACTGAAAGCACACAGTGGACCCAGCTGCCGGACGCCCTGACTCTCCAATCTTTTAAACTCCCAGTCTCATAGCTACCCGAAACGATTGTAGTGCAATTTAACAGATGCAACGGCAACAACTGCGCCCAAGGGATGCATTTTGTTGGCTGTTGTTGCAGCTGCTCCTACTGCTGTTGTTGCTGCTGTTGCTGCTGCTGTTGCTGCTGCGGTTGCTGCTGCGGTTGCTGCTGCGGTTGCTGCTGCTGCCTAGCTAAACAGTTAACTTGACGCTTTGTTTGACGTTGAATCGCAGCGGGGTGTGTCTGGCTGTCATCTGTGGTACACAATAAGAGTTTTTGTTTACCTGCTACGCAGCGCTTGCCTTGGCCATAAATCGCTACAATTTGCCGCTGCTGCTGCCACATTATCCAGCATATATCAACTAGCATCAAATTTTCTTGCAACATTGCCACAAATCACTCATTTGCTCCGTTCGGACATTCGGACTTCATTTCAGCGCCATTAGCTGGCCCATAACTCATACCATCATTATGTGGCTGAGTGGGAATATTGGGTGTGGATGGGGGTTGTCAAGCAACTTGGATAATTGAATTAGGACTTTCGTCGTCCATTGCATACTTTTTGGAGTTCTCCTCTTGTCTGTTGTTGTTGTCGTTCTGCTTGTTCTTGTTAGGCATTCACTTGAATTCCTTGGGCCAAAGTGTTCATTGCCCTTGGCCACTTCGAGTTGCCTCTCGTTGTCCACTTGCAGCTAATTAAAGCTAATCGTGTTGTCGAGTTGAGTCCCAATGTAAGTGCCATACACTGCTAGAAAAATCATTGCCTGCCCATGCCGTGCAATACTTTGGTGTCTCAGCTTTATTATTTGAATACGGCTTAGCAAAAGTTGTTGTTTTTTTCCGAATTCATGTTATTTTGGAAATACCTATGCGAAATGGGAAAGTGGGCGCCAAATAATTCGCCACTTCAACTGGTTTTATTTCAGTGTAGTTGCGTTTTCTCTGAACATTCTCGAAGGTTCGGCTAACAAGCAGACATCAGTGGCGGGCCATGAAGTGGTGGTAGGAGGCCGTTTTATTTTTTTTGCATTGTGCAAACATGGTCGATTTGTTGAAAACAAACCTCCCCCCCTTCTCCCCTCCTCCTTCCTTACATAATGGCGGCGAGCCCAAGAGGCGAACCTAAAACCGAAGCACGAAACCGAAACCCGACACCCGAGCATGTTGGCATTGCGTTAGCAACAACATTTTACGGCGAATTCGAAAAAGCTTTGCAGTATTTGCAAGTACTGTGGGTGGGTTGCGTAGCTAGTTGCTGGGAGGGGGTCTAAGTCAAGTCGGGGGCACTTCCGTTATTTGCACGCGCCTTCAGTTCAGTTGAGGACGCAACGCGTGGCATCGTTCTAGCTTGGTGTTGGCAACTACTGGTGGCAAAGTCAGCAAGTTGGTACCATTTACTACTACGTTGTGCTTAACACTTTCCGCTTGCAAGTCGCATCCGCAGACGCAGCAGCAGCAGCAGCCGCAGCAGCAGCCGCAGCCGCAGTTCAGTCCCTAGCTGCTGCTCTTGTTGCTGCTCCTGCTGCCGCATGTTGTAAAGTTGTGCGCCTTGCTGATGTATGCTCATATAACTTTGCCACTAACGAGACTCATGAGCTGCATAATAATGAGACAGTTGCTTGGCGGATCGCTGACTTAGTCCGCAAATAGGCGCCAACGGTTGCTGTAATCACTGAGCTTCCCCAGCGACCCAAAAATAGCCTCCCACACCTCCCCGCGCCACCCCCACTCCTTCTCTCACACTTTTTTTTATCGTAATCCTTATTCCACAAAGTTGTTGCCTATAGAACATTTACCGATACATATCTGTAATATGCACATATATATGTATATATATGTACATTCAGGGCCATCAATCAGGCAGGCTGCGCAAATGGAGCCACCGGATGGATAGCTTCGTGGCCCGCCAATGAATTCAATACGATTAATTTAGCAACTGATTTGCCGTTGACGAATAACAATGCAACATAATGTGGCACAATTATTCATTTCATCGGCAAAAAGTTAGCAGACTGTGGCTCCAAAGCCACTTGATTGCTCTCCTGCATGCGAATGAGATTCGTAATATACCAATCCCCTTCCTCCTCCCCTTCGCTCTTCGCCCTTCGCCCAACACCCAACCTCCAACCGCCCAGGGCAGTCAACCACTGATGAGTTTGATTATGCGCTTCCCTAGTGCTTGTGGCACGCCCAGATGGTTTCCTATCCATCTAGCCATCTTGTTATCCATCAGATACATTGACAAACGCTATTGGGGTTCGAGTTCGTCTCTTAGAACTTTGATTGAAAACTTTGTTGCAACTCTAAATTGAAGGCGTTTATCATTAACGGACTGGAGTCGGCAAATGTTGGCTTAAGTTGGCAAAAGGAGACAGATGGACATGGTTATGTTGACTTGGCGGTTGATGCTGTTGTGGGGTTGAAGGCGTCTCCTTCAATGTAATTTAACCTCCGCAACAAAATCAGAATTTCCTCTGCAAGGGTATACAAATAACAGCAAAAGATAAGTAATTAAAAATGCAAACTTTCATCAAAGTACTTTTTCTTTTCCACTATAATTGTCTTTCAGTTCAAGTTTTTTCTTACAAAATTTCCTTGCATTTTTATGCTTTGAAAACTAACCTCGGTGGTCAACACCAAACCAACTAAAGCCCCCTTCGCAAGAAGGCTTTTGGCTAGTTGTCATCACCTGTTGTCTTCTAGACCCATTAAACTTGTAACTTTCGCCACAGCTAACTAGCTGTCACACAAATATATCCAATTTCTGTAGATTATTATTTGGGTATATGTTTGTATGTATGTTATCTGCACAGAACTTCTCGGAAATGATGTTAAGAAGTTGACGTCTTCTGCTTTGGCCAACAATTCGTTTGTGCCCATTTTCTTGGCCGGTTGTCTTTTCAATTACTGAAAAAAAACTTTGCAAGGAAACTTACTCACAGCACCAGACTACACTACCAAGACCCGCTTCCACCCCACCAATAGCGCATAAAACTGACTTCTGTGCCCCCTTGGCCCATTGCGTTACAAGTGCAAATTAGTCGAGAGTGCCAACAAATTTAACGAGCAAATTTACACTCGAGCAGCGGCCACCAACGGAATTCACTTTGAAAGCCGACTTGCAAAAGGCGCGAGCAGCGGTCAGCGGTACGGCACGGTCCGGTTCTCGGTCTAGCAGCATTTCCCTCTATACCCCCCCTCCCCCCTCTTCATTTTGCTTGTCATCCTTGTTGGTGTTCTTCCTGCTGTTCCACAAGCCGTTTGCCAGATCAAAATGGGACTTTAGGAGCGCCAGCCAGTTGTAAATTTTGTGTTTGTGCTTCCGGGGTCCGAACCAGTGGCAGTTACTCTCTGTGTATTTGCGTGCTTGTGTGTGTGTGTGTGTGTGTGTGTGTGTGTGTGTGTGTGTGTGTGTGTGTGTGTGTGTGTGTGTGTGTGTGTGTGTGTGTGTGTGTGTGTGTGTGTGTGTTGGTGTGCCTGTTTTAATTTGGGGAACATAGCAAAGCAATTGCTCAAAAAGAAAATAAAAAATCCAGTGAATGCTGGAACCTTCTTGCCTCGACTGCGACTCCTTGTGCCTTATTATGGAATTGTGTCTGCTGCTGGGGCTTCAGCGTTTGAGGCATCGGGGACGTTGTGAACTTTACAGTGAGGTCTGCTGTGTGCGTATCACTGCAAACAGTTTGTCTCACTATACCGCGCCCCCAATCAGACTGTGGCACGCCCACAGCCCACGCCGCTTAGCATCGCAGCATCTTTTGCGAACATTTTCTTTAAATGTCGCTTGGCCTCGACCGTGCTTTGTAGATTTTCTTGCCAGATTCTTGTACGGGTATGCCTAGGCGGAACCGTGTGTGTTTGTCATGCTCAAATTGAATCAAGAATTGGTTCCAGACAAGTCGACCGGTCACCGGGGTTAGGGATGGGCACGTGTCTATGGTTCCTGACTGAACAACTCAGTTGGCACGAATCCAATGTATTATTTATGCATGTTTTTTCTGTTTTTGGCTTTCAATTAAATTGTTTCTATTTAACTCAAATATTACTTTGAGCGATCAATTCTTACGGAAAAGAAAATTATTCATTTTTTGTATAGATTGTCGTGCTTAAAATTCGCTAAGCATCCATCACTAATTGGGACTGCGGCGCCCTGTGAGGCCATCTTTGACTTTTGACCCATTCCAGTGTGTAGGTAGGTCGTCAGCGTCAGCTTAGGGGGAGAAGGAGAATGAGCAAGTAGCTCTCAGTGTGGGCCTGTCTGCGAGTCTGAGTGTGGGTGGGTGTGTGGATCTGGGACCGTGTCTGGGGTGCTATTTCTGTTGCCGGCCAGCTGTGAACCCATGTCAACTTTAATTGAATTTGATAGAACAAATATTTAGCAGCATTGCGCACCATTTACACGCAGCACACTTAGGAGACAGCACCAAATCCCCTTACATCTTCACCTTAACACACCCCACACCCAAAACCCACCACCCAACACCCACCATACCACCTATCCTACCCTACCCATGCTTGCAAACTCCGATGGCCAAAAGGAAAAACATCAAAAGATGGGAGACACCTCTTATTAGAACCATAACATTGAACTGCTATATCATAATTAAAGTAAATTTATTTGTACTTTTAGCACTGAGCGAAGTTTTCGTTATTCCGTATTCCATATGGAATCTCTTTCGCTCTATTGAATTAATTTCCCGTCATATTTTTCTTCTTTTTTTTTTGTGGGCATGGTTCTTTATATTTTTATGTGTTGAATGCATAAGTATTGTATTGTAATTATAACATTCAAAGACATATTGTTGTATTCTTAGATCCAGATCAACTGTAATACAAATTGTATGGCACCTTCACTTTCGTTGTTTGTTTTTTTTTACTAAATAAACATATTTATTCGTACAATTCTGTGTAGACTAGCCAGATTTATTCTTGATTCAAATTTCAACTTCAAACTTAGCCCTATATTCATGTAATGTAACTATTTGATGTTAACGTTTTCCACTTGAAATAGGACAATACAAAGGACATAACAAGGATATGAATATGAACATGTTTCAATATATACAAAAGCATCTGGTAGCAAGTAGAGGTTTATTGCATTACTTCCCGCTCTACCTCAAATACCAATGATAAATGCGAACCCGAACTATGTTAAAATAATCAGTGTCTGCACTTGCAGGCGAAGGCGAAGACAAAGGCATGTGGAAATGGCATGCATATGAGTAAATCAAAAGTGTTGTCTTCCTTCTCTACTGTTGTTTGGCTCTTGCATGTGGAGCTCCTCTGGTTTTCCATGCCGTTTGCTTTCGCTATTAAATTGCCAGCCACATTGCGCTCACTGGCAAGTATTTATTAAGTCATAAGCTTTAGGCAGCTCTAACAATAGCAACAGCAACAGCAACAGCAACACATTCTTGTACTCGACTCAAACTCACATTCACATTCACATTCACATTACACCAACTCAGTGAAATGAACGTAACTATGCGGCCTGTGGATCCACACGAAGCGTTTATCCTGCACAGACGACAGTGGGTCGTGCAGCGTATTTTGTGGATCAAATTGCAGCAGTGAACATGGAGAGAAACGGATTAAGCTAATTTCGAATGTTTGAATGGTAGCGCTTAAGCCAGGGAATCAGACCGGAATCGTTAACCGAAATTAAACGATTCAAATACAGAAACAGTGCCGGAAGCGGAAGCGATATCAGAAATTCGATGCCGTGTCTTAATCATTCCTTTTCAACACATACAATTGGTTTTGGTAACACTGTGCACGAGATGCACTTTACACCTGCGCCAATAAAATGGGCAAGGGGAAAAGTTGCAGCCACAGCGACATACACAACTGTGGCAAAAGAAAAGCACACATACCACAAAGTCAGTGTATCTGAACATGCACATATACATACATATATACATATATATATACATATATATATACATATATATATATATATATGTCTTCAGGCATGTGCGTCTCTGTATAAGTGTGCCCATTAAACCTTTATGGTGTTAACAATGAACACTGAACTTATGGCCGCAACGACTCCGTCTGCGCAAAAACACACGCACATTTGCAATAACATAAACGGATTCATATACATATACATTTACATACACAGATACATATATACATATGTGTGAATCTGTTGCGATGGCTGAATGCAAACTTTGCGAATCTTTACGTTTTGCTTATAGTTTTTTCTCGCTATGCATTTAAGGAGTATTTTCACGACTATGTTGAATTCAGCAGCAGCGGCAGCGGCAGCGGTAGCTGTGTGGCACGAGCCCGACCGCAGCGACGAAACCATATTTGCCACGCATCCCCGCCATTTAATTTGCATTGTCTAACCAAGCCAGCATTTCTGCTAAAATTGCTTCACATGTTGCACATACGCACACAAAGAATCACACACACAGGCACATAAGCACCCCCACAGACACACTAACAAATACAACTTCTTGTTATTCACTCATTTACAGTGATTATTTTTTTGTACTTCGATGATGACTCGAATTATTGCTCTCAAAACCTTAAGGAAGCCAAAACACAAAAAACTATTTCAGAAGAGAGTGCAAGCGGCGAGTTTAAGAACTGTTGATTTTTTATGATGTTGTAACATCAAAACACTTGGAAAAAGTTGAAATGCGTAAAATCATGAGTAACTCACCTTATTATTCAGAAAGTATATTTCCAAAACGGAGGATTGTGTCATTATAAAAAACAGTTTTCTAAAATGTAGAAAAGTTTGTTTAATTTAAAGTGTTTGCTTTTTTCTATATTTGAAACCCTTCTAATTTGAAAAATTTGTTGTTCATATTAGATTCATATTAGAGCGATTTTTCAAAATTCAGATCGATTTTTGTCCTGAAAGTATTACGTGGTGTGTAAACTTGGATGTTTTCCAATTTGATGCGACGACTTCTAAGTTAATCTGTTTTTGAATTTATTAAATTTATTTTTTATAAATAGTTAAATATATGTTTATATATATCTATAAACCCATATATATATATAAATATTATCAATATAATTTATATAATTTATGAGTATACCACTGCTGTGCCTTGATCACAGGGTATGCAAGACAAAAGCTCAGCATTCGCTAATTTAATTATGTGACCAAATTGCAGTGTCAGTTATTGTTTTGTTGTTGTTGCTTTGGCTGCATAAATCATTTGACGAGATTAGAGGGCCGACAGGGGCAGGAGAGCGGCATGAAAATCGCGATTCCAAGCCATTGACTTAAATTTGTCGACTGCCTTCAGCTTGCCCAAAGCCCTCAATCCCAACACCCAACCATCCAACCACCCAGCCACCCACCGCCCAACCGCTAAGCTGAGCTGCGTTGTGGACATTAAATGATAGACAGTGCGCGAAGACAGGAAAGGGATGCGAACAATGGCAGTGGCAATGGCATGGAGTCGGGCGTCTAGACTGCCTGCCAAGCTAATAAACTTCCAAATTTCCGACAGCAGCTTAAGCGGCATTAATGACGCGTTGGCGTCCAAATGATTTATTAACAGTCAGCAGATTTCCTTGATGAAGCCGTATTGTGCCCCTACATGAGCAATCTTGTCAAACGACATTAAGATTGCATCCAAGATTGGGCATATCCAAGGCCAAGCACCGTAACTGGTATATGCCTTATTATGTCAGCAACTTGGGCTGCGAACCAAATTATTATCAGAGCTGTGTAATTGTACAAAAATACTTTATTCGGATATGTTGGTAAACACAAAACTTGGTCATCTAACACGTCAGGTTTTGAACTGTTTGTATATCAAATAAATGATGTATATTCGGAAATGGTCGATTGCGACTGCAGGAAATTTGAGGATACTTTCAAAATTTTATTAAGTCTTCAAATTGAGGAACTAGTTGGCATTGATGTTGCTGATCAAGCAACAGAGGCGTCTCATTTGTACCAAAACGAAAATACTTTTTATAAGGGTATAAGCAAATATGCCTTACAAAAATCTAGCAAAAGCAATTATGATAAATTTGGGATTTTGATTTGATTGCACATCAAAAAACTTAGAAAAAGTTTTTGAAAGTGTGTCAAAACCATTTACTTGCCATTTACCTTGATTGTAAGTATTTACCTATTAGATTTGAGCTGTGATATAAAGATAGACTTTAGAGATGTATTAAGTTGTGGAAAGCCATATTTCCCCCCTCAACCCAACAGTCACAACCTACGGCATTCCTATCAGGCACAACTGACGCAGCTGCGGAAATGCTAAAGGCAAATTTCAAAATTGTTCAAAGTAAGTTGCATTTGGATTTTAGAGATTTGTTGTGGCTGTTGCTGGTGCTGCAAAGTTTTTGGGCAAATGCAGCGCAAAATCGCTTAAGTAAACTTCCAAGTTGCCAGTCTGTTGGCAGATGACAACCAACATCCAGCAACCAACAGCCAGCAACTTGGCGACTTGTTTTCGTCCCCCATCAGTTGACCGGTATAAAAAGTCTCTGCCCCACTGCCAAATGCTGTCCCCATTCCCTTCGTAATTAAGATGCACGAAAGTTGGCAACATGATTTCCAAGTTGCAGCTCCCAGTATATTCGACCATTGCATTTCCCTCTACTTCCTGGCGCAACAAAAATCATTTTCCCAGCCCATCCACACGCCAATCAAAGTGTGAGTCATTTGCATTGTGGACATCATTTGGGAAATGCGTACGACGTCTATACAAGTGCCGCTTAAAATAATTAATCCAAATTGACTCAATGGCCACGTTACCAGTTGTAATCGTTAGTTGCAATTCCAACGTGATTATCCCCTTTATCCCTGGGCGCATACAGTGCAATTTCATTTAATTACGCAATATGAAGATTAATTGGTTTAACAACGCTTTCTTTAAAAAGACAGATATAAAATAAATAATCTCGATCTGCTTATGTTAAACGAGAGCTATAATTCAAAATTTTAAGTCTTTATATCATAGCCTCTATTATACCGCTATTAACGCTGATAATAAATATATATAAACTCAGGAAGAAATCGCCTGAATTAAAAAAAAATGTTCTTCTTCTTAGAAATAAGTTTTAGCCAACAATTTAACAGCCAGAGACTTTTTATAGACATATAATTTGCAAATGTGTCACGTAGTTGAGCTCACTCGACTTCAGAAATCTTACTTGATTATTCACTAAATTTTTGAAAACTTCACCTTAGACTTTAGATATAAAATCCTGTCATTATAAAGATACCACATACCGTTTTAGAAATACACCGAATAGTATCGAGATTTTCTAAATTACATTTTGTTGTAAGTGCACTTTTGCCCAACTTCATGATACATGTGTATGTGGATTGAGTATCGATTATCTTAATTACCTTCCGCAATGCGTTGCATACATAACAAATTCGTAATATCAACTGCAACAGCATCAGTCGAATGTGTCATGTGTCAGATAAACGAGCAAACTGACAAATTGACAAACTTTCAGTTCCGACCACAGAGCGGGAAAGGTAAATCGACAGAGATAGAAAGAGAGCGATAGAGAGAGAGAGAGAGAGAGAGAGAGAGAGAGAGAGATTGATATAGTGTCAGTGAGTGGGTGCGTGGGTGAGACACACACTTACCAATTAGGCACTGTCAAATTGTTAGTCGACTGAAAAGTGGAGCAGTGTCCTCTTTGGGGCCAAGGCTATATTTCAATTGCAGCCCCAACTCAATCTTTTTCCCTTTTGCTATTTGGCCTTCTCCGAACACTCTTTGTCATTTTTGTGTGTTGGCCCGTGCTGCCAGCAGCCAATTAGTTATGGCAGGCGTGGCATCCTTTGACTTTGTGCTACAAAAGTTAATTTTCCAATCACATCACTTTTGGCATACAACGCAAAACCAAAGCCATTCACTTCAAATTTAAATTTTTGGCTATTACTTTTTTTTTTATTATATTTATTTTTTCATTTTTGTTGAATTACAAAAATGCTGGACGAAACAGCAACGCCGAGCCTCGAGCAGAGCGGACTGCGAGGAACCTTTAATTTTGTGAATGCCAAACGGTAAGAGCTGGAGCTTCTGTATACCATGTGGGATTCCATATGATTTGGCATATGGCTTATTTCTAAGATAAGAAAGACTTCTCTTGTATAACAATGTTTATCACATATTTGTAAATAGCAATGCTGAGCTGCTGGCCAATGGCTTTAGGGCACCATTGGCTGTGCGCACTGGCACCTCCATTGTGGGCATTATATTCAATGATGGCGTTATACTGGGCGCCGATACACGTGCCACCGAGGGACCGCTTGTTTCCGACAAGAACTGCTCGAAGATACATCGACTGCAGGAGCACATCTTGTAGGTACACTCGTCCAGTAATTTTGAATACAAGCCTTGAGTCACTTAATAATCTAAGCCACAACCGATAGCTGTTGTGGCGCCGGCACTGCTGCTGATACCGAGCAAATGACGCTGGTGACCTCCGCGGAACTGGATCTGCAGGAACTGAATACAAATCGCCAGGTGCCGGTGATCTGTGCCAGCATGCTGCTGCGCCGCACGCTCTTCCGCTACCAGGGACACATAAGCGCCGCCTTGGTGATGGGTGGCGTGGACAAGTATGGGTCGCACATCAATTGCATCCATCCGTGCGGCTCGATTGATAAAATACCGTATGCGGCCATGGGCTCGGGCACACTGGCCGCCATGTCTGTGCTGGAGCACGGCTGGCAGCCGACACTCGATCTGGAGCAGGGCAAGCAGCTGGTGCGCGAGGCCATCACAGCTGGCGTACTCAACGATCTTGGCTCCGGCTCCAACATTGATCTGTGCGTGATAACGCACAACGGGGCCGAGCACCTGCGCACCGAGACCATTGCCAGTGAACGGGGCGAGCGGCTGGCCAAGTACGCCATCCTGCCTAATACAACTATGGTGAAGAGCATTTCCGTGCAGGATATTCACATCGTCCAGGAGCGCATGTATCGTCCTTCCATTTCCTCGTTCCCTACTACATCACAGCAGTCTCGCTTAGACTCGTCAATGGGCTCAGATGAACATACGCCGGATACTTAACAAGTCCCTTCTATTTTTGTATCCATAGACGGTATTAGATATCTCTCATTCCATATAACAATTCAGAAGTTGGCACATTTTGTTAATTATTTCGAAGCTGTACGCGTATTTTTCAAAATTATAGCTGTGCTCTTCCTAAACTATATCCTAAATTTGACATAGAAAATTAAGTCTTATTTACACTCTGTATATTAAAAAGGCAGCCAGTAAAATTATCATACATACTCGAGTGAGTCTAAGCTGATTTTTCAATCCGGTTTGGTTTGAATACCCAGGACGTGTATGCCTTATGAGAGGTAAGTACTTCTGCTCAGTGGGCAAATGAATGGCAAAAAATGTGCGCAACTGTTAGTTCCGTTTTTTTATGGCTTCCTTCCAATTAAATTGTGTTCGCACACCAGTCAGACCATTTGTGCTAAGCTTTGAGACTAAGTTTTGACCAATGGATTCTGAACAGGAGAAGATAATAAAAAAAAAGCTGGGGGCGTTTGACAAATTTAATTACGTTCATGTCTGCTGCATGTCTTTGGCACCTTCGCTGCTTGCACCCACTGCTGATGCATCGAGCTGATGCCACAACTTTTTACTGGTCCCTCAGAAATTAAACAAAAAACCGTTTCAAACTCTGTCCACATTTGTCCCGACTGCCATACACATAAATAATTAGATGCAGTAGTCGCTTACAAATCACAAACGGAGCTAATAATTTTTTTATATTAACTCTAATTCATAGGATTGAATTTCAAGTAATTTTCGTCACAATAAAAATATATCAACTACTATTGTTTAAATACAACGTACTATCCTAGTTTTAATGTAAATGAAGAAATTCGTGGGAAATCAAAATGCCAATGATAAGATTTAAGTTCACTTTTGCGAAGGAATACTGTATGTGTGCTGCGCTTCTGGAAATTTGCTGTCATGTAGAAGTCAATTTTCCAATATATATAATACACTAAATTGGGACTCAACTTGATTCTTGCTGCACGCATGGGAGCAGGTGACTCGAGTTGTCTCGAATTAATTGAATCGTGGTGTGGGTAAGTCTGGATGTAGGTCTACACAGTTATGCTCTGGCCAACCGTCTGGCCTGCTCCTGCCAGGGCCTTTGGCGCTGCAACTTTTCCTGCCTCGGTTCCTGCCACTGTTTCTGACTCTGCCTTTTGCCTCTTATAATGTCTTCGCTGCAGGCAAAACGCGTCGAGTGCAATTTAATTCAAATCGTGCGTTGCCAAGGGCACCGGTTACGGTTACGTTGCCGACGACATTCATATCCTCCGCAAACACACCCACACTCACGCTCTTACCCATACACACATTCACATTCACATTCCACATCCACATCCACAACCATATCTTTGCTCATGTCCACAAGCTCGCACCCACACAGGCGACTGTCGGGGCCAGTGGGTGTGGGCACACATATATTTGAGTAACAGCCAGACCAAGATAAGGTCACAGAGGGGTATCGGGCAGTCGGGCAGACGGGTAGGATGAGGTTGTTACTCCCCGAAGGCACTTGGAGCTGCCATTTTACATTCAGTTGTTTATGGACACAAATCCTTAAAGTCGTCGCATGCAAACAACGCAACGGCCAGTAACATCCTTCGATCCCTGCTCAGCCTCAGCATCAGCTACAGCTACTACTACTATTACTACAACGGCTGCATTACTTATGTGCCGTTCGGGAAATGGAATCAAAGGGCATACTGTGAAAAAGGCAAGGGAACAAACAGCGAATCCGACGAAATTTGTCGCTCAAGTCGAGGAAATACGCCGCCGGATATTGACAGGCCGGCAATAAAAACGACAAAAGGCGACAACAGCGACACCAACGGCAGACAAAAGGACACCCAACCGCATTTTTTATTTATATGTGTGCATACACAAATGTACATATCCAATATATACATAGATATATATATATATATGTGTGTTTGTGATATGGAACATATGCATATATGGACGTGTCCTGTTTTTACTCGTAACACACAAATGCGTATTGAACACGAGTCGACACGATACAAGCCAACCGAACACGAATTGACTCTAAATAAAACGTCTTCAAAATATTATAATTGAAAATCTGTTTCTTTTTCTGAATTCAACAACCCGGCAGTGAACGATGAAAACTATGAAAAGGAAGGTAAGAAAAAGTGTTTGGCTTTGGTATTGTAATAAGACATTAGTACGCTTGTCAATAATTCAACAACCATCTTTAACAAGCACCCAAAACACACAAACTGCGACATTTGAAAACTGTGATAAGTTTTCCGGGTTTCCTGTTCATTTCAGTTTAGTTAAGAACTTTAACATATTGCAGTGCATGGAAGCAAGAACTATGTTAGTCAGTTCAGTTGCCGGCCGGATACCAGTTACCAGATACAGTGTGTCAACAATAAACACAACGACTCAGTTAATTGGATTTGGTTTGAATTTAGATTCGTGTATGTGTTTTGCATAGTTTAGTTACTGCCACTGTCAAAGTTATCCGAATGAATAGCAACCGATTAAGCTAAAAAATAAATTATTAATTTTTGAAATTATATTACTCGCACCACTGTGGCACGCATTAAAATTTTGTGCACACCATTTGCCGCAGTCGTGTGGATGATTTGGATGAGGCTCATGTTTGTCATGGACCCTGGACGCAGAAACAGAGCACGTGATCTGGCATACGGACAAATGAGGGGATGGACGTCAGGATGAACGTCAGCAAGGGATGAGCCCGGACATACAAATGTAAATACTTCTATGTGTAAAAACGAGATGTGCTTTAACAATTTATGTAAAACAAAATTCTTTCTGATTACGCACTTAACTAGTTTTCTTTGTATTTATACTTTGTTAATTCGTTTCTTCTTTGTCGAGCATTCTTAAACGTTTTACTGACTACATTGCTGAAGAAAATTAGCTTTGTAAAAGTAAAAGAGAAGTTCTCAGGTTAAGCCCAGTGTGTACTTGGACAGATCTAGTAATCTATGCATACTTATCTACATCCATGAGATATTTATATTGTGTAGCGCACGCCCAGCAAGTTTCAGGCTAAGTAAATGGTTTGCTGTGTGAAAGAGCACAAAACTAATGTGGGAGCTGTATTTGCTTAGTATATGCTTCAGCTATGGCTAGTTGGTCGTTCTGTTTGAAATTGTATAACTGTAGCAAGTTTTTCGTTAAGCACCACGTCCAGTCGGGAGCGGAAGGGTTGCCTCATTTTGTTGCCTTTTCTCGAGCCACTTGCTTGTCTTTAGTGAACAGAAAAAGTTGTCACTACGACAATGGAGCACGCGTAACAGCATCAGCAGTAGCAGGAGCAACAGGAGCAACAGGAGCAGCAGTATACTGAGAAAAAAACAACAAATTCTTTTCTTCTTCTTTTTGAAATAACTTAATAACCTAACTTAAATATAAGAAGAAAGAGACTTGCCCCAAACCTTGTTTTTTTTTTTCTTTTTTAATATTTTCCATTATTCAGAAACTAATTTTAAAAAAAGTAGAAAAGAAGTTGACAAGCATTTTTTTTTTTCAAGTTATGTTATATGAGTTTATAAACTATGTTGTATCTTTTAAGATACTTATGTTATAATATAAAAAACAAAAAAGCTTATTTTAGTTTAGTCGAAAAACTAGACATATTTTCTTGCTAAAATTAGAAAAATTTACCCTGACATTAAGAAAAGAAAAACACTGTTTCTTAGAAATGTAATTTCTGAATAATAAGGTCAGGTTGGCGCCCAAAATATGGCGAATTCTCAAAATTCTCGGCGATTTTTTTTCTGAGTGTATAGTTACAGAAGCAACCGCACAAGATATCGCCTTGGGCTCCTAGGATGCGCGTCATGTGATGCGGGCCACGTATGATGACGTGCTTCACAGCTTAAACAGCACGCGGCCATCTATACGACTGTTGTCTTGATTGTCCTGTTGCGGACTCCAGCACACAGTGTGTAATGATAAAACCGAGAACAGGGCGTCGGTTCATTATCGACAACACTTGCGCCTAATTAGCGTCAAGCAATGAATAATTGGCGGTTATCTTGGCTAGAATTAACGGTAACTGCAGCTGTGCCACACAGTTATGCAACCACAACCAACAGTGAACCATGCAACCATTCAACCAGTGAACCAATCAGCCCGCCACATTGCCAAACGCATCGGCATGATTCGAAATTCAAATCGTGTGCGGTCAGTTTTCAGCTGATGTTGTGGGTCGCTTGCATTGTGGTGCTCACTTTATCAGTGCGGTGGAGTTCTGTGTCCAGCTGCTCTGCATTGTGCTGGTGGGTTCTGCTTGCCTTTTTGCTCTCAGCAGCAGCAGCAGCAACAGCAACAGCAACAGCAACAGAGAGAAGGGCGTACCCAGCTTTTCGAAAGGCAGGCGACGAGCTTTTTTTTTATAATTTTGTTTGAAATTATAATCTGTACCACTTTTTATCTATGCAAAGTTGAGATCTAGTGGGGACGCCCTCCCTCCTTACCACCCTCTGCTTACGCCCTGGGCCAAAAATATACCGTATGGTAACTAACGTATATTATATAACAATACTTGCTTTTCTACTTCAATAAAACCAGCAGCTCATGGATTTTGCTGGCTGCTTTTAAGTGCACTAGCCAAGTTAAGCTCCCTATTTTTAATTTAAAAAAAAAATCCGACATTGGTTTTATTTAAGGTACTTAACAACACTCAAAATTAATTTCACCATGCCAGAGTTTTTCTTGATTAAACAAGATTAAATTTTGTATTCTCTCAATGCTGTTCTGTACGAACGCAACTCTTATCGAAATCCTTAAAGCTTCAACTTCGAGCTTGGGACACATACTAATCTGTAACCGTGTCAAACAAAGTGAAATATTGACGTGCTACGTCCACTAGGAGGATAGCACATCGATAAAGTCGATAATCGCAAATCGATAAAATCACATATCTCTAACAATTTTAAGGTTACGGTCACCAAAAAAACGTAAATGGCTTGGGCTAGGGCCATAAAATTTGGAAGGTTTTGTTTATGATATCAGAGTATTCAGCGTTCAACTACTCCTGACTGCAACGTTCTCACTTGATTTTTTCCAATATGCAAAGATATATTTAATTAAATGTTAATCTTCAGTTGACCATTAAGAAGTCAATTGACTTATACAATTTTTCAATAAAGAATTAAAGTTTAAATTTTTGCAATTAGTTAAATTAGAAAAGCAAACAAATATATGTGTCTTAATAACGAGTCAATTATTTGCATCAAAGATAATACAACGAGCCTTAAATTTCTTATTGATTTACATGAAAATTATAATAAATAATAAGTTAAGACGCGCATTGAGAATAAGTATACAAGAAATTTATAGTTTTTTTCAGTTACACAAGTGAGTTTTTCAAGTGTGGCACAGATGTTGATATTGTAGCCCAGAATTCATTCTACAAGCCACTTAGATTGCATATATGCTCAGATGACAGTGATCATAATAAGAGCATTTTAACACATTCAAACACCTACACGTCAGTAGCTGGTATTAAGCAGACTTGTTTGTATTACCTATAACTCATTTAATTCTAGATCTCTCTAAGAAAAAAAAAAAAATTGTATTATCATTTATAAGAGTTCCTTTTTGAGCTATAAAATATTTAAAAAACAAAACCGTAGACGGGAGTCAAACTGCCTATGTCTAAATTCAACTATTAATTTAACTATTATAATATTAACTGTGAACTCTATATATGGTTATCCGATGATGATGATTTTCTGCCCACACATGAGGAATAGTTCGTGTATTTTGTTCGGATAATTTGGCAAGTAATAACATTTTTCATCCATTAACTCATCTAAAGATCAATTGCTATCCGTACAATGTAGTGATGCGATCCAGCCAACTGCAACAAAAAGTCGAATATTTGCCGAAGAAATGTATATTAAATCGGTTAGTGATGCTGATCGGGAATGGAAACCTTTTATGGTGTCGAAGAAGTCTCCTTCAATAAACTACAGGACAAAATTATAATAATCCTCGGTTTGAAATGATTCCTAATATGTGTGCTGTTGGCACAGTGACACCACCTTCACATCCACCTCCACCCTCTGTCCTGCTGGCCAGCCACATGTGCCCCTTATTGAGTTCGGCAATAGACACGGTTCATTACTTAGTGTGATAATCAACGCATACCAAAAGGACGAGACGTATCAAAAGGAATGCAGCAATAGCTGGCGTATCCTAGCAACGATTTACCAGTTCATTCAATTGTGCTGCAGAACATGCTCAAATGTCCAAATAGACTGTCATAAATAATTAAATCTTTTAGAATTGATTAATCATTGAATACTCTTTAATATATATTTTGATTCAGCAATCTCTAAAATTGCAGCAGAGACCAGAATATTAAAATGAACAAAACAAAAGAGTAAAGTATTTTTTTTATATCAATCAAAACTGTTTCGAATATTTATTAAAGCACTTTAATTATCGATATTAATTTAGTATTTTTTGGGAATTTTTTATTACTTAAAATAGTTGCCGCGGTCACACTGATTAGATTAGAAGCATTTTGAGCATCGATCAGTACCACAAATCGTGCTCAATGAGTGCCCCTGCGATAAATGATGATATCGAGATTTGTGTGGCGACTACAGACGATGGCGACAGGCTCATGGACTTTCTGCACGTGCACTATTATCGGGAGGAGCCGCTGACCGCCGGCTGTGAGCCACCGGAGCCGGATGAGGCCGATGAGAAATTTCTGCTCTCCAATCTGCCGCATGGCAGTTGTTTGCTGGCGCTGCACAAGGGTCGCGTCGTGGCTGCCGCTGTGGCCGGTCCCAAGACTGCCGACGAGGCGGCGCATCTCTTCGAAGATGCCGCTCACTTGGCCGGCAGCAAATGGGGTCGCATTCTGGGCATTCTGGCAATCGCGGAACGCGATGCGAACGTCTTCAGGCGCTACAATATCGAAAGAGCACTGCATCTGCATGCTATTGGCGTCGATGGCCAGCTGCGCGGTCGTGCTCTGGGCGAGCGCATCATGAACGCCTTGGCCGCTCGGGGCAAAGAGCTGGGCTACCCGCTGCTCACCGTCGACTGCACAAGCGTCTACTCTATTCGTCTGATGAAACGCTTGGGTTACGATCTGGTCAACGCCTTGCGCTACGCGGATTACGTTGATGCGACGGGCAAACAGATCATTTGTCCACCTGCACCACACGAGGTCATGGAGACCTATGCGCTGCGTTTGTAGGGTTTGTTTGATCCTTGTTTCATGTAAATAGTGGCTCTGAATTTTATTTCTATTATTATTGTATTTTTTGTTGTATATTTTATACTTTTTCATTCTTTCGATTAAGTCAGATAACAAGTTCTAATCGTGGGTGCAATCGTCAGTAATTGTTGTCAACGGCTCGAACTGTTCTTACGTCTGATGTTATCTTTCCGAGAATGCATTTCTGCTTTTGTAAAATAAAATGAAGGCAATTTAAAAGTTAATCCTTTGTAACTCGTTTGTTCAAGCACAGAATAAGTGTTTATGCCAAAAATTCCATAATTATTGTGTAGAATTTTCAATACAGATTTCAGGGCAATTGCAGCTCACATTTAATTAGATTACATAATTATATATGCACACTTTCAGTGCAAATAGATGAGGGCAAAAACAGCTGTAATCCGAAAAGCGAACCACCATAAAGAAAAGGAAGTGGCAAAATGGCAACCGGAAATGACAAACGGGGAATACACGCAGTATTCGGCGACGGATTATGTCACAGTCAAAGTTTATGGGACGACCATTGTTCATTGAAACCTGTTTATAAGTGAAGCAAATGTTTAGGATGGCGACGGATTGGGCACGGCTCAAGGTCAAGCCTTGTCAAAAACAACAACAACAACAAATTCAAAAGCTAACTGAATATGTTTAAAAAACAACAACTAAAAATAAAGAAATACAACACAATAAAAACATTAAGCATTGAGTATGGTACTGAATGTGCGAGAGATAGATAGAGAGAGAGAGAAAGAGAGAGCGAGTGTGTCCTTGAACATTTGGTACCAAATGCATAGGCATCGCTGGAGCAAGCGGAAGGGCAGCAGCAACAGCAGCACCAAAGCTTAACACACACTTCAAGTGGGATGCGAGCCACAGTCACGTCCATTTTATAAACTTCATGGCAGGCACGTCAGGCCGTTTGTCCATATCTCGCTGTACGGCTCCTACTCGCTCCCACTCGCTGAGTGGTGCCAGCAGCTGTCTTGCTTGCGCTCGTCAATACGGTGGCAATGGCTGGCAAATTCGCTGCGAAAGTTGTGAATTCGCCGCATTTACCATTTGGCCGTTGCCAACAATGCTGCTGCTGCTGGTGCTGCTGCTGCCTCAGCCTGTCATTGCTGGTATTCATAAACAGCGCCCAACACTGTCGAAACGCCAGAACAATTCGTGCCGCGTGCGCGTTCGGTTCGTTCGCTTGAACAGTGACTCCTGTCGTTGCTGCTGCTGCTGTTGCTATTCAGCTTTGTTCGTTTAAACGTGCCGTTTTTTGTGGCGCCAGTTTTGTTGCTGTTTTTACTATCTGATTGTGTGTCTGTGTGTGTGTGTGTATGGCAGAGTGTGCATGTGTGTGTGTGTTTGTGTGTGTGTGTCTAGTGAAAGTAAACAACAAGGCGCCGGCACAAGAAACCCAGTCCAATGTGAAACTTACCAACGTTGCCAAAAAAATAAAATAAATAGAATAAAACACTTAGGAGCAGCGGCAACAGCAGCAAAACTCGAGATCGAAATTTATTCACACTTTTTGAAAGACTCACAATTTGCGTTGCGCGGCCGTTTATCAGAATTGTTTTTGTTTCTGTTTGTTTTTTGCAGTGTAAATCGTGGGCAATTCACAACATAAAGCGCCAGCCATAATATCTGAAACTCTAAAAGACATCCCCAACAAAAAACCACAAGCATAAAGTAAAAAAAAAAAGAAAGGAAAACGACATAAAGCAAACAACTAAAAATGCCGCGCGAGTTGCAACAAAGACGCAGCCGGCTTTTGATGCTACCGCTGTTGGGTCTCTGCCTCGCCAGCTTTGCTCTGCGCTGCGATGCGCGTGCGGTAAGTTTTTGAGACAGCATGAAATTACTCAGTGGCCGTCGCTGTGCTCCTTGGCCTAACTCCTTCCTTACATGCCACACATTCCACATGGCGCCATGCAGCCGACTCCACTTGGCTGTTGGCCACAATTTGCGCTGAATTCGCTTAGCGAAATCAAAGAACGTAGCCAAAAAATGCGATTACTTTGTTTTGAGCGACGACAACCAATGCAGCGCCAGTGCCAGCCAAAGCGTTTAAGGATGTCGCACAAAGCAGAATTGATAAATCAAGTGCTCTCTCGAGAAACACGTTTAAGTAAGAGCATTTAAAGTTGTAATAGTTGCATGTACAGCTCACGTTTACAGTTTATCTTCTTTTCCATATAAAGCAAATCTGTTTATATCATTTTGCTAACCTTGAGTAAGTATGTTAAAAGCTAAAAAAAAACTGAAAGCTTGAAAGAAAAATCTGAATTTGTGTGTGTGAGTAATTGAATTCCGTCAGATTGAATCTGTTTATTTTAAACGAAATTATATTTTAAATATATTTTACAGTACACGTTCAAAATGGTTTCAAAAATCATTAAAAATATGATTTTTAAAGTGAAAATATGAACCAGAGTATGGGTTATATATGGATAGGTTGGACATTATTTGCTATTGAGAGAACTGATGAGAAGTAATGCCGATAAGTGCCAAGATGCCTAAGCTTGATGTAATGGTTGACCATGGATCATTGATGTAAAAATAGGATAATTTATAACTTTGTACTTCATTAATGTACCAGTTATAACTTTAAAGTGGTAAACATTTGCATTCCTTCCTGAACTGCTCAGCAAGTCATTGGAGGGATCAACTTATTCCCACAAATTGTTGCAATAAACAGCTGCCTTGTTTTCAGGTACAGCTTCTTTTTACAAATTCTATGGCAATCCTACAGCAGTTTATCAGTCGATCTATCTCAGTAAATGGGCAGATTTAAGCGATACTTACAAAGCAGTCATCTGCTTTGTGGCACAGGCTTCACGGGGAGACGCCGGGCAACGCGGGGAGACGCAACTCTCTGCTTCTGGCAGAACTTTGAAATTCGAATTGCCCAATTTATATGCGCAAAGTTGAGCCTGCCACAGTGTGTGGCTGTGTTTGTGTTTGTATATTTTTGTGAGTAAATCAAAAACGTGAACTTTCGGCTAGTCAAGTCAAACGTGTTTTTTTTTTTTGTTTGCTGTTTTCTGTCGGGAAATGGGGCTTGGGGGAGACAGGCGACGTCATCGCCGCCATCGTCTGTCGTCTGTCCGGAAAGCCAAAGCAGTCCAACTGGCGACTTCTTTTGGTTGCGAGTCCTATCCCTTTGACCGGTCTGCCATCCACCAATCTCACTAACCAATTCCCTGCCACCCCACTAGCCACCCAGCTCTCCCTAGCTTACCAGTGCCATTTTTCTTTGGTTTGTTTTGCTGTTGTCGTTTGTTGTTGTTGTTGCTGTTTTTGCTGTTGTCCACCCGCCCGTAAGCGCGCTACGAAATGAATAATTTCAGGGAATTTACTAGAAAATTTTATTCATATAAATCACAAATTAAATAAGTTTTTACGATGTTGTTCAGCGGTTGTGCAAGCCACTACAAAACTTACTTGTGTTCCCATTCTCGTGTTGCCCTTACCCTGTACACAATAAATGCCCTTAAATGGGTATGCATCTTCTTCTTGCTTATCACTTTATGTGAGAGTGAAAGTCTTATTGATTACAAGTCTGTCGAAAGAATGGTAACAGGTTTTTCATTTTTTGTAGATTTACATTCGATTTTAGACAGAAATAATAGTTTGTAATGTAAAATCTACTTTCTGCATGGCTGATCGGAGAGTAGCTGAAAATACCCTTTATTAAATTGTACAGGCTGTTTGGAGGGTATCTGGTTGTTGAGCATACGTGCATAGTTCACAGTTCAGCTTGCTTTCAGAATTTCGTGAGTTGCCTTGCGGTGCCATTTTGTATGTTCTTCCCGCAACGTCCCGCACCGTCCTCTTTCCCTTGGTTTTGCTTGCCACACAGTGGTCGCCTAGCCTTTTGCCATTGCCATTTGCCCTTTTTTTATGGTCGTGTAATTTTTTGTTGGGCTTTTTATTTATGCTTATTATCGTGATTGCTTTTACCCGTAGCCGTAGCCAGAGCCAGATCCACAACCAAAGCCGGAGCCACAGTCATTGGCATAGCCATAGTCACCGCAGGAGCTGCCTTTTAAAGAGAGCCTTTTACGCACTTAGACCGTCTGGCGTGGTGCTGGTAGTGCGACTGTCGCTCGGCTGGTTTTGCTGGTCATTTTGGTTTTTGGTTGGCTGCTTTTAGCTTGACACAAAAGCCTGACAAAGACTGACCTGGCCTGGCCTGGTCGAGCGTAATGCATGCTGCCCTCGGTTGCAGCTAACTTAATAATGCAACAACGCACAGCATTTGATGCTGCCTCAGACGCTTTTGCCTCTCCCCTAGCCTTTACTCTGTTTTGGCATCCACCCTCGGTGGCATTTACGATTTACGATGTGGGTGCCGCAACTATATGCAAAGAAGGCCAGCACAAAAGAAAGAGAAAGACCAAGAAGAACAAAAAGTAAGAGAAAAAAATTGAAATATTGTTTTTGTGAAAGTTTTGCACATTGTCCCTGACCTTGAGCCAGCTGCAACTATATATTTCGCACATCAAATCATAATTTATGGCAGCATAGAGCAATCAAATTGTTACCCAACTCCCACCACCCCAATCCCCCCATCACAGCGCCTCTGCCCTTGCGACGGCATTTACCTTCCGGCGGAACGCAGTCGCCCACATAATTATCGCTTTGATTTATGGCAGCATTTTCGCAGCCAATTACTTGGCACCCAGCTCCAAAAATGAGAAAAAGAGAGAAAGACAGGAAGGGAAGGAGAGAGAGAGCGAGCAAGAGTGATAGGGCCAGAGCGCAAAGAACAAAAAACAGAAACGGAAACGGAAATCCCATGGCATGTGCTGCATGTGGCAGGCAATGCGCCACACATACCTCTACACACACACACATGCACACACACATGTATCGAGAGAGCAGGTCTTGATTGAGGCCATAATTTTGTTGCGTGCCATGCAAATTACCCTCATGGTTACAGTTACCTTCATATTCGAAATAGTTGACCTGCAACGTACAGTGCCTGCCACACTTATCCACTCCCAAACGAGTCAACTTTTACTATACTTTCACTCACTTCAATAACCAATGTTAGCTTATAAAAATTATGTGATATATTTCAAGATGATTCCAATTAAATGAATATGGCTGCTAAATTGCTGGCTGGCTTGCTTACCTTTTCCTTATAATTTAAATATGTCGTTTGCTAGCCCAGCTCGAGTTTTTTCTTACGTATTACTTAGCTTACACTATGCGGTTCTCACAGTATCAATCTTAACCAAGCAATAAGCAAGACATTTATAAGATGAATCTTTCAGAACATAAAATTAAATTTGTGTAGCATACTTTTTTGGGCGCAAAAATTGCACTCAACAAATGCCCAAAAAAGTGCTTTAAAAATATGCGAATACAAAACAAAATAATCAAAATGCATATCATCAACTTGAGCTCTGTTCACAAATGTATTTATATAATTGACGTATCTGTGGTGTGAGACTGTAAATGCATGCGATTTATTTTGATGGAAGCGTGGGTAAAGTACAATCGAGTTGACGATGTGAAGGATGCAGGACGCAATCGCATTTGCCATTTGCGAGCACCATTTGCTGGGTGGAGCATCTACTTTGTCTTTGTCCTCACTGGTGGTAATCAACTCAATTGCGCCTCGTCCTTGTCAGCTTTGACCCGATTCGCGACTGCACTCGCTGTTGCCTGGTTGCCTCCCCTTACTAACTTTCTCTGCCAACTTGCAACTTGCAACAAAGCTAACACACACATACACTTGCACACAGCCTCATGCTGAACCTTTTCTCTCTGCCCTTCGCTTTGGCTGGCAAGCCATTCCGTGGCGCCTTTTAGGACGCATCCTTTGTTCAACGCGCTGCACGCCTCGTTATGCACAAACAAAGCGTTTCACTTCAATTTAGCAGCAAATTATATGAGGCAGCTTGCAGCACTTGCAGCACTTGCAGCAAAAGCACAAACAGCGCCAGCATCAAGTACTTCACTTCAACCCTAAATGATTGATTGTTCTGGCGTTTTCAATAGTGTTAATCACACTTATAGTTTTTGTTTGCTTGGCAACTCTACTTTCATTTCGTCGACTTCCCTCGTCGTCTATCAAATCTACCTTAAATAAATTATATATTAAGTCATACCCAAATGATGAGTTTCTGTACTTTCATCTTTAATGATGCTTTGATAATATAATAAAATAAGATAAAAAGAACATTTAAGCTTATTAGCTTGTTTTCTTCAACCTCATTAATATTGCAGAGCTTGAAATTGTACAGATTATTATTGTTGTTTAAAGAACTACATCAAATACTTCAGGTAGAAGTCCTTAAGTTCATTTAATTTTATAAAACAAAACAATAATGCAAACAATATTTTCGGGTAACACAAATATTAGCCGAGATCAAATATAGTAAAACTAAAAATTAATAATTGGGCAAAATTGAAATTGATTTGGAATTTGAAGCATGCCGCCGGGGACATAGATCTAAGACAACACTGTACGTAAAATGTGATCGATTCGAATAGGGGGGTTTCTTGATTTAATATAGTTTTCTTCGGATACAACTTTTCAATATATTTCTGTGAAGTTAGGTTTATGTTGTATTGTAGTTTTCACTGAATGTGAGTTCAATTCCACTCATTTTTTCGCAGTGTTAAACATTACGAATATTGTATGTAAAGATTCCGTTGCGTATCGCCAATTAGAAGCGGCAGTTGCAAAGAGGGAATATGTTGAGAATGGCAACTGCTGCTGCTGATGCTGTTGATGAGGTTGGCGCTGTTGCTGGAGTATTGAAGTCAAAAGCAAATTAATTTTGCGAGCATTTGAGATGGTCAAAGTTCAGGTCAGGCATAAATGTGGCTGTTGGTAATGAGGCCTAGGCGCTGCAATAATGAGGCACAGTTTGTTTTTGGCTCTGACGAGCCAATGGGCGACGATAACAATGATAATGATAACAGTAATGATGATGAGATGATGATGGCCTGATGCGGATGCGGATGCTGATGCTGATGTTGATGCCTCCTGCTACATAGCCGAAGGCTCTGCTCGCTAAGGGTTACAGTCGAACTGAAAGTAAGGAAGCTGGTTGCTAGGCGTTGAAACATTATCGTTCACTTGGGCATCATTGATAACTAATGTTGGTCCATTAATCGAGGCAGTCAGTAGCCTTTGTTGTTGTGGTTTCTTTGCCTCGCTTGAGCCAAGTTCACAACAAGCAACGGGCAGCTATTGGGCTCAAATGTGTGTTAAACTTTTTATGCTATTCGTGCCCTGCTGCTTAATAATTGAACAATAAAGCATGGCATTAAGTAATTTGTGTATGCGGAGTCATAAAACAAACACCCACACAGTAATACACGCACACACATACACACACATACACACGTACACGCACACGAACACATGTGCATTAATTGTTAATTTAGTGCTCGTTTAAGTTTAATGGATCGTGGTCATGAAATTTTAAAGTTTACTGCCGGAACGCAGAGCCAACAAATTACAAATGTTCGCTTAATGCCACAATTCATACGCAAACCCATACAAGCAAGCTTAAAACAAGGCCCCGATCTGCAACCCCCCCATCATCACCTCTAACAAATGCCTAAAAACTACTGTGAATATGCTATTTGTTAACCGTTAAATTCATCTTTTCTGATATGATTAGAAAAACTAATGAGCAGCTGCCTAAAAGTCAGACATTTAAAAAGATCTTTTTGCATTTTGCAAACGGAAATAATTACAAGGAAAATATGCCTTCAATTCGGAAATAGCTGAACATAATTCAATGATGACTTCTAGGGTATGCGATCGTCGAGTATCGCCTATAAGGCGTTCTCTTAAGCATTGTCCTGCCCAGGTTCATTTGCCATTGATGCGGCATATGCTTTAGGGCCCGCAACAAACCACAATCCCAGCTCCAACCCCAACGCCAACTCCAGTTCACCCCACAAACCCAAGCCCAGCCCCAAACTTTGGACTTGGTCGCAGCTTTGGCCGCAAAAACAAATACCAACGTCATGTGCGACAATTTCGATTTCGATCAACGGCCAAAAGTTTTGCGCGTTTAATTACAAATCGAATCCGCAGCCTGTGTGTCCTCCGTCCAGCTTGTGGCTGTTGTGGGTGATGATGGGGGAGCTATCATGGAGCTGAGGGGCGTGTCACTTTCAAAGTTTGTCGTTCGGCGCAGGTGGCGTTCGATCAGCCGCAAGACGGCAAGTCGTGTGCAGGCCACACAATAGATGAAATGACTATACTTAAAAACATATTAAATGCATGCACCTGCTCCTGCTGCTACTGCTGCTACTGCTGCTGCTGCTACTGCTTTTGTGGCTTTGCAAACTTTTCGGTTAGCAACTGCAGATTAAGTAAATTCCCTTGATGTGGCCCAAGTGATTGGACAAGCTGTTTTCCAAAGAAACTCCACAGCAACTTATCCAAAATTGCATAGAGAACCTGACTACAAACATATAATGATGGCCTGATAATGATAACCTTGGTTCACTTGCAAAGACCTGTCCACAACAGCAACGACACATCAGAACAACCAAAATACCGTTCCGAGTGAATTGCCTACAAAGCCACAAATAGCATTTAATTTTGTTTTGTATAAAATTCAAATAAATTCCACTTGCCAAATACAGCATGAAATTTAATCTAATGAATACCAACCTGGTCACACTTTCGGTTGCATTGCCTTGGCAGTCGGCTAGAGTTACCGTTCAATTTGCTCGGCCACCATCTTTGTGCATGGTCTCTCCCTCTCATGCTCTCTATCCTTCTCCTTCTATTTCTCTCTTTCCCGCTCTCCCCGTCTCAATCGTTCCCTCTTTGCGTACAAATTTAGCTGCAGCCATCAACACCCCAGCGCAGCAATCTCTTTCAATTTCAATTAGAAACTTTAACTGCCTTGCAACAAAAAAATACACACACACACACACACAATAGTGAGACACACCCACACAGTTTTAGTTGTGCTTCCTTTCAAATTGTCGTCAGCAGCTGCAGCTGTAGCGCTTGAGCTGGCGAATGGTTTTTGCTGCTGCTGCTGCCGCTGCTGCTGCTGCTGCCGCTGCTGCTGCTGCTGCTTATTCTGCCTCCGTCTCTGCTCCTTTCTCTCTGTCGGCAGCTGGCAGCGCATTGCTGTGAGTTCCTTTTGCATTGCAGCAATTTAATTTCTTTTCAGCTGCCATTCGTAACGTCTTGTGATGAAGCTGCAAAGACTTGGCAATTTCCAAACACCCACCCGCTGCACCCAACCACACCAGACCCCCTCTAACTATGTATGCAGCTCACTTTTAAAGTAAATCACTTAAGCCGCTTGCAAAAATAAAAGCAAAGAAAATCTCTCTCTTTGCTAAGACTCTGGCCTCCACATCAGGCACACACACCCACACACAACACACACACACAAACAAACAAACAGCATACAGCACACACAAGCATACAGCTGCTTGAAAATGCTTATAATATTTTATGAGAAACGACTTAGAGATGTGGACATGTGTATGCCAGATACTGGAATGTGTATACACATGTACACGTCTACATACATACGTACATGTGTACACATGTACATACGCACATACATACATACGTACTCTGGCACATGCTTAAGTGCAACTGTTAATATTTTTGCGTCTTTCGAGTGCATTATTCAGCATTGGCTCGACAGAATGTAGCGCAAGGATTAGACCATGCACACAGCAAATTACGTTGCTATCCTTGGGCTTAAAGCCCATGTCAAGTGCAGCAGCAGCAGCACCAGCAGCAGCTGCAGCAGCAGTAGCAGCGTTTTGGTAACTGAGCCCGACTAAATGAAAACTCAACCTAGCGTGACAAAAGAATAACAACTACAAAGCCAAGGGTAATCAGCTATTTAGATAGCGTTTGAGAAAAAAGCTGCAGAAATCGCTGGAAAGCGAGAGAGTTCCAGCAATTGAGCATTTGCTAAAAAAATTCGTTGAGTTTTAGTACGTTATTTAGATCTGTATCTATCTAAATGGCACTTGAAACTAGCTGGAAGGCACACTCAGAAGAAAATAGACCCGCATTTTAGAAATTCCACATGGTAAATTTATAAAATGGAATGTGTTGGTGCCCTCTACAAACCAGGGCTGCAATTCTTAATTTTAAAGTGTATTTATATACATTTTGGAATTTTGGATTTATGTCTTGTTACCAGGAAGTTGTGTTGCTTTCTATGCTGTTTGTAGATTGAAGAATTCTAATATTGACTCTATTTTTACTTATATAATAACTTAACTTTATGTAAATGATGTCTCTTTTCTAAACATGTCTGATTCAAAATGAAATTTTACGCTCTTTGCATGTAGCAACTTTAGGACAAGGTGCAGGCAACATTTCTGCCGCACAGCTTTCCCTTCCCCTCCCATCCCATCCGGCTCGCTGACTAACTGGATGACATTCAAGTTGTCTTCAATCTAAATAAATTTTTGGCCGCATGTACTCGTATGCAAGCAAGCGCGACAGTTGACAGCTGTCAACATCTACGTGACGTCATTTGGTCCACAATTATGCTAGACGCTGGCAACACAGTTGCTATGTTGGAATTGGTGATGCACTTGTGCCACAGACTGTTACGCTTGGGGGCTAGCAGCAAGGGCAGGTCATATCAAGGACAATGCATTTGCGTATTTGTGGGTGTGTGTGTGTGTGTGTGTGTTTGCCTTGCTGTTGTGTTTATAAGTCCATGGCCACCATCCGTGCATTGGTTAACCCACCTAAGCGCACATTTTAGTTATTTTCGAACATTTTTCTTCAAAGCGACAGCGCTATTTATCATTTGGCATCTGGCCCCTATTTCCGACCCTATACTTCCAATCCACGAGGGTGCTGCTGCTGTTGCTGTCTGGCTACTGGTCTGACTGTCAGTCAGTCCGTCAGTCCGTCAGTCAGAATCGTTTGGATTGCTCTAGCATTGCGTTTATCAACAATGCCTCAGCAAACCCAAGCAAATTGAGCGTGGCCAGGCTTCAGCTTCATCTGCTTCATCAGCTTTCTGGGTTCCAAGTAAATGTAAATGTGTGTGTTGAAACAGGAACAGGAAACAGAAAAGTTTTGATAACTTCCCGTTCAGATAATCGTTATATTGTATCCATTCACACGAAACAAATGCTTTCTGTTTCATTTTTGAGTTGATTTAGCTCAATTGAGCAGATATGCTTAACAAATAAAAATTGAATTCCTTCGTTTACAGTAAAGATTTTTCCTTTTCAATTTAAGTGCATTAGAGTGACTTTAGAGTTTTATTGAATCAGATATCTTCCCAGCACATGAGAGAACTGTTTTCAGTGCAATTCCTGAAACTGATAGCTCTGCTAATTTACACTTCAGATGCTTTTCAAGATAGACCGAAAGAATACCCAAAAATCTGACTGTATAAGTAAACAGCTTTGTACACTTAAGTGACTGGTGCAACCGAGAATAAATTTTATTTACAACTTACATAAGTACATAGGCATATATATATTATGTATGTGTGTGTGTATGTATCTATGTATGTGTGTAAACTCAGCTGGCGTGGCAGCATTTGGGCCACATTTGCTTTAATGGCCATAAGAAGCACTCAGCAATCAGGGGCCGAAATAAACCAACGCAATGCGACAATGTAACGACAGGTGTTGCATATGTGTGTGTGTGTGTGTGTGTGAGTGTGTGTGTGTGCTTAGATATTCTATCTTCTTTTCTCCCGTTAATGTTAGTACGGGAGTTTGTGAATGACACGACATTTGACATAGTTAAGTTAACCTTCACACATGGAAGAAAAAATACAAGAGAAGGGAAGAAGAGAGAAGCGAATATGTTCACTTAGGCTCCGAAGCGGGCTTAGGGATGGGGGGTGTGTGGCCTAAAATGAGGCTGAAAGCGTTGGCATGCATAAAATATTACAATATATCAAAAGGATTGCTAATACAGGTATGCCAGCCAAATCCCCAAACTCAACCGTCAAGCAATAACAAAATATGCTGGCTACACTCTGCTCTGCTGTGCTGTGCTGTGCCACTGTGTGCCCCACCCAATCTATGTGTGGCATCTAGCAGCAGGGATGTTGCACACATTTGATTTTTAAGCGCCACTGTCACGCCACTTGTTCGAGAGGGTGTGTTTGTCTGCGTGTGTGCGAGTGGGTATGTGTCGCTGTCTATGCATAAAGAATGTTAAATTTCAATGTACGGATACAAAGAGCCAATCGGGGCTTTGTATGTGTGTGTGTGTGTGTGTGTGTGTGTGTGTGTGTGTGGATGAAATAACACAATCACAATTACTACCACTCGTGTATGCGAGGCACGCTTATCGGGCACCCACTGTATATGGCCCGCAATTATGTTGGCTTAATTCAGCCATTATTAATCGACAATCGTGAAGGAAGCTATTTATTTGCCATTCAAGCATAATACTCAATATTTATTAAGGCGCTTCACTGCCTTCCGTTCCACGGTGGCAGCCATTTACTTCTTGAGGGCAAAAACAACAGCAGCATCATCAGCAGCAGCAGCATCAGCAGCAGCAGCATCAGCATCAGCAATAGCAACAGCAACAGCAACAGCAACAGCAACATTTACTTTGGTTTAATGGGATGCCAGTTCAATTGGAAAAATATTAAGGCGCTTTCACTTCTATAAAATTACAGCATTACGATCTTTTCTAAAGAGATTCCGAAGAATACGGATTCCGAAGCCATGTGATGGCAGTTGGCTTTTGGACAGTTTGCAGCTCGACTGGTTTGTCCCAAGCGTAAAGGCTGTGAATGCAACTAGCGATGCATTGTCCCATCCTTTTCCACCCTTGGCTTATACGTAATATTCAAAGGATGCACAAACACAAAGCGGACGAAAAACTTGTCCTTAAGTGCAGGACAAATAGTGATACGGAATGGGACAAAGTCAAGAGGCTAAAGAGCGGAAATGCAAATTCTGAAATTCTACAGCACAGAGATCTAGTGAGTGGGGGCTCAACTCTTAGATACCCTGTGATCAAATGCGATGGGTTTTGTTTAATTTTTTTTTCCGGTATTTACCAAAAATAGTATATACCCAGTTTATTTAATTTGCTGAGTACGAACAGGGTATTCAAGAGCATTATATTGTTTTTGTGCTTTCACTTATTCCTTTGTTGCAATTGTAACAGGCTCGTCGTGGAATGGAAGAGGCCGCTCTTGACGCGTCTTCATCATAACTACAAACAAAGAATAACGAGGCAAGCAGTCAAACAAACTGAAGAACCTGAACTGTTTGCTCTCCAACTAAGTGCTAAGTGCCCCCGACCCCCCCACCACCCAACCCAAAAATAAAAAATAAAAAATAAAAAAACGATAAAAAAAACATGGGAAAGAAAACAATGAAAACACAAATAGAAGGCATAAGAGTCAACAAACCATTGTGGGGCAGCTGCAGCTCAGCTGCTCATCCTCCTGTTGCACATAGACCCACGATGTGGCCCCAATATGCGAGCCGTTCTCGTTCCCTCCTCTGTGTATGCTTATGTTCAACAAAACAAAAATAAAACAATAAAACAAAATAATTTTTGCATTTTCGTGCACATCACTTCATAAAAATGCTGATTGTGCATTTGTTTTTTTTTGGACAGGCTTGGTATACAATAAATGTGTATTCTGTGTGTGTTTAGGTCGTAAGCGCTATAATTATCTTTTTCTGCGTGCGTTGCAAACAATTCAAATGATTGTGTTTGCATAAGTAATTCACTAATTATGACTACATAAATGTACATACGTATCGTATGCAGAACTCACACACATTTCACTTATTCAGATTCAGCAAATTTTCCATTTCATTTGTTGCCGTCAGCAATGGAAGGAGAAATGATCGATGGGGACACATATTTTAAATAGTTCACAAGTAAGGCATATAAATTTTATCGAGTCATTAATAGTTGACAAATACTTAAATGAACAGTTAATTCCATACAAAACACGGCATTATAGACCAGATTATATCTAGTTGTTGAAAAAATGTTGGTAATGCGCATATTAGCACTGACACAAATTAAGTTTTATCATGCGACATGCGACATGCGACAATTTTGATATACTGCATACTATTGATGATGCAATAGGTACTTTAAATGGAGCGGATAGAAACTAAATTCTTTTTCTGACGTCAAATGAATACAAAATTTGGTTGTTTCACATACAAATTAGTTTCAGGATTCCAGGCAGAGGGGAAAGCTGCTTCGGTTAGCTGTGGTCCATTAAGAATGTGCATCACATATGAGCCACGTGGCCAGAGTGGAATTTGTGTGTGTGTGTGTGTGTGTATGTGTGTGTGGGTGTATATGTAAGGAAACCAAATTCAAAAGAGAGGCAAAAACAACAAAAAAAAACCTTCCATTAACTAAATTAACTTTTAATTGAAATTTTTCGACAGACTCAAAAAGTATGCGCCACTGTACTTTCATCTTTTAATTGCAATTTGAAAGCGTTACAAAAAAAACAAAATCAGCAGGAACATAAAAAACAATAAAAACGAACAGAAAATGATAACAATAAAATGTTGAGTGAAGAGGAAAAGAACTCCAGCACCGACTGAGTGGCAAAACGAACAGAAACGTGGCATACCAAAGGCAAATAATTAAAAGAAAGGAAATCAAGTCAAGAATTTACATTTATATGCAGCATATACTGGTACTGTGTGTGTGAGTGTGTGTGTAAATTAGCTGTCCTTAGGTACGCTCTTTAAATTGCCTGTCAAACTTATATTTTAGTATTTCAATTCAAAGCTGTCCGTATACAGCAAGAAGTTTAACTATCTGTTAAATTTGTGAGTAGCTTTAGGTTGGCGCTCCACAGTACATATATATTTACAGCACATCTGGCAACAGTGTAAGCCAAACAAGGCTATTGTCAGCTCGTTGATAAGGTGCTGCCAGATTACTGTTAACGTTATTGAGAGGGACTCTGGGCAAACGAAGGGCAAATGTTTCGAATAAACGTAATTTAAATGGCAGCAAGAAATGTTGGCCTTCTCCGGGCTGCTTGTCAAGCACATTTGTACTGTAATTTAAGTGCCCGTTGCAATGCGAGACCCTTTTTGCTGAGTGTACAAGCATAAAAAGATTTGATGTGCTCGTAATCTACGTCTGGCCTGGTGTTTTTAATGCATATACTATTTGCACCCACCCCGACATGCATTTGTAATTAGTTAATGTACCGGCGTAGTCAGTCACATTGGCATTACGGGCATAAAGCGTCGCAACAGTACTAAACCTTACACACCCCCCCCCCCACTCCCTCCTGTTCCTTGTTTGTTGGCATAAAGGTGAAAAATGTACTCGGTCTGGGCCTTGTGGCCTGTTGGTGGCCTGTGCTAAGTATGCAAGGCCTTATGCCAGCTATCTCCCTCTGGTATTCACCTTCTATATTGCCAACCACCTACCTCCTACCTCCTACCCCCTACCCTTACTCCTCTGTCACCTGCTGTTCGTCGTTGAGCCGGCTGCTGCCTGAGCTAATGAAGTACATATGTATATATGTGTAGAATGCCTGCCAACATACGCTCGTGTGGCAGCCTTCAAGAGCAACCTTTGTATACACTTGCCGGGGCAAGGGGTGTGTTTTAATTTTGTCACAAAGCGTGTAACATATTGAAGAAGACATCTCCGAGCCCATATAGTATATATATGGTCATAAACAACATACAACAGCTAAGTCTTTACGAATAATGTTCCTGTTGCTGCTGATGTGTAGGTCTCGTGTACAAAGGAACAATCAGCTGCAAATTGAGACAGTGTACCGAATACGTTGTTGTTTTCGCAAATATGGCCTCGGACTACCATATCTAACAGTCTTATATAGACTATCGCACATACAAGTATACATAAATCTATTAAATATTGAGTTGTAACTTTATTGTCATCTCTTTATTTTTAGATATCGCGATTCTCCTTACAAAATTTAAATACGTAAACACAAAGTTAGTATGACTCACCAACGTGTTGTTGAAATTGAAAAGACCTCCAATTGTGGTAGGGTATTTAATGTTCATCAAGCCCCAGATAGCTGTTCTTTCTTGTTTTATTTTTATTTATTTATTATTATTTTCTTAACCGCATTTAAACATAGGCACGCACAAAACACACACATGTTTATATATGTTTATATACATATATATTCACATTTGCATGCATAATATGTGAGAGTGTGTATTTTTTATGTTGTTGCCTCATTAAAGAAGTGGTGTGCGTGTGTGTGAGGAGCAACATTTAATATGTAGGCATTTTACGTGGCGTATACTTAATGCATTAAGCATACGCCTCAGCTCTGCGGCGTTGACAACCAAAGCGACAAGTAACAAATTCTTTCCATGCAGTTCAGGTTTCCCATGTTGCGCCTTCTCCTTCTTCTTCTTCTTCTCCTTGTGCTACTACTCCTTCTTTATTATTCTTATAAATTTTTGTGCCCATCTTCTACATATCTCCTTTTGTCACTTGCAGGTGAATGTGAGCAACACTTGGACAATGCCACAGGAGGGCCTGAATGTGTTTTATCGCTTCTTTCGTGATCGCATCTCCTGGTTCGAGGCGGATGCCGTTTGCCAGTTTCACCATGCCAATCTTGTTACAGGTAAGCGAGACAGACAGCTAAACAAGAAAGCTGGCCACAAAGCCAAGTCAAAGACACAGTAGAAGGGATATTCAACACATGGCTGGAGTTGGTGTCCCCAGTTACACACATGGGCTAAAGGGAAATGAAATTTATATATAATAAATATATATATATATATTTATTTATATATATATATAAAGCTATGCTAAACGCCAACACAATGTGAAATGCAAATAAGCCCAATGACAAGAGACCATGCACAGGGCACAAAACAAACACCAGGCCACCAAGGTAATAAAGGGTGTCGGGTGGAGGGTGGAGAGTGGCGGGGCTTTGGTTGCAAATGTCCGGCAGCCGTTGTAACAACGTTGACAGCTATTTGCTGGCCAACGAACACGATAGCAAACTGATGCAGCCATCCAGAGTACCAAAGACCCAAGAGCTGAAGTCCTATATATGATCAGGATTGGGGTGTGTGGATAATGTAGCACTCAATGTCTGTGTCCTAACAGAATGCCGATGAACTTGGTCAGCTAAGTATTTATCATGTATATCATGCGCATATGCCTGTCTCTCTCCATCTCCCCCTCTACCGCCCCATTTTCTCACTCCACTGTGTCCGTAACACAATAAATCCTTTTGACAAATACTGGTCACTGCAATGCGGGCCTTAGCGTGTTGCCCAACAGGAACAGGAACAGGGGAAGAGGGGAACACACAACCAAATCAACAAAGGGTCGCTCAACTGGCTTATGGGCATACTCTCCTCGTAAATAGATAAGTATGCGTAAGTAGATTGATGATAAATTGTGCATGCCACTCAAAGATAATGCAAATTGTATTGCCGCATTGTAAATCTGTAAAATCTGATAAATGTTGCAAATCTGATGAGCTACAAATCAGAATATCGACAAGATATGTGGGTCAATGGGTCAGCTGTATTCGAAGCTGAAAACTAAATCCAATTTCTTTAAACGATTGCTTGTAACACACGTTGCTTAATCATTTATTATAAAGTAGATAATTAACCAACATTTACTGAAAACGTGTTCGCTTGGTAGACTTAGTTGGGTATACTTAAATTAGAAAGACAGCTCTTGAAACTGACACCACTCTTAGATGCTAACCCAACTTAGTTGTCTTGAATTTTAAAACTCACCAGAGATATGCAAACCCATAAACTCCACTCAAATTCTAAGCTTACATTGTCTTATAAATAGATTCATATGTTTTTATATATAGTTTGCTTCAACTTGTGTACAACACCAGAAGCTCATTCGGGCGCGCAATTGTCCTTGGGTCAACTGAGTGTGACGAGGAGCTGTGTGCACAAACAATTTGAGGTGCAGGGATGCATGTAAATGTGTGAAACAACAACATGAAATGAGAAAAACGAAGTAAAAAATGGGAACAACTTGATACACAACTGCAAAGCAGAAAAACAACGAGTCTAAGCAAAAAATCAACAATGTCAAGTAGAAGAAACACCAAGTTACCAAGTTCCCTGTATTCAGGATTAAAGGGTCTTAAGTCTTAAAATAGTTAAAGTATTTAAGTTATTGAGAAGCTAGTAAGAATCACAAAAAATCTAAATTCTCAAGTAAAAAATATTTCAACTTAAAACTGTCCATGTATCCAAGAATCCCTATCGGATTTTCTTTAAGATTTAATGTGATTCTTTAATTTAAACAAAGCTCAGTTCAAGAAAGGGTATTTTAGTTGCTCGTATTGGATATGTACTGCATGGTCTAGAAGGATCGGACTGGATTAGCGGCAGTCTCTTTGGGGCTCCTCATACATTTTGAGCTGTTTTTGGTGGTGGCTTAGGTGGTTTTTTTCGTTGTGCCATGGAGTGCAGTGGTGTCGAGCGCTTTCGTGGACGCTGTCTCTGTCACACAACCAACATGGTAAAACAATGCGCTTGGCAAATTAAATAGAAATATTCGTATTGAACAAATAAAAACCATTTGTTTCTTTCCATTCTCTTTTCCCTCCTCACTCTCTTTTGTTCTTGATTTCCTTTTGTTCGGTATTTTAAATTTTTAATATTTTTTTTTGCTTTTTTTTGCCAGTTGACAACAGTTTTCAATTTGATGCAACTCGCGACTTGCTAAGGGAATTGGATGTGAACGACATCGTTTGGATTGGACTCATGCGACCGCAGAACTCGGATCGTTTTATGTGGTCGTAAGTAAAACAACAGCCACAACAGCAACAGCAACAACAACAATAAAAGCAACAACAAGAACCACAACAACAACATTTACACGACACCCAAGCAACAACAATCAACAACATTGCGTTGTAATTGTATCGTTTATGTTGATATGTGAATTTATGCTGCAGGAGCATTGATGAATGTTATGTCTGCTTTTAAATATATTTGCGAGCGAGCCATAGAGTCGATAGCTGAATAAAGCGTGTATTTAAACACGACATGTCCTTGGATTAGTGACGATTAAACTCTCAATTTATTGAGTGCATGTCAAACTTCAAATTGCATCGGTTTACACTTAATCCCATACTAAATCTTGGCTGTAACGTAATTTTCTATAAGCTGAAAATGACAGTACAAATTTAACGTTTTACTTCACATAAATATTTTATAAATATGAACGCAAAATATGAACGCAGAATTTTTTTTTTTTAGGTAAGATTCGTGAGTAGGTTTCAAAGATAAATGCGTAATCACGTCTCAAGTCGAAATATATTTTGTTGACGTTCCTGTTACATTTATTTTCATAAACTTACCAAATAAAGGCAGACATCATTTGACTTTTCCGTATTGCAAACTTTGTGTTAAAATAAGCAGAATTGCACAGAGACATTTGTTGTTAACTATAATCGAGAAGCTGAGCTTAAGATCTATCCAGAGCTTGGAATAGTGCGTGGAGTCTGAAACTATTTACATTACACAGCAACTCGCGACCTTTGGTGGTGGACACTGGCTACTGGGCGGAGTCTTTACCGCTAATGGATGCGCCTCTCTGCGCTGTTATCGATCCCATACGTGATTATCGTTGGCATGCGCTGCGCTGCGGCGGTCCCGAGACGGCTTCTTTCCTGTGCGAGATGCCTGGTAAGTAGACAAAGGAGGGAGCGAAGGGGTTGGCTGGTTGATTTGAAGATCTTAAATGAGCTGATGGAATGCCCTTTTGTTGTGCTGCACAGTGCCAAGCTGGGCAGATGCCTGCATACTGAAGGATATGCCCAATCTGACCATGCAATACATGGCGGATACGGCAAGCATTGAGCTGATCCGCAACTGTCAGGAGGAGGGTCTACTTCGGCACACCTGCAAGGGCAAGGAGGTAAGTGTTGCGGGTGGGGAGGGGGCGTGATTAGGGGTGATAATAACAGAGTTGTAACTCTGCACAAATTGCACACATTCGTTACAGGATCGTGAGCGGGCCATACGGGAGTTAATCTGTCCCAAGGAGCGCTTGGAGGCGCAACGCATCAACGATATCACCAACTCGCACTTCAAGTCACTGCAGATCATCAACAACATGCCCACGGACAACAATGAGAACAACGACATCGAATTGCTGCCCCTGATGGCCAACTATGGTGCGAGTGCAATTAAGATCCAGGTTGCCACTGCTGCCACAGTCGCTCCCGTGCCCGTTGAACGCTTCAGTCTCGATAGTTTAATGATGGCACATGCGCCAGTGCCACTGATTCGATATCACATCCCCGGTCAGATTCCGATGCCCGTTAAGAAATCGGCCAAGAAGGTTAACATCCACGACGAATACGCCAAGAAGCTGCAGGCACAGCAGGAACAGAAGCGCAAAACGACTACGAAGCCAATTTCCCACCTGGACATGATGATGGGCGATCAGCCGCCAATGAGTGATGAGCAACTGGCCGAGGATCATGAGAGCGATGTCTCTAACGAGATCTTTGAGGCTCTGCCGCACCGAAAGAAAATAATGCTGGAAGATCTGAAGACCATGCAGCCCATAACGGAAAGAACAGCAGGAGCAGTCACCGACGCAACAGGAGAAACATCAACAACAACAGCAGCTCCAGTAACATTAACCAGTGGACCAGCAACCACAACAACAACAACTACCACAGCACCTACCACAACAACAACAGCAACAGCAGCACCACCACCATCATCAACAAGAGCCAGAGCCTTACTCACAACTACAACAACAATCGTAGCAGCACCCACTACAACAACCGAAGCACCTCCAATAACCACAACAGTAGCAGCGGCAACTACCATGGCAGCAACGTCAACCGCAGCAGCAGCAACAACTCAAGCACCCCCATCAACAACAGCAACAGTAATCAGATCCTCTGCCGCGCCTGCAACAACCACAACAACAACAACAAGCGCACCATCAATGACAACAACAACAACAGAAGGGGTAACAACAACCGAAATGAACATTAAGATAACAATTGCAACAGCAACAGAAGCAGCGGAAGTGGAAACGGATTCAGATACAACTGTTGCTGCCACAACTGGCAACACTTCCAATAACGACGACAGCAACACTAGCCACGTCGGCACCAGCAGCAGCAGCAGCAGCAGCAGCAGCAGCACGAGCATGAACAGCAATATTCCCGCACCGACCACAGCCGCAGCAATCCCGATGGGTACATCAACGGTGAGCATTGCACATCCCATACATCCGGTACAGCAGACGCGCGATGAAATGTCGCACCTACATGTTAAGGAAACGGTAGACAATTCGCATTTCATACCGCCAATGCTTCTGGTCAAATCGCACTATGTGCCGCCAGCTAAGCACGGTGAGCATGGTGAGCACGGCGAACATGGCGAACATGGGGAGCATGTGGAGCATGGGGAACATAAGGCAGACCGTGGTACCCTCAATCTACTGGCAACAGCTACCACAATACCAGCGGGAACAGCAGCTGCAGCTGCAGATACAACAGTAGTTGCAACAGCTCCTTTCCCGACCTTGATGCCAGTACATATCGCAAGCAAGGCATCAACAACCGCAGCACCAGAGACAGAGATAACGACAACAACAACAGCAGATAAAGCGGTTGCAACCTCAACAACAACAATCGGATCAGCAGCAGGCAAAGTGCTGACTACAGAGGCGCCTCAGCTGCTGTCAGCGACCGCAACAAAACAGGCAACAGCTAATGAAAATAGCTCAAATGCGACCACAGCAGCAGCAACTGCAATAACAAATGCAGCTGCCGCTCAAATGCCGACCGATACAAAGATGCAAGTGGAAAGTGAGAGCGAGGCCGAGGCCGAGGCCGAGGATGAGGAGGAGCTGGAGTTAACGAGCGCCACAACAGCACGTCACAACTTCCTGCAGGAGGAAACTGAGGCGCCCTTTAAGCCAAATCGACGACGTTCGCTTACAAAACCGGAAACCGTTAGCTATTTCAAGAAGATCTTGGGCTAAATGCGCTCCACACAACTGAAGCGTCTCTTTTCAGTTAATACCCATTTCCGACAGCAATCCCACTTCCCACATCTATAATCCCCATCCACCCAATTTCAGTGACACCCCTGCAACGTAATTGGCGTGCGAAGAGAAAAAATAGGAGAAGAAGAAGAGAAAATATCAAAGCTGCATTGCCAGCAAATTGAATCAAGTTGATGTCACTGTCTGATTCAACCAGCAATCACACACCCAACCAGCAGCATCATCATCAGCATCATCAGCATCAACCAAATACACATTCTGGCCAAAGTTTGTAAAACTTGGTAATACCCCCCTGCCGCCCCCCTGGCCGCCCACCGGAAACTCAAGCTGTTAGTCAACGCCAAGCGGAAACGCAAAGCAGCCAAAAGAAAACTCAAGCATTTCAGTGTAGAGTGGCAGCAGAAGTTCCAGTTGGGAGCACCAAATATGTCAATTCTTGCAGCACAAGCCACAAAGTACTACCACACAATAAATACACACACACACACACACACACACACGCACCAACACATAGTATATACACACACACACACACACGCATACACACACCTCCACATTAGCAGAGACAGGCATCGGAAAAAGTCTGTCAAAGTAAATGACAGTCAAAGTAAGCGAAAAATAATAAGCAAGGAGCGGAGCGTAGGGTGGATAGAGAGATGTGTGTGTTTGTGTGTGTGTATGTGTGTGAGTGTGTGTGGGGGTGTGGGTTTGGGCGTGTGCGCGTTTCCAATGGCCAAATCTAAGGTATGATAAATAGTACCAAAAGTCTTACAGAGCTACTCGTGGTATACGCATAAAATATGAAAATCATCAGAAGCGAGTAATTTTTTTTATTTTGTTTTCCTTCCCTACCTTGCCGGCACTCAGTCGAGTTAAAAGTAAAAAGTAAATATTTGATATCCATTTCGAATATTTATGGTTATGTGCACATTATAATACAATTGAAATGGCGGTATATATACATATACATATATGATCCATAAACATCAAGTATTACACATACAAAAGTATTATTCACCATCTCCAAATGCGAAACAGGCCTCGTAAAATATTAATAAATGCACACATACATAGATATGATGTGAAAGTCTTTTTTTTTTGTCCAATTAGTGAATATATGTGTGTAAGTTTGGATCGCAAAGTTTTGCATAGTTATTAGAATTCAAATGTGGAGCAGCAGAAAAGCTTTTTGATCGAACGATTGAGACATACTTAAGATTAAGATAAATAAAGAAAAAATATAAAATACAAAACGAATCTAATCGAAACGAAATAAAAACGCACACAAAACACTCCCAAGTACACAAAACCAAATCCAAGTACTTCGATCTAGAAAATTATGTACTCACCAAATCAAAAAAAAAAAAAAAAACAAAAAAATGAATGATAATCAATTTGCTGGAGATAATGTCAAAGAATAAAAAAGAAGAAGAAAGGCGCGGAAGCATCTGGAGTCAAGCGCAAAAGGCAAAGTAAAGCAAATAGAAATATATGTATGCGTAAATAGTATAAATATAAACCAAATAAATAATTCAAATACAAATAAAATCCCATTAAAAACAATACAAAAAAAAATATTAAAAATAATCAGAAATGCTTTTTTTAAAGTGGGCTAAGGAATAATTATAATATGCGTCTTATTTGGATTCTACATAAAAGAAATAAATATTCAACTTTACGGGAACAAACCTTGTTCACATTCGATTTTGACGACCTATGCCTATTTCTATCCACTTTAATAAATATGTACAACGATAATTGCATTCATGTGGTTGGCGATGTGCTGTGACCAAAATTGGAAAATAACTTGCTGGTAACCTCCTCCAATGATCGGCGAATAAGTTTTCAAGCCACGCCCACTGCTACTTCCTAAGCCAATATACCTGTTGGTGTATATCCATAAAACCTATATATTTTACACAATTTTATAGCTAGAGTCACCAAGTTCTAAAGGTATATTGCTAGACCACGCCCACTCCCGCCCCTAAAAATTTCCAAAAGTATCTCCAGTAATTTACGAGCTACAGTTACCAAACTTCGAAGGTAGGTTACCAGCTTATATCTGCGGCAGTTTGAAAGGCAAACTTAGACAGTATTTCTTGGGTACACCCACCCTATTCCTTGCTACCTGCATCAAAGTATTTTGGAGTCGGTTACGTCCGACTACAACTTTCTCTCTTGTTTCTTTTAATTTAGCTAAATCCTTAAGCTCTTCAGCTTAAAAAAGAATTTTCCCGTATTTTTGTTGGATACCAATGTCACTCGGGTTCAGTTCTGGGAGTGCAGAAACAAGTATGCATAAATATTGTATGGATGCTTCACAGAAATCTGAAAATGTTCCGATTTGAGTGCTCAGCATGCAGCAAAGAGAACAAGACGACGTCCGTTTGTGGCAGTTGGCTGGCAGTCGCCCTCACCATTTTGCCGCCCTACCCCCTGCTGGGGGCAGAAAGAGGCCACATTGAATCGGGCATAGTCTGCAGTTGAAAGCTCTGCCAACGCTAACGTTGCTTTCCGGTAAGCACCCCCCTCCCTTCTTCTCTGGCCACCGTGTCATGCAACCAAACACTGCCTCGTTTGCCGCAGGCACTCCACTTTTTGTGGAGCATTTCCCTTTTAACGAAAAGGGCAGCTATGCGGCCAGAGACCAGTCGTTGTGGCAGTTACACTCAACAGACAGATAGCGCAAGGAGGTAGAGAGAAAACGAAAGAGAGGAGAGATAGTTGAATAGCGACAGCTGGACAGACAGAAGGCGACGTCCTACTTATGATTGCCTAATATCCAATGAAGCGTTGACGCTTTTTCCTGGCCGGGGCAATCGCTGTCATCGGAAAACAGTTCTCTGGATAGCCACCGGAAGCTTTGGCATACGCAGCACTGCACAGCAGGCGACCAACAGTGGCAACACACACACACACACAGTCTCCTCTCCCCTGCCCCTCTCTTGGTGAGTCTGCCATTACCCAACGCTTGCCTGGTTCTGATGGGTTTTAAAGAGCGCTTAACTTTAAAGAACTATTGCATTATGGTATTTGTTCCTTTTCACATTGTGGGTGCATTTAATTTATATGATTAAAACTGTAATTTCTTTCGTTTACTCTTAATCTTTGCTGTTTGCACGTGTGTGTGTGTGTGTGTATGTGTGTGGGTGTTAAGTAACTTTTGACAGACGGGCTGGCAGTAAATGTATTCCAAGTGCTACATTTTTATTTCACTTTTATTCGACGTGTTTTTACAGTCAACTTGGGCAGCAAATTAAATGCAGCTGACATAACAACCGACATGAGGCAGACAGGGACAGACATGAAGACATGAAGACAGACAGAGACACGCGTCCAACGAATGAGAATCATTTGGCGTAAAATGAAATGTTTTATTAACAATATAAACTAAAGGCAGCGCCATAAAAAGCTTCATATATGGCTTAAGGGAGTTGCAGGTACGCATTCGAGATGGGCGCGTGTCGTGTTTAATATCGGGTCACGAACACTCAGCAATTAACCCTATGGTATATGTACATCCTAACAACTAAATTTGATCCTCTTCTGCCTACATAAAAATGAACTATCAAAAATGAATTTATACAGCAATCGCTGTTCATTGCATCTTATATATAAAATTTAATTATTACAGCTTGCAGCAATAAATGTAATTTTTGCTTTCTATATTAAAATCGGATATTATCCACCGCCCACTTCTTGCGTAAGTAATGAACTTGCTAACTTTTATTATATTTCTAAATGCATGACTTTCCATGCAATAAATGTCATTAAGAGCAGCGTAAATCCCTCTCGTTGTATTTATTAGTTTTGTAATTAGAAAGTTGCTACTGATAGTTGCACACAGCAATTATTTGCCATGTAAATTCTGTAGCAGTAGTTTTATTTGGGGTTATGAACATAAGACATATCAGAGATACCCTTTTATAGTTCCAGTTGAACAGTAATTGTATGGAATTATTATTTTGTTGAATACCCTGCTCGTATCTTTAATTAAAGGGCTTATTTAGTAGCATTCATTGATTTCAATTTACAAATGTATGTTTGTTGCTTCATTCCGACTGATTTCACTTGGTGGCAGTCAAAACTAGCCGCAGTTGCTTAAGTGTAAGTAATAGATAGTAATGGAGGGACACACACACAGAGCCCCAGGCAAACCGCTGGTAAAGCCCCATTTCACATTGCGGCAAAGCCTTGAAGAATAATGGCATTGTTATTGTCACACAAACAATGTACATACATACACTTAAAAAAATTTCCCCGAATTTAAGAAATTCGCCAAACTTTTCACGCCAAAAATAGTTCAACTTATTAAAGAATATTTCTAATAAAAAACCATTGGTTTTCTTCTCGTAATTTTAAGGTAAAGCCTTACAAAATATGTGTCTAATATTAAGGATGTGTTTTCATATGTGTACAAAGAAGCAACTCTATCGTTAGCTTTTTTGCTGCCTAAATAATTAAATTCAGAACGATGTTTTTCTGAGTGTACATAAATAGAAACACACACATAGAGAGGGAGAGAGAGAGACAAACACTCACTGCCTTATTTACTTATAGTCAAGTGCTGGGGGATAAATACATTTGCAAGGACAACGATGTGGCCAATTCTGCTCCATTTGCCCTTTTAGTGAAATTAGTTCAAGGAGAGTTCTGACAAACAGAGTATGCAACGCAACCTTTTAGATATTTAGTGAGTATGTTTGGGACATGAAATATTTATAATTATAAAAGTTGTTATTTTGCTAAAAGAAGATCTAGTCTAAAATGAATATTTTAAAACAAAATACCTGAATCCTATATTGGGTATGAAATAGGCAGGGTGTCAGACCGAAATGAATTAATGTTCCGATTTCGATTCTGTCTGATTCCGGTTCCGAAACCAATTCGGGTTTGACACCCTGAAAATAGGTATTCCTATAAGAAATGTATGGAATATATATAGTAAACTCTTCAATTGCTCTTAAAAGCAAGAGTTCGATCATAAGACAGGATTTTTTATTTGTTATAATGTTAATCTAATGCATGCAATAGTGAAGTCTTTTATTATAATATTAATGATAATCCAACCCTTTGTACACATTATACTTTTGGCATAACAGTGTTTAATCGTCTGGAAAAACTTTGCAGCCGCATTACATCGAGAGAATAGTTAGTTTTTAATAATTGAAACTCATTTTGCTGCGCTGTCGGCTGTAAAGTTTGCAATTTGTCTCTTTACTTTTCCGTTGGGGGTTTTCGTCGCTGTGTTTCACATTTATTATTTATTGCAATGTTTTATTAATAACGCTATCCCGTTGAAATTTGATAATGCTACAACAATGTCAATGACGCAACCGTCGTGTGGTGTCCGTTGTGCTTGCCACTGCCACAACCGCCCCAAAACCCCAGTAAATGTTGCATACATTTAGTTGCGGTCATGATTCTGATGCTGCTCAAAGTTTGTTGGCAAATTTGATACAAGAGAATAAATTGTGATAATTGGTGCACGTTTGTAATATATAATTTAAGGGCTATTCATCCATAAGCAAATAACGTTTCAATTAAAACTGATTCACAAAGACCACATAACTGTTGAAATTTACCATTTGACAAAAGAGAAAGACGAGCAATTTCTTGGCCAAGTCCTATCTACAGTCCTATCTTGGCCAGTGCCATTATAACGTAAGCTTTTGCTTTAATGTACAAAAGAATGATTTCCCAACACATTTGCATGATAGTCAGTTCAGCATGACTCTTTGAACAACTCACAATTAGACTTCCCCACTACTCGGTATTGACTGTCTGAATAGTTAGTTTCGCCTTAACTTTAATCTTCCTAATTAAACCAAATCAAAAAATAATGTGGAATGCTGAAGAGTTGGAGAGACAGAAGGAGAGACAGAGAGAGAATGAGAAAAATAAGATTAAAATCTTAATTAAAGGAAGAAAGGTCTATCCTTTAATTAAGCTGTCAATCTTATTTTTCTTTTCTCACTCTCACTCTCACTCTTTCTCTTTGTCTCTCTCTCTCTCTCTGCCACTGTCTCTTTTCCTAACATTTCAGATTTTTAGATTTATTTGGGTTTTAACTGGATTAGTTCAACACTATAATAATATTTAAATATAATAATATCTCAAATTAAAATTTGTACATTTTAAACGTGTGTTTAATTTGAATTCTTTTAATTTATATACTTTAAATTGTAAACTACTTAATTTTTTATGGTTTGCCTGCGATTTGAAATGAATATTATCCAGTTATTTATTTTTTATATTTTATTTATTACAAGCTTAATACCAAACCATGGATAATCTGTGCGTGGCTGATTTAAATTTTAGATTTAACAATCTTTAAGTAAATTTGTGTGTGTGTCTGTTTGACTAAAAACTAAAAATGTTCACAGTTTAACACGGTTGAATTGAATCAAGAGGCTGACTTTGTGTCCGAAATGCTTTAGTGCTTTTGTTGTTCGTGAGGTTTTCAGTGTGCCAGTTGGAGAATTGGCGTTGGGGTCTGAGATGTGGTGTGGAGTTGCCGTGCCTTTCAATGCCAGCTCTCCGGCCATTATCTATCCACTGTGAGTGTGTGTGACTGTGTGGCGGTGTGTGTGTTTATCATCATAAAATTCAATTAAAGTGAAACGCACACAATCAAACAGCAGATCAAATTAAATGCCAGACAAGCAATTTACTATGTATGCTGTTGAGGCGATGAAATAAATGGGCGTGGCAGCACGTGGAGTCCGATTCAGCTGTGCGCTCTACTATCTGTCAATGTGTGTGTGTATGACTGTGTGTGTGTGTGTGTGTGTATGCTTGTGCTTTTATTGAATCCGAAATAAGATACAATGTTGAATCTAGCTAAAGCCGAGATACAAAACGAAGTAGCTACCAAATGTGCTGCAGTTGCTAAACCATACACGGTCACACTTAAATAAGGTCCCACTACTACTAGGCGGCCTCAAGAACAAAACATACACAAATACACACACACACACACACACCTGCACAAGTTCTAGGAAACAGCACGACTGTAAATACACTTTAGGGCTGCCTAAATATGTATGTGATCTGAGGGCGAGCGAGGGAGGGGGAGAGAACATAGAAATCTTGTAAGGACTCGGTGAAGGTTGCGGCTGGATTCGCTGAAAATCACATAAAAGGCATTGGCACTTAGTTAAGCCAGCGATATTAACAAATGCTGTGCTCCGTTGTCCTTTTTTTATTTTTATTTTTTCTTGTGTGTGCCACACAAAAGACATTGACAATAAACCAAGTCTAAAGCCGCAACGAATGTGCCCAAGCTGAACGAAGCTGGTCGCTTCACAGATATCATCGCGACGCCAGTAAATGCCACATGCCACACACACACACACACATATATATATATATACATATATATATATACTAACACACCCATGCCATTGTGGCCAGCTTGAGAACAACAAGAATCTCAACGCTTTTCCTATCTTTATTCCAATCCCAATCGCAATCCCAATGTCCCATGTATTTACTTACATATGTATCCGTGTGTGTGTCATTTGGCTTGTCGTCTGCTCAACTCGCTGCTCATGCTTGCAGGCCACTGTATTTATAGTTGCAATAAACTTGGCCCAAATCGTTGTTGGTTTTTATGACCAAAGTTTAAATTTCATGCATCCACAGGCAACACACAGAAAACCCTTTAACTCAAACAATTTTCAAGCTCTCTGCAACCAGATCGCTTAACAGGAAGCAACAGAAGAAGAAAAAAAACAGGAAAAACTATGAAAATAACAATGAGTGCACATTTGTGGTTTCCAATATCTAATATTCCCTACGTCTCTAATGCCTCTGTAAGATAGATTTTTGGAGTGCTTCCGACTACTCTCTGCTCTGCTCTCTGCTCTGCTATCTGCTCTGCTCTCTGCTCTGTTCTCTAGCTGGGCATTTTCATTAGAGTTTAGTTCAAGTGTTTAGAAATGTATCAAGTTGCATTACCTTGCATAGTTGAGGGATACGATGAAAACTGATTGAAACGCAAACAGCAAGTAAAGTTGCAGCTCGAAAATGGAAAGGGCAGTTAATAATTGGAAGAATATTCATCACATCTGTGAGGTTACTAAGACACAAGCCCAGTTACAACATCACTGAAGCAGCGTCCGGTTCTCACACCCACTATTGACCATATGAGTGCAAAAGTTGTGATTGCTTAATCGTCTGCAACATTAAACTCGTTGCACGCATATTCTGAGAATCAGGTTTGTGTCTTTACATTGCATAAAAGGAAAATCGTTGGCCTTTTCTTTGGGTTTTTTTTGGCTTTTTTGGTTTTTTTTTTATTTGCTTTGGAACATAAAATGTATTGTATTCTAATACACAGACAAGTTCACGTCGACAGCAGCAGTAGCAATAACAATAAACGCAGCACTCGCTGTGTGCGCTTCTCGTTTAATCCGCTTGATGTTGCCTTGATATTTCTGCCAGCACACACACACACTCTTACATACATACATACATACATACATACATACATACATACATACATATATACATACATACATAAATATATATATATGTGTACATTTATTAGTAGTAGTGGGAAAAGCGAAGTCCATTGTTGTCCAACGTCAAAGTGCGCTTGTGGCGCCATCTTGCGTGGAAAACAATTAAAAAGTTTGTGCGCTACACTTGAGGTACGGCATTTAATTAGGTACAGCAGCCGGTGAACTTAAAATGGCTACCAGCATTTTGTTATGCACGAGTATTTACTAACTAATAGCTGGCAAAGCATTTAATCGAATGCCAGCGGCTAAAAAAGAAACAAAGAACACACCAAAAAAACAAATAAAGGGACAAATAATGAGTATGCGAGTTGACTGATACGCTTTCTAAATTCCATATACCCTTTATATAGTATAAGAGAATAGATTATTAGTATAATTATTATGAAATGTAATACTACACAAAATATATATATATTTACCACTCTTAAAGCTTAATCATCGCCTACGGCCGATTGCCGATTGTCGATTGGCAGAAAAAAATGACCCTGCGCTGCTGAACCGGTAGGAAACTTGTCGTCGTCGTCATAGTATTGTGTTATAATTTTACATATGTGTATTTTGCTTTGTAAACAAGTATAAACTGGTTTGCTTATCGAATTATGTGTTCAACTATTACTTTGTTGCAAAGCGCAGTAGAATTTTTTGTCTATCATGTAGATTCGCAGCTGTAATGTTTAGTATGTCTCGAAGAGTCAAACGGTACAGTTTAACGTGGCCAGGTTATAATTACTTGCGTCCCGGTAGTACGATTCCCGACACTCCACACCCCGTTGATGAAATAGATGAAAATGCTTTAGTGCATGATTTACGCTATGCTGCTGCAGAAACTGAGGACGATATAAGATCGGCTGATCGTGACGCAATACAAGCCTTTAAGGAAGATTCCAGTGATACACATTCTATCGCAGCTGCAGCTGAAGTTATTGGACTTTCAATAAAATATGGTATAGAAAGTGTTGTAGGAGTACAATACCCTAAAATGCCCGGCGGGGGACCAGTTAATTTTGGTCAACATCTATATGCTGAACGTGAGCGACATATTAAAAGGTGTTGGGACGATATTAAAGGCCAACCCGATAAAGGCGGATATAGAAACTATCAAGAGTTTAAAAATAAAGCAATAATTGTTAAGCAGTTATACCAGTTATATAAACTAAATGGAGATTATTATAATAATTTAAAAACTGAATGGAACCGTACGCATCCACCCGATGCTCAACCTACTGCAAGTTCGTCCAATAACGACCGAGCCGCCATCAATTCCGATTCCGGACCCAGTAACAAGCGACCCAGAGTTGAGGGCGATCCACAAGAAGCTGGACCTAGTGGTTCTCGTCCAACAGAAAGTTCTAATATTGGTAGTAATAACATTAATAAAAATACTGCTGAACATTGATAAACAGAGCTGTTCGGGTCGTGGCCCGAATACGGGGGCCCGTGGTGTTTCCAATGGAGGAGGTACCTCTTCTGCGAATATACCGAACATAATATATAATGTATACATAACATAACAAGTGTTCCATGTGAATCGTCAACAATTTCGTTCAGTAAATCTAGGATTTAAATTTCACATGGCTATGGTACAGAAAATATCCAAGATGCAACCGTTGAGAATGTCACAACAACTTTAGCGTTAATACCTGTTGATTTTCTTCCATTTTATTTAAGTGAAGCAGAATTTTTGATGTTGCCCCAATCTGCAAGAATAATTAATGTAACATGTACTGTGACACCTTTAGGTACTAGAACTGTTTTTGATACAGGCACTACAATAAGTGGAACAACAACATCCGAATATGTACCAATAGGTTTAGTTGTTGAAGGTTTAAATGTAAGTTTTTATGGAAAAAATACAATGCACTCCATAATTCTCAGCAGCTTAAGAAGAATTAAAAAATTACTAAAGAATTTGCCGAATACCTCCGCTTGTGTTTTCTGGGATTAGTATAGCTCTATACTTATTTTTTATTTATCTGTAGGGGATACTGAACAATTAATTGAGGAGTAATGTTCGGAATTGTTTGACCAGAAATAGCACATGGTCCAGCTTTTTGGTCTGAATGCCAACGTCTGCTCTTCGTTAGCCACTTTCCAATTTGGCTTATACAGCGGCGCAGCTGCAGCGATTAAATTGGCCATATTATTCGTATGTTTTACTTGAACTTTACTCTAACAATCCACCCCTCTCCCTTTCTCTCCCTCTCCTCCTCTCTCTCTTTCTCTCTCTCTCCCTCTCTCTCTCTCTTTTCCCCCTTCCACTCAGAACAGCAGGAGCAGCAACCACAAACACCGCAACACAGCACAAAGCAGACAATCAGAGTGCAGAAATTATGAATTGCCAGCGGCCGTTGCTGGCCATTTAACAAGGCTATAACAGTGACGTCAACGGTGAAGGTAACGGTAGCCGTTAACAGTCAGGCTAAAATAAGAAATAAAATACGTTTCATGTTTGCTTTTGAAGTTGGCAGACAAAAGAACAATATCAATGAAAACGTATAAGATTTTATGAAAATGCTCGGAAATACGTAACTTATAATTAATATGTTAAAAGTTTTCTGTTTTACACTAAAATCACATTAGCTCTAATTTATTGAGTATTTTTTATATTTATTTATAAGCAAATATGATTACATAGAGCATGATCAGAAATATAAATGTACCTCTCTGTAAGTAAGTAAGTTGTTTATTTATTGAAAGATAAATATAAATACTTTTCGCACACTTTTCATGGGTTACAGGGTATTCGAGGGCTGTTGCTCTAACTTGGTTAACGTAAATAGCAATACCCACCTCTCCCCGTCTTATTTGTCGGTTTGTCGCGCCCACTTTCGCTTATAGCTAAAATATATGCATTGTCACTCGCCCATCATTATTTTTGTAGACAAAGCGTAAGCTCGTTAAAAGCTGCTCAGAAGCAAACCGGAAGCTCTCACTCAAATGCTCCTTTTCTGCAGTTACAAGTTGTGAGGCGATTCAGTGCTGAGCATGGAGTTGAGGTAGAACCTGGGAATTGGGGAAGTTCTGGGTTTTTCTGTTCGACCATATTTATGTCTTAAGCAGCTCGAGTATTTTTGTTTTATTTGTACAAACATTGCTTAAAATAACTTATTCAAATAATGTTCTGTGATCAATTTGACGTGCAACATTGTTTTGCCTTCAATTGTATACATTTTTACAAACGAATTTGCTATTATGTATCTGGCAACCTATTGAAAGCAGATCAAATGCAAGCCAAGAATTCAAAGCAATACTAGAATGTTCGCATAAATACTTTCAAAAAACATCTGAGAATGAAAAAGAGCGTTCCAAACCAAGCTTTGTCTAGTACTAGTCGTACTATAACGATTTCTTCTTTTTTAAAAATTTCCTTCGAATGGAAAACATAATTCTATTTGTATTCATTCCAAATACTGAAGCCAACTCAGGTTTTCTTAAGTGACGACGATTTTATCATTTCAAAATCGTTGAGCCATGTAAATGAAATTTATGCTTTCTGTTCTCGTCCCATTGTGTTTTAAATCGGACAAGCCGCATCTTGATTGAGTGCCAGGACCAGGACCATAACTAGGCAAGGGACCACACAGAATCCAGTATACCACAAATCAAATGGAGTCTCCGACGAGACACAACTGTCCACAGATATGCACATTTGCGGGAAACCCAACATTATCAATCAGTTGTCGATGCAATTACGAATTGTTGTAGCTGTTGTTGCGGGTTTTGTGGCTTTGTTGCTGCTGCTGCTGCTGCTACTGATATTGTTGTTGTCACGCATGTGGACACGCACGTAATACTGCTGCATTGTTGGGGCGTTAGCCAGACTCATGCGACAGAGTTTAATGGTGGCTTAATTAAGCGTTGCATGCTACGTGAGGTTGGGTGCAAAATAGCACAGAACAGCGAAAATCTTTTAACAGAGTTAAAGGACTCGCCAACAGGGACAGACGAGGGCTGTCATGGCACATGGACGCTGACATAGACACCCAGGTTGTCAATTGGAAAACATGCCAAGCTCTGCCTTGCCAACCATTCACTCAGAAAAAAATCTACTTGATTCTTAGAACTTCGCCATACTTCTGGCGCCGAAGGCAACTCACGCTATTATTCAGAAAATATATTTCTAAAAACGACGTGTATTCTTTTCTCAATTTTAAGGTATATTTTCCTTAAATTGATATAGAAAATTTATCTAATTCTCCCCATTTTTTCCCATGTTTTTTTATTGCTTATGTTATAATAAGAATTAGTATTTTAAGACTTCACATGTACAAAGATTTTAGAAAGGTAGATAAATTTGAAACAACTTACTTTGTTATGGCATTTTGAACCCGATTTGAGTAGGTCCCACTAGGCTACGTGGCCTCTAAATCAACAGATTTCATTAATAAGAATCAGGATATGCAATTTTTTTTTTTTTAAGAAATGCGTTCCTTAATATTAGATAATATTTATAAAGTTAAAAAAACACCATATTTTGCTATTATCGACTTACGGCCTTGCTTATTTTTATTTTCTTTTATTTGGAAACTGTTCTAAAAGAAAGAAAAACTTTGTAGTTTTCAGGCAGCTTTTCTCTAATTCATGGCGAGTTTTTTTCTAAGTGTGCCCACCCGCTGGCCAGTGCCAAAAAGAAAGAGACACTCGGAGAGAGATAGAGAGGGATAGGAAATGAGAATGGGAAAGTCGGAGAGTGTGCGTGGGAGACTGTCGCTGATTTTCGCCTTGTGCCTTGGAGGTGTTAACGTGCGTGATTTGTTGGCAGCGAGACGTGCGTAGGATACAAATTGTAAGCCCTATGCGGCTGTCACTAAGAGAAGGCCAAGAATACGCTCCGGATACGGATACACTGCGCCAGAGCCAGAGCCAGAGCTTCAGTTTGTTTTTGAGTTTGAGTTGATGAGACGAAGATGGAAGATGCAGATGGCGTTGGAGATTGAGATTGACATGGGCCATTAAGCAAACTTACAATGATCATAAATTCCACACTGTCTGTGCTCTAAGGACCACAATCCTAACTGGACACCTAAATCAATTATTTGTTAGGCAACATTCAGCCCAACTCCCTTTAATCCGGTTGAATATTACATGTGCTTATTGCTTGTGCTGTTCAGTGTGATCCCAAACTGGAGCTAAATAGAATATACATAAACCAAGTGGGAACTTGCATGTCTTAAGCATCCGAATTATTATACACTACGCAATTAAGCTCCACAGCCTATTAAAGATAAAAAATACTATATACTCATCATCTGCTTTTTTATATCATCTTAAAACGTGTGAAAATGTATATGTTGATCTTTGTAGGATGTTACCAGCAAGTTTTCCTAAAGGCGGCTACTAATAATATAAATTTGACGACTCTAACTCAAAAACTGCGGAACATAAAACATATTTCAAATTTTTGGCGGTGCTGCGGAGGTGGGCGTGTCATATGCCGATCTTTGAAGGACATTGTCAATAACCTACCAACCAACAAATGTTGCATTTTGCTTTCAAATACGCCCAGAAATCATTATCAATATATATTTTTTTAAATTTATATTTAATCTTAAATTTGATTTTGTTATTTACTTGATTCAATTTTTTTTCTCCCTAATATTCTTTCTTTTTTTTTTTGTCTTCTGACTAGTTTACATTAAATAATTAAATTCTTCGCATTCAGTTTGTTTACATTTTCGCAGTGAATGTAAAACATTTGTATCGATTGGTATCGATATCTTTCTGCATTACGTTACGCACTGCCGTGACAGAAATCTGTATGTTTGGTTTCATATTTTTTACATATGTTCACTTGAGTGCCAAAGCGTAATTGGTAGTTATGCAGATAGAGCAATAATTAAATATGTTGCAAAGCAATACACCATAATGTCTAACGCAATTTTCGCATTCGATGTCAACAACATCGAATATGTAAAATAATAACAGATTGCAATATTTCTTTCGAATACTTATTTTCCAACAAAATGTATGCTACAAGCGATGAGTAATCGATAACTTATCTGCGTCAAGTCTAAGCAATCGCCGAGCGCGCATCTCTGTTTAGTCAAAACGCAGACAAAAAATAAAAATAAGACTTCCTCTGTATGCAGTGCATGACGGAAGAAGTTTCGAACAATGAGAAAACAAAGAATACAATTTCACCACAAATCAGCACACCCCGCAGTGTGCGGACAACGGGACGTGTCAAGGTAAGTTTTCCGATGAGATAACACACTTATCTTATCTTCTTCTTGAAACAGAAATCGAAAGAACCCTACGATCTGTCCAACAACTACATATCTCGCAGACAACGCAGCCATTTAGCGGCTTCACAAGCGGAGCCAACGTCACCTCGCAAAATTCGAACCGCATTGAGCAGCAATTAAGGCCACTGTCGCCAGAGACAATTGCAAAGAATATAGTCGTTGAAGGGATTAAGATTGATGACGTTCCAGTACCAAGCGCGAAGCAGCGCTGTTTTACCGATGCATGAGATGCGGCGGAGCCAAGGCGTGGCTCTGGCTACAGAAGTAACTTTCTCAGCTGCAAGGCTTCCAATTTGAAATGTAAACGCATTTTGGTCTTTTATACGCGGTGGCTGGCTTCATTTTCACATTCACCTTTTGTTTTTTACAGGGCATTTTGAGTGCTTGCCGATGAAGTTTGCAGCTTTAATCAATTACGCCAAAGATACAAGTGCGATTCATGCCGATGTTGCCGCGTTTACAACACGAAGAGTGCGGACAAAGCAGCTGGATAGCAGCTGGTCATGTGCTGTGCTTGCGTGAATGTCTATCACTTGGATTGGCCATTGGCCGCGCGTAAATCCGGCCAAGATGAATGACATGACGTGGAACTGTTATAGCTGTGTTCCCAGCTACAATCCAATAGAGTCGAATGACACTGCTGTCAGTTTTCGGCTGCAAGTGGCGCCCCGTAAATCCAAAGCTTGACGCAAGAAACGGGTCACTTCCAATCCAACTGACAAGAAACCATTCTTAACCCACAGACAAGTGCGGACTAAGAAACACATCCCTCCCACAAACGCACCGATGAATGATGAGTACAGATTGCCAAAATACGAGAATAAGGCGAAAGAGCGAAAAATTCATCGGAACGAATAAAAAAAACGCAGCGGCATTGTGCAACATTGTGTCGGAAATGAGGGCATCTGTTCCTGCTACGTTGAACATAACGGATGATAAAGAGAATGGCGAGAATCAGCTGCCGATCGCAACAGGATTACCCATAAGCACCGCACCGAAGTCCGTCTTTGCCTGGAGCACTGAGAAAGTATATGACTTTGTTGAGCAGTATTATCCTCAGTACGCAGACGTCTTTAAGGATCAGAAAATTGATGGCGCTGCTTTAATGATGCTCTCACGCGGCGATATCATTCATCGCTTCGGTCTGAAGCTCGTTAAAGCCCTGCATATCTACGATATAGTCGTTGGCTTGCAGAACTCTACCAATGATTTAACCCTCGCCTGGTATGATTAGTTTCTAGCTTTTTTTTGTTGTATATTCTGCATTCATTTTCTGAATAAGGAATGCTCGTTGAAGCTCATTAATTGGGATCAATGAAGATCCACACCATGCTTTCCCCATTATTATTACACATCATAGTTGATGTTCGTTAGTTAGAATCAAAAAGTTATGAATACGATTTAATCAAAGAAAAGGCGCGTGATAAACCTAGAAGGTACTTCATATGTTAAATATAATTATTATGAAATAACGATGCAAGATCCCTTATGTCAATTAAAACCAATTTGTAGCTAAAAGTTAAAACCAATTTGTAGCTAGTTGATAATTGGTCTAATCATAATAATAAAACGCTGCAAGCTGTTTTTAGTCTTATTATAAGTTTTTTATGTTTTATTCGACATACATTAGGAATTTTGTTTTTTGTTTTTTTTTTTTGATTGGACTGGCAGTCAACAATTTTATTTCTATATTGTGGACCCTAGTCGAAGGGACTAAATATAATATATACACAGACATACATACTAGTGTATGTAGGAATGCAAACTGCTTCCAGTGAATATCAAAAGCAGTACAAATATCAAGTTGAAGTACAGAAACAATCATCACATGGGCACCATCAAAAATAAAATAAAGAAAACACGAGCTATGACAATATAATACGATTGGCAAAATGAGTTTGCAGTGGATAACGAGCATGCAGGATGCGATTGTCTCAGACGCGCGGCAGCAGCTTCTCCTCGTCAGCGTGAACAGTGTGTGTAGGAGTCGGCTTCGCGACGGATCTTGAGGGATCGTAGCCGTAAAGGAATATTGATGCGATAACTAGCATTACGCCGCTACTGAACTGCAGTGTTAGATTGAAATTGAAAATGTAGATGGATGCGATGCAGGAAATGATGATCGCCAGCGATGTGGCAAATCCCTTAAGTATATTGTCCGCGTACTTGACAACGACGGCAACAATAAGGCCACCACCTGCTTGCAGCAGGACAAGGTACCAAACGAACAAATCGTAACCATGGAAGAACCCATGGCTAACGATGCTACTGGCATCGTTAATGAAGCACGTCAACAGGCCGAATGGTATACTCAGCAGGCTGAGCTGTACGTTCCGCATCCACACAGATATCTCGGCGCCCTTTAGTATCTTCTCGAAGTAGATGCCCGCGAAGCCTGATAGAAAACAGGCACCCAATGCCGCCCATAAGCCGAGCATACGATTCTGGGCGGGTGCCTGTGCAGCTATAGTTATTGTTTCTGTCGCCGCCGTTGGAGTCGGAGCACTTACACCACCACCTTCGGTCTGGGCCAGCTGTACCAGCACAATGCCCATGACGAGCAGCAATAGAGCGCCCCATTGTGTGTTGAAGAGCTTCCGCCGTAGAATGACAACGGCGAACATTGCTGTGGTCAGTATTTTGAGCTGATATGTCACCTGATAGGTGGCCGCATCCAAATGCGATGCAGACACGTACAGCAAATTGTTTTGCACAATGTAGACCAGCGAGGGCACACACACTTTCAGTGTGTCCAGAGGATTGGCAATGATGGTCTTGTGCAACGAGCGTACAAATTTCTGGGCATCCTTCCCTTCCTCATTAAAGACCAGCACCAGACACGTAATTAGTTTGGCGAACTCGGCCATTAACACAGCTGAAACAACAACAACAAGAATATGTATGACAAATTGTTTAAACAAGAAATCAGTTAAAGCAAAATCAAATATACACACACACACACACATACACGCACAGAAAATATTTTTGTACGCATGGTGCTTATCAGCTGCGACTAATTTGTCGCAACTCTGATTGAAACAAGGTTTTTTTTTTAATATCAAAGTTTCCACTTAATTACCTATTTGGTTGTGTCTCGATGTGTGTGTGTGTGTGTATAAAGTTGTTTACCAACAGCGTTTCTGCTTACGTTGCTGTCTCATCATTCGCGTTTATGCCTCACCTGTGGAGCTGAGAAAGATGTCTCCGGGTCGGGTGCGAGCGTAGCGCATGCTGAGTCCCAAGATCGCATTCTGTAGGGTCAACGTTAACAGACTCACGTACTTGAGCGTATTGGCATTCACTGTTCGAGTGGAAACTGACATGTTAGTGAGATGGTCGTCAACATTGAAGAATTATATTTACATGCACCCACCGTGTATATTCATTTTGCTAATGCTTGTTTGTCAGAGAACCGGCAAAACGTGATTTAAGCCAAATTTGTTTCAGAGTTCCGTTCTAGCAAAGCTTAAAACAAACAAAAAAAAAAAAAAAGAAGGGAATCACCTCTTGTTGGCTGAGTAGGAATTGACAGCTGCACTGTCCGCTGGCCGTTCGCGTGGCGTCTTCTTCGATATTTTGGCTATGAAGACTGCATTGGGACACGTAAACAAGCTTTCTAGCTCATATTGCGCGTACAGTTTTATCGTGCATGGTTATTTTGCTGGCGTGACCACTCACTAACCATATGTTTTGAATATCGATAACGATTTCTAAACTTAGAGCAACGAGTACAAGTTATCTTACAACAAATTGTCATCGATTGCATCTTGTTTCCGATAAAGTCAACGCTGCCTGTGCAATTTGTTATTTATATCACTTATCTCGTCAATAACAAGAAAACAAGAAAGAAAAACAGTCTTAAAATGAGAGAACAACCGTTAAGAGAAGTTACACAATTGATACACGCCATCGAAATTGGGTAAATCCACTCTGACGGGCACATTTGCCCATTAATTTTTGTACTGACTACTAACAGGCAAATGTTATTGCAGCTTAGTGGAAGGCTCCTACAGCATCACAAACAAGACGCTGGACATCTTCAAATACATCATCATGAGCCGAAACTGGCAAAGTGCAGAGTAAGTCGTGCAAAGTGACAAGTCCCCCTATGTCATTAGCTTTAACATAATATCTGCGTATTCTTAATTCCGTAGAGCTCTCATGCTAATTGTGCGCGCCCAATCACGAATCCTGCAGGCAGCACTGCCACAGGAGACCGTCACCTCGAACATAGCACGTCGTATACTGAAGATAACACGCGAGGAGTTTGATCTGCTGCAGGCAAAGGTACAGCACTTCGCGGACGATTCGCAAGCATCGCTATCGCTGCACAAGCTGGTCACGCAGACCAGCGAGAGTTGCGTCAGCGTCGACTATTCATTGCCCCAGCAGGGACTCCGGGAAGCACTGCTCGATCATTTACAGGAGGTCGAAACAGAGCTGGAGACCAGCTCTGAGAACATTAGTGTCCAAGCCGAGGAACACATTCACTCGTCCGAGATCATACTTACCCTCGGCCACTCGCGCAGCGTCGAAAACTTTCTGAAGCGGGCCATTAAGAAACGACAGTTTCTCACTATCATCGTGGCCGAGTGTGCGCCATCCTGTCGGGTGAGTACGCAACACCCAGCAATGCTGGCCGGGAATAACTTGATTATCGAATTTATATTAGTTTCAAAACGAATTTTACACATTGTCATTATATTATTATGCAACAATTGCATTCACTAAATTAATAATTCATTCAAACACATTTAAAGATAACATATAAAAATGATTTGTTTTTGCTATGTAAGGCTTTCATTTTGAATGGCTTCTCTGATTGGTACCAGCTTAACCTCGCTAACCTACAAATAACCTTCTCAATCTGTTCATCACCCCACAAGTTATATGCCTGAGCGCAACTGAAATATATACATACATTCATACATATATGACTATATCCGATGTTAATCAATCTTTCTCTCTGCTGACAGGGTCACAATCTGGCTGCCACTTTGGCCCAAGAGAAGAATGTGGAGATAATTGTAATACCGGATGCGTCCATATTTGCAATGATGTCGCGCGTCAATAAGGTCATCATTGGCACCCACAGCGTTCTGGCGAATGGTGGACTCCGTGCTGCATGTGGCGCCTATACAGTTGCCCTGTCTGCCAAGCACTACTCAGTGCCGGTCATTGTGTTGGCGCCCATGTATAAATTGTCGCCATTGCACTTGTGTGAGCAAGATGCATTTAATATGGTTGGCTGTGCAGAGGATGTCATTGCGTATGACTCGCTACCGGCACGGGATGCCAAAGTCTACAGTCCCATTTTTGATTATGTGCCACCCGAACTGGTTACACTCTTTATATCCAATACGTAGGTGCCTCCTAAAGTGCTAGCTCAAATCATTTTAAATTTCATTTTGGTTTTCATTCATTCTAGCGGCGGTCATGCTCCATCATATGTTTATCGTCTGCTCTCCGAGCTCTATCATCCCGAGGATCTGGAGATCTAAGATAGTAAAGGTGATGCTCTTGAATAATAAGTATAATATATTTTGTGAATATTTAAAGGGCTAGCCATCAATGACAACAACAATAAATTAGTCTATGTGTTCAATTCGGCCTTTAGTTTTGTTGCTTTCAATTATCGGCTACTGAATATTTTTAAACAACTGAAGGAAATCGGCCAGGCTGTCTGCATAGTAGTCTGGCTGCGCTTCAGGTGAAGCGGCAAACATCTGCTCTTTGGTCTGGCTACCCGAGAGAACGAGCAATGACTGAAAGCCGCACATCTTGCCGAACTGTATATCCTGCACGAGCATGTCTCCCACAAAGAGGCATCGCTGAGGCATATGTATATTGAACATATCTTTGAGCATATCGCCCAGAATAGGTGCTGGTTTTCCAAGGAAGATTGCCTTGCGATTCGTATAACGACTGATGTGCTGTAAAAAGTCATAAAAGCCCGGCACATTGATGTTCTCGGCCAGTGGCATAATAATATCGCTGCCACCGGCAATCAGCTTGCAGTTCTCGTTCAGCTGGAGATGGCGTATAGCCTTGGCCAGTTCCACGTACGACATATCCAGGTGTATGTCAAAGAGAACAGCATCCACAGGTCTCTCAATGGCCAGATGGTCAACCAGTGTCGCTGACGTCAAATGCTCCTTGATTTGCTGCAATCACAAATCGTTTCGACTCACATTAACATTAATACAGGTATGTATTTGGAATATTTCACACCCACCAGCGACTCATACTCTATGTTGTGCTTACGCAACATTTCATTGGCTTCCAGCGACATAAGCGAATAAACGCGTAATTCTGGCTGGTTCATATATCCCAAATATCGCACAATACTTTTTACTGGATGAACGATGTCAGCATCCTGCACATTGACGGCACCGATGTAATCAAATTTTTCCATATACTGTTCGTCCGTGCGGAAACTATTGTTGGACACGAATTTGACAGATTTGCCGGCGTTCTTAAGTGCATTAATTGCATCGCCGGTACCTGGTATCCAGCCAACCAGTAGCCAAATGACGCCATCACAATCGCTGATTACCATATCGAAGGAGTCGACAAAGCTACGCTGCTCCGTCACGCTAAGATCGTGGAGTATATGCCGTGGAGCCATAACGTTAAACACCCGCTAGCAATGAAACTAAGACAGCAACTAACCGGCAACTGTTGTCCGTTAGCATAAGACTGCCTATCGCCATGGACACGGTGGATGCTGCTGCGCGCGCACGCCAACACGCGGACATAACCGAAAGCCAACGCAGCCCTTTAACCTTCAGCGTAACATTGAAGCTCTACTCTTCAAGGGCGTAGCTATCTTTTCGTGTAGGGGACTTGACCGAATTGCATTTTTTCAACAATTTTTATCTTCCAGTTGTATGGAAAGTTTCGAGTGGGGCATTGGGAGCAGTTGCCCACCCCGCTACCCCCTCCGGCTATGCGCCCTTTTCATGTACATTAGCAAACATATAAATAGATAAGAATTTGTGTGCACATTTCATGCATGAATGGGCTGGGCATATCATGATAATCTCATCTCCACTTTATTGAGTTACGATTGTGTTATTGTGTCTATAAACACGTTCGCGGAATCTTTAAAATCTGCGTCAGCGTTTTTAACCTCGCAAAACAGCACGTTTACAGCAAGGTGCACCCGAAACACGCATGTTTATTTTTATTTTGAGTCTTGGCAGGGTTCCACTGAAAACGTTTGTTACCTCTTCAAACTCACATCAGCATTTTTGAACATGTCCGTTGCATTCTTGTTTTACCTGCTGCATATTCTATTTGTGTGCACGTGTGTTGTGTGTCGATATTTTACCAGAGATGAGAACCTAAAAAGCTGATAGCGAAAGTCTATGAGAGAGTTGAGGTAGAAAACTTGGATATTCCAAACTTTATAAGCTGCACTTGCAATTAGCTAAACTATTGCCTCAAAATTGTAATTTTTTTGTAACAAAAAAATGTAAATACCTTTTATTAAAGAAGTAATTTTATACCAAGGTTTCCTGAACAATGTCACAAGTAGCTGGCATACGGAAATCGGTCGAAAGATAATATTCAATTTGTGGAATTCGGATAGGAGTAGACATAGATGGCACCCTTTCTCATACAACACAAGTGCTCAAATTTTGAATATTCAGCTTACAGCCAGCCGCCAAACGAAGAAATACCACTGACTAAAATGTGCAAAAATATAAAATTTAAAACTCCGAACTAAAATTTAAATGTCAGCATAATAATTTCGGCGAACGTCATTCTAACTTACTTTAATTTTAATTATATCATTAAAATAGTCAAAGGGATGTTCAAAATATAATTTATTCTGTTAGCAGCTTCTTGAAGTAATTCACACTTCAAAATTTCCGAAAGTGTTCATCGCATTACCTGAAAACTGTAAAATGTTGTTGGAATATAAGTTTATTTATGGGTGCCAATTCAAATGACTCCTGTCAATCAAATAAGTTGGGGTTGCATTGATTTATGCAATTATTTTGGTTATTTGAAAAACTCATCTGAAGTTTTTTAGTAGATTTTCAATCGAAAAGCATGTAAAATCCGATGCCACCACTACCCCCCTGTGTGCACCCTTTCACACATACACCTAGACCGCAAGTAAGCCGTGCCAGACATCTTGACATTGACAATGATTTCAACGATTCTTTTCCACTGGCCTTGTTTTGGGCCCGAACAAATGCAGCAATTGTGGGTGGGTGGGTGGCTTTTGTTTGGTCGGTTGGCTGTGTTTAAAATGCGAGAGAGAACCGCCTTTAACGAAAGCGAAGGTAAACGTGGCAAATTGACAATGGCAATAATTGGAATTCAGTTTCACTTTAACATACATCTATCTGTACATATGTGGTGCAAATGTGGCGCAGTTGTGTCCGAAAGGTAATTGAAAAGAGAACGTAGTCGGAGCTGTTTGACTACATAGCATGAGCTACTAACTAAGCAAATCGACGTACATTTCACACTGGACACGCAAAAACTGATATATATATATCTAAATATATATATAAATAAATATATATATACATATGTGTATGAATGTGCATGTATATAGAAGATATATATATAAATATATATGCAGGTATATATATCAAAAATTCAAATCGATTGGCAGCCTAGTTAGGCGGTTCTGATAAGATAGAAGACGGCGCAGCACACACACACACACACACAACAAAAATAAGCGATACCTTTGTATATAAATATGTATGTAGTAAAAACACACACTTAACCGGGGCTGTGGCATCGAGAGCTTTGCTGTGTTCCAAGAACTAGTCGCGATTACACAATTATTTGGCAGCAAGCAGGCAGGAAACATGAGCAGCGCCGACCAAAACACCACTGTTATCACTGCCAGCAATGGCCATCCGCAGGAGAACGTTAAAAGCAACACCAACAGCAGCAGCAACAGCTCCGCCAGCAACTCCGCCGCCTCCGCAACGACGACAACAACAACAACAGAGACGACGACAACGACAACAACATCGAGCAGCATTCGCGACAATAGCGAGCAGCTCCAAATTATTGGCCAGCTCAAGACCATTGAGCACATCAATGAGCAGCGACGCATTTTTTTGAAGAACACCATCAATGAAATCAAAGAGGAGAACAGCAACGAAATGGAAGTAAATCCGGATGCGGATGGGGAACCGGTAATGCCGCTGGGAAAACTTGCGCCGCCCAAGAGTTTGCCGCTAAATGTGAAATATGCAACGTTGCCGAGTCCATCGGTAGTCACATCCGCGGCGGTGACATCACCAGCGTCGCCACCACCAAAACCACCAATGCTTAGCCGTACACGCAGCACTGGCTCCGGTGATGGACGTACACCGCTAACGAACGGTGATTCAACAGTGCTGCTGCGTTCTAACCTTGTCACAGATACAAACAAAGCGCCAGCTACAACAACAACAACAACAACCGCAGCAGCAGTAGCAGCAGGCAAAGCAACTACAATAACAACAGCAGAGTCAACGGATCAACTGCAGCAGCCAGGAGCGACCATATCGGCCAAACACTATGAGAGCCTGATCGAGGAGCTGCGTTGTCCTGGCTGTGCTGGGCCCATGAAGGCACCAGTGCTGCTCTGCAAGAGCGGACACAGTATTTGTGAGCAGTGCACCCGCATTCTGCTCATGTGTCCGCTGTGTAAGGTATGTCATAAAAAAGACACACACACACGCACACACACACAAATACCGACACAGACACACACACACATACATACATTTGTAGATAATGTTGTACATATGTAGATATAGATCTAGATTCTAGAACGACGCCTCTCTCTGAGTTTAGTGTTGACGTCAGTGTTAGGTAAGCGATATCGAGCACGATCTTTCCAACGCTTCCTTATCGTCAGGCGATGACGTACTGTCAGTAAGTACAGTGGAACCTCCCTTTTCTGTCACTACAATTTCTTTTGCAGTCAGTACATTTACAAATAACTATAATATTGAAATGATTCATCCTTTGGCCACATTGAAAGTGTTTACTTTTTTATGAAATGAAAAATCTTCAAAATGCCAAACAAGATAAAAGCAATTTGATTTCATATAAATGGTATACATTCAAGTATGGCAAAGTATTAACCAACAACGCTAACCGAACACATAAGAAATAAATTCATTACAAAGATATAAATACATTGAAAAATATATGCCAATTTGTCATATATGATTTGTGGTTTCGAGAAGAACTTTGAAGACACTTTTTGATTTATTTCAAATTTCGCGGAATAAACCTTGTCCCCCCAGACGAGTTCATACAAAATTTACTTCTCTTTGGGAAACAACGAATTTCCCAAAGTTAATATTCGGCTTTAGATATGCTAATATCAGCATCAAATTCTATATCATAGTATATGTTTCATTCATAGCGATTTCAGTATTCTAATTTCACTTGAAAATGTTTCTCCACTTTAAGCAATATTTTGTTGGTTGCATTTCATAGAATTTCAATTTCTACATTGATTTAGTTTTCTGTTTGCTTATTGGTAAATATTAATACAATTTTGTTAATTGCAGGAGGGATTCACTAATTCCCGTTCGTTGACCATTGAAGCATTGTGTGCCAAGGCGCATTTTGGATGCAGTCATGCGGCAGGCGGATGTGCGGTGAGGATGCCGGTGGCGTTGTTGCCATGGCACGAGCAGCAGTGCATCTATAAGCCGATGAAGTGCTTCATGGGACGCGTCTGGGGTGATTGCAAATGGCATGGCCGCGAAGTGCAATGGAAGCAGCATCTGGAGGAGGAGCACACGGACAAGCTATTTCAATCGAACACGGCGAATCTGGTATGGAATATGGGCGTGCGACGCAAGCCCCTCACTGGCTACTATGTGTTCGAGGCGCACGACGAATTGTTCAACTTTTATGAGATCTACGAAAAGCAGCAGGTGCTATTCACCATGACGTGCACATCGAATCGACGCGAGAGCAAGTACAAGTATGCCTACGAGGTGACGCTACTGCAGCCGGACAACGATGCGCTATTGTTGACCCAAAAGTTTCCCGTACATAGTGAATATGATAGGGACATACTGATGGACGGCACCTGCGTCAACATTAGCCTGTCCGAATTGGCGCGATTCGTGACCGACGATAAGGTAAGTGTGAATGGTGAATGATGTTGCAGCAATGTCATTTATCGAATCATTCCTACTATCATTTAATCAACAGCTGCTGCATTATCGGGTGACCGTTATGGTGGTAAACTCGCCACGCCGCTTGAAGCCGTCTCGGCAGAGTCTACCAGCAATGTCCTTCGATTATCAGCAGGTGAGGAATGTGCCAATGGGTACCAATGGCAAGAGTGTGCCCGCCAACATGATTATAACGCGAACGTACAAGGAGGCGCTCGGTGAGGTGTCTGCATCATCATCATCATCAGTGACGGCAACAACACCGGATTCCGAGGAGGGCAATGGCCTGGAGCTGGAACGGAAGTGGGGCACACCCCAGTTGCACTTTAATCGCAAGTATTTACGAAGTGCGCTTGGTGAGGATACAAGCAGCAACGCTGAACTGAAGGTGGACGAATTGCGTCCGCTGCACGAGACGCGCTCATGTGTCACTGAGGATAAGCTATCTTTGTGCAGCAACAGCACCAGCTATACCAAAAAGGTATCCGACACGCTGCGTCGAAGTTTCCGCGCGCTCCGATCTGATATAGTCGAGATGCGTCCATTCGCCAAGAAGAAGTCGACCGCGAAGAAGCCAGTAGCATCAGCAGCAGCAGAAACAGCAAATTCCACATGCTAAAATATGTAAACGATTTCCCACACATAAAGGATATTTAACTTTGTCTTGAGGCCAAATTGAAGAATTGTGATCAAATCCTTTGTTTGGGACTAAGCCCTAATTTTTTTTTTCTTTTCTAAATTGCACGTTTGTTGAATTTATCCAATCTGTACTTATGTGTATAAAAAAAAAACGAAATACTCCAATGAATACATAAATAGAGTTTGTAATAAATCCCAAGTACAGACTGATCCGATCGGTTCGATCTTATGCTTTATAACACTGCTTGTAACCGTTAGCTGCATATGTTTGACAGTACTTTTACGAGGACCACAACAAAATAAAGAGACAAAAAATTGTACATTTAAATGACAAATATTGTTGTATATGCATTCATAAATATCTTCGGCACTGCAGTCTGAAGAGTCCTTAACACTAGGTTTTTTATACTTTGATACCGAAGGTGTCAGAGGTGGTTTTGTGCAATATCCGCCATGCTGTCTGTCTGTCTGTCCTTTTGTATGAAAGCAACTTTGCTCGACACCCTTTGCGATAGGGACTTGAAACTTGGAACAGATACTGCTCTGTGCGCGCGTCAAAGTGTAAAAATTGGAGTGCTACGCCCACAAGGAGGCTTGGAAATCGATAAAGTCGATATTCGCAAATCGATAAAGCCACATATCTCCCACAATTTTAAGGCTAGTCACCAAATTTGGTTGGTAGACATACACCAAAGCCGCCAAAGCCTAACCCAACCGCCGCCCCCAGGAACATCGACCCTAGAAATCTAAAATGCGCATGTATTCCACAATTTGTAAGCTAGAGTCACCAACTTTTAAAGATATATTGCTAGTAACACCATTCCAAAATCTGGAAAAAATGTGGGACCACTTCCTCTCCCGCTCCAAAAATTATAAAGGTCTATATCTCCCGCAATTTAATAGTGACAGTTACCAAACTTCGGAGGAACATTACTACCGGATATCTATCGCAATTTGAAAGGCAACTTGGACACCGCCCCTGCTCTTTGCTACCCGTTATCAGCTTTTATGACGTATGGTATCAAAGTATTTCGCAGTCGGTTATGCCCGACTGCAGCGTTCTTTCTTGTTTGTTTGTTATTTTTTATGAAGTCGACGCAAACTGTATGACTTTTGACCAGATCAATATTGGTTAATTTGCATTGGTGAATTTCTAATTTTAAGCTAACCGAAACTAAGCTATGCGATTAATGTACAATCATCTAATTGGGCCACAATTTGAAAGTAGCTTCTGTGCTACAGCAGACCCTGCATCTCGTTCATGAACTGCAGGTAGGCATCGTCTTTAGTGGGTGGCTTGTGCGCTTCCGGCGGCGCATGGACGCCCCGGTCACCCCCATGAGCATCATGCGCACCCGCCAAATGCTTGGTCCTCGCCGTTCGTCGCTGATCCTCACGCTTTACCCTCAACGTAGAGGGTACAAATCGCGTAACGTCTGCGCTTAGATTCCTATAGAAAGAGAAGGCGATAAATTATCTGGTCCGCAAAAATGGATTCGAGTCGAGTGTACCTTATTTGTGGCTTTGCCGTAATGGTGGTGACACCTTTGCCCGGCTCTTTGAGTGGAGGCGCGCTCACGTTGCCGTGCTTGACATGATGACCACCCATACGTGGCGGCAATCCAGGTGGCGGCCCAGGAGGCATCCGTATGCCCATACGCGGCATTGGACCAAGAACATGTGGTGGTCGTGCGCCTGGCGGTGGACCAGGCGGCATACGCAGGCCAAAACCAGGTAGACCCGGTCCAGGTGGTCGCATGGGTGGCGGTCTAAACATTACACTTGGCGGCGGCGCAATGCCTCGCATATGCGGCAATTGCGGCAGCTGCGGCGGCGCTGGCGCACTTGGCGGTAACGGTATGGCAGGCATTGTTGGCGCCGTCGGTGGTGCGGGCACCGATGTCGTTCCCGGCGGAACTGACATTGCCTTGGCTGTTGTCTCTTTGGTTGTAATGATTGGTGACGGCTTTTCATCGCCATCGGAGCCCATATCATCATCCGCATCGTCTTCATCGTCGTTGTCTTCGTCGTCACTGGTAATGCTGCTACTACTGTGGCTGCTGGCACGACGGCGGCTTGGCGGCGATTTGCTGTCTGAGGCGCTATCATGTCTGTCATCTGGGTCATCCGATTGCTGTTCCTTATCGTGCTCCGTGTCGCTCTGTAGTTTGCGATGCTTGCGTTTGTGCACATGCTCCATTTCCTTCATGAAGTCGTCGATGTTCTGCATGCGCTGCTGCAGCTTGGGACTTGCGACCGTCGACTCATCGCCTTCATAGTCGCTGTTGCCTTCGGCATCCGAGTTAAGTTCAGTCATGGCAAACAGATCTGGGGGTGGACCTGGCGGCACACCCAGCCAATCCTTGTCATCATCATCCTTGGCTTTTTCTGTCTGTGCCTCACCGTTGCCGCCGCTACCTTCACTATTTTTGGTTACGCCTGGCGGTGCACCAGGTGCAAATGGTGGCAAAACTAGCGTTATGGGTGGCGGTGGCATACGGATGCCGCTTGATGGAAAGACGATATTGCTGTTGCTGTTGGTGCTATTGTTATTATTGGCACTATTGGCTGTATTTCCACCGGTTGAACTGGCATTGGCTGCTGTCACCGGCGCTGGCAGTGGTATCTCATCAATCTGGACGCTCTGGGCATGCTTCACGCTCTCATAATACTGCTGCTTTTTCAGGCGCTTCTTTTCGTAGTCAACCTCCTTGCGCTTCAGTTCTGCCCAGTGTTCGGGCTCATCATTATGCTAGCCACAAAAAACAAAATAAATAAATAAGACTCGGAATTACCCATATATTATTTACACTAACATAGAGTCGCATGACACGATCGAAGGTTTCTTTAAGCTTCTTGCGCTTGTCGCGCAGCACCTTTTCATTCAGTGGCGATGGCTGCAGCACATTATACTCTGGGGAGAGGACAATGCAATACAATTGGGTAGATTATCAACAATAGAATTTGCCATTTACCCATCTCGTCTATCTTCTCCATCTCTTCGAGAATCTGTGAGGGATCTTTGTTCTTCAGTACGGCAGCCCGAACCATTTGACGCTGCCGCTTGTTTTTCTTTAGCTCCTTTTTCCGTGCCTCCTTGCCTGGATGTAGGATGATACATAGTGTATAGTGAATAGTTTACATGGCGATAGGTGCTACTTACGAGCTTGGTCTGTCGGATTCATATATTTGCCACTTTTAGTAGTATTTATGGAGCGTCGTCCCATCCTGATGTTTTTGTGTTGCTTGATTCAATGTTTATCAAACAAATATGCAAAATTATTAAAGTCGAATATCCGGCGTTTTGACTACAAAAATACAAGTGCTGCAAGAAAAACAACACACAATGCGAAGCCAAAGCATCCGATAATATCGATAAGTAAATCGATAATGAGTACAAAATAATACTCACGAGCGAATCAAAAAACTGAACGGTCTGGCAGCACTGCAGTTAAATAGCGCCGGCATCATTGTGAAGAGAAGACATTAAAAGCATAAAAATGTCAGGGGAAATTCCGTATAACGACAGCTTTATAGATGCATTTACTACACTCAATTTAAGCAATCAACCGAAATTGAATCACAGCAATTATGGCACCAGTACTGTGAGTATTTGAAAAGCAAGATGAAAGCTGTTCGTGTCGGCTGACAAGCAACGGTTCAAACTATGTGCACACACACAGATCCAAGAGCCAAACGGCACTCACGATCTCACGTGCAGAATGCCCCAAACAGCAGGTGATACGGACAATAGTGACGACACGGATACGGACTCTGACGCGATTGTCGTTGTGGATTCTTCATGCGCCTCGTCAGATGTTAGCTTCGTGCGTGTATCAAGTTTAAGCATAATCTCCTCATCATCAGTGTTTGGATCGGAGAGTCCGAGTATCTCAGATACTGATACGATACCAGAAACAGAGAGCGATATCGACATCAATGGCAATAGTAAGTTGCATCAATAACAATCTCAGTGTAAACAAAACACAATTAGATCATAAATGTTTATTTCCGTAATACAAACTAATATATTTGAATATTCCAATATAAATAGCTGATAGCTCTGATAGCATCATGGATAATCTTGTAAGTACTCCACTGAAGCGCAAGCATGACGGCTACCCAATCACCACGAGGAACCAATGTGAGTACCCTCAAATCAGAAATTATAAACACCTTCATGACGTTCCTAAATAGATTTGCGGACGGATGCATCGTCGTTGCCAAGCTGTAATGTGATTACCACACGCAGTGGACGAGCTGTGCGTAAGCGAATCGACCATAAGTTTGATTATTCTTCGGAACACCACGACGATGACACTGATGATTCGAATGATCCTGATTTTGCCGATCATATAGATGCTAGTAATGATGATGACGATGATGACAATGATGACGATGAGGATTATGTCGAAGGAAATGATCACGACTACAGCCAGCAGGAGCAGAAAGAGTCAGGTCGCAGTCGGCGACGCATTTCCATGCGCAGCAGCTGCTGTAGCAGCAGCGACGCCAGCAGCACCATGCTCGAAACAGACGCAATCATATATCTGGATTTGTTGCAACCAGTTGCCATTGTGAACACTGAGCCAATGGCTGATGCGGACGTCGAGCGTGATACTGAGCTAAAAACGCGGCTGCAAAAATTTCTGGGTCTTGTTGCACCGCAACGCCGTCTTTACAATCCAATGGCCAACTATGACCTTGATGGCAATCAGATGGATGAGAAGGAGCCTTTGCCCGTGCAGCGTAGTCGCCTCTGGTCTTTAAATGCCAGCAGCGATCAGCTTCCCTCGCCACAGGCAAAATCGTTGGCGAGACCATTGAGTCGTCATCCCAAATCGCCCGGATCGGAAATAACAAACGATATGAAAATGCTGCTAATTGACCATATGGTGCAGCGTGTCAATGCAAACTATTTCGAAAGTCAAACGCCTCAACACATCAAGGAGCCCATCGATCTAAATGGTCTGCCCAGCGTGGAACAGCGTGAACAAATTTGTCAAAGACACAAGAAAATCTGTAGTTCAACTTTGTCCCATACTGGCTTATACAGCTTCGTGGATTCGCTGAAATGTGAGTATTTTTTACCAATTCAAACTGTAATCCCTTATAAAAACTTTGAAGCATTTAAAATCGAATGAAGCAATTTAAAAAAAAAATTCGATCCATATTTAAAAGCTAATGATAACTAATGGATAACATTTCATGGTATAAATAATAATTGAACACCTATAATATAGCTATAAAGTAAGATGTAAGTATTCATCACTGAAACCCAAATCACACTCTTAAGTTATGTATGTAGCATATAGTAGGAGTAAAAGAGATAGAGCAATTGCATAAAAAAGAGCGAGAGATTAAAAAATAAATTCTAAGGAAAATTTACCAATTGTGAATTGTGTTTAAACAAATGAAATTCATTTAAGATTAATACTAGATTATTAAATATATATCCACAGATTACTTACACACTTACACTTACACTTACTTTTTGGTATTCGCATCTTGAAAGTCAATAATCATCACAATTTTTATATTTCTGTTGCAGCAACAACACCACTGAATATGTGTCATCCACTTGCATTAAACTTTCGGAAACGTGAGTTCGAAACGTGCAAGGCGCAGCTAGCCAAGACCTTGTTCCACATGCTCAATCACACAATCTTCCATTGTGGCCTGCGTCTGAGAATTGCCTGGGAGTCCAGCATGAGCACGCCCAGCGCCCTTACGCATCGCATTGAAGCTGGTGGACAGCGTGTGTCCGGCATTGTTCTATGGCAGAACATCAAACAGTCAGGATTAATGGTGAAAGCCCTGCTGCACGAGATGTGCCATGCGGCTGCCTTTACCTACCACGGCGAGATAGGACACGGTGACAACTGTCGCAAGTGGTGAGTGGTCGCTATATAAACTACAGTTGTGTAATTGCTAAAAAACACTAGCAAATTCATTAAAGTAGACATGCAACAAACATATAGATATGTGAAGTAGATATGTAACAAACAAATTGTCTGTGAATTTTTCACATGCTTATTGCGCCGATCAGTATATTATATACATATATATCATGTAATATAAGACAGTTAAATAATTTTGTACATAAATATAAAGATACACATATAGACCGAAATGTGTTCAAATTGCTTTATATTTGTGTTTAAATACCTTCGTGTATAATAATAGTTCATTAGAGCCACTCTATTTTTTTACACCTCTTACGCAAAAGGTTTTTTTCCGCAAAGTAAACTGTTCTACAGCATTGCTTAAAACTAACTAACTGACTGACTGACGACACTCAACATATGTATTTACAATACATTACTAAACAATAATATATTATTGCAGGGCTTATCGCGCCAAATCTGTGCTACCTGAGCTGCCTGAAATTGGTGACTGTAATGCTAGCTACAAGTACACTTGTCTTCTCTGCCGTGGACGCTCCTTTGGCAATATCAAGTTTGAACACGAGGCGGCACAGCTGCGCTGTCACTATTGCCAGTTTGAGGTGAATGTGGAACCATGCAGTGCCGAAGATATCCATAACCTGTCTCTCACCGACCAACTGATTACGCCCTATAAGGAGTTCATTCGCACAAACTACGTGAAGTGCGAGCAGGGCAGCCACAGCGCCAAGATGCGTGTCCTTAACCTGTTGTATAAGGAGCAGCAGCAACAGACGTCTTCGAGCTAATCCTAAAGGAAGCAGCTTTATTATATAATCTATATATATTTTGTTTTAAATAATGTAATTAAAAATTAATATACGTCAATAAACCCAATTGTCTCAAAACAAATCAATTAACAAATCATAAAGTTTCTGCATAAGGTTTTATTAAAAAGCGGAGGGAGTAATTGAATAAATTTCGTTGTAAACAAATTACAAAAAGTTGAAAATGTGATGGAATGTTTCCTGTCAATCAAGATCGATTGTACAGCAAAAGTACGAATTAAGCACAAACTTTGCCTCCAGCAGCATAGTCGAATGATTCTTACATCAAAAGATATATATCGAATTGAAATATCGAAGCAATTTCGATATTTCTACTTTGCTGATGATCGATGAACTCTGTTTTTTTTTCGTTATACGAATATAGAATTGGTTGATATCGATTGCAATCATTTAAAGCAATCGATCATTTCGATTAGTGCTTTCAATGTGCGTTCTTTCAGTTGTGTATTTGACTTTCCTTTGATTCCAAATTAAGTTTGTGTGTTTTATGTAGTTCATTTTCATCTGCTGCAAATGATTATTTATATATAAAAAAAAACACTCCAGTTATTAATCAGTTATTTATATTTTTCTTTTAAATCAGCATCCAAACATTGCTCTGATATATGCTCATCTTTGTTTTAATCACTGATGATCACTTTTTTAAAACAAATTGTGGGACGTGGAGGTCCTTATCGGCATTCTAAGCAAGCCGTGCATCAACCAGAGCAACATCTGTTTTCAGAGCAAAAATATGAGAGCGCAAATGTAAAGATCACAAAACTCCATTTAGATGGTGTTACATATCAATATGTGACACCGACATCTGTAGATGCCGGTCTTGATTTCGTAGCCGCAAGCATTAAAACCAAAGATTTCAACACTGTCCGCATCGCAATCGCCTGCGAGCAGTCGGATGAAGCAGCCCATCTAATGCACCAGTTGGGGACACGCAGCGTCGCCAGCCTATTGGTCAATGAGTCCAATATGACGACGATAAGAACATGCGTCGGCCTGTGGACAAGCGGCGTAAGTAGTCCAAATTTTGCATTAATGTTTTTTAAATAAATCACAAAACATAGCTCTTCTCTCTTGTTTCATTTTGAAAACATCTTAAATGCCTTGAATATAGTGTATTTTTAATGTATATTGACAATTTAATATTTGTCATTTGTATGCATATTTCATTTCATATAATCGCTCACTGCTGGCTGAGATCACAATATTTTATGATGAGTTCAAAACCTAAAAGTATTCATTTCCGTACAGACGTACAGAAGATAACAATTTATACCTCTGATCTTCTTCCCTGGCAGTTGATCAATCCCGTGCTGATTGTATCCGATAATGTGCTGCAGCTACTAGCGAAGTTGAGTAAAATCAACTGTGTGAACTACTTGATACATTCTTCACAGACGTTGCCACACGTATTCCAAATGCGCGTCCAAGCGTTAACTTCGGCAGGCAACGATACACAGGTGCTGGTCATGATGTGCTCAATAGCGAACCAAACGACAACAAATGCGACAAGAGTGGTGCCATCTGAAGTAGCAGCAAAAGCAACAGTGTGTCCAATGGCGACTGGAAATTCCTTGCCTGACCTGGGGCCAACAGTCAAAATCACACCTTCTGTTGCTAAGGGAATAAAGGAAACAAAAAAATTGATCACAAGTGAACAGTTGGAGACGGCCGCTGACAATTTTCACACATATAATGACAACGGACTTTTCGCCTGGAGCCGGAAGGAACAAACGCTCTGTCGTAAAATTCATGATGTGGTCGCCATTGAGCCGCATATAAGGAATGCGATGAAGGAGTTGGCCATTGAGCACGCCAGAAACATATAGCGCTATGCTTGGCCACATGCTGCTGCTGGTCGCTCCCTGTGCGTCATCGGCAATGAGATGATTGGCAAAACCTGGTGCTATTTGCCGTCGATGTGCCAGCGGGTCTATAAGGAGGCGGTCCGGCTTAACACTGATGACAGCAGCGACTTTGGTCCCAGTAGCATAATCATCTGTGCAAATGCTAAGCAAGGCGAGCAGATTCATCTGTGGTGCACGAAACTGCTGGACCACTACATTATAAAGCTCTTCGATGGAAGCAATTTGAACATGGTCGCCGCGTCTCTGAGACATCCCAGCAGCATCCTCATTACCAATGCTGAGATGCTGTTGCAGCTACGCAATTTGGAATCAGTCCTTAATCCACGTGCCTTACGATGCGTGGCCTTTGACAATTTTCATGTAATCTGGCGTTCTAACCGTATGGATTGTGAAAAGGTAATGCTTTGGCTTCTGGATTTTCTCCGCTTCGAGGCTGGCCATGCCCAGCTGTTCATCGTTGGGCGCCTATGGAGCGATAAACTGATGCGTCGCCTACTATCAAAATTGCCAGATTTGCTGCTCCTGTTCGAAGATGCATTGGAGGCGACGGCTTACAGCGGCATAGAGCTGGAACTGCTGTTAACCAGCCCGCAACATATTGAGCGGGAAATGTTGAAATTGTTGCAGGCAAAGAACCTAGAAGAGGAGCGAGTGGTCCTCGCATGCTCCGGGAAAGCAGATGCGCTCAAACTATGCAAACAACTCCTTGCCTCAAACATTGATGCTTTAGCTGTAGACCAGTTGGGTAGTGGTGCAGATAAACTATTTAGCAAATGGTCTAAGGAACGCACGGCCAGTGTTCTAATTGTCGACGATGATGTGCTACCCATTTTGAGTGATGTGAAAATTGATTGTTTGCTGCATTTCAAATTTCCAAGGGTTTGGCAACGATTTAAGGCACGACACACCATCTTTTATGGCAATAATTATTCGCAACCAAACTCTGGCAATGCCACATCGATAATACCCGTTTGCCTGCAGGATGTTGAAAAAATTTGGCTAATCTGTGATTTTATGTTCAAGCACGATCAATTGCCGCCCGACAACTGGCTGTCAATGCTGACATCTTCTCGAAAGCAACTCGAAGATCGAAAACCGCGGCCCAATCATGCGGCATGCCACCAGCTATTGCGGTACGGCAACTGCTACCGCCACACGTGCCAGTATCGGCATTTCCTCTGGGATAATGAGCCAAAGCCGCTGGAAAACTATCCTAAAAAGAGCTCAATAAGTTTCCATTTGCTAATGGTAAGTTAATAATATTGTTATGCAGTGATCACTGTAATTGATTTATTTGTGATGAACTCATACGCTAACTCTTCTGGCGCTTCTGGCTTCTCTTTTCCGTTTAATTAACAGAGACAAATGAAATAATATCAAAAATAGGCAATAAAGTTGTATGAACATAATAAAATCGTAAAATCGTTGTCTGATTGGCCTTACAGTAGATTTTAATGCTCTTAAAGTTCTTATTGCTGATACTTACAAAGAATTCAAATATTTAATAGATCCACACAATTAGTTATAATTTCATCATTATACAAAATTAATTTAAATGTACTTATTTTTACAGAGCTTTTCGCCATCCCAACTTAGTGTACGGTCAACTAAATTCAAGGTCACCAAATATTTTCTTAATATACCCGTTACCGAGCTGGGCGAAAGAATGCAGTTGCACTATGAGCAGTCGAAGAACCAACGGAAGTATCTAGATCCCAAACCAGGTGACTTGTGCGTGGTGAAACATAACAAGATGTATCAGCGTGTGGTGGTGGTAGAAGTGGATGCTCGAAATGGCGTTACGATCAAACAACTGGATGCGGGCTCCGATCTGGTGTTAGTAGCTAAATCGGATTTGTTCGAATGCGAGGAGCAATTTAAAAACGATAGCTTTGAGGCCAACGATTTGCGCATCACTGGACTGACACCTTTCAATTTGGAGCGCCTGTGGTCAGAGGAGGCAAAAAGACTGGTACGCAACCAATTCTTCTGTCGTTACCAAGAAAAGCCATGTCGTGTGTTTACTGCCATTGTCGATTTTGGGTTCCACTCAACGATTTTCGTAGATAATGTATACGACGAGAAAGGCAATGACTTAAAAAGTTTTGTACTTCAACACATTATGTCGTACATGGATGAGCATGTGGAAATACGCTTGAAAAAATTGATTAACACAAGCAAACCGTTTCCTGAAAGCGCCAAAAAGCCAAGCGAACTATGAAGATGCTCAAGCATAGACAACATTTTATTTTGTACTTCTCCAAAGATTAAGCCAAATATAAATTTACTTAAGGCGACGAGGAGATTTTTGTGAAATTCATGCGCATTAAACAAAGTTACGAAATTAACCCAAACATTTTTTAACATAAAACTCTTTAACTAATAACCTTTATACATTAAAGCCTTATAAAGTAATAATAAATAAATCTGATAAGCAATTAATTCACTACTGAATGTGAAATTTAGTTCTAATCATCGACTTCATCATTCGGCAAATGGACAACTTTCATTTCAAGGATTTGCTCGATCACTTGATGTCCAATGAAGGAGCAGAGCCAAACTCCATCAAAAAGATATCCATTGGATGGACCTTGCAGACTCGATGAATTCCACGCAAAATGTCACTAAACAGATTAAAAATGTATGCTTCTGCAAATTTTATTTAAACGTTTATTGTGGCGGGCGATTCTTCCAACCGCACATACAGTACATCTAGACAATTTGATTTGGTTTTAAACAATTACAAAAAGTAGCAAATGTGATGGAACGTACATACATATGAATGGATTAAGCACAGATTGTTGCAGTTAGGACATCATGCCTTTGCTGCGCTTGAAGGCGGCACCAGCCTTGCGATTGTGATTGGCGCGCGACGATTTGTGCGCCTCCTTTTGGCTGCGGTTGCGCGTGGTTTGCTGTGTCTGACCCTGTCCCTTGGGCGCGCCCTCCACATTGGCCTGGGCCCGCTGACCATACTTGGTCATTTGGCGTTGTTGATAGCGTGCGCGTGTTATTTCTGGATTCTCACAGAAGTCGTTGCGTTTGGTGTTTGTGTTTGCATTTTGGGTACCTTTGCGCTCATCATCGCCACCCGCCATCTCGTTATCATCATCCTGATCATCTTCGGATGCATCCTGCGCTTCGTAGGCACTGCTAGCAGCCGACGCCTGCTGCAGCTTGGCACGCAGCAAGCTCTGAACCGGCGGCGCTTGTCCGTAATTCAATGCCTCATAGCTATCATCGTAGTCATCATCGTATTCGGCGCCGGTTTCATGTGGCGTTTCCTCTACTAACGAATATTGCTCATAGCGCTTCTTCAATTGGCCAATATCGCGCTTGTCATCTAGCAACTGCTCGGCATTCCATGGTGCTCCGGGCAGGCCCTTACCCTGCTTGATAATGCACTGTGGATTATCCTGTGTGAGAACATCGTACTTGTCACCGTCATGCACATTGTAATGCCGCACACCGGTTTCCCGTTGCAATTTGTCCTGGGGATCGGCTGGTATGAAATTCTCCTGGCTAGTCATGTGCACCAGGTCGGGCGGCAGATTGTCATCCAGTATAGCAGCAATCGCTTGTTCGCTGTTGTCGTAGCGCGGCAATAACCGGCGAATGAAACCCATGTCCAAATCGGGCAATACATCTAGCACAGCAAACACTTCCAGATCAATGTCGCGAGCGCTACTACTATTTCCTGTGTCTGTACCCGCTGGCAGCGCAGCTGGGGCACGCAATGCCTTAGCCTCCCCATATTTCTCATCATTAGATTTAAGACTGCAGGGTATTTGTTTCTCGGCAATGACGCCGCTGGTGCATGAGCCAAGTGTCTTCTGGTAGCCAGCTATTATAAAATCCACCTTGTAGTTCTTGCTGTATTGTTTACGAAGTAGAAAATAAGTATGTAACGATTGTGGTGTGAAGTTAAGTCACTCACATGTTCGGACAGCGCTCTATCAGTATAGCAATGTCCTGTTCCACCGGATACTGGCGCTGATAGTCGATCACAAAGGTCTGGGCTGAGAGGCATTCCTGTAATAGCTCCACCAGCTGTTTGCCGTGTCCAGACTGTAACTGTGCATGGGTTATGCGCCGCACAACGTTTAGGAACTGCTGGCGTGCCTCATTTAGCCAGCACAATGAACTCGCCTGTGCATTAATGAGATAAATGTTTCTATACAGCAGTGGAATGGTCAGATCATAGAAGTTGGCAATGCTGAACATAAATGGAGAATGGAATCATGCTAAATATTATTGGTGTTCAACCAAGAACAAACACTCTCTCTTACATTTGTACAAGTTTGAGCTGCTCACAAGCTTCCAGCAGCTCTGGGCACAGCTGGATGAGCATGCGCAGCGTGTAGGCGCAATCCAAGGCAAATAGCACAACATCGTCATAGGGTGTTTCCGCATCGGGATCCAAAAGTGTGCCGCCACCGGCGCCCTCACAGCCCTCGTTGTCCACTTGAATTTGCATGCTTAGGAAGGCATTCTCATAGAAAGCCAATCCCTCCTGCAAATCTTTCAAATAGTCTGGCTGAATTCGAATTACTGTCTCAAAGATCTGTTTGAGAAGCCTCAAATTATTGGCATCGGCATCGCCAACTGCAATAACCAGATCGCAAAGCACCGGCACGGACATTAAATAGTTGTCATACAATAAGGAACTGTGGTGCTCTGGTGTTATCCACTCTATTGCCGATTCCTCTGCGGTTAGTAGTCGCATAATTATACGCACCGCCCGATTAAGCAGTTCGGCGTAAAGTGACATTGCATTGGTCAGGGCTGCATCATGTTCCTCTATTGTACTGCTTTCGACTTCCTTTCTATAGTAGGGATTGGCGCGCTGCAGAAATGTTACAACGGCAGTCATTGCCGCTTCGTCGTACAGCATATACGACCAAAACCTGCAGCAGGAAGAATATTTCATTTTGGCATGAAGTCTCGTTAGGAACTAGCACTTACTCGTGATGCCTCAGATGCAGTAGAAACTCGAAATCTTCCAAACAACTGACGGCGATATGATGCCATTCTTCCAATGCGGCGCCACATTTGGTACGCCCATACGAACTGAGTATACAGACATATGAGTTGAATGCCTTCTCCCGCGTCAGCCAGTGCAGATCCTGTATTATATTTGTATTTCACAATTCGTAATCTTGGCAAAAATGCATGATATGGTTACTCTAAATTATATACTTACAAGTGCAGGCACTTGCCGCCGGATGCCATCGGTGTCGATTAGCGTGAGCTTCAAATCGCCCAACGGCAGCTTATCTGGATTGCAAATGCTGTTACCGCTGTCCAAGTCCTTGTCTACCATCATAGCAAAAGCAATACAGATGTCAAAGAATCGATTAATGATAATAATATATAAAGTTAAGAATTGACATATCGATGAAATTTCGATATGTGTACTTTGTTGATATCGCATGCAAACATTTTGGGTAATCGATTCATTTCGATAAGCATTTATTTGTCAGTTCTGGTATCGAGTGTTTGTTGATATCTTTTGCAATAATTTGGGATAATCGAGCTTTTCGATAAATGCATTCATTGCGCGTGCTTTCAATTGAACTGTCTAATTATTTTACTGACGTTCAGTTGCAAAAGTATTTTGTATATTGCAGGAAAAATTTCACAGCAGTGTTATTTTTTTTCTACTTGACTCTTCGCTCAGCTCCAAATTATTTGTAAAAAAAATATATTTTTTATTCAGCTTTTTAAAAAAATATGTTAATTTGTGATTTAAAATAAAATAAAAAAATTTATAACTTGAAGGAGCCAGCAAAAATTATACAAAGTTAGTTTACAAAAAAAATTATACAAAGTTAGTTTAAATATTATTCGACGAATTCTTGCGGAATTCATTTTTGTTTTTCACAATTAATTAAATTAATATTTCAACTTTTAGGATTTATAATTATTAATTTCCTTCAGCGACACAGATTATCTAATTCTCTGGATATTTGATGTATAAATTTGAAATAGTTCGCAAAACAAAATATGTTTGTTGTTGTAGGAATATCTCTCTATGAGCAAGCATAATTTTGTCTTCCCTTATTGCGTTGTCATCAACTTTCCCCCTTAGAGCTTAGCACATACGGATATGCGAAAATGTGTGGCAAACGCACCATTAACAATTTTGACTGGAGCCAAGCAGGTTGTGTTGCATTGGAGACGAAGCAACTTTCCCTGAACATAAAGATCACAATAATCAAGTGGTCGAGTAAATAATGTCAAACAATTGTAATACAATTTAACCAGCAATTCGTTGAAACTGATATATTACATTTTTATAGTCAATTAGTGGTAATAAAATCAGAATCAATCTTTTTATAAAGTTTTAGGGCACAGATACGAAGAACAAATAAATAAGTACTTTGTTGCTATTGGATCTACATATATAATACAGTGGACCGATGATGATAATTTTTCCAATGTCAGTTACACTATAGCCTGATAGATACCTCATAAGGTATATGAGGCCGCAAGGGTGGTTTGATGCCTTCGATTTTTTCCCTACATCTAACGGAACAAAAGTTTGGTTAACAACACTGAAAGATATTATTTCTTATAAAGCTGACGCAGTGGCAACGCTGTTGTAGTGTTATCACTTGATAATCATCTGTTGAGCGCATGTATTTTAAATATATTTAAATAAACAAAGTCAGACGTCTTGGCTTATAATCGGCAACGATTGTTCTTCGCTCATTCGACATCTGCAATCCACTGTGAGGCGCTGCCATGCTTTCAAATTTCCAATCTCGTAGCGGTAACCTGTTGCGTCACACAGGCTGCTGGAACGGCTGGACACGGGGCTGGGCCATATCAGGCAGCAGGGATGCCAAAGATCTGGATGGTAGTCAGATAACGATTGGTGATGTAACAATGCAGTTGGTAAAGCCCAAGGAGCCACATTTGGTGCCCCATAAATATGGTAAAGCTTAGTTGAGATTGAGAGATCAAAGTTCGTTAAGCTATCCAATATTCAATATGTATATATCTATACAATGAGTTGATATTCATAGTGAATTGCGCACCGGATGGAACGCTTCAGCTGACCCAGACGGCCCTGCACCATCTACGATGGATGCTGCAGAAAGACTCGCTGAAGCAGGACATGTTTTTGCTGGGCGCGCCAGGACCAATGAGGCGACATCTGGTCATGCAATTCCTAGAAGTGACGGATCGTGAACTGGAATACGTGGCACTCAGTCGCGACACCACCGAGAGCGATCTCAAGCAACGACGTGAGATTCACAATAAGACAGCCCTATACCATGATCAGGCTGCAGTCCGGGCGGCTCTACACGGGCGAGTTCTGGTCCTCGATGGCGTGGAGCATGCTGAACGCAATGTGCTGCCGGTATTGAACAATCTACTGGAGAATCGTGAAATGCATTTGGAAAGTGGTAAATTTCTCATGGCGCCGGAACGCTACGACAAATTGCTAGAGGTGTGTGTGTGTGTTTGTGTAAGCCAAGTTAACTGATAAAAAAGTACTTTAAAATACTGGCAGACGCACAGCCAACAACAGCTGGAAGATTGGGGATTGTTGCGTGTCTCCGAACACTTTCGCATAGTGGCACTTGGACTTCCCATACAGAAGTATAAGGGCACGCCGCTGGATCCACCGTTACGTTCACGTTTCCAATCGCGAAACATTCTGCACAGCACTTTTCAGGAATTGTTCGAGGAACTGCAGCAGCAAGCGCCCGCTGTGCCCGCCCCAAAGTTGAAACAACTGCTGACCTTTGCGTTGACCCTCCAAACAGCTGACGATGCACTTCAGCTCCCTGACTTTCCGTTACATAATCTTCGCCAAGGCGTTCAAATGATGGTAAAATCAGGTCGTCACTGCTAAATACTTCACTTACTTATTTTATACGTTTCTCACTTAGGAAGCAAGTCCAACGCTTAGCCTTCAAGATGTCATATCCATTCTGTATCCCTATCAATCCATGCTGACGTCACAACAGCAGCAGCGTATTAATGAATTGTTTACGAGCCTGCAAGTTAAGCGCGTACCCAGTCCTAAAGTGGAACGTATTACCAGCAAACAGCTGCCGGATGGCATCGTCCATGTGCAACTCGATGGTGTACAACTACATTTGCCAGGTGGTTCGGCTGCGCCATCAAAGGGTAACTTTGTGGATTTACCGCATCAGCGGCAAGTGCTCGCCACGCTGCTACAATCCTATACCGTTGGCGATGTCTGTCTGCTTGGCGAGAAGGGCGTTGGCAAGATGACAATAATTAATCAGCTGCTGCGCTTATTGCATCAATCTCCGGAACCGATGATGCTATATGAGGACATGACCTCGCGCGATCTGGTGCAGCAGCGCATAACAAATGCCGAGGGCGACACCATCTGGCGGGACTCGCCATTAATACGCGCAGCGAAAACTGGTTCGGTGGCCATACTCAATGGCCTTCACAGACTCCACAAGAGCACGGCGTCAGTGCTGCAACGGTAATTGCCATTTTACAAAAATTAAAAAAAACCCACCAAACAAAAAAGTGTATGTGTATTTCAAAATGTTCAATTTTTTATGTATTAATTTACTACTTTCAGCATAATTCATGATCGCGAGATACAGTTATGTGATGGAACCACTTTGCTTCGTGCGGATCGCTATCAGGCACTCGTGGATCAGGGACTTGATCAAAATGAGCTAACACAACGTGGACTGCTTGCAATACCCGAGTCCTTTCGCATCATTGCATTGGGTGAGCCACCAAAGCGGGGTTCTGGTACGCCCAGCTGGCTGACACCGGAATTGCTGAGCATGTTTCTCTATCAGGAGCTGCGACCACTGCAGCAGAGTGAAGAGCATGAGCTACTTGTGCAACTGTGTGGTCATGTCCAGCCAGAGATGAAACAGCTGCTGGCGCTGGCACAAATATTACGTAGTTCGACCGATCCACTGCTTGAGGGTTTAGCTGGGACCTTATCAACGCGCCAGCTGCTGAAAATAGGCCGACGTCTGGCCGCATATCCCACAAGCAGTCTGAACAACGTCCACGAAATACTGCAGCACACGTTCTTGATGAAGTTTATGCCCTCGTTATCGCGTACAGCCTTGGAGCAGGCAATGCTCCAGGCAGGCATAGCTCCAAGTGTCCACAACGATGGCAAGCGCCGAGAAATCAGCGAGATGGACAACAAACTGCAAATTGGCGAAACGCAAATGCAATTGGTCGAGATGTCACTGGAGCAGCAATCAAAGGTGCCCAGCACACTGTTCTACGAGATGCCGCAGCATGTAATGCTGTTGGAGCGCCTGCTCCAAGACTATCTTATCGGCGAGCATTTGCTGTTGGTGGGCAATCAGGGCGTTGGCAAGAACAAGCTCATCGATCGCCTGCTCGAGCTGATGCGGCGGCCGCGGGAATATTTGCAGCTACACAGGGATACCACAGTGCACAGCCTGACGGTGCAATCATCGCTACGCGATGGCAAAGTGGTCTACGGTGACAGCGCACTGGTCAAGGCGGTTAAAGCTGGAGATGTGCTCGTCATTGACGAAGCGGACAAGGCGCCCGTCAATGTTACCTGCATTCTGCGTACTCTGGTTGAGAGCGGTGAGATGGTGCTTTCAGATGGGCGACGCATTGTGCCACATGGGACAGCTGCAACGACACCCAATTGCATTGAGACGCACGCCGATTTTCGGCTTATTGTGCTGGCAAATCGTCCGGGCTTTCCATTTTTGGGTAACGATTTCTTTGCGGCGCTCGGCGACGTCTTCAGCTGCCATGCCATCGACAATCCCACTCCCGAATCGGAGATCTATCTCTTGCAACGATATGGACCGAATGTGCCCATCAATACACTTAGAATGCTAGTCAATGCATTTGGCGAGCTTCGCAGCCTGGCTGACGAGGGGCTACTCAACTATCCATACTCGACGCGGGAAGTTGTGAGCATTGTGAAACACTTGGAGCGTTATCCGGAAGAGAGTATGTCCGAGTTGGTGGGTAATGTGCTTGACTTTGATCGCTACCAGCCGGAGGCATTGCTGCAGGTTACTCAGGTGCTGGCCAAGCATGGTCTACCAATTGAAGCATATGCACAGAACGAACTGCAGTCACTGCGCCAGCAAAAGCAGCTCCAGTTAACTGTGAAGCGTCACAGTGGTCTGGGCGTCTCTGGACCCAAATTTGGCAAATTGGATCCCAAAAATGAACCTCATGTTGGCGGCAATACGTGGGCGGGCGGCAGCGGTGGTCGGGATACCGCGGGTCTCGGCGGAAAAGGTGGACCCTTTCGCTTGGATAAGGGGCACAAGGTACACCAGTTGAGCGATGAGGAGAAAGCTGATATTCCCGAGGAAATCAAACGGGCGGCACGCGAAATGAATCGCAAGGCCTTCGAGCAGAAGCTGCAAGAGATCAAAATGTCTGCCCATGATCATAAATTGTATGCGCAGTTCAGCGAGCCCAACCACAGGCAAGTAAAACAGCTTAAGGCCATTTTGGAGGCGATGCAGACAAAGAGTAAGGAGCGCCAATGGCAAAAGTATCAAACTCATGGCGAACTTGATGATACGCGTCTCATTGAGGGCATCACCGGCGAGAAGAACATTTACAGGCGACGCGCCGAGGCAAATCCCTGGGCAGATCACGTCCAGGAAAAGCCCAATCGGCTGAAACTTGTCGTTGATGTCTCGGGATCTATGTATAGGTAAGTACAGTAATCCAACCATTTGGTTACCACAGAACGCTTATAGCTTCTACACCAACTCTTTCCCAGGTTCAATGGCTATGATGGAAGGCTGGATCGTCAACTGGAGGCTGTGGTCATGGTCATGGAAGCATTCGAGGGCTATGAGAAAAAAATTGTCTATGATATTATCGGCCACAGCGGCGAAGGCTGGGAGCTGCCCTTTGTCAATGTGGGTAGTCCACCCAAAACTGACAAGGAGCGTTTTGAGGTAATACGCATGATGCACGCTCATTCGCAATTTTGCTGGTCCGGTGACAGCACAGTGAAAGCGGCACAAGAGGCTTGTTCCACGCTGGGCGCTGAGCCTGACTGCGATAATGGCATCGTCGTTGTTCTTAGCGATGCTAACTTGGCGCGCTATGGCATTTCACCCAAGGATCTAGCGTCCGCCCTTAAGCGCGGTGAGCCTAAAATCAAGGGCTATGTCATATTCATTGGAAGTCTGGCTGAGGAGGCCGACGAGTAAGTATTAATTGCATATATATATGTATATGTATATGATTTATCTAACTGAATTATTTTCTTAAGAATCAAAACCGATATGCCGGCTGGACAGAGTTACGTATGCATGGACCTGACCAAATTGCCGCAGATACTGCAGCAGATATTTACCTCGTCTCTTATCTAATTAGTTGAATGGATCATCGAAATGTATCGTGTATAAACTATACCCTGTACATATGAAAATGGGTAAACAATTGTGTGTTAATTTAAACTGTGCAGAGGCTTCCATTTTAATGTGTGAATGTGTACTTTTTTTAAGGAGATAGATAAATATAAACAAAATTTGGGAAACGGTCCGATTGACCATGAAAAATTGTTATTTAATTGTACTTTAGACAAATTATGGTATGGCGTAGCCATTATAATTTTTAAGCAGCGATCTTTTTAATAGGTTGTTCAGATTATCTCAACTGCAGCTAACAAATGAGACTATTTTAAATAAAAACATGCAAACGCACATAATATTGTCTTCCGCCTTAGAATATATATATTTATATACATATATATATACTTTACGGTGGGTCGGAGATGTCTACTTTAATGACCTGCACATTGAAATAGGAAAGAAAAAAAAATCGCTGTCGTTCCGTCTTAAAGACAAATAGAGACAAATGAAAAATCTACCTCCATATCCATTTAAATGTCATTAAGGTTATTATAATGATGATAGCTTGAAGCGTTCGAAGTGGCTTTATATATGTGGTGATTAATTATTCAGTCGTCTCTTGTAGTCCCACAGCATAAGAATAAAATACCAGGTGGAATTTGTTGTATTCATATTTATGTGTTACAAATTAAATAAATAAAATAATAAAAAAATAATTATAATACTTTTCGTACTATTATTGCACATACAAACACAATAGAACAAACTAAACAATTAAAACAATAATACAAGGCATCTTAAGTAATACACATGTAGCCTGTGCGCAAATGTTTGCAAGTGACTTGAGTACAAAGCTGTCTCGTCGATATATGTAATTATGTAACATCTTTGACTAATAAGCGTGAAAATAGATCATATATATATATATATATATCTATACATATATATGTATGGTATGGTATGTATGTATGTATGTATGCAAGAGAATAGGTCAGCATACATGTATTATACAACTACTCCACATAAACGCCGTGAAACTAGAAGCTTAAATAATATAACTCTTTCTAATTAGCATGCTGCCAAATTTCGCGATGTAATTAAAGTCATTTATGGTGACATTAATATTTATCTGACTATGCCAGGTCATCATGTAAGCCCTCAGCGTCTAGCGACTTGTTGGACTTAAACCTATAACTGCTATCATTGCCGCCTTGGCTGGAACCTTGTGACTTGGAGCTTGAGGTCATGTTGTATAGTTCATCAAGATCCTGACTGCGCCGGTAGCTGTGTGAAAAGATAAATTTTCGTAAATTTTCCATTTGAACAGACTGTCTTGAATCGCACTGCATTACTTACGTGCTAACAGGCCTGCCGTAGGTGGACATGGCAGGACTCCCTGGATTGTTGCTATTGTTGCTGTTTGTGTCGTTGTCGGCCTCGTTGATGTTCGAGCTGTTGTAGAGATCGCAATTGTCTAAGTACTCAGATCGTATATATGTGTCTAAATCATTATCGTTTTCACTATTGTCTACGTAGTCTTGTTCATTGTCGCGATCCTGCTGTGACTCAACCATGCACAGCCACTGGGAGTTGTGATTACGGAACTTTTCAAGCTGCATAGTATCAATCAACACAATAAGGAATGGGGAAAGTATTTAGTAAAAATGTATTTATCAGGGATGGGAGATAAATGTAGAGCTCACCTTGATACGCTTTGCCCATTCGCTATCGCTAATTGCAATGATGTCGAGACAATAGTCGCATACCTTCCGAATCTCTTCATTTTTGTCATGCATAAGATCAATGAGATAAGCTGGCGATTCGGTTTCCTTGATCATATACTCGCGTGTGCTTTCGTGACGCAGAATCTGCTGGAACACATAAATGATCTGTAGAACAATTTCATCATCCTCCTGCTTGGCCTTTAGCAATTCAATTAGCGATATAACGACCTTGGCACGACAAAAGAGGAGCGCACAAAGCTCATCACAGGCGCAGGTGCCCAGATAGACGATAGTGTCGAGCACCAGATCGTCCATTCTAGCGCAGGGCACCAGCAGTTGTCGTATCCAGGGTATTAATTGGAAATTCTGTAGTATTTGCGAGTAGTCCAAGTCAGTCAACGCTAGATTGCCTAATATACCTAAACACTCCACAATGAATGACTCATCATCGCAGATGGCCAGAATACGGGCCAGATCACCCACGTAGTCAATGAATTGTAGTTGAAGCGACTCGTGCTGTGATAGATTGCGCAGTAGTTTCATCAATAGTGCATCCTGATATTTGAAGGCGCGATCCATGAGACTGTGCAGCCGCTGGCCTTCAACCATAATCTGTGCATTGCGTCGATTCAATGATAAATTAATGCAGAGCGCTATGAGATCCAGATCGACTTTTACATTGAGATTCACTATGATAGCATCCGTGGCCATTTGTACGCACTCCGTGTGCGTGAACATCGATTTGACCTTGTCGTCGAGGCTCATGTGGTACAGTATTTTAACGGCAATGCCGTGATGCTTTTCGTCGTTTATAAACATAACCAGCATAGGCAGATAACCGGCACCAACCATTTTCCGTCGAAGCGTTGCGTCAAACGACAAATTGAAGACTAGCTTAAGTGTAACCTGCACCAGATCTGTGTGCGCGTTTTGAAAGAGACGCGGTAGCTTCGAGACAATGTTCAATGCGTACATCTCATCCTTGTTGTCGCCAACAATGGATAGCTTTTTCAGAAACGTGCTGACCAACATAAGCAAATCAATGTTTTGGCGATCCAGCGCTTTAACCAGCATCTTAACAATGTTCTTTCGCCGCATTTTCTCTTCTAGTTTGACGTTTTCGGCCATGTTCAACAATAGATAGAAGGCAACGCGAAGCAATTGTTCTTGTTTCTTGGCAAATATCTTAAGCTGTTTGTTTAGCCGATCAATTTCTTCTTTCTTCACTTTAGGATCGTTTTGATCGAGAGACTCGTTGCTTTGCGCTTTCAACTCAACCGGATATACGGGTTCCACAGCATTTGCATTAGGATTTGAATTGGTCCCGGCAGAGAGCGCCTCATGATAGCTGCTGTTGAGTATTTGGCTTCTTATTAGCGAAGAAGACATGGTTCCGTGAAAACTGCTCCAATTACCCGATTTGGGACGCTGTTTCAGTTCTGGTATACGGCGACGTGGCGGCTCCATCTGAGAAAAATATTCAAATATTTGAATTATTGTGTGAACACACTTTATATACAGTTTTCTTTACACACCTCCTTCGGTTTCTCTTCGTTCATAATGTCGAGGGCGTCGTCAGTGCTACGATTCAGCTTCTCTTTGCTTGCCTTGGCCGACAATGGCGCCGATCCATTTGGCTGCTTGCGGATATCCAGTTCATTACGCATAGTTTCGTAACGACGCAGCTCATAGTCGATGACATCCATGCAAAGCGATCCTATCTGTTATCGGTGATCAGATGACAATTAGATTGGTGCAAAAACTTAACTTGCACTTCGCACTTACTTTATACTGTACAATAAGAGGATGGAACTTGGTGTACGTAGAGAAGCAAAAGAATATATATATTATGTTCGTGGATAGATCCAAGCTTTTACGCCAATCTTCGCGCAGTACGCGGGACAGAGCGCTAAGGCAGGCCTCTAAAAAACCACAATAAATTGACAGTCGATGAATTTTCGATAAGTAAAAGAAGACAAAACTAGAAGTGCTTACCATTTTTCTCCAACTCTTCCAGATTATCGGGATTGCGAGCCATCTGCAGTATCATGGCTGAACCGCGTACTCGCTCACTTAACTCCTCATACAGCAGCTCCACATACTCGTCAATGTTGTTAATGGACACATCCGCCGTTGGTATGGGTACTGTTGTGGGCCCGTTCGAACTCGTTCCCATGCCACTACTGGGTATGGCCGCAACGCTGCTATGAGATCGTGCCGCAGAACGCGTTTGCGATGTGTGCAGCGCCGCCGATCTTCGGCTATTTGTATGTGGATTGTCTGCAATGTCTGCATGTAATGGATTCCGATTTTTTTTTTTCTTTGGTAAAAGGTTTTTATGTGGTACTCACCATTGCTTGTATTATCTTTGCGGTTCTTTAGATAGAAAATAATTTGTTCCACATCGTTTAACTGCGATTTGTGTATAAGTTCACATTTGTCCACCACTTCTCGAGCCAGGGCAGCTGGATCCGTTTTGGCAGTCAGCGAACGCAAGCGTATGATTTTCTGACAGTTCTGTAATTGATTTAAATATGAAAATTCATAAAAATGTATTCATTACTATTCGGTTATAAATAGTAAAAGAAAACAAACCTTTTTCTCCTCAATCATAGGATTGTTGGGTTCTCCAAAGACGGTTGCCTCCAGCTGGTAATTGACAATTAGCGCCTTATCCGTGGGATGCGGTTCAATGCAGCCCCCTTTCCAGCGTCTGTAATACAAAGCGGTTTTACAATGACAACATCGTTTAACTGCATAGGCTTAGTGTGGGCAAAGTGTTTCTACAAAAAATCTGTACTTATTTTTAAATGTAAGGTTTTTAAAATAAGCTTAATGCTGCCTGAAAAGTTGTTACTCAGTGAATATAGAAGTTCACTATATGAAAGTTTGACTGTAAGTTGGTTCTCGTGTTTTTTTTTTTTTTTTGTTCAAACTCTGCCCCAGTTCTCTTAATCAATACGTGAGTCACCGATTGTTGTAAAGTCTATCATTGCCGGAAAATTAGTGGAAAGCTGTTGAATGCAACTTCTTATTTATTTGATTTTTTTTTTATTATTTTGGTTTGTTAACTCACAATCAGTTTTAGTGCGAGAATGCATGATAAGTTTTAATCGTTCCAGTGATTCCACGAGTTAATTGCGATTTGTATATTAAATATGGATCAAGAATGTTTGAAGACTTTTAGCTGTATCCGCACACATACATACCTACATATGTTTGTATGTATTTACTTACGTAGGGCACCAACGGTTAAGGCAAGCGAAAAAATCGATAATAACAACAGTGGTAGCAAATATTTTAGTCATTCGACAAGGTGAGTGGGTTTCGATTTTGGTCTGCTTCTACTTTACTCTTAAGTTCATACATGCACAAACATCATTATATATATATATCTACGTATATATATATATATATATATATATAATGTCTATAAATATGTATGTACGCATATTGCGTTCAAGTTTTTATTCTGAGTGGCAAGTGGACTCACTTTTTAATAAACTTTGCATCATCGTTTGTTTGCATTGCTTTTCCTGTCGAAAGAGTGTGGCAATATTTCCTTAGGGGATCTGAACCCTTTATTCTGATCGCTTTTGTTGTTTCAATTGGGTCTGGGTCGACAAACGCTGCGCTGGGTCGTCTTATTGTGGGTGTTGTGCTCGTTCGTCTTCGTCGTGACACTGAATAATTTCGAAATTCGCCGGTAATTGCATTTATTATATAATAAATATAATGAATAACAATTATGAGCAGCACCAGGCCCGAAATCACTTGGAAAAATAATATAAAAACAAATTGCATGCGTCTTGACGACACGAAAACGACCACTATGACGGCCAGAATCAGGCATTAGAGATGGACGATATTTACTCACCACCATTACACGACCCACGTATTTACGAGTAACTAGAGACTGTTATCACTAGTGGTTGGAAATCGAATAATTTATTATCGATATGTGAAATGCCCGCAAAATATCAACAGTTTGAAATAAACTCAATATTTTAATTTGATAACCCTAGACAAAGCTAAGTAGTAATTACTAATGGGTGCATATTTGCTCCAAAATATATATTGACATCATTTGGAGTCTAATGCATTGTTCAAGCCAGCTGCCCATTCGATAATATGCTTAAAGAATTCGACATCGACCAGTTCAATAATGCGCACATTTTCTGGAAACTTTTCACACTCTTTTAAATGATCAAGCACCATTTGGCCACGAGTGTGGGTGCCTGTAAGATCGACGGTGGCGTGCCAAGTGCTGGACTTCTTCACAAATTCCTTTTCAAAGAGCCAGGCAGCCACCAGCAAAGCATCACAAGGATTCCAAGTATCGAATCCATACTGCTGTAGGGGCATCCATTGTGCGTATTCTACCCGTGTGAGCATATCGATGGCATTGTGCTTGATGGCAGCAGTTTGTTTACCAAATTCTTCTAGCCGCCAATTCTGGAAAATAGGATAGAACAAACACACATGCACATATATATCTATGTAAGTATATTAGCCAAAGGGTTTGTTTGAACTCGTTTACTCACAACAGATATGTTGAAACGCTCCTTGGTGCACGGTTCCCATGGAAGTATGGTGATTGGACAGCGACACTTTAACAGCACTGCATGTGCTGCCTCCGGATCGGAGTGAAAATTAAACTCGGCGGAGCGTGATGAATTCCCCACGCCCTGATAATTGCCGCCCATTATGTAAACATCTTTGATGTTCTGCCCAAACTGCTCACCATACATAGCGAAGCCCAATGCCAAATTGGTAAGTGGCCCCACGGCAATAATTGTGATCTGCTGCGGTCGTTTCTCGCACAGTTCCCGTATAGCTGTCACAGCATGCTGTGGCTGCACAAAACTGGACACATTTTCGCAGTTATCAGCGTCCAGGCAGTCCCCGAATCCATCTCGCCCATGGAAATACTTCTTGTCCACATTGATGTTACCCACAAGCGGATCAACAGCGCCCAGATAAATAGGAATCTAACCGATAAAAAAGATCACACAAATGATTACAATTACCATCCATATATAGTCCAACATAACTACTACTTCTACTATAAGCAAACTTACTCGTTATTTTGTACGAACACATTTTTGAATTTAGTTATTAATTCAAATTTAATTGATTTTCGAAGAAATGATTGCTCAAATTGATAATTTAGAGAGAGAGAGAGAGAGAGAGTTACTACGAGAAAAGTATGGAAAACCATAAAAACTATTTTAAGAATCTCACATACCTTTACAGTTTTGCAATATGCACCGATTTTCATGAAATGATTATAAAATTTAAATACTCTGCAAGAGTGCAATATGAGTTTTACATACAATGAAAAGCGTAATACGAGGTCAGCTGTAATTAATTGGAATTAATCGAATTGTAATTTTTCATACATTTCATGCAGAGTAATTAAACGAATGCGCCTGTGTAAAGTGAAAAGTTATGATTAAGCAGCAGCAGCTGCTTTCATCAGCTATCATTCTATTTATGCATATACTCACATCATCTCTGGAGCAAGCTGTCAGAATGCGTTTCATGTTGCGAGCGGCGTTCTCACAGGTTGTATTGCCACAGCCGGTGGTTGTCACTGCGAGTACCTGAAGGTGTCCACACTTTTCAGCATGGAGGAGCAGGAGTAGTGCCCAAGCATCATCACTACCACCATCGCAGTCCAATATAGCGAATCGTTGGCTTTGGTTAGCAGCGGTGCTCATGATTATAGTTGTGGTATTCGCAGAGTGCTCGCCTCCATATGATGTACACAACTGACTGTGCTATAACTAACTCGACGACGCGCCGGCTGATAATCGTTTTTGATAAAGACTTGCAAAAGCGATGTAAGCCAACGGTTCTGAAATCACTCTTGATATGTGGCAAAATGTTCAATGATTATATTAACTCGGGCACAAGTCTACACACACTATTTGTACAAACATTAATACATAAATACACGTACAGCTGCGGTTATAAAGTGATACAAATTTGTAGCACAATATACACATGTACACACACACACACACACATATATGTGTATATCTGTGTATGTATTGTTGTTTGTATTTATTTATGTATGTGTGTACATATTGTATTATAAATGTAAATAAGTGTGCATCTACACCAATTGGACCCCGTCTACTGTTTAGTGTTGCATTAAACTATTTGCTCTTATACGAATAATCGCATTCATACACATGTATGTATGCACGTATGTACGTATGCACGTAAGTGTGTACTTATGAATGTGTGTTACGTTTGTAGGCCCGTATATATTTTAAATTACACACACTGGTCGCGACAGTTATCAAACGGGGTATTGCGGAACATGTGTATTTGTTTGTACAGTGGCGAACATAAGTCTTCGACGAGTGCGCGCACCTTCGGAGGACTGGCGAAGCGAGATTGGCCTAGAAGACATATTTATGTGTACTGAATACTATTTGTTATTCAAACAACATAAGTTCAAATAAAATGTCGATTTTTTATATCAAATACTAGACCTACATTAACGTATAGCTGCACTTTTTTCATACATGAATGTATTTGGCCTATTAAGTAATAACAAATTAAAAAGAACACAAATAAAACTTATATTTTTAGCACACATTTGCAGCGAATACGATTTTTCTAAAACGTTTTCGAGATATTTAGAAGAACGTATATTTTTCGTAAACTGGCAAAACAACTAAAATCGTACAAGTAAAATGATAATCGCTTTTCGTGCTTTTAATTCGAATAATTCTCTGAAGTCTTCGCAATACCATTCCGCATAATTAAAACAATTTGAATATTCAGATAAAGTTTATTTCAAAATTTGGATTAAGCACATTAGTCATAATTCGTACAGTTTTTTTTTTCAATCTATTTGTATGAAAGCTTTTCTAATTGCTAATGAAATAAGGGCACTAGGTTTGCTTGCTTGTACTATGAATGCATGTAGACATTTCTATTAAAAATTCAATGAAGATGCACTACGCTATGACTAGGAATCTAATCTTATCTAATTGTCTTATACAAGCGGCGTTTACAACAGTATTTTGGTAAACATCCGCTTATATGGCAAATGTATCTAAAGTTTACAATTGTATATCTAATAAAAAAAAAAAAAACAAATAATAACTAACAGTTTTTAGAAAAAATGTACGATACGGATATAAGACACTTAATGTGCTAACCGGTACAGGAGTTATGCAACGATCCAAAACAATCTTAGACTGGTATACCAGTGCGATCCTTAATCTTGCCAAGCACATTCACATGCACCTTAGAGTAGCCGCTTGGCTTTTTGCCCAATGCAGGTGGAATATCCATATGGGGCAGTCCAGCCGTGCTAACACCAACATCGAGGGACGCACACGATAGCGGCGAGGAGTGCTTGGAGTCATCCATATGCGAGGAACGCTGCGTACTCATGTCATGCGAGAGCAGCAGGTCATCGCTGTTCGGCCTCAACTGTGGGGAGGGCATATAAATGGGCTGCAACTTATCGATCTCATCATCGATGGCCTTGAACTGCCAACTCCAGTTGGCCCGATAGAGGAACGGGCGATGATCGAAACGATTGTCATCGGGACTATAGCTTTCCGCATGGACCGACGGTGTCAGTACGGTCATTTTATGCCGATTAATGGCGTAACAGCGAAAGAAATGCTTCACTTTATCGGCCACCTCCTTGGGCGTAAGATCGCCCTTCCAGGTGGCCATTAGTTTGCAGAACATGCTGTAGGGTCCGCAAAAGAATTGTTTACGCAAGCGCCCATATTGACTCAGCTCGGCATAGCTCATGCCCATATCTTGCTCATCGGTTTGCACAAGTTCTCCGTTCTCCTGCAACGGTTCCAGTTCGGCGGTGGGCGGTGCCTCGATAATTGACTCCAAAACTGGCAAATTATATCTGCAAAATATTCAGCAATTATATTAATCTCTCAATTGACTAATTCGACTTTGAATACTCACTTGTCCTTGGCATAGGCCAGAAAACGTCGCAGATCCGTCTTGGAAATGCCACCAATGGGATTGATATCAGCCGATGAGCAGTCATACTTGGTCATATATCCACGCAGCGATTCATCCACATTTGCGGAACCGAGCACCAGCAGACCACCAGGTCGATTGCGCACCCACAACATCAGTTGGGCAAAGATATAGGCGAGCACCATGCGTATGCGTGACTGAATATTTTGCAATGCCAGATTCTGCCTGGCACAGCCACCCTGGGTGCGAAAGACTGGCGTTAGTCCAGTAACTGCATTGAATATGCCCAGCAGTGCATTCACGGCCGAATCAATGCTGATCTCAATGTGATAGCTGCCCAGTTGGCTGGCCAATTGGGACGCACGACGTCTCGTCTCCTTGCTGCTGTTGACGCTGCCCATAAAACAAGTGACCAGCAGGCGATTGCACAAAGCTGCTGGATTATCCGGCGTATAGTCCGTGTCGGCGAGGATTTTACGTATATCATACAGAACCTGCGCATCACCAAGCTGGACAGCGTGCACAATCTGACGGCACATGGAGTGCACAATGGTCGCCGAGCTGCTGGAATCGACACCACCGCTGAGCGGCAGAAAATAGCCACCCTGGCCGGATCGACGCAGATAGTCCCACAACCAGCAGGCGGGTCCCAGTGCGATCTCCTCTTCGGGCGTATGATTTGGTACCTGTATCGGTGGCGTCGATGTCTTAAATATATCATTGTGTGTGGACATCTCAAAGTCGCAACGAATACGGGGATACGCCAGTGCACCAGCGGCTATCGAGCAGCGCGAACGTAGACTCACACGATACGCTCGAATCTCCTCCAGATCGATGGTGGCCAGCGTGACCTCAACATCTTGCAATGCAAATTGTTTGCCGCGCGCCAATATCTCACCGTTGAGCGCAATGGCCGAGCAACCATTGAAATACACTCGCTGCCCATCGCAACCGCGCAAATTGCTAAAGAGATATGCACCGCCGGCCTTAAAGCTTGCGTTCCGTATCAGATCGTTGGTAATGTGGGCTTTGCGCAGTTCCATATAACTGCCGGAGCCATTGGCAATTATCTCAACGCCCGCCAGGGACATCTCAATGTGTTTGCTGCGCACATTCCACAGCTCCTCGCAGATTTCGTAGCCAATGCAAGTGTCACGTGTCGCGATTACAGCATCGCCAAATGGCACCGTCTCCTGACCCGTATGCTGTGTGATCATCCGGGGCAGATAGTAGTCTTCCACCTGTAGCGCTTTCGTCCAGGCAGTAAACCAGCGCGACTCCCGATAATTGCCATCGTCGCACATGGCCATCTTGGGTCGGATCAACAGCAGCTGCCGGTTGAAAAACACCACGCGGCAATTGTAGGCGACATTCTGATGCATCACTGGCATGCCCACGTCCACGAGCATATTCTCGCTATTCAAATCAATCAAAGGTGTTAGCTGAGCAACAGATGCATATTTCTAGAGCTTAAACTAACCAAAATTGTGACGTCATGATCTCCAAGAGCGTCTCCCATGAGTGCAGGAACGTGTCGGGCTCCAGAAAGTGATCCTCGCAGCTGTAGCCACTGTAGAGAGACAGTCAGATATGAATAATAATGTTACGTAAGAAGTATGCACATACAAGTGGCACTTACCACACCTCCAGCTCGGGACCAGTTCGGTAGCTGGCACCCATATCCTTGGCCTCCAATATGGACTGCAATATTCGGGCCATATTTCCCTCAAAGTCCAGAGCCCATTGGTTTAGCGTTGTTACCGCCACGGTTATTTTGCGGCCCATTTTTGCGCCTGCTCAGTTGCTGTTCTTGTTGTATTGTCAGTTGATAATTGGCAGTGTTCCGTTTTTTTTTTTTTGTTTTGTTTTGGGTTTTTTTTATAGGCAGTTAGTTATCAACTGAAACAGGGTCGAAATGAGATTGATATTAATGCGGTATGCTTGAATACGAGAACAATTTAATTGATTGCTGTTCCACAGTTCGAAGACTTGTTTTAGTAACTGTGTCGTCAGCGCTAAGCCCGTAAGTATTTGCTAGTTGCTATTTATTGGACAGACGGTTGCCAATAGTAGTGCTATTGTTGCAATTGCTGTTGCTGCTATTGATCAAACATGGGAATCGGTTCAAAAGTTGGCCCGCTGACGTAGCCGACATCTATTAATAGGTTTACGCCTATTTCTGTACCCAATGACAACGAAACCACAAAAAGCCATATTGCCTGCAATACCAATTCTACTGTATCACCATGCACTAACCCAACACGAGGACACACAAAAGACTAACTCATGCAATGAATCACTAAGTGGCAATTGGCAATTGGCAATTTTGGTCAATCCCATTCGCAGTGTTGGGAAATACCTGAAAAACTATTTATCATTCACATATTGAAATGTGTAACGTATTCAAGGATCTGTGCTTGTTTCATCGATGTCCATTCATATGACAAACTAGTTGCTTTGCCTACAATTATTTTAGTCGACTCTATATAAAAACTACTTCTCCTCGCACTTCGACTATCTTATATAGACGATATAGAAAGCATTTCCATCAAGTCTTATAATGTAACTTTTAAATTTCAAATCAATTTAAAACCCAAAATCATGTCCAAACAGTGACGTACTCGTACTCATGCATATACATATATATATATATATATATATATATATATATATATATAGAGAGAGTTTAGATGGGTGTGCCGAGCACGGATTGAGTTGGGTGCAGTTGCCTTTCATGCTTGGTGGACGGGTAGATGACAGGACTTCACTCAATAGGCAAAGAAGTTGCGTTTTGCTTTCTGAGTGAAGTGCTGTGCGTGTCGTTAGCAAAGCATTGAACTTTGAACTTTAACTGAACAAATTTGTTTGCACATACAAATGTGAATATGTATGCACATACATACATAAATGAATGCATGATGGAGTTGTGTGTAGAATTGGAATAAGATACAAATTACACGATAAGCGCAAGAAGACTCTGCCGTCAGCCTTCGAAGCGTCCACATTGGTAAGCAACAGGTTATTTGACAGAAAATCCTGCTGAAAATGAATCTGAGCAGGGATTCATGGAATCCATGTAGTCGATATGGTCCTGCTGCCTAACATTATCATCTCCACATCTGCGAGACGCATAAATATATATCAATTTAATCGTTTACAAATTTAGCCTGACATTTTAACATTTGTGTTTTATGTTTGTTGCTGTCATGTGTCATAATTGTGAAATAAATCATGAAGTGTGCCATGCATGTTCATTTGGTTGGTTGGCTTGTTAATATCGTTTTAGTACATATTCATATACAGCATATTTTGAAAATCTTATTGTTATAAAGACGCATTTCAATATTGAACAAAATTTGTGCGGAAAGCGTTCCCAAAAACATTTTGCACTCGTCCAGCAACTAAATACAGGAAGTGTATTATCGGTAAGGTTAAGTTAGGTTGACATCGTGGACAACAGGTCGGATCAGCGCAATAATGCAGAAGTCCGTCAGGGACAATTGGGACGCAAGTTCAGCGCATGCAAACATTGAGACGCAGCATCAGAAGCAGTGCGACGGTAAGTCGAAAGTGGCTAAACTCTACATTATCTATCTATATATGGAAACTCTCTAGTTGTTGCTAAATTGAACCAATCTTGACACTTCGCTAATTGGGTTGCAGCCCAATCTCATTTATCTAAATATATCCATTCGAGCGCAGGCAACGCCTATTTAATCCAGGCTTTTGGTTCGTTTTGATTTGATTTCCGGTTGACGGTTGACGTCGCTGATGCCAAAAGTTTGCCCAAAAATAACGCCAGCTCCATTATTAAATACTTTGTGTTGTATTTTGGGCACTGGTTCTAAATGCATATCAATAACAAATCACATGTTGTGGGTTGTTGGCCATCGCATGCCCGCCCCCTGTCATTGTCTTGGCTTAGCTTGGCCTGGCTTGGCTTGGGCGCGCCTCAATACAGCTGACAGGGTAAAGGAAGCGGGCCGCATCTAAAAATACACAAAACCATTCAGCATAACAGCAAATGACAGGCACAAATGCACACAGAGAGACGTAGCCAATTTGTAAAGAAATATGACAACCAAACAACAGCATGCAAATAATTTTGCAGCCTAGCTAAATGTTGTTATCTGAAACTGCAAGAGGATAATTGAGGGTGTCTGACTGCAAGATGCCCTGCATCCAAGCACATTTAATGAGAATTGTGTTTCTTCCTCCCTTGACAGTCTTGAATGCAGCGATTTTAAACATGGAATACAAACATAAATTCTCCAAAGCACGCTTCAGATAAATTGCTGTAACGCCGGAAATCGATAACATCGATCATTTACAATCGATAACTCCAAATATCAAACACATTTCTAAAGCTTTAGTTCACGTCTTAATATACACTCAATAAATGAAAGACTTATTTACACACATTAAATAGTGGAAATGTGCCAGCCCAGCAATCCTTGCTGGCTTTCATGGTATCTCCAAATATTAAAGTTTTGAATTAATATCAATGGATAAATTTGATGTTGCGCATATTTAAGTAAAGTAACAGTACTTCGTAGACAGATAGATAGATTGGTATGGGTCAACTCCAAGTCGGTTATGCTTACTGCAACATTTTTAGGTATTTTCGTGTTCCGGAGAGATGACAAAAATGAATATAGTCGGAAATTCGTTCAATCTGCTAATATAGGGTCGGGATAGATATACAAATGTAGAACAAATATTTATCGCATTTTTCTAAAATTTTGAAAATTTTTCTAGTTACTGAATGAAAAAAGCATCAACAAACTACGAGTAAAATTTACTTTTCTTTGTCTTTGGCGCCAGATATAAATAAAAATATATTTCTATATATATTTTTATTTATTATTAAATAAAAATGGCAATGTAAGCCAAATTAATTGAAGCATGTTGGCTTATTTTTTATTTCCTTGTGGTTCGCATAAATATGAATGTAGGCAACAATAATTTGCTGGTGGCATTTGGCTTGCATATGTCTAATAAAATGTATACTGTATGCTGGCTGGCACGCGCCAAAATTACCTTAGATACTTTTCTCTGGAACAATAATTTTCCATTTCGTTCTGAGAAACATTTTATTATTACATTTGTCTGTGTTAACTGATTGGCTGATGACAAGAAATAATTCATGAGCCAAACAGTTCGCAGAACTTTGTTTTTGTTTTCTGAGAAACTGGTATCTAATTATTATTATTTATTGGCAATGGTTTATTGCAAATTGCTCCAATCCCAAAACAGTCTCAGCTATAAATTCGTTGATTGTGGAATGTATTTGGTTTCTTGAGAACAATCGATTTACAACAATGTTTAGCATGATCCTAGAGATCAAGCATACCAAATATTGCACTGACTTAGTCCTATCCTATATATACACAGATATATGTATATATTTCATTAACGAATCTGCTGTGAATAATTCTGTTCGTTTGCTTTTACGGTTTTGGCTCTGCGTTTATCGCCAATCAGTCAGACAGTCAGTCAGTCGGCAAAATAAACTGTTATGTGCAGAGATCATTTCATAATTGCAGAAAGTCATTTGTTAAATTGTATTTGTATATATATATTTTTTGGCTTAGCATATGATTTTCGTTCGAAATAAGCTGTTTAATTGGTCGAGTGAATAATTAAAAGAACATTTTAGCATCGAAACGATATATTTATATATATATATATATATATATATATATATATATATAGATATGTATGTAAGCAATTTTGTTGGACGACGCCAAAGCAATTTGAACTATTTTTGTCTTCAGCTTGTATTTCAATATTTCGCAAAACAAAGCGCGTATATGCCACTTGGACAGGCAAACAAATTACATACACACTTTCCTAAAGTCTCGATCAGAAGGGAGATGCGCCTTTAACCGAGTCAGCTGTCGAGCGAGTCGTCTTCCCGATCACATTTATGCATATATCTATCAGAGATGCTCCATCTGCTTGTAATATTCCCGTACATTTCCACAATTTACAGGGTGCAGGGTATTGAAATGTAATTTTTTCAACTTGTTTCACATAGCTTGACAAAGGCATGGCAATTGAAAGCAAACACTTCACGTCTGCAAATCAACTACAAATCTTTGGGTTTCAAGATAAATGAAATAAAAAAATGTAATAACGTAATTATTTAAGAGTGAAGAAAATAGTAGAGATTTCATGCGTAGTTTCACTTGAATTTCGAACCGAGTTTTTCTCTGAGTGCACCCGTGGGCCAAACCCACCCAAGATGCCAAGCGGCTTCTGCAATTATTGAACCAGCGACTTAAACGGCAATTGCAGAGCGAGCAGTCGAGCTTACTGACGACAACAACTTTTGAAATTTCAAAAACAAAATGCTCAACGTTCACAGAGAGTGTGGAATGATGGGCTCTTTTGCTCCATTCGCTCTTTTCATATTACACACACATGTTTGCGCTGTGTTTGACTCATGTCGTGCGCAATTTATGTTAATCAGAATGGCGGCCAGGCGTCCTTCAATTTAGTCGAGGCTTCCTTTTGGGGGTGGTCTCCTTCGCATCTATGCGAAATGAAGAATGATCAAGTCAAAAGATATTGACTGCTTGTTACCCTGGAACCTGAGCTCAAAGGAAGTACTTGCAACTAAATATCGCATATGAATGAAGAATTAAATGTCCTTCCGCACACCAAACAAATTCACTTTTTGACTCATTGATTATCTTGAAGTCGTTGCTGAAGAATGCCCAAAGACTCATTTGAGACAGAGTATTTACTCTGTGTATTTTATATACAAAATTACATTGTCAAAGATTGGATATTGGAGTATCGATTTGGGGGAAATGATTCTGTTACAATAAGCACTTAGCTAGATCAACTCAGTTTCGCTTCCCTTTGGGTTCGGAGATGTCTACTTCTGTTTGTTTTCTCGCAGTTTTAAATATTTTGTTGGAAACACGATGTACAAAAGTCATGTGCAGAATTCAGTTAAAACAGCTTCGCTGCGAAACAGCTTATGGCAATACCTTAAGCAAGCTTATACTCTTAATATACTTTTGCGTTCATCCGGTAAAGACTATGGGTTGTTAAGACACACATTTCTATATACACATATCTAACGTCGTTTATATATTTCTGTATATATATATTTTTTGGCAAATATTAGCTGCTGCCTGTTACATGCCAACGTGTAACTCTACCCCATTTACCTGTTTTTTTTTTTTGGATATATATAAATAGAGGGTATACAAATAAAGAAAAACAACCATTTTTTTTGCGGTGCCTTGCACAGAATCGGCAAAAGTTTGGGAGTAGGCAGGGCAGGGCTGGGCAGGGCAGGCAATAATTTTAATACAGTGGTTTTTACTTTGTAACTCTGCAGCAGAAAAGCCATCGCCACTAGGCCAAATTCAAGCAGTCTGTCAGTTGCTTCAGACACGAGTCTGTCGCTGGCAGCCAAGTGCTCCCTGACTGTCGGCGTTGGTGTTTTAAAAAGCGACGCATGTGGCAGCCACAACTAACAATTTAGTTTGTTTTTTTTTCGTTTTTGTTTGTTTTTTTTTCTACTTTCGATTGAAGCAAGTGCTGAATAACAGATATAAAACGCCAATAAATATTTGATACAAACACGAATTCAACAATATCAACAACGACGCGTTATAGTTTCTGTTTTCTGTATGTCCCAGCCTGTTGAGCATGCAGGTAACATCAGTGTCCATAACGCCAACGTCCACGACTCAGCCTCTGGGCCAGAGTCGAGCAGCAGCAGCAGCAGCGGCAGCAGCAGGGTTCAGCTGCTTGTCGATGGCACAGATTGGACATGGAAACCGTCAGATTTGTCTCACAACAGTGGAAATTACATCCATAGAAGCCACTAGACGCCGCCTGCTCCTGCACAATGCCCGAAATCCCAGACTGATGGCATTACCATCGTCCCCTTTGCTTACCGACAACGTCTCGCTCGGCTCAAGTTCTGCCTTCAGCGATTATGATGCTACGAGTAGCAGTCCTAAAATCGTTGTTGCTGCCCCAGATGTCGACACTAGTTCCAACAATGCACGCAGCGCCAGTTTCCAATGCAACGACTTGGAATGCTCGCTGAGGTTGGCTGACTACGCGAAGGGTGAGTCGATTTTTAGCTGAGGTATTTTCTTGTGATTTCTTGCGTAAGTCATTAACTTTTGCAACATGCTTGGAACTATTACCAAAGAAGGGGTTTCAGAACAACTGCATATTTGATCCCACGTTTGCCAAGGCGCACAAAATATTAAAGACATTGTTCGAATAGCAATTTATGTGTATTTATGTGTATCCATTGTTGTTTTTGTTCTTGTTGTTCTTATAATCTTTGGCATCGTTGCAAGTTTTGTGAATATAAATTGTAAATTGGTAAAATTTGACCAATTTGCATGGGTAGCAAGTAGAAAATTCAGCAGCATTGTATAAAATATCGTGAACAAATGTTTTAATTGCAATTTACATTTATAAGTATTTTGTGTTAAAAATACGGTTTTATAGCCAGAACAAATGCATGGGGCAACATCTAATCAGTGTCGGGCCGGTTGGTGAATAAGTGAGGGAGGATAGTGGACGGGACTTTTGTGTTACCTTGAGAGTCACGGCGACTTGCCAAAATAGAAAACACATAAATATTGTGATCAAGATCATTGCCGCCTGCTCTTGGTGACATAATGCGATGCTGGGACGCTTGCCTGACGCTGATAAATTTCATGACACCTGTTTGGTATGTTTCCAACAAGAGCAACAGCAACAACAAAAGAATCAACAGCGACAGCAGAAACAAGACAGATCTTTCTCTTTGTGAACAGATCTCGTCAGTAATTTACCCTTTACATTTCTAATTTTTTGTAACGATTGCCGTCTTTATTCAAGTTCGGTTCACAATCAACATAATGTTAAGTTCTATTTTATCGTATAACAAAGCACATACAAAGCATCTTTGGAAACAGTCGAAGCTATCGATTAACATTATATGCGTATGGCATTAAAGAATTGTTTCGAAACTGAACCCATCTGGATGCAAATGCATTTATTTGTTTACTCGGAATTGCTTTCTTCTGACAGCAGCATCGATTGGCAGCAGTGCGTTATACCCATTGTAGTACGGCGTACAGGGTATAAATAGCAACGCAGTCGCACATTCCATCATAAAAAATACACAAAAACATTTGTGAGTAATTAATTGATAGTATCAATTGACGCTGGTTTTTCCTTTGGCCTACTGATCGGGTCAGCCAAATGTGATTTTCTTTTTTGGATTTTTTTTTTTTTTTGTATTGTATTTTTGTAGTCTTTGACACAACCCGCTGCCGTATCCAAGGGTGGTTGCATTTTATTTGGCATTGTTTGAATTTGAGCGTGAGTTGAATGCATGGCAGGACTACCTTGCAGTGCTCCTCTTGGCATTACGGACAGCGATAGCGACTAGCGACTAGTTTTGTTTATTTGTTTATAACAGTTTGGGCTCGAGTGCGACGTCAACGGCTCAGAGCGGCTCAGTTGATTTTGTACAACGCGACGAAACGCCGCATAAAATGTTGCTAATAAGCGCGCTGTGAAAATGAGTTAGAGGCTATTGCATAAGCCAAGCGGAGCCAAAACGGAGTTTGAACGGAGCTGCCTTTGCCACACTCAACTGCTCAAAATAATAATAATACAGAAAATAATAATAATAATAATAATAACAATATGAATGAAGCGGCAACCGTGCAGCAGCATTCGACGTTTTATTTTATTTATTTTTTTTTGTCAGTGACTCACATTTAATATGATCTGACCAACAAAGTCAAAAAGAAGCACCACAAGTCGGAACAGGGTGTTTCAGGCGCAGCCAGTGCATGATGGACTTCAATGGATTCGGCGGCGGTCGCGTGCAGTTTCTGCAGGCCCAGCTGTTTCCCGTCTGCACACTAACAACTTCCAGTGGAGGTAAAATGTATCTAATGAACACACATTTACATAAATGCACTTCATACGAGTAGCTTCGATGCTAATTGAGTGTGTGAAGCTCAATAATTGTGTATGAATTGCGTTTAATGAGCAGCTTTTACTTCGTTTTAAGTTTAGTTTCCCCATCCGTTGCTGAGCCATGCTGATTTATTTCACAAAATAAGTGAAGCACTTTTATATTCATTTAACTCTAAAATCTATTGTTAGCAGCTTTGAGAATAAACTTGTTGTTTTATAATTTGTGTCGTAGAATTTGTGAAATAAGTCATAGTTTGACGCTAACAGTTTTGAGACCAAATCTATTGCTTCTAACTGGCTTTCCTGGCTCATTTAAAGGTTGTTTTCATATATCGTACCTCTAATGAACTCTACTTTTATCGAGCGCAACAAGTGCAGTTGGGCTTTCTTTCTATTAATTACACAGAATTTATTTTGGTTGTTCCACAAATGCCCAAATAGATCGGAGCAAATTTGGGTAACATTATTAATCTTGTTATGAAGAGTTATCGAAAACTCTTAATTTAAAAAGATGTAATTTTAAAAATAATTTTTAGCAAATTAAAATTGTTAAGCAATTGCCCTTTTTTATATTAACAGATTACCATTTTTGTGCAATATATTATTTATTTTAGCCTTTAGCCTTCATAGACTAACTAAGAGAGATATATATATATATATATATATATATATATTAATATATATTTACTTACATTTAATTATCTAATGTTTGTTTTTGTTTTTGGCTCTTCGAATTGATTGTCTAAGGGTACCACGATTTAATTGCTGCTTTTGTTGGAAACTGTACCGGATAATAATCAATGTATCCCCGTGTAGCAGTTTACAAAGTCGTTGTTCTAGGAAAACTGATTAGGCACCGTGCTCGATGTGGTTGGGTGATGATTCACATTTAGTTGTTGATTATGTCCTAGGCGTCAAACACTGCGCTAAAATAAAGATCAAGATAAAGATGCGGGGAATTAGCGTTAAGTCAAGTTGAGATATGTTTTCGACATTGCACCATTCTGTACTCGCTGTTATGACAACGGCAAACAATGCTATTAACACAATTACTAAATTGATGTCGATTGTTATTTCGCCTTACTAAATGTATGCGCCTATTAAATATTCATTGCTAAGCAGAAATGAGAACCGCATGGCTTGCTACACAAGATAGGATAACCCAACGGACCAAAATTGTTGCATGTTCTTGAGCTCAGCAGCAATATTGTTATTATATTAAAGCACTGCGGACAGCAAATGCAAATATTTGCCATTGTTGGGTTGGTCATTGGACAGACACTGTGTATGGGAATGGCGCATAATGTTCGATAAAGTTGATAGCCATTTAGAAATGACATGAAACGCTTGAGCAAACAAAGAACTTAAATGCGCCGTATTTCGAATCTATATATTTATATGGAATTTAAACACCTTGCGAGGCATTGACCGAATGTTTTGCCAAGTTTGTAAACAAAATGGATCGTTCAAGTATTTGATAGACACACCGTCAAAAAAGATCATGTCATTGATTCTTGCATATGCCATTGCAATCAGTCGCCTGCGCATTTAAACATACGACAATTTAATTCATGAATTCAATGCATCTAAAAGTGAAAGAGAGACAGAGAGAGAGAGAGAGAGAGAGAGAGAGAGAGAGAGAGAGATAGATTGTGATTAAAAGAATTTCTCAATAAAATCGTCGTTTCTTTAGTTTTACTTATTTCTTGGCACTGCAATTTGTCATATCTTATGAGAACGATTCCGAACCGTATACTTAATATTTGGATAGAGATTTTGATATTTACAACTCCCAAAATAAAACACACATTTTAAAGGGGCTATGACGGCACTGTGACTAGCTCGATTTTGAAATGTAAATCTCATCCGAAATGCAATGTCTTTTCTCAAAATGATAAAAATAAAATTGCCTATGTCGACTCTGCTCTTATGAATATGCAACTTTGTGAAAACGTTTTTATTTTTATAATTTTGAAATTTCCAAACACAGTGGATGACAGAAGTCTACGCTCGACCTAGTTTCTGCATACCCTGTACCAATTTCCGTCTGTGTGTCTGTATGTCAACCTCAGAGACTTCTTAGTGGGGAACACCAATATCAGAATAAATCTTATTCTTCAGCACTGACAGCCTACTTCATTTTCTACGACGGCTTCTCCAGAATAATCAATAAATATCGATATTTTATCGAAACTTTTAAAATCAGAACAAGTCTTATTCTTCAGCACTGACGCCTACTCCATTTTCTACAATGGCTTCTCCAGAATAATCAATAAATATCGATATTTTATCGAAATTTTTTAAATTAAAATCTTATTCTTCAGCACTGACAGCCTACTCCATTTTCTACAATGGCTTCTCCAGAATAATCAATAAATATCGATATTTTATCGAAATTTTTTAAATTAAAATCTTATTCTTCAGCACTGACAGCCTACTCCATTTTCTACGATGGCTCCTCCAGAATAATCAATAAATATCGATATTTTATCGAAATTTTTAAAATAGTGAAAGAACTAGTAGAAAATTTGTATATGTGTGGTACTTAAAAAAGCACAAGCGCTGCTGTTGTCTACAGGGTATCTCCTTGTCGGGAACTCTCTCATTCGGTTTGTTGTATTTATCTCTTGCTTGAGATCGACGCGCTCGTTCAGACGTCCGCCTGACGGGCAAACTGACATCTTTAGATCGACACAGTTTATTGTCCATGTGTTGTATTATTTTATATTCCGAACAGATGACTGCAGTTTAATGAGTCTTTATACATATTTTTATGTTCTCGACCAACATATATAAACATACCATTTAACAAAGGCGAATAAATTCATGTCAGTTGCAGTTGAATGTAATTATAATGAAAGTCAGCGTGATTTGTGTGTGAATTAAACAATTTGAATATTTTTCAGTCATGACAAGCACAAAATGCGTTTAAAGTATTTACCAATGTTTACGCGATATTTTTTTGTTTTGCTTCTTTTATTTTCTTAATATGATGCTCAACCTGGGGGTATCTTTGTTTTAGCTTCTCTTGAAATTGAAGCACACTTTCTCTGAGATTCCTCTGAGATCTGTGCATCGCATTCTAGTTTCAATGCCTCTTTTTAAGTTCAAGTGCGAGCCAAAAGCTTCGCAATGTTTGCCGCGGTAGTGTCAAAGCTCGCCCACAACTAGCCAAATGTGCAAGTTTGGCAGAGCAAGTGCGAAGTGAAAGCTTTGCAGTTTCTGTATTTCTATCTCTGTCATCGCCATAAATAATATTTGCTGCCACTGTCGTCGCCGACGCCTCTCGTTTTCCTAGCCCATGGCTGCGGCACGAACGAAGTGGTCAGGGAGGGAGGGGGGGTGGCCGGTGGGCGGTGGTCGGGGGCAGGAGCTGAGACGCCAAGTGGCAAGCGGTGAGCTGCATGTATTGACGTCGACTTCGACGTCGACGTTGTGGCGTGAAAAGATTCAACATATTCATACATTCACATTCATTCACTCGATTTTCGGTTTTAGTCAACAACAAAACGCGCAACCAGCAACGTCGCCCGACGACAATAATAACAAATCAAATCAGCCGATATAGCAACTCGATTTACGAAGTGCCACCTACGAAGTGTCTCTTTGTGTTCTGTTTTTTTTTTTAGTTGATTTTTGTTTTTAACAAAATTTAAAAAAAAAAAAAAAAAAAAAAAAACAAAAAATCGTATCGCGTCTTTTACGTGGGCATAAAGACTTTCGGCCATAGATATCGTTTCAAAATTGTAGCGGTTCTCGTCTCTTTTGTGTTTATCAGAATTTTGGCCAACAAACAGTTGCATTTGTTTTGCCGTTTGGCGTTTGCGTTTGCCGTTTGCCATTTGTTTGATTTTTCAACTGCAAACGTTTTTTTTTTGTGCTAGAATTCAGCTGGTAAGCCACTTGGGGATAACGAGAAAGAAAAATGAAAATAATTGTCGGGATGCCAAAGCATAAATGCCCACGCAGAGATTTGCTGGCTGCTAAAGATTTAGTAGATTTTGATCCAGTGTTTGTCAACATGTTAAGACAATAAACACACTCGCACTTGCCGCAATGGGATAATCAATCTTTTTATTTTTTGAAAACAACTAGTCTTTCATGTGCTCGTACATTAGCCCAAATTTTGTACAGATATTTGTGTATAATATATAAATTTATATATGCATCCGTTCCGACCGGCTTCGCATTGTATACCAAAATTCTATAACTTCCAATCGAAAATCAAAAAAACACTACTCGCAAGAGTTTGTATTTAAGATATTAACCATCAACACGAATTGATCAACTTGTTTATTTCTTTGTTAGATATATTTTCTTTGAGACAGTCAAACTGCTTAATCCATTTTACCCAATAATCGAATTATTTTTTTTATTGCTTTCTAGCGCAGAGCGCAACGTTAAAAATCTGAAAAATACTTAGAATAGTACTTTAAAGCTGAATATTGTTTACGATATACAAATACAAAAAGTTTACTGCCTCGAGATAGAATTATTTTATTAATTCATTAATATGAAGGACTTGGCTGCATGTATTGCACTGCTTCCAACTTTTAACTTACAAAATGATCATATCATTTTTCAGTAATAAAAAAACCGTAATTTCACAATTTTCCTATACTCTAAGAGAAGTTTTTGAAAACTCTGCCTTGGCGTTGGCTTACATCAATTTCCTATTTCAAAGGCATCTAATATTGTAAGTTACATTTTTACTTGTTGATTATCTTTAGGCATTGGTTGTGCGGCGCTTTTTGTTAATACGGTTTTTTCAAATAGGAAAAAATTCCTCAAAATAAACTACGTATACAATTAAGATATATAAAAAATAAAAAACTAACTTTAGTGAATCAAGCTCAAGAGTAAAAATCGATGTCTCCTTCTGTTCCTTACCAGATATTTGTGCAATATTTTTTTAATACCCTTTTTATGTTTTTTTTTTTTTTATTCAAAACGGAGAATGAATCATTTGTATGCAAAGGTACCAAGTCAGAGTACACTGAAAGAAATCAATCTAAAAGGAGTTGAAAGGTGCACATAAAATGCTTTGGAGTATTTGGGCAATTTATGAGTTCGAGTACATTATTTATTTCAAGAAGAATGCATATTGTATATATAAATATTTGTAAGTTTAATTTTAATCTCCATTTTAGCAGGGTTCCTCGGCAGTTTCCTATCGAAGGGTCTGAAAACAAATCAATTGGTCGTTAACACGGATGAAAAAACATTAAGACCAATTGCACGATTAAAGGAACCACGCGATCTATTCGCACTGCCTAAGGACAAGGACAATGACTGCTCACAGCAGGCCGCCAGATGGCCGGTAGAATGCCAGGTGAGTTGCTCAGTGTATGCCCATATGTTTGTGTACATTTGCATATTCGGAATGCTTTGAGTAGGTGGGAAGAGATAACTTTTCGGTAGAGCAGCATTGTCCCCTTCCATTCCTTGTCTCTCGTCTCGGGGTAGGCATATCGAATTGCCCCAACGTGTCGGGTGCCATTATTGGAAACTTTTGTTTGCTCTGCTGTGTATTTTTTGGGGCTTAGCTTACAGGTTTTCTTAGAAAGTTTTTGCTTGGCGACTAAGTAAATAAATATTTAATATATATAGGTCACATGCAATATTCTTTGCCGTTATATCAATTATAAGCATGAACGCTTCAGTCTCTTTAACCAGGATTGAAAAAGTCATTGACATATTGGCGATTCCCTTTATCCATATACGTATATGCAAATATGTATAACATGGGCTTCTCTTAAAATATAAGATGATATAATAAATTTATATTTCACGAAAGAAGGGTTCTTAGTTGGAGTAGCAAGACAGTCAGCCTTTCTAATACAATATAAGTACACTAATGTGGAGCATTCAGTTTAAAACTAAAACTTGCTTAATAAAACGAGAAAGTTAAATTCAATTTCAGCTAAAATCAATTTTGTTTAAAAGGAACAAAAGCATAACAAACTTCGAATGGAAATCTTGATGCCAGCAGTTAAATCCATTAATGCTTATATATAACCGTTACAACAGTTCTTTAGTAATTCAAATCTCAGGAGATTCATCAGAAACTATTAGGCATCTTCAAACGCGTGATGTTAACTGCGTACAGGGTATCTACTTGTCAGTCGCCCCCTCTCGACTGTGGGATGGGTCATTCGATAAACATCGATTTCAATTCTCTTTTGGACATATGAAGATGAATGTTCTTTTAGATTATTATAGTTCACATACATCGTTCTGTACTTCACTTTTTAGGTGATTGGGGATCGTATTATACACATTCCCTATGTGCCGGCGCAGCCTGAACCGCTAAATGTGCCAACGGGCAATGAGCTGAAGCCGCGTCCAGTTGGTGAGGAGAATGGCATCGTTGTCTTTACCTATTGTCCCATAAGTGCTGTTAACTATGTGAGTACTCATCGTCATCGCAATCACCATCAATATTTCTTGTGATACTTCAAAGCATGCACTGTCGGCACGGTCACACACACACACACACACACACATATACATACAACAGAGTTGGGAGGGCAGCGATAAGGTTTTCTGGGGCATTTGGGCGGAAAGCTAATTTAATTGACTTTCAACAACCTAACAGGGAAAGACAAATACCAAAACCAAGACAGAGGACAAATCCAGCGAGGATTCGGATGACTCTTCGGATTCTAGAAATGATATTGTGCCCATCAATCGCAGGGTGAATCAACATGCTGGTGGAAAAGGCCAGATGAATAGAATTTCTAAGATCATAAATAGTCTGGACGATCGCTCCACGAGCAACTCTCAGGATGATGACGATGATGATGATGATGATGACGACGACGACGATGACTGCGACACGAGTGGGGAAGGAAGGGAGGCGATTGAGAGATTGGCCATCCAAAGTCTTATTGATGCCAAGAAAAAACGATTCGCAATTCCCATCAATGATTCGGACGCTAGCAAAGGAGACAGCAAGTCAACCAGCAAGGATGCCAGCGAAATTGATGATATTTGGAAAAACAATAGCACCGAATACAAGCCGGCCTCGCCCCACTACGTGCTCAGTCAGTTTGGCAAGAAGGTATCGAAAGCGATAATCGAGAAGATTATCGAGCACGACGAGAAACCCTCAACATTCGCCGGCAGCTCCACCTCAAGCAAGGTACAAAATATAAAATATGCCGTTTCCCCAATCAAACTTCCCAAAACGAACATAACGCGTTTGGAGGTTGCTCTAGAATGTGGTCCAAGCCAATCCTTCAATAAAAAGAGCAATGCGGATGGTGACACGGCAACGAAGGGTGAAATTCCAAGTGATCGTCTGGCCGGTGGCGCTGACAAGCGTCCAACTACCAGCTCTGGTTCCGTATCAGATACGGATACGCTTGTGGGAGATGAGAGCCTGTTGAGGCCTGCCACATGTAATGAACATAAAAGTGTTAATTAGAGATCAGCACGAGTCGAAATTACTGTGTGCATTTGCCATTCATTCAGATGATATTTTTAGTTTCGGCCAATCACAGTAGTGTGTGTGTGTGTGCTGAGCAATGAAAAGCTCTCCATTGTAAATGCAAGCGTTGCGCATGAAAGCACACAGGCTTTCTTGTGTGCATGTGAAAGCTCGAGCAAAAGCTTGGCTTGGCCGGCACTAATCTAGATAGATGGTCAGACAAGTTAACAACATGAAGTGTTGGAAACCATAACGAGAAGTCTGCACGACAAGCAAGTTATGCTTATGTATACCCTACCCCTGTGGGCGTTTCCACATCAATGTCTGCATTTCCGTTTTAAAATTACACAGTAGAAGTATCTTTTTAGAACTGGAAACTCGAACAAAAAACGAACTTACATTTTTTTTTATATTTATAATCATAATTTTTTGTAGACTTCTTACTTGTGACCAGAGCAAGCTACTGACTCAGAAGATTTCGCTCGTGCAGGCATCTAATTCCACATTGAGAAAGAGAATTTGCTTTACTTTTGTTTTTATATAAGTAGAATTAAACACAACCGTCACAGCAGCAACGAACGATGATAAGAAAACATTGGCATTGCCTTGTGTGAGCATGGCGGCAGCGGTGGCAGCTGTTGCAAGGAATCGCCGTCGAGGCACTGAAGCGTTGCACGCAGCAAGCTTTGATGTTGGGGTAACTCATACGGGTACCACTAGCACCAATACGAGCACCAATATGGGCACCAATTCGGGCACCAATACGAGCACCTTTGAAATGCCCTATGCGAGGCCCTGTCCAGAGATAGTTATTAATGAGAAGACATCTTTTCAATCTCCATCTCTTCCCAATGATCCATCACAAATGCAGTTTAGTCGCTCGGCGGTGGGCGGTGCCAAATTTGTGACCAACTGCCATCCCATGAACGCCGAGGAGTACGATAGCCTGGAGTTTGAGTCGCGCTTTGAGTCCGGCAACCTGGCGAAGGCTGTGCAGATCACACCCACCTACTATGAGCTCTACTTGCGACCCGATCTCTACACCAGCCGTTCCAAGCAGTGGTTCTATTTTCGCGTTCGTCGCACTCGCCGCAACATGCTCTATCGTTTCTCCATTGTCAATCTGGTCAAGTCGGATAGTCTTTATAACGACGGCATGCGACCGGTCATGTACTCCACACTGGGTGCCAAAGAGAAGAACGAGGGCTGGCGGAGATGTGGCAATAACATATCATATTACCGCAACGATGACGAGTAAGTGTACATATCTATCAGCATAGGCCCAACATCACATCCCACATATCCCACTTCAAAGTAGCAGCAACAATGCCAACGAAGAGGACGAGGATAACTCAAGCTACACACTGACTTTCACCATTGAGTTTGACCATGACGAGGATACAGTGTATTTTGCCCATAGCTATCCGTACACCTACAGCGATTTGCAGGTAAAGATGCCAATACTCTAATTTATTTGTCAACCATTATTATTATAATCCGTTTGATTGCAGGATTACCTTATGGAGATACAGCGTCATCCCGTCAAATCAAAGTTTTGCAAACTGCGTCTTCTCTGCCGCACACTAGCTGGCAATAATGTCTATTATCTGACAGTCACGGCACCATCCAGCAACGAGGACAACATGCGTGTAAGTTAAACTGGTTCACACATAATAAAAGTGAATCTCAATCGGAATACTATATACGCTTGCACAGTCCAAGTTTCCGTTAACGTGAATTTAATTTATTGGCTTACCTTATATTTTTGGTTTTTAGTTTGGTAATTTCATTAGTTTTAGCGTACAACATTTAGCCAGTTTGAGTTCTTTAATAAGTGAAAAAATCGCACAACAATTCAAAGTAACTTAAAAAAATAATCTGATGATTAGATAAGATAAAGATCGTCTTACTTACACATGTAAATACTTAAGTACTGTCTGTGTTCAAGCTGGTATACGATAACTTATATTCCACATTTGAAGTACTTGGATCTCTGACACCAGATTGTCCATGCAGACTGACAAGGCTAGTTCAACTCAGGTGTTGAAGCTAATCAAGAATATATGCAGATTATGGGTCAAAGATGCGTCTGAACAACTTTATTGCACCAGTTTTAACGGTTTTTAATTGCTGTCGAGCCATTTGTATCTCTATATCAATATTTGCCAAGTTTTTACATTTTTGTTTTGCTCAAATGCAATAAGTTTCTGGCTACCAGTAATTAGCTGGTATTGCAGCTGGAATGTTTTCACATATTGTTTCAAACTTTTGTGTTGTACCATTGCACCAGTACCAGTGCCGTACCGGTAGTGTACCGTATAAATCAAGGTACCAATACGTAACCGTATACAGTAAAACAGTTTGATAACATCGCAACATAAATTCGGCTCGGTTTGACACCTTTCTAATATATATAAACATTTTCGATCGAAATCTATGAGAATTTTAAAATATTACCAAACTTAAATCGATCTAATTTTGTCATTGCATTTGTGCTCCATTAACTGACAGCGTAAGAAATCAATTGTGGTATCGGCACGCGTGCATCCCAGCGAGACGCCATCGTCGTGGATGATGAAGGGTCTGATGGACTTTATAACGGGCGATACGACAGTTGCGAAGCGACTGCGTCACAAATTTATCTTTAAACTGGTGCCGATGCTAAATCCGGACGGAGTCATTGTCGGCAACACACGCAACTCGCTAACTGGCAAGGACCTGAATCGTCAATATCGAACTGTCATACGAGAGACATATCCATCAATTTGGTATACAAAAGCCATGATTAGAAGGTAGGCCGGTCGATAAACATAGTTGTAGTAGTAGCAACCAAGAGATCTACAAATTCTACTCAATTCCAGACTGATTGAAGAATGTGGTGTGGCCATGTATTGTGATATGCACGCACATTCACGCAAGCACAACATATTCATATATGGTTGTGAGAACAAGCGTAATCCGGAGAAGAGGCTCACGGAGCAGGTCTTCCCATTGATGCTGCACAAGAACAGTGCCGATCGGGTGTGTTTCTCATTCCCTTCTATGCACTCATCTGATTAATTGAAATTTATGCATACTTTTTTGTACATTTTGTGACAGTTCTCCTTCGAAAGCTGTAAGTTTAAGATACAGAGGAGCAAGGAAGGCACTGGACGCATTGTTGTTTGGATGCTGGGCATCACGAATAGCTATACGATTGAGGCATCCTTTGGCGGCTCTGTGCTCGGCTCGCGCAAAGGCACCCACTTCAACACCCAGGTAATATTTTAGATAATTAGCTGGGACAAGAGCAGTGTTTTAACTGGGATTTTGCAGGATTATGAGCACATGGGACGCGCATTTTGTGAGACGTTATTGGACTATTGTGATGAAAACCCGAACAAAGTAAAGCGAAATGCTAAATTATTTAAGCAAATTAAAAAGATAAGAAAACGCGAGAAACGCGAACAGAAAGCATTAAAATTACAAAAAATGGCCGATCAGGGATGTATACTAAGCGATAAATTGAAAGTGAAACGTTCTGTGGAGAAAAGTGTATCCTAAGAATGGCTTCCTTCACTCACATAACCCATACGCACATATGCATATACACTGACATACAAACGGACAGACAAACAGACAGACGGACAGACAGACAGACGGACAACCATCCCTACACAAACCGCCAGCAAATCGCTTTTTATTGAATGTTTGGGTATATTTGTAAATTGTTGTTGTGTGCTGCCGTTGTGCTGATTACTCCCCATATAAAATACATAATACAAAATGGAGAAGAGACTACGCTAAGCAGAGATATCGAATAGATACGCATCTATGCATCTTCTATATCATATGTGTATTGTTGCCAAAGTTCTGAATTTAAATGCTCTCTATCGCTAATCGCTGGTTTTCTCATTTTTTTTAAAACGCCCTAGTATTAAACTAGTCATCAGCACTTAATGTATTAAATCGATATATCTAAATTCTAACAAATTTGTTTCACTACAAAAATACATGTGTATATTTGTATATGCATACATACATACATACATACATACGATATATGTATGTGTATATGTTTAATATATAATGTATGTTTAGCAATAAGCACAGGCAACAGAGCACCGTAAGGCACCTGAGTAATTGTCGTTAATATTTGATCTTTTATTATTTTATTATTATTCCTTAAGTTGTACGTTTTGTAGCTCGCCTTCGACAACATGCAGTACACTGTATAATATATGACTGAATAAAAACAACTGTCGTAGTTAGTGGCTATTATTGTTTACATGATTTTTATATGTTTCCAGCCAGCTTTGCCAATTGAATATATTAATACACTTAATCCATTTGAATAATATTCTTTTTGTTCGGCATAATTTATTAAAGTTCACTAATCCTAATGCATTAACATTAAAAATAGATTTTAAATTTACTCAAACAACAGGAAAGACTACGCTCCAAAATAATCGAAAGACTGATGCGCGAAGGATCCAGCGCCGATGAACCATTAAATATACCGCTTTCGGATTACTCCAGGTAGGCTTTTTTTCCCACTAACCCGACCATTCCAATCCATACGCGTACATAACATAAATTAAGACATAAATATGTATGTGTGTATGTATGTATGTATGTGTTTGTCTGTGTGCCTGTATTTTCAAATAGATATAGATTTTATTTTTAGTTGTTTAGTTTTAACGCATGGACAATTATTTATCTGTTGTCAGCATCCGTTCGACAAATAAGATATTTGTCATAAATTCTGCCGTACGTATAAACAACATGTTGTTATTTTTATATATTATATAAGCCAAGAAAATTATTACACTGATTAATATGTCAATAACATAGCATTTAGTGGGAATAGATCGACGTTACTTTAAAGCCTAAATATATTTGTTCTCTTCAATCAGATATAAAAAGAAATTTGTTTTGATTTTCTTGCCGGATCGAAAAACATCTTACAGATAAATGAAAACACATTTGAACAATCGGTTCAACTTACTTTCACCTAGACCATCAATGGAAAGTACTGTGAACAGTGCTTTGAAGCTCGACTCGACATTTAATATGCTCGATGGTTTATCTTTCTGACTGTTACTACCCACTACCACCTTAACACCACTTCTCTCCAAATTGTTCCCCCAAAATAACTCATAATTTGCTTCTAATAATTCTGCAATGTAGCGACGAGGGCAACTGCAGTTCCAGTTCCGATAATGAGGGCAAACATTCGATTACTGCCTCAGATCTGGAAGGTCCCTGCTGTGCGCCAATACGTGCGCCGCCCAGTTCGCCCGAGGTCATGCACGAGATTCGGAAGGTAAGTGGTCAATGTCGATATTATTTGTAGTCCGTCCAGAAAAAGCGCACCCCCAACCACCCACCTCACACACTTCACCTGTAGTTTCGAGTGCGTCGCATGCACAAGGTGATGCATGTCTTGGACCAAATCTACTTTTCTCCGGTGCTCCAGCGTAAGTTCAAGGCACTGGCGCGCCTGAAGCGTCGTCGTCATGACTTGGATGGCAAGGTGACCGGCACAAAGCGTACGACGGCCGGTGGCATTCATGGACCCCGTTCACCCAGCGACAGTCTCAATAAGTCGGCAAGCAACGAGACACGCCAACACACTCAGATCACAACAAAGCTGCCAGCCTCAGATTGTTCCAATGGCAGCAATGGATCCCAGTCTTCGGATGTGTTGACAGATGCCAGCACGACGGAGACCAATCAGTCTACCAAACCAAAGAAGCAGCCTGCAACTCAAACCCGCAAGCGCCAAAGGCCAAAAAAGAAGCAGATGCCCACAGCAAATAGCAAAACGCGTGCATTTAACCGCAAGACGCGCATCAATCGCAACCTGCGCCTTTGGCTGGCCAATCGACGAATTTTTATTTTCCGCAGCAAGAAGGTAGCTAGACACAAGATGCACAGTGCACCAACCCCACCACCAACACACACACAAAACACATAAAATATGCTAAATCGAGGAGTGCTCTTCGGCTACTTATAATACAGTTCCAATCCACAACTTTCAAGCAACAGCAACCTGCTCTTGCAAACAAGTGAGTGGGTTGGAGTCGGGGGTTATCGTAGCAAAGAACCTTCTTGTGCTCGTTGGGGACGGGCGGTAGTGGCTGTGTCCCGACCATTGAACGATCCTAAATATGCATTTCAAATTGAATAACTCAATTTCTAAAATTCAAGTCAAGAAATTTTCCTTCCAATCTTTGGGGAAGTAACGTGGTCGATGCCGATAGTCGAATGACGTCGTACATCAGAAATACTAACCAATTTTTCTGATACTGGCTTTAAGATTTTACAGTTTATCGTTTTGCGATTATCGCAATAAGCCAATATGCTTTCATACCTTCGATAACAGAGCTCAGTATAAATATACAGAAATTCTTAATTGGTTTAACTTGCCAACAAGTGGTTAAGGTTCTGGTCTGATAGCAAAGTCTGAAGAGTTATATATGTCTATATATATTTATATATATATTCAAAATCTTTCTAAATAATTTGAAAACTTGTTTTTGTTTAGAATCGACGTCAGCGGGTTCGCAGTAAGCCACTGAAGAAGCGCGGCGAAGTGGTGCGCACCGCACTTGATTTGCCCACGACAGATCCGGGCTCTGATTTGCATTTCTCCACAGACGATGAGGAGCTGCTGCCAACAGGCAATGTGGCCTTTGGAGCGGTGGCTCCACTGCGTCACACTTTGCTCCAGAGTGAGCTGCAGCGGCGATATATCGAGGAAATTGGCGATATGGTGGTGCAGAAGCCCAAGCCAGCACATATGCCGCCCGAACTGATTGTGACCACGCCCTCGAAGAGTAGTGCTGGCGGCGGCGTTAAAAAGCTGGAAGTTTACAAGCTGACGCCGCGGACAGCGCCCGAGCAGCAGGGAGGCCTTCAGCTGCATAGCCAGAGCAATGCCACTGGCGCCCGACGTACGTACTCCTGGCATAATCTCAACCAGGATAGCGGACATGCCAGGCCCAATTTCTTTATTAACGATGCCAAGCCGTCCGTGAAGATCCACAAGGCGCCACCGCGACGGTAAGTCTTGCCCACAACTGTAGACTATAGATTAGTTTGACTAATGTAATCCATGGCTATCCTTCAGCAGTGTGCCGAGCAACTTTATACCACTTGGCCAGCAGCGACATACCAATGCCGATGATCTACATCTGAAATTGTCGCTGAAGAAAAAGATTTGGACGGGTGCCAACGGTGACAACGATGGCAGACCGCTTGCCTGGTACAAGGGTCACCAATCGCAGACCCATGCCCATGTGGCAAGCGTAATGGCATCTGCAGCAGCGGCAGCAGCACTTCGCAACGCTGGCGGTGCACAAACTCGCAGTATGTTTGCCGGCAGCAACAAGGATCCGTTAGCAACAACGGGAGCGGGTGCCGGTGCCGGTGCCAGTGGTGCGGGTGCAGGAGCAACAGCACCGACAGTTTCAGCCACATTGCCACCCGCCTATATGGGTGCGCCACGCAGGTCACGCAAATTGGAGCAGGTGGATTTGTTCAAGTAGGTCAACGTCAACGTCAAACTTCTCCCACTCAAACACGGCCGAATGTCCAAATTCTCCAATACAAAACTGCTGAGAACTCAGCTCAGATGTTAGTCAAAAAAAACAAAACAAAAAAAAACTGAACGATTGTTCATATGGGAATGGAGAAACATGTGTTGGGTTGGCTCGTCTTTAATGATTTTCTTCTTTTCTCTTCATTTAGTGCCTGTTCGCAGAAGTTGCTAATGTGGCAGCAGGAGCACAAGAGCAAAATGCAGACATCAAATGCACGACTGATGGGCGGCAACAGTGGCAAGCTGGATGCACAGGAGCCGCCGCAGATTCTGATGCGTGGCTGCAAGCCAAAAAAAAATGTGAAAACCGTTGGCGGCGGCGGCGGCGGGGGCGGCAACGATGTCGTCCACGTGAATATATCTAGTGTGAGCGGCAAGGGTAAGCGCAAGTCGAGCATGATCAAGATTGCCGAGACGACACAGCTGGTGACGCGATTTTCCCGGACGCATGCCAGTGCTGGTGGTGGTGCCACACAAGCCAATGCCAATACCAATACAACAAATGCCAATGCCAATGCCAATCATCAGATGACACAGATGCAGCGCTTGATCTACAAGAGCAGCGACCACCATCAGCAGCAGCATCATGCTGGCTCCGTCTCTGCCACGGCAAGTGGCATGCAACGCACAACTAGCAAGTTTAAGACTGGTGGCATTGTCGTCACAGCCGTACAGCAATCAACGGTTAATCACGCGGCACCCGTTGGCGCTGCTGGTGTTTCCAGGCGAATACGACATGCCCACGCCCACACCCACAGCCACACCCATGGCCACATGGGGCACACACACGCGCACAATGGCGGACTGATTATCAAAGGCAGCTGCAACGGTGCCGCCGACAACATTCTGCAATATCGCAATGCGAACGCGCTGCAGGCGAATAAATCAACGGCGGGCTTCTCCCTGGACACGGTCAGCCTGGTGCGCAAGGTGAAGACCAAGTTGAAAAAGCGCAAATCTCGAACGCTGGCAAATGCTGCTGCTGCGAAGGCCAAGTGAATTCACTTCTCGGAGTGTCCTCATAAACAGCGTAGAGATTTAGGATTAGAATACCCGGACATTCCCCCGACTTCCTTGACCGACCGTTTTGCTCCCTGATATCGGAAAATAAGTCTATGTACTTTCGTTTGGACATACATATATACATATATATATATATGTATATAATTATTATTTTTTTTTGCTTTTAAGCCAAATTTTAGTCAAATATAAATTTGTTATACAGTCGAACCGTTGTCAAGTCCAAAGGAAGTTGCAGATGATTTGCATGTCCTGTGCGACTTCACTGTAGCGAGGTTCGACTGCACTGCGCCAAAATAGCGTTAGCGAATAATGGGCGCGATTAGCAAAATGTGCTTAGCTAAATTCCCAGCATGTATAGCCATTACGTGTAATGTACAGTAATAATATGTTTGAATGTATTGAATATTTCATAATTTAGCGCAATCATTTGGCCCACAATTTTTCTATACAAATTCGCAATAAAAAATTAATTTGTTTTGAGCTTGTTCTTGGCTTATCGGAACCCGGGATTTAATTTGAAGCAAGACGGTGCGATTTATGTATTAATGGAATATCAAATAAATTATTCATTACCCTCACAAAAATCAATGGCACAATAAGTGGCGCAGTCAACAAACAAACAATGCCACAGTTAAATAAATTTATGACAATGCCCTCAGGAAACTGAACTTCAACCCACGGGACACAGACCACACTCGTGAGTTGGAGCGGGAACGGGAAGGAGAACGAGAACGGATATGACAATGGGTACAAAATTGAGTTTAAGGATATATGGGTTTGGTCGTTTTACATACCCCTTTTCGTTGCTGCTGTGATTTACACTCGATTGTGGTTGAAATGTCACTTAAACATATATGTTTCAATCTAGGTGAATATTATTGTTGCGAAAGTAAACAAAACGTTGTCTAAATGTGACCTCTAAAGATGGCAGTGTGCGGAAATAAGTCGATACAATGGCAATGTTTCTAACGAATCGATATATTTCAATATGGGCAAGCACAGAGCAATTCTATTCGTATGCTTTTAAATGGTCAACGACTCGACCAATTACATTAACGCAATTTGTGCTTAATATAGTTATTAACTTAAGAAAGTATATGAAACGAATAAAATATTAATTAAGCAATTGCGATTATTTTCCTAAATAATAAATTAAACCATTGAGGTGCAATTGCAAATGCTTTCGATAAATAAAACGTCGCGCTGCCGATGATTTGTCGGTGTGGCCAGACTTTTTCGATATTGTGCGGCAGCTTAAAACTCAAATGGCGAGCGGAGAAATAAAATAAAAGCACAACGAAAATGAATTGCCCAGTAGAGAAATATAACGTATACTAGCATAGACTCGATATATGCGGATTTCCTGTGTTACAAAAATGATTTTAAAATTGAATAATGAAAAAAACCCGTGATTTGCATATGGATAAAGTGAATATGTTTTGCAGTTGTTTTAAATAAATGTTTTTTCTTTTTCTTTTTGCTTTACTTTATTTTACCAGACTTATATATGGTATATATATTTATATATATGCAGCAATATCGTAGCCAATGTATTTCAACAGAGCTGCGATTATTGCTATTTGAATACTTCACTAATGTGTAGAAGCCCTTGAAAATCTCATTGTTTCTTAAATTGTTTTCTGTTTATATTTTGTTTATTTAATTATATGCGTATAATAGCTGAAGTCATGTGTAAGCCGCATGCATTTGGAATGTTGTACACCATTCGCATTGTTTTTATTAAACTAAAACCGTTGCTTATGCTTAACGAAAATAAAATGCGTATTTATTTTATAGTAATTAAGATTGTATACTTGAAATCGGGTAATGTATTTGCTCCTCTCTAGTTTATAGCACACTAGGAGGAGGCGTTCATCCGTTTAACTTATATTAGGCGCGTCCACACACACTGATAACCCATTATATAAATATATCTATGCATTTTAAAGACATACGTATACATTTACATGTACGTAGATGTAAATATATAAATATGCATACCGCTTAGAGTATTCACGGATTTTGTTTTGATTTAAACATTAACTGCGTTCTGAAGTGCAGTCTTGTCATCTACAATAATGTTGGCAGCGGCTGTGGTTGTATTGGAGCTGAGCAACTGTTTGGTCGATGAACTGGATGAGTAGCTGTCACTGGAGCTGCGTGTGGACGCCGAATTGCCGCTAACTGGACTATCCAGCATATCTGCGAATTCAAAGAGATGCACAACTATTTACTCTATTTAATGGAAATGAGCGAGATGTGTGCGAGTGAATGGCTTACCTGGCAGTGAGCTGACATTGTTGCTCTTTAGTTCGACGACGCCGCTGCAAACAGGCGCTGCTGCACTTGGTCCAACAATATTGCCCACTGACGTGGATTTCTTTTGCAGATTCTGATTCTTTTTCATGGTTGTGCTGTAACTCACTCCAGCAGCGCTGAGCATGCTCATCTCGCTGTTGGCATGGCTAGCGACTCCGCAAGTGCCACACAAGGGATCGCCGCTCTTTGCCCGCTCAGCGGGACACAATGGACTAAGTATGGTGTTTTGTGTGTCTTCGGGTGTATAATAGTCCGAGTCTTCGGCACTTAAGTTGGCCGCCAATAAGCCCGGCTCGTTGGCCGGTGAACCGGCATCCGATAGCTCCGGCCGATGTGATGATCGCTTTAGTGAGCTACTCTTTCTGGAGCCTTTGTCTTCCTGTTGGTTAACATCGCCGCTGCCAATGCTGCCGCTGACAGCGGCATCGATGTCATCTCTGTCGGTTACCATATTGTCCTCGTCACCGCTGCCGCTAAGGCTCTCCACAACTTGCTTAAGTGATTTGGTGGATGTATGCTTGACACGGCTACCCGGCGATAGCAGCGGTGACAATTTCTCATTCTCGCTATCCTCATCGTCGTCATGATTGCCAGTGCTACGTTTCTGGTACTTGAGCCCGTTGTGGCGTTCATTAACAATGTGCATCTCCTGCTTCTCCGGCGAACAGCTGAGTGTTGGCGTTGGCGTTGACGGTGATTTGGGGGAGGTGCAGGTGCTTGGGGTCTTCTTGGGATCATTTTCAATCTCAACAACGGACTGTGTGGAACCAGCTCCAGTTTGGTTGGTCAAAGTGCCCACCTCATTGGTGGTGGTGCAGGTCGAAGCATTCTTCTTGATCTTGGGCCGGCGTTGGCTACTCGATTTGATTGGTGACGTTGTCTTAATGTCTTCAGTGGTCATCGTTGAGGCGGCTACCGTAGCGCTCTCCGGCACATCATTCTCACTGGACCTAAGAGATACAAATTTAACATTCGGCTTAGACAAATAACTAACAATTCTTCAATTTGTAACTATTAATTAATTGTAAGCGTAATTTAATATAAATCACTAACCAAAGGCAGGTGTTTCCCTTCACTTCAGCATAGCCATAAACTAACCACAACTTCAAATTGCCATAAATTGATAACAAATCCAATAAGCCATAAGTGGATTTAAGATTACTTTAGAAGTGCACCATAAAGTTGCACAAACAAGTGCATCATCGGAACAAGTGCACATAATTTATTGATTAGAAGCAGCTACTTGGCCAATCTGGCAATCTGACATTAGGAACACCAGTGATTCCTTAGAGCGGAATGGGATATTCACCATTATAGAAATAACTTAAGCTTAGCTGATTTAAGAAAATTATGATTTCAGTAAATTGAGTTAATCAATTATATAATAGACAAGATAGAAGAGGTCTTGAACGAAGTACTCCTGCTGAAGTTAGTTTGTTCAATATGAAAATAGGTGCTGGCTAATCAACTCAGCGTTTCTTATCCGATCTTAATGAAATTTTATCAATCGTGTGTCGGGATATTTGGTAAATGAGTTGTTAGCTTTATCTTTACTATTGCGTCATTTACTGCTCTCCGCAATCATCAAACAAACTTGATTTGCGTATTGTCATTAAGCATATTTATATATTTAGCATGTTATGGCTGACGAGAACTTATATTCCTACATAGCTAGTTCATACAGACAGACAGATCAAGAATATATATAAAGCTTCATTGGACCGATCTGTCGAAAATGGAGTTGTTGTGCGAAAACCTTCTATGCTTTCCACATATTTTGACTGCCTTCTATCGAATCTTTTCTTTACAATAAATTGATAAGCGGATAACCGGATTTGCATGGATGAATATGAATCTTTGGCAATCCACAGACGCCCGTTAATTTTTGTTGCATATTGAAATCATACCTGGTGCGAGCCACATACTGTGGCGGTCCGTTGAGTGCCTCGATGAGCGAGACGGGTATATAGCCGGGTGGGACATCGAGGGGAGTGTGCTCGCCAGCGGCCGAGGTTGGCGTATTCTGGTGGAGCACATGGGTGCTAATGCCCTTCTGAACAGCACGTATTTGCAAGAGGGCACGGAACGGAGCACGGCAGATGGGGCAGTTGTTGGCCTGGTAGCGCAGAGAGTCGGCACACGAGTTGCAGAGACAGAGATGGCGGCATGGCAGTATGAGTGTGTCCCTTGTCTCGCTCATGCAGATGACACACTCACTGCCATGATCGTCGATATCCTCGTCCAGCGAGGTCTTGTTCACCGCCTTGTTCTCAATGCCATAGATCTCCTGCAGCAGGTAGCATAGGCCATCGACATATATCTTCTGCTTGAGCGCACGCAGCACATAGCTGTTTGTCTCCGGATGATGATCGATAACGCAAATGGTTGTATGCGACTGGCGACACTCATCGTTGCCCTCATCGACGACACAGTGTATGGCGACCGGGAATTGCTCGCGGCCGGAACTGTAGAGGAGATCATCCTCGGGTATCATCATCGGATTGAATACGTGGCTGGGCTGCGAGAAGAACTGATTGATGCCCTTCTCGTAGTGGTACGTGTCCGATGTGATCGAGTAGCCTTCGCGGGGCGTCATCGTAACACCGCTGGGGCTCACATCTTCCGCACAAAAGTAGTAAATGGTTATCGAACACTTGGCATCCGAATCGAATATGAATTCAACATTGTAGCAATAATTGGGTAGCGCTGACTCTGAATCATCATCGAGGCTGACCATATTGCAGAGTACATTGCCATCGACCTGCTCGATGGATGCACTGCTGATTTCCTTAGCCTTCTTCTTACGGTTTTCCTTTAGCAATTCAACATCTGCGTAGGCTGCCATCTTTTCAAATGGAATGCGGACAAAGCGCACGGATTCCTTGCGTATGTTGACCAGACTCTTGAGCGTCTTAGTTGGCTCATTCGCCTGAGGCGGTGGGTAGGGAAAGGCCGTCGGTCGCGTGCCCAGAAAATTGAGATCGACATTTTCGCCAAACAAATAGGATTCGGGCTGGGGCGTGTCAAAGCGCTCACCGCCCATTATAAAATGGGTGCCAAAGAAGCTGCCCATGCGAGGTGGATATTTGTAGGCATTGTTGATGATGTGGTCGGCTTCCTCGACGTCTGCGTTTTGTCTGCTCACAAAGTTACCCATTTATGCACCGTTGGTTGCTTCTGGTTTTTGTTTGCTTTCACCTTTCACTGGCTCCTGTTTTGTTCTATTCTTTTTCTTGCTATTACAACATTCACATATATGTATTTACATTTACATAGGCAGCGACATCGATAACAAATTGCGAAAGCGATGGCGAAAACGATTACTAATACCGATACTATTGTTTGTGAGCAAATGCAACCATCACCAACAGTGTGGCAGTCATCTTTAGTAGTAATTGGTATTTTTTTTCAACATTTTCTATATTGGTTAATTACTATTCCGCATAATTTGAAGTTGAGCTGAAATAATTGTTTTGTTTTTTAATTTCTTTTATTGAGAAACAAAATGCATTTGTAACGCCTTATAAAGTTGAATGTGGTATATATGACTAGTATTTATGATGAAGTTTGCAGGTAGAGCTGAAAATAATTTACGGTCACACTTTACAACCGATTTGATAAATTCCAAATGGAATTTAAAATTATCATGGCAAAGATTACATGAATCATTTGATTTCAACATTTCGTTTAAGCTTTAGTTTCTTTAGTTTTTTATTTATACAGTCACCAAATTTGGTTGGTAGGTTGTTGGCGATGTCCTTCAAAGATCGGCACGCCCACCTACGCCGCCTCTCCCTTAAATATTTGTTATGGCTATTTGTTCAACCATTTTAGAATTAGAGCCATCAACTTTGGGAGGCTAGACTACCACCTCCCCAACCCGATACACCTATTTGTGTAAATCGATAAGACCATGCATCTCTCATAATTTGATAGCTGGAGTCATCAAACTGAGAGGTATTTTGGTACAAATTCTGGAAAAGAATTTGGGACCACGCCCAGTCCCGACCCCAAAAACGATTAAAGTCAAAAATCTCCCGCAAGAGCTTTAGTGACCGAACTTGTAAAGCGGATTACTAGGAAATTTCTCCAACATTTTATTTTAGCCACGCTTAGTCCTGTTTGTGCTTATGCATATTGCCTGATGTAGATAAGTATATGTTAGTAAAAATACATTGGAAATAAACTGAAAGCGCTGGCATCTAGTAATAATAATAATTAAATGCCTTGAATCTTAGAAAATATGCAGAGACTACGATCACAGTTAAGGCGCATGGAGAAATAGCACACGCGTCCCTGCAGCACATTCCCCTAGAAGACCATCGTGGGACGCAGACGGGAGAACTGACACCTCCACCAGCGCGACAAAGCTCCAGCGACAAAGCTGCAGCGATCAAAGCGTCAACGACAAGGAGTCAGCAGTCCGAGCTTTAATTATGATAAGTTGGAATTTACAAATTTAGCCTAAATAAAGCACCTGAACACAACAATCTGTTTTTTTTTTTACTAAAAACCACCAAAAAGCTAGCGACTTGCCACTTGTATTCTGGGCAGTTTAATCTCAGAGTTTATGTGTGTATATTTCATTTTATTTTGTACACAAAATTCCAGTTGAATTGAAAGACATTTTGAGTAAGCCAATAATGCAACCAAAGACTTCTCACATTCGCCGTTGCCAAGCACGTCATTTAATTGGCATGGCAAATATTCCGCGCCTTTGTACATTCACACATACAAACATGCGAGCATTCAAACATTCAAATTTACAAACATTTTTATAAATGTACATTTTTACTCTGCACAGATATATTCTTATATCAAACAGCTGCTCACTCAAACATGATACGAGGTATTTAATGGCTCAATTTGAAAATCTCGTCAATCGTAGGGGGGCTTCACGAACAAATTCTGTGCAGTCTTCAATGAATTTCCATTTGCGTAGCTCTAGAATGACTCGGATGAACAATTAATTAGTGCAACCATTGATCTTTGATCTTTCCACTATTGCTAAGCATTTTTTGGAAAACGAAGAAAATAAAATTGTTCACACTAAAACGCATATTTTGCCTCATTGTTTCTCTGCAAGCAAAAGGATATATTGAGTTCAATCAGGCCGACATAGTCACTTCACTTCTGGCCTTTTACTGTTTTGCAAAGTCGTCGATAATTCAACTGTTTCATTAATATAAATTTGAAGTTGAGTTATGATACAAACACCGTTTCAACTCGTTGTCCTGCTGTGGAATGTACGAGAACGAGTCGTTCTCTGCTAGGCCTGATTTAAGTTCGAGCATCGTTTGTGAAAAGTATTTTAGAGTTACATGCATGCATGTTGTTGTTGATGTAGTCATGTATTGTGTTGTGTATGTAAAAGTCGATCTGTCGATCAGCTAGCAAAAGCTTAAAACGGTGCTCAGAGCCCAGATGCAACCCACCTGCCGCTACTTGAATGTGCATATTATCAACCCTATTGTGGCTGGCTTACGATACGACTCCTCTCTCTCTCTCTCTGTCTTTTGCTCCATCTCTCTGTTTATCCCCCACCATATCACTCTCTATGTGTGTGTGTGTGTGTGTCTTTTTACGCACCTTTTTCGCTCGATATTTGCCTCTCTCAGTTTGGCAGTTCGATTTGAAGGGCAGGCGAAAGCTCGCCGAGGAAAAGAGCAATAAGTAACTGGGAAAAGCTGCTCAGAAGCAAGTGCCAACACTGTGCAGCAAAATCGATACTGATAGTAGCAAAAAGCCATTAAATATTCCACTGATAATAGCATAAAGCAGTATATACACTCAATTCACCAAATATGCTCAAGCAGAATTATACAAAATTTAGCATACTTATAAGCATAAAATGCAGTCACCAATCAGCTTCAAATTTTATATCTATTTATATATGCAATTTATAATACATTTTGATTAGCTTGTGCCGATAATCTGGTATCTGAAATATGTGAAATTAGTCTTTTTTTTAATGTAACTAACATTCACATTTAACTGTTAAGTCATCAAATTTCATTTAATCTTTTTATAAAGCTTCAAATGAGGGCTTTTTCACTAACGTCGGATTTGCATTGAGTCAATTATAGTCAAACAAATGGGTATCTAAGGCATCTAATGGTGATTGCATTATTGATTAATAGACACGGTCTAAGTGCAAGTAAATGACTTAAGAATTTGATGTGCATTCATAAGTGTGATGCAACTTCAGCGATTCACAGCGCAATGTGCGCAGTTACATTGCAGTGTAGGCGTTAATTTTGTCGTTGAGTGTAAACATCGTTTATTCGTAGTACGACGTGGCGACACAACAGTGCGGCAGCAGCGGCAACAGAGGCAGCAGAGGCAGAAGAGGCAGCCGACGCAGCGACGCCTAATGTATAAATACTGAGAGCCAGCCGCGTCCGCTTTCATTCTCTTGTAGTGTTTAAAGTGACATGAAAGTGGTGCACTGCAACAAGTCATGTATCAGCATGTCCAACCAAGCAACACAAATCATATTTATGCCGACGGTGAGTGTGGGTGCAACTCTTATACTACAGCTACTGCTTCTGCTACAACAACCGCAACTACATCAACTACCACTGCTGATATGATGTCACTGCAGTCAAGTTCGGCTTTGGCTCTCAATTATCTTCTGTTTTTTTTTTTACTTGCTTGCAAATTAGTGTGCAATTTTTTTTTAGTCGCGTGCTAAGTGCAGTTACAGTTACAGTTACAGTTACAGTTTACAGTGCAGTTGCAAAAGAGAGTAGAGAAAATGAGTAAAACGAAATGAAGTCAAACAGTGCGTTTGCGTTATGTTTGTTTGAGTTGGTCCATTGTTAAGCTGTTAAGCTGTTGTCTGGGCAACGGCGTGCTCAAAAAAAATACTGTAAATAATATGAAAACACAAGTAAATAAGTAAGTAAAGTAAAAACCCTAAATGGGCTGAGATAATCACAAAACGCCCGAGACAAAGTGCTAATCGAGCGCATGCGCGAAACACGCCACAAAAAATACCGGGTAAATATTTGGCGGACGACTGTTCGTGCATTGACTGTGTGACAGTGTGTGTGTAGTGTGTGTGTGTGTGTGTGTGTGTATGTACTACATAATAATGCACATGTACATAAGCCGTATGCTGTGTGGGTGTGTGTGTGTGTGTGTGTGTGAGAGTGTGTGTGTGTGTGTGTGTGTGCCTGTGGAACAGCTGTTTGACTAAGCCTAATGCAATTGCAAGCGACAGGCGATGCGTGCAACAGTGGCAACAACACCCGCGCAACGGGGTCACTGTTTCCGTGCCCTTGCCACACCACGCCCAACGCCACCCACACACACGCACACGCACACACACGCACACGCACCCACACACACGCACGCACACCTACACAGAAATTGCTATAAGCAGCAGCATCAAAGGCAACAACATGAATTTAAAATGGCACATGGGCTAATGTGTACTTATGTATGTATGTATGTATGTATGTATGTATGTATATATGTACAGCAAATATGTATGAGTACGTAATGTGTGTGTCTGTCTGTGTGTGTGTGTCTTTCACAATGTTGCTTGTACTGCATTGTGCTGATACATTGTTTTGGCTTTTACGCCGGAATGTCTGTGCTTGTGCATATGCATACGTGCATACATACGTGCATACATACATACGTACAGGGGTACACAGAAGTGTGTACATTTAGCCGTGATTTCAGAGCCAACCACTTGCTGTGCAACGTGTTACGCAACAGTTCACAGCCACATTGTTGGCGGCATCAGTCTCAGTGTTTGGCTTCAACTGTACCCAAAAAAGGGCAGCGAAGGAATTTGTCGACTGCGCAGCAAATATCAAATTGATGTCGCTCGACTGATTGACTGGCAGACTGACTGATTGATTGCAGATCATTGTTGAGTCCAAGCGACTAAATATATAAGTAACAGTTTTATATAACTGAATCCTTCCATAAAATGCACTGCGCAGATTATATTTAATTGTGGTTGCTGTGGGTGAGTAACTGATTGATTGAATGATTGGCTGACTGATTGACTGACTGACTGACTGATTGATTGACTGATTGGTTGCGTGACTGATTGACCGACTGGTAGCCTGACTGACTGATTGATTGGTGTTCATTGTTAAGTCTCCGCCACTAAATATTTGAATAGTATTTTTATGGCATTAAAATGTTTGCCACGTTTCTGCCACAAATTTGGAAAATATCCGAAAAACTGTTAAAGGCTTCAGTTTCTTTAACATTCGATCGTCTTGAAATGTTGTTTGGCAAATGGGTGTTCAAGGCAATGTTGCAGACAACCTTCAAAAGAGTAATTTTTCCAGAAGTGTGCAGTTTTTAGATAACGCTGAAAAGTGTTTTTATTGCTTCTTAACTATGTTTTATAAATAAATTGTGAAAGGTGCTATAAAATATTGATTGGCTTTACTTCTTACCTTTGATTTTGTTCATATTATAAGCAAAATTTTTGCTCTTTTTCTTTAATTATTTATTTATGTATTTTTGACAGCAACGCAGAGATAAAACAACTTGACTTATCTCTGTTCGAGATATGTGTTTGATGAACAGCTTTAACAGTTCAACTCAAAATTGATAAACTTCAAGTTGTACACATTTGTACGTGTACACACATATATAAATAGATATATATATATATATAAAATTTGGATGGTTGTCACCTGTTATTGCGTTCTGTGCTTGTTTGTTTCTTTCGTCTTGAATAACTTTTGCAATTAGTAGCTTGTGGCTTGCGGTCTGTTTACTGGCGCCTGCTTTTAATCACAGGCATCGCATTACCGCCGAGAGTAAGCCAATGTGCGCATTATATAAGCCACAACTATTTGCCGGGCGTTGTTTTCAACTGAGCCAACCAGCTGAATGAAAACAAGCAACAACAATTCAAGGTCGGTGTCAGAAAACCACAAAGAATAATATAATCAAGTGGATGGATCTGAGTAACAGCCAATTCTTCCATAAAAATAAGCAAATTTATGCAAAGGTTCACAGAAAGCTTCTCCGATTTCATATTTGATTAGGAAACAATACATTTTAAGGTTGGTTGTTGGAAACGATCAAAATCTGTGGTTGCATTTTTGAACAGAAAGCTGAGTAATTCTGGATTGAGGCAAGCTCAAAATGAACGTAGAAAAACCACTCTTTTTTCGGGGAAAAGAACCAATATTTAAAATTAGGAACGTAGAACGATCCGGGCTCAAAATTTAATAAAAAAAAACGATGAAATGCGCATCTAATAAATAGGTAAATAAACGCGAATGCAAAGCACTTTATCATTTTGTGTTTGTTTGTCAAACAAATAATAATAATAATAATAATAATAATCGGCAGTTTATGTAAGTTGATGTATTTGAACACTCCTCAAATCAGTTTGATTTATGGGCATATTTATGGCAATCTTATGTCTTGAATGACTTGCAGTAATTTGAAGCAACAAGCGAGAAATAAAAACAGCAACCATTCAGTTAATTGTTTTTCCAAATAAAACTTTCCTCTTTAATGAATTGTTTGCATGTTCATATAAGGCAGGCTGAAGTTCGAAGTCCGTCGGTTTTGAAGTACTCTGCTCATCAGTGGAGCACTCAGGCAGCTCAAGGACCTTGGAGCGACCCTTTATTTCTTGTTGTCTAGGGTTAACTGGTGGCAGGAACAACGCAATGCAAAACAACAGCCGGGGTTGGAAGAGGAGAGGAGAGAGGGCTGTAGGACAGCAGCCGGCACGAGGCATCCTTTCGTGCTGGCATCGCATTGCTCTGCTCTGCTCTGCTCGGCTGAGAGCAGCTCGGCAACACTTTGGGGTGACTCCTGCTGCTGGTCGTCTGCGGCAATGTGACAGTGAAAGTGCGCAGCACTAAAGCAGCCTGCGACGTGCCACTAGCCTTGCTTACGACTACTCAACTCAGTCTCAGTCTCAGTCTCAGCCTCAGTTTCAGTCAGGATGTCATGGCAAGGACATCCAATTAGGCGCATGCGTCAAGCGAAAGCTTTTTAGCTTAATCTCTGCTCATGCTGTCACTCTGTATGTGTGTGTGTGTGTGTGTGCGTGTGTGTGTGTGGAATATATTTTTATTCATTATGTATGTGTGCGTGTGTGTGTGTGTATTGCTGGTAGCCGGTTTTAGTGCCTTTTTGTGTGTGCAGAGAACAGGTGGCCAGGAGTCCTTACCCTGATTAAATTGTCTATATATATACTGATATATGTATATATATTTATATATATATTTATGTATGTATGTATATAGATTTTTGAGGGTGTGTGTGTGCCACGCGTCGCAACTGTAGCCAGAAAATTAAATGTTTATTATCAAGTGAAAGGGAGTCCTTAAACAACTTTGTTCTCAATGGATGAAAAGTCACAACAAAAGACACGAACCACAACTAAAATATTGATGTGTTTAGCTGTGGAACTAAATATAAATAAATATTACATATATAAATACAATATACACATACAAATTCAAATTGCCCAAGAGATTTTATAAACTGTTGGGCTTTTCATTTTTATTAATTTTTAAAAATCCCCAAATAATTTAAGGTGTATTAAATTTTTAATCAACTTTTTTTTAAACTTGTATTTCTTTTGTGTCCACTGACCTTAGTTGACAATAAATAAATAAATATGTGTATAAAGAAATGCGTGCGTATATTTTTGTATGTATTTATATTTATATATGTGCATCAACATGTTGTTCAGGTGTCAATGCTGTCAGCAGTGCGCAAGGACCACAAATCGTAGAGTGTTCGCCTTGTCTGACCTAAGCCAAAAAGTGTGCATGCTGCGGCAATGTGTCCCTCGGACAAGGGCACAAAGTCGAGGCTGTTGCGACGAGCCCCTAAAATTTATGCCCCACACACACAAACACACACACACGCACGCACACGCACACACACACACACACACACACACACACACACACAGTGCCCATTTAAGTATGCGCTGTGCTGTTGCTGTACCGCAACCAAGAATTGAGTTGAACATCCTGCCGACAGATGGCTCAACCCCAATTCCGTTAACCCACCACCTCCTCTCTCACCTCTCTCTTCCACTCTCTCTCACTCTCTCTCTCTCTCTGTAGCTCTCTCGCTGTCTTATTTTTTCGGTTGATTCGTGTCGGACTTGTATATTCTATTTATAGCTGGGCAGCACAGAAACAACAGCAACAATGAAGACACAATTTCACAAAAACATTCGCGTGCGTCCCGAAATATAAAATACAAATTTGTTTAATTCACTCGCGTTAGGCAAACGATAACTTTTCTTAGCTGCTTTTGGAAAAAAAAAACTTAACCAATTCTTTTTTTTTGCTGAGGGATAACAGGTTATGTGTTGCTTTTCAAATGTAAATTTCGTAATAAATTAAGCGACGAAATTGGCTTTTCTATTTCTCTTTTCTCTGTTTCTGTATTTTGCAGTCGCACAGTTAGAATTTTCAATTTACGAGTGTCTTTGGATCGCAGCAGCTGTGCTGTGAATTGCTCAGCAAATGAATTTATCGTTTTGTAATTATTATGGCTGATCATTAGCGTCATCATCATCATCAGCAGCATCATTATCATCATCATCAATTAGTGGGAGGGGGGCCTTTGGGGGCATCGGCGAGCTTGCTATGAAGTTGGTGCGTCACGAGCCAAATAAAAATCAATTGAGTTAAATTGAAAGGCGCACTGACGCGCCGGCAAAAACATTAAAAAAAATAAAAATAAAACAAACAAAAAATGTATATATATAAATAATGACGACCAGACCGATAGCGATGGCGATAACGATAACGATATGACATGTGTCAAACAGACGAAATGCAAGATTTACAGAACAGGATGCAAAAGAAGACGAAAAGTGATCAAAGCTGACAATCCGACAAGATTACGGTAAACGAAATAAGCTTTGAATCGGGCGAATGGGCAACTGTTGGCAAATGTCTATGTGTGTATGTGTCTATGTGTATACGTCAATGTAACCTAAGCTAATTCCGCCTATCGACGGCACTACAAATACCAATACAAATACATATTCGAGCCTGGGAATGCACATACAGATGCACACACACAGTGACACACATGCATGTTACATGTCGAGTCTTTGTTGTGCCTATATATAACTGTAAGTGGATGTACAGTTAATTATTGATGCCTGTTAAAATTAAATGGGAAGAAAAAAACTAGCGACCTTTAAAAGTTGTTCTTTGTGTTCTGTGTAGAAATTGTGCACCTGGATTTAACACGTGTGCGGTTCTTTAGTGAGTTGGTGAACAAGTAAAAAATAAATCATGTTTATAAAGAGCATGTTAATATTTAATATACACAGAAGTGTAGATATTAACTGAATATTGATATTTATCGATTTTTCTCGAATCGTGGAAAAATGTGATTTATCTGAAAATGCCAAATCTATAAATTTGAATCTCAGAGATCAATGCAAAATCAAATCGGATTCAACTAGAAGAGCTTCAACAAAAATAAAAGCAGGGTGACAAAAGCAGAAAGGCAATAAGACAATAAAAAATAATAATAAAAGAAACACGCAACTGCAGTTTATTGCCAGTAAGCAATTTGCTTTTCTCATATAACAGCCACACCAATAAGATCTCCCCCACCGCCCCCATCCCCGCACCATCGTTCTGAGCAAACTTGACATTGACTTTGCAATTGCTGCACTAGCGGTACACACACACACACATACACACACACACATATACACACACATGCATACAGTTGCGGTCAAAATAATTGAAATGCTGCTCATATAAAAATATGGTTTTTTTGCAGTACGAAGAAAAGTTCAATTCAAGCTGTAAGACAACAAATGATTGGTTTCTCTTCAGGCACTGAATCAAAATACTATTATTTTTTCAAATACGAAAGTAGTTTTGCTGAGAATGCGGCAATATTATTTACTTACTGTAATTTTGATTGGCTCATTTCTGATACATTTAAAGTGTTTAATTTTATTTTTTTTTTTTTTACCATTTTCACCTTTTAATGCTTCCTTAAGTCTTCAGTATTTATTGCTTGTGTTCAAACACAGTTTTGCAACATTTTTAAACTATATTTTTTCAACTACGCTTTTGTTTTTTAACAATTTCCAAGACTTCTGCATGTATGTTACAATGCCGAGCTCTCGTTAATTGCGAGAGGCAAATGCAAAATAAACAGAAAACGATACATTTCAATTAAGGAACAAATTATTTCGACAGTATCCAATATGAAAGAGTGGAGCCAAGGGCTATTCGAGACGAAGGCCTGCAAACCGACCGAGTAACAAATAAAATTTTTTACTTATACTCAAATATCAACGTTTCTATGTGGTCTACATAGTGTTTCCGTAATAATACTATGCGCCCGATATTATTATATTACTTGCACTCAGTCTGAGTGAGGCTCCAAGGATCGACTAGAAAGCAATAATATTTCATATCATATTCCCTGCAGGCCACTCAGAACTCTTTATACTATTCTAATCAATAGATTTTATCGTTTCCTTCTGCGATATCAATTTAAATGTGATAAATAGGCGTGTTCAAGCTTAAAACTTTTCCGTGTCCGTTTTTACATGCATAAATTAGTGATGCCAATTTAGCTTTTTCTTGTGATCAAGTTTTTTAATTCGGAATACGATAAGAAAAATATTAAGCAAAGTGTGGCACAAACCTTTTTTAAGTCAATATTAAAAGCACTTGAGATTGTTTTGTTACTGTTTTTTTATTATGCTATTTGTTTTGATAGAAATATCAATTAACAGCTATTTTCGCGCATTCCATTTTGTCAACACTGATGTACAAACAAGCAAACGTGTACGTACATCATGACTGACACATTTGCACATATATTAAATCGACACGCTTGTGCATGCAACCATGATGAACACATACATACTCAAATGTACACACATGCATACGGTTTTTCTTCCTCTTTTTTTGTTGTTAAGTACATACATTGTGCCACAAATAAAGGTAATTTTCACCCTCTCTGCGCTCTCGACTTGAAGTTTAATGGGCCACCAACACATAGTAAATCTAAAATATTTAGAAACAATTACAAAAAAAAAAAAAAAAAAAAACAAAAATAAGCATTTATTTTAATTTGGACACATGCCAATAATAGTGCCCCGCGTCCGCTTGGCAGTATTAACCCATCTCACAATGCCTTTCATATTTGAAATTTTCATTTGCATTAGCAAAACACAAAAAAAAAGACACAAAAAAAAAGAAGAAGATAGAAGCAGCGGTCAGCGCGTGATTATTAGTCATTTGATGAAGACGCCGTTCCGTTCGTTTTTGTCGTTGTCGCTGTCGCTGTCGCTGTCGCTGTCGCTGTCACTGCCGACGTTGCGGCGTTGACTTTGATGCTAACGCTCGCAGTCGACGCCAAGTGCGATTTTTTGCGTCACTGCATGGAAAGTGGAGGGAAACTGGAGGTAGACAGAGAGAAAGGAAGAGGGAAGAAGGAGAGAGAGAGGAGCTCAGTTTCGCATAGATATTCGGTTAGTTAATACCAGCACTTAATGTCAAGCGCCAAAACACCAAAACAAAATCAACCGCCGTCCAGTGCCCAGTAAAAACTGTTATGTATGTGTATGTATATATATATATATATATATGTGTGTGTGTGCGTACATCTGCATAACTCCAGCAGTTTACTTGCCAAATGTGAATAAAGGGTATATGCAACTTGCATATCGCCCAATATTCAACCCATAAACTCGAATAAAACAAAATGCAAAAAAAGTAAATGTGGGTAAATATATATTTATACGCGTATTTTAGTTTAAGAATCACACAAACACCTCGACGTTTTTTGGGCTGTGTACAGAGCATTGCGCAGTCGGAAAATTACTTATTTCGCTAGTTGAGTTGCTTAAATAATTAACGAAAGAACAAAAAACAACCGATCGTGCGACCGACTAACCAGCGTCACACATACACACGCACATTCGTAGCTCTAAATACATAACACACACATACGCACACACACACACACACACACACACACACACACACACACACACACACACACATACCTCTAGCACTGTCTATTTGTCTTTACGTCTACGTGCGAATCAGATCGTCTGCCACTGCGCCGCTCGTTGATGAAGTTGAGCTGATTTTAGATAGCATCAGTTATCTGACAATGCCATAGAATAAAAACGTCGATTCATCGTCATTATAAAAAAAAAAAGAAAAAAGCAAATTAAGAATCAACTCTTTTTTACATAAAAAAAAAAAAATAATTCTGACTTGTAGCTGCGTTGGGGCTAAAAGAACATTTCCATTTCAAATAATTAAAACAAAAGAGTCGTTTTTCTTCCCTTCATTCTGGACTGCTTTTGTTTTAGGGATCATTCGCAAAATTCTAGCATGTTTTTTATGAAAATGAAAAAAAATATCGTTTTTCTCCTCCCCAGTTTTTTATTATTTTGTTTTTGTTTTCAATCCCGTAGATAAAACTGCGTTAATTTAGTATTTCTATTAATATTTATATTTGTTTACTGTTTATCTCATCGCGATTGTCTCCATCAATTCAGCAGAATTAAATAAAGTTTTTTTTTTTTTTTTTTTTTCTAATTTCGACATAGACTTTGGCTTTGCCCATCCCTTTCGCGATGGAGCCAAATTCCAATAAATAGCCCTGTGTAGCTAACACTAAAGAAAAGTATTAGTGTTGTTCATACGTCAAAAGAGTGTTGTATAAGTTCCGCGTGACTTTTATGACAGAAACATTGAAAATGAATATCGACAGAGAAACAAGATGAGCGGACGCGACTATGAGCTACCCTGTACCATGTATTGAGCTCAGCGGCTATGCTGATTCTTAAACAAAAAGAAAAATCATTTATATATTTTTATTTAGGTTAATCAAAGATTCACAAAAGATACAAATTAATTTTCGAGTTTATAGAACTGAGTGAAAGTAAATATAAATTGATATTGGTTTCAAGTTCCTTCATTTTGGATAAGGGATCCGAAAAAATAAAAAACATAATCTTTATTAACAGTTCATATGTTGATTATCTGTGGACTTTTAATTGCTCGTTGAGTACATTTGCAGAATTGAATTGAGTTGTTTGCCTTGTTTATAGTCTGCTTGAGTAGAGGGTGTATAATAATATTTACAATAATACACAAAAATTCGTTTTCCTATGCTTATATTTGAATTAGTTGCTGCGCATATATTATGTATGTATGTGCACATAAATACATACGTACATATGTTTGTAAACTTTTGTTATTTATTATATATATGTGTGTAGTCACATATTTGCGAGGGAGTCTAGATACACTCTGGTCTGTGGCTGCACAGAGGAGTGAGACGGATTCAGTTGTTTTCTGTTCTGCTGTTGTGCAAAATACAGTCCAAAGCTGCAATTGGGTCAGCATCAATAGAAGAACATTGATCTGCGAAGCACATCTCCCAAACGAACATGCCACATTGTTGGCAACCAGCAGGCGAGGTGCAAAGTTCAAGATACTGTGTCGAGTGCTCAAATTCTGTGACGTATCATCGATAATCGATGGCCCAAGTAACGGCAACACATGACCATTAACTGGGGGAATGTCTCTATTAATATGCTGACAATTGAGATACATATGAGATGGAAATCATTTGAGGTACTTGCTGCCCCAGAGTGAGAGAGAAAGAGGGAGAGTGGGATAGAGAGAGAGAGAGAGAGAGTAGGAGAGTCGAAGAGAGTGGGAAATTTGTTAATTGGAAAACGCTGAGTTCGGGTCCATGCTTCACATGCCACTGCCTGCTGCCTGCTGCCTGCTGCCTGATGCCTGAAGCCTGCTGCTGCAGTTTCGATTGAGCGACGAACTAGGCGAGGCGACTGCAGAAACTCTAACATCGCAGACAGACCAAAGAAACAACAACAAAATGGACACATGACGAAAAGACCACCAACTAAAAAAAATATATTTAATTCCGATGGTGGTCAACATATTTACATAGATACACATACATGTACATATTGCAAAAAAACAAAAAACAAAAAAACTGTTATAAATAGAGGCAGAGACAGAGAATTAAATAAATATATTGTGAGAAATATGTTCACCTTCGCCTCACTAAATTTCATTAAATTTGTGTCTGCATAATATTCTTCTACGGCAGCGGCAGGCAAGCAGCAGCTGCGCTATAAAAATCTATAACAAGCTGCAAAGGCGAACGGCAAAGTCAAGAAAAGCCGAAAATCTCAAAACATTTTCTGATTTTAGCCGAAAAATGAAATAAATTAACGAACGAGGACTCGGAATTCACGACTCGTAAATATAGCGCGACGAAAACTACACACACACACACACACACACACACGCAGACACACACACATACATATACCGAATTTTAGCCGGCATTCGTATCACGTACACAGGGCCCGACGGCGCACAGCACCAGCTCGGCTAGCCCGACCGACACAGAGAGAGCGAAAGAGAGAGAGAGAGAGAGCCTAGATCTTTGCTCAGCAGCATCTTGCCGTTCGGCATTCGGACTTTTTGCCTTCGGGTCGCATCGTTTGCTTATCAACGGTATTTGATGGGGCGCCAGCAAGCTGTTCCAACAGTTGCCATCGATTAATCGCCCATTGAGCACGCGCTTTTGCCGCCTCAGCAGCAGCATTCAACTTCTGATACAGATTCGCTTTTCGTTCCGTTGTATTCGTTCTTCGCTGGGAGTTGAAATTCGCGGCGAAATAATTTTGGCTATTTTTTATCCGTCCATGCCATGCGCGATAAAATATCACAACTATTTTGCTTGCAAAAAAACGCATGCAAAAATAATACAGCAGATAATAGAGGTGGGTTAACGTTTCTCTCTCTCTCTGTGTGTGTGTGTGTGTGTGTAGGTGTCCTCTGTGTGCGTGTGTGTGTTTGTGACTGTGTCTGCGTGTGCGTGTGCGTGTGTGTGTGTATATATGTTAGTGGGTGCCGCTATTGATGATGATACCGCCCAATGCGTAAGGCATTCCGCTAGCCAAGGCTGAACACCAAAAATGTGCCTAATACATGTCTATGTACGTATGTACGTATGTATGTGTGTATGTATGTATGTATGTACATATCTATGTATTTATATCGAAAATAGCCACACTGTGCACAAATTTTGTTTATCTGTTTGAAAAAGACACTAATTTAGCTAGTCGCCGATGATATTTCTATCTTTAAACAGTGTTGGTTTTGTTTTATTTATTTTTGTGTGTTTTTTTTTTGGTAATTTTGGTTGTAACAAGAATTTTTTTTGTATTCTGTTATTGTTTAAACTAATCTGTGATTGCATTCTGCTCTGTGATTTGCCACGTGCGCCTCGCAAATGATACTGTGTAGGACATAATGTGCCAACAAAAGCAACGAGCAATGGGACAATGTGTGCCAATGGGTCTCTTGGGACAGAAGGGCCCGAAGCGACAGAGACCGACTCATCAGGGACCGGGCGGATGCGGAAGCCGCTGGAGAGGAATGGCTCAACGCAGAACGACACTGTTCACCTCGAGAGAAGGTAAGAATCAAAGTTAAAATCCATATAAAATTTCGTTGATTGGTCATATTTATAACTGTCATATAACCGAAACGCTCCAATCGATTTATAAATATTGCCTTTAATGGAGCTTAGCAAATTACCCTTTCTTTATCAAACTTTTCAATCTTTTTTTTGTCTTTGTTTTCGTTTTTTAGGCTGGGCCTCTTCAGTGGGGTGGCTTTAATTGTCGGAACTATGATAGGTGAGTACCACTTTTTATAGGTATATCGAATTAATATATCAACGAGCGAGCACTGAACACTCGTTGCTAAGTACCACAACATTTACAGGGTATGTTGGGTGTGCATATGCGAAAAAGCAACAAGCAAATGTGACACACAAATCACCTTTCGGCCGCCAAGAATTGCGTCAAGAAATTGTTTTTGTAATTCCCGATTCCGCTGAGCTTTCTGGAGGCACGTTTGCCCCCCAAAAAAAGGAAAAAATATATATTTCTGTGCATAAATTTAGAAACATTTGCACCACGTATTTCTCTATATATTTCTGTATATGGCGGCAGTTGTCTATATCCGAAGATGCGAAATTGCTGAAAGTTGCTTCAACTTCTAAAATCCAATATAATCTTACAAATATTAATGTGAAAGCCAACAAAATCTGGTTCATGTTTTTGTCAAAAATAGTCTGCAGTCGGGTGACAGTATTTACGACTAGTAAATACCCTGTGCCAAGCTAAGCTTTTTTCGCAATGCTTGCGCTGATTCATGACTGCGTCCCACTTTCAATGGAGAAAATAAGCAATCAAACGTATACTTAATGTACATGTATACGTATACTTAATATGTGTACTTAATATATATATATGTATATATATATATCTGTTTCGTCTCGTTGATCGCCTGGATTACGATTCACAGAAGGGAAAATGTTAACTAAGGCCAACTACAAATATTTGTAGCTTGTGAACAATATTTATCACACAAAAATATATATCTCAAAGCACAAAAGAGATAAGTAAATGCATACATATAGCTAATATTTCACGGAAAAGTGTGTTAATTTATCACCAAAAATAGTGACAACTAAAATTATTTTGTTTTCGATGGAACCGAACGAATTTCTTGATGAGTTGGCTTAGGCCTTGTTAGCACCTTCCATCGAATAATCCACACTTTATTTTTGAAGAGGAACCTGTTTTGCAGCTTATCTGCAAAATTGCACAGCTTCGACTTTAGAGAGTACCTAAATTGGTATATGTATGTGTGTTAGATCTATTCAGCACTTAGACAGAGTATCTTCGAGTCGAACATCTTTCTGCTAGAGCATTCTTTGTACTTAATTTTTTATATCAATAAACTTATTTGTGCTGAACACTTGCCGCAATCTTTATTTGTTTGGATAGCAATCAAAATCAAATATTATGTGACACGTGCACATGTATATATATATATATAGATGTACATACATATTTATATATATGTATGCCGCATTAGTTTAAAACTTAAAATGAAGCCATCCGCACATTCGACCTTAGACGTTGTCGTCGTTTGGCTCACGCAATCTTCAAGTTCAGCACGCAATCCTTAAACTTAACCCGACGCGCCCAACTCCCCCCTGCTCAGACCTCGCAACTGAATGTATGTACGTATGTATATATATATATATATTTGTGTGTATGTATGTGTGTACGTGTGCAAGTACATATCTTATTGGTGCCACTATTCAGCTTTCAAGTGAAAGCGGCTGTGGAGCTTTCAATGGACTCACTCGTGTGGCCTGTGCAAAAAAGCTTTCAGCTGATGACGTTTCACGCTGATGCGTGGGTTCAAAGCTTCCGGACAGCCGGAAGTCTGCGACGAATCAATACATATGCACATATATGTATATATGTATGTATGTATACATATATATACACACACACTTACACACTGCTGACGCAGAAGGGCAACCAACGCAGAGGAAAGCGTGGAAAAGCTGACCAGCTGCTGTCCATAGAAAGTGCCTAAGCCACTTACTCATCTCATCTCTCATTCACAATGGATTTGATCAAACGTGGATCTTGCACTATTTTCAGGGTCTGGAATATTTGTGTCACCCTCTGGATTACTGGTTCGCACCGGTTCCGTTGGAGTTAGCTTCGTAATTTGGCTTGCCTGTGGCGTCCTCTCGTTGTTGGGTAAGTACATCATGCGTTGTTCATCATTCATTGTCATCGCCGACAAATTACACTCATCAATAACTAAATGCATTCCGATCAAGTTTATCAAGCGCACGAATAAATCAAGTCACAGGGTTCTGGACGAGACAAAGACAGTCATTATTTCAACCTGCATAGTTTGTATCACTGCAGTAAACAGTAAACATGATATTTAGTTTGTATTTCGTATTGCTGATTATATCGTCAAAAATGAATCAATTTCAAGTGCTTTGGTCGAGAGTGTCCAACTTTGAGACATCATTTCACGAGCTTTTCGATTAGCTTTCATATTTATTGGCAGATCAGGAAAACTATTATTATAATTGCCGTCCAATTAGATATATTGTGTCAACCTCTGAGCTAACAGCTTCTCCCAAGACATGCTTCCCTAGGATAATCCATATTCTTTCTCGCAAGTGTGCATTCATCTCATGGGTCTTCCAAGTCTGCTATTATTATTTGCCTAAATCACTCCAATCCAAGGCCGGGTGCCTCTATCCAGCCATCAACCCAAACAAGTTCGGGAAACATGAAATAAAATAGCCACATTTCCAGTGCATTGATTATGACTCACTGCAAAGTACTGGAGCTGAAGTTATAGTATATATTATATAGGTCAGCAAGCACAAAGCTGTTATTCAAATAGAATGAAGATATATCAAAAAATCTACATTAAAAATGTAAATTAATACGATTATGGGTGACTGGGTTGAAATTCTGTAATCTGAAAGTGTCTGGGTTCTAGAAAAGTCGGATACAACTGTGATGTATCCATTGAGAATCCCATTGAAACAAAATACATTGTTTTTGTGTAATTTCATATAAATAATTTGAAATGTTGCATTCCATTTTAGGCGCTTTGGCATACGCTGAACTTGGCACAATGAACACCTCGTCTGGTGCGGAATGGGCGTACTTTATGGACGCCTATGGACCGGCGCCGGCGTTTCTATTCTCATGGGTATCGACATTGGTGTTGAAGCCATCTCAAATGGCTATAATATGCTTATCATTTGCACAGTATGCGGTTGAGGCCTTTGTGACGGAATGCGATCCACCCAGGGGCGTTGTCAAAATGGTTGCACTGGTCGCAATTGGTAAGCGATGCCCCCTCAACTCTTGCCCAGCCCGAAAACGAAACTAATTTCCTTTTTTCTTCTCTTTTCTTTTCTTTCTTTTCTTTTTATTGTTTTTGTTTTTGTTTCTGTTTCTGTTTTCACAGTAATGATTTTGTTTGTGAATTGCTACAGCGTCAATTTGGGCATGGCCGTGCAGAATATATTCACGGCGGCCAAATTGGTTGCCGTCGTCATTGTTATATGCGGCGGCATTTGGAAACTCTGCCAGGGAAGTACGCAGCATCTGTCGAATGCATTTACTGGGCCGATGCCAAGCATTGGCGCGATTGCGACAGCATTTTACACTGGCCTCTGGGCATACGATGGCTGGAACAATCTCAACTATGTCACCGAGGAGATTAAGAATCCCAGCAAGAATTTGCCGCTCTCGATTATGATTGGCATACCGCTGGTGACGCTCTGCTATGCGCTCATCAATATATCGTATCTGGCGGCGATGTCCGCGCAGGAGATGATTGAGTCCGAGGCGGTCGCTGTCACCTTTGGCAATCGCATCCTGGGCGTCCTCGCCTGGCTAATGCCACTGAGCGTCACTATCAGTACATTTGGTAGTGCTAACGGTACGCTCTTTGCCGCAGGACGGTACGTTACATGCTCCAGCTTTCTAAATCTCTTCCCTTTCTCCCTCTCGCTCCCACTCGGTCTCTCTCACTCTTTCCCTCTCTCCCTCTCTCCATCGTCCCTCTTCGTCATTCTTGTGTGTGTATTATTTCTAAACCTTTCTGTCTACTGTAGTCTTTGCTTTGCAGCTAGTCGAGAAGGACATCTGCTCGACATTTTGTCCTACGTGCATGTGCGTCGCCTGACTCCGGCTCCTGGCCTCATATTCCACGTAAGTGCTCAGAACACAATAGACACACACACACCCACACGCCCACAGCGATGGTGCAAGGACAACACACAAATAGTCGGATTGTTTGCTGAACTACTTGCAAAAAAAACTGTTCAAATTATTTTAGTTTTAGTTGGTTGTAACTGAAAATGCTGTAGAAGTGCACATCAATGATCAGAAAGGTTTTCGAAAGTCCTTATTTAAAGCAGACAACAACTAAACTCAAACATAGCAGAGAAAGCAAATTTCATTATTATTTTCTACATTTCACAAAGGATTTTTTTTAAGGCTTGAAGTGTTGGCATTAATATTTATATTTTATGTTATAAATGTTAATTTACATTTAGAAAAAATCGCCTTGCTAATTAGAAAAGCGTCTTAAAATGCAAATCATCTTCAAAATTCGAATTGTGTTTCTTACTGAAAGAATTTCTAAATATGCGAAATAAATTGTTTTTAAAACGCAGAAATGCTTTTTTAAATATTTTTTTCCAAATGTTTTCAATATTAAGAAATATGTTTTTAAAAAGAAGAACCTAATAAAAAACTAATGTAAAACTTTTGTAAGAAGGAATTCAGTGAGAATTATACCAATTTTACAGGGTATCTGCTTGACTAGATGACTAATATGTTTTCTGAAAAATATTTAATTATAGGCGATGCTATTAGCCATTTAAAAGGATAATTTTGAAAATTCATAGTCGCTGTTGACGAGCAACGAGCAGCTTCTAAGCATCGAAGAATTTTGATTTGAAACCTTACTAATTGCAACCAATTAATTATGCCCCATTTGTCTTTCAACAGTCGCTAATTGCCTCAGCAATGGTGCTGCATGGCACAATTGATTCGCTGATTGATTTCTTCAGCTTCACCGCGTGGATATTCTATGGTGGCGCGATGCTGGCACTTATCGTGATGCGCTACACCAAACCCAACCATCCACGGCCATACAAAGTGCCAATTATCATTCCCGTTGTGGTCTTGGTCATATCCGTGTACCTCGTTGCAGCGCCCATCATTGAGACGCCTCGCATTGAATACTTGTATGCGCTGCTCTTCATCTTTGCGGGCCTCATATTTTATGTGCCCTTCGTCAAGCTGGGCATGACGCCTCGCTTTATGAGTGAGTGCCACTGAGTACCAACAGATACTCCATATTCAAATATATATATACAGATGCTATATGTTTATTTCCTTTGTGTGCTTGCAGATAAGGTGACGCTGTTCTTTCAGCTGCTGCTGGAAGTGGTGCCAACTTCATCGATGACCATGTTTGAGTAAAACAACTTTCTCAATGCTCAACAATGTATGTTAAACACCAAACCAATCTTATCCGGAGACAGAGGACAGCTAGAGAGAGATAGCTAGAGAGAGATAGCTAGAAAGAGACAGCTAGAGAGAGATAGAGAGAGAGAGAGAGAGAATATGTACTTAGTTCTGCGGAATCTAAATAGCAAAACAAATCCAGAATACTGAAAACAAAAGCAAAGCAAACATTCACAGATATTTAAAGTTACAACAAAAAAGAAAAACAAAAAAAAAATTATGAGGAAGAAAATTATATGTATGTCGTTGATTGACAACTATTCCAAATAGTTGGCGCCCACAATTATACAGATGGAGTTCTTGTGCCACGTGCGGGTTACATTCAAAATATAACCTAAATGTACATTTATTTGTACAAATCTGCTTAACTTCATTAACAAGGCAATGGCAATGACAAAGTGTTAACTCTTGCAAGCTACTAGTGAATTATGTTAACTCGACAGAGTGCAGTCAGTTCAGTGACAATGCAACACAAGCAACAACAACAGAAAACAAGAAAAAAACACAAAAAAATAAACAAAATAATAATACACAAAAACATAGAAAACAAAAGTACATTCAAGCAAAGACACTAGAAGTTATACGATTTGCATTTTATTTATACTTCATAGGAACTAAACGAGCAAATGTTTGACTGGTTAACAAATACTTTCTTCTTCTTCTGTTTTTTGTTTATTTATTTTTATAGCTTATTGATATTGATTATTGTTATAATAGCTTTATTGTATACGTTACGATTGTTAAAAAACTTACTTATAGTGAAATAGAAATGAATCTTTTGGCTAAAGTTGCAGAATTCATCTAGTGTCTTTGGTTGAGCCCAAGAAATAAGCTGCTACAAAATATGGCAAACAGTTCCGATTGTGTGTGTACTCAAGTGCATAGCTAAGGTGAAGTCTGCTCAGATCCCCACTACAGGATTAACATATTTTCGACAAAAAGACGACCCCACCAAGAACTAAATAAAAAAAGACCAAAACAAGTATTTTAAAGTCTCGCTGGAAGCCATCTTGCATTGTTGCACACTGCTGTCGTCCTTTCAATTGCATTGTTCTGTATTTAATTGAGTTAAGTGAGAGATCAGCTGAAAGAGCAATATAAGTGTTGACATTGAACGATGGAGACATTGACTAGATATAGCATAACTACCGTTAAATGTTTCTATCTTTGGCGCTCCGTTCAAATGTTTGTTGCGCGCTAATTGTGAAAATCGTAGGACTGCAAATAGGCATAATGCTTTTAATTGATACCAAAGGTTACAAATCGAACAAAAACAAAAAACAAAAACAAAAACAAAAAAAAAGAAAACAGAACAATAACGGTTAGATTTATGCATGCAAATGTGTATGTATTTATTACGTTTTGGTAGTGCTTATCGAATTGTTGTAAACTATTCCACAACAGACACATAGCGTAAGATGTGCGATCATAGAGATGCATACATATTATAATTTGGGATCAGTGCGAATCGCCTTAAATGCTTAAGTTTGAAAAAGACAGCGCACATCGTGCCGTCTCGCTCGAATAGTGCTCCATCACATTCTACCTAACACCCATGCGCCAGGCGTCCATGGGTGCGCCAAGATTTTTTTTTTTTCTTTCTTTCTTTCTTTCTTTTACTGATGATACGATGATATGGTCAACCAAAGGAAAGGAGTTGCATATTGGTGTTGTTCGACGCTAAATATAACATAAATATAGCATAGATTATTACGATTATGCCTTGGGGGGAGGACGTACATACATATATACATAAATATGATACACATACATATAATTTGTTAAGTTTATAAATTTTATAATTTTATTACAAACTATATATTTACAAGAACTTAAAAGAAATACACGAAAAACAAACAAATCTCTTTCTCTATTTACATATGCATACATACATATGTGTGTATGTATGTATCTATGTATTTATATGTACACACGTACTTGCAACGGAGTGTAAGTTGTATTATATAACAAACATTTATGAAATAAAGTTTTTAAAACAAATGCCTGTCCACTTTATTGTCATCTGAATGACTGATCACTGGGACAACAAACATGTATATACATATTATATTATATAGAATTTGACTAGCGCGATGCGTGTTGTGATTGTGAAAAGCTTTCCATTATAATTGAGGCACGAAAGATCATTTGTGTGCTTGCACAGCGTGCATGTGGCTTAAGTTCTAGTTGCACAAGTTGCAATTTACTTTCGACACACAAACAACTCATTTATAGTTTCTCTGAGACTATTGATTGGCTTGGATCACGCTCTTTTACTGGTATTGGCTTGACTGCTGCGGATGCGGGTCACATCGAATTCCGGAAAGAGTATGGCAATCTCCCGCATTGCGGAGGCTTCACTGTCTGAGCCGTGACAGGCATTCCGCGTGTCGGAGAGTCCGTAGAGAGCACGAATGGAATCCGGTTCGGCGTAGACTGCCCGAAACACCTTGGTGGGCCCCATGAGTTGGCGCCACTTTTGGATGCATGACTCCGACTGCAGTACGAGGGCGTAGCAGGGTCCGCTGCAAGTACATCAAAATTCAATTGATGAATACAAATTTGAATTTTAATTCTCAGTCGTCTCGTACCTCTGCATAAAACTTGTTAGGCGCTGGTAGAAGAATTTCCCCTTGTGTTCCGCGTAAAAACACTCGGATATTTCTCGTGTTATGCGCACCTCCTTGGCTTGCAGGACATCAAAGTTGCTGGATATCAGCGCCTTCAACTGCCGCAGTGCATAAGTGTTGCGCAGCACGTGCGGCTTCAGCAGTGCTAGCGTTATTTCCATAACCAAATTGCAATGTTAGCTTGTTTCTTCTTGTGTCCTTTGAGTAACTAGCTCCAGGCTGTTGTTTACTAAGCAGCAGCTGCTGCAACAATAATAACTAAAATTCCAACATTAATAAATATCACAAGATCGACAAAAACATGCTGATGAAAATACATTTATTTTTTCATATCGATATTTTCGTGCATATGTTTTCAACTATTGTAATTTAATACAGCTCAGCATACAAATTGTCAGATCATTATACAAAAATATTATAATTATAATTACTTTTTGCCGATTCCTGTGCCTTGCGCTTATAATTTAAATAACTATAGCAGTGAGTTTAAGTGCAACTATCGATACGCATCAGCTGTTTCTTGTGCTATCGATATCCGCCTTGTTGCCGGAATTACACAAGCGGCCAAAGTTGCCTTAAAATTATTTGATTTAACTTAAGCTGAATTAATCAATCTTCAAAATGCCGTTCATGAAGGGACGAGAGCCAATACGGCGCACACTTAAATATCTGAATGCTGGAAAACTGGTGTTAAAGGATAAGGTGCGCATATTCAGCGTCAACTACAACACATACGGCAATCATCATGCTGGCGCCAGGTAATTTGATGAGAAGCCATCTCTTAGCGTTTTTGACTAACTAACAAATCCACAAATGGTATGTGCCCCCCTCAGGGACTTTGTCTTTTGGAATATACCACAGATACAATTTCGGAATCCTGATGTTCAGGTTATCACACTGAAAAACATGACACCGTCGCCGTTTGTGCGCTGCTATTTTGACGATGGCCGGGATATACTCATTGACATTGATACCCGGAATCGGGATGAGATCATTGAGCACTTGGTCAAGGTGGTTGGCAAGACACGGTAAGCAGCGGAGCTCACAAAGAAAATAGGAACAATCTGCGACTCGATTGTGATTTCCCTTTTTCGATTCCAGAGAGCAACTGGACGCCGAGGCACGTTTGGCGGAGAGTAAAGATAATCCGGCCAATTTTGGGTATGGCTGTGAACGGCACTGCATCTGCGAAATACCCGGACAAGTGTCCTGCCCGGGCACCGTGCCGCTGCCGGAGCAAATGCGTGGCAAATTCAAGTTTGCTCCCAAATAAAACAATTGTGTTCTTTTTCTTTTTTGCTGTTTTAATTTTATGTTAATAAATTAAATGAATAGTGATTTTTTGCAAGTGCTCGAGAGAATGTTGAGTTTCTTCAGATGGGTTTCAGTTCAGCGTCGCTTGGGTTGCTGCTGTCGATGATATGGTGCCGATGACTTATTTTTCATGTATTTGCCATGTGGGCCAGTCCGTTGCTGAGTATCACGATCCTTGTTGAATTGGTAGCGCTGAATAAATGGCACGTTTGGCTCACGTCCGATGGGATTCAGTTCCAAATTGTCGTCGGTCTGTCGCTCCAGTGTCTTAAGTTTCGCCTCAATGGCACGAATCGCCTCCGCTTTGCTGATCTTCTCCTCCCGCTTGCCGCTGCCCAGCGCCGGAATCTCAATGCGTGGTTTCGGCCTTTGCAGATCATCCTAAATGTTTGATGAACAATAACATAATTATTATGATTCGTTTTTATTTCGATTTTTATTTTGTTCACTTACGTATTTTATGTTCTTTGCCAAGCGCACAGCTATGGAACGGCTACCCACATGGGTTCCATCCAGTTTCATCAGCGCATTTGTGGCGCCCTCGTTCTGGGCGAATGTGACGAAGGCGTAACCCCGCGACTGGCCGACCATGGGGCCGCCCTTGTGGAAAAGCATGTCAAACTTGTCGATGGCACCGCATTTTTGCATTAGTTTGAGAAGTTGAAACCGATAGTTGTCAAGTGGCAATGTATATATATATATATTAGCACAATTTGGGAACAATTCAAATGTCAAATATCGGTGAGCCAATCATAGTTCACAACTCACTCGGTGATGCGCGAGTCCAAATTTCCCACCCAAATGCGTCTGTGCTCCTCGGATATGGCACTGGCCTGTGCGGACGCGTTCATGCTGCTGCTGCTGGTACTGCTACTGCTGGGCGCAGCGTTTGTTGTGTTTTCCTATAATTAAATAAAAACATTGGGTTTTGTGTATGTTAAACAATATTTTAGTTCACTTTCTACATACAGCATTTGACATTTTTGTTGTAAACTGAGCATCGATGTTTCTATTTTGCGAGCATGCGATTTGTTATCGATGATTGTTTCTTTCGTTAACTCGTGCTTTTTATCACATTAATCGGCTGTGCGATAATTCGGCACATTTGAATATTTGTTTAATCAAAGTGCTTTCTTGTCAACATATTACTGGCATGTATCATTTGATTAGATTGATATACAATTCTAATTAGTTTGCTTACACAATGTGCTGTGCAGCAGACATTTTGCTTGCGTTTATTCATTTTAATTTACTTGAAAAAATGATTTTTAATCGTCCAACCCTTCAGTTTTTAAAACAACTTATTTGAAAACCAATAATGCAAAAACTATGTTTTTCTGAGGCAATGCTTTGATACCAAGAGATTTCCCCTGAACAACCACACTAGGAACTACATAAACGGTTCTACCTTGACTACCAGTCGGGCTTGCGTGTGCAGAGATATTTAGATTCCCTTAGCATGCCCAGGATTCGCTTTGGTGTTCACTTAATCCGTGACCTGAAGCACATGTATGTTGTGAGCTTTCCCAATGGTTTCACAATATAAAAACATAAACAATCTTCGATGCGACAATGCAACTGAAGGCAGCCAGACGCTTGTGGCCCCGGGTGGGTGATGCCACAGTCCGCAGCCCACAATACACAAGTCCCTTTGATGTTGCCTTCGCTGCTGTCGTTGTGGCCTGATGCTGAAATTTAATACTTTGCACATTTTCTAAACTGTCGTTGGCTATGCGTGCGCTGGCACTGCCGTTGCCCTCGCCACAGTCCCAGGGCGAGCAGGATGCAGAATATGTGCAACCGCAGCAGCCTCACTACATTTTTCTATTCCCGTTTTCATTTATGGAACAGCAGTAGGAAGAGAACAAAATGACTGCGCTATTAAAATTAAAATAAGAAAAAAAAAAAAATCAACTAGAAATAAAATTATCATCGGTATGCCAAAGATGAAATACCCTTGCTGATGTATTTTCTATGCAACAAATTTAACGACAATAATCGTATCGCAAACATTTAACAAATTACATTTTCAGAAGGAATTTTTTTTTTTAATAGTTGTTTGCATTTATACTATTTTTAAATGTATTATATTGTTAAGAAATATATTTAATAAAAACTGAAAAGATTGGCATTTCTAATTAAAATACTTTTTTAAATTTAGTAATTAATTAAAAAAGAAGAGCGATTCTTGGGCGATTTTCTGAAGTGCAAGACAAAAGTACGGATTTATCTAAAGTTAAATAAAACTTGATTAACCACACTTTTGAGGTGGATCAATAATTAATATATTGTCTTAACTTGTGGACTCTGCCTCAATCAGGGCGTTACATATTTGATGAGTAAATTATAATGCCGCCTGTTAAATATGCGCATGGAGCGTTAGTTATAGTTTTGGTTGTAGTTGTTTCTGTAGATGTAGATGTAGTTGCAGTTGCATGTGTAGTTGTAGTTTTAGTTGTAGCTGCAACATTGATGTTGCCATCAGCGACGGTACTTCGTGGCGCGTTGCAATTTTTATGACATTTCATTTGCATGCGGTGCAAGGCAGCAAAAATAAATTAAACGGAACAACGACGAGCAGCAAGCAGCAAGCGGCAAGCGGCAAGTGGCAAGTGCCAAGTGGCGAGTGGCGAGCAGAGAGCATAGAGCAGAGAGCAGTGCTGAGGGTGAGGCGTGGAATGCCCATCTGGCTTGCAAACTGCTAACAATATGGCGTCCACAGCTGATATTGCTGCTTTGGAAGCGCCTTGTCTGCGTTTGGAAGAAGACGCCTCTGCAGTGCCATTTGGGCGTCATTTTAATTAATTCAGCTTGTGCTATTGCTACGATGTTTTGCATTTAAATTAGTTGCATTTGCATTAATTGGCTGAAAAATCTGTTTGCAAAAAGAAAAGAGTTTGAAAAATAGCCGAACAGTTGCATTTCTACAAAAATTTTCAAAATCAAATGTCTGTTTTATATCGCTTCCAACTAATACGATTGCTGCGATGACAGCGTTGCTGCGAATACAAATTCGGAGTTGAAAATAATTTGTTTATGTCTTTGTTTTGTTAATAACAAAAACATTCTTAGCTTACATTTAAATTCAAATGAAATATAAAATGTTCCATCATATCAAATAATGTATTTGTATATTCGTTGCAAAATGAACAAAATACTTTCAATTAATTTCCATAAATTTTGATAAATAATAATGACTTTAATTTAAAATATTTGTAGAGATTATTACAATTTGGTCCAACGGATCAGACAACTGCATCTACTGCATAAAGCTGCCTTAGGCACAGTTGGTCGAAAGTTCTAAGTTTGATTAAGATTTCCATAATTATCCATGTCATCCTTTCTGATACAAAATGACTACGAGTAGAAAAACTTAATAATATCTCGGCCTTCGAACTTAAATTAAGATGTCGGCGAGTTAACTTTTGTCTGCAAAAGCTTTCTTTTCTTTCTTTCTTACCTATTATTTTCAGCTTCGATATTTTGGTAATTGTTGAAAAAAGTGGCATAGAAAGAACGGGTTGGGTAATATTTGTTTGCTTGGTAATTAAAATATTACAACGTCTTACAAAATTAAAGAACCAACTATTAAATATTATATATTAGGTAGTAAAAATGTGCGGATTCTAACACAGCAAATGGTGCACTGTATAAACCAACTCAGGAAATGGTGCAACGGCCATGACAGTTTTTGGCCTTTCCGGTTGATCGTGGTTGCGCTGGTTGCCGGGGATGTAAAACCTGTTTTCAAAGTGGCATTGTGGACTGTGGCGATTAAGTTGCATTGTGAGGCTGTGCTGGCGATAGATACTACAAGCTACTTTGTGGCACTGGACGTGGCCAGTTGTCCGACCGGTTTATGAAGCAGAGCTTCTGCCACAGATCAAAAAAAAAAAAAAAAGCCAAAGGAGGGGGTGAAAATGGTGCAGAAAACAGGCGATTGGGATGAAAAAAAAAAATACATAAGTAAATATTTCGCTAGCTTAATTTCAAGAAATATGAAAATCGTCTTCTTTTGTGTCATTCACGTTCTTATCTATTGCAACAGCAATGGACCATTGCTAACAACTTGGCTGAAACGTGTTGTGCAATTTTATATTTTTGGCACAAAATGTTGCATTGCACAAATCGGCAATTGTGTACAATAATGTTGCACACTGGTATTTTATTTGTTAGACAAAGGGGAGGGCGAGGCGAGAACGAATTTGAAATATTTTGTATTTACACTGCTCTTGCAATACTCGCAGTCTGCCCAAATGGGATCGCTGAAGTTGTTGAAAATTATATATTTTGGACTGGAGTTGTTTGCTAATGCTTCTGGATAGCTAAAATTGGGAACACGGACAACGTGGTAACACCAATAGCCTCACAATCTCTTACTCTGAAATCATAGGGGATCCTTTCCCGATCCAGAGTTCGCACACTTTTGCAACTAATTTAATATATAATATAATAAAAGAAATGCAAAGGGAAAAAACAACTGCTGACTGCTGACAGCGTGTGTGTGTGTGTGTGTGTGTGCAGATGTATATACACAAAAAGGTTCCGGATTATTTTTAAGCACTCGATTATATTGAGTGCATTCTCATTGATTCAACTTATTTACATTAAATATAAATACATGTGAAGAAGGAGCTTGTTGCCTTTTTGTTTCGCTATCCACAAAACATTTACCAACCAGGATGATGGAGATGGGGCATGAGTAGGGGCCAGGGGGAGGTAAAAAAGATTTCTTTCATCAGCCAGTTGCCTGGATATTTGCGTGTATTTTTCCGAGTCACTTATTTGCGTTAGTCATTTGTTCAGGCCTTTTGCAGCTGCGACGCATCGTCAGGGCCTTGATTGATAGGTGGCCTCAGTTGCCACCCACCGTCAGTTGCCTCGTGGGGACCTTGCCAGCAATTGTAAGCTGCATTTGTTTGCTGCCACAAGTGGTAAGTGACGGGGTACTTAAGGCTGTGGCAAAACATATGAGCTTTATTTTGCCAGCTACTCATGGCATAATCATCAGGATGAAGTGGCCGACTGCGATTCGGTTAATTAGCTCATTTCAAGTTGCTGGCATTAAATTAACATTCGGTGTGTGTGTTGCTTTTGCATTGATTCGAATTAATTCACAGCCAGCACACATCAGTTACTGAATACTGAGATGCATGCTTAAGTAGTAAGTTATTAAATAACGTTTGAATACAATTCATTTCAAATTGATTGGCAAACATATTCTGCACTCTGACCCCATTTAAACTGAGGCTTGTTTAAATGCCAAAAGGCAGGCACTGGCTATCATCTAGTTACTCGAACACTCTTTGCACGGTTTGTTATGCAGTTCAGGGCAATTAGACACGCCCACTTTTGTGGCCGACAAAATGCGAACGCGTTATCCAATATAAACAGATCAAATTAGAATTAATGCAAATAATTAGTCGAAGCATAACACATTGAGGGCATTGTGTTCACCCAGAAGAGAGAGATTTTCGACGCTTTGAATATACAAATATTAATCTCGATATGCATGTGTGTGTGTCCACAATTTTATTGTGTGTGTGTGTGTGTGTGTGTGCGTGTGTTTGTGTGTTAGCATGCAAGTGGTTTGTTTGGCCAACTTGTTATTTGATTGCATGCATGACCGCTGAGTTGGCTTTAGGTGAAGGGAATGGCAAGGGTGGTGGGTGGCGGGTGGTGGGTGGTGGTACTGTCTTATTATGCTCGTAAGTACTTTATCATTATGGATACGTGTAAGCCGGTTGTGTGAACCATTCGTTGTCATGGGCATAAATTCGGCGACCAAAAGTCAATGATTTACCCAATAAGTAAAGTTTGCCTTTTGTTATTGGGCAAATTCGATTAACTCTTAGCGTACAAATGTGTTTTCAGACGGATGATTGCTTGTTTGACTCGTTTTCTATGAGTAAATGATTACAACAATTTCGTCACGCAAAAGCTGTAAATTTAAATGACTTTAATCAATCAGAATTTGGTAAAACATATTTACAGCATATCAAGATTAAATATGTCTGCATATGTCGCAGTTCATTGCAATAATTAACATTCATAACTTAACTTGTAAAATATTGAATTATATTTTATTATTATTATCATTTTTTTATATATGTAAGCTTTATTGTATTAAAAATATCGAACAAATTATGTACAGCTTTTCACTAAAATTATTGATAACCGAAAATCTTTTTAGAATATTTTAATGTCGTTTACATATTAAAATTATGAAATGTTCGATTTAACTTTTTGTTTATTTTTTAAATTAATTTTTCTTATTAAATGATTCACAGTTCCCATCAAAATTAAACGAGGGATATTATTACTTAGCATTATTAGAGATATTCGACGGTATTTAATTTTCTTATTTTTAAAATGAATTCTTTTTTTTAGTTATGCAAGGCTGTCGTTAAAAAATACTCGAATAAACAATGGACTCTTAACTGCCGCCTGCACCTTTAAAGCGGCTGCAATATGCTTGTTAAGCATTTTTATCGGTTGGAAGGGCTTAAAAGAAAAAAGTGGCCATAGGAAAAAGCGTTATGGATACGTTGTTTGCTGGCAGTATTATGAAAATATATGTGCGATCGGTGTAATTTCAGGTGAATTTGGACCTTTGACAAACAAGAAGCACCAAGAGATTTAATGCCAATCATAAAAGCATAGCTCCTATTGATTTACGGCAATGCATTTTTTAGTGTAACCCAAGGCAGCTTGGCACGCAAACACTAAGACTGAGAGGATGTTGGGGGTTGGGCGCTGGGAACTTTTCGAGAAGCAGTCCTAACAAGGTATGCATAAGAGTTATGAGCTGTTAAGCGCACGCAAACATAGAGACAGCGATGCCAACACTGAAACACAAGCCCAACTGCCAGACAGGATGCTTTAAGCCAGCTAAGTGCGTATAAATCAGTAAATTGCTACGCCAGCCGATGTTCCCAGCGGCAACCGAATGGCGGCGGGCGAGGAAAACACATTATAAGCTAAAATTATTATAATCGTTGCATACTTGCAGGCGCTCGAAGTTCATAAATAACAACCATCCGCATAGTTAACCCGCAGAACTCACTCCCCCAGAGGCCCCTCGACTTCTGCATCGTTGCCGCTAAGAATGAAATCAAATAAGAAATGCACCAAGCCAGAATACGAAAGAATATATATATATATATATATCTACATATATATATATTTATACATTGATATATATTTTGTAGGAAATATAGTGGAATCGGTCTACCTAAAGTTAAATGCACTTTCAAATTGTGGAAACTTTTTATCGCATTACGATTTAGTGCCGATTTTTAATTTATACTCAGTCAGTAGTTAGTTAGTCAACAGTTAGTTTTTTGTTTAATAGTTTGATTGCGGACAATGGAAATGTAAAGCAGCTTTTAGAGCAAAATTTGTATATTTCATCAAAATAAGCTGGTTTTCTGTTTTCACATTTTGTTAATTATTCAAATTAATTTAAACCTGGGCGTTATATGTGCAATAATAACCGTCTGCTAAATACCCTAAGACAAGTACAACAGCTTCAACTGAGTCAAGCATTTTCGATTTACGATTTGTGGAAAAGTTTTTTTTTTTTTACTAATTTTATTGGTTAGTGAACAGTCCTTAAGTGTATGCGGACCTAGCTATAAAAGTGTGGGACATTTATGGAAAAGCAATATACTCGTTTGCCCTCAGCAACAGTGTATGCAAATTGCGTATAGGTAAAAATTTAAATAACAATTGGAGGGTAAACTTGAATTGATAAAAATAAATAAAAATCTTCAAGGCCGGCGATAAAATGAAAATGTTTTGGGTAAGTAATAATTGAAGCGACCAGAAACGTTTTGAGGTTTATTTGCTTTTTTTGTTTTGCATCACTTTCGAAATCAAAATGTTGCTGTTTTTGTTTTCCCTCACTAATTCCCACAAAATGTATTTTTTTTTTCATGCTTGCCAGAATCAGTCAGCTGAATGGGCTAGGATTATATTTGCTGGACCACAAACCCGCACTTTGAAAAGCTGGCAGCAAAACTGTGAATTCTAAATAATACAAAAGTACTACAAAAAGGTTTTAATACGTCAAAATGCAAAGTGCAATACGTTCAATCTAAATAAAACACATTTATGCACACATTCACATTTCGAATGTTTGCCACGCGTTAAGTCAATCATAAAAATTTCAATTTTTTTTTTTTTGAATATTAAATTTAAAATATAAAGCTAGAGGTAAAAGTTACAATATACACATATATTTATGACTGGATTAATGGAGCAATCTGTAGTTGGTTGTCAATATTATTGTATTAGAATAATAATATTATGATCCGTTCGACTGCGAACACTTGATTAAGCTGCTTATGCCAGCTAAATCTTCCTTTTTATTTATTAGTTATATTATTTTTTATTAGTAATAAATAAAATTAATTAAATCTGAAAAAATTGGCTTAAGCATTATTAGAATAGTTATAAAATCAATTTACAAAACAAATTTAAATCTAAAATATAAAACAGAGAAGAAATTCGAAATTATTAAATTGAAAATTGAATTAAAGAATGCGGATTGTCCAAAGCTTTTTTACTCAAGCTTGAAGGTTATAAATAAGGATTCAAGTTCGTAGTAGGTTCATTAGGGACAGACAAATTAAAACATTTATCAACTTATGTAGGAAAACAACATCGAGAAATCTTCTTCGGATAATCAATGACGGAAGATTCATCAAAAAAGGCCTAAAGGAATACGACGGCAAATAAAAATGGCAATTCCAGTTAAGGCCATGGATGGAACTGCTTCTGAAAGGTTGTTATAGTGATCAAGCAAATCAACAGTACTCAAAATCAGGCGGTCTTAAATAAATGGGTCACAAAAGGGTTCTTAAGCCAATGCAATTAAATTGGTGAAAAATAAGGTTCCAAACTGACTACGGCGAAATAACGTTAACTTTATTGAGGCAGGCGACTTAAGTAATACTCGTTCAAATAATAAGATATCCCGGGCAAAAACGGAGAGACTCGCTAAGAAATCAAGCTTATAAAGCAAACCGTCATGGTTAACTGATTGGAATGCCACACGGCACTTAATGTAAGCCACATCAGTTTTAAGAGCTAATTAGTAAAGATCGATTCGCAATGAAGGAGAGGCAACTGATTTACATATATGGTGCAAAGTTGAAGTTGATGAAGGATTATTTCAGTTAATGTAGGGGATTACCCTTCTGGCAAATTGAAGGCAGTACGGGGTATGCGATGCGTTCGTTGAATGACGCTCCAATCAGAGGAATGGCACTTTTTGGGCAGGCCAAATCATTTCCTTGGTCTAATGTGGTGGTCCCTCCATGATGCCATTTCGCACAACAGCCACAGACAGCAAATGGACAGGCCAGTATCTCGCTTCTACCTGTCAGTCAGCACTCTATTCTGCCCCACACAACCCATCCCTCCCATAAGCGTTGTTGGAGCATTATACCACCAACCATCCGGTTCTTCTCACACGTACGCATACCTCAACACGTACGCATTGCGATATTTACAATTTGTCCATGGTTTTACTGTGTTTTGCTTTCAACTCTCTTTGTAGCCGAAGTTGCACAACTCCCGTTTGCTGCCACATATATAAATATATACATATATATATATATATATATTTATGTGTTTATGTATATGTGTTTATCTATGTATTTGTATGTATGTATGGAGGCACATATATGGCATTTGCTCAGCATGGACAGACCACATGCGAAGGACTACGTGCGAAAAGTGTTGCATATGGCATCGCCGGTTGGGGCATGAGGAATGAGGATGTAATTTTAATTAAATTGGTTTTGCTTTGCATTAGTCGGAGTCAGCGTCGCTCACGACTTTTACGACAGACACGGTTATCAGAGATAATGGCTGTAAAGAAAGAAAACAGCGCACAAGAGTCGAGAGCAACCCACTTACTATCCTATCATATAAAATCCTGTCCTTCAGCTCAAATCCCGAGCTTCTGCTCACTCATGCGTGACTATGTATGCCGAGGGAATCTCTCGGACTGCGTATTTAAAAGTACATAAATATTTCATGACACCCGCGTGCCAGCATCCAAATCACACGTCCAGCTAGCCGCCCCGCTGTCCTGGGTAACTGGGAAACTAGGTTCCTTCAGTTCAACTGCCGATGCCTAAAACTACTCTACATATATACATACATATGTATATACATACATATTTATATATATCTATATGTATATAGCAAATGTATATATATTTGACGTTACGCACTTTATGCAGCCACCCGCCCAATTTTGTTGCTGACCAACAGTTAAAAAAACAAAACACACAACAAAAAAATGCTTTTGTTTTTTTTTTTTTTTATGGTGGGGATTTTCTTGACTATTGAATTGAAAAGTTTATTTACTTTTTGCCCGGCTCACCTTTATCCAGCTTACCCTATTCATGGCAACAGACAGCAACAACGCACACAAGTTGAGTCTCCAATCCACCTTTACCCCGGCCAGTTTGACTTCGTGAAGCGACATTGTAAAATTTTTTGGCATAAAGTTAATAGCATTTTTGATTACTATCTAAATAGGTTTTTGTGCCATTGAGCACAAAAATGTTTTGCTCTGCCTATTGTTGTCGTTCTTGTCGTAGTTACAGTCAATGCATGTCCCATGTCTCCTATGGCCTATGTCCTATGTCCTATGTCCTGTGTCCTGTGTTCTATGTCCTATGTGCTATGTGCTGCTATTCTTATTTCTGCCAATTCAGTGAGCCGATCCGAATTGTCATTCATCTTGTTACAAAACAACATAAAAACTATGAAATCAAATATTTATACTAGGAATGTACACTAATTAATCCAGAAACAAAAATACTTGAATGGATATGGGATGCAAGTCCCTGCAGTCGACTCAATTTGCATTTACATTGTCTGGTTTCTTCTTTTTTTTTTTCGTCAATCAACGAGGGTATAATACAAGACCAGTTTATCGACTTACAAGGATAAGGCACACTATCAGACGACCTCCAGCAGGTTATTCAAAAGGAAAAGTGGAAACAACTTAATGCAAAATCTCAGCCTGAGCCTAGATTTGCCTTCGTTATTTTCTCTCCCTTTTTATCAGTTTTGCTCTCCTTATTACTAATATCCATTTCGAACATTCTTGAATGTCTACAGTAAGTAAAGTACCACATTGCATTGCGAATGTTATAAATCCGTCCCGAGTTTTATGTGCATTTTGCAATGACTTATCGAAGTTCGAATCGGTGTTTTGAAGAGTTGGAAAATATCAATGTCACAAACAGCTTATATTTCAATAAAGCTGGGCGCTTATTTGAAATAAAATAAAAATTTAATTTATTTTTTAAAAACTATTTGAAATGAATGCTGAAAGTAAAACTAAACAATTGGTTTCCTATTGCACCCTGTAGTATATTTTAAAGACAAATAAAATGAAGCTTATCAGCCATTTTATTTGAATCGAGTGGTAATTTTGACACCGTATTGCTAACGACAAAGGAGATTTACATAAGAATGTGAACTGAAGAATTGTTGAGTGGTATTCAAATTGTGTATTCTGGGTATTATGGGGGTATTCAAATTATGTACAATGGCCGAACATTTATAATATCTTCAATCGATAGTAGCTGATAGTCTGATTGCATGTTTGATTGTTTTCAGTCTAAGCCAAATAAATAAATCAGTTTTGTTTTATTTCTTTCTTAAATTACTTTCTTAAGTTGGTCATACATCACCTTCATATATTCGCATAGCACATGTAACAAAATATCTCGATTTCTTTTAAAACAATGCAATACAAGAGTATTCATACAAGGGTATTTAGCATTCTTCATTCAATGGCTGCTTTATTTTTGCTCTGATTGATTACGGTTTGTTCACATTGGTTCAAAAGTGTTTAATTTATGATGATTAATATGAGCTACACTACTTTTAAATGTTCATAATATTGCTATTTAATATGCCTTTGTTTTATTCTTATCAATTATGAAACAAATTATTCCAAAATGCATGCACATTTAATGGAGCATCAACAAAATGCAAATGAATTATAAATATAAAATATTATCAACTTCATTTCCTCATTCCTCATTCCTCATCATTTTAATTTGACTATTGTGGATTTTCCTTATGGCAAACTGCACACATTTTGTCCTTGTTTTTTTTTGTTGTCCAATTTGTTGCCATGTCCACTGGGGAGGCGCAAAATTCACGAAAGTGCGTGACCAGCTCCCTTAGTTTTAAAGTCATCGGAATTTCTGAGTACTGACATATTTTAAAAATCATTTAAATCGTTTTAAAGATGACTGTTAAGTCAAAATAAGCTTAAGCTTCAATTCTGGTGCAAAAAGTTGAATAATTTCGGGAGAGAAAACCGTATTATTTCAAACTCGGTTGCGGTATCCTGTTGCGTATTGGCACCTTGAGGTGGGAAGGATCTTTGAAGTGTCAGCAGGTGCGCGATGACGTGATGACTCCAAGGGTATGTTATCTTCCTAGAATAGTCATAATTTCTTGTTAAACCCTGAAGCTGTGCAATCGTTTACAAATAGTAGAAGAAAGCATCTCCAATCCATTATCACTAGCCATCATTAAACATGTCTCTCTGTCTGTAAGTTTGACACCCGATATTAAAGACGGTTCACAATGTCATCATGTTTTCCAACTGTTATGAACAGAGTATTGTGTAGTCGCTTCAATTGGCTATGCAAGCTCGAAATGTTTGTTGCCCATTATTATTGTGATATTAGAGGACTGTGAGTGCTCGTATGTTTTGCAATGTTAAAATAATTATACCATTTATCCAGGCAAGGAGTGAATGGTAATATTTTTCATAGCCCCAAAAACAATAATGTGGACAAATGTTGAAAGTTGTATAAAATATAGTGAGGCATTCAAATTGCGAATAGCTCGATTTTTGCAGTTAAAGAATTCCGACGCATTTACATATACACACAAACACACACACACATACACCCACACACACACCCACACATACGTTTGTTTATACTTTTAGTCCTATGTGGCAAAGTTGTCAATGTTGACCCTGTGGAAGGAAAACAATTCCATTAAAATGCAAAGAAATTCTACCGCATATAAAATTTTGGAATGAATGCATATAAACTTGCAATGCTTGATAGGCACAGGCCATAGAGACAGGACACACACAGGACACACAGGACACAGAGGACACAGAGGACACCCCATGCTGCCGGGGCAACCACAAATGAACAATTGCCGCAAAAAACATGGAAAATTAATAAAATTCTTGAAACGTGGCAAATGTCCAGTAAGGCAGTGAAGACGTTTTCCTGAGCTCCGAGACCGCAGTCCTTTGTTTTTTGGTCTCTGTCTTAAGCGTAAGCAAGGCATACCGACCAAACCCTCTGGCCAAATTACTGAGCTCTAAATTTGCCGAAAAGTTCATTAGAGTAAGACGTAAATGGTTGGATGGCTGTTTTCCTTTATCTCTGTGGGCTTTAACAGTTTTTCTTTATTCTGTGACCAACGACGCCTCCATCAAATTGTTCTTCTCTTATGTTGGTTGTTTTAATTAAAAGCCCATAGACGAGCCGGGTAAGGTCCGTCCAGGTCAAGTCAGGTCAGGTCAGGTCAGGTCAGTTTGTGTGCCGGCCCGAGCTGGCCTATTCGATGTGGTCATAAGATAATTACATATTTCCGGAAATGTTCTTCAAATGTCGCCTCATTTTAGACATGTTTGTTTTTAAATTTTAAACTTTCTTAACAAGTACGAAAGCAACTTGAGACTTGGCAAGTTTTCCAAGACCAAAACACTACTTCTTGTCTTATCTTGACTTTCATTGGAATATCTCATCAGCTCACTTTTCATAAAATTGTAATTAAAGTTTAATGTAAATATAGTTTTTCTTTATGATTTTTCTGCTGTGCATAAACTCATTTTAAGCACGGAGAGCTACTGAAGACCGTGTTATATTTTTCTGTAGCGATTTTCCCTGCGCTGGCTGTGTGAAAAGCAAAAAGAAACCGTTTTGTTTGTGCTCTTAGAAAGACTAGAGTAGTTCTAGTTATTAATTTTATGACTGTCAGATCCACTCAATACCTTCCTATTGTGCATAGCTTTGATGCTATGCGTTAATTGACTTTTTGTTACAAGATGTAGCTGACTGCAGTTCGAGGAGATCTTTAAGCTTAATTTTTAATTATTCACACCATAATCAACACAATGCCAGGTCTGTGACCAGTTAGGACCTTTGCCTACTTCGAATTGGATTTTCTCACTCTGCGTCTGAACTTGCAACTTAATTGAGTAATTGCGGCATTGAAGGCAACCGTCGCACCATGTAATGGTCCAAGGTTGCTCTCTGGGTGAATAACGGAAATGACAACGACCAGTTGCCGCTAAGCAGCTTAGCCGAAACAGCAGCAGACCCATCGGAAAACCCACTGCCCTCGACAAAGGCATTTGCAAGTTTGCGGAGCCGCTTAAGTCCGAACTTTGTGGCCTGACCAGGCTCATTTTGTTCTGGCTCTGGCTCGTTTTGCATCAACCCGGACACCTCCTTGTGGTTGGTCCGTTGCAGTAAGGCAAATGTCCGAGTATGTTGCAAGCAGCATATATCGTGTAGCATGTTGCGTGTAGAAAGTGGCTGGTGAATGGGGCTTAGTTGTTTTGGACGGGTCATGGTCGCTACAGACGCATCAGCACAAATGTAACCATTTTGCTATTTTCAATGTGTCAGTTGAACATTAAAGCTCATCAAGGGCCAAGCTCAGCTTTTCTACCAAACTTTATCATTTTATTTTCGGGCTGGCAAGTGTTGTTAAGGTTTACTGTTTGACTAGTTGGGTTCGGATTTGGTAGTTTTTGTTGCAGACTCGACCGATTTGATCTTCTCTGTTTTTACTTAAAAAGTGTATATAAATTAAATTTTTCTACGATAGTCCGATCAGATAGAATTATGTAACAATCGAAGGATGACTTGCTTTCCTAAGAACAAAAAGTATTTCTTACAGTAGCAAAAAATTAGAATCTTATCGGATGCAAGCAATTCTTATTTTAATTATTTATTAATCACCAAAAAGCATTTCATTTTGAGTAAGTGAAATTTTTGCCAGAGTGTAGAAGGTTGCGACGATTGCCACTCAATTTTTAACGGTTTTCAATACCAATTGGCATATTTCGCAAACTTTTGCGTGGCACCAGGTAAATGAAATTATTTTGCAATCGAAATGGCATCGAAATGGCAATGCTATCATTAGTCACAACGCCACTCACTACGCGTGGGTTTAATGCTATCTGATGTGAACAGCATTATAGCATTGGAGTATTGTAGCATTGTTGGTTTGATATTTGTATATTGGTTGCTTTCGGTACAAGAAACGTATGTGTCGAGCCATCTGGCAGCAGCCCACAAGCTCTCAGTCTTTTGGGTTGTCAAATGTGCTCTTTGGGGTATCTTTTTCCTTTTATCTTTTATCTTTTACCCTTTTGCTATCAAGTACATCTGGGCTTCTTCAATGTACGCTACGCAAAGTTCTTGGGAGTTGAGGTGCTATTTGGCGTCTTCTCCAAGTCGTGACAGCCACTTGACTGAACGCTATCAACCACATGAGTAGCTCTTGCCAGCTGACTCCAAGCTCCAGGCTCAAGGCTCCTGTTATTCTGGAGCTTGCCCTTGTTGGCTGATTGATTGATTGCCGTCGCATGAAAAACAAACGGTGGCCTCTGGGCAGCAACTGTTGGTGAGTGAGTAAACACAATGCTGCCATCGGGCAAGCACCTCATCTGCCATCCGACCTCATCTCATCTTGAACCCACACGTCCGCAGCCACTTCAAGTAACAGTCTATGAGTACAAGCATGCATTCACACCATGTATATGTATATACATATATACGTAATACGTATATTTTATATGTATGTGTGTATGTGTGTATGTGTGTATGGCTTTTCTAAATACGTGCTTGTTAACTTGGGCTAACCATTCAATTATTATACTTTGTTCCCAAGGGGACAAGCGTATATTAAACAAGCAAGACAAGCAGCTATCTTTGGCATACCGAAGATTGCATACCCTTAAAGACTGCGTATCGCATGTTAATCAATTTATATTTAGCGAACTTAATTAACCACCCGTATTAGATTAAATGTAAAATGGCGATTTGAATCGTTTTTAGCCAAAATACTATGAACAGAAAAGAAAACTGATTTGCTCAACTCGATAAAAATGCCGTTGAACAGCAAATGTTTTCCATGTTTCAAAGATGTGTAGAGTATGCAATGCATGAAGTAGAAATACAAATGCTGTCAAGGAGTCATCAAGATTGGCTTAAGCCTGAAAGCGCAAATCCTAAAGAATCAGGCAGACGAGTTTGGTTGATGGTTGATGACCTTGAATATGAATACTGAGGGACCGCAATAAGTACGAGATGTATTATAAAAATTACATGAAGAATTAAATGATTACTTATTCAACTTTATCTAATTGCTCTTACAATGTTGTTTATTTTTTTAGTTTTACTAAACTTTTCAATCCATTTTGATTATTTATATCATTGTTTGTGTTTTATTTTTATTTCGCTTATATTATTATTATTATTTTTGTTGTCATTTGCCCAAGTCCCGAAATGCTAGTTGACTTCACGGACTTGACTACTTAAGTATCCTGTCCAATCTATCCATTACATCGCCAAGCACAAATTGAGGTTTGACTCCAGTACATTTGTAGAGAAATTGTAAGGCACTCCTTGATGTTGCAATCAAAAAGGATTACTTTCCTGTTGCTCTTTTGTTGAATTTGTTGCTGTGCGCTTTGTGTAGTGTTGCACAAGCAATGGGCAAAGACCTGCCATAGAATGCATACAACCCGCTTCTGGTTGGCTCGGATCGGTTTACATGCCGATGGCCGCTGGCACATTTTGTTTTAATTGAAAGCAATTAATAATATTGATGCTGGATGCATGGGAACACCTCCATGCATCCCAATATCCTTGCACACACATAAATGTATATGAATGCATTCGCGACAGTGTGTGTATGTAAACAGGTGTATTTGCATGCCAGTTTGTATGTGCGTATGTATGTAAAATAGCACATACGTTGCATTTGTGCCTTGCCCATTGACAAATGGTGTTTTTAATTAAAGGTAATATATTTGTGCTGCTGCGAGAGAGAAGTAAAGAAAATCTCTGCTCTACACGCATAAATCAAAACTGTTGTTGGGTCAGACATATTATAGCATAAATCGATTAAAAAAAGAAAAACAAGTGAAAATGCTTGAGTCGATTGGGCACGACTTGATGATACCCTGAAGTCACAGGTCCTCAACTACTCCAATTTGTGCACGTTTTATATCCAATGCATATCCACTCGTTCTATGCATGCACTTAGAATTCTTAAGTTCTCGGATCAGGATTAGCGTAGACATTTAAGTCACCCTTGTGCCAAATGTGGCATATTCAGTTCCCTGTCAGTCTGCCTGTTTCGTGTTTTACACAACTGTATTATACCCTTTTACCCATTTTGAACGGGGTCAGGATATTTTTCACGAGAAAATAATACAAATCAAAAGCAGGAAAAAAGCAATCGCTTCAATAACAAATAATAATAAGAAAAAATAACGTGTTTTTAACGAAGAACCAAATTTAATTGGGCTAAATTCAGTTGATTGGGAAAACGCTTAAACAGGCAACTTAAATAAAAATTGACGTGTTTAACATTATCCACAAATACAACAAGCTGAAAATATATCTTGAATTTTTTCCTTTTAGAAATCAATGTCATCAAATACCTGAAATACGTGAAACTAAAGTCAGATGTGTTATCGCAGTTCGACCTCTTTGATTCTTTATTGGAAGTAATCCATCTTTTCGCATTTTTAACATTATTACTCAGGCCAAACTTAATGGTTAGCAGCAGATGGAAACAAGGTAATCTTCGGTGGATCCCAGATAGGTCGCCTCTTTGATAGCAGTTGAAAGGTTGTGCAGCGTGGGGCTACTTGGTCCCTAAAATCGTTAGGCAAATACATGGGTGGTGGTTGCCCTCTAATGGCAGTCAGCTAAATCGTTGGTGGTGCACCGTTGGTGTACATACAAATGTTAGTACCTTTTGTGCACACACACACACTGCCAATAGAACTGTTGCCAAAATGCAATGCACGTTTTCTGAGATGACGCTTTCACTGGCAGCACTGCCAGAACAAAATGCGGCCAAGACCACAGGCAACGCAAAACGTGGCTAAGAAAAAAATATAATATATATATATAGAGATATATATTTGTGTATACACACATACCTAAATGTTCTTACAAACGTAATTGTGCCGTCAAAACAATTTCCGTGATTTGGCGTCCAATGGCTACTGGGGCTGCTTTTGTAAGTGCTGTAAATGTGTTGGAAACATCGTCTGTATCAAAAGTTCTCCTGACTTACTCTCCTACATTTGGGTTAGTCCCCCATCGAGTTTTGGTTTGAAAATACTTTGCACTTATCTTGCAGTCACCAGTTATGGCCAATATCCGCAAATACCACGTGGCGGCTGTTGATTTACTTGTAAATCTTTTTGTGTGTTTGCTCTAACTAAACAAAGAAAAATAGTTTGCAATACCTAAAACTACAATAGAAATAATCATTAGTTTATTTTTATTTTTCAGTGACCATTGTTGGTAATTACTAAGCCGATTATAATTTTGAAGTAGCATTTTGAACAAAAGTTAGCTGTGTTTGTTTGTGAACATTATTTTCTCGACTAACTAGTCTCTATCGAGTGTCATTTCTCGATTAGACAACACTATTATTACTTATTTTATTTATTACTGTGCGTCATCCAGCTTTAGGATCCCGGAATCCGATATCGAATAGTTTGACTTAAGCTTTAAGCCACTACCCAATTGTGTTTTTTTTATAGCTATTATTTATCCAATTCCGCCATAAGGCGTTAGTTTTATGTGAATCATTATTTTTTGTTTGTAGTTTTTAGTCTATTTTCCGTTCCCTTTTCCATTGTTCCTGATCCCCTTTCTTCAATTCGTGTTTTCCTAAGTTTTCCAATAATTTAGTCATTGTTTTTGATGAGTCTCTTTGTCCATCTGCGCCAAGCACAAGGATTTCAAGTCGTGAATTGTATTTGTTTTATAGTAAACGCATTTCCAATATTGTATTTACTTCTGTATGCATTACTGATTCTTCTGCGGACAGTTTTGCAAATTTGCCGAATGATTAACTCGATTTCACATTCAGCAATGAATTATTTACTTATCAGATGTATATTCATATAATATCATAAATCATATCAAATACATTTCAATTGGTAAATTGTGCAGTTCTGTTAAGCTCTAAGGGGTAGAATATAATTGAAGTGATGTCAATTCGGCAGCCAACAGTGAAATAAATAATGCTTACTCCCTGCAGATTCAGATAAATTTATAATCAGTACTGTCAAGTGCTGCCGCAGGAATAATATTACCACAATAACTATAAATGTAAGTTTAATGCTTCAATATCTGCCAATTATGATGGAAATATGGAAACTACTCACTTTTTTCAGTTCGTATTTGTGAAGGAAAACAAAAACCAAAATTGATTATTGAACAAATCGCCGAGTCAAATATCGTCTTTAACTAACATGCAACTTTGTACTTGACATATGATATCGATAACGATCGATCGATCGAATTGGGTTTAACGATTAAACGTCAGGGTGGGTTGCAGGGTCGCAATGCTGGCGGTGACCATGGCACTTCGCCAGGGCTGGAGGCATTCTAGAGCGAGAGGCGATCGAGCGCCGGTCAGACAACTCAGGGCAATATTTTGTAAATTGAACATGATGCAATTTTCTGCAATTTTCAGCGGACAACGACGACACTGGAGTCGGCGGCTGCCGGCATTTTGTCGCCAGCAAAAACGACCGGTGTGAAATTCAACAGGCAGAGTCTGACTCTGCGTGAGTATTAATTAAATATTTACGGTATCCCATTACATGGTAAGCAATGAGCTATGCTATGAACCCATTACAAATGGGTCAACCATTTTTGGTTAAGTTTTTTAAAAGTGTCCAAGTGTCTAGCAAAGTGTACACAAACTAGATGACAACATAAAATAGATGCATAAAAACATATATATTAAAAATGTTTAGAAAATTCCGGAATTTTGTGTTGAATTATGTTGCATGTAAATTAAAATAAGTGATCCCATTGCTTTATATTAACGCAGGTATAACGAAATCGTGTGGGATTTGGATTGACTGCCAATGTGTATGCTAGCTACGATTTGGCAATGACGTGCCAAAGTTATTACACTCTGCAGGAGCTTGCACATACATATACAAATACATATGTAGCCACATTCGCATTGTGTGTAGAAAACAGCAGCGGCAAAATTGTTGTTGGAACTGCCATTAGCTTCCGTTGCCGTTGTCGCTGGGTTGTTTTGTGTGAAAATGCAATCGGAAGTTTGTGGTTAACACTGTTGCAATCTGAATGACTTACAGCACACATATGCACACGCACACACTCAAATACACCCACCAATACACACATCGACGGCATAGACGAATACGAATGAACGCGCACATGAAAGTTTGTTGTTAAACTATTGCAACATACATTTTTCTGTTGCTGCTCTTACAGTCTGTCGTTGTCAGGCAGTGTCAGCAGCAGATTTTGGCTTTGAATTATTCGCGTGGCACGCACAACAAACCGCAGGCACGCACCGTACCCTAAGCCCAACCACAACCCGAACCCCATCCACTCACCAAATATCCATGCACTCCTCGACCCACCCACGCCACTTGTATTCCCATCTGAATTTGCGCGCCCACAAATTCAATTAAATAAAGCATTTTTTCCATCCACCAAATCAAAAAAGGAAAACTAAATAAATAAATGCCAAGCAATTTTAGTAACATCAAAAGTGAGAGGATATTTCACTCAAGTCATAAACAAATATGCTAAAAGTGAGCTGAGATGGGATTTTTGTGTAAATGTGCACTACACAAATCGCGCGTCTTTTATTTTTTATGCTAACAAACACCAGCCACAAAAACAAAAAGCAATCAAAAAAAGACAAACATTCAAATTTTTGAAATTTAAAGTATGCAAAGCTGATATTCTCTGAGATGGCCGCACTTAAAAAAGTAGCATTTTAATTACATTAACAAACAATAAGATCCACTATGGGTTTCAAAATTGCTTGTAGAAGCATTGCTTGCAACTTTTCCAGGTTGAATTACTTAATTAACACAAGCATTGCATTTTTCCATAAAAAGATTATTGCTTAATGCGGAAACTGTAATAAGCTTATTGCCTCAGTTTTCACTCATTTTCAATTATTCACATTTGTGAAAGTATTGCGGTGGAAAAACGGGCAGAATAGTTTTTTTTATTTTTATTTTTTTTATGATTGGTGCAAGAACAATTTTGCACATGTAAAGTATTAAGTCTAAGCTTCTTATATTACCCACCGAGGACATTCACAGTCACAGTCAGTTGTGATGTATGCCAAATTTGTTGGAACTACAGAAAATGAATTACACAGGCAACTTTGCAAAAAGCACGCGACTTGTAAACGTGTTTTCCTATGCACAAAGGGGCAATCACAACTACATCCACACATGTGTGCATACATACACACCACTTACATACATACATGCATACATACTTACATTTAGCAAGTTGCACTTTGCGCTGCGAAAGGCACCGATGTGGAAAATTAAGATCCTAGGCTGGTATGGGCAAAAGTTTAATGTTCGTTTGCAAAACATTATTGCCCCTCTAGAAAGACGCGTAAATTGCATTAAGTGCTGAAAGTTTGTTTCATATTTGGTGTTTAAGGCCAAATAGAACAGATTCACTCTTTAACCAATTCAATATTGATCAATTGAGGATTCTTACTAATTATATTTGTAAACTTTGATGTGAGGTAAGTACTACACTCGAAAAAAATTGCCCTGAAATTAGTTTTTTTAAATTTCTTAAAACCAGAGATTTTCTTTTCTTTATTCCAGGGACCATTTTATAGGAATAGATGAAATTATATGCTTACGCAGAGCTCTAATGAGAACTTTTAGTTGCTTATATTATTATTAATCATTATATTTGTTTTTAGGATTTCACATAGATAACCATTTTAAATAGTTTATAAACTCCCCCACTGAGTTACTCTGCCTCAAAGGCAGACAATGACTAAACTCTAATTTAGCAGTAGAAAGTGCTATCTCACTGCTATTTTCCGAAATAAAATGTTCTATTTTCAGAAATATTTGCTGTCATTTAGAAATGTATTGCTGGAAAATAGAAAACAAGTCTTTCGAGTTAGAAATTATTTCTAAAAATAATTTTTTTTTCGGCACTCCATTGTGGTCCATCTTCGACATTCATTAAGATAGCTTCTTAGCTCTGTGAGCTCTGAGCAAATAATACCACACAATGTTTACAGATGGACATGGCTATATCGACTCGGCTGGTGGAGCTGATGGAGAATATTTATACATTTCACATTTTCAATTGGTTGAATACAAGATTATAATACGATTTTCATTGTAGGGCGACGATTTTCCAAATTTCATGGCGTTTTGTGCTGGGTGCATGGGGTAAGTTCTAGTCGAGTACTCTCACCATCGCTTCCATCTCACTAACTAGCTGAATGTAGTGCTCCATGTTTTTGTTTCAGCATTTGTGAATTGCGTTCTGCGTACGTCAGCAAGACATAAACTAAACAATAAATTCAAGTTGGCGTGTCTAATTCAGTTGTGAACGTTGGCAACTGAATTAAAAGAGGAAGAGTGAGAATCGGATGCTGTCGTTGCCGTTGGTCTTAAATGCTGGCTGCCAACGACTCAACTGTCTCTCTCTCCCTCTCTCTCTCTCTCTATCTCTATCTGCCTCTATCTCTGTCTCTCGTCCAGTTTTCTTAGATGATGCACTTAATTAGTTTGCTGTTGCCAGCGAAGCGTCGTTGGGATGCCGACCGCATGCTGCGTGCTGCATGTTACATGTTGCTACATGTAGCATGTTGTTGCCTTGCTGCTAGTCTAGTTCGCTTGCTGGTAAGTCCTTGCATAAGCAAAGGCGCGCCGCAGCTCAGATCACTTGCGGTCGGCCATCCACAATGCCGACCTTGGAGAAAGAGGACGAAGCAGCACCACCGGCACCGGCACCAGCATGCTGCGAAACAAGGGCTAATTTGTGATTCAGTTTGTTTTTAGCGACTTGTCAGCGAAATGTGAATGAAAAGAGGATAACAATGCTGGAAATTCATCCTTCACCGTTTCAATGTCGTTGACTGGTTCTCTTTTTTTGTTTATATTTTTTTCCTTTTTGACAGCCATTCTTATTGAAATTTGACTGCCAGACAAATGCACATTAATTGCTGGCGCTGCCTGGGAAAAGTTTGTTAAGAGATAGCAATGAAAGCAATTATAGAAAATTCTGTTTTCTCTGTATTATTTATAACGCAATCCCCGCAGCTTCGGGCTGTGAAGTGGCAAACCACAAAATAACTTTGTCTTTGGCTTTTTGCTGCCTTGGAATTAATAATAAAATGATGTGGCCACTTTTCCACTATCGCAGCGTGACTGCGTTGCCAATTATATTCGAGAGATTGCAGCACGAATCAGAAGTCCTGCAGGAGATTGTGTAGTCGCTAAATTAAAATCGAACTATTTAATTTTCGCTTAAGCACTTTTTATTTAACAATTGATGTTGCTGCAATTGCGGCTCATACTCTGATTCTGAAAGTATCAAGAGCATATTGGTATTGGCATGCAACGTCCGTCATTCTGTCTGTGCCCGCGTCAAAATTGGGGTGCTATGTCTAGGATATCGATACAAATCGATAATCGCAAATCGATAAAAACGATAATCACAAATCGATAAGGCCACCTATTTTTAATAATTTTAAAGTTAAAATCACAAAATTAGGTTGGTAGTTTGTTGGTAATGTGGCGCCAATGTACTTGACGCGGATGCCAGTAAACCAGAAGACATTCAATGTTTCAAGGCACTTGCTTTAAGGGTGTCGACAAAACGTGCGTTCATTGCGACTGGCAGACACCATGATGGACACTGCACAAAACCAATATACTCTAAGTATAAAAATTACAATCCACTCAGTATGTTGTGTACAAGTTTTCGCCAGGCTGTTCCAAATGCTGCCTACTTGGCTCTGCTTTATAGGCAGCACAAAGTGTGGCCAAATAGAAGATGCGACCTCATTGGACAATTTGACGGCTTTTGGCGACGTGAGCTGAAAGCCAACCAGAAATTAACATAATAAGAACGCGGTCATCGCGCTGATGCAGCGTTCAGGTGGAGATGCGCCTGGATGTTGATGTGGATGTGGATGTGGAATGGGCATGTGAACGTGGTCAGTGGTAAATTTGCAAATTTGTCACACTTCAAGCATCAATCAATTTGTGGACTAGAAATATTTACGATGTACTTGAATTTCCCTTAACTTGCCGAAAATCACAATTGCTTGGAAACAGAACTAAAGCTTGTCGAACCTTGAGTGAGTAGTTGAGTAAGTAGTTATTTCTCCACTTCCGATAAAACTAACCTTATAAAACCAAAAAACAAAGAAAAAAACAAAACATAAAACGGCAAACGACTATTGATTCGTTGTGCGTAAAGCTAAATAGATTGTTTTAGAGAAAATATTTTACATCGAATCAATAATAAAACATCACATATTAAATCGGAGACTTTCTTGTTCTTGTAAAATGAAAGTGTGAAATTACATGACTATTCATAAATCAGCAGCTGCTAAAATGTACCAAAAATGATCCACGACCTGACACCTGAATATTGTGCTTCGATTTGGCTTAGATGGATGTTCTACAATGACTAAAAAAGTTCAGTCGGGGACAGTATTCCCATTGCATTAGCCACAACCCAAATGTGTAGTGAATGACTTTAACTCGATGCCAGGAATAAGAAATACTATCTTAAACAGATTTAATCAACTCAGTTGAACTATTTCGTCGTGGATTCCATGGATCCAGTTGTACCCGAAGTTGATATATTTTAACCCTTTTCCAACTTGTTTGAATCTGCTTCAGTCATTTAACGGCTTGTTATGACAAACATTTTCTTGCCAACTCTTGCCAAAACACCATCAAAGCAACCATATTTTTTATTTTATACATTTTGAAGGAGTTTTTGACCCTGGCTGTCAATTTGCGCGTACAAAAATAAGCGTGTCAATCTTGACTCGGCGGTTGATATATATATGTGAAGTTATTTTCTCCAATTATAAATACGTATATACAATTTGGAATGAGCGTCATGAAGTGCAGTTGTCCAGCGTTGGGGGATTCCCAAAAATAGACCTGCAAGCTGCTTTCACAAACTGCTGCACAGCATTGGCGCTGGCAGTGGCAAAGTTTGCGGGTTATTAAATGCATGCAACGCGCAATTAGCGTTAGTGCAAGGGGATGCAATTTGTGGAATCGTGCATACTCATTGACCGCTATAATTATTGCTATTGTTGTCCGGATTGTTCAATTGGTGGTCTGGTCTGTTCAGGTTGGGCATTATTAGTGCCGCTTGCGGGGTAAGTCGGCTTGTGGCCGCAGGACGGCAGCCGTGCCTGTCCAGGCCGTGGTAAATGTGGCGCTTTATTCAGGGTGCACGCGGCTTTAATGCTTATACATGTTCGATGTGCAGCTTATCGAAACAAATCATAACACATCGGTTCATGAAAGCGTAATTCATTCATTTGCGATTTTAATTTAATTTCAATTTTCATTACAATTTGTTATGATTTATTAATAAATGATTAAGCTCCCAAATCGGATTAGGACATTTAGGTTAACATTTTCCAAACTCCTATTTATAAATATTTGATATTATCATTATTATAATATATTTAATAATATTTATCAATATCTATCTTTCATTCATGAATATTGTGTTGTTGAGGATTCTCAATTAAAAATAAATAAATGTAAATAAATGTAAATAATAGTAAAAATAAATAACAAAAGCATGCAATTTTATTGCAATCTTTTGAATTTGAAAATTGTGGCCTTTAACTTAATATTCCTTATTTGTTTAGATTAAACTTGTTTTCTCGATTGAAAGTTTAATGGTTGAGCAAAGCATTATCGATTTGCCAGCCCTCCAGCGGGCATGTCGCAAAAATCGTTTACCATTACTTTTATTGGATTCAGCATTGAAAAAGTTTTGGCAGACCCGGCATTTGTACACTTCACATATGTATGTGAATATGTATGGGAATAAATATGATAGGCATTGGGAAGTTAATCGTAGATCTAAATTGTCTCATTTTTATACGTTATCAGAGACTGCCAAGAGTTCCAAGGTCTCCGAAAACTCACAAACACTCTGAATGGCAGGGAACACCGACTTCGCCTCTTTATTTATTTTCGTTTTATTTTTCCCATTCAAAATGGGTAAATATATAATAAAGTTGTGCAAAAGTCTGTGATTAGCAGAAGAACTCGTCTACCATAAGTTTTTCATTATTTATGCAATTTTATCGATAACTGCATCTATTTCCCTAATGTCGATAAGAATCGCTTGCCGATGACAGTAAAACCACAATTTTAAAAGTGTATCCTAGTTTAGTTCGACCTGTACAAATTTCAGTAACACGTTGACAATTTTGATTGCTTTCCAAATGAACTTTGACACATATTTTACCATTTACCAGTTGCTTACTTGGGAGCCACCTGTAATAGGAGACTTCATTTCACCAATCACTCGGTTAGTCAAGTCAAAAGGTTTATTTACATAGATTGATAACAAAACAAATTAGCCAAAATTGTGATCAAGGGTTGATTTGGTATGGACACTCGTGATTATTATTTGACAAACCTGCCACAATCTGTGCCCCACAATATGATGGAATTAAACAATTACAGCCGCACAGAGTGTTTTACAAACAATAAAAGCACAATTGATTAATAAACGAGAAACAGAATTCATAAATTTACCCAACATTTTTTGGAGGGGGCAGGCAGATTATGGCAGCAGGGGATCAGAATCACACCACGCTTATCGATTTAATTTGCCAGGAATTTGAATACTTACAACGATGACGGCAGCTGCTCGCATATTTGCGGCAAAATGCCCCCATTGGCACAGGTCCGTGTCAGGCCCCCGACGGTCCCTGGTACCGCCCAGTGGCCACTTGACGGGCACCGCATGTTTGAAATTTTCAAATACACAAATTGTTGGTAAATTAAACGCAAATATTTTAGCGCCTCGCTTTTGATTGAACCAAGGGGGTAGTAAGGGAAACCAGTGTGCTGCAGAGTGAATGCCGATTAAAGTATTTTAAGGACAAAATTGCCGCTTGGTCGCAGCTTGACGCCCAATTTTCAGTAGCCAATTGTTTCCAGGAATTCCCATAAAAGAAAACCACCTTAATTCCACCTCAAAGACACGTAATTTGATTGTTCCAGCGCTGTTCACATTTTCTGTGTAACTTTCGCTGCTGTTGATCGATTAAGTGCCGAAAGTGAATCAATCTATAATTGAAATGGGATTGAAATAAGCAGATTGCTACATTTCTGCATTCCTTTCACTTGCTCTTTCCGAGAATTTAATGAAGAGAAGCAAAGGCAAGTGTTTCGCATATTTATTTACTCGATGGACCAAAAGTGCAATTTCATATATACCAGCTTATGAGGCATTATTCCACTCCAAATCGCAACAATGTGAGCCAAATGGATAAAAAGGTAGAGCGGCGAATATGAACAGATTTTTTGTTTCGCAATTTTGGCAACGCCTGTCAAAAGTGGGCGTTCCACGTAAGCGTAAGTTGCTGCCAAAAACACGCCCCTTTTCACATACACATTCGTATGTGTGTCGGTGTGCGGCTTGATATATATATATATATATACATATTGCCGGAATCAATGCACTTGTCTGGTTTGTGGCCAAGAAAACCGCGCAGCGCTGACTGCAACGGGCGAAGATATCTCAGAATGTTATTTGAATGGTCTTATCTAAAAATAAAAATTGCATTTAGTGCAATTTGTCTGAGACAAAGCGCAAAGAGGAGAAATGGTTTCGTCAGCAAAAAAATAAGTCTATCAATTATTCAGCACAACCCAAATGGCGCCTTGTTGACTTGTTGAGTCACAATTCAATTCACGACTCCGAACCGATGGCCTACAAAAACTTTACCGAATTTAGTTGCGTGTTAAGCCAGCGTTGGGAAATCTTCGAACTGAATACACAAAACTACATTTAAGAAATCTTTTTTGAGCACATGGCATTAAATACACACACAAAAAAAAAAAAAAACCATTTGCAGTTTTAATCGGCTTTATTTCAATTTGCATTCTTTCGATTGTTTGCAGCCAAACAAGTCATGGGCCAATGTGACTTAAACTATGCCTGTGTGTTGGTTGGGTGCATTTTAAAGGAGAAAGGACGTTGGGTGCCGTCGGAGGTGTGCAGAGGCGTTCGGTTGGCTGGTTGTACAAAAACAGAAGCCCAATCTGCGAACTTTCAATCGTCTTCGTAGCGAATTGATGAATTCGCAATTGTTAAAAGAAAATACGTAAGTGCAAAGTGCAGACGCCAACACTTAATCTACCTTTATACACACATTCCAAATCACACATACAGTTGACAACAACAACAACAACAGCAACAAGGATAACGGAACGATGGCAGGTTTGTTCATTCTGAGGCACTAGGATGTGATAGCTTCATTAGCAGTTCAAATGTCAATCACAAAGCCTTTTGCACATTTGCATTTTGTTCTTTGGGTGGCTGCTTATTCTGCTACTGTGGCTGCTGCTGCGGCTGCTGCTGCTGCTGCTGTTGCTGCTGCAGCTGCTGCTCTCTAGTTGCCTGTGCAGCTTGTTTTTCATGTCAGTGCAACTCTTTGAATCTGTTGTGCATCCAATAAGTACTTTTGTACTTTTGTACTTTTGTACTACAGGTATGCCTCTGCGTGTCTGTATGTGGCTGGGGCGCTGACTTGAAGTTCAAGTTGGGCGTTCTGGCGTTGCATAACATTGCAAGTTTGACAGCCATGGGAATTGCAAGTGCCGTTACGTACACATTTACAGCTGCATTTATCTGTTGCGATTATCGGGCCAGATGCAACAACGGAAATTCTTCGTACAATCGGTGCTTGTGTCGCTTAAGCGTCTGCCACATTGCACACAATATGTACATCTGTGTATCTATGTGTCTATGTATCTCTGTATCTATCTATGTGTGTAAGTATGTTTGTATATCAGTTCTAGGTTCGCAATTGGAGCATGCTTCAACCATCCGACAAGCAGTTCAGACACGCAATTTACGTGCAATATTCAGTCAAATTGCAAAACAGACAACTCAAACAAAATTGCATTAAGTAATAGTTGCCAATATCTACTGCAATACTGCGTATTATTTTTTGATTTGATTTCTTCTCTTCTTATAGGAACTGCGTATTTGATTAAGCAAGTAAAAAGTAAAAAGACGACTCTATAAAAGCTGATTAAAACATAAATCTCTGACGACACTGAGTATATAAATATCATATCAAATCATATCAATATTCTTGATCAGCATCCACTCAGACGTTTAATCTTGAATCGAAAGCCAAGACAAGCTTAAGCATCAAACAAACCCTTTTCGCTGAGCCCATTAAAAATGGTTAAATCAAAACTGTGAAACAGGTAGAAAGAACCATGTCCGCTCCGATAAATAAGAGAAGGTAGTACAAGTCTTCGGCACACGAAAGCTCATACGAAGTGTACAAATTACCTTTGTTTCTTTATAAGAAGGTTTCTTTGGGTGCCACACATATTATGTATTGTCCGCTGCCTCAATATTTTAGCCTGGTTATTTGCATGGCAAACTAGGAGATTATACAAACAAGCGGATTCCCAAAAACCAAAAATAAAGAAGTAAACACCTTATCAGACTGCATTACTTGTTGTTCATCTAAGTAGTCAACATGGTAAAGACAACTTTTTCACAACAAGCGATGTACATTTTTGTGTACTATGATCCGACAAATTTGACATAAAATTTTAGTTAAAAACCTCAGAAACTGAAATGGGTCCCCACGGGAAACATCGCAAAAACTGCTCAATCAATGCAAACCGCTGACATGAACAACCAGGTAGTTTAAGCACCAGGCATCTGTGCACAGACATACAAACATGCACACGGGTCTGTATTTATGTGTGTGTGTGTGTGTGTGTGTGTGTGTGTGTGTGCAAGCGACGCTGACAACAATGCTTTACAAATGGTAATTCATTATCTTGATGACACTGTGCAGAAGCGCTCGGCAAGCAGTCAGGCAGGTGTGTGTGCGTGTGTGTGTGTGTGTGTGTTTTTTTTCTTTTTCTAACAAACTAAACAGTTCTAAAAAATTTGCATACAAGCATAACGCACACCTTCCGTCTCCGCTTGAGGTTAAGGCTGAAGTTGAGGTTGCCGTTGGATGATTGTCATAGCTTCGGCGAAATTCAACAGAATTTTACGCATGCTAAATACTTGTCGCACAGATACCAGTGTAGGCAAAAGTATTTTGACAAACAGAATGTGCGACATTTTGGTTAATAACCTTTAAAAAAGCTAAATAAGAAGTTTTAATTAATTTTACCAAATAGTTATCCGTTGGAATTTGCAGCAATTAGCGTTTGCGGTTATCTATGCATCGTTGATCAAACGAAAATTCTGTTTTTGCAAATTAGCATTTTGACAATTCAAAAAAGTTGCATAACTTTTCAAAAACAACAAATGTCTGTGTCTACTAGCAACTCATGGCGAGCTAGCGAAAACTATTTTCTAATTAAGCTTCTATTTTTCTCAGTCGGATAGACTTTTTCAAGCAAATCAAATTTGCACACCTCTTTTTTTTTAATATATAAAACCAGAGATTTTCGTTTTGTCTGGGCTAAATCCCAAAATCCTGTAGAAATTGTGTTTTTGTCCTTATTGCACGGGGTATTGTTCTACTTTCCCGGTGGGGAAAGCATGTTTAATTGGGATATTTAAATTAAGTTCAAAACTTTATGCATGCTTTTATTTTGGACATTAATAATTAAGCGATATTGGGAAATGCGCGTGGTCCACATACTTTTGCCGACTAGTGTGCATGCATAAATGCAAAGACTCGCGCTTGCAGGCAAAGATGGGGCAAACAGGCAAAGCTGCTTAGCATTATAATAACCTGGACCGAGTGCGTCGTCTCCACATGCTCGTCCTCGTTCTCATTCTTATACACATTCTCACACCAATACCCATGCCCACCCCCCACCCACCCACACCCGTACCCGTGCACATGCCCACACTCATAGTGATTCTCATTTATATTCTTATTCACCGGGTTGTCGTTGTCAACGACGCGCGTCGTTGACTGTTCCTGTTTAAATAATAAACTAAGAAAGCTTATCGAACAAATGCAAAGTTAAATATGCAAATACACACGTTCGGATAAACAGCGGTGGTGCAGGAGCTTTTGCTTAAATGAGCGCATAACCACCATTCAACCAAAGCAGGATCATAAGCCGCTCAGCACATTTTTTGAATGTATTTAACCATACATACGCACACACGCACACCCACACACACACACACATATATATATATATATACACACATACGAACACACATGTATTTCAATTATGCACATTATACTGACAAAGACAGGAAGAAATTGAGAGAAAGAGAGAAAATTGTATGTATTCATTTAGATACAGTTTTATGAATTTTTCGCTGCTTTAAGCTCATGTGATAAAAGCCAGTAAGTAACAGAATGAGGCTTAAAAGACATTTCATATTATTTTTTTTCTTTTTTTTTTTTTTGCTGCAGTGCTTTACTTATTTTTTTTTTTTTTAAGCCCGCAAATGGAAATGTGTGTGGCATCCAAAAGCAGCGAATACCCCGAATAGGATAGACAGCAGCGGCTATGATGCTGATTGGGAGAGGGGCGGTTAGGGAAGAAGGTGTCATTGACATTTAACCATTTGCTTGGATTTAATGCGTAGGTTATTACTTCTTACCTCACCTGACTTTGAGCACTTCTCATGCTGAAACTAAGTATGCAAACACAATTTTCCGTACAAATTCATATTGGAATTGCAGGTATTTGTCAAGGTTCTAATTTTAAAATTGTGAAAATGCTTTAAAACACACATTAAGTATTTGATACTTGATTGTGGAAAAGCTAGCATGAAATTCTGCTTAACATTTGACAAAAAAAGTGCTCATTGAAGATAAGTTGAAAAGCATAATTTTTCCTAGACATTTATTTCTTTGTGTTGTGATAACATTTACGGGAAGCAAGTGGAACTCTAACGTTATCATTTCCGTGATTGCCGTTGTCGTTGTTGACAACGGTGGTAATGCAATAAAGTTGGTAATTTTATTATAGTCTCCAGTTACACGGACTGACATACACAGGCGGATACTTGCAAGCGAAAGTGTTAATGATGCTTTACATTTTGCGCTTCAAGTTTTTTATTTGTATTTTTATTTTTTTTTTTACTTTTTTTATAAGCTTAATTGAATTTTGGTGGAGAACCGAGGACGGCAGCCCAAAGACGATGGCTTCAAAGCTTCCGTTAAATTAATTGAAATCGTGCACGAATAAGCTCGATATATTTACTTTAAGGATAAATTTGTGAAATTATGTAACCACATACATACATACATACAGATATGGTCATACGTATAGCACAAATTTAATTAATGCAAGCCACATTGATCCATGTAATTCAAATAAGAAGTTAGAACAAATTTGAAGTGAATTTTGCTTTCGCTTGGCAGCCACGTTGATTAAGCCAGCAAACGAATACGATGGAAAATTTTGTCAGCCAGAGAGCAAAGTTTGCTTAATCTTTTCATGATTTGTCGTTTCGACACATTGAGACAATGGCTGTTAAATGTATCCAGCCAAAGTTTGATCAGCATATTTGGCTTCATGTGCGCTGTTCGTATGACTATGGCTGTACTTATGTATATATGTATGCACATATGTGTACATCGATGTACATATAAGTATGTACAGTTGTGTGCATGAATGGAAATGTTTCTTCAGCACGTAACACAAAATGCAATTGAAAAAGTTTTTAATTTATTTCCCGAATATGAGGAACAGACAGAGCACATGCAAGCAGGCAAGCACCAATATAGAAGAATTTCTGTTCTGCTGTGACTCCAGTTTACTAGGCCTATTGGCGCATCGATTATTTATTACTCATTCGCCTCGTGCTACGCATTTTGTTTCATAGCCAGCACTCAACAGGGCCATATAACATGGTCGATACGAAAGCGCGACTACTCCCACTATCTCGCCATTGACACCACCCACCTGCCCCGCCCTACCCCTCCTCCGCATCCACACGCATCCATACGCATCCATACGCATCCATCCTCACCGTCTACGCCATTCCGACCAACTGTCTTATCAGGCTGTTTACTTCTGTGACCTGCAAAACATTGGCTTATTATGCATTCAAGCCGAGTTTGGCAACTGATAAACAAAAACAAAACTAAAGTGATTTCAATAATACGTTTGTATTAAGTTCCTAAACACGCAGACAAGAAATACTGTTTCAGATTCTCATATTAGTGTTAATCAGCATTTGCAGTCTTTTGGGAAATAAAGTAAAAAAGGAAGCGTTTTCTTTAAATAAAATAAATCTGTAGCACTTCACCGCCATAGCTTGGCAGGATGGATCCTTTTCATGGTCGAACTGTTCAATGCCTTTGGGGAAATATCAGACTGCGTTTAATCCGAGTCGATCTCTTTGTCTATTTATTTATTGGGGAATCATCGTTTGAGACTACAAATTACCTGGGTGTGTTCGAGTGCCAATAGCGAAAGCAGCTTCAGCAGAAATAGCATTTTCAAGAATCACAAAAGTTTTTAGTGCATCGGCAAGGAAGTGATGAACTGAAGTGACTTCTTAGCAAATACCTTGATCTATTCGATTTACTGATTTCTATCAATAATTTATATATTTTCAATTGAATAAAATTATTTAACCAACAAAATTAATTGAAATTGAAAGACACAAATGGCAACATTGCCAGAACATCGTGAATTTTACGGCAGAAAAGTGCCCCAATTTGCACATGTGAAAAACTGAATTTAGCACAGCAATCGAAATTTAATGGAGGCGTCCGCCTATTATCCTCATCTTAATACAAGCGAGAGTGTAAGGGGATTGAACAACATGAAAGGATATGAGTCAGGGAGGCAATTTCAAAGCAGGCAGTCATTAACAGGTGCCTTCAACACAGCCTGGAGCGAGATATCAATAAATTATATGATATCAATTTCGAGTATTGAATATATTGAGTAAGGACGGTTTCGCAAATTATTAAATGATATTAAATATTTTTAAAATTAATGAAATTTTAATTAAGCCCAAAGTTGCGTAAGCGCACACAATTTATATTCATTTTCAGTTGCTGTGCATGCATTCATACGAACTTATTTGTTTTATAAATAACGGAACACTGAATATTGGAAAAATATGTATCATTTGATATCGTTTGATTTTCGTTTTAATTAAATTTCAAATGTATTTAAAATGCTTGGAAATCTCCGGAAATCGTCCTGATGTGTGAGTTGTCTTAGTTACCCAGTAATTTGGGCGATGGAGCAAAGAGGATTCCTATTCGAATCCCAGGCCGTGGGTTGGATGTTCTCACATTTTTGGCGAAGTCGACAGTGCCATTAAAAAGATTCCCTTTGTAAATACCATGAAGATTAAGTCACTTTTATTAGCAATTAAATTAAACACGAAAAGCTAGTTTGACTTAGCATTTTCCCTAATATGCCGATTATGCAATTCAAGCATATAAAACAGCAGCTAATTACTCTGTGTACCTGTTGTAAGTTTGTGTGTGTTCGTCTGTGTGTGTGTGTGTGTGTGTGTGTACAAATGTGTGTGGCATTTATTAAAATGATGGAACAGCTGCCAGGTACAGCGGTGCCATCAATTTCCGCCTATATGTTGTCTGCATTTATTGCCAACTATTACAAGGACATTTATGGATATTGCTGTGTGTGTATGCATGTGTGCTGTGTGTGTGAGTGTGTGTGTGTGTGTGTGCTTGATGTGTCATGCTTGTTGATATTACATTTGCCGCTGTTCGTGCCTCATGTGTTATTGTATTCGCTACGTGCTGCAAACTGCAATTGCATATTTGTCAATAGACGAGTCGAGTTTCGAGTCGACAGCTCGCCTTAAGGATAACAAGTAGCCAGGCAGCCAGGCATGTACACAATACAGCTGCCACTGTATTAGTGTAGTTTGTATTGTTGCTGTATCCTGTGTTGCCCTCTATGCCTTTGTCTCACGCTAGTTAACAACTTTCACGGATACAGACACAGACAGCCATTCATCGACGAGCGTAAATATGACAAGCAGATTAGCATGAATATGATTTGCCAGCAACAACCGCAGCACTCCGCACATTGTGTCGCATACTAATGAATGGCTTGAAACAAAAATGGTTGTAAATGACAAACAACAAATAAATATAATCAAAATCAACATTTTTGTGAGCTAAAAAAAAGACAATTTAATTAAAACGATGGTGAAATAAATGTACAAGAATGAAATTCCATAAAATAATAAATAAATGCAATAAGTCGCTGAGATCTGAAATTCAATTGAATTTAATCGCTTTAATTGCTTCATAAGCATTTCTTATGCTTATCAATTTATAAACATTCCTTGGTTTTTGATCAACAAAAGCAAACACTAAAGGTGAACTGACTGCAAAGGACTTTGACCACTTCTGTTAAAGTGCACAACAATTGATTCAATGCAATTGTTTCTGTACCACAAACTTTCACAGTTCTACACAAACTTTACACCTTTAAATTCCCGTAGGACTCAATGTGCTCCGTATTTCTCTTCCTGTTCGGCTGAGTCGCTCAGGCAACAGTGCTCTGAGGGCTTTAGGGGCAAAGCGGAAATGGCAATGGCAGACTGGCTGGCTGATATACTCGTACATATACTAACAAACATACAAACATACAAACAGACATGCAGACATGCATATGTAAATGGCTTGCAGACCCCTTTTCTAAGCAGCACATTCTCCTCTAGAGTTGAATCTCTTTCTCTCTCTCTCTCTCTCTCTCTCTCACTCTCGCTCTCTTTTTCTGTGGCTGTCTGTTCCTCTTGCAATTGTTACTTCCAATCGTTTTCCCGCTTTCGTTGCCTATCCTTTATGCTTTGGCATGTCTTTTGTTTTAAACATGGCCAGCCAAACACTTGTGCGGGGGCAGCACTAATCTTCCTCGCTTCTTCAATACTGCCAACTCTCTCGCTCTCTCTCACTCGTTCTCTCTCTCTGTATGTAACTATATCTAGCTTTGTCTCTTTCTCGTTCTCTTCTTCTCTGTCGCAGAACTCTCGCATTCAAGAATAATGGCTCTTGATATTGTTGCTCTAAGTGGTGGTGTCAATTTCGAGTGAAATGAATAATATGTCATGCAAGTCGCCAATGTTGTCGGCTTTTATCTTCCTTATTTACACTCGCTCTGTGTCTATCCAAGTGTGGCCAAGTGTCTACACACAATACATTCTTGCATACCTACACAGTTCACAGTGCATACCAATGGATGTGTGCTGTCTGTTTATGTACAAACATACATACAAACATAGGTACATATGTGCATATGTATGTATGTATGGGCTTGAGTGTGTTATATATCATAAGACAACACTTCGCTAAATTGCAGATACTACAGTGAGCACTCGCTTAAGACTGCCCGACCACAATCTCGACAGCCAAACTCCATAGAAACAGAGGGAATGATGGGGGGGTGGGGGGCCGAGGGAACCAGCACTGTCGACACTAGCATAATTTAATTAATTGGCATTCTGCTTCACTTGTTTTCTCTTCAATAAAGTCTTATACGCGTTGCCGGATGATTAATTGCTGACTCTGACCCGTCCATCCTTGCACATCCTTTTCTTGTCTAGGCCTTTCTGTCGTCAACCTGGTACCACTTTGATAAAGAATGCCTCGTTAACGCTAGGCATCCATTGTCCATCCATGTTATCCTGCCTTGGTTGCAGACCTCGGGTGGAACTCCCTCCCTCAACCCTCTGTTTTTTTGAAATTCCTTTAAAAATGTGCCTTGGCATTTAAAGCATTCCAGGCCTTATACCAGTTAAGTCAGTTAAGTCAGTCGCCTCCAAATGCATGATGCATTGTGATCGCAGTCATGGTCCAGCAACTCTCTTCCCAAACATTGCTCATATTATTGAATTTGAGTGTGACCCCTCCGTTTTTGCCATCTCGCCATGTATTCCTAATGTGCATAAAATTCCAATTCGATGTAATTCCTGCAGTGGTGCTCCAAATAATAGTAGTGACACTCATTACTACCTTTTGATCTATTACATCTTCGTTATATAAATGGATATCTTATTATTGTTATCATCATTATTATTATTATTAATATTATTTTTATGATAATGAATATTTCATCTTAAGGAACTAACTTAATTAAAAAACAATTGAACAAATTGGAGCTTAACAAAGATGGCAGTGTTACAACTTTGTTTCATGCATGTACACACACATACATATATGCACACACTCATACACACATACTACATGCATACATATGCTGATATCGCACCCCCATATCAAGCATACAATGTAAGTACAATCACCCAAAATTTAAAATTCACCAATATTGGCGACGGTTGACAATAACAAACCTTAGGATTTTTTTTTCCCGGCCAGTGGGTTTTCTGTGACTTTTCAGTTGGGACTGCAAGCGGAACTGGAAATTGAATGATCGGGTAACTGGAGCATTGAAATGCAACGAGTTGTTGCATCTAAGCTCTGTCTCTGTCCCTCTCTCCTCCTCTCTCATACTCTTCTATCCCTGCCTCTCTGTGTCTGTCTCCCTCTCGTTGTTTTATGTAGGGTCATTTATTGCTGGTGCTGCTGATGCTTTTGTGGCTGTTATTGCTTGTATGCGGTGCTGATTAATGCAGCCAAGAAGAGCGTCAAAGTTGGTGGGTGGCTGTGTGTCTGGGTGTTTGGAGCTGTTGGAAAAGGGGCAGGTTACAGATTTATAGCATTCAATATTTTCAATACTTCCGCGAAGCGTCAACGACAGCAAAGGGCCAACGCAAAATAAGAGCCAAACGCACTCGCGGATATGTGGTGGAGCTGTAATGTTTGTGGGAGCTTGGTAAGAAGGGAGTGGGGGTGGGGGTAAGGTGGCGCCTAATATATTTCTAAGCAGCTACAGCTCGCCGAGAAATAAAATGTTGCCATTGGCAATGACGCCACAAGATCCGGATGTGTGTAAGAGCTTGAACGGATGCGGATCCGACACATGTAAGCACATAAGGTACGTGCGTCAGGGTGTGTGATGAAGTAATGTGGACGTGGCATGTGGGTGTGGACGTGGCATGTAGGCGCGTGGGCGTGTGGGCATGTGGGTGTGGCTGTGGTTGGGGGCTCCATGCAAGCTCCATCGGATTCTCTGTTCGATGCACATGAATGCATCTTTCCACAAAATTTAACTTTCATAGTGAAGACAGGACGAACGAGCCAAGCCCTTGCTTACTGCCTCTCAGCCAGAGCCTGACCACACAGTCTCCGGCTTTGTTCCATTCGACGCTGTTGTCGTCGTCGTCGTTCTGCTGCATTCTATCATTTTTTTTCTTTTTTTTTTCCCTTTGTACCCTCCTCTCAAAAGAGACAAAAAAGTGTATATTGGCCATATGCAGTGGTTGTCTGGATGGCTGGCTATCCTCTACTTGTGTACACTGGCGTAAATAAAATCGCAAAATTAAATATTTGAAAGGTATTCTTCTGAGATGACCTTAATGAAACACATATAGATTAACATCTATTTCAACATCAATGGCTTAGTGCCACAACTTAAGAATCGTTGACTCAATCAACTCAATCGAAAGGGATTATTTTTAAGCTGGGTAAAAGTATTACTCAGTCGGTTATGTTTGGGTGCATCGCTCTTTCGTACCTTGTTTTTAATTGGGGATTTTGTTTGGTCGTCAAGTAGCCGTTGCGAGGCTTCGAGGCGATAAACTTGCAATCGCTGCTCGATTGGAATCGCCACGCAGCCATCATTTCTGAAATAAGCTATTATCCCAACGCCAACACTTAACCGGCTCCTGCATGTCTATACAAAGATGTACAACGAACAACAGAAAACATCTCTGGTCAACTCAAAATCTTCAATCAAACAGAGTGTACGGTCAGGCGGTTATAATAATACTTGAATACTTAAATCGTTTTGATGCTAGAAGTGTAGCGTGTGATCGTAATTGTGTTTTATCCTCCAATGATTGTGGTAGCTTATTTATTAAGAGTGCCCCATTTGGAGTGGCGAAATCGCGGCGAAGATTGCCTGAATTATCATGTTCTTCTTTGTAGCTGTTAAACACCGTTGCAGTTGAAGTGTTATCACAATTGTTGAATTGTCATTCAACAACCCTTAACTTATCAAGTACAGTTATTCTGGCAAACAATCTAGCTGCACATTATGTGGGCATAACAATGCGTATTCGAGCTTAGTTATAATTAACAAGAAACTTATTAGGCGCCGACAGTGAAGTTCACTTGAGGCCTTGCTCGGTTACCGGCTCCGCTCAGATAGCGTCTTGCTGTTACTGAACTGAACTACTTGTAAATGAGTAGAGGCAAATTTGAAGCGTGATTCGTGTATGCAACATTCGGGTTTGATTTTGGTTTCGTGCTGCAAACGATGTGTTAACAACCATAAAATCTAAATCAAACCGCAAACATTCAACACACTCGCTCAACGAAATATGTCAGCTCTTCTATCGCACCTTAGGATGTCGAGTCGGGTCGGGTTGAGCAGGGCAGGGCAGGGATCGGGCCAGAGTGGGGCAGGCACTGCAAAATGCTACAATTCATGATTGAAATTTAAATTGAATCTGTAATCTGAAACAAAATCTAATCGAATTATAGCAACAACCAGTGCCGGCAGCAGCCAGCTAAAGGGGAGCGGTAGAGCGAGGGAGAGAGAGAGAGAGAGTTGGGTTGTGGCAACAAATTTGCCACATGCAGCAGAGCCAATTTGGAAGGACTCACGCTTCGGTACATTGAAAGTGAGAGCAGCGCAAAAATCAGCAACTTTCAAATCAATGCTAACAAGAGCATTGAAAGCAGCATAACAAAATTCAAATACCTTTTCTCAACAATTTAATCGGTGGAACACAAAGTGTAAACATAAATATGAAGCAATTTGAATAATTGCTTTTAAGGGCTTAGCATAATAAACAAAATGATGCTGGAGAAATAACTAGTTAAGTTTAGTAGCAGCATGTTGACCAAGATTAAATTTGAGATCTCATCAAAAATGATCAACTAACAGCCAACAAAGATACCAGCAACTCTCCGTTCGGGTAGAGTAAACAGTGCCAGTAATACTCGAAATTTAAAACCTATTTCTAGTGGTAGGGTGAAGGAGCGCACATGCTTATGGACTGACTGCGACAGGAAGAGTTTCGCTCTAAACTGGGACTAGATGCGTACGTTTGTGTCTCAAATGAGTATGACAACCACAACAACAACAACAACAACAACAATAAGAACAACACTAAAATACACACACACACACACACACACACACATACATGCATGCATACGCAAGTATACAAAAATAACAACAACGGCAATGTCTGTGACCCGTTTTTCCAAACAACAAGCCCCAAAAATGGCAACATCATCAGTGCCATCTACGAGCAGATAAAAACTCTTGTCCATGTGAACTACTATGAATGTGTGTGTCGATGTGTGTGTGTGTGTGTACGTGTGTTTGTGAATTTGCATGTGTGTCTGTATGTGTGTGTGCGCGTGTGTGCGGGTGTGTTAGTGTGGCCCTAGCCATATTTAAGTCAATTTACATGCAACAATCAATATTTTTTGTGCAAATAGTCAACGTTTGGCCCTAGTCAAAGCCTCGAAATTTGTACAAAATTTTCAATCTCAGCAGAGAAAACACATTAGGGCAACAAGGGAAGACTGGACAGGGGAGGGAGGAAAGGACTGAGGGCAGGGCAAAGCGAACACTTTTGATGGCCTAGGCACATGCTGCCTGCCTGCCTGCCTGGCTGTCTGCCTGGTTTTAGCCCCAAAAACTTAACTAATAACTTCTCGGTGTATTGGCTGGTATTTTAGAGCGGAGGGGTTTCAGCAGTGCCGGACTCGGATATATGCTCGGATGCTATGGATGGCAAGTATTTTGGGTATTTCAGTTTATGTCCATGGCTGGTTGAGTTTGCCTGCCATGAGAAATTTGAGGTGTTGCCTTACCCAAGGCCGAAGGCCGGTGGCGCAATGAAAACCTGCTAACACCATTTTTGGGGAACGGTAAGTGTTTGGAACAAAGCTGTAGACTTTGAACAAAATCAAAAACAAATTTATCACATTGTTTGCCAACGTTCTGGTCCACAGTGCCCGGCCAGTAAGCATGACGTGCAGATCAGTCGTTAAACGATTTTCTACATAGATAATGCCAGGGACCATAATCTTTAAATCTAATATGATAAACATCACAGTTTGCACTAGAGGGTTAGGTAATCGATAAAATCGATAATGGCAAATCGATGAAGCCACATATTTCCCACAATTTCAAGGCGGCAGTCACCAAATCACTAGGTAATCGATAAAATCGATAATAGCAAATCGATGAAGCCACATATTTCCCACAATTTGAAGGCTGCAGTCACCAAATTTGGTTGGGAGGTTTTTGGCGTTGTCCAAGCAAGGCATATGTCACGCCAACTTCGGCCGCCTCCAGGTCCCTCCGCCCTTAAACATTTTAAGTTGCTATATTTTCCGCCTTTGAGAAGCGATAACAAATTTGTATGGCCACGCAAGCCCCCACGCCCCATAATTTTTCGCCCTAGAAATCTGAATTGTGCAAATCTTCCACAATTTGTAGAGTCACCAAATTTTGAAAGAATGCTACTAGTAATTCCCCCAAGAGATCGCCGCCTCCCTAAACCGATAAACCCAAACTTCGATAGAACGTTATTTTTTGATAGGCAAACTTGGATATTTCTTGGTTTATCTTGGCCATGCCCTGTTCCTTGCCAGCTGTAATCAGCTTTTATTGCGTGTGGTATCAAAGTATTTCGCAGTCGGTTACGACTGTAACGTTTTCTCTTTTTGATTTTTGTTATTTTTTAATCATGAAGCAATTAAAGTTACTTGGGTGAGCAAATTTACTAATTATTCAAAGAGAGTTTGAAGTATTTCGGAGTCTCATGGCAAAATTTGGAGTCTATTTTTTTTCCTGATAGAAAAAAAAAATTCCCTTTGAATAATTAAATCTCAGTTTAATTTTCTGGCTAAAAAAAGTAAAGTTCACAGAGTAGTCAGCATTTTTTGATATTTGAAAGTTACAATACCTTTTAAAGGGCCAGTGAATTGTTGTCCAAAATGAGGTACGCACGTAATTTATGAACTAGTCGCAATTAGGAAAGAGTTGGCCAAGACACTTTGGTCAAAGGATGCCAAAGTGGGCTAAATGGGGTGGCCCACTGCATGCTGTGCGGACCACATTCAGCAATTAAGTGCAACAACGTGACCAGCAAGCACAAAATTGACACAAAGAGACTAAATGCCGCTCGGCTACAATGCACTCCTACATTATGGCCTTCTTGTTGTTTTTGTTAATGTTGTTGTTGTTGTTGTTATTGTTGTTGCTATTGTAAGTGCCAGCAATTTTACGCTTATGGCTGAGGCTGAGATTGGAGGCGGTAGCCCGCAGGCAACGGCCACGTCATAAATACGTACACTCCAAACAAATAGTGTATAAATCAGTATATAAATTTATATTTATTTATAATTTGATTTGATTAACGATCTTATGAATTTATATAATTAAAAAGCTAACCTCAACATTTCCAACTATTCTTTAAAAACTAAATTTATTTTGGAAGCCATCAATTTTTTAAATTGACTCTCGCTCGCCACACATTTAGTTTGTTTGACATTTGCATTATTAATGTCTTTAAATTTCTAATGAACAAAAATACTTGCAAAATTAACGCTAATTTTAGATTGCACGTTTTTTTTTTCCATGTGTATATATGGAATGCCAATAAAAGCCTGTCAGCAATTTTGGACGCTCTGAGGTTGGCTCGCCACCGTATTTGCAGCTCGCATAACTTGCTGGTCTAATTAGCTTGACAACAACAGAGAACACTTATTGCCAAACAGTAACTGCAATATATACACATATACCAAAGTGTATATAGTATCTGTGCTGACAGACTTAAGTGAGTGGTGACATACATTATATACAATAGATACACTCATTGCATGATTTAATAATACAGGCGATATTTTAGATACTTTAAAAAAGTGGCTTCACGTCAGAATAGTGTCGTTTTTCCCAACGATCTGTTAAGTATTTAAGGCAAATCTTTTATCCCTTCGGTGACAAAAGTATTTTCCACATGGAAACGCTCTTTTTACCCCTTTTTGCTCGCATTCCTTAAGCTAGCCACCTCTCGACCCACCTAGAAAATACAGCTTAGCTCCAATCCGTTTGTCATTTTCCATGAGTTTTTCACATTCGTGTTGTTATTTTAATGCCAGACCAACACAATATCCCAGTGACCGTCCTAACCCAGCCACATACATATTTTATATGTTTCTGCTTTTGGCATACCCTGTTTCCACAGTAATGCATTAAGGGGTGTTACAAATCCTGTCAAGTATGTGTGCGTGTGTAACCGGCCAGAGGATAAGCATAAACAGTTAAGGAAAACATAAGAAATACATCCTCTCCGCATATCGAACAAACATACATGAATATGATATATTTATTCTGGGGCACAAGATGGGGCACAACGTGAAGCGACTGTTTCATTTCTGGGAAAAAACAATTTTTGCGTTGGATTCGTTTGTTTTGTTCACGGGATTTGTTTTTCACATAGCTCCATCGTCACATTCTCGACAGCCAAATTCCGATGCTAATTCTAATTAAGCGTATTTTATGAAGTAAACGTGCTCCGAGTTTTTACTTCATAAAGAAAAGCGAAGGGGTGGGTCGGGTGTTTGGGAGGGGAACTGTCGACGAGCGTCGACATGGCTCAACGCTCAGATAAAATTTCAACGCGGGCCCATTAAAAACTTTTGCAGCAGCAATAAAGCTACAAAAAAGACGAAATATAATAGTTAACTTCTGGTTACCGAAGATTGAAATACCCTTGTAGATGTGTGAATATGTGTATAGTCGAAGTATATTAAATTCCTGACGTGCCGAACCTGTAGGAGGTGGCTCTATTTAACTATTTTGAGAAACAAAGGAACCGACTGCTCCAATGGGATATTTAAGAAACAGTTCTCGAGAGCTCAGTTTGGCCAAAATAAAAACAGATAAAAAACAGTTCCTCAAATTGGACTATTGACTAATTTTATCAGCGACAGTCATAAAAGAAATGCTATGTCAACTTGACTCGGGGTCTGCGTTGACTCCTCTGTTGACGGAATTGAAATACCCCCGGCAAGGGTATGGAATAAATATACACATAAACATCAACACTAATACAGGCAGGAGAGATGAATAAATAAAATAAAATGTGTTAGCGTCGAGGGCTGCGCGGGAGGGCAAAAAAATTCATTGTCATTGTCAAAATAAATATTCCTTTTGAAATCCATTAAAGATTTCATTTGAAGCGAAGTTGTTAGAAAAGTGCAAACGGCGACCAAAAAAAACAAGAAAAAATAACACAACAACAACAACAAAAATGAAATAAAGACACGAAAAGGAAAGCAGAAGAATAGCTGAACAGAAGCAGAACAGCAAAAAAAAAAAGAATGAAAATATTACAAAACTTTTGCGATTATCCCGTTTTCCTTCATTGTTGCCGCTTCTGGTCTGCACTCATCTGTTCCAAAATACCCTGTGCCCCTTTTCCCTGGCCCACCACATATATACTGTCCGCCCGGACAGTTGCTAACTCTCCAATCGGCAATTATTACAAGCCAGCAAGAAAGTTGAATCTTCTCTCAGCCAACATCTATCGATACGACAAACGCTTGGTCGTCAACATACAAGTAAACACTTGACAACTTGGACAATTGTTGCGCCAACAACAAAACCAGTTAAGTATGGACGGACACCATGTGTAGGCCAGCGAAGATGTGTAAGACACGTATGTACCCCGAAATATATCAATGAGTCGTGCATTGGTAGTTAGGACTTTCCCACAAGTAGTTTGTACTCTTAAGTCGGTTTATAATGTGTTTATCGCATTTGAATACGCAGGAAAAACTTTTTTATGAAGTAAATCATTACTGAAACTGGTTTGTTATACGTCGCTAACTAAGATTGTATACATATTAAGAAATTTTATTTCTCGCTTATCCGCTTCAAAATTTCCGTTTTGTTGAGTCTTTTTCTTTTTATCTAACTTGGATAGTACTAAAAATTGATTTGATTGCGCTACATTCATGTGACGTTCATAATTGGTGAAATGAGCAAAAAATAAAAATGTTTTTTTTTTTAATGTAAATTTTGTAAAATAATAAAAAAACATATAGAAATGGGTTGCAGGAAAAAGTATTATTGTCGTGAAAACACAAACAAAATTGTTTACGACTTTTTGTAGGTCTCTCAAGCGAAACAAACTTAGGCCGCCTGAAGCCGGACTTGGCCCTTGGGGGTTAAAAAGAATTTCATACTCCAAGGCAGCAGAAATGAATGGGAACTTTGATGTGAAGTATTAGCGAATTGGGCATACTCTGATAACAGTTTAATACCAGCTAAAAGCAGGTGGCAAATAACATACTTTTGGGGGTAGGGCTCGTCTAACAGTCGCTGGGTGTGAATATTCATTCAAATGTTGGGAGTCAACTTCAAGAAAAGAGTATCGAAATTTGTGTTTTCTTGCTTGCTCAAATACTACACAAAGTTCAACATCGCACATGATTGTCAACTGGGAAAAGGCTCTATATCTATATATAACCACTCTTTTTGATAGTCCGACCACTCCCACCATTACTACATATGTCAAATAAAATTAATGTGCCAAAAATCTTTTTTTCATAAAGATCATGTATTCTCACCAAACTTACTCAACAAAACAATGATATAACAAGTAAATACATAGAAATATAATTAAAAACAATGGTTTACTTTGGACAAGATTCTGCATACCTTTGCCGTTATCTCCATGATTAACATTTTGGGCTTTAGTCATAAACTATATACACAGAATAAGCAAGCACAAAGTTTTGCAAAAGTTCAAATAAATTGAACATCTCTCGTTGATTACAACTTCAGAGTTGCAATAATATTTACTGTATTTACAAATTGTATTGATTATTCGCAACTGAAATTACAATTAATTAATTTATGCCAAATTAAAAAATGCAAATTTTACCTAATATGAATTGGGATAAATGAGCAAATATGAGCATTTGTTAGCTGTTGTCTGCCTTAGACAATGAAATACCAATAATTTAAATAACACAACAGCAAATGTAATATTTCTAATAATTCGAATAATTCATTGAATTGTACAAATTAAGAACAAACAATTCCCACACAATTCCAGTTTCAAAAATATACTTTTGGAATAAAAGGTATAGAAATTTTCTAAAATTCCGGGTGATATTTCTTTTTGGGTGTGTGTACCTAGTCATGGTACTATCATCAGCAGACTTCGCCATCGACTATAATCGGTTCTCCAGGTGAAAATACTCCGATGGGGAACTCAACGGAGAGCTTCGCTCCTCTCTACTTAACAGCAGCACAACTCATTTATTTTATCTTCGTATGCAGATGTATTTTCGAATTTCTTATAAAAGAGCAATAATTTAACTCTGCGTTAATAGAAAAAAGTGAATAATAATTAATTGATTGCAGGAATAACTTAAATTTTATTTGCCGACAAGATTTGTGAGACGCTGTTGCATGGATGGATTTGAAAACTGGTCATGTTCGCCAGTGACTGAGGCCGCTTAATATTGTAATTTACATATGCTAATCACACCAAAAGTATTTGGCAGCGTTAAAGGGGTGTTTCGGCCTCAAAGTGGCTGCCAAATTTGCAGTAATAAATGAAAGTAAAAATTCGAATAAAATATGCTGATACTTTGTGCCGCGCCTTGAAATTTGAATTTACGTCTGTTTTGGATTATGAAAGACCGTTTGAACAGTTTTTTGTGAATGATTTTCAAATGTGAAAGCAAAGAAGGAGAAGCTGTTGCGCCACTCTAACTACTGTTGTTGTTTGTTGACCGTTGTATTTTGTGACTCAGGAATTGCAATGATTATGCATCGATTCGTTTTCGTTTCTGCGCAGACACAAAGTATTACGTATGGTTTACGAAATGGAACCCGAAATCTTATATTTAAAGCTTGTGGGCTTATCCAACTCGGATAAATAATTTATGAGCCCAGCTCGCATACATGATTAAACAATACACCAAAACAACAAATTTCTTGTGTGCTTATCCATATTATGTTTTTATTTTCTGTTGATCTTTTGAGACTATTCCAATTTCAAATGCAAATTTTAAATAACTAAGCTATAAAAATAAATAAATATTAAAGCAAAACAGCTGCAACTTCGGCAATGCACTAATTGCCTTTGCTGGCTAGTAGGGATTGTTGCAGCAACAGTTCTTAATCAGGGCGTGTTCGTAGCAAGATTTGGCATACAGCAGCGAGCAGTCGAAGTAAACGCATTGCGACGGGCGGGGCTGATGCACTGCAGCGGCAAGTTGCAGGGAGCCGAGTGCAAATTAGTTGTACGTGCCATGTAAAAAATGAAAATGTTCAGTCATTAGAAACTAGGCATACTTGTGGAATCGTAGTAATTACCTGGAAAATCACAGCAGCAAGCGTCGTGCACCATCTTGTGGGAGCAGTAGGTGTACACGGAAGAGTCGCACAGTGGGCAGACCTGTCCTGCTCCTGATGAGGGGTAACCAAGGCCTAATCCCGGATTTGATGGCACGCCCAGACCATTACCAAAGCTCGGGCTACCAAATTGACGACCTTGAACATAATTGCGAGTAATTCGTTTTTTCATTCACAGGTGCCAGATTAAAATGACTTCCAGCTTAAACTCATTGCAGAAGAGTTCTCTTAAATATTTATTTCGTAATAAAGTTGTAAAACCTATCACAATTGGTTTTAAATTAAGGCCAACACTCAACCAACTGATGCCCTTAGCTGTTGTTGCTCTTTAATATAAACTAAAAGTTAAGATTAATTGATCGATTAACGATCATTTTCATGGTTCATTATCGGCTCGAAATCAAAATGATCCAAGCTCTTTCCTTTTCCCATTAAGTATCAGTTAAATAATTAGTTGCTCTAAATATAGATTAAATATGCATTCGAAATCGAATAAACGCATAATGCAGCCGCTCATCAACTTTCGACTTACCCGGGTTTGTTTGCTGCTTGGCTGAAACCGAGTAGCTCAGCCAAAGTATTACACAGATGCCCACTGTGCGGTTGCGCAATAGTTCTGGTCCTGGTAGGCGTGGCATGGTTTAAGAGGCTTGCTGCTTGCTGGATGCGGCTCTTGCTGCTGTTATTGCCGGCTGCTGTGTGTCGACTGCAGTAGTTACAAATTAAGCAGAGAGCAACGGTGACAGAGACGGTGACGGCGATGTCGAAATCGCTAACGACTTTGGTATTAATCTCAAAACGTTAGCTTTCGCTCTCAAGTGACTGGAGATTGGGACCAATTTGAATCGACGCGTCGGAAGGTGCCATAAATAATCTGCTGGCTCTCGAAACGCTGGCAAACAAATGCTTTTGAAATCTACAAGTGAGTGCCGCAAGAGTAACACACAATCAATTGGCGAAATTTATCTTGTATGTATTCGGGTCTCCCACACTTTATTGGAATAGAAATTGAGTGTTAGTTGTACGTTAAAATGTTGCACCTGTTAACGGAGCCCTGGTATTTATTGATGACAGAGCAGCGGGCCAAGCAATGCAGATGACTGCCATTCAGTGGAGATGCGGGGAAACCTTTTTAACTTTTACTTTCGTTATTTATTGTTTCATCTTTCAACATTTCGATTCGGAATTTAGCCCAGTGCTGCGTCACAAAGATCGGACATCCATCCATTCCACACAAATATATATATATATATATATATATATATGTATATACAAATTTGTTTCCCACACTCGCGGAAACACGAGCTTAGGCAGCTGTAACAAAAACAACAATGGCAACAGTAACAACAACAATGCTGGACGCTTATGTAAAATTAATAAGACATAAAATAAATTTGTGGCGATGCGCAGTCGACAAACGAACAAGAAATGATTTTTGTTTATCATTAAAGCGAAACTCGAAATTCTCCATGACCAAATGCCCAAATACAAAGTAAAAGTATTTTAATTTCATCTCGGCTGGCTTCGCTGCCGACCAACTCAGATTTAAATACATTGATGAATGCCACAAGTGCGCTATTGGCTGGGCTTGGGACGGTTAATTGTCTTTGAATGCTGATCTTAATAAAGCAATCTCAGAGAGAGGGAAAGAGAGAGGGAGAGAGATAGATAGAGCGAGAGAGAGAGGGAGAGAGGAAGAGAGTGAGAGAGAGGTGAACAAAGTAATGGATAAATGGTTACTTGGTTCCTACTTGATGGTTACTCATTTCTATTGTTACTTATCGCCAGCAGCCACTGACCAGCCTTAGTATGTGTGTGTGTGTGTGTGTGTGTGTGTGTGTGTGTGTTACTGAAAGTATGCACATTCTTTGTATTTTATGTGGTTCTGATTTGTATAGAGCGCTGTGCTCATTGTGTTTGTTATCTTGACAAAACAGGCTCACGTCCATCGAAATGATGTGATGTACGTATGTATGTATGCACGTATGTATGTATCTATGTATGGATGTATGTATGTATGTAGATACTCGTACTTTATAAGTATGTTTGTACATGCATACATAATGTGACCATGTCGTTGTGATGCATCTGTCTATGCAACTCTCTCTCGCTCTAATGCTACAGTATCCATTCACCTTACAAATACCTACCTTGTCACGCACAATGTCATAATTTCAGATACCTAAGAGTGATCCCAACTTGAAATTACCCTGTATTTTGCTGTTGAGATTGAGATGGTTAGTTGATGGTTGCTGTGCTTAACTTACTGACTCCGCTTAGTCAAACAATACCAAGCAAAATAAAAGTAGTTTGTTTCGATAAATTTAAATAAGAAATGCACAAATGAACTTAAATACAAATTTCAACTTATTTTCATTTTTCGTCTCAGAAAATATTTCACAATTCAATCATAAAAACATTACCAAAAATCGAAAGCCGGTCGTAAAGTTTTCTTATCTCTCTTTGGGACTAGATAATTATCTTTACGAAAAATACCAACTGATGAATTATGCTAAGGTTTTGGATTATAAATAATCGTACATGGATAAACTTCTGCTCGACCTGACCGAGAATAATTGACAACTTCTGCTCATTTTACACCGTTTGGTACCATTATGATACCATTTTACCATGTTTGTACGGTTACTGGGTATGCAAAGTGAATCTAGGACGCCTAAGTTGAGCGGCGTCGATCGCTACGTGGTCGGGTGGTTTGATGAAACAAGTGATGCAACAAACGCTGCCGCAAAGTCACGTTGCAGTCATTTTACTACGCGCAGTCGTCTCTTTAACTTCTCCTGCTCCTTTTGCTTTTTATGCTGCCGATGCTTAAGCTCATCTGCTTCTGCCATTTCGCAGAACTTGTAACACATTAAATGAGGCAAATCAAACTTTTCCCATTGAGCTAAAGCACAAATATTCTCGATCAGAACGAATAGCTAGCTTTCAAAGGTAATCTTGGATATTGTTTGTTTTGGTAAGTACAAGGCATCTGATAGTCCATCACTCTCGACTCGAAAGCACTTTTACTTGATTTCCATGCATTGCCTCGTTAATCTCTCCGCACTTCGCTCTCCAATATTGTTTACGACTCTGACACTCATGTAAATAGGTCACTCGTATCATCCGGTGGCGCAGCCACATTCAACACAGAAGGAAGCAACATTATGTATTCCACGGAGCATCATCGTTGTCACCGGCTAAGCCACACACACACACACACACACACACACACATATTCACACACATACGCAGACAAGCACACTCTCAGGTGCCAGTCTGAGAGTCTGTCGCATCCCATCGCATTCCTTTCTTTCACATTTCAAAAGATAAGAAAGAGGAGAGATCACTCAAGTGGTTTTTATACCCTTGCAAAGGGTGTCATAATTTTGTCACGAAACGAGTAATGCGCTTGAGCAGTTTATTTGACTGACTGCCTATTTTAATGTAAATTTGTCTCTCAGTTAGACCCAATTTTGGGACCAGTTTTTGGTCTAACAACACAACATTTTTGGTCTTTTAAGATATCTCGTTCATAAGGAGCTTCCTGAGGATCCCACAACGTGATTAATAATTGATAAACATAGGATTGATATATGAAAAGATAAGATCAAGAATATAACTATCTATAAACCTTATACGATTGGATATGTCTCCTGCTGTCCGATTTATGATGTGCTCTTTAATGGGTACACAATATGCAAATGGGTTTTGTTATTTTTAATGTTTCTATAAAATACTAAAAGTCACAAGCCAAAAAACAACAGAAACTCGGCAAAAAACTTCATCAATGTCGAACAAAACTTGTCGCACATTTCGCTAAGATTTTGTTGTTGCTGTTGTGGTTGCCATTGCTTTTGGTGTTGGGCTGAGGCGTCTGAGGGATGTCATGGATTATGAACTTCTGTGGGACCGTAAACTTGTCCATTTCGTAAGTTTATAACGATGGAGCACACACAATGTATGTGTGTGCAAGCGTTTGTATGTTTGTCGAGCAAAGGTGCAATAAACAAGTTGGCAACGTTGACAATTTTGATAAGAGAAACATGTTAAATGCGCAAAATTATATGACGAGTGACAACGAGTCGAGTAGCAGAGACGCTCAGGACTATGAAGAACCAACAAAAATGAGAAAAGACAAGAAAAAATGGAGCGGCACAGAGAATAAAGAATAAGCATGCAAATGTCTCAGAGATGGCTGAAGATACGCTGTCCCAACTACTTGCAATCTCTTGGATAGCAAAGTGATTTAGCTAGACGCACTCGGCTTAATTGCTTATAGGACACGGAATGGCGAAAAAGATGGGAAGAGAGCGAAGGGTGTGGTGCAAGCTGAAGGGTAAAGATCCAGCAAAATCACAAAATGGCAAAATAGCAAATGCCAAATGGAAACTGGATAACTCTTAACGGAAGGTCTTTCAGTGCCATAGATGTGTGTAGATGCTGTTGTGCGAAACTATGAAAAAGTATGCAGAAACTCGAGAAAAGCATTCAACAAGTTTTTTTTTATCTTTCAGCAAATGTACAACTCGTTTGATTGCAGTGATGGCTATCTAACCTTCAACAAGAATATTGCAATGTGACCAACTTTAGACATGCGATTGCAGAATTCTGATATATGTTAAAGTAATTGGGAAGCACCCGGCAATAAAACGAGAACTTGAGCAAATTGTTACCACACACCCACATAATGATTGCCACTTATTTGAAAATGATGAAGTTATTTATTTTCATCCTAGCATTCAGTCGATGGCGAGTTGAACATGCAGTAATTTTAAAGAGTATCTCAGATGTGTGTTTTGGCAACCGTCTTTCATGGCCTGCATTTGAATTACCATACAGATTTACATATTCAAATACACATACACATCTAGTTGCCTGTCTGCTGATTACGTTCAACTTGTGCCTCACAACAGCAGCTACAATCTATGATGTATAGGTGTGTGTGTGTGTATGTATCTATGTACATATGTATGCAGTATGTTGTATGTTGTATGAGCACGCGCTGGGTTCTCTTTGAGCATTTGCACATCACTTGGGTGTTTTTACTGTCACCGATAACAAAGAAGTTTTGGATTTGTTACAGCTTGGTGTGGGTGTTGCTTATGTAGCACCAGGAACAGGAGCAGAGCCAGGACCAGAACCAGGACCAGGACCAAGAGCAGCAACGGCAGCAACGGCAGCCTTTGGTTTTTATGGGTCTTCTACATAGGTTGCCTCTGGCACTATGCCAAAATATTTATTTGCAACTTGGGTAAAATTGATTTGCAAATTTACGAGCCATGTCGTTCATTCTGGCAGATAGCTGCTTTAATGAGCAACAGCATCCATTGTTCGTACCTACACACGCACTCACACACACTCACACACACACACCCACTCACACACTCACACACGCAGACTGTATTCAAACGTATTCTCAAAAAATTATTAATCGCCCTTTCAGAATGACAGAAAAATACCAAACTAACTCAAACATTTTGTGGCTTGATAATGCCTGCTTCGTACTGACTGATTCTATCCTCAGAGGCATGGCTGCATTACAAGTTTATCATTGTTACTTGTTTGCCCCTCTTCGAATGAGAGTTCCATGGGGCTGTCCTGTGAGGCCAACAAAATTGCATGAAAGAATGTTGCACATAAACCTGTAAATTAATTACGATGAACAAAAAGCGGAAGCCAAATATAACTTGGCACGGAGAGCCCAAAAACAATTTACACGAAAAACTACGATGCCACTTAAATGTATTTTTCAGCACGAAATTTGGTTGTGGTAAATGTTTTTGTTTGGCACTCAACAAATAAGATCGACGCACACAAGCAACTTTTGCAACTTTGTTGTTTTCCTGCACATTTTTGAAGCCATCAATTTAATTGGAGCTTTGAGAAATGCCGGAACGGTCAACGTCGGATAACAGCACCTAATTTGACCAACTCCCATATATATGTACAGTGAAACTTTTACAAGGGCAAACAAGATAACTCTTAGCATTCGAATTTCGAATTATTGAGTGTTGAGTGTTGAGTGTTGAACAAAGCCTTTAAGTACTAATTGAATCCGCACGCATGGCAGCCAGGTGAGGGAAGCTGGAGTTATGGGGGATATGAGCTGGTCGATCCGATTGATTGGCATTAACCCAATTCGACAACGCTATATAGATGCAGATTTCAATACGATCGGGTGTATGTATTTGGGTAATGTGTTTACGTACTGGCATCCAATTAAAATAGTTTTGAATCGACACAGAGTCAGCTGGAGGCGTTGGCTGGATTAGAGAAAGTTAATTAAACACAATAAACACAAAGCGAAACTCCAAGACTGGACAGACAGATAATTTCGACCTGACTCTGGGAAGCCCTTTATTGGTAAGGTCGAGCATTTTAAGTGATTAACGATTGTGATTTAGTTAAATGCTGCCGCGGGTTTCGGGACGATGACATAAGGCGGATCGTGCAACAAGTGCGAGTTGAAACAACATTTTTGCCATTTCTTTTTGTTTGTGTAATTTTATTTTGTTATTATTTATCTTTTTTTGTATGTGTACACGCCTTTATTTAGTTTTGTTCGATTTGAAGCGTCACTTCTAAGCTCATTTTGCGCAATGAGTGAAAGTTAGGGTGCTTCGCGACTGCGACTTAACAAACTTGTTGCTGGCTGCTGAACAAATCGTTTATCTTGCTACACAGTCAAACAGGCGCGAAAAATTATGAAGATGGTCGTTGCTAGATGAAATGCGGAAGATGCCAAATGGTTGGCTGGATGGGGTAAGGGAGGGTAGACGCTGGAAGATGGCGGTAGAGGGTGGCAGGGAGTGCCAGAGGCAGTGCATAATTCAAGCCATCGTTGTTCGACTCGCTTCCGACTCGCACTGAGAAGCAGAGTTTAACACCTTTTAACGATTAATATGATAATTTATGGCCGCCCGCAACGCATCATAAATTTGCTGCAGATCCATTGCTGTTGTCTTCTTCTCTCGCTGCCAAAATTGTTCACGCAACGTAAGCATGAACAATTTTTGGCAGCCTTGCGGTGAGGCCGAAACGGTGGTTGCCTCGCATTCTAAGTGCCATGTGGGCGGTGCTGGATACGAAGCCTAAGCCAAAAACAGATCCTCACGCATTTGGCAATGCAAATGAGATGCTGGCACCCAAATTGAAATGGCAAATGTTGGTTGACTTTCAGGCAGTAAGTCGTGGAAATTCAGAGTTAATCAGCATAATATTTATGTGGGAATCCATGCAAAATACCTATATATATTTATATGCGGATATTTCGAGTATTAACTTTGACTGTTTCACCAGAGCACTGGGTGTTGGTATTGGCTGACGGTGGCTGCCTCATTCGGTGTCTCGTGTTTAATCTGTTTAATGCGTACATTTGTATGTGCGATTGTGTGTTAATAGATGCAACATTTCCACTTGTTATTGCCATTGAATTGATCGAGTCGATTAGGAAATACCCCATTTGAATATGAATATACTCGTATGATTTATTTACCAACTTGTTTGTCTAATATTGTTTCAGTTGATTACGATTTTGAAAGGGAATTTTTAAAATTGTAATTTGTACTTCACTCGGTTGTTGATGAATACCGATTTCTTAGCTCTTCAGGGTGTCTTTAATAATATTTTAGATCGTAATAAGACTAAAAATTAACATATTCATTAGAATATTTCTTTGGTTAAATTGTCGCATCCATTCCAAGATTCTTATTAGATTTTCTTAATTTCTTTTTGTAAAAATAATATTACAAATTAAGAAATTAAAGTCACAAGTCGAAAGAATCGAAAGTGTTAGGTATAAGATAAGAGCCATTTTATTAAATTGGTAACAATCGAACACACATTTCGCAGTTTGGTTTATTTTGAACTTTTTTCTATTCTTTATTCCATATGTATTTTCTCTGAGATGTAAAGGGAGATAATAAAGTTCCCTGATTAGTTGAAAGAAAGACGTTTAATAGGAATGCATTTAATTAGCATTAATTAAAACGACTTGGCAATAACAACAATACACAAAGGTCTCCATCCGACTCCGACTCAGATTGCCAGTTGGCCATTGTGAAAGTGAGGCAATGCGTATTGGAGCAATTGTGCTCGGAATCAATGCTTTCTGGAGCATTCGGCATGACAAATTGCAAATCGCTTTGGGCTGGCCAAAAGACGGACCCAGAAGCGGATGCAAAGTCAACGTCGATACCGAAACCGAAACCATTGCCTAAAGCAGCAGCAGCAGCAACAGCAGCAGCACCAACAACATTAACAGCAACGACAGCAACGACAGCAACGACAGCAACGACAGCAGCAGCAGCAGCAGCAACAACGTCAAGTGTCATAGAAACGATGGCCAGAGAATGAAAGACGGCAAGAAGAAAGTGGATTGCGCAATATTTGCGTCATCGCGTTAAGCGAGACGCAGGCAGCAGTGTCAGCAACAGTGGAACGCGGTGACTGGGTGGGTCTAGTGTGGCGAGGGGGAGAGGGGGAGACTGTATGCTGCCACAGCCCATGAGACGGTTGCTGGACCCGCATAATTGTGGCTACACCTGAAATTTGGGGCCCTGCAACCGAAATTAACTGAAATGTGGGCGAGGCCTACGCGCAGCAGCCAGCGACGAAAGCGAACACAACAACAACAACAACAACGGCAACAACAATGGCAACAACAACAACAGCAACAGCAACACCTTCGACAACAATGTCTCACAGCATTGGAATGCAATTTCACTTCTTTAAATATTTTCTCAATAATTGTGCGTTTCGCGTTGACATTGGTTAGAGTATTATCTCTATTTGGCATGCATGTGCACACACACACACACGCACATAACACACACACACATAGATACAGATGTGGCACAAATTCAAATGCTACGGCTTAAAGGTTGCTTAAAGTTGACTTGGGATATACAAATTGTTTCATTAATGAGTTTACGTTCGCTAATCAAAAAATAAAAACGAAAATACATTAAAAATCACTTACATATTTAATATTTAAGTTTATAGTTTGCTGTGACTCAGAGATACCCTACACAGCATGTTGTGTATCCCAAATTAGATACGACTACAAATGTTAGGTAATCGAACTTGATTAAGAATTGAAGTGTTCCTTGTATCTCAAATAGATTTATAGACAAATTGGGGATAGATAATCGTATTACTAAAGATTTGAAGAGTTTTGCCTTTGGAATATTCATTTATTTACTATTGCTTTACAATATTATGTAACTTTATAATATTATTGCAATTGCTTGCTTGTGTTTAGATTTGATAATAATATCTTTAAGAAAATTCATCGCTTTGGATGGGATAATGAATCCGAGCATTCCGTTGGAGCTATAAATGGTATGGAATATTATATGAGTGCCAATCAATTCTCGGCCATTCCATTTCTGTTAAGGAATGCATACTTTTTAATTATGGGCTCGTATATGCCTGCTCGTGAATAATATATATGCATATAATTAAAAGACCTTTTTTCCTGTTAACATATACATACATACATATAATAAAAGAAAGTTTCCTCAACTTTAAACTCGACAAAGTAAAAGCGCAAAAAATTGCAAAGCAATCCTACAGCAAGCATGACAACCCAAAGGGAACAGATGGGGACAAAATGTTTGCAGATACTTAAGTTGATGCTGTTGTTAAGTTGTTGTTGTTGTTTATGTTGTTTTTGTTGTTTTTGTTGTCGCTGCATTTGCTGTTATTGTTGTTATTGGTTAGGTGGCTGATGCCGGTAAACCAATGGCCCCGACCTGATCCGACCCGACACCGACCGCAGCCCCAGGCCGAGTCCCAGTCCCGAATCCGAATCCGAATCCGACCCCGAAAACGAAACCAAACCGTAAATGTTATAACTTCACTAGTAGCAGGAAGTCTAAAAACGCCTGAGGCAGCAGTAGCAGTTGATGCAAGCACAACGACAGTGCACATACATATTTATGTAATATGTGTTTGTTGTTGTTGTTGTTGTTATTGTTGTTCTTGTGTGTGTGTGTGTGTGTGGAGAGTCAGCTGCTTACAAAACTGGATAAATATCAGCGCTAAAGCCCGAGTCATCACCTGAAAACTAAGACTGCAATGTTAAATGTAGGTTTATTTTATTTTTCCTGTTTTTGTCTATTTATTTTTCTTATTTTTTTATTTATTTATTTTTTTTTTTTGTTGATTGTGTGTGAGGAAATTGCTTATGAGATGAAAACAAATTTGACCATTCATAACATGCAATATTTACTCGCATTAAAAGCTAATTTTGAAATCATATTGGGATTACACTCTAACCAAATTTCGCATGTAAGGGTGAAAGCCAAAGTAAACGAGTTTCAAGGGCCGTCATTTAAAAAATGCAGAAAACAAAATCTTTAAAGCCACCAAAGGTTGAGGCTTATGCCAAAACTCTGTCTCTTCTATATGCATGAGTGTCTGTGTCTGTGTGTGTGCGTGTGTTTAAGTGTGTATGTGTATAGGCAGCAAAAGATAACGAAGATGATGACAACCATAAATCTGTTGCCAGAGGCAAAAGGCACAGTCAAAATCATGCTCGCCTTCGATGTTACCGTCGGCAACGGTGATAGCAAGAGTGGCGACCTCCAACCACCCACCCCCCAATATGGAAATGAAAGCGAAATCGAATCGAAGCACGCAAATTGTGCCTACGCCAGTCACACCTCCAACCCAAACAAAACAGAAGGCAAAACTTGCTCTGCGCTACTTGTTGGCTCGGTGCGACAAGATGATGAAGTCATATGACTTAACCAGCAGATGCCACGGGCAACTTAAGTGGATGACATTAATTCAAAGAATTTAACACGACACCCGTATTTACATACATACACATACACACACACACACACACAGGCACACATTCATAAAGTTTCAATTGCAACTGGTTAACATGTGTGGCTCCGGAAAGGCTTTCGCACTTAGCCACAAAGCTGACCATATTATTGGCGAGTATTGCTGTTATGTCACTCTATATACGAAGGTGTTTGCAATTTGATACGTGCCACTTGCACTTGATAGTCTGCTCGCAAGTCTTAGATATAAATACGTAAATAATCTGAATCGAGTTATTCACAATTGTATCGCCGTGAAAATGGACTAAATATGCAATGCAAATGTATAGCTTGAAGTATGCCTTGATCGAGGTATTATGCTTTAAGAGTTTCATGTTAAAAGAAATGGAAAACGGACAGTGAAAGACAAATTAATCGCTTTTTTGAACAGAGCCGTTTTTTCTATTTACTAAACAACACACATAATTCCTTGTAATCCCAAAAATGGACAATCACACGCTTTAACACTCTTCACAATGTGTAAGCGGATATGCAACGAGGCTTTCCTCAATCCATACAAACCATTAAAATAGAGCAGTGTGGCACATGCAGCCCATCTTCAGACTCTGTTACACCTTAAGCTTATGGTAAGCCTCAAAGTGAGTGCAAGGTGAATGCATACGCATATATAAAAAATCACTTTTTTCAAATCATTTTTCACTATGTGAGAGATGTTTTTGGGCAGAGCAGTTCAAAGTTGATGGGAAAATATATGTGAACCTAATGGGGAGAGTCTGCAGCAAAAAGTTGGACTTATGCCAATTATCTTTAATCTGGTGTGTTGCCAATTTAACCACAGAGTCTTCAAATCACAAAAGAAAATGCCTTAGTATATTTGCTGAATGGGTCTTTAGAATCTTTTACTCGGGTACTGTGTGACACAAACATCTTTATGGGTGCCACGGCACAGTCTCTTGACTGGTAAGTTGGTTGCAGTTGTGGCTGCAGCCAATTTGCATTCAGCATGTGGCAAAAGCCACAAAGTCTGTGTGAAATTGTTGCAAAACTGGTCGCGTACAAAAGACTCTTTCCCTTTCTCTCACTCCCCCAACCTCTCTCTCTCTCTCTCTCTCTCTCTCTCTTCTCTACCTCCCTCTGTCTCTGTCCTCCTCCATCTCTCTCTCTCTCCTGCTCGCTGTGACTATCACTGGCCCAGAGTCGGATGCCGGTCCCTTCAGCGTGCACCTTGTGCCGACTCCAAAGTCGTCAGTTTGTCTTTTTTTTTTATTTCTTATTTATTTTAGTGTCTTGTGTTTGTCTGTGTGCGTCTTTTTTTGTTGTTTTTTTTTTTTTACGCTTACAAAATTTCTTCACTTTCGGTTTCGAGTTTTCGACTCTACGGCCGTGGCTGCGGTGGCTGCGGCGCCGGCGCCGACGACGCCGACGTTCGCTATTACCTATATGAGCTGGCGTTATCATCTGTGCGGCAGCATTTTCAATTCGAGAGTGACAAGTAGCGGACGATCCGTTGCCGAAACCTTGTCGATTCGCGTTCCGTGCAGTATTGTGTGTCGAGGCGGCGCCAAACCCATTTCTTTTCTTCCTACATTATATATATATATATATATATATATATATATATGCATATATAATCGAACATTCGTCGCGTCCTCGTGCAGTGAACAGCCAGCAAAGTATCTGCTAATTGTTTGTTTTTGGCTTTTGTTTTTGTTACTGTTTTTTTTTTCTGTTGCTGTTTGAAAAGTGGCAAGACGAAACTCACGAAAAGCGGAATAAGTAACGCATAAGGTTGGCGAATCGGCTGCAAAGCATAATAAGTTTTGCTAACGGCTCTGGGAAGCATTTTGGCGCTGCCGCAATGGTAAAAATTGTATTCTAAGTTCCTAAGTGGCAATAAAAATATCTTGCTTAATTTTAATTAATTACCAAGATTGCCGAGCGGCTGCTAATACAAAAGTTAAACACAGCCAAAAACACAGCTTTTCGATGAGCAAACCAGCTGGTACAAAAATTTTAAGAATCATCACTAATTAGGATCAGACAAAATATGCAAAGGGGTCGTCGGATTGTCGGCTGGTTGGATATGCTCACAACTAAGCCAAAATAAAGAAAGTGGCTAATTGAAGCTGTCACTGTCACTGTCTCAGTCTCACCATCACTAATTGTCATGGTGATGACGAATCGCTTAGGAGTGACAAAAAAAATAAAAAAAAAATCAAATAAGGAGAAATAAACCAAAGATTTTGAATGTAGAAATTAAAAAGTTTCTATCACTTGGTAAGTGATTGCGATATGATTTCGCTATGACTGACCTATGCAATCAATTAATAAGGGGTTTTCGGTTATCGTGTACACAAATGAAAATTGATGCGGAATTGTGGACCATCCTTTGCCAGTGGCAGATTACTCATTTCGACAACACGATGCCTGAAGGCTTCTGCCTTTTATGGGTCCACATAATTAATTTATGATCGAAATTGATTCATAAATATTTCGTATTTGCTATTCAATGAGTTTGCTATCGTTGTTGTTGTTGTTGTTGTTGGCACTTCTGCTGCTGTTGCTGCGGCTGCTGCTGCTGCTAGCAAGGAATTAACACAGATTACGAGCCTTACTTTTGAGCAAATGCCTGAAGGACAGAAAGACAGACAGTCCGCAGCAGCTGTGCCCAGGCAATCCAAACGAAAGTATGAATTGTAATTGGAAATGAGAATGAGAATGAAAATGAATGGGAGATGGGAGATGGGGTGGGGTTGCTGGAGAAAGGGGTCGGTCGTGGGTGTGCCAATGGGAGTGTTTCTGGGTATGATTATAGAATGAGATAAGCAATCCTTTCGGGATTCTGCTGCTGCTTCCTTTTCGAATTTAGTGGGCATCCGTCTTCATTTACATTTAATATATGTAAATGTTGTTGTATGTTAAGTTTTTGTTGTTGTTGTTGTTGTTGTGGTTGTTGTTATTATTCGTTTGGTTTGTTTGTTCGTCTTCGAACTAAATTATCGTTTTCTCAACGAGAGTGAAAGTTCGCAGCTTATTTTTTTTTCTTTATTTTTTTTGCTTATTTTGTTTTTGAGTGTTTTGTTGTTACTGCTGCGACTGCTCGTTTGTTTGTGTCTGTTGTTGCTGTTGTTGTGTCAATTGTTTAGCATCAATAACAAATATTTGTGGGCTATGCTAATGAACAGAAATCGAACGAAAGCTGCTCAAAGTAATGGCCAAGTAAACAGTAGACAGCAGTATTAGAAGTAGTGGAAATAGTAGTAAGCGAAGTCAAGTTTGTGCCCATTTTCTCATTTGCTGATTCTATCACTTAATCAATAAGACAGACCGACTGACTGACTGACTGGCTGACTGGCTGACTGGCTGACTGACTGGCTGACTGGCTGACTTACTGGCTGCCTGACTGACTGACTCTCTCGCAACAGATTACTACAAAAACAATTGGGTTAGTTACTTTTCGTTATTATTAACTATCTGCTGGCAGCATGCGGGTCACTTCACACGCTTCACAGACAATGGGCGGCTCTACAGGTTAACTCCCCACCCTGCCACCCTGCCACCCAGCCACCTGCCATCTGCCATCTGCCACCTGCACCTCTCAGCCAGCACTCTTTGCCAACCGCATCTCACATGATTTTATGCTTGCTGGCACTCTTAATTGTTTGCTATTTCTTGTATAATGTATTTTCATTATGAGCAGCGTAATTTCACTGCCTGCATTTGTGACACCTACTCATCCTCCTCCTCCTCCTCCTCGCAACAGATGGATTGAGGCCCAGAGGGAGGGATGGTTGGATGGACGACAGACACACAGAAAGAGAGAGAGCGACAGAGAGAGAGAGAGAGAGAGAGGGAGAGGGAGCCATTGATGTATGCACAGATGTACATATGCACATACATACATATATTTGAGGCAGACTTCAGTTTTTTGTTATTGTGGCTAACGGGAAGTGAAAGTTTTTACCTCGGACGAGGTATTTCTTTTTGGCTTCTTCGCTTTTGGCCACTTGGGGCGCTTATAACATTTAAATGCTGGCCAAATTGTTGTTCGCTTTGCTTATTGTTATTGCTTTTGCCTCTGGCTTCATCTTTTGATATTCAATGCACAGTGGCGGAGGCCATCGAGCTGCACTCTAAGTAGATGATTGTCCATAGTGCGTCTTACGTAATTGTTGCCGTAATTGGAGAAAGGGGCATCATCACTCAAGCAAGTCTATCAATACGTGTGTGTGTGTGTGTATGTGTATGTGTGTGTTTATCTTTTAGTTACACAATAGTGCAGACGACCTCATATCTGGCATACTGACTGATTTGACCATTGGAATTGGCTTTGAAGTTGGAATCGTTGTCGAATCGTTCAGCATCAACCTGTTAACCCTACCAACTTTACTTGTCACACCTGCTCTCTTTTGTGATTGTTGTTGTTGCCTACTCAACTCATTTGCATTCGGTCGTTGCTTGTTATTTGTAGCCTAAAACCCACTCATGGATAGCCCATCAGAAACAGCCGAAATGCTTTATTGACCTCATGTAATCACATCCAATTAGTATTGTATGCCATATAAAGCCCAAATACATATGTATATAATACATACATGTATCTGCACTTGTACGTGCTGCTGTAATCGTGCTTTTTGAGTCCGGTCACTCGCTTTCAACGGTTAATTCACACGCTGTGTTTCGAATATGGAATGAGTAATCATATAATGCTTGTTGCCTGTCGCATTTTTTATTGAATTAACGCAAAATAGCTTGGAATGCCGACGATGGAATACCCTAGTCATCATTCACCCATCGGATAACTCATTATCAGCAATTACACGTTCTTTGTTCATTTGATTCGGCTTCCAAACAAAACTTCCAATGACAACTGCACATAAATGTTTTTCAAGCTTGACCAGCCTAAATATTTGTTTCATTAAAAACTGATCGTGACAGATTAAAGCCAATTAAATGGCTTTTTCAATTAAAGTTATGATAAACATGATTTAACAACTGATAAACAAATGCAAAATACAGCAAATTATTTGTTATTAACGATAATATTCGTGTTAGCTTTGATAAATGCGAATCATACCAATCGAAAATATACATAAAATACTTTTTGAAAATGCATTTATAGAATTGTTTCGCAAGAATAACATTTATTTATATTCAAATTTCAAACATTTCAAACTTGTTACATTCATCGAATGCAATCAACAAGTAATTTTCAAAATAACATCAAAGACAATCTGAACCTTTGAAATGTAAAATTCATGTTTACTTTCAACTTATTTGTACCCACTTCGGTAGGTCAATTATTTTTCAAAGTGTATGCGGACTTTCAGTGTATAAGCCAAGTCGGACACTCTGCTTATTATATATAATTTGTTTGTTGGTCTTCTTGTTTTGTTTGTGACACGCTTTGCTGTTGTTCAGTTATTGACGATGATGCGTGGGGCATGGCAATCGTGACGATTACGATATGATTGCCATGGGGACTTTGACGTTGAAGACAGTGCCTCAATTAAGTTTTAATTAGAGCGCCAGACCCAGCTAGCAGTAGTGAGATTGGCCAACCGCTGACTAATTACTGTTCAGCAAGAAGAGTGAGAGAAATGACGGCAGCAATTAGAGCAAGTTATGGTCACACGTGGACACAGCGAGAATGTGCAGGTGGACTGCCACTCAGAACCGCGTTACTGCAAACGGCATTCGGATTGTTTGACAATTGCGCTGCTTAAAAGATGTAAATCATATTTAAGTCATGGTTAATATCGCAGTAAGCTGCTATCGTAGACGAATTAAATATCGCTAGCAAATAAGCATGAAAACATAATTATTACCTCAGGAAAATCAATTAGCAGCAAATCATCGCGTATACTTATTTATTTTGACATATATTCCAAGTGAATGATTTACTTGATTACACAGTTAAAAAAATAATCATTATTTACACTCGCTGATTCTTATACGTTTTGTACAATGGTTTCAGTTGTGATTTACCAATAGAAATTTAATCAATTTTCTTCATTTCTCTGATTCGTTGCATTTTGTTCTTTTTGCTCGTCCTCCTTCAGATGCTGCTCCGGCTCGCATTGCTGATGACATTAAGCTTTGGCCTTGGCCAAGCTGTGCTCAGTGGCAAAGATTTGAAGCGCCGAGAGGCCGGCTTTGACAGTTACGGACCACCACCAAGGCCAGCACCACAATACGGCCCACCGCCACCACACCATATACCACATCGCGAGTATGGCGTACCACAGCAGATTCCATTCCGCGAGTACGGCCCACCAGCCTTAAAGTATGGCCCACCCAAACTTAACTTTTTGGGCGGTGGTGGTGGAGGTGGTGGTGGTGGTGGGGGTGTAGGTGGCTCATCGTTCTCGGGTGGCTTGTATGACCAGATCAAGACTCACTTTGGAGTTCCTAAGCCATTTTATGGACCACCTCATATACACCATAGGCCAGCATCGGAGTATGGCCCACCACCGCCGAAGCCCGTGTATGGGCCACCTGCACCACAATATGGACCACCGCCACACCCTGCACCGCAGTACGGTCCACCACCTCAAAAGTATGGACCGCCGCCACCTCTGAAGCTACAGCATCGTCCGTCACCACAGTACGGACCACCACCTCAGTTCGGACCTCCACCACCGAAACCACATTTTCCTCAGCCACTGCCTGCACCACATCCAGCCCAACTATTCAAGCCAGCCCATCAGCCAGCCACTTCCTACGGCCCACCCGCCTCGGGACCCTTGAACCTGCCACCTAAGCCTGTCTACGAGACCCCACCCAACTATGGCCCTCCACCTCTGCCCATCAATCTGCCAGGCCCGCATCCGGCGAACTTCAACCGGGCGCCCGAGACTACCATCATATTGTCGGGTCCCGGTGGTCAGCAGCTACCCAGTGGCCCGGGTGGACCCCCGCCCTTCAAGCAAGTACAGATCCAGATCGATGCCTCTGGACACACACACAGCGTGAGTGGCTCCCAGGCACCATTCCACACAGCCTGCGATGGCTGGAAACCGATTCCAGCTCCGATCGGTGCCTACATCGAACAGAACCACATCGAGACCCAGGGCGGCTACAGCAACGTCAATCAGGGTCAGGGCCACAGTCACGGTCAGGCGCAGAGTCAGAGCCATGGTCAGATCCTTGGCACCCAGTACAACGTGGGTGGAGGCAGCACGGGCGGTGGCAGCATTGTTGATGGACTCACCGACGAACAGCTGGTTGCCGTTGCCCTGCAGAGTGAGGGTGGAAACTTGATCACTGGCCCCGGCGGCGATGCTCATTTCAACAACAACAACCACATTGATTCCGACGCTTTACAGGTACGTAATCAATGCCACACTCGCAGTCGCCTTAAGTTTGGAGAATCGCATTTGTTTTAAACTCAAAAAGCAAGAGAATGTAACTTTAAGGAATGCATTTCCTCAGTTGAAATTATGACAAGCATAAAATTCTTTTCGACGAACAGATCTCCGTTGGAGCCATTGAAGACAGCTATTCAAAGCCGCCAGCTGATTCGTTTGCGCCTGGTTCCGTGCATGCTCACAAATACCAGACGATTGGTGGTGCTGGCCAGCCACCACTACAGGCACCACCCGGACCCAACTATGGCCCACCACCGGCACCGCAGCCACATTTTGCCGCTCTGACAAGTAGCCATGCCCAGTCGCAGGCGCATTCGCAGTCGCACTCCAACGTTAACATCCAATACGGACCACCCTCTGGAAATCCACCACCATTCCCACGTCCTGGCGCTGGGCATCCAAACAAGCCCGTCGCTTATCGTCCGCCCGTGCCAAACGGTCTGTTGGAGTCGATTGGCGCCACCGTTCAGCATCTGGATCAATTTGGCGTTAAGCCAGCGCAACAACCACCCACTTACATTCCACCTGCCGCCCATGAAATTGCTTTGAGTGGTCCACCCACAGCCCCGCAAGCTATCTACGGAACGCCTCTGAATCGTCCAGGTCCGCCGCCGCCACAGATCATTGTTCAGCAGCAACTGCCGCAGCCGCAGCACGGACCTGCGTTCATCCACCAGAAGCCTGGACAAGTGCAGCAGTTCGGTCCTCCTGGTGCTGGTCCACAGCCTAACTACTTACCACCACCATCTCCACAGCAGCAATATCTTCCACCTCGACCACCACCACACATTCATCTGCAGCAGCAACAGAACCAACAGCATCATCAACAACACTTGGAGAACAGTTTCAGCTCGTCGCAGTACACACAACAGTTTGTCCACGCGCAGGGACTTCCTTTGGCACACCAGGCACCGAGATTTAATCAGCAGCCATCCCTGGCACCACCACCGCATCCCCACCAGCAGCAACAGACGATTGTTGTGCACGATTGTGGTCATGGTCCCAATTTGGTAAGCAGCACTGGCTACCAAGTGCAACATCAACAACACCAACAACACCAACAACAGCAACAACAACAATTTGGCAGCATCTCGGCAACATCTCCGGGTGCATACAATGCAATCGCACAGAGCATTCCAGTCGCTGAGCAGCATACACAGTTTGTGACCGGGCCCGCCGACAGTTATGGTCCACCACCTTCGGGCAATGAAATTGATTTCGATCACTCTGGCTACGCCTCACAGAAGTCGTCAGTGGCAGCACTGCCCGATGGAACCGATCCGCAACAGCTGCCGGGACTGGATGGCTTGAATGTGATCTCGGCACAAAAATCGCAGAGCATTCAGTTGGGAGCAACCGATGGCCAGCCGTTGCAGAACTTTCAAGTACAGTTTGGTAGCTCGCTAAACAATGCAGGTGTTGGCAGTGCTGGAGGCAATCCACACAGTGGTGCAGCCAGCGGTGAACCAGTTGCCAATCACGAGGAGATCTTGTCACAGGGTCTACTGCAATCCATACTAACGGCCATTGAGCAGCCACAGTCATCGTCGTCATCTCTGCCACAGAATCACAAGGCGCAGAGTCGTTCCGATGACACGCAACACGATGATCTGAAAGCGGACCTGCAGCAAGTGGACGATGAAGATGTGCATGAAGAGCATGAACAGGAACATGGTGCCTCCAATCGTGTGGAGGTGCGTGTTTTACCCGATGCGGAAGGCAAGGGCGAGGAGCTGACCGGGCAGCAGCTGGAGCCCATTGTCGCTGCCGAGGTGGAGGAGGAGGAGGCCAAGCATTAAGTTCAGTCACTACTCATATAAGTAGCCATCGCTTGCAATTTAAAACTAAATAGTCCATATAACCCTCATTCGCGAATGCGTTGCTTCTTCTTATTTATTGCTACTTCATTTTCATCGTAGACTCTTCTTATTTCTTATTTCGTATTCCGTATTTAACTTTATTATTTCGTGAGCTCTGGTCGCTTTAATTGCCATTAAAAACAAGAAAATACAAAAATTAATAAAAGATGATCCAGACACGCGGTGAAAACAGTAGAAACGACAACGACAACAATAGAAGCTAAATAAAAGAGTCGTGGTTGGAGTCAGTTACTCGCCAAGTCATCAAACGTGACGCGAGATACATGTTAAAACAAAAAACTGCATTTTCATGTTTAAGCTTATGTGTAAAATATATTATAAATAAATAATTTATTTATTATTATTATTATTTGTATTTTATGTTTTAAACAATAAATATGTATGTATGTACCTATGAATGCTTGTGTTTTTATCGCGATTCGTTTGAATTTGTTTTCAAAGGAGTTGATTCAGTACTTCACAGCGCCAAAATAAAATGCTAAGTTTTAAATAACAGAAAAATTCAAAATCAACAGTTGATAACAAATCACTTCTCAGTCCAGCGCAAAAACATTTTTCTTTTTGCCATTCAACACACAACGAATTTTTTTCTGCTCATTAATTTCTAAAACTTTGTATTAATTTGCGGAGTTTGTAAAATTACTTAACTCGATTAGTAATAATCACAACACAAAGAAATTAGAAAGTTGCAGTCAGGCGTAGACGAATGCGAAAAGTATTCAAAGCATTCGGAAAATGAATGAAAAATGTAATTGCAATGATTGATTAAAGACTTCCTTACTTATTCATATATTTTCTACAACACTACTCAAAATTAAGAGATTAGTTTGCATAAAAAGAAGCAATTTGCAGACCCTCCAATCAAATATATATATATATATATATATATTTATATATATGTATATATATATATATATATATTTATATATATAAGTGATGGTTACGTTTTACATTTTGTATGAATGAATGATTGCTTGCTGGCCGTCTTCCACTTGGATTTGCTGTGTTGTGGCAAGTGGAAATGGTTTGTTGCATACGGCTACTTGAAAAGCATAATGAAGGATAATGAGTTCTTGATTAGTACAAAGTGGAAAATTGTGTATGTTTTCGGTGTCGCGCTTTGTGTGTGCTTGACCATGTTTTCTCACTTGCCCGTCTTATATTGTATTCTCCCTTCATTCTACTTATTCTGTGGCATCAATTAACTGTAATTAGGGGCGCCGCATTCTGCGTAACCAGTGCAAACAACGATGTGCTTTGGCGACAGGACGCCTGTTGGCCACCCCTGCTGTTGCTGGAAAACATAACTGCATATAAACTAAGCAAGCGCCATCTAATGCACCCTGAATGCGGCGGGAATGCCGACTGTGCACAACAGATGAAATGGGAAAACTACGTTGAGTGAATAACTAATGGCAAATCGCGAGTAACATCAACAGCAATAAGCCAAGTAAGTAGACATGGCTACAAGTGATCATCATCTTAAGCGCTATCGTCTGTTGTACTTTAGTTTTATTTGTTCACTCAGGAAGTAATCAGTGTGGCATGGGTTGATTGGTAAAACCAAGCAATAATTGCTATTATCTGAGCAGATGAGTAATTTGAGAAATAATCATTAAATTGTGATTTTTGTAATATGATTTATACACTGATTGCTGTCCATATTACTTGAGTGCTCTTTCCAATTGACGCAGCGAAGCTGATAGTTTTTTTTTAGAAATGAGTTAACTAGTTTTGATAAAGTTTAAGTTTCAAACTTTGAACTTTGCACTTCTTGAACCAAATACATGTGCAATAGTAACAATCTTTGTGGGTGGTTTGGTTAGCAACCCCACGTTTTTACCATAATAAGCATGTTTCATTGCCCATGTCAATGCCGTTGGCTCTCCTCATTTGGACTGTTTTTATAAAATTAATTAAAAGCGTGCTCACGAAATGAAATGCCAATGCCAGAGCATTGGAGCCGGAGCCGGAGCCGGACCCGGAGCTGGACTCAAAACCAGTTGCCAGTGCCGGGCGTCATGGGCAGAGAATCGCGGTAATGTCCACCGCGCCTCAACAAACAATAGTCGCAATGGACAAGTAACCAAATCAAAAGCACCAAGTACCAGTTAGGAGGACGACTAAGCAACGAAATAATAATGAATGGGCAAATAAGGCGCAAAATGTAGCCTCATTGGCGGAAACTCTTACACACATACACACAAGCAATGCTGCCCCATCGCACAGAGAATTCGCAACCCATTTATGGCCAAACTGGCGCAATGCCATTCCGCACTCCTCGCTTGGCACTCGGCACTCGGCAGTCGACAGTCGACAGTCGACAGTTGGGCGTCGAGTTGAGTCGGCACCCCTTCCCTCCAGCGTCATCCGTCCACCTTTTAGTTGAACACCCGGACGCGGCTCCTCGGGGCCAAGCACGTCTTTTATGCCAGTTGCTGGTGAATGTAACGGTATAAATTTCTAGTTAATTAATCACCTTTTGCTTTGTTTATGCCTAATTTAATTAATTTTATGTCTTTTATTGTTTCGCCTGCCCGCCACTGCACCAGGGATCGGCACAAAATGTGGCCTGGCCCCAACATTGAGTTGAATTGATGGCGCTGCTAAATTTGATGCAGACACTTAAACCGGAATTCTAACTTGGGCCAAAGTATAAAAATTATTCATAAGCCACATTGATGGAGAAAATAGCCAAAAGAAAACAAATGAGACCCAGTTGGGAGTCTGCACTACCTCTGCACGTGTGTAATACATACTATAAATGTATGTATGTATGTAATACGTTTATGTATGTCTGTTTGCATATACATTCAGATAACTTAGAGCTAGGCGCTTGCTGACATCTATGAATATGGATGATAATCGACACTTATCGATTGTTTAAGTCTGACGCAAGTTGCTCAAATGAGCTCAAATGAGTTTTATTAATGAGTGTTCTCATATAAGAACAGCAGAGACATGAACAACGTCAAAGACATTGTTCACAGCCTCACTTTACATAACATGCATCATGTTAATTGGCTAAGCATTTCATTTGGATTATCCACTAATTGAAGTCGACACAGAGAAATGCAAAGAATAAATTTAACTTAGATGTAATATTTCAATGAAAAATAGACAAAATAGTAAATTCTTTATTATTATTATATACTTTATACTTTATTATATACTATAATTAGCTGTACAACATTAAAGAGCGATTGGCTGATCAACGTAAAATCAATTTAAACATTTAGTAATTTAACAACAAACATGACAACTAGAATAACACAACGACTAGTTAGGGTGGAAGGGTCTACAAGAAGAACTCTATCGATCTGTGGAGCAATTGCATGATTACATCTGCCCATGCGTTTTTTGATTTGAAAAGAGAATGCTTTCTTGAGGATGCACTTCGACGAGACATTCTGAAACTCGAAAAATAAGTTTTTATTTAAATTAATTTCTAGCTTCGAAATTACTCTGAGCCCCTTTAAGTCGCTTTAACAACAGAACATCACAAATGGAAGATGTGTTTATATTGCAGTTGACAAATTGTGGGATTCTCTTTACTGAATTCCTTAAATTGAGTCGAGTATCCATGTTTACAGTGAGGTTAAATTTCACAACCTATTTATTTAATGGACTGCTTTTCTCGGTTGCTGGTGCTGATCGATAATATACATATGCAGTAACTATTTATTTAATTAATATGGGGAACGAAATCGTACATTTTTGTCACTGGTTTTATATGCGTGAAATTGCAGTTCGTTGCTCACTGTGCACCATGTCAATGTGCTTTTAATGATCGCGTTTATGCCAAAAGGCGAACACCCGGCACCGGCTCGAGAAGGAGGCCGGCCACACAGTGAGTCCACATCCTCGTCCTCGTCCTCGGCCAAGGCTGCGGCAAATGAGAAAGCGCTAATAAAGTGCACTTGTCGCTTCGGCAGCAACAGCAGCAGCAGGAAGTAATGTTCCACGGCCAACGACAACAACAACAACAACAGCACCACGACGGCGATGGTTGTTCCTTCTCATCCTTAGTGGGCCATGTTTATTGCGTTCATAACATGGATATAGTGTTGAAAAAAGCGCAACAAGAAAAACGTTTCTAATTTAAGTCTGTCGCGCATAAATTATTGGCCAGCACCGTGGGACTTGAAAGTGGCACAGTGGGTGGGTGGCACACGACTCCCCATCAAATTCTGCCCAAACATACACAGAGACATACATATGTTTGTATATGTATGCAATTACTTCTTATGCAGCTGTGCCCTCTCGTGTCTCTTTGTGTAACCTGATAAAATTATTGTTATTGCTCCGAGTGTTTGTTAAAATTTCGCAATTAAGTTTCAATCCTGCCGGCCATAGCGTCCATTATAAAGCGTTTAGTTGGCCATTCGGTTGGCATTAGTGCCCACCCCCATCCCCACAAAGTGCTGCATCCCCACCACTCCCCATCCCTACCCAGACACCTATGCAAAGCTCTCATACATTTATTCATTTCATTTTGCTTGAGTGACCTTTTTGGTTGAAGCCAGCGCGTGACCTTAGCGCACAGGTTATCAGGTTGCTGCCTCAACCGTGGTGAGGGCGTGGTCCTTCCTGTTTAATGACTGCACGTAGTCACATGTGTGAAGTGTCTGCCTGTGTGCGTGTGTGTCTGTGTGTGTGTGTGTATGCTTTGTATGCGTGGCACAGTTCATTAAATGCTCGTATAATTTGTGAGCCAAACTGAACTTTGAACCCGCTTTTAATTGCCACATAACGTGCCTACAGTGGGTCTACGGTCTGCAAATATGATATCAAATCCGGAAAAAACTTTCTTGACCGCGAATACAGTTATTGAATTGCCGCCGTATTCGATTGGAAAAATAAAATACTATTTTCATGTAGACTTTTGGTTGGCTCATGATAATAACAAAACTTTTATATTATGCGGACATTTCATAAGAACCTTGATGACTTTCATTATTTTGCTATTAAACCTACCAGATGCTGTTGCAACTTAAACGTAAATTAATGCGTGACTTAATAAAAACATTTGAGAATGTTGCAGTCGGGCGCAACCGACTTACCAGTAACACAGCCATCTATATATATGGAAAGTAAAGCTTTAATAGCTATTAAGCTTTGCTCTTAGATTTTATTTGTATATCTATGAATCGTACGGACTGTAAAACTCGATTTGGAGCCATTCACTCAGCAGCAATCGCATATTCGCTAAAATGCAACTTCATCAATCTTCATCTATCAGCATCATCTATATGCAAACAAAAATGAAATGCAGAAAGAAATCTCAGCAATAAACATTTAGCGTCAGCTCGCCAATCGATGTAATAATGTATTTACAGACAATCTTGTTTCTTCTTGTCGTTCGTGAGTTCATCTGTGATATTGATTTATTTCTTCGAGCCCCGGTCGATTGCAGATGAACCATGGCGATAAGTTATGTTGAGGCGTCTGCCAGAGGGTGTAAACCTCCATCGACCCACGTATACCCGCGACCAATTGTGCTATCGCAATGGATATAATCCTTTTTAGTTTTGCTACTCCTGCACTATAATCCACGCCGAAGGCTGCTCAGGGATGGCTTTAATTTGAACGGTACACCAAGCGCTAAGTTAACTGTCTGTGGAATGTCTATGAAGTCTTGAAATTCTCTAAAGAATAAATCCAACACAATGCAGCAGTCTTTTAAATCTTCTGTAGAAATGCTTCCTTAATAGTCTTTGAGCTAAATAAATGTGCGCTTTCACAATATATAGATGAATACACATACATACATACATACATACATACATACTTTTATGTTTGCACTCAACTATCGAGTCACCTGAGAAGCTTTCCTTTGTTGTATTGGGTTCCTTTATAATTCGTTTCCGTTTATTTGGGAGTGCAGCTCCTCTCCCTTTTTTTCTCTTTCTCTCACTGTGTGTGTCCCCAGCTATTGTTGTTGGTTTGCTTGAGTGTGGGCAGCCACCCCTGGCCGGTCGTTTGCGCCCCGAATTCTTGTCGACCCATTTGTCGGTGCTGCTTTTATTATTTACGCTTGTTTAATTTTTCGCATGCTTACTAATTTTTAGCACCGTCCAAGTATTTTAACATATTTTACAACTTTTTAAGCGAGCCTAAGCGCATACAGCCTCACTGCCCCATCGGGCCATGACCACTGCCACCCAACCACCTCCAACTGCCACCTCATCTTTGAGCACTAGGCCTTGGCAGCTTGCGACCCTTGTGGCGGCAGCGTTCTTTGGTCGCCTCCGCTTTACGTTTGCCAAACATATTTGTTGGCCATAAATTAACACGCCCCTTGCCTACTTAATATTTTTATGGCCTAGTCGCACGCCTTTTCTCCCCCGCTGCTTGCGCCTGCAATTTAATAATTTGCTCAACATTAACCACTTGGCGGCCTGTCTGTTATCCTTGGCCGCTTGTCCGCACACCCTTTGCTGCCACAGTTGTTGTTGTTGCTGTTGCTGTTGTTGTTGCTGTTGCTGTTGTCAACTTGAAACGTTTTCTCTTTACATTTCTCCCTCTTTTTACTGCTAATTATAAGTGGATTATTTGCTTATCCGTAAAGGATTGCCGCTTGGGCGTTGCCACAAAAGGTCCACTGTAACTAAAAACTAAAAGAAAAACTCTTTTATTTGCTGTCACTTAGGCATACCCATTTAAATGTATTTAATTTAACGCATTGACAGATAGTCTCCATGCTCGTTTCCCGCCACAATAATAGTTGGGTGCAGGTTTTAAGGTCTTCAAGTCTTTGAGATATAGATTTTTGCGTTTTATTTACATCTCGCCTTATTTGTTTAGGAAACGAGTAAAGAACTCGATGTGCATGCAAACATTAATGTTTGCATATTTAGGTATATGTTGTTTTCAGATAATAAGAATGCAAATTTGGTTTCGGCACATTAAAAAAGCACACTTTCCCTCGGCACCGCCATGAATATGAACACATTCATGTATTTAATTGCTTGCCTTTAAATTTGGGCTTCTCACTAATTGACAGCTAATGTCCTCCTCGTCAGCACATTATTAATTCTGCTTCCTTCTATGTGTGTAACGTATATGTGTGTGTGTGTGTGCATTTGATGGTATTCAACACCTAAGCCAAATATGTTAATGCCCAGTTGACAGTCTCATTATTTGCAGGCGAAACGTGTACACATTAAATACATGCACACACACACACACACACACATACACATTAGTGTACTTACATGTACTTAAATATAAGTCGCGTCGTCTAAATAACGGGATGTGAGGTGGAATTTGCAGTTGATTTGATAACCGTAGTTGGTAAGCCGTTGAGGAGACCATCTGGAACATATTTTCAAACATATTCTGCGTATAATTCAGACCTACTCGAATATTGAACAATAATTTCCATTTCCATTTATTAAAACAAAACGCACATTTTTTTTTTACATTTATCTGTAATTTTACACTTTTATTGAAATTGTATTTTAAATCTTGTTTGTTTTCTTCTCATTCACTTTCATGTTATATTTTTGCCCGAACCTAAGTACTAATAATATTCTCCGAATACTTCACTTAATTTAAATTGAAAAAAAACATAAGTTTCTTTCAAATTTTACTTTTTTCTTAAATTTCTTTCGAATTTAACTTTTCTGTTTTATGAATCGGCAAGCCATCTGAATATGTGTATGTATTTATGAATTAATTTTTTATTTTTGTTTTTTTTTTTGTATTTTTAATTTTTTCTGTTTTGCAAACATTTATGAATTCTGTGTTTATTCTTATTTAACCACATTTAAATTGTTTATCATTTATGCAATTTTTATGCTTATTTTAAACATACATATTTATTTTGTAAAAGTTTTTTCTGCATTTTCTAGCAATTTTATACTTTTTGAGTTTAATTCTACCAAAAAAAAGTGGTGTTCAACATATATGAAATTATGGCTTATAGATTATATATTAATGCCAGTATTATTTAATTGTTTTTTAGTATATACTTAAAGTTTTTAGCTTTCTCAACATGGACTTTATTTTCACCTTATTTATAAATACAATAAAAAGTTGTGTCATTTATTTCATTCTATATTTACTCTTTTCCCAATGGGAAAAATAGCAAATTGGTTTTAACTCACTGTCTGTCCTTCTGTCCGCATGAAAGCGGGTTTTTCAGTGCTCCAGTAGCTAGAGACCTTAAGATTGGCTTAAATAGAATATGCTCTTTTTTATCCGCTTCTGAGAAAATGCACAGATATTTTCCAGACTGTTCCCCTCCTCCTCTTCCGAATTTTTAAAACATGAGTCACCAATATTCTATGGTCAAGAATGCAGCAGAAAATTTGGACTACTGATGACTTAGTGCAATATCTTGCCAAAAATATTGATTCCCACTTAGAGATGGAAATTTACCAACTGTGCTTAGCTGTTTTATCACTGGGAACAGAGTATTGCGGAGTCGGGAGAATGGGTTTGTCTGCACTTTCTTTGGTCATATTTTTGAAAACAACTTATTCAAACATACTCAATGCTAAGCATATAGTAATTTAGATTTTGAATATTGTCCAAAACGCTGCTTTGAACTGAAAACATTGAATGCAAATAATTCGAAATGCGTTTGGTAAGTCGCGTCATCTTTGGTGTTGACCGTATTTACTGCCCAGTAATTTTTGACTGGAGATCTTAGGGAGAGAGCATTTAAGGATATTCCTTATTCAACACTGAAAAGCATCGAAACTTATACATACATATACATAAATGGTATTTGTGTCTGTCTGTGCCATAATTTATCGACGTGCTTATCTCGCGCGCGCTTATCTTTGATGTTTTGGTCATCGATTTTTTGGTTTAATGTTTTATTGAATAAGCTTGAAATTTGCTAGACGTTCATCACATTTATTAAATATACTTTCGAGCTTTGAATATTTTGTATTTGATTTGGTTTTGCTTATATATGCTGTATTTATGCACTAAGTTTATGCATTATTTTATCATAGTATGTAGTACTTTCTGTAGAGTGAACATTTGTTTGCGGATGGGGGAATTTTTTAAAATATAATAAATTGGGCGTGTTGGCTATTGTGGCTAGGACTTGGTTTGGGTTAAACCCAAATTTGGGGTGGGACTATCCATCGTTTCTTTTTTTGTTTTTTTTTTTAGCTTGGCCAAATTCCCATAAGTTAACACTTAATAAACGAGCAAGTGTGTTTTTACGTGACATAGATTGAAAGTGATATAAAACACGTTGCTCCTTTGCAAAGTGCTCCGAATGACATAGAGAAGTAGAAAGCCACAAAAGGGAGAGAGAGAGTGGAAGAGAGGTTACAGAGGGAGAGTTAGAGAGAAAGAGTGAGAGAGTGAGAGATAAACGCTTACATAAGTACTTATAAATTGCTGCATTTACTATGGGTAGTTGCTTATCCTGACAATAATCATGTTCTTCGTGTGTGTGTTGAACTCTCCTTGCTTACAAGCGAACATTAATACATTAACACATTTACATACTCAAATGCATATGTAAACGTCCTACATATGAAAACGCGCGCTAAACTTACGGTATTTCAATTACCTACGATAAGTGCATAAAAAAAAAAAATATATATTAAATTAATCACTTACATTTTATACATACTTGGCCATTCAGGAGTGCACTATAATCATACCCTTGCAGTGGTCATTATAACTAACAACTGGCATTGATTGCATTCCGAATATCCAAATCCATAAAGTATATACAAATATAAATACAAACAGTGCCTCAGCCAAATAATCAATCAAGAAAAAAGTTACAAATTCACATATATATATATACATATATATACATGGGTTGAAACCGGCCGGGTCAGATCACAAGGTTGTCATTGCCGTAGTAGGAACAATCGGTCGGATACAAAGCTTTTTATCTCGTACGAGTTTGGTCGATTTCATTAAAACCAATAGCGGACAACTTTCCTTTTTTCTTTAGCTGCAACAGGAACGAATGATTGAAAACTGAATTACTCGCAAGGTTTTGTTGTATAAGAAAAAACCCATTTGGTAATTTTGTCTGCAAGGGTATTTCATCTTTGGCAAGCCGAAGAACAATTTTAAGATTCTACAGCATGCAATTTCAAACATTTCCAATGTATGTACATATACACATATGCCAATACATATGTATGAGCTATATGTATGTATGTTGTTTTGTCTGTGTATTATGTGTGTGTGTGATGTGAGCTGCATAGTTATTGCAGCAACTCTTTTCTTAAATGTTACTATAGTCTTGGGCTTAGCCTAGATAAAACAACGACAAAAAAAAAGTCGATTCCCTTTGGGGTCTTTATATTACATACATATACTAAGTATGTATGTATTTATATTTAGACATCTATAGCTTAACTTGTATGTGTGTGTGTGTGTGTGTGTGTGTGTGTGTGTGTAGGTGTGTGTTGCTAGCTGCTTGCTTATCGTACGTTACCTGTTGAGAGTTCAAAGTAGACAAGACGAATAAACAAACACCAACTAACACAAATTACTTTAGACAATTATTTTAAGTTATGGCAAATAGTAAAATTACATTTAGTAGCCCTTATGTAAGCTGACAACTTGTGTGTATTCATGTGTGGGTGTTTGTGTGTGTGTGTGTGTGTGTGTGTGTGTGTTTGGGTATGCCTGGGTGTGTCTGTGTGGATTTCAGTGTAGTTGGCTTCACTTGCGTCATTGCCACCAAGCAACATTTTCACTACTTATTCTTTTTTTTGTTTTTTAATTCCTGTTATTTGATAATAGTATTTTTAGAAAATTGATAAAAGTGTCTGCGTTTCAGTGTTTTTCGCCTGATGCAAACCGGCCTCTTAATTTAGTGATAACGAGATTAACCAACGATACACTAGTATAGTATTAGGTTCGAATCATAAACATATCTTAAAGTCGAAATAACAAAATACAAACTTAAGTCCTTAGCTTCTTAGAAAGTCCTTCCCATGGGGTCTCTGCATTTTTAGACTGCAACTGTGGCAGCTGTGCCGGCGCCTGCCAGCTATGTCGCCGACGGCAACATGCCGCACTCCAACTGATTTCCAGATAGCTGCAACTCAGCGCAGCTAACCGGAGCGATGGCGTTGGCAATGGCGATGACGGTGGCGATGTCGTTGGCATTGGCATTAGTTTTGATGCTGGCGCTGGTCTTGTTTCGTTGCTCGAGTTCAGTTGTTATTGTTATTGTTTTTGTTGTTGTTGTTGTTGTTGTCATATCAGCAGTGGTGGTGGTAGTAGTGGGCGAGGAATGGTCGGTGGACGGGAGGCGAGAGATGTACGACTCGGATCCGGGCCCGTTCCCGTTCCCGTTCCCGTTCAACTCCAGAATGAGCAGTAATCCGCACGAGAGCAGCAGCAGTAGCAGCAGTTCCGGCGGCTCCAGAGAACCGGAGCTGCCATGATGCATAGCTGCTGGATGCTCGCCTGCAAAATTGGTGTAGTTAGTGAGCGCAAAGATACGGTGCAAGAATAACAATAACGTTGAGTGGACAAAAGATAGAATGAAAATGAAAACATAAGCCAGCAACGTTGGCGAGCGCGTGCTGGCGGCAAATGCAAAAGCTTTATTGTCTATTAATTTAATTGCCGGCAATAAAAGAAAACCTAAATACCCAGTGCCCTCGAAAACCGAGCTCATATACATATTTTCTACTTCTTATTCTTATTCTCTTATTCACACAGACACAGCAAAACACATACCGAGGCGCAATTCACGCGAATTCACTTTGAAAAATTAATTCTAAAATAACTTCTGCGCTCGCCATAAAATTTGGCGGGCAACAAAATGCCACATTGTGCCAGCAGTAAGCGCTTTGGCTTTAACTTCAAACAGCTTGGCTATATTTTCGTCCTTGCTCTGTAAATACTGATGCACTACTTGGCTACTTGGCTACTTGCTATTTCCTATTTCCTATTTACTATTTTTAGATTTTGCTTTTTATGTCTAGATCCCGAAGGTAGGTTAGTGGTTTATTTTTAGCAAGTGTGATAAAAATTGTCCAAGAAGTGCAAAAACCTATAACCTCCATAGTATTAAAGCTTGTTTGAAAGAAGAGAGATAAATGGTTTTGACTGTGAAAATAAGAAGAACTAACGGGAAAATATGTACATTTATTGCAAAATATGTAGGAATGCTGTAGTCAAACGAGAACTCGAGCACGAGATTCCCCGAAGCCAGCTATTAAATACATTGAACAGCGTTTGGACTCGGAATTAGAGTTATGTCCATATTCACGAGTCAGACGAATTGTCGATAAAAATTAAAGAAACTTGATCTGTGCTTGGTACACGTCAACTTCTATTCAAAATCTGAAGTCTCTAAAACCGGATGTTGGCAAAGTTAAATATGGATGAGAGAGTGATTAAAAAAATTGGTAAATAACGGAAAAATTTTATTGTTAACAATAGATCCTATTTTATAATTTATAATATTGGGATTTGTTTTAGATGAAACAGACTTTTAACAGCTAAAACAAATATAAAGGTTATTTTAAATATGATCGTTTTCATGATTATCCACAATTTAAATCTCTGTTTCTTGGAAAGTGTTCCTCCAGTAGGAAGAAACTAAAATGATACTTTAGCAGAGTTGGGTTCGCTTGAAGAATATAATATCCCAGAATCACATAACTCCTATAGTGAAATTGAAGAAATGGAAGATCATAAATTATTAATAAACAAGCGCCTGTTGGTATGTGTGGATGAAATTAAAACACAAACATTCTTGTACAATTGGTTAATACAATGAAATGAAAACATTACAAATCACTTTCCGTCGGGCTTATAATATTGCTGTATTATCTTACTGCTGATATTCCATATCAGTGGTACTCTTTGCAATTGCCATCGCTCATCCCAATTACTCGTATGCTATAATTTCGATAGTTGAGATCCATCGACGTATTTAAATATTGTTATTAAAATGCATATGTTCAAAGTGGAAGCACTTCTATTTTAACTTTAGGTATATTTATATTGAGCTATTAATCGATTGATTTAAGAAAATATATCGATAAGCAATTGTATGTGTGGGTTGGTGGTTACGGATGACCTGATGTATGTACAGATAATGAACACATACTCACTTATACACAATGAAATGTCATTTCAATTCAACGACTTCATATTCATGAAGCTCAAGCCGAACAAAGCCGAACAAATAAAGCTAACCACTCAGATCAAGAAGTATACACGCTGTGGAATTGATATATTGAGCACGTTGTTTTCTGATTTGATGATTACTTGCCGCATATTTTTACGATTATTATACCTTCAACTTGATGAACTCGTACATCTAGCGAACCAGATCACATTCACAAAAGCGAAATGGTTTAATAAATATGTTTAAAAAATAATTCATTCTTCTTTATTAGTTTTTCTAAAACAATTTATGGAGTGGTCCAAAAACAACCTTCAGGAAAAAGTTTGAACTTACTTCTGTTAACCACATATCCGTTGTAAATTTCGTTTTATGGATAAAATAAATAAGAAAGCTTAAAAAGTATTTATTGTACTTTATCTTGTTTTAGTTTTTCTAAAACAACTTAAAGACGATTGTCAAGCTTACTTTGGAATCGAAATGCAGGTCTTACCCAATATAAAAAAGTTAATACCATATATAAAAAAAATTTAAAAAGACTTGGCGAATGAAATCAATATAAACACAAATTTCCGGCTCTGCCTGCTTTCTCAGACTGCACTCGGGTATGTCAATAAATTTTCAACTTAACCCGTTTTGGCAATTCCAATAACAAAATGGCAGAGATTACATTTGCCTGCCATCTTCTTTTTTATGTGTGTGTCTGCAGCAGTTCAGCTGCTCATAGATGAGAAATTAAAAAGAAAAAAGCGAAAAGTTGGATGGTACAAAAATTAAATGAATGGTAAGCAATTTAAATATTTAAATTGCATTTGGAGTGATTCGGTGGACAAACTCTAATTGGAAGTGTCGTGTTTGTTTGAAAGTAAGCAGCTTTCAATTAAAAACATATCAAAGTTTAAAAAGTATCTGCCAGTTTAGACAGAAAACCACTTAAATTACTAATTAATAGAATTCAAACTACGCCTTAGCATTAGCTGATTTATATTGACCAATTAAAATAGACTTTCGAAGGTAGCAATCTTTATTTCGGCTCGTTCGAGTTAAAGGACAGATTTGTACGCAAAAATTTAATTTAATATGAGTTAAATTATGTTACTATTTAAGGAGTTCTGTTGTGTATGTATAAAGCATCATTCAAGTTGGAAAATTTATTTTCAAATTTCATGAAAAACCTTGTAAAAAGACCCAAAAAATGCAGTAAAAAATCAACGATATTAAATCATTTATATCATTCAAGTAAGTAAGTAAAGTATAATAAAAATAAAGTTGGGATTGTGGCATGGGGATTTATTAGACGACAAAGTGCAAAGATCGCAAACAAATAAGCATATTGTATGATTATTAATGAGATCCACACCAAGCATGCTTGTAGGAAACTTAATTATGTTTTTATTGACATCAGGTTGTTTAATAATTGAGCAATGGGCGTATATGGTATATATCAATTGAAGTATTCTTTTCATGATATGAACTGCTGAGAAACGTACTAAAATGCGTCCTGCAGACACGTCCCTGGATTTGCCTCCCTGCTTAGTCAGTTACATTGAGTGCAAACAACTTGTGTTAATTACTTAAGTTTCAGCAGTTGTTCCACTTAAGAAGTTGATATTGTTGTCTCCCATACCCTGTACCCCGGAGTGTGTACAGAGACTTCAAATTTGACATGCTAAATGCTCAGATCGAGCTGAGTACATTTTCATTAATTTTTCTTCATTAAATCGATGCATATCGAAATTAAGGGCAGCAAATATTCATGAGAACACTTGCCGAAATGAATGATTCAGATCTGTGTACAGGGTATGTGCTGGATGACACTTTGGTTGCTGCTGAGGGTTGCTGCGGTTCTTTTCTGCTTGTTGTTGCTATTATTATTTTAGTCTAATTCCATGGTGTATTTGTTGTAGCGAGCCGCTTACAAGCCAAAGTCATTTGCGCTCAAGTTGTTAAACTTTTTGCTTTGTAAGCTCTTTTTTCCGGCCACGGCGGAAGTGGGGAAGAACAGATGAGAGGGCGATGGGGGCTTGGAGAGTATAATGTGGAGAGCGTAACGCAAAGCGACGAACTGTTGGAGAGATGTGACGTAAGTGAGTCAAAACTTACGAAAATGTTGATGCCCAAAGTTCCTCAAAACTAATTTTTTACGACTTTAGCAAATGTGTGAATATCTCTGCCACTAATCAACACAGTGTTACAAAGTTGAGCAGCAGAATGTCTGCTTTAATTGAAACTATTGAAATGCCAGTGACGGAATTTCCGGGAATAAATCGTTCTTATGCCTTTATATTAAGTACAAAGGGTATATTACGTTTTCACAAAAAACCTAGCATCAACAAACAACTCTACTTAAGGTTAAATGTATTTATGAATCTAGCTTGGCGTGGGTTGAACGAATAAAATCACTAATAATTGCTTTGAAATTGTGAAGTGAAAACAAAGATTGTTAGGCAGATATAAATTCAATTTCTAAACACACCAAACTATTTCGATTTTCTAAAGTTCAGATTGATCTTTTTCTGATAATTATACCTTTACACATTATTGTGCTGCCATAGAAAAAACGATCAATTAAACATGTATATTTAAATAGCAAGAATGAACTAGATTTCTTTTGATTTGTTAAAAAGCAATGTGAAGTAAATCAATAAATATATCTATATATAGACGTATACTCATATTTATATATAGACGTATACGTATAACACACAAATCCTAGGCAATGCCACACAAGTGATGGAGATATTGCGCATACGCCCAGCTGTCCGTCCGTTAATTTTTGGTCAAGCTTGAATTAAATGGGTAGCATTTGGATTTGAGAGCAGAGCACCGCAGTAAGCAAGTTGTCGTCAATCACAGCCGCGGTCGTCTGTCAAAGTAAGTCAAATAAGCTTAGTTGGCTTTTGGGCGTCGCACATTTGTCTTGGCGCTGACCACGACGATGACGACTTCTCAGCCAACCAGCTAACCCACACCACCCACGATAACAGCGCTCTCTGCTCGCACAACGTTCCAAGCTCCGGCAATATGAAGGAAGGTTGAATATGGAAACGAGGGTTTTGCATACCGGGCTACTCACCATCGACGATGTGCACGCGCACCGACGTCGGGTTGGCATTGGATGGTGAACATGTATAGAGTCCGGAGTCCTGTTGGATGGCCTTTTGCACCAGGAGCCGACTGCTGGTCAGCACACCTTTCTCAGTGACTAATGATATGCCGCCGCGAGGTGAATCGAAATTTATGAGCTGAAATGAATAACAGAACCAGCGTTAGACAAAAGTAAACAAACAGCTAACAGCTTAGTGTCAGAGCCAATGCCAAACCAGATCCTCTGCTATTTCCCAGCGAACTGTTTTCGTCCATACATAAAAAAAATACATATACTTATATATATCTAGTGCCTCTATCCCTGCTGCGGCAGCTTACGGCCCCATGAGTTTGTTAGTTAAATTTTTATTAATGATACTATTTGAGTCCAGCTAGTCTGGCTTGCTGTCTTTTTGTTTTTTTCCTCAGTACCAATAAACATTGGCCAGACCCAACATGTTATTTACGTACGCTATTTAAGAGCGTATATATTATGAGCAGGATTTACTAATTTTGACATGTAGGGATACCCTTATTGAAATGACCATATCAAAATTAATTCACAAGTGTCGTAACTTTCGCATAATGTTACAATTTACTGAAGTGGTTGCCCATTACAGGAACTAAAATAAATACTTGTACTGTAGGACACATTATGTCCTAAATAATCCCAAACTTGAAATTCGCTCCAGCTATGACAAGGTTATTTAATCTTCAAGCTTCCCTTGATTTAAAAAGAAACTGCAGGATAAACTATGTCATATAAATACCTAAGCATGAAATGCGGGTTGACTTTAATAAAATTATGCAATCTGGAAACCTGCATTGATTTCTAAGGATAAAGCAGAATAATGTATTGTTTGACCCATTGCGTCTTTATGTACATAGATATTTCTAATTCTTAGAAAAATAAAATACTTTGGTTGTATGTAGAGAACAGAGTACTCACCTCCCGATTGTGCGACCAGACGACGGCTGGTGGTGGTTCCGGTGCAAATTTAACAGTACAAGTCAAATTGATGGTGGATCCCATATTGATGTGCAGCTCAGGACCGCCAATGATGTCAGTTATTGGTTCTGCATTGGGAGAGAGGTGAACAGTTAAGTAGAAAAACGTTAATCTGTGTAAAATATTGAGAGAAGAAAAGTCTCCTTTACCCACGACAAACCCTTTGAGTTGAGGAATACCCCTAGCCATGAGAGAAAATTAGAATTTCAAGCGTTTCGTTGAGTGATTTAAACGGAAAAAAGGTAATTAAAAAAGTATCATCAATGAAACACTACACTTTATATAATGTCAACAGAATGATTTGTTGCAAGCGTGTTCAAAATGTGTATCGCTTTCCCATTCTATGTTTTGTAATTATATATTCCGAGTACTGCTTTCGTTTTCATCTTAGGCGAATTGAAAGTTTACCACAATTTAATTTATTGATTTCAATGTTCGCTCTTTGTTAGCTTCCGCTACATTTGCCAGCAAAAGAGCAAGGAGGCGTGGTGATGTGTGGGGAAGGGGGTTGAAAGAGAACTCCCGTTTGCCCAGGCGAAATATAAAACAAAAGGCAAAGGCAGCAAACACTGGAATGGTGGCTGAAAGTCTAAGCCAAAGTCAAATAGGAATGGTTTATCCTGCGGGCTCTCGAGTGATAGTACACACACATCCGCATCCACACACACTGGCAGGCGCACACACACACTCAAAGCAATGCCCGAAATGTCAGGGAGTTAATATCAAACAAGCATTGCGCATACCACACGTGGGACCAGTTGGCAACCATCAAACGCGCTTCGATTATGTTTGTGTGTGTGCGTATCTCTCCTGATGGAGCAACATGCATCAGGTTTATTATTTATGCCATTCATGCGGCACCGCACCAAAAATTCACAATTCTACATACGCACATTCATAGGAAATACCCGCATTCATCTTTGGGCCCAGCAACTGTGCGTATCCCGTGAATAGCTGAATTGATGACCCCTTTTCTCTTAATTTGGTTGCGTCAGCGTGGGCTTATTGTCATTACCCAAAAATAAGCTGATTGGTTATGCATTTGTTGCTTAGTTCATCCTTTTGTTCCCGTAAAAATATTTCCGATAACCATCAATATCAATCTGGCTTTCGATTTCAGACCTAAATACATTAATTATGATATTAAATATATGTTTATATTGCATAAAACCCAGATCTATCAATAAATTTCGGGATGACACATTAAGACTTGCTGAAAGGCGGAGGAATTGTTAAAGAGTAAATACTTTGGCTTTTGCTCGTTTTCCACTTAAATTAATTATCATTGATGATTTTTGGATTACGGTCACGTATCAACCAAACAATGGCAAATATTTGGGCGACATGCATATGAGAAAACTGCATAAAGGATTATCCAAGACTTGGCACCGGAAAATTAATTAGAGTAGTTTCTTTGATTGCATGCAGAAATATGCTTTCATTCGAAAAATGTTGACAAAGAATGGCGGTTCGTCCATTCACTTATGGAATCTTTTGACTGCAGGATTAAATATAAAACAAAGCATTTTGCATTCAGCTGAAAAGGAAACCGGAGTAAAAGTCGGAGTAAATTTTAATTTAAATAATAAACTATAAAAGTCATGAATACGTCAACTGAGGTGCGACTTAGCTATGCAATATTGCCTGTTGTCATAGAAATGACTGAGGACTGACCAATGAGCTGTCAAAGTTCTCATTCTAATTATAGCATGAAATTCAGGGTTCCTAGGCGCGGATGTTTCGCGAGTTTTAATTCAAATGTTGCAAACAGACAACCGGACGGATATTGAAAATAATAAATACACTCTCACTCGGGTGCCTTGGCAACATTTGCAATTGACAAGGCCAACGAAATGTAATGCTTGTTTGTGAAGGGAAAATTATCTACTGAGGAGATTACTGGTCGCTGTCAGGCTTTGAACCATCGATTCGTTTGGGCCACAAATTTCTGCATGTCAATTGTAAAATGGTCCTGATTATCTGATGGAGCAAAGAACAGTACAACAACCGAACAACCGGCAATTCCAACCAGCAGACGTATACATTGATGAACTCTGGCTTCGATAGTAACTGAGAGAAAAAAAATATCACTTTAGCTGCTCTCGACTATGAAATACTCTAGTTCGTTGCCCTACCTCTAAAATCAAGAGGTATTCATAATATTGTAGGTTGCATAATGGAATTGAAAACACTTTTTTTTCGTTTGAAACTAGTGCATAAAATCCCATCGACTATGTGGAATCTGTAATTGACAACGATTCAAAAAGCATTAAAAATTCATTAATTTTTTTATTGGCAAACACAAAGCCTTCACATACATATGCTAACGTACATTAATACAAATTTGTATGTATGCACGCATAAATTAAATAAATAGTAATTGAATTAAAAGTTCAGTCGAGCATTCAAATATGAATATGAGGTGAAGAACAAATTTCCATTATCATGTTTAAATTGATTATGTAAATTGCATTGCGAATTGAGCTTTGTGGGGCAGCTTGCAAATATGTACTCTGATGCATTTTTGTCTCAAAGCTCCAACAAGTAGAAAAACTGGTCGGCAGTGGACTGTGTGAAGTGGGCAATTGACGTGTCAATCATAATTTGCTTTTATTATTCGTGTGACACCATCTACTATCAAAAGAAAGGAAATTTGTTATGTTCGGGTGCACTTAAAAAACAATAAACGAGTCATTTACAAATTGTATTGTATTATTGAAAAACAACTTCGAGTGTTGAACTAAAGAGTGCTTGACTAGGAGACACCCTAAGCCTATCTACTAAATATATTAAGTCGATTAAATTTAAACTGGAAGACTTTAAGAGTGGGGTTTATATCGATATGCATTTCCCAAAACTGGAAAACCGTAATTTATCCCAGAACAGATAGACTGACTTGGATATATTGATTTGGATGTTGCTAACGATCAAGAATATTTTTCATTTTTGGGTAGGAGATGCTTCCTCCTACGTGTTACGTACTTTTTGTAGAAAACCATTATGCCTTTTATACCCTTTTTTAATTGGTATAAAAACTTTTTTATTGTATTAATTTGTTAATTTATTGCTGAAAAATATATGAAAAAAAAAAAATTCGTAAAATTATTAAAATTAAGTTGTTAAAGCCTTGTTATTAAGTACAAATTATGTTATTCCTGTGAAATGTGTTAGAGCCTTTATAAGTAGAAAATAATAAAAAAAAAAAAAAAAATGATGTAGGCAACATTTTGTCGACATTGACGTGCCCTTTCATCAGGCTCCGGTGGTTTTAATTTTGGCTGTGCCTTGGGAGTTGAGAAGCACCCTTGGCTAAGATTTGGTTTGAGCACTTTAGATGTCTGCGATGTCTGCTATGTCTGCAGCAGAAATGTGATATATGTGCATATGTATATGAGTATGTTGTTTCTCGTTAGAGTAATCAACGCACTGTGTTCTTTTTTAGGACTCAAGCCACAGAGATGGGTTTCGTTTGTATTTTGTTTTTGTGCTTTTTTGTTTGTTCTTTGCGCCTAAGCGCCTTTCACGCACAACTACATAAAGTAATATGTTTATGTGTGTTGTTTGGTAATGTGTGTAGTTTGCGAGTATAGCTCCCGCAATATCCTTCATCTGCATATTTGTTATGTAACTGTGTAAATGTCCTAACTAGTTTCTAGCATTTCTTTCATGTGCTACGTCACTTGTCCCATTTCGCTTAAGACCTTTGGGAATCTTCGCTTATTTTGGTATCCGGTCGCCTTTGGTTCAGTTTCAGTTTCAGTTTCCGTTTCGATTTCTGTTTCTTTTTTCTGTTTCGGTGGAGTGGCCATGAAATTGTCTAGATTTGCACAGCGTCGGCATATCGCATTTGCTACTCCCCAAACCCCCCCGAATACCCCCCCACACACACCAAGTGCTTCTGTTCTTGCTTGCTGCTTGCCGCTTGCCCCCATCGTCCGTAATGTTTCTTATCAACGTCGCGACGAGCCTGACAAAAGCTGAAAACACCCATGTCCCCGCTGGGACACTCCATGCCACGCCACTCCACTCCGCTCCGCTGCCCGATAAGTCAACGAACATCGCATTTGTTGTTGCTGCTGTGAGCGACAAAGTCGGGCCGACGAGCGGACGAACAGACGAGTTCACAGACAGCGTGAACCATGCAGTTACTAACACAAACAAGCTCACACAATCCCACCGACCATATGCACTGTATTCAAAAACATATACGCATGCATGCTTAAGCTGCAATGTACTCCTCTTGCTAGTGAACGGTTATGCCACACACACACACACACACACACACACTAGTAGTGCACAAAAAAAAATATCCCTAAAATGCCATGTTTTTGGCGGCAATTTCTAAGATTTATGTTTGTGGCCTTCTGAAAACTACGGCTTGCATTTTTAAATTTGGGTGTAGATTTTTCTGAACTGTAGAAAAAACATGTCTAATTTTTAGGATGTCGTTTTCAATTTATTCTATTTTACATGCATATAACATGTTCCAATCCAGGATCGCTAGTTGAGATGCTTCACACTGAGCTACTCTGCCTGGAATGCAGACGACTGCTACATATTGATATAAAACCGTAACCAGTAAATATCATTACTTATTTCGGTATTTTAGAAAGAATTTGTCTAAAAATTAGGTTTGCATTTCTACTATTTAGAAATGTTTTTCTTAATAAGAAATAGAAAAATACGTCATATTTTTTATGTTATCATCTAAATTATTGAAATAATTTTCCCAATATTCTATAATTATTTATAAAAAAATATGTTTTATTTTTAAGGGTGATTATTATTTGAGGGTAATTTACTAAAATGTAGGGCGACTTTGTTTTTCTGAGTGTACGGTTATGCACACACACACAACACATGACAGCAGCAGCTTCCACTTTGCAGACGGGAAGGCAGCATGCAAACAACCACAAATGTGTTTGTACGTGATTTGAGGCATGACCACGCCCCTTCTAGTTTCATGTCAGCCTGCCAAACGCCTCAGCGAAGTGTTAAAAGTTGAATTATGTGTGTGTTTGTGTTGACATTATAATAATGGTTTGGTTTATGTTTATAGTCTGTTTCACTCTCGACAGCTGGCTCGACTTTCCTCGCCTCGCCTCGCCTCGTCTGGCCTCGCCTTGGCCCTGCTAACGGGTCTATGTACAAATAAACTTACAATTCTCTACTTCTCTCGATGTACATACATACATACATACAAACATACATGCAAGCACCCAAATGTATTTGCCAAGTGCATATAAATTTGGCATAATATCTATGCATGTGTGTGTGTGTTAGTATTTTTGTATTTCTGTGTTGATTACTACTCAAATATTGGGGCACTGGAAAATACATATAAACAACTTTGCCTTATTTGTGTTGCCAATTCTGGCTCAGTGCTCTTTCTTATATATATCTATTTATATATCTGTATGGTTCCCTCTTAAAAAATAACTTTTGGAAAATGCATTTAATTGACTTCACCTCACTGAAAATACAAAAAAAATGAGTGAAGAACTATTGTGAAAACTTTTTGTTATTCAGCAACTATGTCAAAATGTTATTGTTAACGAGAATTGAGACTAAGTCAGACAATCAGCAGAGGGAAAGACAATGAATTGAAGGCTCTAGAGAGAAAGAGCATTTAAGTAAATGTTTTGCCGTTCATTAAAATGATGGAAAGAAGAAAAGAAACAAACGCACTTTTAAAACTGAGAGTGAAAATATTTAAACAGCAATTTGGGCTTCAACCACAAAATAAAATGTAAAATAAACTGAAATAAAATTATACGCAGCACCATGAAGCATTAAAATTATACTATTTTCGAATTAAGTAGAATTCATTTAAGACGGACATGCCGCAGTGTGTAAGCAAACACTCTTGACTTGACTTGACTCGACTCGGCTCGGCTCGACTCGACTCGACTCGACTTGACTGGAATCGACTTGAGTTGACTTGAGTAGAGCATAAGTACGTGTTGTTTTGGTTTTTATAGCCACAAAATGCACAACTTGTAATTTATGATACGGGGCATCTACCGCTAGCAGCCACCGACCCGGCAGCGACACCTCAAGCTTAAAAGGCACAGCAGCCAAGAGCGCCCCAAGTTGAAAACGCGAAAAAAAATTCCAGGACTCACGCTCCTTCGTGGGTGTCGTCAAAAGGAGGCGGCGGCGACGACGGTGACGGCGACGACGGCATCGTTGTCGGTCTGTGAAAAGCCATAAAGTGCAAATGGTGCCCAGGGGAATCATCAAACAGCAAAAAGCTGCCATAAAACGACACAAACATTGCAACAACAACAACAACAACATCTTAGAGGTAGGTTGAGGTCCGCGTACACACACACACACACACACATACACCCAGAGACACCCAGAGACACCCAGAGATACTCACTGGCACACTCAGTGCGCTAGATCCAAGATATAGATACGGTCAAGTGGTCAGCTTTTTTGCGGATGCTCCTTTCGAGCAACACTTCCTGCTTTCGACTTCTGCCAGATTGGATGTCGGACAGAGTCCACACACAGAAAAGTGCCTGACAAATCAGTCACACGTAACCGTAGCCAAATAGCAAAAGCGTCCAGATGGGAAATGACAGCGACTCCCAGCTAAGAGGCTTTACCCGACCTACATTTATATATATATATATAAATATATACATGTGTGTGTTGTCAGACACGCAGGTTAATTGATACTCACCCACAATATTCAAGTAGACAGGGTGACCAATTGGCGGAGTCGTAGAGATCTGACACTCATAAATACCCGAATCCTTGCGCTGAGCATAACGGATGCGCAGGGTCCAATCCTCGGCATGGGGCGAGTGCATTGCCTCAAAGCGCTGATCTGACGTGTAGGTATAGCGACCCACAGTCAGAAGGTGTATGTCTCGATGGCGCACCCAAGAGACCTGAAACAAAGCAATGTCAGCAAATCAATGTTAAATTGATAAAGGTCCGTTATACACTAAACATATATCCAAGCAAATAGGCGGATCTCTGCGAAAAAAAAAACATTTGTGTTGTTTTTGCAAATTCTGTTTATGATATGTATTTATTCCAAGTTAAGAAATAGGCAGAAAAGTGTTGAAAACAGATTTGTTGGTTTCGAAAATTCACTTGAGAAACTAATTAATAATCTGGTTGAGGTTCGTTCGATCGGTTAAATGCATATTCATTTTTTAAGAACTGTATACTGAGAAATTCGACATAAGCAACATTAATTAACACTCAACATGTGAGTTTTTTTTTACTGTTTCAAATTCTCTTACCAACCATTATGGCCACAACTGCAAAAAGGTTTGCTGTACTCGAACAATTTATCATCTTGGCTCGCTGCCGAGTAGCAGACTCCGTTGCCAATTTCTTAGTGTTTTTATCTGTGTGTGTGTGTGTATGTGTGTGTGTATTTGTCCGTTTGTGTGTGTGTGTGTGTTGGCTTTGTGGGCGCCAATTAAACGATGATGAGTGACTTAAGCGCGCGTAAAAGCGTTAATAATACATCAGCAGCAGCTTGGCAGCAGTTGCCCCGAAAAGCTAATAACAACTTAAGGAGTCAATTTTACTTAAAACGCTTTCATCGATTATAGAGCAAACAGCAACCTGCGTTCATAAAATCGTAATCATTATCCTCATTTTAGAGACGAGGGGTACCGGGAATCTGCTCTGATCAAGTTTAATTACAAATTGTGATATGAACACGCTCAACCTTTTTCAAGCCTAACATCTTGGCCTGCTTCACAAAGGAGAAGTTTAACTTACTCCTTTTGAGAAGAAGTTGCATAATAAGAATAATTACAATCCACGTTGCAAGCAAGATTGATTTGTCCACGTTGCGCGCCATAACCGCGGCAAAGGAGCACTGGCATTGAGCCACAGTAGCGTCGTAATCTGCGTAGGCAATCGCCCAGCAAGCTGCGAGTTTTGCCAGACTTTATAGTTATTAAAAAATCAGAGCAAAGTGACACTGAACATTTTTCCGGGAACTCGTCAGCCGATGGCTCAAGGCCAATGCAGTGAAGATAGTGAATGTGTTGCATCCCATTGAGCACTTGCCATTTGAGTAGGACTCACTCGCAAAAGGCTTAATCCTAAAGTGCTCTGGTAAGTATCCTATAATTTATGTACTTGTAGAAGATGTTGTGATTCGTTTTCAAATTTGCCACGCTTTCAAGTAGACGTCATCGACATATATATACAGTGGATCTAAAGATGTAAAACTAAAGGCCACATATCTCTCAGAAAAAATAAAAATTTCGTAAAAAATGTTGGACCACGCAGACTCCCGCTCCCATAAATAATAAAAGCCATAGTTAGCCTATAGTTAGCAGACTTAGAGAGTAGATTACTAAGATCGTTCCCCAAAATTCCCAAAAGCCTATATATCCAAAACTTAAGAGCTACAGTTACCAAACTTGAAAGGCGGGACGAAACTCTTTCAACATGTTTTTTAAGTCACGCTCACTCACGCCCCAAAATTCACAGTCACAGTTACAAAACTTGGAAGGAAGGAGGAAACTTTTCCAACATTTTTCCTTAAGCCACGCCCCAAATTTCACAAAAGCGTATATCTTTCGAAATTTTAAAGGCAAAAGTGGATAAATAAAATCTGGATTACTAAAAATCTTCTGCAAAGATCGGAATTCATAATTTCTGTTTTTAAGATATTTAACAGAAATGCAAACCATTTTTTTTTTTTGTATATAATAATAAAAAAAAAAATGCTGTCTAATATAAGAAAAACGTAAAAATGTTCTAATTTATTGAACATTTTTTTTCTTGGAATTAAGAAGGGATAAGCAGAACCTTGCGCTTTAATAATTCGCCAAAGAAAAGCGGAACTAATTTCGTAAATTGTCAGCTCTTTTATTCATCAGTGTCATCAGTTGTCACCGCTTCTGCGCTTATATCACGACTTCGTTGTGCTGACCAGACACGCCTTACAATCTTAACTCCGTATCCACCATTGCGAACCAGAGTCCCAAGCATAACCCAGTTTTAAACTACATGCATAGATTGCTCGAGATTAGTTTAATCTTTTATTGATTTTGGTTTCATTGCCTGAAGCTGGCTCTGAAAGTTGTGTAATATATTACCGTTACCAAAAATGCTAAATGTTTAAAACTATTTGCCAAAATGTACATCTAGTTTTAAAGAAAACCCTACATAATTCGAATTGACGTGCCCGAACTTGTATACTCAGCATTCATTAAAAGTACTCAAGCAGAGGAAAGAGCAATTGCCAAAATGTAATACCCGTGCAGAGAAACGTGTATACACAGTATGTGTGTGTGACAGTGCAGGGGGGATGGGGGATGGTGGTTGGGTACAGGGTGTCTGCTAGTTGAGCAGCCACTTCCAGGGCACACTTACTTGTTAAGTTCACCTTACTACTTTTTAGATAAATAAAGGCGCGTTCAGCTGGAATAAATTGTTGGTCGCTTTATATTACTTTTTAAGGTGTTCTTTTCTTTTCTGTTCTTTTATATTTTTATGTGTTTTTGGCCAACCAGGCCTTTTGTGTCTTGCTTTTGGCTCAATTGGCAACAACTTTTTTCACCCGAGGTCTTCACACACACACACGCCCCCCACAACCTCAGCGGGAGCAGCAGCAGCAGCAGCAGCAGCAACAGCAGCAGAAGCAAAGTGTTTATTTATTTTTATTCAGTCGCCCTGTTTTATCCTTGTCGTGCATCGTCACGACTCGCCCCGCCCTACCCGGCCCTGCCCTGCCCCGCCCCGCCCCGCCCTTACCATTGCGCCCAACAGACAAATGCTTATATTTTGCTTAAGTTCCTTTTTTTTGTTTCTTTCTTCATTTACTCGATGCGGCTGCGGCTGCGGTTGGAACTGCGGCTGCTGTTGCGACTGATGTTGTTGCTGGGTTTTTGTCACCGCAGGAAAAACTACGTAGCCAAGTTAAAAGTTGCTGGCATGCCTTTAGTGTCAGTCAGGCTGCTTGCTGCTTATATTGGGTAGTCATTTAAGCCAAAAAGTAAACCAATTGTTAGTTTTAATGGAATTTATTGGGTAAATATTTGCTTAGCACAAGAAATTGCTTGTGAACATTTGCTGTCGTCTGGTTGATTTAAGATTAAAACTTTTTACACTTAATCCCCACGTATATTTCTGCGGCTTAGAATCGCTGACTGGAATGCCAATCAAGGGCTCTCACTGAGACCGGCAGTGTTACTTGCCAATTATTTTGCATACATCGGCCTCTCTTTCTCTCTCTCTCTTTCTGATTGCCTCTCTCTGCCTCCCTTTCTCTCTCTCTATCTCAGTGTGTATCTATCTAGGGTCTTCATTAGCAAAGTGCTCCCAGTTAGGCTGACGAGGATATCGCTTATATTGTAGTTTGCCTGCCAATGTCTGGCTGCGTGTATTTTGCTTTGTATTTTGTGTTGTGGCAGGCTTAAGGAGATGATGTGGCCTTTTATGATTTATACACGTCCAAGTTAAACGCCAACGCCAGCAGCTATCGCAAAGCCATTGTTATGCATCTTATATATGCCGGTCAATAAATGTCCTGCAAGTGGTATGTGTGAAGAAGTAAGGGATACATGAGACAGGGTGCTTCTTATCTGGCTGCGGGCATCATCAATTTGTTCCGAATATGTCCCTCATTAGGTTAGATAAGGAAGTTTAAGTTTTTGGGTTGGACGGTTCGACTAGCAGATACCCTGCACCTGTACTCCCCAAATCAATGAGGTTGGAGCAGCTTTGTTTTGCAATTGTGCAAAATTATGTGAAGGCAACTCTTCTGTCTCAGTCACTAATAGAGCTAGAGAGAATTACAAATAAATTCTCATATAAGACATTAATTATCATTTAATTTTATCGATAACTTCATCTGTTTCGCGATTATCGATAAAGATTGATTGCCGAAAGCATTAAAATAATCAATTGTAAAAATAAAACCGTCCAATTGATATTGAATATTCCCTGGCGTTAATAATAATCAACTCTTAAATTGTAATTAAGATCGAATAAGGAACACAAATTGAATCAACAAAAACGTATTTGCATATTAAACAAACTAATTTTAGCCAAACTGTGGCTTCACAACTGGCTCGAGGCCTGTTAGCACTTTCTGTTCGGTTACTCCCAGTGGACTACTTTGCCCACTCTTTCACAAATGCAAAATAATGCAAATTTATGGTTAGTTAGAAGTGTTTTTTGCGTGCAGCTGAATTACAGTTGCTGATTAAATAATGAAACACATTAGTAAATTTGACGAAGCTATCGCTTTAGATATCTCTCTAGATAATACAAATTGTCTTTCAAATTAATTTCATGATACGTTTTTTATTTATTAAACATTTGTTTTCATTTAAGTAAGCAGCTATGGTGGAAATTGCTGACTTATTCTTTTCCGATGAGATCTAATGTTTAAGCCAAGTCTTATTGTACCAAGGCATTGAAAATTGGTCTGCGCTTTGAGACATTCTATTGCCGGAGTGTAACAAAATTATTAAAAAACATATAATATTGTAACATTGCTTGACTCTGTAGGATAAGATCAACTCTATCATGTTCTTGGTATCTAAAATATTTGCAGACAGTTCTCTGACTGATTGTAAAAATAAATTAAAGTAAATAAATACATGAAAACGTCGAAGTCAATGCAGAAAAAATACCTTATTAGGCAAAAGATAATGATAAAATAACATAACGCGGTACTAAATCAATAATTCCAAGAAAACACAACTTAATTTGTTTGTAAATTGTCTTATGACTGAATGTGAAACTCTACCTACTTTACCGAACCAGTTTGCCATAACGATTATCTGTACTGCAAATATAACACATGCTGCTGATATTTTATTTAATATCATTACACAAAGTGCGATATTGACTCATACGTTGCACCTGGCGTTACCAATTGGTCTGTAATTGGCCACTTTCTGCACTTATTTGTTGGCCTGCCAACATCGATGCAGTCACGTGACAGCCAGTTGGTTACCATTTGCAACTAGCGAATAGATACTTAATTGCATGCGAAAAAGTGCAGGACGGCGCTGAAGTACACTTATGTGCATGCATACGCACACCCACACACCCCCACGCACACCCACACACACCCATACACACAGAGGGAGACATATGCATGTATATCGTAAATTGCTCACTTTCAGGCTTTCCCTCACCGTTTACACCTTGGAAAATTGACTCTTGCAAGTTTATTATCCAATTGTAATAAAATTTGCAGGTCATAAAACAAGCATTCCAATTCGAAATAACAAAATGTTGTCTGACTCCAAAAAAAAAAAAAAAAAAAGAAGAAAAAGTGATTCAAAGTTTAAGCGACAGACGACAGGCAAGCGCGCAAACAATCAGGTCAATTTTTGTCCTGTTTTGGTATGTTTTCACAAACCTAGGATTGGCTCATAAAAGATTAGGTTATGGTATAAGATCCTCAATACTTTGAGAATAATCCAAGAGCCTTGCTCCAATTTCTATTCTTTCAAGGCAGATTAGCTCAGTTCACTTACAAATCATAACGTCCTTTATAACTCATAAGAAAAAGAAACCTGCAAACTGAATAGCTTAAAAATGAGTTATTTAAAACCAACACACTCTGAAAAAAGAAAGTATTTCCGAATTGAAAAAGTCGATATATATTTTTTTTTTAATTCAGAATAGAGTAATGAAATTCGCTCAATCGATTGCTACATTAAAGTTTGCCTATTGTCTTTCTTAGATCAGTGGAATGTTGTAAGTAACTTTATAATCCATCTAAAATCTTTGTATGCTTGATAATAAGAACCTTGAATCTTAAGAAAACTGTATCTTGTAGCTGTATCTGTATCTTACGAATAGAAAACCCAGGCTTTAGAAGGAGACAGTCTTGCGGTTTAGAAATACACTTTCTGAAAATTAGGGTGAGTCATCCTTGGCGGGAAAAGTGTTTTCCAGATTTCAACCAATTTATTTTCCGGACTGTATACTCTTAAATATATTGGCTTTTTCCAACCGCATAATATGGAAATTTTATCTTTAAAGCACCTGATAACATCACCGATAAATGAACTTAATTGTTTGCGTTCTGTTATTTCCAACCGGCTCAGATATCTTCAGTTGTCTTTATCAACAAATAGCTTAAATTTCTTTAAAAGTCAGAATGCTCTTCCGAGCAGTAAACGGCAAAGGAATTCCCACCGCTTGACAATTTCATTGTAGTTTTATCGTATTGCTATTTTTCCCGTCTCCCCTTGCCGGCCCACAGCATCCATTAATACTCTGTACGCAAAATGCCTGGTTGGAGGGGACATAGTAGGCTAGTTCCAAAGTATGTATCACACAGAACTAAAGATCAATGATTCATCCAGACGAACTAAGTCCAATTTATAGCCGGGTTCCGTTGACAAAATATTACATGACCATTTTTCTCCAAGCAACACATGGAGTGAGAGACAAATTAAAAAGGGTTTTATTTATATTTGAACATAAATACAAAAATAAATAAAAAGTCTGCAGGACATCTTCTCGTCGTGCAACATTGACTTGAGCATTCTTACCTGTGGCAATTGGGTTTTTTGCCCACCTCAGTGTCAGTTGTTATTGTCGTGTCAAAGAAGCTATCCGTTTTTTTTCGCGTTTGACGACGCGATGACTATATTGAGGATGCGGATGGTTATGGAGTTGGGAGGTGGGAGGTAGGAGGTGGGGCTGGAGGTTTATTGACGTTGATTTTATCGAGCCGCTTGCTCTGTGTGGGCTTAACTTCGCATTTGCTCCACTTATTCCACTTGAACGCTTCGCTAAGAGCAAACTTTTGGCTCTAATGCTCTTCAGCAGGTTTCTTTTCGTCAGCATCAGCTCCTGGTGCAGCTTCAGCTACAGCTACAGCTACAGCTACAGCTTCAGCTTGAGCTTGAGTGTCAGCTATTGTGGCTGCTGCTGCCGCTTCTGCTGCTGCGCTTGTCTAGCAAGTGTGGCACAGCTTAACACGGTTGATCCAACTACGACTTCGTCTTAGTGCTGCCACGTTGCTAAAAGTTCGTCTTGGCAATTTTTGAGTGTGCGCCAAACGAACAAAAGAGATGGAAATGGAGATGGTTTGCAACTGAACACTCGTCCACGTCAAGCCTATCGAGTCTGGGCAAGGACCCAACTACAGCGGAACGAGGCACAACCAGCCAGATTTCACACACCGGCCTTGGGTGTCTCCGTTTGTGTCTATGACTCTCACTCACTCTCTCTCTCTCTCTCTCTCTTTCTCTATCTCTCTCCATCTCTCTGGGTCTGCATGTGTGTGTGTTTCGTTGAATGTTTGCAAAGGGGCCACATGCACTGGTCCAGGCCATAACTGTTGTCGTTCAAGCTCAACCAAGCAACGAGAACTGAACCGAGCACTGTTCAGATTAGCCAATATGACATTAAGAGGAGCCACACTCAAAGCGACATCGCACAAAGTTTTTACATTGGCAAAGTTGCGTCTGGCAGCGTCAAGCGGAAAACATCAGCATAGAATGGCCGCATCCCTAACTTCAGGTGCTTGGATCACCAACTGCTCCAACTGTTTCAGCTGCTCATCTAACTCTGACAATGAGCCCCAAAGTATCATGTCAATGGAACGGACCCCACAAACTGGAATGCAACAAATGCCCATTGTGTGCTTAACTTTTATGGAAGTTCTTTTTTTTTTCTCTCTTTTTTTTGTGTTTTTTTTTTTGTATGTTTTTCATTTTTGAAATGGTCGCTTACTTGGGAGGGAAATGTGAAGGGATGCTCTGGGCGGTGAGCTTGAGCTTAGTTTGTTGTTGGCTGGGTTTTAGTTTCAACACGGCAGCAATTTGTGTTTATACAATTTTTGTAAATGTTTTATGACGGCCGCATTAAAACGAGCAGCAGCAGCACCAGCAGCAACAGCAGCACCAGCAGCACCAGCAGCAAAGGAAAGAGATGGACAATGGGCAAACAGCAACTGTCGCTGACAAGCTCGTGTAATATATGATTTATGCCATAAGAATGACAGTTGCCAGCCCCAGTTGGCAATATACAATGTAATTGGCGGACACGCCCACACACACACACACACACACACGCACACACACACGCAGACATGCACACATGCACATACGTCCCAGGACATCTTCCCCATGCAAGCAGTTAATGCTGCTTTGACAGTTTCTTGTTTTCTGCTCGCTGTCGGCTTGCTGGATTTGTCTGCTTTATTTATTCATAATTAAAATGACTGCAATTTTGGGTGGCATGTTGCGACATGTGATGATTTGTGGTTGCGTCTCACTTACAGCTCATGCATTTCAAATGCCATCAGAATGACGAGTGGCAAGCGATATACTCGTAAATGACTGAAATAGTATATTTATAGTAAAATTCGTTGATTCACAATCGATTCCCTAGAAATTTGTCCGGTTCAATACGTTCATTATTTATGTGTTGATTCAATGGCCACTTTCAACTGATTCGCCCATTCAATTTTTCTATTATAAAGTCTCATATATATTTAGGTCATAAATTGGCGCAATTAAGGTATAATGACTTCTGGTTCAATTTTATAAATCGGATGCATTTGAAATTCAATGGAAGTGGCATCTAGCAGCGAGTTTAATGACTGTTGTGTTGTGTGGAAGTGGCACATATAAATTAATGACGCACAATCGATTGGAGCGTAATTTGTGAGCTAAACAAAAGACTTGACTTGTTATTCGACTGGTTACTCACTGCTAAGAGACTCTACCAAACATTCTACTTTGGTTCACATTAAATTCAAATTTGAACGAACTTCGAAAAAAAAAGAAAAAATAAGAAATTTAAAGAAAAATAAATATATGTTAAGGATTACTCTTACTGCCAATTTAGTGTTATACAACACTGCAACACCTGCTATACTCTTAATAAGTTTATTGATTCGACTGGTTGATTTAGTTTTCTTTCTCGAGCTAAGGAAAAAAAATTAAATAAGAATAAATTAATTTATAAAAGCCAAAGAGTACCATTTCTGTCTATTAGTAATTGATATCAAAAATGAACACTATTTTTTTATATTACATATCAACGCATTTTCAGAATAAGCAATACATAAATTGCAATCATACCTATTAAAGTTGATCAATGTAGCTATTTAAGGCTGGTACTTTAGTGAATAAAATCATATTAAGGCATATCGTTTATCGATTCGGCTGTTGAGCCTGACCAAGAGATAAGATATTCAAAGATATTCTATTCAGCATAAGGCAAGTGAACCAAGATACCCCTTCTTAGATATTCCTAATGGGTACAGGGTATGAGAAGAGGACTTTAGCAGATGCACGGTCCCCAATTGTTTCGCATGGTTGCTCAGCGTCTTTTGTTTGCATGTATTCTCTTAAGTGCCAGCCACTTGCAAAGGTAGTACAATGACGGCGACCATTATTCAACACTTTTAAGAATTCGGGTAGTACGTATCTCTTCAGGTGGAAACAATCAGCGCAGTTTGCAGTGTGTTTCATTGTTAATATATGCATATAAATATACATGTGTGTTTAGAGGTATTATTAGCTTAAGCGGGTATGTGGAAGAAGTTTAAGTCATGTGTGTGTTGATGCCAGTCGATCGGCACTTTTAATGCGCAATTCATATGAATAAATAAGATATTTAATGCGATGACCTTTCTTATGTGCCAGTTTTCCTATCATGTAACAGTCCACGTCAAGCGAATTAGGTTAATTTTTCTAGGCCAAAAATAAATATGATAAGGCAAATTAAAAACAAGCCAAGGACAGGGCTCTGAATAGCCTTAAAAAGTCGTATTTTATATTTTAGTTTCCGAACCAATGATGACAAAATAATAATTGGTACTTTTTCGCTTTGCGGTGAGTGCATAATTTCTTGTGTTTTGTCAAAATACAGATTGTCAAGTCAAAAAACACAATATGCACTTTAGTGTGCAATTATTTTTTTGCTTGTTTGTTTTCAAACAGTGGGCCAAAGCTCGACGGCGGGCAGCGCACATAAACAATAACAATAACAATAACAGCATCATAATTAACACATCTTTTTTAGTACTGCGCATCCCTAATTAAAATGGCAGCATTAAAGGCGAATAAAGAGTTTTGCATGCCGAGAATATCGGGTGGAGATCTGTAAATCATTAGAGGACACACACGTGTGTGTGTGTGTGTGTGTGTGTGTGTGTGTGTATATATATTATATATGTTTATATTCATTAAAAACCAACCTCATTACTGTTTGGCCATAAAAAAATGTTGTTTGCCGGAAATAAACTGAATGTGTGCATTAAAAACGAATACAATGCAATTGGCAGCTTATCGGCTTTTGTCATTGATTATGTGTTTTTGCTACCGCAAGTTTATTATTGTAGTAAACAGCAGGCAAAAAATATGTAAAAGACGGGAGACCTTGATTAATTGGTATATCGATATAGCCATGTGCGCTGGTCCGTCTGGATGAACATGCGGATTTCAGAGACTATTCTTCAAATCTAGATTATATAAGAGAATAGAGAATGGAATAGAAGCACGCTGGTCAGTTCTACTGAATTTGATCGATAACTGTCGATACATCGATTCCCGATTCCGATAGAAATAAATGTTAATATTTAAATATCATATTGATCAATAGCAAAAATTTAATTAAATTGCGGGCAAAAAACTAACAAAACGTCTTCTTATATGGAACTCATTACTTTAATTGATAATGTCAAATTAGGTTTTGAAAAAATGTTCAGTATCTGAGATCGCCGTTGCTGATCAAAAATATATATCTGTTGTATCCATCTTGATTATTATTATTATTTGATCAGGTTTTATATTATCTTATTATTTATACGGCCTCTCAAAATGAAGAACAATTTCTTGTCTCCATAAAATATGCGCAAATATTATTTTGTATGCGAACTCTTTCCGGCTGATTTGAATAAGACACTGGGGCCTGCAAATGGGAGTTTTTATGTTTATTGCCGGTGCAGCAGTGTCATAAAACAATTTTGCAATATCGTGCGGATTAGCATAAGAGGCACATCAGGCAAAGATGTTACCCATATCGAACATATCCAAATTTATGGCTGGCTAATAAGCTGTCGAAATGGCCAAGTGTTTGTTCGATTCGAAACGCTCGCTAATGACACACACAGGGAATGGGAACGGGAATGGGAATGGGAATGGGTAGCGGAAAAGGGCCAGTGGCGAATGCTAAATGGTAGCAGATGGGGGATGGGATGTGTATCGCCTTTTGACTTACCGTTAACCCAAATAGCTATGCTAACGAGGCCAGACGGTGGAGTTTCTCCACGCAAGGAGGCAAGGGCGAGGGGGGGAGAAGGGGGGCGCCTTTTGCGTCGGCGTTTCCTGCAGCGCGAAATATTCATAACGAAATTGAATGAAATTGCCTACCAAACAACAACACCGACAACAACAACGACAACAACAACGACAACAACAACGACAAACAACAAAAACAACAACAACGGCGACAACAACAACAGCTACAGCAACAATAACAACAGCAAGGAGAAAGGGCAGCAAGATGAAATAATAATAAGCACGGCCGTAAAACTCCCGCCAACACACCCCCCCAACAGCCCCTGCCCCATGCTCGCTCAAGTCATCGCCAACCCCCCCCTTGTCGCCACCCGGAGCACCCACAGACTCCATCACACGCTTAACACGAAGCACGTAACGCAATTTTTGTTTAAAAACAAGCCGAGGCACAGGAGCTGGAAGGAAGAGTACACGTCAGGGAAATTGTATTTAAATGGCTGGGCGGTCTCGCCCGCAGCCTTTGACCTGGCACATTAGTTTCTGGGTCTGGCTTACACAGTGGAAGGAACGGAGCAATGGAAACGGCCATGGAAATGGGATTTGCTGCCAAGAAGGTGGCGGAGACGTAGGAGCGGGCGGAGCAATCACTGAGCACGTAAATCAAAAAAATGTTGACGAAAATAAACGATGCCACGGCACAAAGCAGAGCATATAGTGTATGTACATATATATGTACATATTCATATACAAATACATTTGTACACCTACACAAAACATGATGCAAAGGTATTTGTATGTCTTTTATTTGTACACACTGCACCCATCAAAAATGAATAAAAAGCAAATAATAAGGCCCGGCAAATTTATGTAGCAGGCAGCATCAAACAGACAACTCCACACTCATCAGGCTTATTCGTTTCTGTTTGGGACAATATCCAGTTGGTCCAATATCCATATCCGTCTCCCCCCCGCTGAATTACGTTTCAATCTTGGGAATTTTAGATTTGAAATGTAGAAATTTAATTACCATCAAATGGTATGCTACGATGGTATTTTAATTCACTGTTTAACTGCGACCTCAAAGGTTAAGACTGGATTTGGCTAAAGGTTAATTTGGCGCATTAATTCAATACAATACGATATAAATCATTTAACATTAATATGAAAAGCACTGGGCCTGAAAAAGATTCCACAAAATGAATTTCTGAAAAACACCAGATCAGAGAATTATCTTTGGTTAATTTTATTTAATTATTTCAAGACTGCTTTAGAACAGTTGGTATTCAAAGCCAGCTCAGGAAAATAATCCATTATCGCAGTGTTTTGGTAGGCAGCTGTTTCTGGCGCCCCAACACTCGTTAGTTATGACAATGATTTAGGAAGCTGCACCAGCCCATGTGGGGTTATGCACCCGTTGATCCGGATCCTAGCAAGAAGCAGCAGTTTCAGAAGTATCTCATATGTTAGCCAGCAGCCAATAGAAGACACTCGCCCTGCAAGTATGTTTCACTTGTTTATGTGACTACATCTATCAGTGTTTATCTGCCTGGCTTAAGCACAGCCTCTCAGCCTCTCAGCCTTTCAGACGCTCTGCAATCTGACACACTCACAACACACACACACACACACTTACACACACACAAAGGTTTATGGCAACCAACTAACTAGTGTAGACAGCCGTTTGGGGTCTATGTGTGTGTGTGTGTTTGTGTGTGTTTGTGTGTATTTGTGTGTGTTTGTGTGTGTCTGTGTGTGTCTGTTTGCATTCAAGTCAATAAGAGACGCACTGCCATTTAGCACTTACGGGCAAATGTTGGCAGCAAACCCAATCTGTAAGTTATACCCGAAAGCGCGACTGGCTTGTAAGCAGACAAATAACCCAAGAGATAACAATAATGAAAGAGGGTGCAAAGGAAATAGGAAAATGGGAACGATGTTCCGCAAAGTACTACTTCGCTGAGCGTGTAATGGCTGTGGTTGAGGAGTGCCACAAATTGTCCTTGCTTCCCTTGTTATGTTTGACCCATCGTTTGGATAACTAAGTTATCCGGATTCATGAGACTCACGACGACAACACACTTTATTTATTTATTTATTTTTTAATATATATAAAAATAAATTAGTTAATCAACAATTTTCAACGTACTCCTATTTCCCTCCAATATAATTAAAAATATAATAATAATTTTAGCATAATAATTCCCCATTTAAATTACTTATTTGCTGTAAAATATGTATAGAATTAACAACAGCAAAAATAAATCATTTTAGCGTACTCCTCTTCCCCCATTTATCTCGTTTATTTATTTTTTACTTATTGTACAATTTATGCATCATTAAAAAAACAATTTGAATAAAAAAATATATAAGTATAAAGATTTCAAATTAGCAACGGGTAATTCGATTTGTGTTTAAAACATAAAAAACTAAAGATATCAAAAGCGAATAAAAATGTTGTAAATGTCTTCGGATATGAATTCCATGAGGGCATGCAACAAGATTTGATTTGACATTTCCATTATAAAGTTGAACATTTCTGTCACAAACGTAAGCAGGACATTTTGATGGACGAGTTCTATTTGTCAACTACTTGGACTACCTCGACAACTACTTCAACACTTGAGCTTGGAAGTTCATAATGTTATAGCCACGCCCGGCTTCGGCTTCGGCTTCGGCCTCGTAGTCAAGAAGGGTCATTGCTAACAGCTTTGAGCAGTCATTAGACTGCGAGGAGAGAATTGCGCAGTCGCCAGATTGGCGCCCAACTTAATGAAAAATCACCTGGCTTGTGGGCATGGCAGTGGGCAGTGGGAATTGCCAGGAAACAAACCAAATAAAAGTAATTGCCGATTATTTTAACAGCTTTTTTTTTAAATGAGCCACTCAACATGAGCAGAAAAGGCGGAAAATCTGTGGGGAAATGGGCGTGTCAGCGTATTACAACTTATTTAACGAATGCACTAAGTATTCCATTTAATGCACTCATTGAGCAATATTTAAACTTGTGAGAAATGGTTTCTACTCTTGCTATTGATTTGGCTTTTCTGCTACTCTTGGCTCCCCTTTGGGTAGGCAACCAAATCTAGTGGAAGTGGCAGCTGTTGCGCTGTGCGCCGCATTCGCAGTGCAAATTCAAAGTTCACAAATTTAAATAAATGTTTGAAATCGGGGACAAAGGGGCAAAAAACACAAAATTGCCCGAAAAGTTGAGGGTGACTGACTACAGCGGAGAGGTGGAGAGGGGGAGAGGGGGAGAGGGGGCAAGGGCCAGGGAATCCTGCATAAAAACAACGAAGAACGCACACAAAAAACCCATGCGCTGGGATTAGTAAGAGTCAAAGCGGAAATCGACTCGACGACTGTGTGTGAGTGTGTGTGTGTGTGTGTGTAAGTGTGGTGAGCGTGTCCTGCGGCTGCCACGAATTGTGACAAAACAAAAGGGCAATCCAGAGCTAGGGGGGGGGGAGACACGAAGGTAGCGAAAAGAAACGTTTACAGGACCAAGCGGCTCACACGCCAAATTGCACTTGCAATTGGTGTTCGCCAATAGAATATGGCTGTGTGTATGTGTGTATGCATGCATACATGTATGTATGTATGATTGACCCACACATATCAATTTACTTGCAGCATCAACCACAACAATTTCGATTCCAATCGACAGTCGACATCGCTTCGCATCGCATTTCCTCATCACCTCATCGCCTCCTCACCTAGTGGAGGTAGCTTCTGTGACGTGCATGGCACTGGGGGCATTGGCAATCCAATTGACAACACCACTCCAATTACACACTAATGAAGTGCATGCAATGAGATTAGACGGCTCGTTCCCCACCTGACCAAACCTTTGCGGCGTGAAAGCCTTCGAATGTGCGGTCGCCTGGTAAAGCGGCCAGTTGCATACATGACCACAAATGACAGGCAAGAAGCAGCTGAAGCCCAAAACCTCTCGCAGATTGTCTCTCTTATTTCGTTTTCATCACCACAACTACACTCAAAGAAAAGAAAAGTTGTATTCAAATTTAAAAATAGAATGTTTTGTAAAAACTAACACCAAAATAAACTGTTTATTTGAATAAATTATTATAATTTTATAACCAAATATCGCTTTTAAAAGCTTTGCACTCTTGAAGGCGTTGAAGTGTACATTTTATGGAGTCACAGAGACTCCATTTTGCCCATACTTACTTTAGCACCAAGCCAAGTGAATACTTTTTTAGCCAGTTTTAATTGGCTCTAGGTGCAAAAGAAAACTATTTGGAAAATAAATTAAAATGCTAAAAATATATTTATTGCATCTTAAAATAAAATATTAGCGAGAATTTAGATTTGTGTTCTATACTTCCGTTTTAAGAAAGAGCCAATCTTCGTCTCGGACATTCACTTTTGGAGAACCCACACTCCAAAACATGACCAAGAGCCCAAATCCCCCGAATTTAAGAGCTACAGTTTCCAAACTTGGAAAACGGTAACTAGGAATATTTTCCAGCATTTTTGCTTTTTTGACCACGCCCATTCATCCCCCAAAATTCACACATGCCTATATCCACGGCAATTTTAAAGGCAAGCTTAGACGACTGTTTACTAAAAATCTCCCTCAAAGATCGGTGTTGCTTGGCATCAGAGTCTATCGCAGTCGTGTTCGCCTGACTGCAATGTTCTCGCTTGTTTTTTTTTTTAATGTATGTAAATTTTTCTTTATTGCCAACAAAAAAGCAAAACGACACTAACATGACTTTGGCATTTGGCAACCATTGATGGCGGCTGCTACGAATGTGATTTTAATAAGCTTTCCTGACGACGCTTCGATTTGATTGTATTGAAATCAATTTAGCCTTAGCAACAGCATTTGCAACAACAACAAAAGTGGCCAGCACGTGTATGAGTGTCGGAGAGTGCAACAAATGTTGCTATCATAATGGTCAGATGCCATTCCCCATACTCAATTTACTTTATTGTGCCAGATGAATATTGACATCTGCTGTTTTTCCTTTTCGCCTTCAAAAAAAGCCACATCAAAAACGATTTTATTTGAATTGACATTGACGTCCTCCTCCACAAAAATACAAATATACAAATATATTTTGAATTGTCCGCCTTCAATGGCAGCCCACTAATTGTGCCATTTATTGCTTCGCTTTCAAAAATATGTTAAAATATGGCAAGCAAATTGGAACATGACACTCGAGACACGAGCAAAGTGCAAATTGCTGTCTTAGCACAAACCAAGCGCCTTCATTCCACACACTTCCGGCTCTCCCCTGGCGACCACCATTTTAATTGTTATTTATGGGCGTGCATCTTGCGAATAGTTCGACAACTGGAGCATTCTAATTGACAAACTGTTGGCCATGTGATTAATTACTCTTCTCTGGGCAGCTAATTAACATCAATGGATGCCGCTTAACTCTAATAAATATACTGCACTGCATTGGGGAAGCCAATGTACTAGTTAACACCAGACATCAAGAAGCCAAATATGCAAAAGGTACAATTTAACCACCAGGGATCAATTTGCATTATTAGTCGAATAGAAAAATGTTGCTTTATTTGCACAGTTCAATTTAAATAACACATGTTCATTGTGAGCTTGTTCATTAATTATAGATTAATCCGATGCTGATCATATTTTATTGGTGACGAATAGCGTCAACAGGAGTCTTAACATAAACTAGTCCTTTTTTGATAGTATTTGCTGTCTTCTACGATGCATTATTCATTTCTCACAGAAAGAGACAAACGCTTGAATTTATACAGTCAGAACAATATTTACACTTGCCTTACAAATGTTTTCTGATACACATTTTCTTAAAGCCTATTAAAAAATACAGATTTATAAAATACTAACGAACAAATCGTTGAATATTGTTTCTCTTACTTCAACTTACATTCTTTTTTTGACTTTGTTACGTCTTCTCACCGAGGTATTGGTGTCAATACCACTGCAATTAACTCAGCCTTTTTAGGAATTCCTTTGAGATTCTAATGAAAAACAACCTCGAATATAGTTCATAACATTTAATTGGGCCTTTTTTGCTCTTAATTACGTCCTTTCACCAAGTGATTGGTGCTATTAGCACTTATTTTATTGCATTCAACTAACAGTGTCGTTTTTAAGGACACCTTTGATGGAACCATGTGTTTTCTTATTATTTTCTGCAACCGATGGTTGGAATACCATTCTTAGATGTTTGCAGTGTCGAGTGAAGAGTCTCTTCGGTCAATATAGGGCTGAAAAACGAATGTCTTTGGATCAAGAACAAGCTTCAGGCCATTTCGGCGCCAATGATCAAATTGATGTGCTTGTCCATTTTCTCATCCATGCAGCGCCAGCTGCAACTGTGCAACCACCACGTATCCGCCGTAATGCTGCTCAGTGGGAACTAATTTATTCGCAGTCATTCATTCGCCTGGGCCTAACTTTGGGAGAGCAATCGAGTGCATATATAGCCAGATTCCTTTTTAATTTTTAATTCTTTTAATTATCAGTGACTAGTCAAAATGTAAAATATTTCAATTTGCTAGAATGGCAGATGTGAAAAACTTAAAAAGTGCAATGTTAACTATTTGACTTGGCTTGAATGTTATTTGGTACGGTGACTTCTGAGTAAAAATTAAATTTCTAATTGTTTAACAGCTGGCGCTATAGCAAACTCAACTACTTCAACTGGTCGCATTTCGAATGAATTTTCAAGTAGACAAAGCCATAGTGAGATGCACAGAGAAATGTTGAAGCCGGCTCACAACTTTTGCCCGAGTGAACGTCAGTCGAAAGTCGACAGTCGACTGTTGACTGTCGACAGTCGAGCATCGACCGTCGACCGTCGACAGACGACAGACGACAGCTGCCATCAGTTAGAGCCCTGCCCTTACTATACTCTTCCTCTTCCTCTTCTAATAACAAGCAACTCTTTGCAGTCGCCTTCCGTGAAGCGTAAAGCCTTTCGACAACTTTTCGCTGTACAACTTTTATATTTAAATACCCACTTTCCAAAATGAAAAATGAGCATATTGGTTTTGCTAATGCAACACCCATTTTGGCCGTCCGACTGCTGTGTATATATTTTTCCCTGCACTGCCAGCATTGAACATAAAATTCGTGAATAACTTAATCGAAAGTAGCTTAGAATTTTAGAATTTGAACATATTTTCAGCTCTTTCACGGAGTTTGAGAGCACAACAAGGCTCTGGCGGCTAAGATTGCTTACCTTTCTTTTACGCTTACAGGTTAAAATAAATATGTCAACCAGCGTTAAAACAAAAGCGGAACCAATACAAAAATAATAAATAATTATATAAAAATATCATAATAAGACTTTTGCTTATCTAAATCATATATATCTTTCATAGTTACACAGTTGTACTGCTTTCCATATTGTAGAGCTACTTTATAAGAATCTCAATTCAAAAATTTCTTAAAGGTATTTGTTGTTCGGCACCATGAAAACGTTTATACCTCGTCTCGCTTTGAGTTGGAGCTTCGTATAAATACACGAATGCTTCAGATTAAATTAACTGCATTTCGAACTGCTAGCTGCTTTTTTAGTACTTACCGTGCGATTGCCGAGATTTTTGACGCGACAGGTCAACTTGATTGTTTTTCCCACGAGGCCGGTTACGTTGGTGGCAATGTTTGTATCAAATGTGGGTCCTCCTGTGCCGGGTGTGGGTAGGTCCTGCAGGAAGTCGGTAAAGAATCGCTTAGAGGCACCCTGCGAGCCCCCTGCAAAATATGATAACAGTTGCAAAGATTTCGTTATTTTCGAATACAGATAATATATGCAGAAACAATTTTGAAAAATCTTAGTAAAATCGGAATCGAATATAAACTGGAAAGTTTTTATTTTGTTTTTAGAAATAAATATTCTTAACACTTATTTTTTTCAGCAAAATAGTTCTAAATAATATTAACTATTGTTAAGAAATGTTCCTTCTGATAAATTTTAAATGAAATCAAATGAATAAACATGTGAAATCTTAACGTTCACAGATAAGAAAAGAACATCCTGAAAGTATAAAATTAAGCGAGATTTTTATCATAGTGTATTTATTTATTTTATTTTTTTAATAAAAGACAAGTACCGAATTTCTTAACCAAATAACTTAACATAACGCATTAAACATTTCGTGTTTCTTGTAAGTATTTTCATAAAATTGTTATTCTTAGCCAGCTAGAAACAAACAAGAGAACAACAAACAAAAACTGACTATTTTTATTGTACGGCTCTTTTATGTATTCCCACAAAATTCTTCTTTAGGTAGCTCAATGTGGAATTTTGATCTATTAGTAAATAAAATCCATTAAACCAACACAGAAGATTGATAGTTTTCCATAATTAAATTGCTGAATATGAAACCAATATTAAATTGGATCATAAAATAAGCTCAAATATTTTTGTCAATTGTGTGCAAACTAAGCAGTGCAAAAATCCGTTTTAAAGAAACATTCCCTACCCATTGAGCACACTGTTTAAATTGGAAAAAAAAAACAATATGAAACTGGGGGGGATGGTATAGCTTGGGTGGTGTAGATAACAGATGCACGCTGCACTCTGCACGCTGCTCGATGCCATGATAGCGAATGCCGTCTGGCTGCATCTGCCCTGCATTCCCCCGTCTTCTGGTGTCACAGTTTAAATACCGCTTAACACCTTGCGATGCCATCGCCTGTTGCCCGTTGTCGTTGTCGTTGTCGTTGTCGTTGTCGTTGCAAACGTTTTCATTTCGCTTTCCCTCTTTTGAATTGTTTGCGCTGCAGCTGGTCGAACACGTGAGATTCCCACTTTTTTTCTGCAACTTGCTTCGTGGCAGCTTGCCACATTGCAGTTGTAATGTTTTAACGTTTTCCCCCAAGCTACAACAATTTCCCTTGCCAACAGCCGTAATCGGCCTTGACACATTTGCCTGCGCCCACAGTTTCCAGCGTATGCGCGTGATCTTCTACATGTGCAGAATGTACTGGGGGGCAATTCAGCGCTGTGTAAGACTTTAGACTAAGCTTTGGATTGTGCTGGTGGCTCAGGCCAATATATGGAAGTGCTTTCCATATTGGGAGAATGGACGTCTTTTCTGCGCGGATGCTCGGCTGCTCGACTGCTCGATTGCTCCACTGCTAGGATGGCGAATCACATCCAGCGGATTTCAAGGTCCACTTTAAGTATATGTGTGACTTTACTTATCAGCCAGTAAGCATATAAAATAGACTTGCCTATATGTGAGTCGCATTGCGGCGGGCTTTCCCTCAGTTGAGCAAGAAGTGTAGCAAATAAAATTGTCATCGATATTACATTGCTTACCATAGTCATGGCCAATTTCTAACTGAGCTAGCTGGTTTGCAGAGATGAAAGTTTGACGCTATATGGAAGGATGCCACCCACTTCACCCACCTGAATAAGTTTTACGTGACCACAAATATAAGCCCAAATACGTACATACACACACACATACATACACTTATGGTTAGGTATTCTCTCCTTACACAAACACCCTTAAGGAGAGGGTTTTTTTGTATTGTTTTTTATAAAAGTTGTAATGCAGGCCATGTTTTATCTTTTTTTTTGCTTGATAGTTCATAGCCCAAAAAATATATACATATATTTATCGATTTTCTGTCGAAAATTGCTTCTTATGCTTGCCTTAAACATGGTTTTGCTTTGACTTTAACTCTCCTTTGGCTTGCATTCAAAATGTGAATGCCAAACTTAATTATAAAGAATATTTGTGCTAGCCACCAAAGAAATCATCTGAGTTTTGGCAAATGATTTAAATTTACTTTAAGCTTTATTTGTATGCGTGTACATGAAACTTAAATTTAAATATGCACTCCCAACTTATGTTGCGAACAGCTCTCCTTATTTTTTTGTCATCCATTTCAAATGCCAGCATTTAATGGCAATGTGGTAAGCCAAAAACTCACTTATTCACTCACAGACAGGCATGAGTTTTTGGTCAATAATTTACGCACAGGCAGCAAATTCCGCATTTAACACTGTCCCCGCATAGATTTTCAATTTATGCGACGTTCACTATTATTATTCACTGAGTTGCCAATTTTTAGCATGCTGCAGCGTAATGGCCCCAGAGTTGGTCAGGAATTAAGCTTATTTGCATACATGTATATGTATGTGAATGTATTATGTTGAGCTCCCACTGTTGGCCGAGAAGAGCTGCCTAATGGCCATGGCAGCCAATCAAGTCGGCAGACATTTGTAAATGACAAACACTCACCGTCGCACTCGTAATGATGGCCAGAAGAAGGAGAAGAAAACGGTGATGGAGTAGGGGCAGTAGAAGCAGTGGAAGCAGTAGAAGCAGTAGAAGCAGTGGAAGCAGTAGAAGCAGTAGAGGCAATAGAAGAAGTTGAGGAAGGATAAGGCACTCTCAACGAATTCGATGCGCTTCTGCCATTTAAATTTCAAATGAGTTTTGTGTCAAGTTCAGCAATTTTTTATATTCAATTGGCCTTTTTCATCATTTCTGTTAAAGTTGTTTTTTGCTCCTATTTTGCTTTTACCCAGGCTGTTATAGATCTGTGTTAGTCATCGTTGACCCCGCAAACTACATACACGCATCCCTAATCAGATCGGTGGGATGTGTCCAAATTGTCACAGCTATCAATATATTCGTAGCAGTATCTATCACAGATCATCAACAAAGTCTGGCAAGGCTATCAAATCCGTAATTTACAGATTTCTCTCATTACACGAATGATTGAGTTTTTTTTTTTTTTTTTTTTTTTGGTAATAGGTAGAAATATGCGATTTAGACTTGTGACTACCGCATTCTTTGACCATAAATATTATGATTCTATGTCAGGCAGTTTCTCGAAATTTGTCCCAATCGAATCAACTTACAAATGAATATAATTTCTCTTCTCGAACTTGGTTGTTTTTCAAGCCGGAGTTTTGTTGCACTTGCCGTCCCGTGAGTGCTCCAAGTTCCGCTCTGAAACGTCTTCAGCGAATGCCGAATGAGGCCAATATGTAAGTTTTCTTAAACTTGAGAAATGCTGCACAAGTTAAAGAATGCCACATAGACTATCCAGTGTGCAAGTCAAGACTGAAGGACGCAGCGCAAATCTTTTACGACAGTCAATTGATGACAGCAGCTCAACGCAGTAATTGTCTGTTTTGAACATATCAAGTACTTTGTCAGTGGCTGCCATAAATAGCCAAAAAAAATAACAAGCTGTCGGCTCGGCCGGGCAAGTTTCAGTTATAACTCACTCACACTCCACGGCTGTTGTTAGTTACGTAAGCAATGGCAGCAATTTGCTTCGCACATGTTTTGACAATAAACAACACAAACAACACGAGCAGCAACAACAACAATGCTATATTTCTGTTGACCGCCTAATGAAAGCCGGCAACTGCAACGGGTTGCCTTTTTGGCACCACCCCCCCGCACCCCCGCACACCCGTTCCACCATCTATTTCCTATTGGCCGTTTTCCCTTTGATATTAACAAAACAGCTTAGCGCCGGCCTGGAGGCGTGTCAACAAAACAGAATACAACTTGACGCTGCTGTCGCTGTCAGTGACAGATAATCGCCCATCGTCCGGCCACGCCCACAGCGCATGCGCAAGAGGCTAATTGGAGTCTGCAGCGTAAGCTGCACAAATGGGCAATCAAGTGCAGTTGCAGCTTCAGCTGCAGTTGAGCCTGCATTTGCAGTTCAAGCTTCAGTCCTTGCCAGCATCAATTCATTGTCGCAATACTCTGTGAGTGGCCGAGTACTCGACGCGATTTGTTGTCCAGTTTTCAATTTCAATTTAAACGACAAATGGGCAGGCATTTCACCCACTGTCAACTCGGTCGCTGCCCGTTGCAGTTGCCCGTTGCAGCTGCAGTTTTGATAACAAGCCGCTTATCATGATTTCGTGTGCCTTGTGTATCCCCTGAAAGTGGGTATAATAGAGCAGGGGTACACACGAGGATTATGGTTGGATATCTTTATGCATTAAATCTCAATGAAAACATTTATCAAATTGTGCTCTTTATGATACTGAGGATTATCGGTTTATTGCCATAGGAATGAAAGCAAATTTTCGCAATTTTGTTTGTGGCATTTGTGCCATTTGCATGGATATTTCTGCATATGCGAACGAAACTTTCATTCAGCTTTTCATCAAAAATTGGTAGGTGTCGAGGCGAGATTTGAGATAGGCACACGAAAATTGCCGTAACCATTATAAATAATAACATTTGAATCCAGGAGAACAGTTGTGCTGCCGCTGCTCAAGGTGCAATAGGAATTTGCCCAAATTCGGCAAACTACAACGACAACATCGAGTCAAGTCAAGTGTTTAACTGTGCTGAAACTGCGGCAAAAGAAAGGGCAGACAATATGAATGGCAAGATCTGATTACAAAAGGTTAAAAGTCTTGCGGCTGTTTGGCATTCCGTCAAATAGACAAAACAAATGTGGGTACATTTTTATGTAAATAGATACAATTTAATCATAGGGAAAATGTGTTTAAATAATATGCTTATAATGTTGACGCTGGGTTGACGCTGTTGATCCACATATTCGATACTCGATACTCGATATGCCACTGGGTAACTTACAGTCGAGCATACTCTAGTGGAGGCCTCCTGCTGGCTTTTGGTAGGCGCTTCGCATATTGCTGACCGCAGCATGCTCCGGCATTTATGCTTAGTTATCCTTAGTGAAGTCCCCGAGTGTCACTCCACTTTTCCGGATGCTTGTCCTTTGCGGTTCTGCGGCTCTGGACACCGGAGCTTGCGTCAAATTTTGATTTCAAAAATGAGTTTTTTTTCTCTTACATTTTTGCCTCCTTTGCCTTTTTTGTCTGTGCATGTCAGCGTTGTCATTGTTGTCAGTGGCATCCAACCATCTCTCGACGGTGCTGCCTCTGGAGCAGCCGCTGCTTGCCAACCGAAGGCATTGAGGCCGTCATCATCATCATCATCATCATCGTCGTCGTCATCCTCTTCATCGTCATCTTCATCGTCATCTGGTTGTCATTAGGTTTATGTCATTGTTCAGCCAAGTGCGCCGCCACGACGCAGTTGCAACTATTGTACCATTTTTACACAGCCAGCCTGGCTGCAACATGTTGAGCTGCTACTGCTGCTTTTGCTGCTCCCGCTGCTACATCAACACCCACACCCACACCCACTCCCACATCCTCACTTACACACAGAGTGTCTGCTTCTGCGGGTTGACTCTAGCTGTGTCGCTTTGTGTTCACTTTCACGTGCGCGCATCTAAACTGACATTCCAATTATTCTTATCGCAACCCCAACCCCGCAACAAGACCGAACCTTGAAATCCCATGCCCTATTGTTAATGGCGCGGCGTCTTTTCATTTCAACTAAGTCACTCAGTCAGTCAACCAGTCAGCCAGTCAGCCAGTTTGTCAGTTAGTCAGTTAGTCAGTCAAACCGGCAGTCACTCAGTCCGTAAGTTGTCCCTGACTCAAGTCCACTTGGCGGTTTTGGTGGCATCTTTCATTTTCAAAAAGAAAAAAAAAACAATTTAACTCATTGGCTGAATGTTGAGCTGAAACTGAACGGTATGAAATATGGCGTTTTCCTTTCTAACTCTTGACTCCCAGGACATTTGAGGCATTACTAGACGGCTGATTTATGTTGTGGCAGTCAAATGAAATGAACCAGACTCGCTGCAGGCAGTAGCAGTACCACTGCCGGAGCTAATTTGCGCTTTTGATATCGGCGAATCGGTAAAACATGTATTCAATTAGGTTATTGCTTTTCATAACTGATACAAATAGAAGTGCATACAACAGTTATTTACCAATTATCTGTTTGTGAAATGGACTCTGCATAATTGATGCCAGAGTTATTGATGCCTTTTCTGCTAATTTAATTTAAAACAGGACGACATTATGCCAAAATGTGATAATAATATTAATCTCCTAGCCCCAACCTACAGTAAATAAAATTAATAACAAATTAAAAGCGCATGAAGATAAAAAATACATCTCTGCTATAAAATGCAGCTTCCATATTCCATTGGGTCCGGGCCTCGACTGGGTCTCGACTGGGCCTCGACTGGGCCTCGACTGGGCCTCTTAGCCAACTTATACGACGAAGTTTGACTCTGAAGGCCGTTGATTTCAGTTAGGATTCACATACCAGCATAATGACAAAAAATATATATATATATTAATATATGTATACATATATATATAAATATATATGGGTAATTCGTATTGATCATTGTTCGTCGGTTTGTGTGAACCCCTGATTTGAATACTGTTCCGAATTGAAGTTCTTCGAGTTGTACAGTCAAAACCATCCTGTTAAGGCTGCAGTTGTTATTGCACTTGCCGTCTGCGACTTGCATGTTAATTTATTGATTTCTTGGTTTTGCACATACAATTAGGGACTTGATTATGCAGGGATTATAAAGTGACTGCTTGTATTGGTTTTAAAGTGAACTGTGTGGGCTATTTGTAACCGGTTGAGCGTCAAGTTAAAGCTAGTTTAATTGGTGCTTGTATTCTTTTGACCATCTTTTTAACCCAATGCTTCAAACTGGGTAAAGCATACGCAGTGGTATGTGTTAAACTGAAGACTGAACTTTGCCGTAAAATGAGAAATCTTATATTGTGCCAAGTCAAGTCAAGTTTATCTTTATGGAAAATGTGCTCCGGCACAAACAAAACTCCGCGACGTTTTTATCAATATGTTTTGGTTTCGGTTTTTGTTTGACTTTGTCACGAACTTTTCTGCCTTATTTTCGGCACTGAAGACACTTTGCAGCACTCGCTATATGCTCAGTCTGCTCCAGAAATTGTGCTCCGGCAACAACAACAAAATTTAAAGCAATTTCTCACTCAACCAAATCAGATATTGTAAAAACCAAATAAAACACTTTGTTGTTGTCTAAAACAATACGCGTTCACTTGCCACATACACACGCACACACACACATTTTGCAAAGATAGCAGAGAAGGCTGCAAAAAATTGTGTATTTACTTAAATGAAACTCACAAGTGAACGACAAATTTTGCACTTTCATGCAACAGTGACTATGTAAAATCTGCGCATTGCTGCATTTTAATTAAAAATAATAACAAAAAAAAAATGTTGCTGTGAAGTGAAATTCCAAGGACAACCACGTCAAATTGATAGCATCGATTTCAGTGCACAATTTGCAGCCAAGCGACAAGCAAATGATTCAATGCCTAAATGGCAATTATATTGGCATTTCCATAAAGGGCTGTCGTTTTATCTTTTGCTCCATCAGGCACATTAAATTAAAGTCAAATGTCGCCCTGGCAACCTTAACTGAGTTTAATCAGGAAGCGAATTTTTTTCTCTTTTGTTTTTGTTCCTTGACATTTTATTGATTGCCAGCAGTTAAGTTGTACATTAACTTGGCCAAAGTGCGCAGCCACAACACAGCTAACAGACACACCCACACACACCCACACACACACACACACACAGAGCCAAGGAACTAGATTGCGGTTCAGCCAGAAGCCATTAGGACTGCCAGACACACACACACACACACACACACAGACAGAGGCGCGCGCCGTGCTTTGGTTGGTTGGTAAAGAGCTATTAATGAGCGCTTCTAGATGCCAAATGAGTACAGCGACAGTAACGGTAATTTACCATATTTGGCTCATAGATGCAAATGGAAGACAAAGTCAGTCTACGAGTTGTTGTTAACCCAAACTGTGTTGGGATAAGTGTATTAAAAATTGCATTATATTCCAGTTAATTGCATTCTTTATTATTGTGCAACTTTGTGTACTTTGTTGGTTCTTAAAATTTTTATAATTTTCAATGCTGAGGAACTTGCTATATATCCGCCTATTTGATAAAGATAATACATAGGTCGGAGAGTACCGGATCGGACCATTATTATATATAGCTCCCATGGGAACAATTAGTAGCGGTTATCTTTAGCTCGTTATAGATTTTATATCCTTGTAGAGCGGAGCTTATCTGCTGACATCGGATCTGTAAGATTTCTGTAAAATAATCAGTTCAAAGTCTGACCTCAAACTAGAATCACAAGAAATATATTTGTATAAAAGAAAAATGTATGCAAAAACTATTTGTGTGGAACGAACCATTTTTGTTTTATTATTTGTTGCAAACAAAAATTGCATTCATAAAAAAAAATAAAAAAGGAAACAGATAAAAGATATTTTATAGATATTTTATTTTCAAATTTATATTGCAATCTTATCAATTAGTCTCAATAATCTTTAGATACACAAATAATTATGCATTTGTGTATTTGTTTATAGGCGGCGGCATATGGGGCTTTAAAGTATGCCTTAATTTCTTAACGGCACAATCATGGCCCAGTAATCAATGCACGCTTTCGGCTTGTTATTTTAAATGTCAGCGGAAGTGTAGATGATATAAAACAATTTCTGCATGGCCAGGCGACAGTTGCGGGGAAATAGGTTAAATAACAGCCGTTAGGTTAAAGGCCAGTCACAGCCTTAAACCCAGATTTAGCTCCAGCTTCATTCTACTTTAGCCGCGAGAACAAACGAAATTGTTTTTACGTGACGCGCATGCAAAGGATGAGTGGCAAGGCAAGTGGCAAGAGTAACTCTGCTGACTTTGGGAACAGCGGCTCCCGTGCCATGTTTCGGGCTGCTGCTGCAATTTCAAATCCCCCCATGAAGCGTGTCTGCAGCATTATTGACTTGTACTATTGTATGCCCCACACACCCCTTGCCACATATTGGCAGCATCAGCCAATGATTACGGCAAGCGACGTTTTCCCATTTCGGCTGCTGGAGATTGTAAAAAAAACTTACCTGTCAATAGAATTAGCATGCCTAGCAGCGGAATCCAATTTGACGACATTGTTGCTGCGAATCTGTTCATAGGAACTCTTCAGCTGTTGTGTGTAGATCCGAAGCTGCAAAAAAAAGGAGCGAAATCGAAAGTTTATTAGAAAATCTGAAAGCTGAAAACCCTTTCGAAGATTCGCTAATTGGCTTTTTGGCCATTGCAATATGTCTTTAACAGGACCGTCATACAAACGAAAAAATGCTTAAGAATAACAGAAAAAGAGCTGAAGATGGGTAACATATTCTAGACTCCAAAGATTTAAATCAATTTGTTTCATAAATGCTTGCAAAAACTTTAGTTTTGCCTGACCCGAAAGGCAAAGCTGTCAAATTCTCAACCAACGCCATTTAGTTGTCTGCTTTCTTCCTATCGCTTCACATTCAATAAAGCTAAAAAAAAATATCTACACAAATATATAAAAAAAAATAAATAAATATATAAATAAACGAACATTGACATTGCTTTAAAAATGTGAAATTTATCGATTTGTGAAAACTTTATTTTACTGGTCAACTACTGCACTACCGCTAGTGTCTGCCACAGGACCTGTTCTGCAAATTGCATAACGACCGGATGCTTAGCCCAAAAACCGTGTACCCATTAAAAATGTACAGAAAAGGGCATGCACATAACTTTCACCCATTTCTGACCCTAAAAAGATTATACATTTTTTATCACCCGGTCTCATGCTGGCCGGTCAGCAATGTGTGTAGGTGTTGTACACTAAAAATGCGCTTATGCGATGCCTGAATGTGGGTTTGGGTCGCACTAGACCTGGATGCGAGACGTCTTCCAGCTAAGCTGTCCACACTCCCTGCATTCCTATTTGTTTAACTAAACGGTTTTCGCTGAGAATGCCAAAGAATAGAAAAACTTCGTAAATGTTCTAAGCCTCTTTGTGCAAATGCCATTTGTGTTTTTGACATGAGAGATGAACCAACAAGGCAGAAGCGCTTTAAGGAACTGCTTCACAGTTATCTGGGGCCAACATATTACAGAATTTCTTCATTTTAAACGACCTGAGCAAATTGGCACCTTTTATAGATTCAATGATCAATACACTTATGTATTTTCACTACTGGCAAGTGCACTTCTTGTTGGAAAGTGTAATTCAGCGTATCGATTGCAAATTGATACAAAAAGTATTCATCAAATTCACATTTGAAAGCTCTATGTAACAAATCAATGATAAAGTGCTTTACCGATGTGGGGAAAAATTCCCAACCGCCTCCCCCATATTCGAAAAATGGTTGGGCAACTGTTGTATAAACTTTTTCAACCGATTGACTCCAAACTCATTTTTAATGACCTGCTTGAAAATTCATTTGAGACGTGCTTAACAGTTTTTGCACAATCGAACTGATATGGTAAAAAAGAGTTCTACAATTGATAACAAGTCGAAATGAATGCGTCGCGTTTAAGGTAAAAGCAAATTAAGGAGACTCCCACCAGATACTCATTTATTAGTTTATTTATTTTATTGGCTTACGACCAGCTAACCCAAATTAAAATTTTTAGGCAATGGCTGTAAGGCCCTCGGGCTCATGATGATGAATAAAAGTACTCATTTTATTTATTCGCCCCGTATTATCATTGAACAATACCTGGTTTTTGTCAAATATGTGCGTTCTAAAAGCAAAATAAAATAAAATAAAAAGTTTTTTCTCGAAGCCCCCAACAGATTGCAATTAAAAACAGGCATGACCTCAACAAACAGGCAAACTTTATAACCATTACACAAAAGTGCTATGAGCACTGCAGCCGGATGTAGCCAACTGTGCAATACCCTTCATGATTGATAAGCTCAGCGCAAATGGTAAGCCTTTAGGCCAAAGGTCTGCAATATCTGTCGTTGTATGTGTGTCAAGGCATTGCAAGGTGTGGGTCGCAATTGCTGATGGCAGTTTGGAGTCTGTTGCTTATGCCGACAGGGAGTCTGACAGATGTGGCAACAGGCCTCTATGCACGGTTACCTTTTGGAAAGAGGGTATGACATGGAGCCCCGAAATAGCTCCGAAAGCAAGCGGCAAAACAAACAAATAAACTGACAAAGCTGCGCGAGCGGCAGACCGCAAAATGTAACTAAAACCAAAATCTGACATAAAAATTCACTAAGGCAAATTTGTTTGTTAAAAGCACAATGGAAATATTAACAGCAGCCGCAGCCGCAGCCGCAGCCGCAGCAACAGTTAAAGGACATTTGCACATCCATATCCTGCAGGCATTGTCCAAGCCATAAAATGAACAAGGATATTGTGCTTGCAGCGACATATGGCAATTGCCAGGGAGCAGCACAATTACATATTTAATTTAAATTAATATATTGCCGCATGCAAGTAACGAAAATTAATGAGCTCGAATCGCAGAATTCGCTACTTTGCAACTTGGCAACTCCCAACATGAACTCTCTTTGTGGACAGTCAAAAGCTGCAGTTTTGAATAGCTTTTGCTCATTACACGGCTTGATTTCATTCAGTTTGGATGCTGTCCAGTGCCGAGCCATGGGAAGACCATAAAATAAATGAGATAATAAGCTGCAAGCCACTGGGAATCACTGGGCAAATAGAGCAGCCTCTGCATCACCACCCTGATCCTGGCTTTCTGCTTTCTGCTCTCTGCTTTCTGCTTTGTTTTCACCATCATAGTTGGTAATTGGACGCCAAAAAGCAGCTGCCGCATGCAAATTGGGGTTAACCCAAAGGCAGCTGATAAATCAAATTCTAATTATATATAAGTATGAGAATTACAATTGGTAGCTTCGCAAAATAAAAAACAACTTTTGAAAGAATCCTGCTGACTTCCACAACCTTCACTTGTCGTATATAGCGGGCCTTTGAGTGAAATTTTCAGAACAAACAGAAAAAAAACAAAAAATAAAGTTTTATTGAAAATAAATGGAAAAAAGCCCTTTCTTCACATGTGTGTACAAGTTAAAAGTGCCCTAGTCTGACCCACTGTATTCATCAATGGAATAGGTTACTGATTGTCCCACTGTCAATCAAATAATGTTCACCTCCGATCTAACCGGTTTCAATAGACGTGTGTAAGCAGCTTATACATTTAAGGACTAAGGCAGACTTCTAATAAATCCCGAGGCGACCCCCTTGACTGAGATGAGAGTTGGGCGCTTGTCGGTCCGTGTCTGCTAGAAGCGCACACAAACATATTTATTGTGTTACATTTTGGGGAGTTCGTAATGCTGAAGTTCTATTTTTATGTCACTTTTTCATTTCTTGTCTGGCCATCTGTTGTGTGTGGATGTGTGTGTGTGCAAGTGTACGTGTGATGATATTAAAAAAACATTAAAATCACATTTTGAAATCAACAACACAGAATCAATGATAAACTCCAGCTAGTTGTTGTGTCAAGGTGTAGCCCTAGTTGCCGTGTTAAAGCTTAAAGTTTAAACTCGAGACGAACTTTTCGACCTGCTTTTCAATTGCCGTGTGCATGCAGGAAAGACAAACAATTAGACAATCAATCAATGGCTGAGCAACTGACAGCCAATTGAAGCGCAACGAGGCGTATACGCAACATGGCTTCTACAACATCACTACAAAAGACTACAAATAAGCGCACTGAACCTAATTGAAATCAATACAAATTGCAATTTAAATTGTTTGCAGCCGACTAAGCAAGCAAGTATATATATAGGATATATACGATATATACACATTGGCAGGTTGTGATTGTAAGACTGATATCAGAGGAGGCACTTGAACAGACTCTGAAATGGGCTGCAGACACTGCGACTGCAACTTCAACTGAAATCAATAAATAATAAACTTTTAATTGCTGGGCCACTTTTATTAATATATTGCACTACTTCGATTAAATATCTTCACTTTGTTTGTGCATATGCCAAAGCTGTATGTTAAGGTGAAGCATATTTATCCAAGTCATATTTGAGGCGCAAAGTTATGTAAACAATTTTTGTTTTGATTGCAAAACGAACTATCAATTAGTTGTTCATACACTTTTCGCGAGTGCTGCCAAGTCCGGCAAAGCTTTAAGTATAAGTTTGAAGGACAAAAATTAAACTTTTGCCAAACAACTTCGTATCTTTAGGGTGGATTTCCCCTAAAAACGGTGAAACAATTTGCATTTAATAGTTTTACGTACATTTTCGAACATTCGAACAACTTAAGCCGGCAAAACTTGTCTTGTATTATATGAAACTTGAAAAATCAAATTCAATCGAAAGTAACTTGAACTTGAGTGGATTTCACTAGTTGTTTACTTAAGTCAGAGAACCAAATTACCAATAAGCATGCTTATAAGTCCGCCAGCCCTAAACATATTATTTAATCTTCAATTCGCATTTGTCGATTAAATTTATTATACACAGATTGTTTTATTCCCTGTTTAATTTGCCCACAAATATTGTCGTCGTCTGGAAATTACTTATACGTCCGCTTGTTCGAATAGAAGAACATTGCTTTTGTGTTTTTATATTGTTAACATGCGAACAAAAGTTTGCTGGCTATTTTAGCTAGAGATTTGTACATACACCGAGACCTTTGTTGCATGTGCTTATTATGTGTTGTCTACCACACAACAAGGTGTTTACGTCTGTGCCAGCAAGTAGATACACACAAACATATGTGTACATATGTACTAACGGGCAGCCGGGTTACTGCTGCTGCTGCTGCTGCTGCTGTTTCTATTTGCAGTCTGCAGTTTGCAGTTTGCAGTTTGCAATTCGCAGTTCGCAGTTCGCCTTGTTCCCGCCAGCATCCTTTCGGTTCACTCAAAGGCTGGATGTGCAGCTCTTTGCGTTTTTCTGTGTCATGTGTGTGCAAGTGTGTGAGAGTGTGTGTGTGTGTGTGTGTGTGTGTGGCATACTCACTTATTTAAGTCAAGTGCTCGGAGCAGGTGAATTTGTATACATTCAATTGCTTGGGGACATCATGTTTTCAGCTGAGATAACATGAAACGTCCCCAAAATGCAGATTTATCCAAATAGTATATGGGGTGTATATGGAAAAATCGTGGAGCTCCTTATATCTTTAGTGGAAAGTTGCAGCATAAATCTGAATGCCTGTGACTGTTTTCTGTTTAAGCATAACCAGAGAGATGCACAAGCTTTAAAAAGCCAATGTGCAATGTGCACTGCCGCAGAAGAACGCATATTCTGACCCCAAACAAGTAAGCTTTATTACAAGCGCATATTATGGCATTCAAATCATTATGACTTTAGCATTTCCTCATTTTCTCGTAACAATTTCCACAAATGTGCCACGAAACGGGCCAGAAAATTGCACTCGTTGCGATTCGAGAAGGCACAGCGGATGTGTGTCTGTGTTTCTGTCTGTGTGTGTGTGTGTGTGTATATGCATGAGTGTGTATGCGTGATTGCCGCACTGGGTGGTTATTTGTGAATAACGGCGGTGGCAGCCTCGCTATAGCTTAGATAAGTGCCCATCAAGCAGTTCTATGGCGAGCCATCTGCTGACCAAACGGCTGACTGAGTAACTGATTGACTGACAAAAAGCTCAGATTGATTCACTGATTGATTTACACTGACCATGCCCAAGTATTTAAATTGTGGTCCAAGCTTTAGGGCTTTATACAATATCAAAATGTTTCCAGTGTGGACACCGTGAAATTCCTAAAATATCAATGCAAATGGATACGGTGAAAATTTACAATAGAAAAAACCCTTTGACTGAGAAAACTGTGTTTCTATCTGTGGGTTTGTTAGCGCTGCGTGTGGACATTGAAAGAAAGACGGAGGCGAAGGAAATAGGGAAAATCAACTGAATTCAACTACCACAAATTTGCAACTTAATCTGAACATGGCAGAATGGAATTGATTGCAAACCTTTTCATTGAGTTAAATTTAATGCGTTTTTTTTTTCTTCAAGAGCTATTTTCATTTGTATAGTCTTATATGATTAGTAACGGTATTATTTTCAGTTGTACAGCAAGCAAAGTGCAGTTAAATAATGTTGTTAGTTCCTAACTAAACAAGCCACAAAAACAAATGCATTGGTCTAAGCACACTCATGGATATCGATGTAAAACTGCAAGAGTTACAAGTCGTGGTAAACAAAAATTTCAACTTGTCCGGCAGATGGAGAGTTGAAAAACAATAAAAAAAAGTTATCCCGTTAAACCGTCACTTTCCAGCACTTGTATGCGTTGCATTTCACAGTTTCATTTCGATTGTTTTATGCTCTGCGCCAGGCTGAGTTAAGTATTAGAATAAACCTTTTTTTATTGCAGACGCGTATTGTAATGAAATCGAATATCCACAAAACACAATGGCAACAGAGTTTTAACAATGCAATATAAATTGAATTTTGAAAATAGAACACATGTACACAGACACACACACTTCTACATGTTTATTCTGGTGCACTCAACTCACTCAAAATGGTTGGGATTGTTTCGTGCCGTTGCCCAATATGAATTTACTCTGAATCTATATAAAATCTGCGAAGCTCGATTGAAGGCACTCGTGTTTATGGCACTAAAAACTGTACCAAGCCTAACGGGACCTTGTTCTTGCACTATTATCAAGCATTGAAATGCAATTTCCTCTAGTTTTTTCCCAGGATTTTTTAGTTTCTTCCCTTTGATGGCTAGTTTGCGTGCGAAATTCGAATAAAGGTAGTCCTTTGGAAGAGTGAGTTGGGAATGAGATGATTAAGTTTACATATTTGTTTAATATTTTATGGGCAAAAACAGATTAGTTGCTAACAAAAATTTAGTCTGGGAATGGAAAAAAACCCTCTCCCATTAGGAGATAGCTAAGGTCCTTGCTTACAGGGATACTGGAATGAACAACAAGCAAATATCAATGAAATTAAGTCGATCTGCATCAGCCGTTGTTAACATGATTCGCTTGTCATTTGTAGTCAATTAATTAAAGTCAAATTGTGCAGAAGTAGAAGACAGCTTCAATTAAATGCATTACAATTCATATGAAACTTTCATTTGTATTATAATTACCCAAATTAAAACGCAAAATTCTTAATATTATTAAGTCAATCCAGTTCGGAGCAGATCAAATATATTGTAATGAATGTGCAAGAAGAAAATATAAATACCATAATTGTTATTAAATTGGACACGAATAAAAGGGTGAAAATGTTAAGGGGTAATAAAAATAAAATACTAAACAAATTAAGAAGTCTAAGTTGTCGTGAAGTATTTCGATTACTAATTTCATTTTCGGTCAAGACTATCAATCTCTCGCAGGGACTACTTTCAATCGTTGTCCCCCGAGACCTCTGCTCTTATAGTCTATCTATATGCAGACAAACATATGCTCCAGATACAGGATAAATAACACGAAATACTGTTTACAAAGGATTCTTGTGGAAATATTGTATTTATTTTATTTAAAGCGTCGCTGAATGTTTTCCTCTGCAAATAAAATAAACATAAAATATTAGTTGATGGCTGCTCACAGCCGGAGTTGCGGGCAACAACCGCAGTGAAATGTAAATAAATTCGAAACCAACTCAAACGACAAAGCACATATAAAACACAAATTTTCGCATGTAAAATATTACGTATACGTAACACAACAATTTGTTGCTTGCGAGTCTAACGGGAAGCAGTCAATCAATCAGGTATTGACAGAAGTGGAAAATTGCAAGATAAAGTTCAAGTTCGATTAAGCATAGGCTGTATTTAACACAAATATGCTTATTTGGATACACTCAATGTGTGAACGAAGTCAACATTCTGCAAAGTACTCCAGAAAGACAAAAAAAAAAACCATTAGCAATGATGATGACTTTGGTCCACTCCACTCCAGGCGGTGCATCCTTTTAATAGTCAAAGTGTGTGTGATGTGTGATGTGCGTGTGCGTGTGTGTGTGTGGTGCTTATGCAAATTGCTTTTGCTATACTGCTTCACATCGCTCTGCATTCATAAAATGTCATTTTTGCAAATGATGAAACCGGGCTTAATGTGAAAATCAAAGCAGCAGCAACAGAATTGCTAACACCACGCGTCGAGCAAATGGCGACTTGGCCCGGCAAGGACAGTGATTCTCAGAGCCACCAGATGGTTGTGTGTATACGTTTGGAATGTGAATGGTGTGTGTGTGTGTGTGTGGGGGGCAGGAGGTATGCGGAAATTAGAGGGGTTTGGTTGTGGTGTCGATGGTGGCGTAAAAGGTGCTACCAAGTCGTTGTTCGCTGCGTTGTCGACCGCATAAAAGTTTTTCAATTAAGTGCCATGCCCTACTTTGGACTTTGTGCGAATACACACAGATACCCACATATACACTTGCACACACACACACACACACACACACATAGACACACAATCGCACTGAGTATCGCCGATTACATAGTGCGACAGCGTCACTGCGTATGTGGAGCGTTCCGTTCGTCTGCTCCCCACACTGATGCAGTTTGCTCTTTTTATGCATACCACATACATATATATATATATATATATATATCTATGTGTATGTGAAGCTGTTTATATTGAAATTTGTCGCAGTAATGCGAAAAATTTGCAACTTCAGTTCAAAATGGGACACGTGAATAAGACAAAAGTGGTCTGAACTCTGCTTTTTTTTTATTGTTTTTTTGTGTTTTTTTTTTTACTGCTGGACCGCAATCGGCAGGCTGCCAACCACAATTTTCATTTAACTTTCAAATTGCAGAACATGAGCTTTAACAATTAGCATCGTTAACGGCACAAATCACAAAATATATTTATGTATCCAGGCGAAAATGTTCTTCTTTGTTTGCCTACCGCTTAGCATTTGGCGATACATTCATGTGGCAGCTATTATTCATATATATGTTGCCTTGACAATATTCCCATTATTATTTTAAAGAATTACTGAATATAAAGTGTGAGCTTTACATTTTTGTTCCACATAAATATATTCATTTTGTAGTACTTTTTTTGACGAATATGTTTGCCTGAATATCTGATTAAGTAAACGAATAGTAAAAGAAGTGAATATGTAAACCATTTTAAATGCATGTTGGCAGCCATCTGTTAAATTTACCTAAATTAATTCGTTTGCTGGATCTCAACAAGTCATAAAAAAAAATTCCCATTCACAACATAAATAAAAAATATTACAACGATGGAACAAGGAGAGCAAAAGTGTTCATTATCATATCCACATGTCCAACTCGAGCGATTCCAAGAATGTGGTCTCTTCTTGCTTCTCACACGCCCCACAGGGCAGCCAAAATCGTTGCTGGGCAGCTGCCCCTTCAACGTGGGGCAGCAGAAATGATGAGCGATACTGTCGTACACCGAGGGCAGGATGCAAGCATGCACACCGGGGCCAAAGGGGAGGGAAGTGTCGTCGTTAGTGCTGCATTTAGCGTAACAACAAAAAATATGTCGAGGCCAATAGTACACATGATAAAAGCGGCAAAAAAAAACCACACACTCTAAAAAAAATGCTTTGAAATCGGAGATGTTTTTTTTCTGAACAGACACGAACTTTCGACAATTTCATGATACGCTTTTTGTTAACCATTTCTGGCAGACACATGAACACTTCACTGTTTTAATGATGTTGAGTCACCTTCTTGGATATCCCCTGCAACATCTATTCTTTCCGCCGTAAGAATACGTACGTCTGAGTAAGTAGTAATGTATGTATCTAGATCAGTGCGGTAGTTGTTAAATTTGCTTTAATTGGTTGCTGTGTCTTGGTCTCGCAGCTATCTTGTTCTCATTCTGCGAGCCGTTTAACTCAGTCATTTACATACTTGACGTACACACACACATACACACATACATACATACATACATACATACATACGTATGCACACATTTGTGTAAGAGTGTCTTTGGTTCACAGGGAAACTTCAATCAACACGCATAATGTGCACGTAGCTTGTGGTTTTGCCTCCAGTGTCCTGACGAGCAACATCAACTTAAACAACTTCAGCTACAACTACAGATAGAACAGTAACAGCAACAGCAACAGCAACAGCCACAGCCACAATCAACTTCAATAACTTAGAAATACACACACACACACACACACACTCACACACAGTCGCTCACACAGTTCTTATCAGAGAAGGAGTACTTTGAGGAGCCCGCTGGCTTGCATGTGTTTATATACGTATTTTACACATAGATAGAGCAAATTTCTGCCAGCTGAAAACTTGGCTTAAATTCTTGGCTGCAGTTCATTTGAACGATTGCTGTATGCCATAAAATGCAAAATAGGAAGATTTAACCATAATCCCTATAAGACAGTTATGCAATTCACGTATTTAAATCAAACCAAAAAAAAAATAGAAAAAAAACATTAATCTTTTCTGACAGATTGTTCCTTTCGAAGCAACTTGTATCATAAAGTGCTTTGGTGCCAAGGGAATATTGGGCCAAAGTGTCAAAAAAGTACGTGTTTTTCAGTCGCTTCAATACATTCAAAGTTATTCAAAGGTGTGCGTGGGAATTAACAAGCGAAAACCAGGTGTAAATGAATTAAATGATGATCAAAATGAAACTAAAGTGGCAATCAATTTAAATTCATTAAAACAAGTCGGCTTATTTGGAAGGGTATATCGTTTGGGCTTAGTTAGGCATAAAGCCATGAATAATATAAATGTTACTCATGGAAATCTGGTTAATGCGGCAAAAAGCGCTATTTTGAATAAGCTTGCGGAAAAATAGCTTACACATGTTGTGACAGCAACTTTGACAGCGAAAGGCTCTAGCAACGTCAACATCAGCAGCATCTATTAATGAAAAAAATGTGTGCAAAACGTGTTTTTGTTTTCGTGGCCCAAATGTTTGCATCGCAATTAACTTGTATGCCTGCGGCATGCAACTGTCCCTTTCCTGGTTTTGGTTATTTTTCCATATGTGGACGTCGAGCTAAATTCCCAAAAAATCTACAATTTTTCATTTTATAGGTTCAGATTTATTTCCACCTGTTCTTAGCTAGAACCGATAGAACAGTCAAAAGAGATTATTTCGATGAAAATAATTGGCGTTCTTTGCAGTAGGTGCAAGTGACGCGTGCCAATTGAAATTACAATTGAAAATGCAAAAGCAAATCAAAGCGCAAAGACTATGCTAAATCACATAAAATTGAGTTCATTTGGTTTTCTACACTCACAAATGTGGATGTGGCTTTTGGGTGGTTCTAGGCATAAATGAATTCAGTCGATGATACGTTATCCGACTGCGAAATCTTGTGCCACAAAGTAACGCCACAAGTGCCATTTCAATAATTTGTCTATCAGTCGATGGGACTACGACTGGCAGTGGAATAGATGCGAATTATTTGGGGTTGAACTGGAAAAATCGCTGAGCTAAACAGAAGATATTTAAGCCCTCAGCTTGATGATATTGGCGACCATTGTTTTTATTATTTAAGCGATGACAATAAAACTAGCCTCAACAATTTTTATGTGTCAGCAAAAAAGTTGTTTTTCGCCAAAATTTAATATACAACAACAAAGAGTGCTCCAGCCAAGGGTTCACAGCTGTGAACTGCTCTGCACCCAGTATCGGTATAAATAAATAAATAACCCTACAAAATTGATAATATGTATGCCTCCAGCTCAGATAATTATTATTCTCCAAAAAGTACTTCAACTTGCACAACAACTTAATTCATTGTTTTAATCAGAAATAACAGTTTAATACACTTTTCATTGGGAGAGTGTGCGGAGAACATTGTTTAAGATCGGCTATCCAAAAGCATTAAAAGCAGATCGATGACGAAGGCCCTAATGAAGGGGAGGGGTGAAAGGGGTATGTATCTTTTTGACATTATGGCTGCCTGCCACATGCTAATTAGCATTTGAGTGGGTTTGCTTTCACATAAGCTGCCTCCAATCCATCACATGTGTGTGCGTATTTGTCAGATTGCCTATGTATGCAGTCAGCACACATACTTATATTGAAAACTAATTAGAAACGGCAATCACGCGCGATGAGGCTCAAAAGTGTCTCTGCAGCATCTCGCACACACACACACACACACACACACACATACTCGTACATAGTGGTAGGGGTGCTCATTAGACAGGCAGAAAGGCCAGTGTACTGTGAGCCAAACAATTTAATAACTTAAATGACCCACTTAGACATAGATATATATATATATATATATATATATGAATCGATTACTAACCAATTTTTCCTGGCCACGATTAAATTGTGGCAATGTAAACTAAATTTTGAATTGAAATTAAATTAATTGATTAAGCTTACATCCTTTTTGCCATTTTGCCGCAATCGCTGTGACCCACAAAAAAACAAGTCGTGTGTCGAAATCCCAATTGACTGAAAGAATGAAGGAATTAAGCTATCCTTTTGCAAGAGTTTTTTTTTGGCAGGACTGTCTACTGTCGGCTCACTTGTGTTGTGATATTCCTATCAGGGTTTTGGCCATGTTGTCGCTGAATGCTCATGTGACCAGCCTTAGAAGTTAAATACTTAATCTTTCTGGCATTTTGAACTGGCTTACTTGCATCGTGCAGTTGCTCTGGGATGTTGGTATTTCCAGTCCAGCTATCTCATGTGCAAGTCAAAGTCAACTCTCGTAAGCCACACACATTTAAATATAATATTGTTGGAAACATGAAAACGGGTTAAAAAAAATGTTTGTTTCTCGCATTTCTAAAGTGTTTTATTGTTCACGAAGTGTATTAGATTTGGGAGTCGCTTCGCAACAAACTGAGACTAGTTTAAATTGAATTAAAACAATAATAAATAAATTAAACAAGTCTTCTAGAAACAGCCACCTACAATAAAAGTGGTCTCTTTCTCATTTGCCTATCGAAATGAACGAAAATGCTTTGAAAATGTGAAAATTTGGCCAATAAACTACACCAAATCACAATCAAATATTTGTAAGTCAATTTTAATTGTAATTTTTATGAAGAAGAATCAAACATCTGCTTTATGTTTGCAAGGGTATTTTGTGTTCGGTACTGCAATGATAAGTTTTTTTTTTGTATTCTTGGCACCATCTCCATCCTTCTGGCCATATTTTAACTTAATTAACTTAAAACTATTTAATTGGACAGCACAAATTGCTCGTTTTTTGTTGTTGTTTTCGTTAGTCCGTCGAATCTGTTTTCGACTGGAGGCCTTAACGGGCAGCCTTGGAACACTCAATGACTGCAAATAGTGGTCATCAAGGGTGGCGTTCGTTTGTCACGTCCGTATGTTCAAGGAAGTGGAACCAGCAACCGAAAGAAGAAGCAGAAGCAGAAGCAGAAGCAGAAGCAGCAGCACCAGCAAAAACAGAAGGCGTGGCACGACCAAAATTGGAAGTGAAGGCAGAAACTACAAAAATCAAGCACGTAGTTTTGCATCAGAGACTGCTTCACCGGCTCACCTTCAGTTTCTTTTAGTTCTCTAAAGCTTTTGGTGGCTCTGCAAAATTTGTATAAAATGAAGGGTACATTGACCGCCGAATTAGTAACGAATTGAGGTCGAGAGGTTTACCTGTAGTTGCAGTTGCAGCTGCAACTGGCAAGTGGAACCGTGCTGGCAACTAATGCGCAGACCCATTTTCGAGGCACATTTAGATATTAACGTTGCCTCAGCTGTCGATGGCAACACTCTTAATTAGTTTCTGATGTTTTTTGTGAGTTGTTCCAACTGTTGTTGTTGTTGGTGTTATTGTTGCTGTTGTTGTTGTTGTTGTTGTTGTTGTTGCCCTACTGTCACTGATGTAATTTTCTGCTTGTTATTCTCTCTGTGCCATTTCGTCCTTCTGCGACTTTCTCCTAATTGGAATTTAATTGAAATGTTTGTCATCCGAAGACAACCAGACGACATCTTGACATGTTCACTCCGTTTCTTGTATTGCGAAAAAATGCTGCCATCCTTGGCATTCATTTAATTTGTTTCGATTCGGTGCGGATCAGGGTGTCAAGCCGAAATTAATTTATATTTCGATTCCGATTCTGATTCCGATTCCGATTCCGATTCCGGTACGTGAAGCCGAAAAATTTGGTTCAAGATTCCGAAATTTCGATAACATATTTTACGTATGGCTTCATCAACCACTTGACTTTATCTGTCAGGCATATTTTTAATTATATACATATATACATATATATTATCAAGTAAATTTACCTGAATATTTAAGTCGTGGATTTTACTCTGATACCAGTGTAATCTGTCAAAAAGAAGCGGTGCCAAAGAACCTTCTTGCAATTGAAATTTCTTATTAAATTGATTTAAAATAATTGATCTTTTGCTTGCTGTGCTTATTTTGCCTGCTTGTGGCACTTTCCACGCATTCCACTGTTGCAAAAGTCTAAAAAGCCATTTTCTGCGTAATTGCTTTTGCTGTTTACATTTTGCACTGGGCACAAGTCTGTGCGGGACTCCTTTTGAACAAAATGAATTCAATCCCTTTGCGACCTAGTTTTATGTCTCTTTGCATTTTGTATAAAGTATTCATTATTTTTTATTAGACTCATATTCAAATATTAAACTTAGAAACTGCCTGTCACCACTTCTTCAGCTACCCCATAAATCAACGCAAATTGCGCTTTGGGGAACATAAATGTAAAACTCTCACCTAGAGCACTCTTATTTTCTACTTAAGTCAAGCATGTAAGCATTTATCAACAACTTAGATAAAAAAGAAACTTATCCTGAGTTTGCTGGTATTTTTAGATACAATGCACGAAAAGATATACATAAGTAGTTCTGTGGTAAATAAGTTGTGGCAGCCACATAAGTTGACCGCAGGATTGGGCCAGGGAAGCAGCTATCCAATCTTAGAAGCTAGGCACGTTCCCAGAGTCATGAGTCATTGGCACGGCTCGTTTACCTACCACAGTGGGCCAATCCAAGTTCGTGCAACACGTTTACCATTCTTTCAAATTCGCAGTTGGCATCGACCCTTCATCTCTGGCTCTGTCCAGAAATCATGCTCCTCCTCGTACTATGATATTGTCATTTGTGTCACACACACACACCCACACACACAGACACACACACACTCGCACAAAACTACAATTACAATAAAACGTACGCCCAAAATCTAATTTCATCTGTGTACGCTTGAGCAGAGTATAATAAATAAATCTAATCAAGTTAGGTAGGAGCTGTTGTCAAAAATAAAACGCTCTTGTGTAAATTACACAACACGTCCGCTTAATTCATGGTCCTACCTCAAAATTCAATTTAACATTTTTCCATTCTTCCTAGTTGGCATCTGCTGTACACAGAAATCATACCCGTATTTTTCGCTCCACTATCGATAATATTCAACTAATAATTTGCGATTCCACATTGGAAGAGATTCAATTTGACTAAATTTGTTTTCCGAACTGTTTTAGCACTGTTAGAATATTCATAACACCTTGTTCAAGATGATATACAAACTATATTTGAAGTCTGGTTCTTTATGCTTTCGGTTGCATAGCAAAAATATTGTCAGTCGTTTCCCAGCCACCTCCACCTCTGATTCAGATTCATTAGGATCTAATAACTAATATATTTTCTCCCTTTCCCGGGTGTTACAACCTGCTCAAATTCTGGCATTGTGGTCTTGGTGAGAAGTTCTTCCCTCGCATCTTTTTCCAGATTATCGTTTTGTAAATTAAATTATCTTCACCAGTCAGGTAGTCAGACATGCAGATTAAACCTATTTTAAGATGATCGCTTCACTTTTTCTCCATAACAAAAATAAATATAAGCCCTTTGCATGTGGACGTATGGAGTACTTACATATCATATATATATATATATATATATATATGTGTGTGTGTGTGTGTGTTTGTGTGTGTGTGTTGTGTGTGTGTCCAGGTGAGCAAGTAGTGCGCTAAAGGTGGTTTTGCATCTGCTACAGTGAACATTTTAAATGAAATTATCATAGACCATGGCCCCTGACCCCATCCCCTCCCCCTCCCCGTCCCCCTCCCTGACCCCTGTCTGCTTGCATGCGCGCATCAATTTCCACAGCATTAAGTTTCTATTTCCTTAAAAAAATAAAAAATGAGAAAAAAATATGCATGGAGTAAAGTGGGGAAGCTGCTTATGGTGAATCTTTAGTGACTTGACTGACTAAGTTCCACTCTCAATCAATATTCAATTTATAAAGAAAAAAAATGAAAAATTAAAAACAAAATGAAACTCGCCGCAAAAGGAATCTTTTAACTGCGATAAAACGTTTTCTGTGCGCGCTGAGCACCCAGCAAATCAGTCATTTGTGAAAGGGTATTCGGAGTTCAACTAGCCAGTGTCCACTGGGTCCGCTTGGGTTGTCTCTTTTTGCTTAACTAAACTAAACTAAGTGGTTTAACTGAAGCGATTCTGAAGTGTGCAGCAGTTTGTAAAGCTGAGCGCTTGAGGCTTTGGGGGCAGACTCTGCCACGCCCAGGCACACACACACACACACACCGACACCCACTTACAGACACACAGATAGACACAGCTAACCCAAGCTCTACCTGTGAGTGTCCTTATACCACGGGACATCCTTGAAGGAAGATTTTTCTTTCGAGTTAATATATGTAGTTTTACGTACTGCCAACATGCCCCGAGTTATTTTGCTACTTGCAGCTGCCATATGAACGAATCGTCAAAAGACGCGCTTCACATTTGAGTACAAACTTCATTTGGGAGCAGCGCCGACCGACACACAAGCAAAAGATATCAAAGTAAATCAGCATTAAAACGAAAATAATTCTCAAAATAATTAATATCCCAGAAACGAATTCCAAAAATAACAGCACCACTTAAAACTTACATTTCACAAGGGGAAAATGGAGTACCGCCTTTAAGCATCAACTAATTTTGTCACAAAAACAACAATGGACGGTTTTTGTTTTCTTTGGTTATTAACCTACATAATACGACATCCGTTAAAAAAAAAGAAGAAAAATGTTTACATTTGCTTTACCCGTGGGTACAAGAAAGAAAAATATTACGTGAATATGAGTATGTGTGGAGATACCAGGAACACACTCGGTGTGAATCACAAAAGTCGCGTTATGCTTTTTGGCAGTCGTCACAGATATATGTATGTGTGTATGTGTGTATGTATGTGTGTATGCATGTATGTGTGTGTGTATGTGTAAAGTATATAAAAGAGAAGAGTATATAATCTATCCACGACGCGCAGGAGAAAGGTCCTGGCAAAAAGAGCTGCAACTGAGTCGTTCCGTAGGCTTAGCCAATAATGCGAACACACACACAGATACACACACATGCATATATACATATAGAAGTGCTATATATACGTATATATATATATATGTCTTCTTGCACTGAAGTGCAGAGGGAATGTCTTGATTTTAAATTGCTTTTCTATTAGTAAACAAGTAATGCAATTGCTATCGGTATTATCCGAGTGGGGCATACACTGTTCATGGTCTCATAAAGCGAGATGTTCACACAACGTGGCACAATCCAGCTTTCGGAGCGTGGACAACAAAATGGCACTGCAAGCCGACAAACAGATAATGTACCCCTTTGCTCTGTAAGAGCAGAGTATCAAACAAAAACGTTGCGACGCGCAACTTATAAATTTTGCTCGAAAATCTAGTGAAGGAAAAGATGGAGCGGCTTGGAGAGGGTTTCCGTATATATGTAGAGCTGCAGAGGTATCAAATCTGGTGCAGCCAACAGAGTACTTTTCCAAAACAGCCAAAGCAGAGTACTTTCCGGAAGGGAGAGGGAGAGAGAGAGAGAGAGAGAGACTGACTTGGTGACACCCTGTAAAAACTTTAGCTGTTGTTTTTTTAAGCTTTATTTACATGCTTTAATTTTATTTATATTACAAACTTGCAGCGCCGAGATAACAAATATAGAAAAATCAGTTACTCATGTGAAGATCGACTGACTCGATAATGATACACTTTTATGGCATTATTTTGACTGGGCACAATGGGTAGCAAAATAGACACAAGGTCTGAAAAGAGGAGTGCTGCATCGAGCCGAGCGAGAAACGCGAAAGAAAACGTGCAAAACAATCTTGAAATGTGTGCCGAGGTGGCCTAAAAGGGTATGTTGGCTAGCGGAGCAGTGTAATAAATTAAACTTTTTGCGTTGAGTGTGTGTGTGTGTGCGCGTGCGTGTGTGTGTGTGTGTGTGTGTACAATCGTACCTACATAAAAACAATCCAAGTCCAAGTCATGTGACCATAAATAGCAATGCAGCAAAGGAGGGAACGCAACGGCAAACTGCAAACTGCAAACTGCAACTGGCCAATTTTCAAGATGTGCTTTTGCCCGACAGCACTTTGTTTGTATGCACCTTTTATGAGCAATGCATTGCTCTGTGGCATGACCACACTTGTGCCTCGATTCCCAGTAATAGCCAATAAAGCGCAATGTTCCTGTGACGGAGCAAATGGCTTCTTTTTTATTTTGAAATCATTCACCCACCTACCAAAAACAATGTAATTGTCCTCTGGTCAGTGTGACCGACTAGCAGATACTCTCGATAAATAAAGCTATCGCAACTATTCAGCTTACACTTTCATCCACTTTATCAGTCACTATCCAAAAACATGCTATCCTCATTATTTAATAAATCAATTTCCGGGAGGATTTCATGGGTTTTTAGACAGTCGATTTAAGTCTCTTTTTTGTGTCTACGTCTTTGTGGATGTCAAGGTTGCTGACATTCCAGGATCATCTCTAATATATCCTAGCATAATATTCTGGCATCTTTCAAGTATTTCGATATTTGGAGCTGAGGCTGAGCTGCCAGTTATATGAGTCGACCAGGTGAATCATCTTTCGGAATGATCCAAATAAAAATGAACAGCTTCAAGCATTGTATTCTGCTTGTGGACAGCAGCTCCGAGATCGTATCGCACCACATTTATTGAAATAAGTTAATCAAAACTGTCTGCAAGTCGGGATAAGAAATTCGCACTACAAAAGTAACCGTAAACCGTTCTATGTGGCCCACAGTCATCGGCAAAGCGCACATTTAAAATTGTGTGTTTATCTGTTTTAATGGCGCCCTCTGTTGGCAGCTATTGACACACACACACACACACACACACACACACACACACACTGCGGCTCCCCATACCTTTCTATGCATGTGTGTGTGTGCTTGTATGCATAGAAGCACTGACAAATGAGCAGCGCAGCGCCGCCAGCGATTTATGCTGGCGCAGCAGCGAATTGCAGCACTTTGAATTCGCTGCCTGCAACGTTCACGAATCAGTCTGTATGTGCGTGTGTGTGTGTGTGTGTGTGTGTGTGTAATTATGGGGACGCTGATGTGAACTTTAACGGCAAAGTTGACGCTGGCGAATTTAATGCTGAAAAATGCCGGGGGCAAATTTTGGGCAACCGAGCATCGCATTAAAACAAATTACATAAATTGAAAATTAAATAAAACAGTGCACAACAAAGTCATATTAAATTAGCAGCTTCAAAGCGACCAATACCCCCAACAACCAATGGGCTCCAAATTATGGTTCTTTGTGTAGTTTGTCCTTCAACTCAATTTTGGTTGCTTTGATTCGCCGTCGACTCCAGGCTGCTGAATCTGTTCCGTTCGGTTTCCATACTCACCCAATGCACCTGACAGTGACACACGTCCTCATTCATGTTTGGTCAACAATTGTCAACCTATCAGAAAAAGCAACAGTGGTTTGCAAATTTCGAAAATTGTGCCACAATTAGTATTAATTATTACGGATGTTAATCTGTTCTGGCATGAGTTAAGACAGTGCCAATTAACGTTAGCGGTTAATCCTGTAGATGACAGTCTGAGTTGGATGTTAAACGCGTCTCAAGTATATTTCCGATGTCAAATAAACTCCCCTGCCTCATCAAGGCAGGGCACATTGTGGTTGGCTAGATAATTTATCTCCTTTACAAGGGCGCTGCACATGACTGGGATTTCACATTGCTCTTTGGTTGTCAAGGTAAATTCATTGCCTTCATTGTTGTGTGCAACAAAGAACAAAAAAGAGAATAATAAAAATATGCAATTGAAAATGTAAATATAAGTGCAGATTTGAAGTCTATGCATTTCAAGCGACCTGCACACAAAATAAATATCCAAATATTTGTTGACGACACCAAAACACAAACATCAACAATTTTTTGCATATTGATTGGCAAGTCACAAATCCGTTTATGACAAACAAACCAGCAGTGCCTCTTTTGGCTGCCACAGCAAACTGATGAAAGGACAACGCTTCCATAAACGATTGGCAAGTAGTCAATTTGACACGAGGAGCTTATCAGTTGTGCTTTTTCTTTAGTTGTTCCTCTTACATTAAGCCAAATTGTCTTTCTTCAGAAATATTACGTTCTTTTTGTTATTTTCTTTTGTTTTTTTTCGAGCCTTGGTCCAGTACTGCTCGCTCCCCACATCAATATATATATGTTTATATATGTCTGTACATGTTTGCTTATCCATATTCATGGTGCGCTTTTTGGGCGCATAAGCAGCTGCAGCATTAAGAAATTTATTTGTCTGCCTGTGTGTGGATTCCGTGCTGGTTCCTTTCGGTCAATACCAATATGTGCCCATCCATTTCAGGTACACACACACACCGACACACACCAACACACACCGACACACCCACGCCAACACACACACAGGCACAGGCACACAGGGATACACATTGCTGCAGCGAAGTTCGGAAGTTGTGCAAAATATTTTCGCTTACAAATATGCGCAGAGTACGTGCACAAGGGGGGTGGCTTGTGAGGAGTGGGCGCAGTTGCTTGTTGGTTGGTGGCAACATCAGCACTAACGGTACATAAAACATAAATTTCGCATTAACGATAAGCGCGAGAAAAATACAAACAACAAACAAGTGAGAACGTGGCAGTCAGCCATAACCGACTGCGCAATACTCTGTTACATGTGAGGGGGGCACGTGAATCGTTAATCTTTTTGAGCGATATTTGAAGATTAGCAGCAAACAATATGCTAAACATATTTGATAAGTCCGGCTTGGAGACGATGAGAGATTTATGGTTTAATAGATGTGCAACTATCGATTTCCTGTTCCGAGTTTCATGTCTCTAGCAGCTAATCTACTCTTTTACCTTCGGCAACAGGGTGTACAAATTTAAGTACCGACCACTATAGGAGCGCTCGTGTCCTGATTGCCCAATTGGGGCATACCTTCCACTCGCACATCCCGCTGCACACAAACATAAAAATTCGAACAAATAGTTAAAAAATTTGATCTGCTGGTGCCTCACACATACCAAACTGGATCCTAAGTCTGATTATCTTGGAAAACTACTCTAGGGAGGCGTGATTGGCAATACTCGTCAATTGGGGGGGAAAGCGAAAAAAAAATAAAAAAAATTAAATCATCAGGATTATATCTATTTACTGTTATAACAAATTACTCCATCTGTCTGCTATTTATTTCTGCACACATTAATTATGCCATTCGAATTTTGTGCATTCGAACTTTTTTTCTTGTAAATAAACATTTCAACTTGTCCAACAAACTGGGAGTAAAATTCAAAAATATTTCGCTCATTAAATCAAATCATTGGACTCCAATGCGTAGTATTTGATAACATTTAAATCATATAATAATGAACTGCACCATAAAAATTTACTGCGCTTAATTAATAGAATATTTATTTTAATTTTGATCAATTTATATTCAAATTCTTCAAATATGAACTCATACAAATATATGGTCAATGATATACGTAATATTTCAATACTTGTTATTTTAATATTTCGCAATATGAATTTCCACTGCTGTCACTTTGACAGGCATTTATTTATTTATTATTGTTTATTATGAAAATAAATTGGAAATTTAATAAGATTAACATAGCTAGTGTGGGAGAGAGTAAAGACCAACCAGATATCTGAAACTGTGGAATGTGATAAATTGACCGCAGTTCTGCACGCGAATATCTGGCACAATGCATTACAAGACTTAAAGAGTTAAGACAAAAAAAAAAAAAAAAGAAAAAAAAGAAACAAACCCGCACTGCATTGTGCAAAGTGGAAATTGGAAATTGAAATAATTAATTATCAGACTTTATTAAAACATTTTTACCAATATTTTAATGACATCCAAATGAGTGCACAAATGTGGTTCAGCGTTTCTTTTTTGCAACCGTGCAACTTTGCTGGCGTTGCATTTATTAATGTTGATGTTATCACCACATTGTTGCCCTCTTTCTTGCCCTGCCACCCCGCTGAGCCGTTCAGGCTGACGACAGCTACGACGAGGACACCGTACTCCGTAAATATGCTACGTAAATACGGCGGAAGGAAGCAGATTAACACGACAGCCAAGGTAACAACAGCAAAAGCAACATCAACAGCAACAGTAACAACTTACAACAACAACAACAACATTAGCTTCGACTGCATTGATTGCCGTTGGTGTCATTTAATTTGCTTTTTATTGGTATTTTGCATTGTGATGCTGCCCGCCCAGCGACGGCATCAAGAAGTCGCACACTCCATATATATAAATATATATGTATATGTATATATATAAATGTGTATATATATATCGATTTTAAGTTAATATCACGTTCAGACGCGACTCGGTCGAGCGTTTGTGTGTGCAAATGTGGATGCAAGTGTGTTTAAAATACTGCACACTTTTGCGGCCGATGCCTTTCAAAGAAGAAATTGCATTTTATTTCATTTAATGACCGTCGCCGCCAACGCAACCAGGATTTGATTCGAGCTCGCTTACAATCACGCACGTAGCGCATTCAGAAATGCAGACCATTATGTGGAAGTCGCACGCAACTGCCTGCCTACACTACGAAACAAAGTTGGGTATTTCTGTTAGCCAAATGCAGATACTTTTGCATAGTCTATTTTCTATTTATATTGAACATACACTGAGACGCTTGTGCTTAATGATGTTCACGTTTGAACTTGTGCAGAATCGCTGGCTGCAATTGACTCAATTTGGATGCTCTACAGATATCGATACTTCGCTCATAATCGCTACTGACTCGATTACTTGCTGCTCGACAATATCGATAGCTTTGACCGGTTCGTGTCCGTTTGGGCTCTATTTGAAATCCCACACAAGTTAAGCATAAACATTGCCATAATTCGTCCCATCGACGAAAAGCAAATGTTTGCTTTTTTGTGATTTCCCAACTTTCTTAAAATCAGCTCAAAGCTGATCATATAAAAAGATTTGCATTTCCCTTACTTCTTATACAAATAATTGCTTTTGTAGAGCAAGATTGATTCATTTTTCGCGTTCTGAGCACAGCGTTTTTCTCCAAGTGAACAGTCTCGAATATCGACCAACTGAATAGTTGGTACCATTTGCCGCTTGCCACACGCTGTTGCAAACACCAGCACAAAACCGGTTGCAAGCAACGGCAGCCGTGTACAACTCATAACGAGGGTCTTTTGCCTGTGCCCATGTAATCTTGGTCCTGCGTTTTTCTATCGATCTCTGACGTTGGCCATCTGCGGGCTACTTTTATTATGGAACATTCGGTTTGATTTCCGACACCCACAGGTGAATCGCACATTGCCAAGCGTCATTATTATTGTGCACTTTACACAATCAACTACAGTTTAAATCTCTCTGCCAATGCAACTATAATTGAGGCTTAATATCGTTGATTTTTCAGCATACACAAATTTATCAATATATATGTACACACATACATACATAAATATATAAATATATATGTGTAAATACATATGCGTCTCCGTTTTCAACGCAATTAAATTAAGGACTACCGTTTGTGTGGCGACCGACCATTATTTTGCATTAAATCACATAAAGTGCCCGTCGTTAGCCACCAATAACTGTAAGCCCTACACAATGGCATCATGCACTGAACGAGAGCCATTCATATGCAAATACACTTGTGTTTACAGTGAAATAAACATCACACCACCACACGCTAAAACCGAATGGAAATCAAAGTATTTTAATGAGCTGTGTCCACTGACCGAAATCAAAATAAATGCATCAACAGGCACATTCACCCGTATTCAACCACACACCCTCATTCAGGCACACACACACAAATTCAATCACATACACAGACACACACACACACACACACACCTTCAAACCATAGGCATTTTCTAAGCAGGTGAAAAAAGCAATCAATTTAGGTATTTTTTCCCATCATTTACTAGCCTAAGAAAAATGGTTTGCCATCACCAAAACTTGGCAAATAAGTTTTGTTTAATATCAAAATTTGCTCAAATATTTTGTGCCCAAGCGTTTTCTAGCTAAACTTATTTATAAATATGAGAAACATACTGCAAACAGTAATTAAATGTTTTCGATTCGACAGCAGGCAACAGCTGCAATTGCTGTCTAAAACTGGAGTTAACAAAAGCTAAATCAAGCAGCAAATATAAAAATAAATCCTGCTCATTCTTACATGACACCCAAGTGAGGAGTATCTCGGAGTCGAAAGCTACGCAATTTCATTCTTGAACTTGAATTATTAGTGGCTAAGAAGGAAGTATTTTCCACAGGCTATCACTAAATGAAAGTTGCTGCCAATACGATTTTGGGCGGTGTTTTCACAATTCACAAACTTAATGCTGAATTGTACTTTTCGGTTATAGCCGCATCTGCACTCTTTTGAATACTCATCACTGTTTATGCGAATGTGTTGTCGATATTTGCGAATTGATATTTGCGTCTATGTGACACTCTGAGTGTGTTTGCCAATTGAAAATATTTTATTAGCTGAATTACGCCGAAAGCCATACGCAGCCGCTGGCAAAGCTGCAAAAAACGGCCAACATCACGCACAAAACTCTCGGCAACGTGTCTGGCCATCAACTTTTCCAGCCCCAATCGCGGCTAATATATGTACATATATGTTTGGCATACACATTTCTGATGTTGGCTGTGATTCAATTCGGGTTGAAGTCCTTAAACTGCCAGCATCTCGCTGTAGCTTATAATTGCTCAAATTATAAGCTTAGTGCGAATGCGGCTTTATGAGTTCGAAGCTAGAAGGTTAGTTGAGTTGAGCTATGGTTTATAATAAGAGTCACCAACTAACAAAGCACACACCCCAAGCGACATCTAATTAGTTAACATTAAAACATATCATTGCGGCACTATTAACAGTTTGTTCATTTTTAATCTAAAAAGCATATTTTTTATATATTCTAATGCAACTTATTACTAGATAGATAGATAGATAGATGGATAGATGGATAGATAGATGGATAGATAGATAGATGGATAGATATTCAATAACCTTGAATAGTTTGTGCAAGGAAAACAGTTGGCACTTTTGTATAGGAAAAACAATCAGATATTTAACTGTTGTTTGCAAATTCTGAATAAAAGCAAACTGAATAAATTTGTTGAGTTTCAATTGATTGGTTTGTGCTTGCGAGGTGAAACTACCTCTTGACATTTCCGGAATTTGTATATTCATATTTGACAAGATTGCTGGCCTCTTAGACTAATTTAGATCTCTTTGGAATGCGACACCCTGCCAATTTCTCGTTCTTATTTTTTAAGTGTTACAGAAAAGAAACTAATCAACGTTGATTCATTGCTTTCTCCATATTTTCAACTTTTCTGCAATTTGTTAACTTGATGTGGGAACAGTGTTATTTGTGCCTCGCTTTGAATGCTTTGCAATTTGAAGTGCTAAAGGTCCGCAAGACGCCAAATAGGCATTCGTCTGTGCGGGACTTATTTTGAGTAGCGAGTACTCAGCATACTCTACCCGCTCTCCACCCATTCTCTCATCATGATGATGATGAAACGCGCCTGTCAACGTACCAGGACCGCGCCCAGGGCGTGAACGCGGCCCTTGGGAGGCCGCAGCTCGGGCTCGGCTTTTGGGCTCGGCATGAACTTAAAAGACGTTAATGCGTTGCAGTCCAACCAAAACGACTGCACCATACTCTGTTCCCAGCCGAGAATAGCCGAAAAAGTAACTGCTGTGAAACCAAAACACGCATTTACAAATCGTAAAAATAATGTTAATTTATCCTTCAAACGGGTCACCAAATTTGGTGACTTTAATTCAAAAATTCCAAAAGACATCAGGCGACCAAGTTCTGTGTATCTCTGCCTCACTTTCTCCCCCTCTCCCTTTCCGTCACACACACACACACACACACACGTCTAAGCACAGTCGTTAGGATAGTCATCGAATACACTCATTTTCGGTTTGGGCACAGAATATAAATAGCATGCCATACTCAAATTAAGCAAATTAACTTGTCAACACATTCGACTTGATTATTGCGGGCGGCTCAACCCGGACTGCTGCTTGCGGCTTCTTCTTTCAACTTTGCCGGGATACTGTGAACGGGGGCATAGATCCAAAAATGGTCGTCCCACATGTGCATATGCGTATATGTATATATAATATATATATATATATATATGTATATATATAATAAATATATACGTGTTTGTATGTGTGCTGATGTGGAGCTTACTTTACGCAAGACTGCGAAACGAAATGCGACGAATTTAGTTTCGCCTACTGGCCAAAATCTTTTCAAGATTGTTTTTGGCCAGGCATGAGCCAAAAGGGTTGCATGCGGTCATAATAATTTAGGGTCTCCGCCCGGATTTTTAGAGACGTGCGTGGCGTGAGTCGCATCGGACTCGTACATTGCCCCTTGGGGAACAAACTTATTTTTTCTAACATTAATCAATAACTTAAAGATATACTGAACTTTCTGAGCTTAGCAGACTGATTTATGCACCTAGGCCTGCCCACCTTATAGCACAACATCAGCAATTTAAAAAAAAAAATAATAATAAAAACGTTGTGATATAAAAAGTGAAATGAAAAATACAATTAAATTACGTGCCCCAGGCGGGAAGTTAATGACTCTGAAGTGTTTAATGCCGTACATATCCCAAATGCACACAAATGCTATCAACTTGTTGTTTCCAAAGATGAGATTTCTTAACACAAATTTTCAATGAGAAAACTTTTCAACTCAACACACTAAACACAAAACAATTGAAAGTTCAATTTTGGAAACTATGCTTTTTATACATTTAATCAGTGATTGCCGCCAAAACTTTTTCCCATATAACTTTCAAACATTATCAAATTGAAGTTCACAAAAAATGCATTTCAAAATTTTGCTATATACAAATCAATGTAAAAATGTACGAACTATGCTAATAGAAATTGGCAAAAATGGCACAAGACAAGTAAACTCCAAGACAGGATGAAAATACAGGGTATTCGTGATCAGATGCCACAAAGATGATGAATTTCTAATTTAAAAAAGCACAGCTGTCTCTTGTTGCCATATACATAAATGCGTACTACTTGGATATGGACAAGCAATTTTATTTAGTAGAAAAATGTTCTGAAAAGACGAAGAATTGTTAGTATTCACAGGATATTAAAAAAAGCAAACAAGTGCAAAGAAACAAAAAAGAAAATGCGTCGTGGTTGTCATGTCTGAAAGTTTAGCTGTTCCGGGCTGCGGTTTGTGTTAAAGAAATAATAAAAAACAGAAAAGGAAACCACTTTTGTCCCACGAGCTGCTTAACTGAGATATACAAACTGTGTCCTGGCCCAGAGGCCATCGTCATCGTCATCGGCTCTCGGCGCTCGGTGCTCGGTCCTCGGTCCTCGCTTACATATTTGATAGTTGTCCGTTGGAATTGTAGCCCGTAGCATGGGCATGTCCTGGTCGAGTCTTGTTCTGGCCGCCAGCATAAAACGGTTGCATAAATGTTAATTAATGTTGAGTGCCATGGTGATTGAAAATCCTTCAGGTTCTAACTAGCTCTGACATTAAGTGTATTTGTGTACTCTGCGACGATATGTCACATTTACAAATTGGTCGGGAAGTGTGCACATTTTTCAAAGTCGGCCAAGAGTCGAGCACTCAGAGTCACACCTGAAATCTAATTGGCAACAGAGTACAATGCAGTCGATGCTGTGACGATATTTCACGTAGTTTATAGGAAAAACACTGTCATTAGACATGCTTATCTCAATGTTCCTCAAATTTTAATCACAAATAGTCCAACTTTCCACTGTTTACTTGTTTATCAAATAGGTCTCATGGGACTACTCTGCCCAACTTTTATAATCACAAGGAATTTTGAGCAGGTGAACAGGTGAATAGGTGAACAGGGCCCTGCCGAAACTGTGGCCCTGCCGAAACTGGCTGTTAAAATTTGTATTTTTCATTTAAATTATTAATATTAATTTAGGTTTTTCATTGACAAGAATTTCGCATTACGTTTAAGGTGCCAACAACAATATTTATTGCCTACTGTCTGCTAGCAACGAACTAATAAAAATAAATTAGGCACATCCTTCATTGTTGGATGGGGGGCCCAAGCTGTATTGGGATGCGCTGGTGCAAATTGGTTCTAAGTGTGGTCCACTTGGATAACTTAACTTAAATTAAGCATAAGCAAATATTTATTTAAGAAGTTCCATTGCGCTTAGCATTATTTTGTTTAGCAAATAAGACAGAGCACTCAATGCGCATACGGGCCTCACTGGCAACTCGGACCCGTAGGCTAAAATCCATTAGGATTCGTTTAGCGCCAAAGCGAATGATGCCCCTCGCATTAAACGAGCTGACAATGCTGGATATAAAAAGCTTTTGTTCCTGGCCCGACGACCAAATGGGTCCAAGAGTATGTACCGATGTGCACATATGCACACACAACATCGTTATGTGTGTGTGTGTGTGTGGGGGGGTATCTGTGTGTGTGTCTGTGGTCTCTCAAAACGGGGCGTGGCTGCATGACGTGTGACAAATTTTTGCGGCTAGCAAAGTCAATATAGAACATCGACATCGAGCGTGCAGAGCGGAGCAAATGTATAGCACGTCTGTGGTCCATGGCCGGAAAATTGTTAAACATGTCCGGAACGAGCGACGATGTTGCCTTTGCTTGCCCATTGATGCTTGCTGCGACGGACGGGCGGTGGAGCGGTGGGGCGGTGTCTACATCTCGACTTTCCCGTTTTACTTGCAGTTAAATAGGGCGGAAAAATAATTGAACCATTATCAGGCAGCCATGGCGAGAGATGCTGCGCCAAAGTGGCCAAGGGACACAACTCGTCTGCTGTTTACCATAGACATTTAGTGTCTCTGTGTCCTGCAACAGTTATGCGCCTGCTGCCCTCAGTCGTCCCCCAGAACAGTTTCAAGTATTTACAAAAACCTTTTTGCCACCTTTCTCATTTCAAAATAACATTACAACAAAACAGTATCGAGACTTGCCAAGCCAGGCCAATGCTTCAGTTAGATTGGGATAAACATACCAGCAGCGCTTGGCTGCTGCTCAGTGTAGCAAAGAGTACAAGATTTTATGATACTTAGTTGTACACATTAATAATATGAGATAGGAGAGCAACACAGTTTGCTTATCAGATTGTAATAAGACAAACATTGAATATCATTTCTATTTACAACTCAGTCAGTTTTGTTTGATATTCGAAAGTAACTGAAAATTGATTGAAATTCTGACGAAATATCGCCGATGAGTTAATTAAAATACGGCTTGTTGTTGTAATATATTGAAAGCAAGAAATTCAAATGGAATGCCATTAATCACTCTCATTTAATTAGCATACGCTTAAAGTGAACGTTCCCTCAGCCAAAGACAAAACTTGCCATCGGCATCAAGATGTGTGCAAACGCATTCGTTCGGTTTCTGTATCCGTATCCGTATCTGTATCTGTGTCTGTATCTGTGTCTGTGTCTGTGTCTGTGTCTGTATGTTCACTTCAAGCCCCAAACCCCATGTGACGCACTCGGTCAGTATGCATATTGTTTTCTCTCCCTCTCCCTCCCTCTGTCTCCCTCTCCAACTCTGTCGGCACATCTCCCTCTGTCTCATAGATATAACGAACGCGCCCTGACATGGATGACTGCACTCTGATGCTTCAGCTTCAGCTCCCGATCCAGCTCCAGCTCCAGCCACAGCTACAGCTACAGCTGTACCCATGCCACGCTTACTGTGCCACACTGTTGCGCTGTTGCGTTGAGCCTCATTAAGGACACTTTGTCTGATGTCCATTTAAACGCGCCTTTTCTCGTCCGATGGCCAACGCCGTCCATAAATTATTTTTAAATGCATACTTATGTGGATTTCAGGCACACGACAACTTTACATAATTATAACCTGTTCCCACAGCAAAACAGAGCATATTGGTGTGAACGCTTTAAAGGCCAACACACGCAGCACTCAAGTCGAATACGGATTTAGAACTAGAGTCTGATGACCTCCTTTTATAGATCGAATCGAGAATATTCCTGGCTGCGAGTCGCCAAAATCGATAAACATCGATTTTCATACGCATCCCGAGTGGAAATTGTTGTAAAATGTATTTATTTATTCTCGCTTCTCCACCGCTTTCGTGGCACGTTATTTCCTCATGTATAAATATACATTCATATACAAATACATATATATATATATATGTAGCAAGCATGCCTGCGTGTACATTTACATATATATATATATTTACATTTCCATACATTTATGAGCACTTTTGCAACAAATGTAGCAACCACATCTGTAAGTGTTTATGCCTATAAAATTGCTTTATTACGTCAACAATTCACTTGTGCACTTGAGCGCTTTAAATTCAGGGCAATTGGCATTCGTTTGCATTGCGATGACCACTGTGAATTCGGACAGCAAACGTAGGTGGCATGTAAAGCCCTGGTTTGCAAAGCTAACAATCTGAAATCCAATAAGCTTCATCGCACACATGCGAGAAAGTCAGTTCTTTGGCAGCACAAAATAAGGCTTTTCACTTGATAACTGCCTTTGAAGCACCATAAATCGCATGGAAATAGCTAAGAAAAATAGATTTTTGATTCTATTTGTCGTTCGCATTAAAGCATTATTCATTAACTGAATATAGTTTACCTGAATAGTTTACTTTCGATTTCACAAGCCGCTGTTATAAATGTTCAGCCAGTTACAATTTTATTTTATTTATTTTGATTTTAAATTTGTAATTTAATCCATTTTAATTTTATAATTTACCCAATAACGCTTAAAGCTTATTTTTGTAAATAATTTTTAATTACTGCTGATTATTTTTAGCCTATATAAATATATATATCAACTAGAGTCCGCTTTCTATTTTTAAAAATTCTATATCCCAAAAAGTGTTGCTTTTTTGAGCAGAGAAAGATCCTGAAACGGAATATGAGATCAAAGGGTATCTGCCAGTCGAGTGGCTTGCACTTGTGCATTCCTTTGCAGCTACAATTTCTGGCAGTGGGTGCTGCAATGCATTGAACTTAAATTCCGCGCTTGTTTCATATCGGCAGCCATAAAAATTATTTTGCAGCATTTTTAGCAAAATTGTGTCTCTGCCCGAGAGCCGCACCATTATCGAAAATGGCCTCTGAACCTATGTTCATAAATGAGTGTCGAGTGTGCGGCTGAGTGTGTGTGTGTGTGTGTGTGTGTGTGGAATACCACTCTCAAACACAGGCAATTCAATTGAATCAATTTCGCACTAATGCACTTCAAACTGATGTCTATTAAACTAAACAATGGCCTCACCGTTTCGCATCGAATCGAATCGAATCGAAATAAAACACGATGTTACTTGTTGCATGGCACATTCGAATTTTGATGCGATGCTCGATGCTGCTTTAAGTATTTTAAAGTTTAATTGCTTTACATGGCCGGAAAAGTCTGCTTCTTCCTATTACATGCCTGGACATACACTCAACTCCATTTTACTCATTTTTTACTTTACTTTTTTTTATGTGTTTTATGTATTTTTGTATTTTTTTTTTTTCTTTTTTTAGGGGGGTGGGGCGGCTCTATGAAGGGTGGTAGACGTTATAAATAGCAGCCAGAGCAGTGGTACCAACAACAACAACAACAAGAACAAGAACAAAAACAAAGCGTTGCCCGCTGACCGAGCGAACGCTTAACACAACGAGTTGCTGACGTTGCCAGTTTGGGGTTGGGCGCCAAGTGGGATGAGAGAGTGGGAGGAATGGGGGTGCGGGTGGGGGATGTACTAGCTATGCTGTGCTTGGCATGAGGTGTGTGTGTGTGTGTGTGTGTGTGTGTGTGTGTGTGTGAGGAGCGGAGGAGGCGGCTGTGGTGTGTTTCTCTTTTGTGGTAGTTGAGGCACCTGCCACGTTCCTGTTTTTGTTTGGTTTAAATGCGTGATATCTTTTTCCCTGGCAGCTCAAATGTCAGGCGAGGAGCGAGTAACGAACAACAAACAGCTGTCTAACCCTTGTAACCTACGACCTTTTGGCCTTGGGTGAGTGTGTGAGTGTGTGCGAGTGTGTGAATGTGTGTGTGAGTGTGTGCTTATGAGTGCCTGCGTGTATGCAATAAGGCAGGTGGTTAAGTGGGCGTGGACAACCCTCTCAGGCAATTAAATGCCTCGGAATGTACAGTAAAAATTGTATGCCTGTTCATACCTGGTAGCCATTAAAAATGTGTAATAAATGGCTTGTAAAAGTTGTGTAAATGTTTGCAACAGCACCAGAAACGTTCTATCTCAATTCTGAATCAGCTTCAATTGCCGAGCGATCTTGACACTTTCGTCGCACTTGGCATGCAAGGCTGAAATATGCTGTACTATTTTGCAAAGGGTATTAAGATAAACTTTATTCATCATTCTGCAGAAGCAGACATCCTCGACCCAGGAAATAAACCTTGAATACTTATGTTTATGTCCAAGTTGACAGAATCCAAACACAGCACATAAATATAAATTTATATATTGTTTAACATACTTGTGCTGTGCCCACAGATGTCTCTGTCGGCATGAAAGTGTCTCTCCTGTCCAACAGACTGACGCCTTCTTAAACATTTATGAATAAATGACGCACATGCTTGTGACAGACCAAGAATTCAGAGAGATCCATCACTTTACGGTTACTCAAGTGCAAATGCTTAATTAAACAGGAAACAGTAAACAGTAAACAGTCAACTCTGCATCCAAGAATTTGTATCTTGTTTTGTGACTGAATTATTAGGTATAAAATCAACTGAGCTCTTCACTAACTCAAAGTTAAAAGTTAAAAAATATGCACCTCAACTTTTAATAATATCAATAAATCATAAAATGACAATTATTGTTTTGTTGATTCTTTTGGACACACAAATATACTAATTAACTGTAAATTTGTATTTGTTGCTCAATGATTCCATTTGCAGGGTGTCAATTAAATTATTTGAATCAAATTCCATTGTGGACCCTTCCCATATATTCAAATCAATCAATGATTGCACAAAGGTCTTTGAAAATAAGTTGAATAAATAAATAAACACAAAGAAATCAATGGTGCAAAATGCATTGCGGCGCTTATCAGAATCAACCCGATTGTCCGACGGGACAACCTGATATTTATAGAGGTAAAAGAGTTATAATAATTCTACCCGCTGCTATTGAGGTCAATCGTCCCGTCATTTATCACTCAAATTTGAAATTTCTAAGGCACTTTATGCACGGCTACACAAGATGAGCACTTCAGCTGCTTGGTTCTGGTGCCAGTCCTTCTGACTTCCTTCTGGCAATAAGGCGAGAGAAGTTCTCCTTCTTCGTGAGCGTGGTAATAAGTACATATCATAAGTGGCTCACTGGTCGTTGGGTGGGTGGGTGAGTGGTTCACTGGTTGAGTGGTTGAGGTGGTTGAGTGGTTGAGGTGGTGCTGGCCAACGGCGTTATATTCCGTGTTGCAATTCATTCTTTACTTTCACTCGGATAATATGCTCTGAGTGCACTCCAAGAAAAACGCTCTTACAAATTACGTTGCAGACATGATTGAATTTCTACCGTCTTATCAAAAATAAATTCTAATCAAACTCGATCTGAAAGTATATTTGGGAATGCTAAACGAATATTATCAACAGCTGACGAATAACAGTAAAATAGTTGAGGAGGTTGTGAAAACTGTGAATTATGAAAGGAAATATTTATTGTCCCGAAGAACAACAATATTCTTTCAGTGTACACATGGGAATGCTTGGCTTATTGTCTGCATTGTCATTCAGCTGCTGACAACCATGGTGTGTGTGCGTGTGTGTGTGTGCGTGTGTGCGTGTGTGTTAGTATGACTTCTTTACAGGGAAGGGATTTCAAATTAACACTTGTTGCGCACAATGAGCCGTTGACGATAAACAGGCCACAACGAGGCGGTCAATGTTTATTGCAAACGAATGAAGCGTATGACTAACAAATGTTTAACTGCCACCCAAGCTCCATTGAATGGCCCTTGGCCCCCTCGGTTGCGAGTCAGTCCATTAATGATCACAGAACATGTCCTGGTTGAGTGGATGCCGACACACACGATGTTATCAGACTTATCCTTGAAGAAGTCACTATGCGCCAAAGAAAAAAGAATCTTTGGAATGCATTGTTGTCAATGTATTTGTCAATGTGTTTGCGTGTGTGTGTGTGTGTGTGTGTGTGTGTGTGTGTGTGTGTGTGTGTGGACGGGGTTGGGAGCGTGGTTTGGTTTAAGCTGCGCTTTAAAGTGCCAAAAATCACTTGGCATATGTTAGTATGCCTTATGTATATATATATATATATGTATGTATTTATATATATATACATATATATATATTCATATATATGTATGTAATTGGCCATGGGGATTCTTCTTTCGCTTTCAACTGGCATTGCTGGCAGCAAAGTTGTCGATATCATTTGCGCTTCTCTTTTGCTTTTGTTTGTTCAGCTGCTGCTCCTTGCTTTTATTATTTATTTTATTTATATACATACATACATATATGTATGTGTATGTATGTTTATGTGCACATGTATAGATGTGTGTATGTTTTGTTTTCGCTTTTCTCCAACTTTTTTTTTTTAAAGAATGATATATGTGTGTCTGTCTGCCAGTGTGGCATGTGTGTGGCAGGGATGTGTGTGTGTGTGTGTGTATGTGTGTGCGCGTGTGTGTGTGTGTGTGCGCGCGTGTGTGTTTGAGGGTGAGAAGGGACACCCACAGTGCACACGCCTATCGCCTGCAGCATGTTGACTGAAGCTATTTTATGTGTGATTGTGTTTGTCTTTGCCGCAAACAACAGCGAGGCATCGCTGAGCATAGCAACTCGGTGACGCAGCTAAAGCCGAAGCCGAAGCGCGAAGCCGCTTATCATGTCTGTCTCTCCGCCTGTCTGTCTGCCTGTCTGTCTGCCTGTCTGCCTGTCTGTCTGTTTGTCAGTCAGTCTATCTGTTTAGTTATCAGTGTTTGTTTGTCTTATTGCTGGCCAAGTTTATTTGTCCGCATCATCTGAGAGAGGCATTGAGAGAGCGAGCGATGGAGAAGGAGAAGGACAGCTCGTGTCTCATATAAAAACCAAAGTCTTATTTGTGAATGAGGGCCATTCAGCTTCCAATCATCAGTACTCTCCACCCCCACCCCCCATCCACTCCCCTCTCCTCGTTCAGCGCACTCACACAACACAACAGCAGTTAACGGCGTTCAAACAAGCCATTTAGAGACACAGTTCAATTTTGCAGCTATCGTGACGAGGGGGCTCTTACCCCCCTGCTACATAGTAGAGAAGTAATAGGTAACAGGAGAGTGTCGGAGTCAGATATAATGCAGACACAATTCAAAAGAAAATATCGGCACAGCTGCCTGGGCGCACCTCAGCGCTTTCAGCGCTTTCAACGCTTCCCGCATCCTGTCAATCAGAGCGCGAGCGGGCGCGACGCATCAATCAAACACGCCAATAATCAATCAATCAATCAATCAAGTGGCGCCGGCTGCTTTGGCTCGTCTCTGCTCTGCTCTGCTCAGTGCTCTGCTCAGTGCTCTGTTCGGTGTTCTCTGTTCGGTGTTGTCTGCCTGAAGGCATAAGACATTTCATTTTTGGATGCGTCTTAATTTCGCTTCCCGGTCGTCATCTATTTCTGTCAAGACCCCCTCCTAAATGGAAGGCAATCTCTCGTCTGTCATCTACAAGAGACAAGTTTGTATTTTAATATTTTGCTACATGTTGGACATCTTTATGCAAACACATTCCCAAAGATAAGGCACTAACATCTAAGAAAGGGTGTGCGCTCGACAAGTGGCTTTTGAGACTATCGCACTATGCGAAACGAATATCCTTTGTTTGCTCAACTTTATTAAACGCCGCTTACACATTTTTTTTTGTCTTTTTTCTTTGTATTTTTTTTGGTTTGTTTAGTGGGTTACCGGGTTACCGGTTTAAGTTAAGGCTGTCAGAAAAAATATTTCCTGCTTACGCCACAAGGTTGTAGTCAGGAAGAAAGTGTTGTTTGTTGCTACGCTGGCCTTGTTGTTGTTGCTTGTTGTCCTCGTTGTCATTTTCTTGGCACTTTCCAGCACTTACACACCGCTCCGCACCACCGAGTTGACTCTGCTTAATTCGCAACTAGACGCTCGATGAGTCTATTGTAGACTCTTGAGCCACGACCCTTAACTTGGCGACACTGTCAAAAGCGATAATAAAATCATTTGCTGTCTGACTGAAAATCATCCTCGAGACGTGTATTTTCAATGGCAAACAGGTAGATGGCCTTTATCGTTATCATATTGAAATTATTTGAATTTTTATTTTGTATTTCTATTGCAATTGTTGTGGTTGCTATTTGCTTCGCTCTTTACAAAATTTTATTATTTTCCGCAGACATTTATTTTTTCTTCTGTTCACAAATCGAAAATTTACATATTTTTGCTGCCTCGGCAAAGGAATATGGAAAATGTCAATGAAATTAACACATTTTTATACCCAATACCCCATAAAACTGGATACGAAGGGTATCACAAGGCCACGCAAATAAGTGCGAAACATCTTCTTAAAGATTAGATATTATCAGACTTGAAATTTTAGGTCTGCAATGAAAATGGATTTTCGTTCACATTTTATGGATGTTTTTCGGTTTCCACGCAGTAATCAAAGATTAGTAAATGAGGATAGGGTAGCTGATAGTCGACCACCGCCGAGTAAAGCACTCTCGTTTCTTATTTAAATAATAGACACCATTGTGTCTCTGTGTCTGTGTGTGTGCATGTATGTGTGGAATGGAGTAAAGAGCGCGCAAAAATAATACAAAAGGAATTGTTAATAAAATATGCAATTTCAAAATGCGAATAGAATAAGAGCTGTGAAAGCAAACGCGCTACAATCAAAATAGATATTTATATATGTATGTGTGTTTGTATGTGTATATATATATATATATATGTGTAAGTATGTCAACTGCCAACTGCCCTGCGCGGGCAAATACACACACATACGTACACAGAGACCAACAAATATATTTACATTTGTGGGTCCATAGAGATTTTTACGCTGTTGACGCAGCTGCGTTGCAAGTGAAATTTTCACACTCACAGAACCAACCAGAATCGCAAATGTGTGCGTTTGTGTATTGTGTTTTTCTATTACAAGTTTCAAACTAAAACTAATTTCAATGTTTAATTTATGCTGAGCGAGCGCGAGCGCGAGCTGCAAGGCGCCCTTAAGTATGCTATGAAAATTAGGCAGCGTGCGGAAAAGCGCGCATAAGCACACAAAAACTCACATACACACACAGACACACACTCAGATAGACAGACAAATACACACTCACACACACACACACACATAAACACACTCAAAGAAAGATAATGAAGTTTGAGCAGTTGTTGATTTAGGACCATGGTTAGGGAGAGGGAGAATGCGGGGAAGAGGCTGCAGCCGACAAGTCATCGCGTCTGCAATTGTAGAGGACCAAAATTGTGCGGTCGTTGAGGATTATACTTAAAGCGAAGCATTAAAAGATACTTCAATGAGACAAAAATATTTTATTTAATTTTCCATTGTATTAACTTAAATGAGCAATCTTTTGCTGGCTTCCGGACACCATCCAATTATCCGAAGACCGCCTTTGCTTTGGCCCGTATACGCATTAGGGACTGAATTTAAGTGTTCACACGCTCCAAGTTCGGTTTTATGAATCACAGTTGAGCTCTCAGCATTTGCAATATGAAGTTTGTGTATGTGCATATGTATATGTGTATCTGTGTGTGATTCGCTCCGCCTCCTGAACCCAAAGACACCCGATGACAATCAGCTTAACATTTCTCTCGCAAATACAAATTCGGCTTGCAAAACTGCATTGGCTTCTGTCCACGAGTCCTGTTGCATCACCGATTTCGCTTACACGCGTGACAACTAAAATCGTTATCCTCAACTCAATTGAAATATAATCCGATCAATGGAAAACAAGGGCGCTTTCTCTGTTCCCTTCCGCCCTGATACACAATTTGGCAAGTTAATTCTTAAGCCACATTCGTGTTGATTGCCCGACGGACAATAGAATTGACACATATCCTATCCCAGCTACTTTGTAATAACCTTCGTTCAGTTGTATTTCCAGAAATTTATTTAAGTTTCTCATATTTTTTTATATTTAAAATTTAATATGACATTTTGATTTAATTGAATTTTTTGTATTTTTTATTTTTACTGGTATTGATATTGGTCGACATTAAATAAATAAACAAACAAACAAAGTCTCTCAATATTTGGTGTGTGTCTGAGTATTTATATATGCACTTTAGCATTGTAAATATTTGCTTGGACGAGAGCATTTCCTACTTGTTAAATTTGAAGCCGACTAAAAAATTAATTTGCGATTTGGCACAAGTTTTTTGAATTACAATTGACAATTTGAAGGGTGGAGCTGTGCTTATTTTCGCTTGGCTCCTTATTTTTTATTTAATTTGAGAGCAATCGGATTCAATAATAGAAATAAGTATTTGTGTATTATTCCAAGAACAGCCAGTGAAAATAAAAATGAACATTTGATGTGCAATCTGGTGGAAGGGAAATGAATTGAGAACAGTGTCTGTATGTATGTATAAACATTTATATCTATATGTATATATATATATATATGTATGTATATATGTATATATATTGTAGGTCAATGCACAGCGAAACGCTAACAACGGCTTAACACTTTAGATCCGGGACAAGTTGTGTGTATGCGATGCCACTTGGTGTTTATGGAACATGAGCATATTTTAATTAAATTAAACGAAGCCATGAAAATATTTGAAGCAGCTAGACAAAAAATGCAGACGGAGTGCAAAAGAAATGAGCAAATACAATACAATACGACAGAGCGAGAGGGAGGGAGAGAGAGCGAGAAAGAGAGAGAGAGAGAGATAGCAGTTAGCAGTTAGAGAGACAGAGGGAGACAGATAATGACAGAGCGAGAGCAGAAGCGCAATATAAATGCTGCCAAATTACGTGACATAATTTAGAGGCAATGCCAAACGAGGATATCCTAATGACATTTTGCCTTTGTTTACTGGCGACGCTCACTCTCCCTCCGTATCCTTATCTGCGACAACACTTCACCCAGTCCTGCTGCAGTTACTGCTATCATTTCAGGTTTTACTTCTTTCGGTGTCAGTTAACACATAGGCGAAATAATCATTGTCATCAAGTGGTGCACTATGGAAAGTTGAAGCGAAAACTATTTGTAACGAAATGAAAAAGTTAACATATTCTCAGCCAGGCCTGCGCTTGAGGCATCCCTGAACCGCTTAATTCATTGGGGCGTGGTCAGAGGTGTCCTAAAATGCAAAATATCCCATTTCACAAATTTGTTGTTATTCGTTACTTCGCAAATGGTTTTTAAACCATTATCAGGGGGAATTACATTTTAAGTACTTTAAAATGTTTACGTTTTTTTTCCTTTTTTTTTTCTTTAATGAAAATACGTTACTTGAAGCACTTTTTAGAAATGACTTTATGCCACATAAAGTGTCGGTATTCCCCATTGTGCGGCATCTCCCGCTGCTACCTCTGAGCTATGCGCAACTCTGCCAGTTACGTTAAGCTCTGGAAATGGACGTTATAAATAAGGGCTGCGGCAACTGAGAAGCGAGTCTAACAGAGAAAATTGCACAGGCACTGGCAGTGGCTACAATAGCGACACTGCTTCCCCAACACTCACAGCGTGTAACAAGTAAAAGTGCTCAGCATCAGACGAGTGCCCGACTAGCAGATACCCCCTTAACGCATCTTAATTAACGGTCGTGTTCAATATATTTTGACACACATACATACACATGCTGAGAATTGCTTGACTGGCTGAGTTCTTCTTTTGCCTGTCATACACATCCTTAAACCTGATCATACCCAATGCGACTGTGCTGATGTGCGAGCAGAGTATAACAAGTAGCTTAGTGGAACGCATATTTAAACATTGTTATCAATATAATAGCCAGAGTGCAGAGGGACAAAGGCCCAGCGACCGGTTTCCAGGCAAACCCAATCAGCCGAATCATAACAGGACTGCGGTCTGCGAGGTGGGGTAAGTGGTGAGGTCGATTGTGAGCGTCAAGGCGTGAAACGCTTACGTAAAATGCGTTATATTTGCAAAGACTCGAAGCTCTTCTGTATATCTGTGTGTGTGCGGGTGTGTGTTTGTGTGTGTGTGTTTGTGTGTGTGTGTGTTTGTGTGTGCTTGTGTGTGTGTATGTTGGACGACTTCCGCTAATGAAAGCACCAGTTTCCGCTTCGCTTTACACACCAAAAGCCCGTTCTGCACCTTTGTTTTAACATTTATTTTTGGTTTGTTTTTTGTTGTTGTTGCTCCTTTTTTTTTTTTGTTTTTTGTGAAACTTCTGGTTCGTTTGGTAATATGAATGTATGCACGTGTGTGTGTGTGTGGGAGTGTGTGGGAGTGTGTGTGCACACATGTTTGTAACTAGATGCGAGCATTGTTTGTTTATGGCACTGTTGTTACTTAAGATCCTATGAAAATGTAAATTAAGTTTAATGTTTACGCGTTGCTAGTTTTCACTTTTCAAATTTGGGTCAAAGTACGCCGCATAGCCAGCGAAGTCTACTCAATAACCATATTCCACATACGTAAATATAATAGTAAAAAAGGTAAATATATAGGTAAAAAAGGTGTGTCGGAAATGTGTGAAAAACTTCCCTTTCTTGCTCGCTTTCTGTTTGCCTTTTAAGTGTTTTCTTTTCTTTTCCTTTCTTTCGTTTCTTATACATATGTCTATCTTGGCACTTGGTCCCATATTAGATACAATCTTGAAATGAATCTTCAATTTCTGATGGATGTGACTTACTTACTGCGCTTTAATGCGATTATCAGTATCCCATCTACACATATGTAGTTTAAGTGCGTATGTACACAGTACATAAATACATCACATTTACATAAACACTCTATACATATATACATATATATATATATAATATATATAATATATATAATATATATATGTGTGTGTGTAGATATAATATTGCCTCACATTGTCAGCTTATCAGCATTGGACAGGGTGTTGGGCTTGGAGTCAGAATTGGAAATGTTGAAAGCCATGGAGCCGAGACTGGTAGGTGGACTGGTGGACTGGTGGACTCCTAGGGTTGCTAGGACTGCTCAGGCTGCCAGGGTGAGCGCAATCAAGTAAATTACGTGAATTTATAACATAGGAAGCGAAGCGCGCCGCATCCTTGGATTGTGTCCTCGCAGACATTTGGTTTGTTTATTTGTTTGATTGCGTTTGCAAATTGGCGTTGCCTCAATCATAAAATTGATTGCAACGCCCTCGTCAACAAGTAGGCCTATTTATGCTTGTATGTGTGTATCTCTCTCTCTCTCTCTCTCTCTCTCTCTCTCTCTACCTATTTATTTGTGTGTGTGGGTGTGTAGTAGTAGCTGACAAACTTTACACCCTTCATCCGGTATCCCTTTCCCTGCCCCTTTACCACCATAATCCGACAGTTGCCGCACCAAAAACCATAAAAGTGATGTCGTATTAAATTATTGACTATAAACAAAACAAAAATAAAAAACAATAAAGAGTGCTATAGGCGAGAGCGCGGCAAAGGAATACCCTATACACGAGTTTATAGAGTTTATAACACGTTGCATAATACACAACTTTAATTGAGCTTCGACCTCCGGACGGGAATTAAACTAGAGCTCTCAGCTGCAGCAACTTGTACAGCATAGCCACAAAAACAAAATGCAGTTGATGTTAGTCTGTCGACGAATAGATACCCTGTAAGTGCTATGCATATGCTAAAGCTCTCCCGCTGGAGGAGGCTCTGTGCTTCAATCAGCACTAAAAAAATAGTTGCTCACATTTGAGTATATTTAGGAGCAAATGGAGAGATATATTCACTGGTAATATCTACTTTAGACGACGTGGATGCTTCTTCGGAATCTCTCAATTTTACTATACCCTTTCATAAATATATTTTGCTTTTTGTTTTTCCTGTTTGATTGGTAAGCCGCTAAAATAATAAATAAAAAATAAAATGAGCAGGGCTTAAAAAACATGACAGAATGGTCAACGGCTAGAAGGGAGCCGTGTTGCCACACCCAGCATATCAAATAAATAATAAATAAATAGCAGTCAATAAAGTGTTGTGGCTGTGTCTGTAGTTGCCGTGGAACGGCAGCATGGCACAACGGGACAACTGAACGCCAGGACATTGGGACATCGGGACATCGGGACATCAGGACGTAGAGCATGCCATTACATCGTTGGACAACAGCATAATAGAGCGATTTATTTTCAGATTTCGCCATGCTGAAACATTTTTATGGGCCGAGCGAGTCGTGGCAACAAAAAAAAAAACGCACACAGCAAATATTTGAGTTATGTTCAAGGATAGGGGAGATGCTCGATTCCGACACTGGCATTATAAAAATGTTATTGCATTTCATTAGGTTGACGCCATGGTTTTAAAATGACAGCTTTGGGGAGGAAAAAAAAACGGTGTCCATTAGCAGGCTTAAATTACGTACGATTATCAGATTTTTTCTGCCTGATCAACTAAATAAACAAGTGCGAACATTTCAATTGGGCGTAACCGGCTGTGGCATACTCTAATGCCAGCGATGGGGGTATTGCAGCAATGAATAGCTGTTGCTCCATCATTGCCAAATCACTTCAAATTTTACGTATCTGCCAATTAAATTGCAGGTGATAAGGGTTTCCAATCTAACCTTAATCTAGCTCTGTAATTACAGAAACTATGAACTGTGAGTTGAACTGATTGCATATATAATATAAATATGTTTTACCAATGTAAAGTGTTGAGTGATCGAAACAATGCCAAGCTTCAACAAGGATTGCTTTAAAACTGACGGAGTACAACTTATTCAAAAAATGGGTGTACAAGTTAGAACACACACACAGAAGGATATGGATACATCGACTCGGCTAGGGATGCATATCGAGCACTAAGTAATCCGATCTTATAACAGGTGCCACAGAAAGATACCAACAAGTTACCATCCACGTTTGGTGACTCTACATTCAAAACTGTGCAGATATGCAATACAGCCATTAAGGGCGCAGGTGTGGGCGTGGCCATAAACACATTTTATCGGCTATCCAAAAACTGCGGAAGAAAAAGCCATTTCATATAAAGCCATTTGTCCTTTCCTAGTGGACGCAGCACTCCAGTTTACCTTCGGTATCAAAGTATCGAAATCGAATAAAGATTAAAGTTGATCATCTGTCATAATGGCCACGGCTTCGTGTTTGAGCAAACTACTTGTTTCATTAGAAAGTAAAAATATGAATTTATAAATATTATTATTCTACTTAAGCACACAAAGCTGCTTACAAGTGAAGTAGCTGAAAAATATATATTTTATAAGCTGTTAGTGAAAGTAGCCACAATCTAAGGTATAAACTAGTTTGTTCCGATTATATATATATATATATTATTTTATATTCGCTGTCTTATATATTCCAAGCTTATCAAGACAGCTTTTAAATTGATTTTATAGATAGACGAGCAGCATATAAAAAGTTATCTGAGCGAAGAGCAGAAGCCAACGTTTGAGGCGGTCGTCATGCCAAATGGAGTTTCTAAAGTGCATGTAAACAAAAATATCTCATGTTGGCTTTTTTGTCACAAATGGGTTTTAGCTTGGTAGATGTGAACTTCATTTGTGTGCAGCCTCACTCAGTGGTTGCTGGGGCACTGAAGTCTGTCAATGCCAACCAAGACCCTAAAAATAGTGTGCGGTCATATTCCGTTTCTTTGACATTTTGCGGGCAGTTGGCGCTGTGAATTTCTGCGGATTTATCATGAACGCTGCCTGCCAAAAGCTTTGAGCCCTAATCTCTTTACCCCTATATGATTGTTTGTTATTGTTGTTGCTGTTGTTGCTGTTGTTGCTGTTGTTGCTGTTGCTGTCATTGTCAGGGCCGCCTGACGGCCGGAAGCATTCACTTCCGGTCGTTGTTTTGTTCTTGCCCAACCTTGCCGTGCTCCTTCGCCGCCTCGGCTACGTCTGTGACTTGCCTCATGCACACACTCAGAAAAAAATCGTATGGATTCTAAGAAATTCCTCATATTTCTGGCGCCTCATCTTTTAATCCTTACATTTTTGTATGATTTGGAATAAGATGTATCTTATTTCCAGGGTATTATTTTGTGTGCCACATACAGGAAATCTAACAATAGTTTTTTAAATTTAGTAATTCAAGAAAATTGTCAACTGTGGTTTTGCGTTGCTTCTTTTTTGAATTGCATTTCTTGATAACAGAAAATATTTCTAATTAATAAAATGAAATTGTCGAGTTGTGGCAAGCCGCCTTTTAATTAATTTAGAAATTATCTTTTCAAAACAAGAAATACTTTTTAATTTAAAGAGCGATTTTTATTTTAATGCAATTGCCTTTTTTTCTGAGTGTACGTGTCTGGCTTGCCACTGCCTCCTGCACAGTTCGTTCAAAATGCCATTTTTTGGTGTGGTCAAAATGGAATATTTTATGCTGCTTTTTCAGTTGTGCCGTTATTGTTGCTCTGAACATTGCCAAATATAGTGTGGCTTGAAGCGCAGCTGGAAAAATACTTAAGCAACACCAATGGCTATGCAAACTTTGAGAATCTTTTCCTTTGTTTCGATGAATGCTTTCGTTAGCCGAAATCATGAAGTAGCAACTTGGCCGGACATTGGCTATGCAGGACCTGCTGCGAGTTACATAAACAGTTACATATATGTGTGTGTGTGTGTGTGTGTGTGTGTGTGTGTGTGTGTGGGTGTAACAATCATAAAGACTTTGCAGAAAGTTTACACAGAGGCTGAAATGTTGGCTCCAATTAAATTGATTAGATTTCATAAATATTTTCTGGTATTTAGTCAAGAATTTGCACTTTACAAGCAACCTATTTTGTTGCATACAGCTATGATTAAGCTAAGCGACTATTAACTAAGTTGAATAAACACCATTTCCTAATTTTAAATTACTCCAAACAAAAATTGAAATTTGTTGTTGATAAACTAAAAATTAATTAATTTTCATACAATTTTTTTGCAAATTTTAGTTTTGATTTTTGAAAAGTTCGTAAATAGTTAATATGTTGAAAGTGAACATATTTCGACCATAGATTTACTACTGTGCACACTGCAAATTGCTTTGGTATAATTGCCTGCCAGACAGGATTCCACTGCACAGTGAAAGCCCTTTGAGCTCATTCACCCGCAGAAGCGGTCTGCAAAATTTCGACGCTTTTGATAAACTTGCTGGCTGGCTGCCTTTGGCATGAATGCTCCTACTCGCAGTAGGGAGCCACATGCCCGATTATTATGCACCCTTGGACCATGCCGGACAAGCGTTGCTCCGATAGTGGGAAAAGGCGTATGCTGACTCAAAATTGAAAACAGATTCAAAAATCTATTTAAAAGTTATGGCCGCAAATAGTTGTAACACGCTCGACACAGGACAGGTTTCCCTCTCTCTCTCACTCTCACTCTCCCTCTCTCTCTCTCCCTCTCTCTCCACTGCTGATGATATGAGGTGACACTGCGAAAACTTTTCGACACTTTAAAAACTTCGCACACCCACAAACGACTATTATGCATACCCTTACCACCTTACACAGCGGTCACATACTCTATCAGAGCAGCAGCCCAGCACACAGCCAAGGCTGGCTTTGAAATTTACGTCAACCGGCCTTAAAGCGTGTGTGTGGCACTGTTGCCAAATTGGTTTCTGTTGTTCGGAACTGCTGCCGATAGTTGTTCGTCGCTTTGTTAGCACTCTTGGCATATTATTTTTGTTTTTCGATTCGATTGTGTTTGTTGGCGCGTTTGTCTTCGACTTAAGTAGTCGTATTAATGTCTTATGCGCTTCCCGATACACATTCAGCTGGTGGAAAGACGGCGGTGAAATTTATGCTCGAAATAAGCTTATAATCAGCGTAACAGACATAACAATGACCCATAAATTGGTACCACTACTCGCTCAACAAGACTGCAAATACACATGTACATGGATGCCGACCAGCTCAACTAATTCCGTTTGACTGTAACATCAACAACGGAAGAGGCAACAGCAACAGCAACAGCAACAACAGCAGCAGACAGCAGACAGGCATAAATCTGTGCACGCTGAGCATGACTTTTCCTTGATGGATGTCTCTCTCTCCCCAATTTTTTTTATTTATATATATATATATATATATATACATATTCTCCCTCTTTGTCTTTTTGAATGTGCGTGATGTGTGTTCTGTCTAACTGGACCACAATAAAATTTATTTGTATTGTTTGGCCGTTTGTCGTATTTTCTTTCAAGTGAAATAAAAAACAGAAAAAATCCGAGTGCTTTTGCCGATGTGTCTGACTCGAAGATACTCAGCTGCAAAAATCACGAATATACCTTTTGTAATTCATTAACTCCAATTTTTGAAGGAAATCAGCTGGCGACAACCTTAAACACATCAACACGTCTAATCTGTGGTTTGAGCAAGTTGCCATCCTTTGACATTTTTTGTTAAGGATTGCAGGGTATTAAACAGTATGAATGCTCTAACCCAAAATAGAATACCTTATGCCCCCCCACATGTCAATGGAGACCTAAATCTGTCACACAAATTGAAAGAGTACCAAAACGCTTTTTTGGCCACCGGATATAAACAACAAAGGACAATCGATAAAGAGCACTTTTATGTCCCGATTAAATCAATTTTATTCAACACAGTTCGGCTTTCAGCTTTTATGTTTTAGGCAAATTGCCAATGAAAATGCTGTGCGATGAAATTATTTTAATTATAAACCGCACCCATTACAAAAGATTAAAGAGGGCATATTAAAGTACTAAAGTACTACAAAATATCATCAACAAATGAGCTGCGGCGTCGCACTTTCCCATTTCAAAGAAGATAAGATGTAAAATCTTTTTAATAGATCGCTTTCCACGATTCTCTAATATCGATATGAATCGATTACCGATTATTCGTAAATTTTTTCATTCTTATACAATTACATTGATTGACTTGGGTACAGCGTGTCTCGTCGTCGACCACTCATCGTTTCTCATTTGTTTTATTTTGGGTATTTCTGTTTTGGTTTTCGCTTGTGCGTGTGGAAGGGCAGGTTTTGGTCAATGCGTCAGTTTTACGGCTCGTAATGCTTGTAATTGATTGTTAATGCCGTAGTTAAAGGAACCCCATTGCCATTCGAGTCATAGACTTAGCCGACTACTCGTGACTCAAAGGTTATGAATATCTTGGCGGAGCCAAGGCTGGCTCTCGCTCTGGCTCTGGCTCTGTTGATGTTGCTCTTTATGTTTGTGTTTTGGATTTGTGCGTGCCTTGGCTTATTTATTATTAAATTCGGCATTGCGTGTGTGTGGCAAGTAGCCGCCCCGCACTCTGTTGAAAGTAGACTCGCCAACCAGCCAGCCAGGCAGCCAGCCAGGCAGCCAAGCAGCCCTCAAAGCCTGCCTATGTACACACATACATAATGAAAGTATGTGTTTATATGCTTCTCTATGTGAGGGTGTGGGCGTGGCTGCAAGGCAGAGCAATTGTACAGAATTCCTTTTAAAATATCACAGAAATCAGTTAAAAAAAAAATAACAGGGGCAAAGCAACAACGAAATTGGGCTTGGGGGTTGGCAACGGTTTGACAACAACAAAGAAGGCCAAGGATCGTTGCGCTTATCGTGTGGACCGACGTGACCTGGCCTAGCATCGATATATCCCCAGTATATTTCATGCATAAGTATGTATGTAGGCGGATGTGTGTGTGTGTGTGTGTGTGTGTGTGCGAGTGTGCGAGTGTGCAAGTCATGCATAAAACGGAAACGTTAATGCTAGCAATATAATAAAAGGATAATGCAGTTGGAAGTGCAGCCTCAGCTACTACAAAATGGCCGCACTCGAATCGACGGCCGCATTCCTTGGAGAGCAGGCAATGACAATAAGCAAGCCGGAAAACGAAAAACGAAAAACGAAAAGAGAGCGCCAGATAGTTGAGATTGTTGTTTTATTGCTACTGTGTTTCCATTGCCTTGCTTTTCGCATCGGCTATGCCCAGTTCATCTCGCAAACAATGCAAGTAAATCGCAGGACGCAACAAATGTAACAATGCAAGCTAAATTCCACGGCAGACTTAATTGCAACAAACAACTGAGCTTTACAGCATTTCTCAAAAGGCTACATCGCATCAGACCAGCAACCTTCAACGATTTAGCTCTCAATAAAATACTCTTCTTGTCAAATGTTGCACGCTTATTGATCAGTTTGGGCTCTCACAAATTTGCGTAGACGTTGCTGTGCAAAGCTGTAATCCAAGTCTGATCTTTATCATAAATGTTTCCCATCTATCCTCCATCCATCTGCCATCTTCTTCAATGCATTGCACTTCTGAGCATAAAACTAAAATACTCTCTAAAAAGATATGTATACAAATCAAAATTTGACCGATTTCTGTTATTAGCAAAGCTTCGCTCTTTGTTGTATTTGCTGCTGCACACAAATAATGTAAAATAAGTCACAGATGTTAATCCCCATTATTTAATTTCATTTCTCTGGAAACACCCATTGAAATCGACTTGACTTTAGCCACGATACAATTGGAAGGCCAAAAAATTGTAGACAGCTCAAAGGAAATTAAAAAACTAAGCTCATGAAAATCATGTTTTTTTTAATGTAAAATTGTCAGAACTTTGAACTTTAAATTAATTAGTTGTTGTTGGGCTGATGAGACAGCGAGTGGATAAACACGAGACAAATGAAATGTGAGGCGAAAAACAAATAGCAGGTGATAGATTTGATTTCAAGCAACTAGGCCTGGACGGCTGTGGAAGACTAAAATATAATTAATTGCGTCAAGATAGGGTTCTGGACGAAACAAGGGACGTCGTCATTGACGCTGCCAAGACCAGTGTGCTTGGCAGCAAATTGAAGATGAAGATGAAATGAAATGGAAAACGCAAAAAGGATAAAATCGAACTCAAATTGAAAACGAAAACGAAAACGAAAACGAGCAAGCGAAGCGGACATGCGAACTGGCCAACTGGCCAACGGGCCAACTGGCCAACAGGCCAACTTGCCAACTGGCGAACTGGCGAACATGAACACTTGGGAGGCGTTGCCAGAATTCTCATGTTTGTAATTTTAGGTATCTCAGCATTTGTTTCTTTATACCCTCAACCAATTAAAAATGGCAAAAGGGGTATAATCAAGGTGTGCCAAGTATGCAACAGGCAGACATATTTTGTTTGGAATATAAGACTCGATACGGTAACAAATAGCCTAACAATTGATGTATAATCATCTTCTTTATTATTGATCAAGTGTAAGATTGTCCAAAAAAACGCAGAACATATTAATCAAATCGAATTAATAGCAGCAAAGTCAGGGTATCTCCTAGTCGGGCTGTCTCGATTGGCTCATTCTAACCTGACTTTCTTTTTCTTTTTTGTTGTTTGGTCTTGAGTGTTTACTACTCTTGTAATGAGTTGACCAGCAAATCCGAGAGTGGGATGTGGGTTAGAGCAGAGGGTGGGTGGGTGGGGGGGGGGGGGGGTAGGGTCAAATTAGAGCTGAGCCCGTTGAGCAGTTACCCAAGTTCTTAGCCATTCAAAATGCATGGCAAGCAAGGAAATCTCCCTTGAAAGTAAATTGCGCTGAAAAACAATCACGCATAAGTGCAATACAAATACAAACAAGCTTATTGGTTTTTCTGTTGTTGTCCTCTCACCGTCTTCACCTGCCAGTTAACCAGCTAGCTGCATTGGCCCGAATGCAACGCAAGGCAAGGCAAGGCACGGCAAGACAAGGCAAGGCAAGGCAAGGCGAGGCATGGCAAGGAGCCACGCTATGCAAGGAAATGTTTATATGGAAGCTGCAACGAGTGCAGAAAATGCAATTTATGTGCACTAAATGTGATACTCACAAATGAATTTAGTATTCCCACTGCAGTGGAATCTCTACAAAAATATACACGTAAACAAGAATGAAATATTGCAAAATGGCACTTGGGTCCCACTCGGATTATGCACGTTGAGTATTGAGCCAGTTGTGAATCTAATTTTCACTATTCTCCTAACATGTTTGCGAGCAGATATCAGCAACAGACAACAGACAACTATGTCATATAGCTCCCAAAGGAGCAATAAGTCGACTCTTCAAGTGTGCAACGAAAGATAAGTTTTCTCTCTCGTTAAGCCTGAGATATGATGAATTTTATGGTGGCATAAATTTCCCTTATTCAAGTCAAGAACTTGATTTCAATATTGTTAAAACATCGTGTAACCAGTCAAGTTTGATTGACCTAAAATGTCAAAATCAATTATATCTGTGGATCTGGGAGATCTGCAAGCGAAAGTCATTTTGATGTGCAAAATGTTATTGGCAACTGCACAACGCCCAACTGCAATAATCATAGATAAGGCATTGAATCATTAACTCTAACCAGCAACGTTTAAAGCCAAAACATGACAAAGCCAAGCCACAAAACCTCATTCAAAATGTCTACACTTGGAAAATCGTCAACAATTTCAATAAATCGCCTCAAAATGTAAATTGCCAAAATCAAAATATAAAGTTTTTCTATCTTTTCTAAATAATTTCACAATATTATAAATGAATTAAAAAACGATATAAAAAGTTTGTATTCCTGAAATCATAAAATATATATCTATATTAATAATAATATATATTAAGTAACAAAGAAGTTAACAAAAGAATTCTTCAATGAACAACCTGGAAATTAGTCATATTCTTTCAAGATTTTAGAAAAATTCAGCCTGAAATTTTTAAAATGCTAAACTTAGTTTTTTAGAAAGCCATAACGACAATTTGCAACAATTTACTGAACAATTATGTGAATAACCATTGGCGCCAAAACTATGATGATTTACTGAAATAAAGGCCAATTTTTTCTTTTGAGTGTATCAAGACAGCATCAGCCAAATGGATGCTTTACTATTGGGATTGTGAGCATCACATGAATTGAATACACATCATAATCACATTGAGTTCGATAGCTTCGAGACACTTGTGTCGTTCTGAAAACTAAAAATATTTCCATCAACTAATTAATAATGTAAAAACACAGAAAATTCCTTTAGATGGCATACATTTTATGACTGTCCTAAATAAGTAAAAGTACAATGAAACCACACACATTTGGCTGCAAATTGTTGGTTTAATTTATACTTCGTCTGCAAAACAGACAACAAACATTTATTTCAAGCGTAAATCATGGCGTTCAAATTAAGAACTTTGTATTTGAAATGAAGATAGTTGTATTTAAAAGAGAACATTTTGGCCTGCTGATGCCAGATTAGTCGGGGCTTACTATAATCCCACTTTCTCGACACACGACTTACATTTACATTTACATTCACATTTGCAACTACCGCGATACCAACGACGACACCGATCTGTGATCTTCTTCAATCAGATGGCCAACAAACAAATTTGATGTCGCGATTGTCATTTATTTTTATTACCACACTTACCTGCTGTTAGCTGCTACTTAGCGCCTTTTTTTTTTTGTTTTTTGCTTTTTATTTTCTGTTGCTTTTTTTTCTCTTATTTTTTTTGAGCGATGCGAGTGAAGGTTTTTATATGTTGTGGTAGGTGTAGACGGCGTCGGATTGCAGGGGGAGTGGGGGCCTCAGTGCCAAATGTCTTTTGAAACGCTCGAGCTTAACTTTTTGAATATTTCAAGTATTGTACTGCTGCCTACGTTGGCACACGTGTGTGTGAGTGTGTGTGTGTGTGTGTATATATGTATGTATGTATGTGTTGGTAAGTGTGGTGCACTTTAATCAGCGTTGCCAGCTGCGAAAACAAGCAGAACAAGAAAAATGTGCTGAGTTGCTAAACTGCTGCGGTGTGCTGAGTGCCCAGGTGAGCCTAAAAAACAAAGCCAGATGTCGCTAAATGTCGAGCTGTTTGCTTATTACGGCTGATTGTTGCTTGTTGCGCTCTGCCCGCTGCTTGTTGCTGTTGTCTGGCAAATTTGATGCTACACTTGTAGGTTGTAGGATCGTATAATGTAATGCATAAAATACAACACTTAATATATAACGTGTAATATATACACACAGGCACACACACACACACATATGTATATTATGTATTATGTGTGTGTGTATGTAAATCATGTCCGAAATCTATGCCTCGTTTTATGCCCCTTTTATGAGCAGTGAAACGTGTCAATATACTTACATATATATGTATATATGTGTGCATATACATACACATATGTATATATATATATATATATATTTGTGTATACAGCAATTTACATATTTATGTATGAGAGTAATTTGTACTCGATATATGGGATCATTATTTGTCGCACTTCTGTTCAGCTTTCGACTTTGGCTGGCCCGAGTTTATTTCACGCCTTTGCATTTTATTGCGCCAAATTGATGGCAACTTTATTATTACAACTGGATTTTGGCATAAAGTCAAATTGATGTGAATTCACTATGACAACTCCCGAATAGAAGACAAATGTTATTGTCCTGCTCCCGCGACACACGACGTCCGCTCAGTGACAGACTCCAATGTGGTGCAATTTGATGGGAGCTCGTTTCGAGGCTTTTTGCAGTTAAATGCGTTAAATGCATTCTACTTCAAAGTTCAATCTAATTTTAACAGGAATCAGGATCAGTGCTCGACAATGTTAAATAGTGGGGCAGACCAAAGTTGGCCAAATAAGTTATCCATTTTCCTTACATCTAAAATACTAGTTTCTCTTTCGTATTTCCATTCGTTTCCATTGCGACTTTCATTGAGCGCATTGTAGCTGAAAATTGCAATTCAAAGTTGAGCATTTAACGAGTTTTTTTACTGTCTTGCTTGCTTGCAGCATGGCTATAATACTATCCCTTAGCAGGCACAACCACAGTATTAACTCGCTGAGTGTTAGTCCTGTTTGGGCAAATTCAATTTAAACACACTCACACACACACACACACACACACACACGCACACACACATACAACACACGTACGACCAGAGTAAATTTTTATTGGGACACCCGCAAAAGTATGCAGCACTTTTCTTGGTGCAGTTGCAGTTGCAGTTGCAGTTGCAACGAACTTCCACGCACTTTTTTTTATTTTTTTATTTATTTATATTATTTTAATTTAATTTTCTTTTCTTGCAACAATGTTTACGTTTCACTTATTTCGCCGTGCAGCATCAGTGGCAACCAAACAAAAAAATCAAAAACAACATTAGCAACAACAACAATCAGAACAGCAATAGTCGAGAAGGCTCAGCTTTGCACGTGATGGCTTAAACGGCGATAACGGGGCAAACAAACAAACACACAGCCAAATTTGGCGATGATAACAAGAGCGTGTGGTTTACCGTTGCCGTACACTGTTCACGGTTCACGGTTCACTGTTCATATTACACGGCCAACCGAGGGAGACAGGGACACAGACAGAGGCACACACACACAGAGATAGTTAGATGGAGACAGACAGAGAGAGAGAGAGAGACAGAGAGGCAGGCATCAGCTTCTGCTTCTGCTTCTGCTGCTGCTGCTTCTGCTTCAGCTTCAGCGTCAGCGTGAGCAAGAGTTCGGCAGAGCGACAATAGCAATCTGTGTGGCACTGTGTGGCACTGTGTTGGCTAAACGCGACGCGTGGCACAAACCAACCGTTGCCTTCGATATCCTTTTCGAGACTGATTCGAATCGAAGCAAGCGCAGCGCGAGTCAAGCAAGCTTCAAGCTTCAAGCTTCGGCAAATTGTAGGACACGATGTCTGTGTGGGTGTGTGTGTGTGTGTGTGTGTGCGTGTGTGTGTGCTTGTGCGTGTGCAAATATATTGACTATCCTTAGGTTCCACATGCACACGGAAGAAGTTCATACACAGGCACGCACCTTTGGCAGGTCGGCGCCGTTGTCGCCGCTGTGGCATCTGCCCGCTCGTGTTGCCACGTGTGGGGTATTTTGCCGAGCAGCGCAGGCGTCGATAGCGTCATGTGGATGCCATGTGCGTGTGGATGCTATTCGCCATTGGAGATGCGCACACAAAATGTGGAGCAAAGATTGTAACATTTGTGCAGGAGCTGGACTTGATGGAGGAGCTATAGCTACAGGCTCAGAGAGGGGCACAATGGATCCAATAGGTCGCAGTCAAACTACCCCAAATGTAATAATAATAAAAATAATAATAATAGTAAAAAAAATAATAATAGTAAAAATAATAATAATAGTAAAAATATTAATAATAATAATAATAATAATAATAATAAAAATAGTAAAAATAATAATAATAATAATAATAATAAGAATTGTAATAATAATAATAATAATAATAATAATAATAATAATAATAATAATAATAATAATAATAATAATAATAATAATGTACTTAATTTATATACACATAAATAAATACAGATGTATACAAAAACAAGTTTATCGATCTCAACACTTCTCATTTCCCACTCAACGAGTGCATTTCCCACAATCAGTTTACAACACACTTTAATCACTTTGAAAATGAGTTCCAAGATAATCGCTTAAAAATAATTTCACAACATCAAAATTGGTATCGCTAATGCATTTTCAGATGGGTATTTGAAGTAAGCTTGGGGGAAACACTTCATACAGCGGCTTCCTGGCTACAGAGAAATTATAATCGTAAAGATTAAAACTTAAAAATTATGACGATCGCTATTGAAACTTAATTGGTTTCCGTTTAAAAAATGTGATGCCTAAAATATCAAATTAAAATCTTTATCTTTTTTAATTATTTTATTATTATTATAATTGTTTCTTTTTTTGTTGTGATTTAATGACTTGATTTGGAGAGTAAATTAATTTTTGGCTTGCAATTGGTGTACATTTTAATCGACTCACAGATGAGATAACCGGACTAAAAACACGTCGATTTCAGCGCACTTGCACAATGCCAGAGCCAGTTCAAATGACCGAAATACTTGCAAACAATATCATTGCTGGAGAGCGTAAAATGCCTGATGGGAATGCCAAGAATTCGACTCCGGATCGGTCCTGTAAAAATTTTGCACAGTTCCACCAGGTATGGTTTCAAGCACAGGTGATATCTCAATTTCTTTACTTTCAGTTAGGCTGGATTTGTTGGACGCCTGTTGTTGTTGTCGATGGGTCGGTAAATGGCTATGTTCGCCACGAGGATAACTGTGCACATTTAAGAGCCAACGATCTATGAGCATCACTGGCAAACAGCATGTGGAACGTGGCTCGCGCGTTAGCGTTGCACGAACTGCACGATTCGTGCCCGATGCGACGCGAGGCGACACGACGCGACAGCAGCGAGGACACAGCGATAACGAGTGCTTGAAGCGGCGACAGTCGTGTCCGACACAGACTCGCGCAGGCACTTCCACGACGATGTGGGCCTTGTCGACTTGACTCGGTTCTGTTGCCGTTGTTGTTCCTGTTGTTGTTTGTTGCTCTTGTTGCTGTTGTTGCTGTTGTTGCTGTTGTTTGTTGCCAGCCAAATGCTGCGAGACGTTGCTACTGCCGCTGTTGCCGCTGTTGCCGCTGCAGCTGCCGCAAGTTCAAGGGAATTTGCGCGACTCGTCAACGGTATTGGCAGCGACGCCAACAAATAAATTACGGAGGCACACGCAACGAAAATGCATACAAATTAAGGTGGCAGCTGCAACACTCGTGCAATCACTCCTACATAAAAACAAACACACACAGACACACATCTACATATGCATATATAGTGCCAACACACACACAGACACACACACACACATTTTGGCTTTAAGTCGGGCACTGTGTCAGTCTCGTTTCCCAGTCGGGAGGCGTTCTCATTGGTGTGAGCTGTGTTTTCCTTGCTTTGTTGGATCTGCTTGGCGAATCACTTACGGTAGCCTACTTGACCAATTTTACTTTGGTTGCAGACACTTTTTGACTGCTTCTGGTTGTTTTATTGTTGTTGTTGTTGTTGTTGTTGTGTTTGTTATTGCTGCTGCTGCTAAGGGGTTTGAGTCATTTCCACTCACTTTGTTCGCTTTGTGGCATAAAGTTGATTTTCGACTGCCACTCGTTTTCCCTTTCCGGTGAGTTGTCATTAAAAACATCGCAGCGAAATTCAGAAACTGCAACTTTGTTACAGGCAAAGTGGCAACAATCCCCTTCCTCCCCTTCCTCCCCTCCCCCCATACAGTCCGGCAGCCACCTGCAACCCAAAGCTGCAGAAACCACCGTTTTGCAATCTGAAAGCGCTGCCTTCGCTTCGGTTGGCATAAACAGTGACACAATATTAACAATGTCATCTCTAAGAAACTTCATCATCATATTTGCATTGTACGGCAACGGTCCTAAACCTTTTTCCCTTATTTGGCAGGCTATCTTTGGCACAGCAGCAGAGCTTTTGGGCATCCTTACCGTTGTCATTAATGACTGTCACTCGGGCAGAGAATGTAATAACAGTGCCCAATCAGCTTGTCAATTAAGTCGAATCTTTTTCGACTCCGCCTGGAAAATGCAACAGATTAATAATAAATAGCCAGTTCTGCAAATAGACCGATTTGCGATACAGGCATTAATACATGCCAGGGGTAATGTGTGTCACAGCAAATAGTGTATAATGGAGCGACGAAGGCAAAGAAGTTTTTATTTTGCTTTTACTACGCGTAGCGCTTCCACTAATTAATGCAACACTTTTCCCAGGTGCTACTTACCACTTGTCATTTGGAAGCATTCGTATTATTTATGCACGAGCAGCACTTTCTTTGTATTGTTTTGTTTACAGTGACTTGCAGAATTTATAACGGCCAAAAAATGCAATTATCTCGTAAATATTTACATGCGATTATCGAAACAATGGCTCCAAACTGAGTCATTTTGTCCTACTGCTGCTTTGTATGTAAAACAACGTTAGCCGTGACTGCCAGATGAATGGACGGAGATGGACCCACTCAGTCATTTAGGCATTCGAACAATGCGGACTCGCTTATGATGCCCCAGGCTATAGTTCCCTCGCCAAAATATCTTTGCCCAAATACCTGTTAGCCAGCTTATCTATTTAAGCAGATAGGTTGATAGAACAAAAAGTCTGCATTTTGCCGGGTACATTTTCTATAATCAGTAAAGCACGTGCCGAAAAAAAACGTGTGAAAAAAGTTCTAAGCCAATCAAGCGAAAATTTAAAATGTGAACAGGCAATCCTGTCCCTCATCTTCCTCTCAAGGTGATAACTTTAAAAAGAAGAGAAAAGAAAAACCAACTAAATAAATGAGAGCCAGAAAATAACAAGAGCTTTTTTTAAGAGAAACATATTTGCTTAATGTTTGCTGAAATTTAATTAAAAACATTTATTTTTTATCCAATGAAACAACTAAATACATCATTGTGATAAACAATTTAAAATGTTCTGAAAATCTTAGGCATTTTTTCCATGAAATAAGCTATTTACTAAGAAAAAGATTTTTAACAAAAAAGTATCTCCGAAATACCACTGAGAAATATATATTTACTCTGAGTTAAAGAAGAGATTTCTTCGAATCAAGAATGTTATACATTCATAGAGATATATCCCAAACGATATACAGGAACTTAATCGAACATTTCCATTTATTATCCAATCATTTTGAGTAGAGCTGAGCGGATGCGAGTATCACCAATCCTTCATCACGACGGCAGAGAGTTGCTCAGCATTAACAATATAATTCATAATGTATACTAAATACTTAATAGTAAATTATATATGGATATATGGAATTCGATAAAAGGAACGAAGAGGGAATTTGCCCTGTATTTGAGTAGATATATGTAAGCTTGTCAGACCACGGGACAGGGCATATTCTAGTCGAATACTTTCGACTGGAGCGCTCTTGTAAGGCATTTAATTGGTGACCATTAATCATTTGACAAAACAAATATGCAACATTTAACGCAGTGATTGGTTTGCCTCTAAGAATGATTTATTTTAATATTCTTCTTGCAGGGCTTAATATGATTTCGTTGCGAAATATGTTTGTGAAATAATAAAACTTGGCATGGGAAGAAAAAATATCTTCCCCCGCCCCCTGCCGGGAAAAGAGAATTGTTGTAACGCATTAAAAGTAATAACTCCGACCACTGTCAACATGAGATTACAAGTATTTTTTTAAGAAACTCTTAGGCATCTTAGATGCACCGAAGTTTTAATACCCTTTTATACTGGAGTCAATATGAATGAAGCAAATATTTATGTTTTACGAAAAAGATTCTCGACATTTTCTATATAATAATCACGACTGCATTTAGTGGCTTCTTCACTTGCTGATTTCTTTTACTTCGTTAAGTTTTAAATTTAAATGTAAAAAGAATAATATTTATAAGCGAATTATCTCCGTTTGAGCTTAAAATATCTCGGTCAAAACTAATTTAATCCTGTAATTTATTTGAAGCTTAAGCACAACCTTGCAACGCCTGAACTCCAAATGACAATTACTATTCCAATTGCAATTAGCACTGAAATATGCACAGAAAAACAGCAGCAAGAATAGCACAGTAATAAAAACGACCTTGGTTTGATTAATACTCTCCTGTCCATTGAAGGACTAAATATGCCACATGCCACTAAATCAAAGGATTGCAGGCCAGCAGCAATAATATTAGTAAGTTTAAAAGATTTTGAATTTATGTGTTCATTTCGATTCGAAATTTCAATCGGTAAATATGCGTTTCCAATTCCAATTTCTGTTTGACACCATGGAATTAATTCTAAGATATTTTTTTTAAGACATGAGCATGTGTCGAAAATAGCTTTAATTTAGACAGATGTAATTTGGTAACTTTTAGAAATTGTGTAATTTGTTGCACGCAAATTGCAACAGTTTGAGGCATTTGTACGCCACGTGGAGTGCTCAAATATTCTGCGATTTGCTGCTGCTGTTTTTTAACATTTTAAATGCATTTTAATGAAATGCAAAAGTTTTCGTCGGGTTGTCCATCTGTCAGTTGGGGGTGAACACAAATAATCTGGCAGTCTCATATAATGTCCCTTTAATGAGGCGTGTGGCCCAAAATCGGAGTCCACTCAACATAGCCTCTGGTGCTGGCAAGTTAGAGCAGTTGCGAAACTGCCAACAACAAAACAATATACAAATAAATTGTATTTTGTTTCACTTAAGTTGCACGGAAGAGTCGAGCTGCACACAGTGCAGCCTTTTGCCAGGACAAGAACAATCAAATTGAAGCAGCGACAGGGACGACGATGAAGAGCAAGCAGTGTTCGAGGATAAGGATGAGGATAAGAATGCCGACGACGATGAGGACGAAGACGAAGACAAAGACAAAGATGAAGAATGGAGCCTGAGACTGGCGCTGAGTGAAAGGCATTCAGGTAAGCGACAACACTGACACAATAGCTGTTGCATTTAGACAAAAGGCGCCAAAACAATGCTCCATAAGCAACTGCAGCCACAGCAACTGCAACAACATTGACTTATTCTATTGCAAATTGATTGTTTTTGCTTAACACATTATATTATATAAGTGAATAGAACCCGGACCCACACAAATAAGCAATTGTCGAAACGTCGATTTTAACTCCCCAGTAGATTGTATTGATCCAATTCTGAATAAAATAGTAGATATATATATAAACATCTATATATATATATATATATATATGTTGATCAGCGTCTCTATGTCATCTGGCTGCCAACAATCGATCGAAATAAAATATTCATACCAAACTCACAAATGTGTATGTTATTAGGCTAAAAAGTCAATATCATCGGACCAGTTTATCATATTATTATAATGCTTTGAGGATCCCTCTCAACTGATTGTTCCCAGCTTAGCTGGGTCATCTCTTGGTCTACAGTATTCCAGCAAGAGACCGGTGAAAGAAGCAACATTCAAGATGTCCACAGGCAAATAGGATTGTAAATGTGGAGTATGAGTTCGCAGGAAGACGTTAAACGCGAGGCATATTAATTAAATTAAATTAACTTTGATTTTTAATTTACTTAAGCCGAACTAAAATATATATATATTCAAGGGTTTTCAATCTTGGGCGTTCCTGTCCTTCTTCTTGGTTATATTTGTCGAAATGTTCACTTGCATCCAACCATAAATAAGTATTCACAAACACACTCGAAAGTTGCTTCTTTGCAGTTCCAAACCCATGTTTACGCAGCTTTCCGGGTGGTAATATCCTTGTCAGGATACAAAGAAATGTACATAAATATATATATAGCATATATATGTATATATATATATGCAGAAATATGCATAAGCGTGTCTTGAATATCAGCTTTATTTGTACAAAAACATGTGAACTCGGTCCAGTGACCGACCGCTTCATACTCTGTTTCTGCAAGAATTTGTATTTCTATGTGCGATAAAACAGCAAAATTTACTATTTATTGTTTATTATTTATATGTTTATAATATATATGATATTTATGAGTACATGTGTACAATCAATATATATATAAACTGGCGTTTGAGAGCATAAAATCTGTTCGAACTGACATGCTGATTGGCAATTACCATGATTATTATACCCATGGCGCAGACTTCATTTTTATAGCAGTTGCCTCTTATGGGGTAAGTGAAGGCAAACGCGTCCAACAGCAATTAACAATTTGTTGCAAATAGTTGATTGTTGTTTATGGTTATTGGAATGTTTATTGAAAAACGGAAGGCTACAACACAAGCGTATTTTGCTGCAAAGTATTTAAGTTTACATTAAGCAAGATGCGCAATAATGCAGAAATGGATAATTGTGCCGATGGTTGCTGGACACTTGTGAAAATTAAGCAGTCCATGTGAATATGACACTCAAAGGATGTTAAGCCTTAAGCAATCCATTTTGACTTCTTGACTTCTTCAGTTGTGGCTGATCGTTAATTGACAAATTGACAAAGTAAGACGATTTCCGAACGAAGTCAAATGCTTGTTATATGGATAAAATTTACTCTTTACTCTCTATCTATGTTTAAGTTATTCGCAAGAGTATAAATATTAATAATAAACAGGAACAGATGCGGTTTCTAGTGACCAGCATTGTTGCTGGTACCCTGGAGTCCCTCAATTCGAGTTGTAGTTGCGGCAAGCAGCTGACAGAACGCGATTGCAATTTAGGGGCATGTGGCGTGTCTAATCCTTCAATGGATAAGACAATATCAATCAAGCTATGGCAATAAATAAATAAATAAGTCGTATAAATTAGCACCTGCAGGTGATTACCAAGGTCGGTTTAAATACTGTGCAATTGTTGTTGTTGTATTTCTGTGCACAGCTCGGAAATGATACTTCAGTGCTAATTGAAATTGAAATTGAAATTGAAATTGAAAAAGTGATGGTCAATCCAAGCTCAGGCATTGCAATACTTTGCCTAAGCTGATTTTTCAGTGAATCTTTGTAGTTTTGACACATTCTAGGCTATAATTGCATTGAGTTTCTCACATTGCATTTTAAATTGCATTCGAAATTGCATTGTGATTGGGCAGTTTGATTGATTTGCACGCAACCGAACAATTAGTCTGTTAAAACTGGGCATGTTTGCGTGTCGAACGGACAGAATAATGATTTTCTTCATTGAATTAAAGCCGATTGTTACTTTGATTGAATATCAGTGATTAATAATTACACGTTATGTGGCCCATACCCCAAATCTGTGTGTAACACCATTTTGTGAAATGAATGAAAATTCCAACGCACAATATCGGATTGATTGTGATGATGTTTGATAATATTTTGAAAAGTCATTCACAGAGATCATAAAAAAGACAACTGCAATTTAGTTTGGTAGACCACATTTCATGTATTTGTCGTTAAATATGCTATACAAAATTGCTCGAGTTTAGTAATTCACTTTCAAGTTGGAAATTGTGCGTTTTTGAGTACTGTCACGCTATGCCAGCAAATTGCAATTTACTGCCTCGTTATTACTATATTAAAGCAAAAAGAAAACAAGTCGATTTGGATGCCTGAAATTTGGTTTTTTTGAGCTGTGCTATTCCGCCACGGAATCAGGCTCTAAGCCCTTATTTTTTCATAAGTATCCTGTTGTGTTAATAAATCGAGGAAGTGCCTACTTAACAACTCTAAATGAAACAATGAGCAAAAAGCAATTTTGATGCTTCTAACAAGCAATGAAACACGAACGAGCACGGATGATGCAACTGAATTCAATTTTTATGATGCTTAAGCTTACTGAGCTTTCAGTTTGAATTCTTGCAACACGCATAGTTGAAAAAGCTGCATTTTTGCTACTTTTACTTCGGCAACTCCGTTGGCAAATTAGAGAAATCCATGGCCAACATTTTAAAAACAAAGTCGGAACAGGCACATACATTGACATGGACCGCCGGGAATTGATGATTGATGCTTTCCAACTGGGCATTTGTTGTTGAGCACAGATTTTATATCTGAAATTTTATGCGTACCAGGAAACCACTAAATCATTTGTTTACAATCATTTGAATCGAAATTTTGTCTGAGTAGGTCTGAGTAGGTTTCATTATTTTCGTAATATCAAAAGAAATTTAAATATCAATTTTACTTATTTCCGATTTTTGCTTTGAAATTGGTTTCGCCAATATTGATAAAAATTGATTACCGATGGAGAATAGAAGCCTCAACTTAAAACATAAATATTTCAAGGGTTCATAATATTTCCAAGTCGAGCCCTCTCGACTATTCTCACTTGTGCATTTATATTTGTATTTCGGTATAATAATTTCGATTTCATAGCAAGACATTTAATTAGTCAATTATAATTACTACACTAAAACGTATGAGCTAAGAACACAGACTTGTCTGTGCTGATGTATTATGGTAATGTTAGTTAATTAATTTAGAGATAGTTCCTTTGTCCTTAACTTCCTTCAAGATGAGCTGGCACTACAAGTCGGCAACTGAAGTGAGGCGCACAACCTGCACATGAATACAAAATGAATATATGCATACTGGTTAGTTGGCATTGTTACTGGGAGCGGATGTAGTAGTCAGGTGAGTGATCGGAGGAAGACAGCACAGAATTGGAGGCACAACAGAGACAACAGAAAAGGGGAAGCAGGCTTCTAGGTTCATTTCCAATTTATTGGTGATTTTATCAGCAACCAATAGCAAACCACAGCCCAGAAACGGTATACAAACAAGGTGGCGAAAATACTAAATGGATAACGACAAATATAACAACAACAGCAGCAACAAAAACATCCATCGGGAACAGCAAACAACAAGCGACAACAATAATGCCAGTGTTACACAGCTGACTTCGAATGCGACGAGCTGGGCTGGTCAGAATTTGTGAAAAATTTACGTTGATTTGTAAATCGCGTCAGGTGCGGAAATGACGCCATTTTTGGTGGCCGAGCGGCAGCCATTTGCAATAAATGGTAAATGCAAAACGGGCAATGGCACAAAGCACAGACCAAGCAGGCGTCCTGCCATCCCCTTGTCCTGCAAACTGTACACCAAAACACGTGAGCAGGGCAGTGCTTATAAATGCAAATTGAAACATGATAATTGCTCTCGTGCGAGGACCGTTTTATACATTTGTCTGTCTGTGTGTGTGTGTGTGTGCTTGTGCCAATGCTCAGATATATATGTATGTATGTATGTATGTATGGATGCCCGATTTGGGGATTGAAAGCTGGTTTGCAAGCGCGGATTAATTCACTCAGCTGCGAAACCGCTCATTGCAGTATCGTTTACGCAGAGGTGGGCCCCGTGGTCAGCTGGAGGGCATATCACACACCTCGCGCCACACGACGTTGCCCCCAGCAGCATCACTTGCATTATCCAAAATGCAACAGCAAGCAGCGCACTATTTATGGCCATAATTATGGCAGCAAAAAGGTTGCCAGGCAACTACAAAACTGTTGTGTAAAAGGTATCAATATAAAAAAGAGTTTATGTATGTAGCTGATCAGCATTAGCACCTAAGTTTTTTTCAATGATACAACCCAAATTTCACGTTGTTTGGTTTTCTCTTAATAAAACAATTTCCCACCAATTATATTTCCTTTGTAGTCAACTTAAATTCAGCAATATTCATTTTGGCTTTCCTGAGACTAGGTTTGTCCGATTTGCTGTCATAAAATGATTTTGGCAACTTGGCAGCCCAATAAACATTGCTGTCCGTATTGATGCAGAGCTGCACATTTGGGGAATCGTGCAACGGTTGCTGCCATTTTCAAAATACGGCAAAATACGGCAAAATACGAAGCCAACAGCTGCAATAATTAATGAAACTAGTCCAAATTGAACAGTCTTTCTATTCAATTTAAATCACCAATACTGCCAATAACATTGCAATTTGAAGTGCTTATTGAGAAGGATAGGCAGGCTTGAGCTCGAGTGCATTAAAATAAATTCGAAAGCAACATGCAATAAGCTTGTTCGTGGAAATAAGAAAATGCAGGCTAAGTTTATGTTAAATAACCCAAAGGCTCTTAGCATGAGCTGCTCGATTTTTCAGAGCTTTTGTTAATGTTTTCTCATCAATATAACAGATTTAGAAAGCAAGATTTCAATTGCGGGGATTTATCTGTTAGCTAAAGCAAACTGATGTTGAAAAGTTCATAAGTTGCATGCGTATTAGATTTGCAATCCATTCGAAATAAAAAAAAAAGTATCTTTAAAGCAATGTTGTTTTTGTAATTACTATCAATTTATCGTGACAAGTATATAATCTTGATTAGCGTCAAAAGTTGAGCGGATATAGCCATGTCTGTCTCCTTTTGTACATCCATTTTTATAATAAGTTGTACTGCCTCAGTATAAAAATGTGGAATAATCATAATGAACCCTATGAATAAGTATTATTCACTAATAATTCAAAGGAGACATAGACAAAACTTCGCCGAGAACTTGAAGTGCTTGTCGTCCTATAATTTCTCGCCTTGTTACTCTATAAGCGATCCATCGATTTCGTAATCAAATAGTGGTGAAGTCATATTGGTAACGTTGGCAACAGGGGCGTACTCACCTCTTGTGAAGGGGGCGGGCGAATTTTAGTGTTGAATCCAAGCATTGTAATCAGAAAATTGATGGAAAACTCATCTGAAGTTGAGTTTTGATAGTAAAGGTGTTAGCCCAAATAAGTTTCCTTATAACATGTTAATTAACTTTCAAATTAAATCTCAAAATTCAAGTGAATAATTAAATTACAACTACCATAAAATTACCCAAAATTAGTTGTATCAATTATATCTGCTTGAAGTATTTTCAACTGATCTCTCGATTCACTCCGCATTATAACCACAGTTTATTTTCTTAAATAAAGAACAAAATACATCTCTGATTTCAAGAACTATTTTTTATATGTGTATATTATTTTAGACAGTCAGTCAACTCGTATAATTCACCCACACAGCTACAAGGCCTCTAAGACAAAGCACAGATAATCTCCAACAAAGCACTCGGGAGAGCTTAGCATTTATATTTATTAGAAATATTAATTAAGAAATGTATTCCTAAACATAAGTAATTAGTTTTCGTAGTTCTAAGAATTATTCTGGATTTTCTAAATTTTAGTAAATGTTTTACTGAGTGTCAGATTTCTTTCTTCTTGATGTTTTATTTCTTAAAATCTTAATCAAAACACGACAATTTGTTTTCCTGTTTCCAACTAGTTGTCAGCTGTTGCGTACTGAAGCTGTTTTCTTATACATATATCTTCTTTGATACCAGTCTGATAACATATGAGAACATATAGGAAAAAGCCTTTTTGCCGGGGTAAGGTTATTTCCTAATTTTTAATGACTTTTAACAATATTTGGCATCCGAACATGAAAATCAATGTCGAGTCAACTAATATTCCTTTTTCCAGTTAGATACTTGTACTTGTTAGCATATGGCGAACTTTTCAGGAGCCATCTGTTGCTAGATCTTGTTCCACTTACGAGACCCGACTACCGCCCTGGAGTTAATGTAAAAAGTATAAAGTCAATCCTGGCTCACAAGTGATTTAGGCAAGGCTGTCATATTGTTGCCTCATGTCTTTTGGCTTTTATAATGCCAGCGTGCTTGCTATAAAGTCGGTTGACTTTGCTGGCTTCGCAGTAAATGTTTGACGCATGAGGCATTAGTCGCGATGCGTTGCTTCATTGTGGGCGTTAGCGGGTGGGCGGTGATGGTTGGTCGGTTGGGAGTGTAACTCTAATAAGCATTTGCCTACGACTCGCCTCCGTCACCGACTCTTTGTGCTGTTTTCTGTTAATTGTTTCCACAGCCTAAGCCCAGCTCCGGGGCTGGGTGTGTGGCTGGGATGGCTTGGTTTGGTGCCTGGCCTTGCCTGCCTTCAGCTGCCTTAATAATTTTTAAACAAACTTTGCGACATTTGCGTGCACGTTTTTTCGTATTTCGTTTGAAGCAACGCCGCCAACAGCTTTGTTGCCAAACTAATTACATTTTCGTTTTCAATTAGAATAAAGGAACGCAAGCGAGACAGAGCGAGCGAGCAAGCGAGAGAGCAAAACAGAAACAGAGATTGGGGATCAGGGAGCGAGCAGCGAGCAGCGAGCAGAGAACGCACAAAGGACTGCCTTGAGGAAACTGCGGCTATAACGCCCACCATCCTGTCACATTGTCCGGACTAGGCCTACACGGCCGCCTGCTTAGGCCGAAAGTGGCTTTGATTCGCCTTCCTGCAGCTTGCGAATGGGAATTCCGGAGTTCCTGTTGCCGCTCGGATGCACTACGCAGGGAATTAACCAAATTGCCACAGCAAATAAACAACCAACAAGGGAGCCAAAGCTTAACCTAAAGCGAAACCATCGGCGTAAAATGTGCGCGACAAATGGCATAATAATTTGCTAATGAAGTAAATTCGGCAAATATTATTATGGACAGTTGTACTCTCTATGCCAATCGCCATATAGTTGCTGGTGGGGCTAAGCATATCGATGTAATTAGAAGTCATCTGCCCAATCATCTTTTATTTAAGTACTCACTTTAAATTGTACTCGATTTAATTTGTTTTAATTTATATTCACATTAACTAAATAAAAAATGAGGCTGAACAGTTCGATTTATTTGTGAGTGAGCTGACCAATCATAGAGCAATTACTTATTCCTATACAAAAATTATAAATTCAAATGTATATTTTATACTTATATTTCATAATAAAAATTTATATATAACGCATTTCTGAAATCGTGCTGAGCGTCTTTTGTTTTTACTTGTCTTAGCATTAAAGCGAAACATTTTGCGTTCACTTGTTTGTCTGTTCACACCTTCGATGGTTAATTAATACTGGCAGTGTTGAAATTGAGATATTTTCTATTGAAATGTAGCGTAACTCGCCCATTTGACTGGCGGTCTTAATTACTTTAACCCTTTCATTTGAGAATTTCCCTCTCCGCGCTGCTCCTCTTTGCTTCGTTTTTTGTATGAACACCTAATTAACCTCAATTAGAGGAAGCATTTGAAATTGTCAACTGGCATCAGGGAAAGTGCACCTCAAATGTCAATGGAAATAATAACTGAGTTGTAACAAATGCTTTGAGTCGAAAATCTTAAAAATCTCAAAATATGAATTCTTATGTAATATTTTTAGAAATTTATCGTTAAACCTACTCTGAAATAAATAAATATTTTGAAGGAAATCGATAAAAATCGATATTAAGACTAGATTGGTTGGTATTTTGTTAGCGAAATCCGTCAAAATTTCAACATTTTCCAGCTGGCAGTCATTTTCTGCAGTCAGCATTACCCATCTGCTGCAATCTCTCTCTCGTTTTTATTTTAATTCCAATTGGAGCTGAACAATATTATTTCAGAGTTCTACCAAAAACCACGTTATAATGGTGTAAATAAAAGCACAATAAAGATTTTACTGTTCATTTAAATTTGCACAACGAGCGCATTTGCCATTTAAGCAAATGATGCAGCAAAACTTTCCCAGATAATTAAAATCAATTATTTTTTATTGGACGATTAGCTCATAATTAGTACACTTTCGCTGTCATGCGCGTTTTTTGTTTGGGCTCGCTCTGCTCTGTGAGCTCGGATTAAACTATCGCCGTAAAAAAAAACAAAGCACACCGATGCATACACACACACACACACAGACACACACACATACAATGACACATATGCTACTCGCTTCATTGACTTATGCAAGTTTGATGATGCTATTTCGTTAATGAACCTAAATTTGCTGATCCATCTGCTGCTGCTGCTGCTGCTGGTGCTGGCCACAAATTGCTGTTAAATGTCTCCGCCTTCTGTCCTGCATCCAAAATTGTATGCATTAAAAAGTTACCAGGCAATCTCTCCGAAACTCAGTTGAATTGTTTGCCTAATGCAATTTGCAATGCGGCAGCTACTGCTGCAGTTACTGCTGCTGCTGCTGCTGCTGCTGCTGCTGCTGCTGCTGTTGCTGCTGCTGTTGCTATGCAAGTGCAAAAAACTTTCAGTCAAGGTAATCAACAATCAGAATCCAAGCAGTTGTCGCAGCCACTCTCAGCTGCGTCCTGCGACCTCCACCAACCCTAACCCAATGCCAATCCCAATCCCAATTCCAATGCCAATCCCAATCCCAAACACAACCCCAAACCCCAACCCTTACCAATACAAGCACCATCTTGTCTGCTGTGTTCATTGCCCATTGCGGGTTATTTGTACAGCTGCCTTTGCTCGTTTTCGGTTTGGACGCTGTTGATGACGACAATTTGCATGTCAAATCCATTAGGAGCATGTTATCATCTTTTTTTTAACCCAGCATACACTGTCCGACTCCAGCTAGCATCACCCAAATAGCTCCTCCTGCTCCTCCTGGTGCGCCACCTGATTCCTTATCACCAGTCATTTTTTGCATTGCATTTTATGTTCACATTTTGCATTCGTTTCTCCCGCCAGTTACTCCTTTCGACTTGTTAGCGCAATTAGTCGGCATTGACCAAATTCGCATACATACACATAAATACATATATGCACTCTTACAACCACACACACACACACACACACACACATATATATATATTTATATAAATATGCACACAGAAGAGAGTATGCAGAGTCGCGCAAAGTAATAGATGACAGCGAAGTGAAGTGGAGTGGAATCTTTATCAAAAATAAATGAACACCCAAATAATCAGTTTAGGAAATCTCAAATGGTGTGGTGCACGTTTGAAGTGCTTCACACAACTGCAAAGTCAAGTTGAAGGAATGAAATGTGCTTAGCGATTTTAAGTGCATACAAATTAAGTAGTCAGCTAATGTTAAAAAGTGACGTTGATCGGAGACTAAACCGGGCTTCTGCTTTACCAATATTCACACAGGAATGTATCTATGTGAAATATGCATTATTTTCTAATTAACATATTTATGAAGGTGTTAACCGTTTTTTGTGAAGTCACCTTTGACCATATATAATATATATATTCTTGTTCAACCACTCTGTCCGTTCGTATGGCTGTTTTCATACGCTCCAAAAGAAATTCGAACTGGTTTATAGAAAATATAACAAATAATTTTTAGATATTGAAATAAAAAGATACAAAAATATGAAATGAAAATGGATCTTGCAGGTGTCCCATATACGGTCCCGATATAAATACAAATACATATGGTGTTTTACATAATTTTTAATCAATTTTGCATGTAGCTATTTTAATGTAGATAAATATTTGAATTGCGAAAAAGCAGTCAACCAAAAGATTAGCATACTTTTAGGCATTGACGATTGAAGCCAAAGGCCAGATGCAATAACAAATGATAACTTTTAATTATTATTAGATTAAGTTGGCTTAGCAAAGATTTCCTAACTTATTAAACTCTGGTTGAGCAATTTCTATTACTATACTGCATTTTACAATCTTTTTCCTCCAGGTACAAATTCGATTATGCACAAATACAGACACATCAGTTCACTGATTGCCGTTTCGTCTTAAGTTGCAATTGATACCTTGACATTTTACACTAGCAATTAAAATAGAGACCAGTTAATTGCTATCAGCAAATGCAATAGATATCGGTGTCTATATTAAATGCGTTTCAAACATACTTCCAAAAATTGAAAATGCGAAATTAATGTTTGCTTTATCGATCTCTTTTGGAGTTTAGCTGGAAGTCATTCGAAGTGCCACAAAATTGTAATTTTATTCAAATTAAATTAACTGCATTTTTTTAAACTATCTTAAATGTTTGTATATAACTAATATCTTAAGCTGATAAGAACTTTTCAGGTGAATATGGTAAGTATGTATTCCTGTAATGTGCACATATCTGAAACTGAAAGAACTTTCAGTTATTAGTTCACTTTATAAGTGTCAAAGAAATCATTTAAGAAAGACAGACACACACATTTTTAAGCAAATCATATTTAGACATTGCCAAATGATTGCACACATGCAAATTGATGTCACATTTGAAAAGTGTTAATTATACTTGGTGTTGATGCTACAATTTTTATTAGAATTAAACAAAATTTAAGCAACTGGTTAAGTTTATTTTGACTGGTTAAGTTATTTTTGCACAGAGTACATATTCTCAAGTTTATTGTTAGCTTGACTCGAATACTTTTATTTGTTTATAATTCTAAATTGTTAAACATCCGGTCGCTTATGCAAATGGAGCACAACTGCCATCGCTGACTTTAAACAACTTTCGACAGACAGACTTTGTTCAGAAATGCGATCCCATCGCCAAAGTTCTACCCACTGCTGCACAGACTCAAAATACGCCAATTGCGAATGGTACAATCGAGTGTACCCGACTGTGGAATACTCTGACAACAGTGAGAAAACAGTGGAGAGCAGGTGGCAATGAACTTTCTTGATGAGGTTGGCGTTCAGATCATAGGCCAAAATTGGAGACTAGCTCTAAAATTGCGGGTAATTTGGTGATTTAGATTAGTTGCGATTCTCAGTAATCTACTTCCCAAGACTGGTAACTATGGACGGAAAAGATTACCAGCAACACAGTTCAAATTTGGTGCTTCCTGGTTTCAATATGTGTGAGATAGTTTTATCGATTATTATTATACACCATCACGTATATCGGCTTTGGTGGTGCTGATAATACTTTTTGATAATACTACTCGAATCGATATTGAAAGAGTGTTACCTCTCTGGTATGGAAATATTTGAAAACTATATGTCGATTCTTGAAGGACACGGCCTGCCATCTACCATCGACATTTGCTGTTTTTATCGATTTACAACTATCGATCTTATCGATTTCCAAGTCACACCAATTTGAGCATTGTCAAACAAAAGTAGCTTTCATTTATAAGAACAAACGGAAGGAGATATACTCTTCCACATTCGGGAGCAGAGCATAAATAGCCAGCAGTAGTCCGTCACTAGTGTTACTGGAAGCACCCCCACATTGCTTCTGCGAACCGTTAAGCGAGTGACGGAACCATTCTCAAAGAGGAGGGCACCCAGAGTGCATGTCGAAAAACGGACAGCAACAAGAAGTAATAAGGCTCCAGCTGTGTTTGCTTTTATTTGATTTCAGTGTTTGTGTTTTGTCTGTTTTCGTGTGCCTTATGCTTGTGAATTGGCAATACACAATACGCAGTGGATCAAAGTCGATAAAGCTGCATATTGTTCCTCTGGCGGGGGTAGGGCAGGGGCACAAAGGTTGCCAACTATTCGATTGCATCAATGAACTGGATTGGACCAAAGAAAACAACTAAACAAATTCATAAAATTGGATATGTCTCTTTCAATTTTCTCAAATATTTTCCTTTATGAGGAAATATATTTGTAACAAGGATTGAAATGCAAAACACTTATTTCAATACAAAAGTTATCTTTCTTAGAGACCGCTAATACTAATGTTTATCTACATATAAACACCTTGGAATTTAGAAATATTTTTAATTTGTTCCTTGAATTATTTCAGCAAAATTAGTCAATTGGACTGCATCTTCTCTTATTAGCTTTCTCTAAGACGAAGATGAATTGAGCTTTGGCAATCCAGGGTATCTGCCAGTCAAGTTTCCCTAACTAGAGCACTGCTAAATGTTTTGTGTTTGCTCCCTCTTCCTCCTGCCATCTCTTGCTTAACTAAAGCTTTCTGTTTTATTTTAAATGCATCTATAACAATTTATTTGGACATGGGTAGTATGAGTGATCTAGCCAAAAAAAAAGAAGGAAAAACACATAATGCAGTTACTCAGGACACTGGTGTTTAACCAGGCACTAAGCTTTTCACTGCGTTTCATACATTATAATTACATAATTAAAACTTTCCTACGGTCTTTGGAAAACTTATCTGAAGTTATGTCTTATTTTAGCATTGTTCTTTTATTGTCGTGTATGTCCATTTGTGCATACATACATACATACATACATAAATACATACGTTTACAGACGTTGAAAGTTGCAGCAACTTGCACAGGGAGCACAATCAAAATAGAAAATTCTACTTTGTTATCCAGTCCCAACCCAAAATCGGAACTTTGCACACAGGGTATTAAAAGAGTTAGACTCGAATAATTTTTTTGCATTATAAGCGAATTGTGTGTGGTACACGCCAAATAATCCCAAACTTTATTCCCACATTTGTTATGATTATTATTGTTTGCCTTTGTGAACTTTGTTGGTTGATTCTTTTCCACTTTACCTGTGATTCCCATTAGAGCGAGTTTAATTGAACACCTTCGTAATAATTGATTTGATAGTTGGACAGATTTAATTACCAAATTGGCATTTGATACCTAAATATTTTTGTGATTGTTTTTTTTTTTACTTGTTATGTGCAAATGATGAACATATGTATGTAGTACATCATTTATGCATCTGTAAGGATGGGTTTGAATTGAAATTTAACTCTTAACTGCAACTGCATTCACTCACTGCTAATTAAATCGCCTTTGTGGCCTGATCCCAACAACATATTTAATTAATGTCGACTAACAACGTATTTAATCAGTTGACACAGCTGAATGCAAGATAAATTCCATTCACTTAAAAAAAAAAACCCAAAATTAAATATTTAACATTACATTAGGAAAAGCAAGTCAAAGTGTTGTAATCCAGTGAATCGACTACAATATACCCCAAATCCAGCTGTTGAACATATTCTACTTTGATTACCAAATTTAAGAATGCAGTTCCATTTATAACTCAGGTGTTTCTTATCCAATCTTTATGATGACACTCCAAGTTCTCAAAGTCTCTGAGTTCCGCGTATTCAGATGAAGGCTGGACGGATGCATCGACAAACGGATATGGATTCATCAACTCGACTGTTAATCAAGAATGTATATATCTTATCAGGTTGAAGATGATTCCTTCTGCTTGTGACATATCAAGAATTGTGATTAGCAAATTAGTTAAACATTTGCTGCACACATTGGGGAATTGATGGAGTGTATTGTAATTATTGCAGACAACTCGAAATTGTTCATACAAAGAATAATTAGCAGAAACTGTGGTCCAAGTGGGCCACGGGTTATGGGGTCTAATCATGAAAATCAACATGTGCCGCTTAACTTACGGCATTTAATAAAAATGTATCATATGCACACCTCTTGGCAAGCACCTTGCCGTAGTGTGGCTGAGTGCGTCCCAAGGAGGGCGACTGACTACTCGTTGTTGTTTACGGCTGTCACCCATGTGAACACGGTGCCGGGGGCTGCTTCAACTTGGCAGGCGTCGCTACAAATTTCGGAGTAGCTCTCAGCACTTGCACACATGTACCCATTAATAGAGCGTTTTGGGTGCTCTCCTATGCTAGTGGGGCGTGTGTGTGCACATCTGTGTGTGTGTGTGTGTGTGTGTGTGTGTGATGTGTGTGCACGAATACGTGTGCACAAGAGCAACAAAAATGTTGTGATTGCCCCAGTGGCCCCTACAGGCACCAATAAAATAATATGTACACACAGACTCGCATATGCCTTTTCATAACTGGGCCTCGCACATCTTTCTGTCCGCCACATGCTCTTTTTCTGCAGTAACCAGCAAGTTGGTGACCATCAGACCTATTCACAAAAATTATTTTTTCCACAATTGGGTCGTAACTTAACATTGAACTTGGTTTCCGAGAAAAAATAATGCTTGTTGCTACATTTATCCATCTGGTTGTCGTCAAGTTTAGTGTTAATATTTTTGTGATAATTCCATTTGGCTTACCTTACCTTAAATAATAATTTAGAAATTAGTCTAATTTACTTTCTTCCTTCTGTGAACTAAATTAAATTTCAGCCAAACGTAGATACAATTGTAAATACGCTTTTGCACGTACATTGACAAAATTGTAAATAAAAATTTTAACTTTTTTACTCCCCACAAACAGCATTTAAAATATTCCAGCTTGTCACAAATGACAGCTGAACTTTTCTCACCAAATTTTTCTTCAATAAGAACTTTGTTTTATTAATTGAATTTAAATGAAATTGCTGCATTTTTTGTTGCTTTTTTTTCTCGCCAAACCGCAGGAATCCTTTAATAAATAGTTGCATTAATTCCTGTGTGCTTTGAGGATTCATCACCATTGCCACAAAATCGACAGATTCCGTTACTGAATACATCTAGTTTAGCTAGTTGATCTCTTAGTCTACCGGCGACTATCCTAAGACTGTTCATGTTGAAATCGATTCTGATTATTGCATTTGCCATGTAAAACACTTTCGTCGTAAATATAAAAATAGGTATAAAATCAAATAAACTTCACAAACTTCTCTTGTATGCTAATGTGCCTCAACCACAATAGTCTTTCATTGAATTTCGAATTGCACTGCATCTGCACGATCCTGCCCAATCGACAGTGGCCCCAATACATATATATATATATATAGATATATATATATACATTTATAAATATATGAATGTGTGTGCATTGAAATAGCTTGCGCCACAAATAAATAGGTGCAATTCCAAATATAACACATTGGCCACATTTTACACGTACTTCACGTGCGACGTGCATGGGAGTATTACGGGTGTTATATATATATATATATATATATATATATATATATATATATATATATATGTTTATACATATACATATGCATATATATGTATATACATGTGTATGCAACACATACCAACAATCGTACATAAATACGGCTTTGCCGTTTAATATAAATCGCAAAACAAAATCTCAGCCATTATTTGGTATTATTGAAGTAAACGAATTTTCAAATGCAGGCAATTCGAAGCAGGACAGCGCAGCACACGAGCATGTTTGCCGCAGAGCGTCTTTAAAATCGGCAACAGAAAAAAGAAACAAAACAAAAATACAGGGGAAATGAGATTAAAACGAAGGCAGCCAAGGATCAGAGGCACAGCCACAGACACAGACGTCGACGTCGACACACAGACATATAGACACAGACACAGACACAGGCACAGACACAGGCACAGACACAGACACAGTGCCCATATCGGTGGCAGAAACAGCTTTGCACGTCTTTGGCTGTGCCAATAAGGCGCAACAATTCGCTAAGCGGGGTCGTCGAGGGGAGAGTTGGCTAAGTCGTGTCAATATTTCAACTGCTGTTCGTATGCACAAACACAAACACACACACACACACACACACACACACACATACGTATAAATAAATGTGTACATGTTGATGTGTTTGTGCTTACACTCGATAACAAAAAAAAAATGTGCCAAGGATTATAAAAAAATAATTGCAACACTTTTTGCGTCAAATGCAGCAATTAATAAAAAAAAACGGCGCCTACCTGCGAAAAAATTACAAAAAAAAAACGGATTATTTTGTAAAGCTTACACAGGGAATTGTAATACAAACAAAATTAAAATTGTTGTGAATTTTACCCAGTTTGCTGTGGGGTCTGAAACTGGACGGATGCTGTTAATCCCTCCCCGGAGTCGAATTCCGACGGTATTCAAAATATTTCGAAATATATATGTAAAAAATAATATATGTAAATAAAAGCAACACAATCATTTACATACAAAAAATTATAACACACAATACCAAAAAAAAAAAAAAAATCAGGATTAAAAAACATTTTTGCTAACATTTTTGCTACACTTTTTATTGTTATTTTGCAAAGTTTCTTAAGAGAAATAAATCAAATCAGCATCTTTACCAGCTGTTAAAATGGATAAGAATGGGTATAATTATTTTGTTGCTGATGTATCTAAGAGGCAGAAGGAAGCATCTCCATAAAGTATGTAAATATTCTTGATCAGAACCAACAGTCGAGTCTATCTAGCCATGTCCGTCTATCCATGTGTAGGCAGGGTATATTGTAGTCGAGCTCGTTCGTCTTCAGCACTCTTACTTTTTTCTATTAGTATTTTCTGAAAAAGATTGTTGTCTATTTATTTATAATTAATATTTTTTGCTAAGACAAAGTGCAGTTTCCTAAAATTTATTTTTAAAACATGCAATATAAAAATAGAAAAAACAAGTTTGAGCAATTATTATGGGGTATAAACAAAGTTTTAGATTTGTACGAATGATCTATTTAAGTCAGGCGTCAATACAAGTTTTTGTTTATATTAAAAAAAATGTCTGAAAAGAAAATCATTTCTTGCAGGGGGACTACAATTGTAGACCGATTTTGCCCATTTACAAAATTTCTAGAATTCATATTTGTTGCTGAGTGTATGCGAAATGCTGGCTGCATTAGTTCATGTGCCTGTTTTTATAGGCTATCATGTACATACATACATATTACACATATTTATGTACGTATGTTTGTATGTATGTATGTATGTATGTATGCATGTATGTAGTGAATGGTGCTGCCAGCGACCTTCGGAGGTGGCCATGCGCGTCTATAGACAATGACAGCGCCAAGAATATTGATGCCTGTGAAGCGTGCCGCTGGGATTCTCATGTGCCACAGAGTGCCATGTGTTGTGCATGCCTTGGCCAGAAAGGGCCCTCCCCCAGCCACCTAACCATCGCAGCAAGCCCCAAAACACTTGACCACAGTGAGAGCATGTTAAACACTAAAGAGTCGAGCCAATGTCCAAGGCAAGACGCCGGTCATGGAGCCAGGACGACATAAATTAGCGGCAGTCCGACTTCCCCATTGGCCCCGCATCATTGCATTAAATTTAAGCAGCTTACACAGCTACACCAGCAGCAAAGTGCCAAAAACTTGTGCGGTTTTCATATAATATGTATATATGTATGTGGATGTGTGTGTGTATATACACTTAGAGGCAGTTTGTCAGAGTGTGCGGGTCAACACTGCGTATACTTAACTAACTCGCATGCGAAACAGAACTTGGACCTGGACTTGGGCTGCTGTTGCACATCACGTGACTTGCCAACCAAATAAAATACTTCATCGAAGTCACATGGCGCAAAGAATTGTGTAATTGAGTGCTGCTCGAAGTATACACACACACACACACATATATATATATGTTATATATATATATACATATACAGATATATGCGTAGCTGTGTGTAGATAGTCTTGAATGTGGTTTCCCTCATATATCATACACAGATCAAGTTCATTTTTCTGATTTTCAATAATATATGTGTATTTTCAACACGACACATGCATGTGTGTGTGTGTGTGTGTGTGTGTGTGTGACGCATTTACTTTGTAAGATCTGGGCAGTCTGGCAAGTAGCCCACTATTGGAGCTGGCTCATTGTTGTTGTCTGATTGAGGTGGGTTCAAAGGCGCAGGACGGCTAACATCTTTCCCCTCCCTTTCGTCTTCCATAAATCAGTCATCACAATGGGCCAAAGGGCCTCCAGCTGGAACTCGACCTTAGGGTCAAGCAGCGTGTTTAACCTAACCTAATCGTGTACTGTGCATGTACTGCTGAATACAAATGTATATTTGAGGACGCATCCATGGTAATCATAATATTGTGGTATGCATGAAAATCATTAAAAACTCAAGTGAATCCATTGGCCAAACTACCAAAAAAAAAAACAAACAAACAAAATAATAATATAAACAAGTAAGGAAGTGCACCCGACTGGAAGATACCCTGTAGCCCATTCGTTTCATATACATAAGCGATATCAGCTTCTACTCTTATGGCCATTGTCTGCCTTAAAATCGTTGCACACTCAAAAGTAAGCAGGCAGTTGTGCCTCACTCTCAGTGCTGGAGTAAGTGCAAGTGCACTTCGAGTGCACCTCGAGTGCTTTTCCCATTTTTTTATGACTGCCAGGTACTGAAGGGTTATCAACAGAATCCATAAACATGCATACCGAAAACATAAATTGCTTGATTTTGCTGCCATATGGCTTATATAAATGTTAAGATTGTTTTTCTTTAACACTTCCTATGCTTTTTATCGGATCTATGCAGTTTTCACAAATATTCCAAAGGAATTCCAATTCAAAATCTATTTGGATCTATGCAAGGCATTACAAGGAGACTTGGAGTTGCTTCCTTTGGCCAGTTACACATTTGTTCATTTTTTAAGACTTTTTATTTGTTGTTTATTTGGGTCTTAGCAAAAAAACTACCTCTCTTAACTCTCAAGGGTTCCGCATTAACTTACTTACTTAAAACTTTGAGTTTTTTTCTTTTTCTTTTTTTAATGATTTCTGTTATTAAGATATATGAATTTCTACAAACTGATAACTGTAACATATAAGAGAATCCTCCCTGAAATAAATAAAAAAAAAAAAAATGTGTATATAGAAAAACACAATATACTTTTTAAAGAAAAAAGTGAGCGAGTAATAGGCGATTTTCTAAAAATCGATTATGTTTTTTCTAAATATTTTCAGACTTCATACAACCAAACCCATTATCCAGTCGTACATCGAACATTTATCGCTAATGCCAATTACAAAAGCAGGTTGACAGTGTTGATTATGTGCTTGAACACGTTGAGTTCATAAACTAAGAACTGGCTTCAGCAATACGATATTCATTGCATACATTGATTTTCATCTAGCCCAAATTCAATATAATTCTAAAAGAAAATTGGGGGCAATTATTAAAGGAAAGCTGCGAAATGACCCGCAAACTACGACGTGTGGCGTCGACCATTGGAAAAGTCTGCAAATTTGGGTCTTCCTTTCTCCACAAAAGTGCCGTCATTTTACTAATATTATGGAACAACGAAATGCTGCTTTAATTAATATTAAGCGAGGTGTTTATTAGCTATAATTAAACCATATTTTTTGGCGTATTCAATTAACGACGACTTTTCGTGTGCCAATGATGTGGTTTGACTTATAATACATTTTTACACGGTCTTTTACATATATGCGAATCCTGTTGACTATTAATACGATTTTAAAGTTAATTAAAAAAAGTATAAGCTTGTCTGTGTAATCAGTCCGTACACATGAATAAAAGCCACAGAAAGTTCAACTATCAGAAAAGTGCTCGATGTACGTATATAATTACGGTACATTCAATTACATTGAACTATCTGATCGTTACTTATTTTAATGCGATTTCTTGTGTGAACTGTGAACTGTGAACTGCGAACTGAACCCATGCACTCAAACCAATGGTGGATATTTGTTTTTAATTATGCCACATTTGATTACATTTACACAGACAGAAAAAAAGTTGGGTTCTCGCTGGCGACATGCGAAATCAAATGAAATGAGATTAAACAAAACAAAATGCAATAATAACCGCAAAAATGTAATTTAAAACAAATCTAATTCGAAGGCAGCCAGTCGCACAGTGAACTCTCTGCCCAAACGAACGCTGCCAGTGCACATTGTTTTTGCGTTCAAATGTACCTTGCCACACCGTGCAACAGATTTAATTTAATTGCCGACGATTCCGGCATTATAGAGTATATCTTATTGTTAATTTGGGGCTATTAAACGATTAGCGAATTTTAATTTGGCTGCTAAATGCTTTTCGAATAGTGAAAATAAAATATTTTATGGCTTGAAGGCCTCACTGTGCCTCTGTTCCTCGATTGCATGCAACGCCACACCATGCAACGTATGCATCGTCCCACGATAATTTTTAATTAAATGCACGACTTTTCAGGCCTTGGCCCACAAAACAGTAGCTGCATAAATTGCATTAGTAAACTTTTAATACGAAAAATTTCGGAACGAATTTAATTAGTGCAAATAGACAAACAAGCGCGCATCCGATTAACAGCAACGACAATACAACATCAACAGTAAATCCAAATTAAAATTAATAAATTTAAAATTGGGTGCGGCGTCAACTCCATCAACAAATCTTGACAGCTGCCTGACAAGCAGTAACACAAATTTCCAATTGTCGAGCACCAGGCCCCAAAATGCATATTATACAAATGCACACACACACACACACTCACACACACGCACACACACACACACACGCGTGTTCGTGTGCGCATACATATATTAACATGCATAAATGTGTGGCGAGGCATAAACACTCGAAACCAAATAACCCAAATAATGCCAAGTCATACAAAACATGACAAGTGGCAACATGTGCAGTCACATCCTGCAATTAGGTGTATCGTGTCCTATCTCCTGCCAATTTAACGGCATATTGACTGGGTCAAGGACATTGCCACAGCTGTGACATTATGACAAAGGTGCCAACTTAGAATTTATACGTCATCGTTATTTATTTATTTGCTTAGCCTGGCTCAAAGCTCACGACTTAAAAGCTAATTGCGAATAGCAAATCGTACGCCTCGAGCTGAGCACTTAGTGTTTAAATAATTAATATTAACAGTAAATATTATATCTAAGTGCTGCAATTGCATTATATTATGTTATTAACTATTACATTCAACAGCGTACTCAGCTCCTATTCGTCCCGCTTTTGGCGCCAAGGGTTCCGCTCCGTCTTATTCAGAAGTTAAATTTAGAAAGTATATATCTAATTTCCAATTTTCTATATTTTCTTATTTTCTATGTTCGCAATTGAAATAAAATTATTTCCAAAAACAAGAAAAACTTTCTAGTTTAATAGCGGTCTTCATTTTAGGGCGATTTTCTAAATTTCATGGCGCACACAACAAATTTGACTGCCTCTGTTTCGTAATTATAGATAAATATCGATTTCCGATAGTAATTAAAGGGGCAACTTTAACGGTAAGGCCTTTCAATTGAAATATATTATACACTGACATCTTAGCGATCTCAGCTGCACTAATATAATCAATATCGGATAAGTCCACAATAAATATATTTATATGCGCTGTCATAGTTTTTTTACACTTCAGTACCTGTGTTGGCACAAGAATGAGAGCAGTTCCATGCATGCTTACATATAAGTGTACATTACTTTAAAAGGGTAATTAGACAATAAAACTTAAATACATTTAACAGCTGGGTTCAGGGTATATCGTGTTCGAGCTCTCTCGACTCGAGCATTCTGCCTTGCTTACACATCTTTTATTTGTTTACAAGTTGATTTTTAGTACAGTCTTTAGGGTGTTCATTGTGTGTCCTAGTCTGAGTCTTGTTACTTGGTCTGCTCATAGCTGTACCTAGTCGAAGAGCTCTTATTTCACTGGCACCCTAGCAGAGAGACGCAGTCTGCTTCTTGCCGAGTAATTTGTTTGGGAGTCATTTTCATCAACATCCTGGATGTCCTACTGGCAGTGCATTAGTTTACATCAACTTGAAGAGCCACATTGAACATTATATTCACAATTTATTCATAACTTCTCCTCTACATAAATAATGCGTTCAATTTGAAAACGAACAATTCGAAATCTCCGGAACAAATTCACAAAATGTAGGTGTAAGCTGATGTACTTTGTGCTGCAAGAGTATAATTAATATTATTCACGTTCTATATTATAAGTAAACAAGTTGTGTGTTTCATGCAAATAAAACAAAATAAACAACGAATATTCTGAAATGCATTCAACAGATTTTACTCATACATGAAACGAAAAGAGATAGCATCAGCACATATCACTTCAGAGTGAGTAAGACACAGTGAGGTGAATAAAAGCTGGGAACAATGGTGAGATTGTTATGCCAGCTGTAATTTCCCCATGCGCAGAACCAACAAGTGCTTAAAATACATTGTTTATAAAATGTAAACAAACTATAGGAGAATGCTTATGCATGACAAATGCAGCCGATTCGGAATTATTCTCTATTCAGTTTTAGTACTCCTTTTCCCTCGCTTGAAAAGAACAATTGAATACATGAAACGTCAACTTAATTCGTGGTATTTCATTTTAACTTACTCACATTTAAAATATGGCACATCAATAACCAATTTTTGGAGGTTTCATCTATCTCCTCTTCATATATTTCTTGTCATCTTAATTATTTTGCGTATCTTTGCTTAAGCAAAAAGTTTTGCGACTCACAGCATTTGAGTCCCGGAGTTAGCGAGTTATAGGGAATATTTCGATTGCTTTCCCATAACTCGATTGTTGCTCGCATTCTGCGCAAGTTCAAATGTAGTGATTAAGAAGAAGAAGCTTACATTAATTTATGAAAAAAACAGTTAAGTTCGCATTTGAAAAATAAGGAACAAAATTTAAATTAAGTAGCAGCTAAAGGAGTTATGAAGACAATTTGAAGGTAGTTGTCATTGATACAACCAAAATGTCTTCAGAATTAAAAACATATATCATTGATTTTATGTGCAGCAATTCCGGTGTTAATTCTTTTGTAAGATGATTGCCCAAATGTTTAGCAGCTTTTGAGCGGATTTGCGTATGTTAACGCAATATGCTCACAATCAGCTGACGGCGCAATAACAGGGTGGCTTCTATGTTAATTTAAATGATCATTTACTTTTGGAGCAATGGTGTGGACTTGTGGTAATAAAATATTTAAATATATATTTAAAAAATTAATTTTAAAATTATTTTATGCTGTTAAATAACTTTTTTTTAAATATATGTTTGATTCTCAACAGAACATGTGATTGCACATAGCGTCGCTTACAGTGGAAATCTATAAAATTGAGCGTTTTATTTACAGCGCATTCACAACCAATTATAAAAATATCGATATATCGAAGCAAACATTTCAAAACAAAAATATCACAATGAAAAATAATCGATGACCAGCTGAGCCGATAAGCTTACCGACAATTCAGTTGAAAAATATTCATTGCATAGAGCGGACGCGAGCTTTATATTTGACTTGTAGCCGGCATTTTACGCGCGTTCCGTTGTATTTACATCGTAAGCGACGCGCGCAACAGACGTAAACACGTAAACACAACGGTAATGCGTTACATACGATCTCTGAGCCTGCAGCCTGCAATTCATTAAAAATAGACACGCTCGTCCATGCGTAATTTAATACACACACACTAGCAGACTGTGTGCGTGTGCTTGCTGTTGTTCTTATTCCGAAGTTTTTTTTTTGTTTTCGTTTTGTCTTAGTGCAATTTTCCCCAAGTGTACTTGTGAGAGAGTTTGTGTATGCTTTTTGTGTTTGTGTGTGAGCACTGACAATGTAGAATTGTTTCAATTTGAATGGCGGGTGGCGATCTGAAGGTGAACCAGCTGCTCACTTAACATGTTTTTGGACAATTTAATTATTATTCAAGTGCAAACCTTTTTGTTGTTGTTTTTTTCTATGCGCAATGACGTCATTGACGATCAGCAGCAGCACAACACACACAAAGAGTAATATTATTGCTAATAACGATGAATCATTTTTCGACTCGATTCTTGATCGGTTCGCTTTACTATTTTAACTCTGTAGCCGCAAACATGTTTGATCAAGTTCAATGCTAGCTGCCATGACGTCAGTGTATCAACTTTGCTCATGAGCTCATGCAATATATATATACAAAGATATAGCTTTGTATATAGAAAAGCTACTAAAGTTACAAGCATTGTTTCCGACATATTAACAAACAACGGCAGCAACAACAACAACAACAATCGATTGTGCTTATCAGCTGATAATGGGAAATTGTTCGAGGCACACAAGGATAAGATAAGATTCAAATATGTAGATACTCATCACACTCACACACGCACACACATACATAAGTGCAGTACGAAATTGTGCACAATGTGATAAAAGTTGTTGTAGTTGGCAACACTTTGGCTATTGGTTTTTTGGCTATTCTTTTTGTTGCGTTTGTTTTTTTGGTGGCCTTTCTATTTTCCTCTTATTTTAGGCAATATTTACAAGCTGTCAATTTTGTATATTTGTAGAGCAGAGCAATAAAAAAAACAAAACTCTTCAGTATAACCGGTTAAAATAAAACAAAACAAACAAAAATAGCAACAGTAAACAACAGGTGAGTTTCTATCGCGCTATTTTCTAATTGGTAAGGTTGGGCAGCAGGGGGTTGATATGGGGAGGGGGACACAGTACTTTCACTTGTAGCCGATGACAAATACATCAAATAATTGGACACGATTTGTGCTGAATTTAATAGAAGAAAACAAAAAAAAAACGCGCTGGAAACGCGCGCGTCTTAAATCGCCTTGTTCCCATTTGAATTTCCAGTGCATATCAAATTGTAAGCGAAGCATTCCAAACTGTTTGCAACTGTTTTCAAGTTTATCGTTTATTGTTCCGGTTTAATTTAGTTGACCTAAAGGAAGTTCCGCTGTTCGAATTTTTGCCACAATTAGTATTGCATAAATATATAACTATAAATACATATAAATATGGAACTATGTATATATATATATATATATATATATATATATATATATATATTGAACTCGAGCAACTTTTTCGAAAATTTCTGATGGAGCAAACTAGCGAAAATGCGGCTGCATGATCTCATTTTGCAAGCAGTTTAAACAAAACAAAAGAATAAAAATCAAGAATCAAAAAATAAACACTGCTTATTTCAAACAATTTTCGATTTCGATTGAATTCGATTTGGACATGAATGAATTTTGTTAACTAGCTGAATCTATTTGGAATTGTAATCAGTCCAAATCATTCTCTTGTGTAAAACAATTAGAAATACGAGAAAAGCCATTTAGCATTTGAATATTGATACTTAAATGCATTGCAGATCAATTAGCCATAATAGGTACAAATAAATACAAAATCCAACCTGAATAGGATAAACCATAATGAAGCAAAACTGATTGATCTGAAAGTAATGCAAGGGATGAAATCAAGGTAAATAGCAAAAGTGATTCCAAATGTGAAATGAGAAATAGAACTCGAATTCAATTCAAAAGAAGTCGAGTACTTGTATTAAAAGTATATATATATATATATATATATATAGTCCACTTAAGAATCGATTTATTTTCTGAGTGGAATTCAGTCCTGTTTAATACACGTCCAAGTTTTATTTACCTTCAACTCAGCATCCATTTAAAGGACATTCACTTGCATTTGCTGAATTCGCATCCATTTCGCCCATGATTTTCGCTTCTTTTTGCGACACCTGAACGACAATTTTTTATACTTTTTATTTTTTTGCTGAGTGCGGTTCATTCAACCGGGCACCGTTCGGCCAATTTCGAGCGCAGTGATTTTAAAAATAATTTGAACTGTGCATTTCGTTTTTTATATTGCTTTGCGTTTTTTTTTTCGTTTTGTAATTTTACATGTTGAATGAGGCGCGTAAGCGGAATGTGTGTGTGCCACAATTGCTGTAAATTGATATGGAATAAACTATATGCACAAGGCGGCGACAACATCTGTGTGTGTGTATGTGTGTGTGTGTGTGTGTGTGTGTGTGTGTGTGTGTGTGTGTGTGTGAGTGTAACCTCATTTGCAAGGCGACAATCAAATGCAATTTGAGATTAGCAGCACATCCAGCCATGTGTGTAGGTCGACGTCTGGAGACTGCAAGACAGGGTGACTCTGCAGCTGTGCCACAAAGCTGCTGCGCGTGCACAGGGTGTCGTCATTCACTGAAAAGTTGTTTGAAACCAAAATCCAAAATCCACTTGCAACGCATACCAGATGAGCACACTGACTATTTTTGTGGAAACAGTTGCTTCCGAGTGACAACCTGTATTGGTATCTTTCTGCAACATGTTGTATACCCCTAATTGCTAATAATTTATTGTACATATGTTATGGATGCGATGCGATGCCTTGACCAATTATGGCCACAACTAACAACCTGCCCCTCCCAACCCTCCACGCAACCGCACTATAAAATGGGTCACACTAGCAAGCGGTGCATGATGAAGAAACCCACCACAAACACCCATTTTGAGCAATGGGAAAAAAAACCCCTTACTGGGGCTGGAGGAATGGGGTTGGCCCAGTTTGTTGTGGTCATAAAACTGTCGGATCGACCATTTGCCAAGTCGTCTAACGTCTGATTTATGGGCCAGAGCCCAAGAAAATACAATACAAAAAAAAAAAAAAAAAACAAGAAACGCATCGCATCGCATGCAAGACGCCCATCAACAAAGTGCAAACCAACTAGCCAATATTGGTCGGCTTATTTCAACCAATGTTGTCGTATGGGATGAAAAGAAAGAAAACCGGCTCAAAAGGGTGTATTGATTGTATGTCTGTCTCTGTCTCCAACTTCAAGTGCGGCTAATAAATCTAACAAATACACCAAATATGCCTTACAATCAAAGATTAGATTACGTTCGGCTTTACGCCGTAATTTGTCATTAGCCGCAGTATTCTGATAATAGGTTTTCTAAAAAAAGTATCAGCTTCTCTGCGATACTCGTTTGTCCGATGTACACTTGTAAAAAATGTTATAATCCAGCGGCTTAAAGATCAGCTGTAACTTGTTTCACCAAAGCCAAACTGCTGAAAATTATCAAGAAATCGTTTTATATATAGTAAATAATATTCTGTATTTGCTGAAGAGTTTTACACACATTTCCTCCCATTCATACAAAATAAAATCCTAGCAAAGGGTCTCCAAAAAACCCTTGCAAAAAGGGTTTTACCTATGGAAAAGTAATAAATACCAAATGGTATTTAAAAAATCAATAGAAAACTCGAAGAGTTTTGAAAAGTTGTACTTAAATTTATTTGATTTCAGTCACTTCCCGAAGTTTCATTATCAAGATGTTTTTCTTGAACGATTTACTGAATGTACTCGATCTTTCTTCAGTTATGCACAGGGTATTCCCCAGTCGACTATTGCTCACGGCTTTCATTTAATATGTGGTTCGCGTGCACATTCCGTTAATGCAATCAAGCAAGGGGAACAGAGGTCTGGGCAGAGGTGGTGTTTTTCAGCATATTAAATGGGGGGCGACTTCTTGCAATTGCCTTTTTACTGAGACCCACGCAAAGTGTGTCACATTTCTATGGGCCATGGTGGGGCAGGAGTGGGATTGGGAGTGGGAGATGCGGTTAATGCAGCTTACGCACTTTAATTCATCCGCTGGCCATCTGTGAAGCTGACGCACTGACTCATTTGCCAGCTATTTATTTGGTGACGAAATCTTTACCCCAACACAAAAAAAAAACGCTGAAGATTTCAGCATCGCAGTCTGTTCTATTGTCCAGGGCATGGCGCCAACAACAATAACAACAACAACAACTATATCAACATAATGATCATCATGATCGGCATCGCATCCGATCTGTCGCCCACTCAAAGTTTGTTTAGCTCTGTGCTCAAAATTTATTAATACAAAACGAAAAGTGAAGAATTGAGTTCCATGCTTCCGCCGCTTTTTCAACTCAATCGACTCGATTTGGCGTGGCAAAAACTATGCGCACACGCAACAAATTATCTGACGAAAGATATGTCTATATATATATATATATATATATATTAGGTTATCATTCAAATGCGGCAGACTAAGACAAACACTTGTGTATTTGGCACATTGCTCAATTTGCGCAAGACTTTACCATTTGGGAGGTACTCTAGAATCCAGACAGACCGTCGCTGTCGAGACAGCTTTCAAATTTTCATTTTGAATATTGTAAACAAACCAGCAGACAAGGGGACAAGCGTGGGGGGGTGGATAGTCGACCAGAGGGTTGGACCAGCACCGTTCTGTGGCATAGGGAAAAAACAAAACGACAACGGCAACAACTGAAAAACGAGGAAAGAGATCTGTGGCAATCGAGCTGATCTGGGGTCAGAGGCGCCACATCTATGAGAGGCTAAGAGTCTCTTAGACATTGTGTTATCTTAGCCAGCAGAAGCAGCAAGCTATCCTGGGGAAACATGTCTTAAGCTCGGCAGACTAAAGCCGACAAAAATTCTTGAATTCATGCAAAAAAAAAATGAGAAGGAAAACAATTTCTTTTATTTCTAATTACCTCTTACTTATTTGTGTACCCTTGAGGATATTATAATTTTGTCGTGATGTTTCTGGCGCATTGAGGACGCCATCTCCAACCGCATAAGGTGTATATAATCTTGATCTGCTTCACAAGCCCAGTCTATAGTGGGTTCAGTTTTGAAGCTATCATAATAATACTGACTTGATCTACTTCAGGCAGTACATATGCATGAGCCGTCCGGATCTCATCAATATTTTATATAGCCGTCATAGGAGCTATCGACCAAGAGATAAATTCTTGTATGTAAAGCTTTTCTTTGATTTGACAAGTTATCCCCTAACAAAAGTCAATAGAAATGCATCTTATAAGGCAATGCCTGTTTAATATATGTATAGTTGAAATCAATCTTTCTTGTTTTATGTGGAAATGATTTATTTTCTATTCCTTTAATCCTCATGTTTATTAAAGATCATTGCAATAGGAACTCCTCATTGTGATGATTAGTTGGTAGTTAAGTGGGTGTTGCCAATTAGTTTGGCTTTTGCATATCACCAACAAATATTTTTGAACGCACTTTTTGATCTTACACCGTTTGATGATAAATAAAGAGAATTTAAAAATCAACAGAAACAAAGCTAAATATTTACAACACAGGCTTGTATTTTTCCCAGTTAATATATAACACCAATTTATTCTAACTTATAGTATGTATTATTTATTAGACTCTCTCAGTAGCTATCTTTGTTTTTGCCAAATTGCCCGTGAACTTTGAGTACGGCATCATGAAATCACGGGACACGGTGGGAAGCAAGACCCGTTGAATTTGCACATTTGTGTATTTATACATATATTGGAGCACTCGGTTGGGGCATGTATTCGTTCAGTTTGGGTTAATTGAATCATTGTGCAAATGAATAGTTCGCCACCTCAAAATCGGATTCCCAATTCCACAATTCTGATGTTTGTTTAGTCATCGGTCCATCAATAGACCCCAATTCCAGTAGCCAGTAGCTGACCGCATCGCCATCGCCATTGCCTTTAAAATAAATATAAAAAATAAAATAAAAAAAAAGAAGAAAAAAGCGTTACGCAATAAATGCAAAGGCCCCATGAAACGGACGATGACGACACCGATCCAATTTGAGTGAGACTCAGTTCAGTTCTTACTCATATTTCTGTAAATTATCTTCAAACTCGTTCACAAAAGTGTTTTTGCTGTTTCAATTTATGATTGCTGTTTTCGCATATTTCTGTTTATCAGCAAACCAGTTGAGAGTTTAATAATAAAAGTATAGAAATCTGACCTCGAATTACAAAATCTTGAGACTTAGTTGAACTTAATAACTCTTGCAGTTAAATATAATATCAAAATCTTCTCTCTCTCTCTCTCTCTCTCTCTCTCTCTCTCTCTCTCTCTCTCACTCTCTGTACGTGTTAGGAACCGGATGTCCGTTTTAGATTGTAGAAAAGCGTACATTACGATTCTTTGCCTGCTTCTGGTCTTTTTTGGACAGTTGATCTTGAAATATGACACCGAAAATTGGCTTGCTTTTGAGATAGTAGAACAATAGCAAAACAAGTTGTTAATGTTGTACTTGTGTCAAGAGTAAACCCAACTAATTGCCCCATAATTTCAGTTAATTTGTTTAGTGTAATTAGCAGAAGCGAGGCGAACGTGACACGGACTCAAATACATAGCCAAGTTTTTGCCATGAATAATTGGCAACCTATTTGCGAATGCTTACTTTTATTTTGGCATATACACTTGAAGAAAAACGCTGATCTGTTATTGAAATTAGGCAATCAAGTAAAATGTATTCCTCATCTAGATATCAATAAGGGAGTGCAACAGTCGACGGATCGATGAGGATGTGTGGCAATCGAGGGATCGATAAAGCAGTGAAGCAATCTATAAATCGATAAAGGATCGATAAAGAGTCGGTCTGCGATAGAGAAGAAGAAGATGCGCACATAAAGCGATTCGTTGAAAGAAGGAATAGTAGAGTAAAGTAATAAAGTAAATAAAGATAAACATGGATAATGCTTAGATATGATTTGATTTCGGTTAAGAACAAGAGGCAAATAAACCAAATATTTAAATTATATCGAAGTCAGACGACGGAAACAGTCTTGCATTTCGAAATTTACGCTTATAAGTAACCTTTTTTTCCAGTGCATGTACAATGTAATCGTAGATTTTACTGTGCCAACAAATGAGTCACGTACGAGGGGGCGGCAAAGGGTTAACCAAGCAGGGCGGTTCGCTCGATTGAACGTTTTATGGATAATTAACAGTCGATGTTGTTGTTGTTGTTGTTGATGTTGTTGCTGTTGGCTGGCATGCAAACAAAAGCAGACGATAAGAGGCAGCAGCGCCCCTTGTTGCACAGGAAGGCACAGTGAGATCAGTGGGGCAGAGCCTACACTCATAAAAATACTCATGCTTTTGGCGCCAATGGCTACTCATCCCATTATTCAGAAAGTAAATTTCTGAAATTGGTGGGTGTGGCTTTCTAAGAACTAATTTCCAGCGTGGTTTTTTTTTTAAATTTAGAAAAAATATGTCTAATTTCCAGTACGTTGAAGAATTCTTATAATAACTTCCTTGTTACTTGTTTATTATAATTAAAGATGAGCATTTCGAAACCTTCACATTTACACAACAACTTGAAAGAACTTACGATTTGAATGACATCCCACTGAGCAATTTGGCCTCTGAACTCGAATAGAAACTTCAAATACTTGTTTTTTAACTTAACTTAAAAAAATCACCATTGCCGATTTGGGGAGAACCTTTCTAAATTTTAGAAATATTTGAGGTGATTTTTTTTGTTTTCTAAGTGGCTAAATGGTAGTGTGTAAAGTGTGTGTGTCTGTGTGCAGTGTGGGTGGTCAGCTATTTGCTGGCTGCCGCAGCAGCTTCCTCCTCCTCCTTCCTTCTTCCTCCGCTTCCTTCCCGTCCCGCCTCGAGCATTCGCAACCATCTGGCCAGCGAGCGCTGATTGAGCAAGCGTGGCAAGCGTGTTGCGGCCTCTTTTTTGCTTGCTACATCCATACATACATCAAAACGCACACACAGATACTTATGGGGCATCTGTGCACAAAAAAGTTTGTATGTAGATATATGTATCTGCAGCTATAGAGTCGCAGCACCGACCCGGACACATTCCTATTTCGTGTCATCTTCTTGTTGTGGCAAGGCTATTCTCGATTATACCATTTGTTTATTATTGCTTCTTTTTTTTGCCCAATTCATTGTAGTCTCCGAAATAGAAAAATACTTTAAGTACATTTTAATGTTTATCAACAATTTTCGGCTAGCTTTTGAACTTGCTCGCTCGCTAATTTTGTTTTCTTAGGCTGTTTTTGAAACACTTTAATGTATAAACATACGTTCCACGCACATATTTATAGTCTAACTGCACACATACATACATTTGCATAGTAAAATTGCGGATCATTTGAATATTCATTGCCGATAAGAATAGTTTACAGAATTACGCACGTAAGCCCAATATATATATAGAAAAGAAAGGGCGGTCTGTACTCAACTTTAATTTCTTTAAAATTAAAGAGAGAAAAAACTTGAGTATTTAAATTGATTTACTCTCTGTGCAATATAAACCGATTGAAACTCAGAACTAAAACTCGATCCGTAATTTAACAAGAAATCAAACCAAAACCGTTACACGAACTTTAAGTTAAATTCCCAGAACCGGAACTGAAATTGATTTGCGATTCGGCTTGATTTCCTGGCTTAAACTCTTCTTAATCATTGTTGTTAGGAATGAATTTTCGATATAATTTGGGTTTTTATTTACCATTTTAATTGTATAAATTATTGATTATTTTATTTCAAACAGAAAAGTCAATTTGAAACTCTTCCCTTCCCGCATCGATTCGAATTCGCATTGATGCCAACCAGAACTCATTGACGCCATTCGTTTTCATTCAAGAGTCGAGCTTTCCAACCAACATGCAAAAGATTTGTCTTCCATTGTGGCCTTTCCTCCCGGCCAGATCAGCGCCCACATGTGAAACAGGAAACCGCATCTAATGGGCCCTGAGACATGTTTGCGGTTGTGTAGTGTTTTGTGTGAGTGCATCTTGCGGCTGCAGACTGTGACTCTGACTGTGACTGAGTGTTACTTTTACCGTTACTGCGACTGCGATTCCGATTGCGATAGCGACTTTGGCCTCCATTCGCCCACTTTTTGTATAGCCAGCGGCGAAATGTTGCACACAGTTGAGTGGCAGCGTCAACTTGCCTCGCTTATGGGGGCTCTATTAAGTGCTCCTCCCCGTAGTAGTGTGGGCTAGGATTGCATTTGCGATGTATAAACTAACAAGATACCGGATAAAACTTTAGCATTGTAAATGATATTTCAAATTGCTAATTAACTAATTCAATAATATTCATTTAGTTTGTGTGTTTGCCTCTTTAAAACTTGCCCAAATAAAACAATCGAATTATTGTAAAACAAAATCATTTCTAGTTTTTCAAAAAACTCAGACTACAAATTCATCAGCTTAAAGTTCTATATATATATATATGTGCTTATATATATATTTAAATAAAGTATATCTTGTGTCGAAGGGATTTCATAGCAGGCAGCTAGATCACTCAGAGTTGCCAGACAGGCCAAAATAAATCTATTAGCAGTCGTTCAGCATCGAGCAGCTCAGCTGTAATAAATAATCAGTCTCTACACACATTTTACAGGGTATAACGAACGGAAATGTAGCCACATCAACGTCTCCCCTTGCGCATCTCTCCCTTGCCGTTTTCCCTAAATATGAAATGTGTTTTGGGTCGCCGGTTAAACAACACGTTACTCTCGCTCTCTCTCTCTTTCTCCCTTCTCTCTTTCCCTCTGTCTCTCGCTATCGCTCTGGCAATGCGTTCACCCATAACTCCTTCTATGTTGTTGGTAGGGCAAATATGTTGCCATCTCCCCGTTACACCCGCCATCCCCCCCACCAGCAACGTAACGCGTTACGCTTCGCCAAGCATTTGGCATTGGAATTTCAATTTGATTTCGAAAGACGTCGACAACGCCCCGTCGGATCGGCCCACTATATATATATATATATATATATATATATGTATATATGCATATCTTGTGGAATTTTACGCTTTACCTTAACAACTTTCTTTCCTCTCTGCTGCTTCTTCTTCGTCTTCTTACAGCTTACAAAAGTCGCAGCGGAAGTGAGGAAATGCATTGGGCAAGGGGTGGTTTGACTTGCCGGCTGGTTGCTTGGCTTGACTTGACTTGGCTTGGCTTGGCTTGGCTTGGCTGGGTTAAAGGCTTGGCTCAGCTTTGGGATTGGACTTTGCATATGCATTTGCAATTGGGTTGGGGTTTGGGTTTGGAATGCCCATTTTAGTCTGTGCTCGTCAAACTGTGCGCACAGTTCTTTCAATTGAAATTGCAGACGGCGCATAATTTCCGGCCATGAAATTCGAGTGCACCCTTTTTTATTATTATGATTATTATTCGTTGCTGTTCTTGTTCTTGTTGCCCTTAAGCAGCTTCGCCAAGGGAGATGCCCTTTAATCTAATTAAGGGGTTGGCTCTGTGACGATGTCCACGTTGAATATTATACTCCAAGCGAATAGTTGGCTTATTGCCGTGGGGACCTGGTCCCTACAATTCGCATACGAAATGGATTAAGTAACTAAAACACTAAGGGGAGTTGTTAAAAAATATATATACATTTATATGTATGTGTATATCCCTAAAGCAATGGATGAATAATCGACAATAATCGCCGGGCTTGTATTGGATGAGTAGATTATTATATTTAAAATGTATATGAAATAGAAAACAAGTAAAAGTTTCTGGAAGCGGACACTTTTATTTTATATCTAATAAAGAAGTCAATTTTCCTTATTGGTGCATCCTTATTGGTGCATCAACTTAACTTAACCAATTCCTACTAACTTTGTACATTTTTGGCCTGATTAGCTTTTTCTGGCTTATCCCAAAACCACACAACAAATGGTGTATCAAATTTGGAATTTAATATGCTTAATAATATTAGAAATGTTTATTTTTTTATTTTAATTTAACAATTCAATTTTATTTTTAATTGAATTTATTCTTTTTATTTTCAACAATTTGTCCATTTGGATATATATTTGTTGACAATAAATATATATAAATGAATTGAAAAAAAAATGAAAATAATAATAATTATTTTAAATAAAATTTGATATAAATAATAAAGTTCAAACAATATGTAAAAATAGATTATAAATAGATTCTGTATGATTGAGGGATGTTTAAGCTTAAATTGACGGCAACATATTTCTTGTTCCAACTTTGTGTTTGGTTGTTGGTGTTTGGTTCATTCGCCTGGCTAAGTTGACTTCTACCTTCTGTGCGCAGTGCCCCATTCAGGAGCCTATTGGGAACTGTCTTCTGCTTCTGTGTTTACCTCATGCAAATTTCGTTGGCACGAGCCCAGAGCGGATGCCAAGCAGTCAAGGAAAGGGTGGAGGCAGTGGGTGGCCAGGCAGCAACCCCATTTGTGGGCAGTTTTCTGCTCTAATGCCTAAACGGGTTCAAAAAACTTTTGGTGACATTTGGCCGGAAGACCGGGTTGGCGGGATGGCTTTGACTCTAATTGCTGGCTCTACGGGCTGTTTAGGGGTGGGTGCTTTGGCTGGGTGTCCGGGGGGAGGTGTGGAGTGTGGTGGTGTTATTTCTTGTGCCTAGCTATGCACTTGGCGAAACGAAATTCTTATTGATTTTCTTGGTTTTGCTATATTTTTTTTGGGCCAGAAGCAAGTCAGTGGGTCGCTGTCGTCTGCCAGGTGGTTGGTGTTGGTGGTTGCACGTTGCAAGGGGCCAAGTAATGGCGCGGGGGGAGGTGGCGCAGAAAATTTATGACACCAATTATTTATGAATTCGAAATTTGTTTGGCGCGTTGCCAAGACCAGAGAGTAACAGACACCCAAATAGACAGACAGACAGACAGACAAACAAACAAACCGTGCCAATTGGATATGGATATGGAAATTTGAGTACACTCAACAAAATAAAGTGGTGCATTGTGTACACTTTGAACGAAATTCTGATTTTAAAAACAACATTAAATCAGCTTGGACTAAAAGTGCAGTTCAAATTGATAAAACTACTTTTTTTAGCACAAAAAAGTTTGAGAATGTTTCACAATCGTTTTTGCATTACTATTTTTTTTTTAAGTTTTAGTTTAAATAATAACAATAATAAATTTAGTTTAAGATGAAAGCGCAAGTCTGCGATTTTCGCTGAGTGTACGAATTGGAAACGCGAACTGCAAGTCAAGTCCAAAAATATATTCTTACCGATTCGTGCCTTCTTTTCAGGCCATACGACACGCTGGGCTCAAGGCCGCCCGAAAAGAAAAACAAAAATATAAACCAAAAAAAAAAGAAAGGAAAAACCTCAATACGAGGAAAATAACAAACAGATATCGCTAGGCGAAATCGGTTAATATGTCAGGGCGCAGAAGTCAGACACAGATGGCGCCACCGCCGCCGCCGCCCAAGCCCAACAAGAGCCAAGCGAACGGCAACGGTGCCCTGCCGAATGGCACCGCCAGCAACAACAGCAACAACAACAATAACAACAACAGTTACAACAGCAACAATAAAAGTGTCGCAGTCACAGCGGAGGGCCAAAATGCGAGCAACTTGGCTCAGAACAGCAACGCTGCCCGTAGGAGTCAGACGCCGCCGCGCACAGAGCAGGTCGTGATGACGCCACGTGGCAAGACTGCCAACAGCACCGTTATCCTCATCGAGCGGAAGCTCATCGATGAGATCAACGATCGTGTGCATGTCGCTGGCGGCGATCACACCGGCATCATCATCAACAAGGACACCGTCGCCGGCCAAAAGAGCGCCAGCAAAGCGGCTGCCCTTTCCCTGGAGTTTCGCGTCTTCCTCGTCAGCGCGAACACGGGCAAACATTCGCAGGAGTCGCGCACTCTGCGCTTCTGGTTCCGCGACTGGCTGACCAACGATGAGAAGCAGGCCCACATAGCCCAGGACTTTTTCAAGGAGCTCGTCAGCCCCCAGGACTTTCCCAGAGGTACCCACAAATACAAATACATAAATATTTATATATATATCTGATCAGTCCTCTATCGTCTATCTCAAATGCCAGCAAGTACTTTGAAATTGCAGAGAATCGTAGCAAACTTTATGCTTCTAATTGTGTATCGAATTAAAATATGAGCAATTTTTATCAACAAAATTAAACGAAGCAACAATCAACTCGGTGCAAGCGGAACATATATATATATATATACATAAATATATTTTTATATATATGAAGACAAATGAAAATTAATTACGAATACAATTTAAATGAGATCATAAAGCTAAAGCTTCTGCAACAGAGTGTAGCAGTTGGATGTGATCTGTATATATATATATACATATATATATCTTTATATGCATACGGAACGTGCCCTCATTTATGTTTATGAATCCATTGCAGATTATGTTGGGTTTATCAAGAAGATAATGAAGCTGCTGCAGCATGGCTACGCCGAGATACAGTCCATTGAGATCGAGCTGCGCATTTTGGAGGAGACATCAGCGCCGCCCTCCCGTCCACGTAAGTCAACACTCAGCGTCTCCTACTTCTCCCATCTCTCTCTCTCTCTCTCTCTCTTTCTCTGTCTCTCTATTTCTATCTCTTTGGCTTCATCTCTATCTTTCTATCTATCTATCTACATATATATCTCCCTCTCTGTATCTTATTTGCTCTCTTCATCTGTTTATCTGATATATATATATATATATATACATATACATATATATATATGTATATACACATATGATATTTGGGTTTCGGCGTGCTGACAGCGCGAGATGGCTACATCATCTACTGCTATGGGGACTGCAATCGGAAGTTTGAGGAGGCGCTTCTGGCGCAGAAGAAAACAGGTGATGGCGACAATCTGATGAAGGCCATTTGGCTGGACATGTACACTGAGCAGCTGAGCGCCCGCCGCAAATGAATCTCTGCTCTCTGCTGATCTACTGATCTCCGCTTTTAACGCCAACTAATCCTCGCCAGCCACAATCAACGCCGCAACCACCACCACCACCACACCCACAAACCAAACCAGGCGGTCAGCTCTCAAAAAAAAAAAAAAAAAAAAAAAAAAAAAAATGTTTTTTTTTGTAATACTTTCGCCTTTTGACGAGCCTTCTTTGTGGTTTTGTCTCTGTTTAATTGTTGCTGTTAATGGTTTTGTTCGTTCGTTCGTTCCATATAAATATATATAAATATCTGTATATATATTTATTTTTTTTACTAACGCACGCACCTCGTCTATGGAATTAAAACTAAAAACTAAAAAAAAAACAAAAAAGAACGCACTGAGTTTGAGTACAAAATATATTTGAAAACAAAACTAAAAACGAACATAAAACGCATCTTTAATAAAAACAAATGTGTCTGTCCAGTGACCCTTCAACTGTTTGGGGAGGTGTAGCAGTGACTGTCAAACTGTTTTTGTTGTGGTTTTTTTGTTTTTGTTGTTGCTTGTGCCAACTGTTCACAGTGCATTGACCTTCAATGCTGCGACACAGCCAGACTTTCTGTACCCTGGAGTAGGCGCTCCTCCTCAAGTGCCCCATTTGTCTGGTAAAATGCCATTAAGTTAACGCAAGCGCCGTCTGCTGCTAACCCGGCTAACACAGCCACAGCCTAACCGCGCCCATTGTAAACGGCTAACAGTTCTAGCCTGCCCCTTATCCGCCCGCCGCCCCCCCTTCTTACTTAAGTTAACCATTAACGCCACTCGAAAAATAATCCGTCCATTAAATGCGTCAAAGTGTTTTAAAAAAAAACCCAACTCTCTTTCTCTTTCGCTTTGTCTTTGTCTGTGCCTGTTGCTGGGGGCAAACAGTTTCCTTGGACGAATCCCAATTTGAATCTCTGCCGTTGACACAGGAGAAGATCCTTGAACTGATTGAGCAGGCCTATCCCAATCCCGTTTCGCCCGAAGACTTGGCCAAGTAAGTTTTTTGTGTGCTTGTTTTTTTGTATGTGATTATTAGCATGTTATTAATGCCTGTCCCTCTATATATCGCCCACTCGAACAGGGACTATGGGTGGAGCGAGCAGGATGTGCTGTTGGTCATACAATCGCTGCAGGAGCGCAACCTGATCAAGTTGATGGAGTACAACGCTTACACGCGCATCCATCACGAGGACAAGGAAATCAAGGTGGTCAAACAGATGCCGACGATAGCCTCGAATAAGCAGCCAACGATAGCGATTATAACGGCACAGTATTGCGAGAAACTGGCCGTGGATGCCATGTTGGAGAACAAGGAGACTTTTGTCCGTTACACAACAGTCGGTAGGTGGTGCCCCACAAGTGTCCCAAAGCATAGATCCCGATTCCGGCACGGAGTGCGTTAGATCTGTGAGCGTATTTATCTAATGCCTCACTCTCAATTCTCTCTTTCTCTCTCTCTCTCTTTCTCATTTATCTCGTTCTCTTGTACGCTAACTGTTACGGTTTGAAAAAAAAAAACGAAAAAAAAAAACGAATGTTGAATGGTTTGTTTGCTTGCCACCCTTTGCCCTGCCCTGTAATGCCCGCCCACGAAAACTGAAAATTTATTAATAACTGAATGAATTAATTTTCGAACGCATAATCAATACATAACAGATTCCGATCCCAATCTAACGAACTCACTCAGAAAATCCAAAAAGAAACGCAGATTTGGTAAGCACCCAGTCAGTCGCCGACAATTTACATACACTCATTGCCATTTAAGTTTCAACTACCATGTTCCATGTAATCTAATTTGTGTCTCTGATGGGGTCAAGTTCATATCAATTTGTGCAAATCTAGTTCTCGCCAATCTAACAGATCACCATATATGTTACTATATACTATCAATTAATGTGTTCAAAACAGTGGAAATTTTCAAAAGCTGTTAAATTGATGGACGTCATTCCGAAATGCTTTGATTATAAGATTTATTTTATTTAATATGTACTTATTTGAATAATAGTGCAGTTTAAGAACAAAAACTCGATCTTAAATTCCGTCAATCAATCTGATTATTTTTTATATTCTATTGGAATACAACGAAGTAAATTACTATTTTTTACTATTTAACCCTTTCGATTTTTTTTTATGTTTTCAGTTTAGTTTATACAAAAAGTTCAATGAAAGTATAAAAAAAAGAAAAGAAAATCATTCAAATTTAATATGTAATATTTTCTACACAATTTGGGTTTGCTTTATATTTGTACAGTGATTAAATCTAAGGCTAAGTTAAAAAGAAAGCAATATAAACAATAATTTTATAATGGATTTGGAAACCTTTAACAAATGTACAAAAAAATCAAGGAATTGGGAGGATACTAATTTGATATATATATTTATATATATAGGCCAGAATACGATTACTTTAATTTGAGCGGCAAACACTTGCCACAAATTGTGAACTTGACCTTAAATATTTGTTTTCTTGTTATTATTGTTGCGACAAAATTGCCTTTTGTTTGGTTTTGTTGTTAAAGTTAAGGTGTTTTGGTTTCGTTGTCAACGTTCTTGTCTCTCATCGGTTGTGAGAATGGGCCAATGGTTTCATTTACTTTTAACACCACTTTTTTTCACCTGTCATTGTTGATTGTTGTCGTCACGCACATGGCCCACAATAAACCCAGAAACAGCGCACACACACCAACACACACACACATCTCATACATGCAAACATGCAAATGTATATGACCACAATGTTTGATGGATGATTGGATGGTTGGATCCACGCTTACAATTCCAGCTGACTAATGTTATGCGATATATAATCCGCAGGCGAGTCGAATGTTTACACCTTGGGCAACATTGGAGCACATCGGATAGTGAGCACCAAGCTGCCATCGGTGGGCAGCACGCGGGAGGCAATGACGGCGACAGGCAATACGACAACCAGACTGCTGGGCACATTCCAAAAGGTTGACTATGTCTTCATTGTGGGCGTGGCTGGCGGCGTTCCTCACTATACGGACTACAAGAAGCATGTGCGGCTCGGCGACGTTGTCATCTCGTATGTGGACAAGCAGCGTGCGCTTATCAACAGGTGAGTCCATTCAAAGGAATCAGTATGCAATGCTAATCTGTCGATCCATCGATCCATCCTGCACAGCAAGGAGAAACCCTATGTCTATGTTTACAAGAGCGGCGATGATGTCAAAACATATTTCCCCGTCAACGATTCGCTGCAGCAAATCGCTGAGAGTCTGCAGGCAAACATGGAACTAAAGCGGCCATGGGAGACGTATTTGGGCGATGCACAGCAAACGCTTGCCCAGAAGACGGACAGCGACTTTGGGCGACCGGACGCCAAAACTGATAAACTGTTTATGAGCATCGGCAACAACGAGGTCATCGAGGTGGCTCATCCCATTGCCGCTGATGAGATTAATGGCGTGACGCGACCCCGTCTCCATCTGGGACCGATTGGATCTGGCCGGGACTTGGTGCGCAGCGACGATCTACGCACAAAGTTCGCTCGTAAATTCGGACTGCTTGCCACCGATGTGGAAATGAGCAGCGTGCTGGACAGCATCATTGGCAACTGTCGGGAGAGCTTCATTCTTGTCAAGGGCATCGCCGACTACAAGGACGGCATGTCGACGCGCAAATGGCAGAACTATGCATCACTCTCCGCCGCCGCGGTGGTCAAGTCCGTCATCTGTGGCATGGATGCGCCGACAAATGTTTAATTCGTTTTCAACACTCACCCAGCGCATTTAGCTATGATTTTAACTCTTCAAATAACGTCGTTTTTATTTTTTATATAAATATGAAATTTTTTTTTTTAGTTTTGTTCGACAAGCCTGCAATGTATTTATCTTTTGTTCCCTGTGCGTTATTAACCAAAAGGGGGCCCCGATTAATATCCGGTTGGCCCCTCCAAGTAGACCAAAATGTATGCGTTGTCCTAATACCTTAAATATATATTACACATACATATGCGAAAGTAATATGTATTAAATAATTTCTTGTTATTTATTTGTTATGCTTTTGTACTACATACACATATGTACATATGTATATGTATAAATATATATACAAATAATTTACATTTACACAATATGTATGGCACGGGCACATGACGTATATTAGTATATACAATATATATTTATGTATATACATACATAATTACCTTATAAATAAATACGGCAATATTATTTTGCAAAATTAAACTGCAAGTTTGGTTTTTATACGATCGATCAAGATGTAAATGATGACATTGAAATGCTGACGTACTTGTAAAACAAATCGCCTAATATAATCAAAGGATTAATCAACCTAAACTGACGATTCCTCGATTAGAAATGAAATAATAATAAAACTCACCTTGAATGGCTTTAATTTGAATAAAGTGGAATAATTAGTGATTAAACAGTTTTACTTCCTACAAATCAAACAGTGGCATCCAATTCTTTAAAATAAACCAATGACATAAACGATCTGTGATCTGATAATTAAGATTAAAATGCATTCATCTCAAGAAATTATTTTACACACACACAAATTCCCTTCAAATATGCATTTGAAGTGCACATTTCTTAATAAAAGCCACTTAAGTATTACATAAATACTCATAGACCGAGTTAGAGATATTTGCCTATCATGGATGCTAATCGAAAATACATATTTTGAATGGGGTCGGAGTTGCTTCCCTTTTGCACAAAATATTCGGATTGCTTGCGGGCAATAATCGCAATTTATTCCCATTAAAAATGTGACCAATGCCTCATTGTCATCATCATTCTGAGCATCCAAATACATTTGATGTGTGCCATCGTCTTATGAAATTTCAGTGTCTCTGTAAAATATATAGATATGGATGTACTAAAAATGATACTCCCGGCAAATGATAAACCCAGCAGCTTGGACGTAGACAGCACTGGTTACAGTTTAAAACTCATTGGCGAATCCTCCACAGAGGACTAGACTTAATTTTCACAACACTTTTTTTTCTTATTAAAGGTTGCAGCCCAAATAAATTCGTCGTCCATCTAACAGATGAAAATAAAAATATATTGCTCATATTCAAATACAATATGGCTTAAAACTATAAATTACAATTGGTTTGAAACCCAAAGAAATTGTTAGGTTTGAAATGCAGAAGCCAGAATTTAATTTGACCAATCGATAGGTTTTTTTTAGTGTGGAGTTCGTCTGTAAAGTGTGGAGTGGCTCTGTACTGTTTGTCGATCTATGTACTGACCTTACGCGTAGTGTGTTGAGTTAAATTGTGTCAGCTAATGAAACGAAAAACGAGCTGTTCCCATAACACACTGTGCCCATCTCACTCTGTCGCGTGGCAACAAACCGAATCCGTACTATTGGACGATTATATTGCGTCGCAAGCAGCGCTTGTGCTTGGTTCGGCTCAACTTGGCTCGACTCGGCCTGTTGACTCGTGTCGTTGACGCCGGTTGGTTGGACTGTCCGAGTTTCTTAGTGCTGCGCACAATAAGAACAGAAAACACGTGCGACTGCAGCCCAGACAACGAAACGAATTTATGTTAAATAGCAATAGACATATTTAACGCACAAAGGCGAATTAAGAATCAAGCACAGGCGAAAACGAATGCAAATGTATGTGTTGGAGTTGAAATATTAATAAATGGAAATGAATCAAATGCATTTTGCAACGGTTGCAAGCGACTCTTGTGCAGATTTTTTAAAGCTGCACCACACATCTCAAACCAAATATTATCTCACACACAGCATACAAATGCTGATATAAAGAGAAATACAAACATAAAACGGATGTTGGTATTTCTGTATGTGAACCGGTCTTAAGTGAATTAAGTTGAGTTGTTTCTGCTTTGTTTTCTCAAAGAATATTTGTGGCTGACGAATACACAGTTCATTTCAACCGGACAGAATTCAAATTCAGAATATAAATAAAAAATAAATAAAACGTTCGTTACAACATTTAATATATCTGCTCTGTGCTACATATATCGAAGCAAAAGTCTTTCCACAACTCCACCTGAATATCTCTCAAAAAATATAAATTTCCTCAAGACTTAGTCTGTATTTACTTTTATCAATGACTTTTGATAGACGCAAAACAATAATAAATTTTCAATTCATTCTGTATGTGTTGCTAGTCGGCTTTATCATTCATAAAAAAATTACTTTGTATCTGTTTTCGATCGCAACATGTCTTGCAACGTGTTCCAAGTAATGCACGCCGATAACAATATTTGCAACAACATATATATATATATGTATACATATATATATCGATCGAGAAATGATAAGTTATCCATGCTGACAACAATTTAGGTGCTACAATATCGCTGAAACCCTGAAAACCCTTTCGACGATACCGGAGACCAATAAGAACTTTTGCATGCCACTCGCAACGCATAAGTGGAAGACGAAAAAGTGCTCCTAACTATTACAAAATCGGGTTTTACCCCGAACCCAAAAAAAAATTAAACCTATAAAACTTGTACATTTTTGATGGAGATCATCAACCCAAACTTAAGAGACTATAAGAGCTAGAGCTGGTGTATAAATTCTTCAGTACCACGTGCAGATCACTTTATTTCTTTATATCGATATTATCATGTATTTTCATATTGAACACAGTACGAACGGCAAGAAGTCAACTGTGCATCTAGAAGCTGGTTATCAGCTCATGTTATCTCCCACCCGAGCTGTCTGGACAAGAACTTTCTCACTTGTTATCTACTATTTCTGATTAATATTGAAAATTACTCTTTTTTTTTTGTTTTTTTGAAAGAGATCATTTCATAGATTTTTTTAATTTTCGTTCTCCCTTTCTCTCTCTCTCCTTATCTCACTCCCTCTCTCCCTTTCTCTGTTTGTCTCTTAGATTACCATTCTCTCCAAGTCGTTATTAACATTTTCAAAATGTAACATTTTCATTTATCGCTTTTCTCTAATAAAAATTCTGTTGATCTGAATCAATGAACGCTCAGAAGTCCACAAACATTTTGTATTTATTATTATTCAAAAGAATTGCATTGTAATTTGAGTGTTAACAATAATAAAAAAAAAATTCCCAGTTTCCTATTCTGTTTATTTTTGGCTGCGTGTGAAAATTGCAGAATAGGCAGTTATGGCTCAGAACTGAGAATATAAACAAGAAACCAGTGTTATTTTTGGGATTGAAGCAGAAATAATGATCAATATTTTTTGACTAAATTCAACCACCAACTTCTAAAACTTCAAAACCGATGATCTTCAAATGCCTTTCAATATAGATTTAGACATGATTTAATTGTGAAAAATTTGAAAAAATTAATTACTCTTTGCTCTCCGTGTTACAGCGAAATGTCGTCAACTGATTGTTATCTGGTGCTAGAGGATGGAACAGTGATGCCTGGGCGCTCCTTCGGTGCAAAGGGCACGGCGACAAGTGGCGAGGTTGTGTTCCAAACGGGCATGGTTGGCTACACGGAGGCGCTGACGGATCGCTCCTATACCGCCCAGATACTGGTGCTGACCTATCCCCTAATTGGCAACTATGGAGTGCCCGATGTCGGCGAGATGGACGAATTTGGATTGCCAGAGCACTTTGAATGGTTCAACGGTGCGGTGCAGATTGCTGGCTTAGTGATCGGCGAGATATGCGAGACGCCCTCGCATTGGCGCTCACGGCGTACTCTGTCCCAGTGGCTGGCCGAGCACAAGGTGCCCGGCATTAGCGGCATCGATACACGCGCCCTAACCAAGAAGCTGCGCGAACAGGGCAGCCTCCTCGGACGCATTGTCTACGCGGACCCAAACAAGCAACAGTTGAGTGCCCCCTTCGTCGATCCCAATGAGCGCAACCTAGCCAAGGAGTGCTCCATCCGGGAGCCGATGCTGTACAAAGCGCCGCAAGCGAATGGTATCCGCATTGCCATCGTGGATTGCGGCCTGAAGCTGAACCAGCTGCGTTGTCTGCTGCAGCGTGGCGCATCCGTGCAACTGCTGCCATGGAGCGACAAACTGCAGGCGGATCAATATGATGCGCTCTTCCTGTGCAACGGACCGGGCAATCCTGCTAGCTGCCGCCTGATTGTGGAGCATGTGAAGCGTGTCCTGCTGGCGGGCAATAAGCCCATCTTTGGCATCTGTCTGGGCCATCAGCTGCTGGCATCGGCCATTGGCTGCGACACCTACAAGATGAAGTATGGCAATCGTGGCCACAATTTGCCCTGTCTGCATCGCTCCACCGGACGGTGTCTGCTAACGTCGCAGAATCATGGCTATGCCGTTGATCTGGACAAACTGCCCAGCGATTGGGAGGAACTGTTTGTCAATGCGAACGATGGCACCAACGAGGGCATTGTGCACCGCAGCAAACCCTATTTCTCGGTTCAGTTTCATCCGGAGCATCATGCTGGTCCCCAGGACACCGAGTTCCTCTTCGATGTCTTTCTCGATGCCATTCGCCAGTCGTCGTCAACATCGTCGTCGCCGTTGAGCGTTCCACAGTTGATCGAGCGTCGTTTGCGTGCCGCACAACCCGATCCGCAGCCGAGGCCGCGCAAGGTGCTAATATTGGGCTCCGGCGGCCTATCGATTGGCCAGGCCGGTGAGTTTGACTATTCCGGTTCGCAGGCGATCAAAGCGATGCGCGAGTCCAACATACAGACGGTGCTCATCAATCCCAACATTGCCACGGTGCAAACGTCCAAGGGCATGGCGGACAAATGCTACTTTCTACCATTGACGCCCGACTACGTTGAGCAGGTGATCAAATCGGAGCGACCAAATGGCGTTCTACTCACCTTTGGCGGCCAGACCGCTCTGAATTGCGGCGTCGAACTGGATCGTGCCGGTATCTTCGCCAAATACAATGTCCGTATTCTGGGCACACCCATCCAATCGATTATCGCGACCGAGGACCGCCAACTGTTTGCCCAGCGTGTCAATGAGATCGGCGAACAGGTGGCTCCCTCGGAGGCCGTCTATACGGTTGCCGAGGCAGTCGAGGCAGCCAATCGTCTGGGTTATCCGGTAATGGCACGCGCCGCCTTCTCGTTGGGTGGCCTGGGCTCCGGGTTCGCCAACAATGAGCAGGAACTGGAGACATTGGCTCAGCAGGCGCTGGCCCATTCACGTCAGCTGATAGTGGATAAGTCCCTTAAGGGCTGGAAAGAGGTCGAATATGAAGTGGTTCGCGATGCCTACGACAACTGCATAACCGTTTGCAACATGGAAAACTTCGATCCGTTGGGCATCCACACCGGCGAGAGCATTGTTGTGGCGCCATCGCAAACCCTATCGGATCGCGAATATCAAATGCTTCGCAGTACCGCACTGAAGGTGATCCGGCATTTTGGCGTCGTTGGCGAGTGCAATATTCAGTATGCGCTGTGCCCTCACTCGGAGCAGTACTACATCATTGAGGTGAATGCTCGGCTGTCGCGCAGCTCGGCGCTGGCCAGCAAGGCAACTGGCTATCCGCTGGCGTATGTGGCCGCCAAGCTGGCGCTGGGTGAACCACTGCCGGCGATACGCAACTCGGTAACGGGAAACACGACTGCCTGTTTTGAGCCCAGTCTCGATTATTGTGTGGTGAAGATACCACGCTGGGATCTGGCCAAATTTGTGCGCGTCAGCAAGCACATTGGCAGCTCCATGAAGAGCATCGGTGAGGTGATGGCCATCGGTCGCAGCTTCGAGGAGGCGTTCCAGAAGGCGTTGCGCATGGTTGACGGCGATGTGCACGGCTTTGATCCGTATCGGGCGACCGTTGACAAGGAGCAGCTGTCGGAGCCAACCGATCGACGGCCATTTGTATTGGCCGCTGCCCTCAAGGCCGGCATGTCCATTGAGGAGCTGCATGAGTTGACAAAAATCGATCGCTGGTTCCTCCACAAGCTGCAGCACATCATTGATTTCTATGGCGAACTGGAGTCGGCTGGCAATCCATTAACATCCGCCCTCCTACTCCGTGCCAAGCGCATGGGATTCGCTGACAAACAGATCGCCATGGCCATTAAGAGCACGGAGCTGGCGGTGCGTCAGCAGCGATTGGAGCAAGACATTCGACCATTTGTGAAGCAGATCGATACCGTTGCTGGCGAGTGGCCAGCGAGCACCAATTATCTGTATAACACATATAATGCATCGGAGCACGATGTCCAATTTCCGGGTGGACACACAATTGTCGTCGGCTCGGGCGTCTATCGCATTGGCTCCTCGGTAGAGTTCGATTGGTGTGCCGTCGGCTGTTTGCGTGAGTTGCGAAATCTGAAGAAGTCGACCATAATGATTAACTATAATCCGGAAACGGTGTCCACCGACTATGATATGTGCGATCGTTTGTACTTTGAGGAGATCAGCTTTGAGGTCGTCATGGACATCTATGAGATGGAGCGATCCGATGGCATAATACTCTCGATGGGTGGCCAGCTGCCAAATAATATTGCCATGGATCTACATCGCCAGCAGGCCAAGGTGCTGGGCACATCACCCGAATCGATTGATTGTGCCGAGAATCGTTTCAAGTTCTCACGCATGCTGGACAGAAGGGGCATACTGCAGCCGCTGTGGAAGGAGCTGACCAATCTGCAGTCTGCGATTGAGTTCTGCCAGCAGGTGGGCTATCCGTGTCTGGTCCGACCCTCCTATGTGCTATCCGGTGCGGCCATGAATGTGGCATATTCGGATCAAGATCTGGAAACATATCTGAATGCCGCCTCTGAGGTGAGTCGCGAACATCCGGTGGTCATATCCAAGTTCCTTACGGAAGCAAAGGAGATCGATGTGGATGCGGTTGCGGCCGATGGACAAGTCCTGTGCATGGCCGTCTCCGAGCATGTAGAGAATGCTGGCGTACATTCCGGTGATGCGACACTGGTCACTCCGCCGCAGGACTTGAATGCCGAAACACTGGAGGCCATCAAGCGTATCACACGCGATCTGGCCAGCGTTCTGGATGTGACGGGGCCCTTCAACATGCAGCTCATTGCCAAAAACAACGAGCTCAAAGTGATCGAGTGCAATGTGCGCGTCTCTCGCTCCTTCCCCTTCGTATCGAAGACCCTGGATCATGACTTTGTGGCAACAGCGACCCGTGCAATCGTTGGCATGGCTGTGGAGCCCATCGATGTGCTTCACGGAGTCGGCAAGGTGGGCGTCAAGGTGGCACAGTTCAGTTTCTCCCGGTTGGCCGGCGCCGATGTGCAGCTGGGCGTGGAGATGGCGTCCACTGGTGAGGTTGCCTGCTTTGGTGACAACCACTACGAGGCCTATCTAAAGGCCATGATGTCAACGGGCTTCCAGATACCAAAAAATGCCATCCTACTCTCGATTGGCAGCTTCAAGGTGCGTGCATTTGCCATTTCGTGTGCCTCTCCAGCATTTTATATTTGAAATTTCTCTATTTTGATTTAGCACAAAATGGAGCTGCTGTCCTCTATCCGGGATCTGGCCAAGATGGGCTACAAGCTGTACGCCTCTATGGGCACCGGTGACTTCTATGCGGAGCACGGCGTTGATGTGAGTACTAAATATTCACAATTCAACAGTTATTGTATTGAACCCAGCTAGACGATTCTTGGTGTGGTAAGGATTACTCAATAGACGACTGCTCAATTTCTCGATTGGGTTACATCTTGCGCGAGTAATCCAAATCGTTTATCGGTAGTCGAATAACCACATATATAGTTTCCACTAAATTCTTGTTGGGTTCAACTTCGAAATATTAGAATTCTACCAAAATTGAAGGATTTCTCTTTGCTTAAATACGCTTTTGAAGAAACCCAATATAGCCGTTTCCCCTTTCGAGAGAGAGTACAACATAAATACTACTTGAGACAGTTCTAAATTGAGAGACTCTGTTGCTTTGTGCGTAGCTAGCTGATAACTGACAAAAATTGAGGAAGGTTAAAGTTCGCTTTCGTTAACCATAAAGATGCGAATGTGTATGTAAAACTATTCTTGATCAGTTTAGGTCTATTAGATTGTTGTTATTTGCTTTGCACACAGTGGAAAAACTAATGTAAATATGTTTGATCAAATGTTTTTATTTTTTATTTTTATATACTCCGATATATTTCTTATGACGTCCTAGGATTCGTAGGATTCTAAACATATCGTAGTAATTAAAAAGAAGAAAAAAAAGATAATGGTTTTGTACGAGAGATCCATATTAGCAATGGAAGAACTTGGGATTATGACCGGACTATGTAAAGACATATATAATCCACGACTACACGCACAGACACAGCACGAGCAATCAAGATTGAAAGCAGACAGAAGCTTATCGGACATACTGGAGGGCTAGTTTGATTGCTTTGATCTCAATGATACTTAAGTGGTTGTCATGAGTCCTACGAGAGGCGGGACTTAAAAAGAAGAAAGATAAAAACACATTTCCGTGATTTGGAAATGACTCTTTGGTTTTCCAAGTTTCAATTGAAGGCACTCTTCAGCTTTTGCGTATTGCGCTTGAGCATCTCGCGCAGATCGTCGCGCCTTGATTCCGGCGCCAGCGTTTGCAGCAGTTGCTCCGTCTTGGAGCTAATCGTTTGCAGTGCACTCGGATCGATTTGCAGACGCTGCATTAACGTGCCCAGCAATTGGCTGACCTCCTTGGTGGGAGTGTCTGTCCCGGTTGTTGGCACTGGTTCTGGCAACGGTTCCACTTGTTGTGCATCGACAATGTCGATGTCAATCTCATTCTCATTCTCACTGAATGTCAGTGCGGATGAGCTCCTCCTCCTGCTCGTGCTTAGCAATGCAGTGCTTCCGCTCTGCAGTGGCATTGTATCACCCGTGTGCATCTGCACCACATGCTCCACAAACTTTAGCGATTTGCGTCGCAAAGGACTTGAGTGGGAATTGGAACTGACGCTGGGACTGCGACTGCGACTGGGACAGGGATTTGTGTTACTGTTGCTACTGCAGCGGGTTGTGGCTCGTTCGAAGCCGCTGGCCGTTTGGCAGAGTGCTTCCGTATAGTACTTGGCATACTGGTTGCAGCCCAGTTGCTGATAGAGCCGGCATAGACGCTGCGAGTGCTCCAAATAGAGCTGGACATGCTGGGCGTTGCGAAACTCCGTTGCCTTGGCCAACATGGCCAGCATGTGGTCTAGCAGCAGCTCGAGCAGATTGGTGCGCCTCAGTATCTCAATGCCATCGTTCAGTTGCGGTCTGCTATCCGATTTAACCGATGACCGACTGGACGTTTGCGATGTCTGCGATGCGCGTCGCATCAGGAGCGGCATGTCCCGGCAGGCATGCAACGAGTCATCGGAGACGCGTCGCTGTTCGGCGAGCTGCTTCAGCTGCTGCGCCCGCAGCATGTGTGTCTTGCGGCGCAATTTGCCGCGCGTCCGCTCCTGATGCATGCTCATGCCCAGCAGACCCTCTGCATCTGGCGCACTGCTCGCCCGACGCTCCTCTTGAGCCGTCAACTGCTCCAGTTGCTCCTGCCTGACGGCGGGCAACTGGGTGCGTGCAAACTTTGCCCAGCTGCGCAGCTGTAGATAGTCCGGTGTAACCAGATTCTCGAGCAGCCGTGCATAGTTGAGCTTGGGATAGAAGTCATCCGCATGCTGCAGATTGCGCAATGCCTGCAGCAGATGCACCAGCGGCTGTTCGGCAATGCCCGCCATAATCGAGCGCAGCTCCATGAGTGCATCCTCCGGCACATGCTCGAACAGATTGCGCCGTTCAATGAAGAAGTCGCCGAGCTGCTTCTTGGCCAAACAGTCGGCAAAGGTGCGCACAAAGCGTATAAGCTGCTCGCCGAGGAACTCGTCTGGCCAATCGTTACAGTGCCGCTCGCACTGCCAGAAGAGATGCGTCCGCAGCTGCTCCATGATGTGGCCCATTGCCTGGCACTTGTCGTTCATGAAGGTGCGCACCAGTGCCTTCATCAGCATGAGCACCTTCAGCTGCATTCGCGACAGCTGCCGCTCCAGATACAGCTCCGCCTGCGGAAAGACAATGCGCCACTCCAGTTCGCGGAAGGGATTGCGCGACCGTTTGGGCGTATAACCCACTGGCACCACATGATAGCCAAACGTTTGGATCCGCTTGCGCATCAGCATCGTCGGCCATTCCTGTTTGTCGCCCGTGTGCGCATTCGTCAGCTGTGGTCGGGCACGCAAATTGAACTCAAAGGCGCAATCTGGCCAGCTGTGCGGCACATGAATGGCGGGCACCAGCTCCTCCGTCGCCGTATAAATGGTGCAGCCCCGATAACTGCCAGCGGACAACTGCTTCTGGCTAATGCCCAGGTCCGGGGCCAACTGTTGGCGCAGCAGCTCACCAAAATAGTTCATGAACTGCTCTGAGCTTAGGTAGCATTGCTGGAGTAGAGCTCGACGTCGGTGCTGTTCCACGCGGCACTGTCGCAATATCTGCACTGTTTCATATCCGCTCCGATTGCTCTCTGTTCGCTGCTGCTGATGATCCCCGTCCTGCTGATCCGTTGCCTCTGCAGCACTGCCACGGTCCACGTCATCTCCATCGTCATCATCATCATCATCGTCGTCATCGTCGTCATCATCATCATCATCGCTCTGCTCCAACCAGGCAGGCAAGCAGCTGGCCAAACGGCAGACGCATGCCTCGGGGAGCACATTACGCTGCAGTGCATTCGGCTCCAGCTTAAGCGTTAGCTCATCCATTGGCCGCTGTGTGTTCCAGCGAGCTATATACACATGATCATAGTCACCCTCGCGCCAGCTACCAGTACCAGAACTGGTGGCAGTTCCATTCCCAGTGCTATACCCGGAACTGCCATCTGTATAGACTCCAGTGTCAATGTCACCCCCCTCGTCACTGCTTGGACTCGAAATGCGACGCTGCTGCTGGGTTGCCGTCGGTTCGCGCAACTTTAGACGCACATAGCCCAACCACCGACTCTGCTCCAGCAGCCGGACGTACTGCCGGCGACAGGGTGTCGTATTGTAGTAGTCCGTCTCCAGCAGTACCTTGCACAGTGCGGCTATCGAATCATAGTTGGCATCGTTCGCCCGCGCAACATCCACGTTATCGAACACCACATAGGTCAGCATCCTCTGCAGCGGCTGTGGCGGCGAACGCGCTTTTCCCGACTGACGCTGTGGCCCATCTCTGTGGACGGACGGAGATATATGTTTCATTAATAGGAATACTGTTTATCCAAGATGTTTAATCGAATTCGATTCCAAGAAGCTGTAAAGAAGCGGGAAGAAAAGGACTCTTCTACCCGACAGTTGCTAGGAGGAGTCCCTTTCTAACCGATCTGTCGCAGTGATCAGAATTAAGACCAACTAAGAATTCGAATTCGAAGAATTCATAAACACAACTTGCTGGAGTACCAAAAATGGCTTACGTGGGATTGAAGAGGAGCCGCTTGGCCACTGCCTCATCGATGGCGCTGGCATGGAGGAGACTGTGCTCGGTTAGTGTCTGGGCGGAGGTGCGCTGCCTGGCCAGCAGTTGCTCATCGATGGCAGCCATCTCGTTCTCAAAGTGGCCAAAGAACTGCATACCGAGCAGCAGTTGATTCAGGAGGAATGTGTGCAGCTGCCGCTCCAGCTGATGCCGTGTCTTCTGCTCGATAGTGCGCTGATGCTCCTCCCGCTGCTGTTCCAGGGTGCGGGCATATAATGCACTCACGCATTCGGTGGCGCTGCTTCCATTGCTGCCACCAGCCAGTCGCAGCTGTGGCGCCAGATTGTGGCTGCCACGTTGACTAACTACACTGCCACGTGGCAATCGATTGCCAGCTTGGCCGCTGCGGGAGTCGCCTCCGCCGACCGTCCGCTGACGTCGTCGCTTTCGCGCGTTCCGCTTTTGCAGCTTGGCCAATTGGCGCTGACGCTTCTTCTCCTGGCGACGGCGACGCAGTTGGACACGAGGCGTCCCCTCCGCCTTCTCCAGCTGCTGCAACGTATTCGATTGCACATCGCTGTCCAGCGCCGTGGACCAGTTACAACCCATAAATAGTTGCTATTCTCGTCGAGGATGGTTCAACTTGTGCAACAGCGCGCGCAACTGCTGCAACTATCTGACTGCCTCCTTTGTTCTCTGATACCGATCAAACTGATCGAGTTCTATTTCCAAGACAAGGCTAATGTCGCTGTCGCTGTCGCTCTCGTTTTCGATGTCGATGTCGTTGTCGTTGTCGTTGCTGTTGATAACATCATCATCAACACAACTCTTCCTACGCTTCCGGCTGGCCAAGTGAAAAGAGGCCCCGTTATCAGCACTCGGCCAGGTAAACACGACAACACAATGCAGAGGCAAGGGAAGAGCAAGACGGCTCCATGCCGCACAGTGGAACAAGTTGTAGTTGTACAATGAAACGATAAATATTATTTTGTTTATTACTTAACTCTTCATCTAAACTTTATTTCTTATCAGATTTCTGAGATCGTATAAAAAATACATAAAATTCATTTAAAATAACAAAAGGGGATTTTATTCATTAGTACTTTGCCGGTACAGTTATTTGACCTGTTGTTTTCTAGACATATATGGACTACATTATAATGTGTTATCTAAATCTAATTAATTATAATAAATTACAATAAGAAATAATAATAAACACAGCAGGAGCGTCGCGGCCTTCAACTCAAATTAACAATCTGGTTTTGTGATCAAACTCAAACTGAACCGATTTCAGATTACCGATAGAAACATTTTCCCAGTTCCAAAATGGAATACCCTGCATCAAAATGTGTGTGAAAAGATTGATCAGTTTCGCTAAGCAGCTGGGTTCACTGTGCAATTGTTGCTGCATCACAATATATTGTTGGTGTTGATGTTAATTGGAATCGGTATTATTTTCCAAATACTACGATTGATTTTTTATGTAGGTCCGTAAAGTGCCGATATCTTTATGTGGCCTATGCAAACAGCGACAAGCCGCTGAGGCCTAGGTGTGGTCTTGTCTTGTATATTTTGATGTCATTCTACTTGCAGGTAGAGTCCGTACAGTGGACATTCGATAAGACAACACTCGACGATATTAACGGTGAACTGCGACATTTGGCTGAGTTTCTGGCCAACAAACAGTTCGATCTGGTCATCAATCTGCCCATGCGCGGCGGCGGAGTCCGCAGGTATGCATTTGGAGTACGTCCAGGAGTGGTGCACCTATCCCTATGCGATTCTCAGTCCACATAATTTTGCAATGAGTATTTTAAGATTCGTTTTTTTCCCCCCTACATTTTATGCCATCTTAATTTGTGTGCGTAATTTGGGTAACTTGAACTGCCCAAACTCAAGTCAGATATAAAATTGTCTCGCAAACCGTCAAGTTTTGAAACTGAACTTGGAATAAATTTCAATATTTTAATTATTCTAACTCAACGTCTCTATTATAAACAGTTTTGTTTTTTTTTTTTTTCAATTCGAGTTAGAAATGATTCACTAGAAACAAGATTTTTACTGATTAAAGATGTATAAAAATGCATATTGTTTTTATAGACTTTTTTCAGTGAAACGAGTATTTTAATAGACTTATTTTTTACATTTATTCGCTCTATCTATCTATAAAGAATGTGATATCAATCTTGAACTGCCTAACTAACTAAAATATACCCAAGTTAGAAAAGTAAAAGTTAGTTTTCATTACTTAAATTTCTTTATTTTAAGGTCTGAATCAGGATAAATTTCATTTAAGTTTGCGACTAAAGAACAAGGTTGTCCCTAAGTAATCAAGTTTTATGAGAATGCATCTATTGTAATTTTAATAATATCTCAAAACACAGGGTGTCTTCATTTATGACACATGGGTATCGGACACGTCGCCTGGCTGTCGACTATTCCATACCGCTTGTGACCGATGTGAAGTGCACAAAGCTTTTGGTGGAATCGATGCGGATCACTGGCCGCAATCCCGGCATGAAGACGCACACGGATTGCATGACATCTCGGCGGATTGTGAAGCTGCCCGGCTTCATTGATGTCCATGTGCATCTGCGAGAACCAGGTGCCACCCATAAGGAGGACTTTGCCAGCGGTACGGCAGCGGCGCTCGCCGGTGGCGTCACAATGGTTTGTGCCATGCCAAACACAAATCCGTCAATTGTGGATCGCGTGACGTTCAATCAGTTCAGTGAGCTGGCCAGTGTCGGTGCCCGATGCGATTACGCACTCTATTTGGGCGCCTCGGATGTCAACTGGGAACATGCCCACGAGCTGGCGACGCAGGTGTGCGGCTTGAAGATGTACCTCAACGATACGTATGGCACATTGAGGCTGAGCGACTTAGCCACCTGGCAACGTCATCTGTCCAGATGGCCAAAGCGGGCGCCCATCGTTTGCCATGCCGAACGCCAGAGCATGGCCGCCGTGATAATGCTGGCGCATCTGCTGGAGCGATCGGTGCACATCTGTCATGTGGCGCGCAAGGAGGAGATTCAGCTGATACGTGCCGCCAAGGAGAAGGGGATGCGTGTCACCTGTGAGGTGTGTCCGCATCATTTGTTCCTCAGCACACGGGACTTGGAGCGTTTGGGCGCTGGCATGATGGAAGTGCGACCGCTGCTCTGCTCGCCGGAGGATCAGGAGGCGCTCTGGGAGCACATGGAGTACATCGATGTGTTTGCCACGGATCATGCGCCGCACACGCTCTCCGAGAAGCAATCGACACACCCGCCACCTGGTTTCCCTGGCCTGGAGACGATCTTGCCGCTGCTATTAAATGCCGTCCACGATGGTCGACTGACTCTGGAGGATATCAAGCGAAAGTTTTATCGCAATCCGCGGGCCATCTTCAATCTGCCCGAGCAGCCGCAGACCTATGTGGAGATCGATCTTGACGAGGAGTGGACAATTAGCAACAATGAACTGAAAACGCGGGCGGCCTGGTCACCCTTTGATGGCACCAAGGTCAAGGGTCGCGTCCATCGTGTCGTCCTGCGCGGCGAAGTCGCCTTCATCGATGGCCAGGTGCTCGTCCAGCCCGGCTACGGTCAGAATGTGCGTGCCAAGGTGCCGCTACCTCAAAAGTCCGAGCTCGAGGGCAATGATCTGCCCAGCGACACGGATGCCAACGATACATTTGCACGTCTACTCACCGATGGCACAGCGGCTCGTTCGACAACCGTTCACTTTGTGGATGAGGCCAACACTGGCACATCGCCGGCGGCGGGCAGTTTTCTGCGTCCGGTGTCGCCATCGCCACGACTGCGTCTCGACTCCTCGAGCAATGCGACACTGAAGGAATACCTGCAGAAGAACTCGCTGCTGTCCACACCCAATCCTGTGGCGCACTGCCTGGTTGGCAAGCATGTGCTCTCCGTGGACACCTTTAGCAAGGAGCAACTTTATGATCTGTTCAATTTGGCCCAGTTGCTCAAGTCGCGCGTGACAAAGGATCGCCCCGTCGACGATCTGTTGCGCGGCAAGGTTATGGCCACCATCTTCTATGAGGTGAGCACGCGCACCCAGTGCAGCTTCAGTGCGGCAATGCAGCGTCTGGGCGGTCATGTCATCAACATGGATCAGGTCACCTCATCGGTAAAGAAGGGCGAAACACTCGAGGACAGCATCAAGGTGATGGCCTGCTATGCGGATGTCATGGTACTCCGTCATCCCGAGCCTGGCGCCGTTACGGTAAGCACACTTCACTCCCCACTCCCCACAACCTACTCAACTAGCAAAGATCTAACAAACAACAAACCCCAATTTATATTTAGAGCGCTGCTTCATTTTCGCGCAAGCCGTTGATCAATGCCGGTGACGGTGTCGGTGAGCATCCGACGCAGGCGCTCCTTGACGTCTTCACCATACGCGAGGAGATTGGCACTGTCAATGGCCTGACCATCACCATGGTGGGTGACCTGAAAAATGGACGCACCGTTCACTCGCTGGCACGGCTCCTCACCCTCTACAATGTGACGCTGCAGTATGTGGCGCCACCGGGCCTGGGCATGCCCGAGGACATAATGCGCTACCTGGATCAGCGAGGCATCACCCAGCGCACCTTCGACAGCATCGAGCAGGCACTCCCAAGCACCGATGTCCTCTACATGACACGCATCCAGCGCGAACGCTTCCAGACCGAGGACGAATACAAGCGCGTAAGTAATCCTAGCCAAATTGTTCTTAAAGGATGCGATTGTCCAAATAAAATGCAAATGCAAAAATACAATAATATATATACGATATATATATATATATATATATATTATGATTCAGGTGTGTGCTTTTGAGGCAGAAAACTCAACGCCCTTTCCAATTTGTGACTTTTAATATTGGTGTAAAATATTTGTGTATTTATTACAGCAACTACAGAAAAAGAACAAAAAATGTTACTTTTAGCTTTTGAGTGTTAATCAACACTTTCGACAAGTAGGCACGAAAAGTACAAGTTGTTGTGCATCTTTAGCAGAATATGTGCGATATGTGCACATCACATACCACATCATAATCATGTCTAGATTCTATTCATATCTGAAGTCTATTTGTGATATGCGATTGCTTGCGATTCCAAAACATTAGCAAAGTTTATATGGCTTGCACTGAAGTCATCGTAGAACGCTCTTTTGCACATGCAGAGTATCTGCTAGGTAGGCTTATCACTGATCATCATGTCATGTTCTGATTTGTGTTTCTTTTCTTTTCGCAGTGCTGTGGCCACTTTATTGTTACGCCTAAAATGATGACACACGCCAGCAAGCGGACGATCGTGCTGCATCCATTGCCGCGAGTTGAGGAGATTAGCCGTGACTTTGACTCGGATCCGAGGGCAGCCTACTTTCGGCAGGCCGAGTATGGAATGTACATTCGCATGGCGCTGCTGGCCATGGTCGTTGGCTGTCGCAGCGGGCCGCTCTGAACGCCGTCGCCAACCAATTTCAATGGGAACAATCATTTTTATACTTTACTTCATTTCTTTTATGCGTGTGATGTGTATAATTACAATCCGCAAAATCAACTTGTCTGTCGACTTGACACAAATTGTGTGTGTTGCATTTTCTTTTGCTGCAAGTTGCGTTGCTTTCTGCTTTCTGCTTTCAGTTGGCAGTTGTGTCAGCTCCGCACTCGTATTCGAATTATGATCGAAAGATAGAACAGTAACAAAATAATGGATTCTATTATAAACAAAAAAAAAGATTCTCGCTTAAATTTCTAATTTCAGTCTCATGTGTTCACAAACATCACTTGCTTAACCAGCGTCGCTTTCTCTTTCTCTAAAAGCGCTCAACGACAATCGCTGTGGGCCACTGGTTCACCTCATTCTTATCCATGTCCAGGTCGATGTCCATGCTCTTGGACTTGTCAACGACACTCAGGCTTAGAGTGCTCTCCGCAAAGGCAGCATTCAGATTGCCCGCAAGTTGGGGCTGTGTCTTCTCAACGACGCTCGTCATTGCCACAGCCGCAGCCAGCGCATTGCTGTTGTTGTCCTTGCTGTTGTTTCTATTATCGTGGCAACAACTTGGATAATTAGTCTTTCAGATCGACAGATCGAACGTGTGCGATGCTAAATACTTACGTCTTACGCTTGCGACATGCCACCATCGAAACGAGCACAGCCAGTATAATAATTGCAGCCAATAGGCCCGACAAACCTGCCACCATGGTCATCATGCCGTGTGGTTCCCCATCAGAGGTCACCTTCGTAACTTTGTGCGTAAGGAGTGGGAGAGACAGAGACAGAAACAGAGACAGAAATAGAAACAGAGAAAGAGAGAGTCGTTAGTGTTCCAGTTTTACGAGTGCGCCTTGATGTCTGTCTGCCCCGTCTCCAAACTGACTCACGAGACGCGAGTCGACTCTGAGTCTGAGTCTGAGTCTCAGTTTGAATCTGAGTCGGAGTCTGTGTCTGTGTTTGTGTCTCTCATGGCCAAGCTGTTGTTGCTAATCGATGATTGGCTGAATGCTCGCGTTTCAAGTCGATTTTTGCGGCAATTTGGTGGGTTTACCCTAAAGGAAGGGTGGGAGCGGGGCATCGCCTACATCAAACCACTTGCACCACTTCCGGCCAGAGACCGGCCCGGATCACTTTCTATGCCGGAAGCGAGATAGACTTACTTGAATCTTCGACGACAAAGCGCTTGCTGTTGGGCAACGCCGATGCCGGCATATAAGTATCCGATTCCATTTGCATTCAAATTTCCGTTTCTGCTTCGATTCTGTGGCACAGCGAAAAGCAGACAAGCAAAAAAAACAAAACAAAAACAATATAAATAAGTTAAAAGACCGTGAAACACCTGTCTAAATATTGTTTGACTGCAACAGCAAAGGCAATTGCAATAACCAAACGATAACAGCAACAGCAACAACAACAACAATAATAATATTGACCATAACAATTATTATATTTTCCGTAGCCATCTCCTTAGTTCATTGAGTATTAACCCAGTTGCACACGCTTGCCACAGTCGCGCTCGACTTCACCCAGTGTTGCCCAATCTCTTTTAGTTTCTCTCTCTCTCATTATCTTTATCTCCCTCTCTCTCTCTCTCTTCGTCTCTCTCTCTGTTTCCCTCTAATATTTTAGACGACTACGCAGTATGTTAATTAATTGATTTGGTCACCGATTCAGTCTGGTCGTATAACCAAACCGACAACAACAACAACAAAATCGTTGATTTATTTGCCATTAATTGATATTATTTAATTTTTAAATGCTTGCTCTTATCGGTCCGAGAATGAAATTTAATTTGCGCCAGTAAACTACAATTGTATTGAGTCGAATTTTATATTCATCTATTTGCTAATTAGTTGACTTCAACAAAGCTAAAGCTTAATCGATATAAACATCATTTTATTTACATTTTTCGGGTTGAACATTTTTATGATCTCCGAATATGAATCTAGAACAATGATCCACTATTCAGTTCGCTGGAATTAGAAAAACCTGGTTGGTATAGGTTTATGGTTCCTTCAAACAATCGGCTATTTTCTGCACTTGGTTTTTGGTTTGTGAAAACTATAATAAAAATTTGCATAATGTCGATCTAATTTGGCAGCAGCAAATTGCCTAACCTGTTTGCCATCATTGATTGTTGACCGACTCTGCAAACACGTGCCTCGATTCCAAGCCTTTTGGACACATCAAGTGAAAAAGATCGCAGCAAGCAACAAACACTCAAAGCCGCTCAATGAAAAGCGAAATTCTACTTAAAATGTACAATAAAAGTTAATTGCTAGTTTGCATAAAAGTCAATGGACGATTTAGAGAGCTCTCTACACACATCTATATACACACATACACACACACACATATATAGCCGTACACAGATACTCGTAGAATGGGAAAAATGTACAAAAGCCGATACGGAACCTGAAGAGATACTTTGCCATGCCAACAGTAGATCATGAGCTGAATAATGTTAGCAACTTCACTGATCTGTGTTGAGTGAGTGTTGTTTTTTTTTAATGTTATTTGCATGATTTGCATTTAAATAAATAAACTGTCGAAATACGTTTGATACGTATATAAATACATTCATGCATGCATTTGTAATTTATGTGTAGATAATTCTGTATATCTATATATATATATATATATATGTATAACTAAATGTATGTGGCGATATCATCCCCAACAGCTAATCACAGATCCGAGAATGGGAAACGGGAATGGGGAATGGGGAATTTGAATGGGTTGCGCTTCGCTTCTCAGCACTTCCTACTCTTACTACTCCCTGTGAGTAGGAGGAGGAAGAGGCTGAGGGGGGTGGTGTTGGTGGGAGGGTGTGGGCGGCATGTCGTTGCCGATGGGGCGAAATTGTTGACAAAAAATGCGAGCACGAGTTTTACAGCTAGAACAACGATTGCGATTATAATAATAATTTTAATTTATTGAATCAGCTGGGCTTGCAGTGATTTGCAAGTTAATTGCACAAATTATTATTTATAAATAACAACTGAACGTGATAAAAGTGGAATATAGTATATTGATCACATGTGCGATATACAAATGTACAAATGTACATAAATGTATATGTTTTCAGTCGTACCTAGAACAAATGCCATAAATATGCATAAATTGCTCAATTCTCAATTGCTGCAAATAGATTACAGATTAAAGATTGCAGATAATCGAATAATCCGTTATTGCAGTGGAAATGAATATGTTTACTGGCAAGATGTTAGATGTTGTTAAATGTCATAAAACATGCTAATTTGCCGCCAAGACAAAGGCATCAACAAAGATAACAAAAAAAAAAAGCAAAACTTTGTTTGGAAATCTACTTTGATTTCGCACACACGATAATCAATTTGAATTTGTTGCCCAATTTTTTAATTTCAATTTGAGTTTGGATTGCACGGATGGTGGGTTCTAGCCTAAACAGAGTTTGCTTGTGGCTTTCTTGCTTCACTTTAATCAATTAATTGAGTTGCATCACAGCAAAATTATCGCCGATTTGCTTGAATTTGAGAGCAACAAGAAACAGCCAAAAAGTAGGATTAGGAAGAAAAAAAGAAGAAAACAAACCAAAAAAACACTCGAGTTAGGAAAGTACCGTTATTCACACACACACAAGCACAGGATACTTACACTGCTTACGTTGCCTAACTGTTAACGTAACTGTTAACTTGTCTTATCTTATTGAGTTTTTGGGATCTTTCCCGAAAGCTGTTTGAAAACTGTGAACTGACGTCGACGACACTCGGCGTGCGACTAATGCTGTCTACGTAAAGCCGATACGTATCTTTCGATTGCGCCAAAACCGACGCAAGGCGACGCGACGCGACGCGACTCGACGACGCAACTTAGACGCAGCGTCGACGCTGCAGCCCACAGCGACTGTGGCTTTTGCTCGACGGCATCGAAATCGGAATTGAAATCGCAATTGGAATTGGAATTGGAATTGCGATTGGAATTCGAATTTGAATTTGACTTGTCGGCAGTCGCTGGGATTCGAACTCGAACTCGGCTCAAACTCAACTCTCCAACGATTCCACTTTAATGAAGTGTAACAAAACGCATTGCAATTGGAGCTTGTGTTCAAGCATGAAAGTGATCCGAAAATTCAATGTCAAGCAGTGAGCATACCTACATGCATACATGCATACATACATACATACATACACACATAGGTACATGCATACATATGTACATCCAAGCATACATGTACATTAGTCATCGATGCGCTGTGCCCGATGACGTTGAATGTGAATAACAAGAGTTTCCAATTTCGATTTCCAGTCAATTGATAAGCCCCCAAAACGAGCCGGAACACGAGCTGAACACACACATAGCTCACGTAACATAAGAATGTACATTGTTTCTGAAATTCCTCCATTCCCCAATTACCCAACTCCGCCTCCGTCTTCGTCTTTGTCTTCACAACAAAAGTGTTTTTTTTTTATCTCAAACTTATTTTCCCAGATTTCACTAATTGGCATTCCGGTGAGTTGGCAACTATTGCCAACTGTTGCAGCTGAAGGTGTCTAATCTTTGCCATACAAGGCATTTGTACAAGTCTCTTTATCATTGTTGCATTATTGACAACTTTTTACTTTGTGGTTGATTTTTAGTAATTTGTTTCAAAAACAATCCAAATCCGATACTATGTTGGATACATATATATTCTTGATCAGACTCAGTTTTAAGTATTATATTGATGGAGCTTATCGGATCATTATTGCATATAGCAATCGGTCGAAGGATAAGTTCTTTACTAAGATATCCAAACCCAACTTGGCCAATATGCGCGTTATTAATTCCTCCACATTTAGGCGAAAAATCTGAAATATAAAAAATTCAATCTCTCTTTTTTTCCATTACTAATTTCCGGGTCTAAGATTTTTATTCTTTCTTATTTGCAATGACTTGAGTTCAAGTGAAAACGCCAATCAGACGGAAATTGTACTGTTGACCAAGAAAATTCGAAATATTTCAAAATAAAATCAAAAGTGGAATTAAAGAATTTCGCATGCGTTCCAAGAATTTAAAATTGTTTTTGTACTCTGTCCGTTAATCTGTCTAAAGACTTAAACTTAACACATTCGTCATAATCGTCTTTGCTCGTGTCAGATAAATTATTAAAATTGCGTTGCATCTTGTACTGGTTAGGATGGAATGTATATAATTGATAAGCACACAATCGATAAAACCTAAAGCTAAAGTTGCTAAGCATCTTGTTGGCGACCGTCGTTAAATCCCTCCACCCTCAAAAATCAGAAGTGCTTATGTCTTCCACAGTTTCAAATTTTGAAGGTGTATAACAGGATACTCTCTTTCAAGATGGATTATACCCGAAGATGTAAATTGGTAAAATTGCTAGAATTACCAAACTTCGCATGACTAGGAACCTCCTCGTAAGATTGTTAATTTCTTGGCCACACTCATCCCAAGCTCCCATAACTAGAACTAGAACACAAAATTTGAAAGACACGTTGATTCTGACTGTTCAATTGTCAAGACACGCCCACAAACTGCCGCCCCACCCCTGCCACACAAGAATGTTGTTTGCTGTGCCTTTCAAAATGCCTATTGTAGATAAACCATAAATATTTGCAGTTCCATTCGGCTATTTATTTTCTAAACAATGGAAGTGCGACATGAGTGTTGTTTACAGGGCATCTGGCTTCCATTTCAACTCGGACTTAGCTCAAGCTAATGTCAATTAAAATTTGTATGTAACAGTTGACTGCCAATTGGATTATGCAACCAGCAGATTGCGCAATTTCACAATTGAAAGTGAATCTATTCACAAAGTAACATGAACATCGCCTATTTTGTCCCCATATCATGACACATTAGCTTATTAGCTACTGCTTACATTGTCGTTGCTATCATTAAGTGAGATATAAAAACAACATCGTGTGTATTTATTTAAATGCCTATTTTTAGTTCGAGATTAAAATTCACTCAAATTAATTATAATCGAAATATTCTCGCAGTCAACAACATAGTCAATTTGTTTGTTTTTGAAGTGCTTAAAAAAGATTTGTTTTTCTTTTTTAGTTTTTTGTTTGCCAAATTGAATGGTATTTAATCTTTAGCTTGCCAAAGATAACCGTTCCATTTTATTATTTTTCATAGATTACATTATTATTAAAGTCGAAAGAAAGTAAACATAGAAGTAAACAGGAGCTAATGGTAAACTTGAGTATTGTTGAGATCATAGATATTCAGTAGCTGCCCCTTAATTAATCTCGGTGTACTTTTCACAGCACTCTCATCTGTGTTTTTATGTGTGTACACATGCTGTTTATATGTATTTATTTATGTATTTAGTTATAATGAAAGTCGCATCCACAGTTTGAGTTATTGCGTAGTACGCGGCGCAGGCATCTGTTTTGGTCAATTATATATAAATCGGTTCTGCCAAATGGGAAAATGTTTGCTTATATTATACATTCACACACACAAACATTTCCACATCGAAATACAGAAACGAATGTTTTCCCCATAATAAATACGTACCCAGTGCAAACCCTTTCGCGTTGCGATAACTATTGAAAATGTGTTTGGCTTCTGTTTTCGGTCAGTTTAGGTGCAAACTGCATTTGTTAGCGCTGTTTATTATTGCAAGTTGTTTTATTGTAGACTTTTGGTGCTGATTGCAGACACTGCTGACACTTGTTTGCTATTGTCGGCTTTAAATAGCACACAACAAATTGTGCACACACTTTTCACAACGAGTCACACTTGTAATTTTAATTAAAATTTAAATGCATAAACACGGCGCACGGCACACGGCACACGGCTGTTTCTCTCTGTGTGGCTGTTTGTAGGATGTGTTATGGTTTTTAATATATTAACACAGCAGTTTACAAAATATGTTCAGTACATTTTTACGACAATATTTAAGACGTTTGTGTTTTTCAAACCGATTCGTGACGGCATCCGAACACTGAAAACTGAAAACTGAAAACACAAAGTTGAAAACAGAAAACTGTCTGTCTTCGTCTCGAAGGCATCGGCACCAATGAGCAGGCCGATAAAATATAAAAACACAAAAATTTCGTACAAAAGCTTTACGTATTTGTTTGTTATTTTTGTTTCGATTTTCTTTGTTGTTCTTTATAAATAACTAGAGAAATACGTACAAATTTACCGTGTATTTTCAGTATATTCAAATAGCTATATATGCATATATATAAAGCGTCCCTTGTAGCGACATCAGAAGAGAAATATGGAAACAAAAATGAATGTTCTGAGGCATTAATTGAAAGAAAATGTAAGAAATGCTGCTCTCTTAATAAGCATTATTTTGTTACAGTGCAAATAATACGTCAGATATTAGGCTGGACGAGATTGAAATTAAGGATAGTTAAAAAATTACAGTTGCTTAGCTCAATTGGCTGCTATGCAAAAACCTTTCTTTAAAAATATATCCTGAGAAACTTATTGTGAACTTTAGAATTATTGGAAAGTTGTTATTTCTTTTAAAAATTGTAGGGGTTTCAAACCAATTTCACAACATCTCTTTACGAAGTGCACACTGCAGTTTAAAGTTATCAATAATCGGTTAAATGGCCGCGTAGTTATCGTAATCGATATGTGGATGTGCATTACTTCCGCATAGCAGCCACCAACAGTTAACTGTTGCGCACGCGTCTCAGCTGCACGTGAAAAATCGTGACAAAATTGGCAAATTGCCAATTGCCGATAACTGTGAGAGTCAACAGAATGAACGATATGTGCATGTGTGTGTGTGTGTGTGAATGTGTGTGTGTGTGTGTGTGCACAGATGAATTGCAATGGTTTCAATTGTTACATTCGGAAGCGCTTTGAGCTGCCTTTCGTTGACGTCAACGGCCGGTGCTATTGCGATATTGTGAGGCCTTTGCTATTACGCTACATCAACATCAATGGCAACAGCAACGGCAACAGCAACGGCAACAGCAACAGCAGCTGCAGCATCTGCGAAAACAAAATAATTGATTTGATAACAGCCATGTTAATTTCATTGTCAAAACGCTTGCCACCACTCCCACTAAACTTGAATTGACGTTGCGCCTGATAAATTATACTAATCGCTGCGATGCCGCCGGCGGCGACATCAATGTTTTTATTTGTCTCGCTCAGTCTTCGTTTTCGACTCTGAATGTGGCTATTTAACTTGAGCTCCGCACGTTTTGCTAGCTCAATAGACATGAAAGTAAAACGAAGCTTAAGTGCCGTTATTAAACAAACATACGTACATACATATGTACATACATACGTACATGTTTCTTTAGTCGAGACGACATCGCACTAATCGCATAGATATATCTAAAATGATCTTAACTTTACTTTCCGCACTTTCCGGATAAGTTGTCATCTTCTGTTTACTGTAATTAATGTTTGGGCTTAAACGAAAAATAACAAGTGAGAGCGTTGCAGTCGGGCATATCCGGCTGCGAAATACGCTGATACATATCTGTAATAGATTTCCAGAACCTTGCATTTTGATAGAGAAAGAGAGCCTCTCACTTTTTGTGCTATCGGAAACCGCAAGAGATTTTTTGAATTAACAGTTGATGATGGAACAATCTTCGGGGCCACCTTTTCTTTTTTGGAATATACCTTTATACCTTTAAAATAACATGATCCGGCCAGAATTCGTTACAAGAAATGTTGCTGAAATATTCGATTGGAATATTGAATTTGAAGTCAGAAAATATACGAAAATTGGAATCTTTTCGCCTAAACAGTGGCTTTACAGAATAGATCTGCAAAGCATTTCTTAGTCTGCCTCACGAATCCCATCATAAGTGGCGAATAATACGGCCGATTGGACCAGCAACGGATATTCGAAATTTGTACTTTAATGAGAGAGATCGAACTAAAGCGCAACGAGGCCATGAAAAGCGATTACCGGCAATATATCTTTCAAGTTGGATGCTTCTAGCTCAGAAACTACGGAAGATTCAAACGGACCGACAGACGGACAGACAGCATAGCGGATATTGCACAAAACCAATAAACTCTTAATACCTTCTATATAAAAGTATAAATAAAGTGGAAAACAAAAACTTTTTCAAATTCTTTCTTTAGTTTTTATTTTTTCAATTTATTTGGCAAACTGTTTATCAATTATCATTGTGATTTGATGATAATCCAATAATCGTCAGTATCGAATATCGATTATTTGATCGAAATCTGAGCGTTGGACATCAGCTGAGTAAGTCTACGGCGAATCGGCGCTGCCCTTCTTTCCCCTATTAATGCCAAGGAACTCCAACCAGGATGTTGGCTTCGAGCCGCGAACCGTCGATGGGGGTGCTTGACTGCTGGCTTCCTGGGCGACAGTCGTGCTGGTGGCATCCTTCGCACTTGCAGCACTTTCACGCGACAGTGATTTATCGCTGGCATTGACCAGCATTACGGAGTCCTTCTTAATGTTGGCATTATTTGTGGTCTGAATGGTCACATTCGATGGCTGCGGTGTCGGCGCAAGACTGGAGCGTGGCGACGACTCAATTGCACTGTTCCGCCGGCGATGACCGCGGCCAAACAGTTTACCCACGTACGGCAAGCACATCTCGCAAGATAATTTGAGTTTGCCTAACAGAAATTTGGATCTTTTGGGTCGTTCGAAACAAAAATTTGTTTTTAACTACAGTCTATGGGTGTGTGAGTTGAAATTCGAACCCACTGGCAAGCCAAGCGCCTGAACGATGACGCACTTGCTGCTCTGACTGACACAAACAAGCTGAACCGACTGATCTGTACATCCTGGGCGAAACTTCCTTTCCTTTGAAAACCTGTAAAGATTTCTCCAAGCTGGAGAACAAAAATGGCACATCTCCGTGCGGATCTCGAATGGACAACAAAAAAATCGATTGGCATTCAAAGTTTTCAAAGATTCGAGCAAAACAATTTGATCATCAATTTGACTGGACTTATGTGAAAGCCATACATAAATAAGTTTAAGGAACAAGTTTAATGACTAAGGGATTAGATGGTTCAGAATAATGCCCAAGAAATCTCCTCAGCTTCCTTGCAACCAAACGAAAATCTGAGCGTTGGCAGCATTTCGCACAAGTTTGAATGGCAAACAGTTTAAGGGCAACCAAATTATATTATAATTATAAAATTATCATCAGCCAAAAACAGCGGAATACTTTAAGGGGCACACAGACGACAAAAAGAGTCTTTAACTCGGCCCTAATCTTCAGGTTTTTGAGTACTAATCGCTATAAAGAACCCTTTCAAACTGCGTTCAATGGTGATGGGGTCTGGCAATGCAGCCAGGCTGCCCCACATAAATGGGGATTACAGCTTGCTGGAAGAGATTGTGGGCGATAATTGAACTCCAAAGACTACGACTAATTATTTAAAAGATTATTTTATGGTAAGCAACCAAAACAATGCAAAAGTTTGATATTTAACACGGATAACTTAAGAAGTCTTAACTAAATGATCAAATAGAGATGAAAAGTGTTCAAACCTAAACTTAAATATTCTCAATTCAACAGCTTGAATATAATTTGATGACTGATTAAAAAAGGCTAAATGGCAGTAAGTGCAACATGCTGTCATTGATTATTTGTATTTCACTTATCGCAAGACTTTAAGTGGATTTTGGTAATCAATAAAAGATTAGACATTTTGTAGAGACACAAAAACACATCATAAATCTTTGATGATGGATTATACATTTGTGTAAACTAGTTTTGCTTGCTTGCTGAATAAGGAGAAAATTTCATTACTATTTTCTGAATTTTAGAAAGGATCTACACTAATAACTTTTTCTATTGCTAAGAAATATATTTCTGAAAAATACAAAAGAAGCCTTTCCAGTTTTCACAAACATGTTTTTCTTACATTTGATTATAATTAATTGAAATATAATATCTATGTTAATTTGCACCGACAGACGGACGAACTTGAATATATCAACTTGGCTACTGAGTCTAATCAAGAATATATATATATAAAATCGTCTCCATCTTTGTTATTTTCCATGCAATAATTTCCCTCTTTAAGGAAAATTTTATTTAGGTTTAAAAGAGCTGACAAGAGAGGGTTTGACAGCCACAGTACGCCGGCGCAGCTGGCACTGCTTGGGGGCAGGCAGCTCTATTTATAGACGCGCTGCATCCGCTCTTTGTCTCTTGTGCAGCTGAATGCGATCGTGGCATGAATGTGCGCCTTAGTGCATTGCCGACCAGTGTCTAGCAACGATGGCTTCCTTTGGTGTGCGCGGCATGAGCCAGCCGCTTGGCATTAAGATCTGCTGCTGTCGCGTCTTCACTTGCATCAATTTTGGCTTTGTGCTCTCCCGTTCGGGACTCATGAAACTCATGCAGCTGGGCCTGGCCATGTTGTGCGAGGGCCTGCTGATCAAATATGGTGTACCGTACGCTGACTCCATTGGCCAGGCGCTGACCAGTTTCCTGGCCACAACTGGACACTGCTTCACCACAACAGCCATACTGCTAATATGCTACTGCTTCTCGGATAAGTCTTATGGCCTAATTCGACAATCGCTGTTTGTAAGTACACATAACACATACACACATATGCCCATCTCTCGTTGGGTTAAAAATAATCTTCGACATTGTGCAGGAGACGCTGTTCAATGCGATGGCATGCTGCATGTACTTCAGTTCGGCCAGCTTTATGGGATTTGCCTGCGTCGTCTGGTTGCATCCTCAGTTTCTGGTCCGCCCTGGGTTCTGGGCATATCCAGCTATGACTGCCACTTACGTAAGCCTCCAGTAGTCCTCTAGTGGCATAAGCAAATATTTCAACATTCTTTTTACACACTCTGCAGTACATGGGTTATGCGGCAGGACTTCTACATGCCATCGACGCCTTTGTCGCCTTTAAGCATTTTCGTGGCCATCGCTAGCCATCATCATGAAGGTATCATGGATATGTAAGCATAATATTAATTATTTGTAATTGTAATTTGGTTAACTTACTGCCAGTATTTAAATCAAACATAAATACATGTATAAATACAGCATTGTAATAGGTATAAGACAAAAATCGCAGACAATTTTATATATGTGAATGACACAAGACGATCTTAAAAGGCTGCTCTTAACTTAATTTACACCATTTTTACTAGCTTTGAATTGTTTTATATTTAAATATAACAGAAATAAAAGCTCAATCAAAACTATCATAATTTAATATTATATATATATATATTTATATATATTGGTGTAACTGATTTATCGTGGCTCCACATATTGGTAAGATTTGGAGGCGCTGCCAAACGAAGGATCTCTCTAGGTCCCAGAAGACAAAAAAAAAAGCCCAGAGCCCATGTAGGAAAAGCCATCAAAATATAGTTTTTGGACGCATTTATGCAATTGGGTACGATAAATAGATAATACATAATAATAATAATAATAAATATAAGTACAAAAAGCATTTAAAGTGCATGCCTGTGCGTATATTTAAATGGACTGGTTCGTTTGATTTGTGCTTGTTTTGACTTGCAGCCGATAAGGCACCATGTGCGACAGCCAACTGATTGGGGGCGTCCAATCACCATTAAGACATTTTCTTGGCTGCTTTGAATTTTCTAGAAAATGAAAAAGTTAAAATCAAATTAATAATCAGTATAGCAATCGGGCAGTTTGTGATTTACTTTAGCGCCTGGCTTGTCTCGAAGTCGGCTTTGAGTAGTCCAATGCGCACCCAGCGTGGACGCTCGTGAATCGCCTTGTGTATTAGAAACTTGAGGCCCAACAGTAAATGCTCAAAGATGACAAACGACAGATCCGGCATGGAAGGCACCCAGTGCGAAAAGAATTGTCTGAAATAAAGTTTAGAATGTGTTTAAAAATAAAATGCAAAAACCAAAGGTTTTCAAGCACGACAGCTACTCACTTCACATCCGGCTGGAGGAAGAGCAGGCCACAGTTGCTCATCAGCGACATGACCGAGAGCAGCTCAAAAGCCAACTGCCAAGCGCCAATATTTTTAGCGCGACGCCCAAAGGGGCGCTTGAAGATGTTGCACAGTTTAAAAATGTCAATGTGCACGGCAAACACATTGTTGACCAGAGCACCGATGGCGGCGAAAGGCGCAACGGCAGCGAAGAGCACCACGTAGCCAAACTGAATGCACACCTGCAGATAATCCTCGTAGGTGGAATGATAGGAATCCAGGCCAGACTCGTAGAACGATTGCTCGTACCGTGCTTTATTGCCAACAGCGCTCAATTTGTTTGGGTCCACTTCCGTGTGGCGATATTTGGCGTACATCTGGCGCAGCACGGCCATCAGGGGAATGCCAATTTCCTGAGCTATACACACCAGCTGAAAGATGAGCAGCTGCATCATCAGCTGGTATTTGAGTTGCTTGAGATCCTGCAGCACGAACGCAATATAAAACTGTGAAAAGAAATTGTTAACAATCTCGAAAATCATCAGCTTATTGACCCGATGCCGTTCGTACTGCGAACGTGTTCGATGATTCTCCAGATTGGTGAGGAATGTGGCAAGCTTCTCGTACGCCCACGAAAAGATCGCAATTAGCATGGACTGCACGATGACGGGGATGTAAAGCAGCCACGAGTCTGCACCGAAATCCGCCAAAACTTCGGCCTCAATTTGGAACTGATATAGAGCAAACCAGGCGGCAGCCACCACGCAGCCCAGCACCACCGGATACGAAATGCAATACATTTGCAGGTACGTGTAACGCATCGGATAATGCAGTGTCATTTTGCCCGTTATGGGATCCGGCTTCAGTTGACCTTGATAGGCGGCACGCGGCTTATCCAAGCTGCTCATCTCAATGGTGCCCCAACGGTACGAGTAGCCAGCGCACTTACGCTTCCACAACTCCAGAAAGATCTAAAGAAACGTTATCACTGAGCAAATCACCTTTAATATTGTGTCTCAGCTCGATCGCACTCACTGTCGTCCAGACCACATAGAAGCCGCATACCAGTGACAGATTGAGATCCATCAGGCATTGCACCAGGCCAAAGATCGCTGGAAACACAAGCGCCTTCGTATAGAACTCAATAAAGCCAAAATAAAGACCAATGCTGGAGCCAAAGTAGTTGCGTATATCTTCAATGGGCAACGTGGTGCGTTTGAGATTCAGATTGAATCGATCCAGATACAGCTGCAATATATACATATATTTATAATAAGTTTCGATTAGAATGAAGGACAGCAAAAGAGATACACACAAATGCATCTTCACTAAAGAATTGTATATCGATACTCCATTCAAGAGTATATCAAATGCAAATCAACCGCAAAATATAGCAAATGAATGGAATTCGAATGGAGTTTTGAAACAGCCTCTTGGGTACCATTACATACAATATCATGCAATGGGAACATGTCCTCGATGTAACCTTTCTGTATGTAGGATCTAATTGGCGGCTCAACAACATCTTTGATCAGTACGGGCGTCTCGCAAAATTGGAGTATCTGCTCTTTGCTCATGCCCGGCAGCAAGAAGTCAGAGACGCAGCCATGATTGAACTTTTGCATGCTGCCCGTTGTGGTCCTCTTCTCCAGTTCTGCCGCATCGGCCAGACGCAACAGTGTATCCAAGTTGGCCGTCAGATATAAATACTTTTCGGTTGTGCTACAACACAATTGTCGAGTTTTATAACAATGAGAGAGACCGAGAGATAGAAAGAGAGTGAGATGGAGAGAGATTTTATACTTACCTAACAATTTCCAGAGTAGTTTGTATGCCAAACTCCTCAATGATCTTGACCACATCCTGACAGTGACGCGGCTTGGCCTTCTCCGTGAATATGATGACAATACACGTCTGCAATAGTTGTGCAATGCATGTAAATACGAATATTATTTAATTCGCTTTTATTGCACACGAATGCGCAAACCTTGTCGAGCGTTTCCGCTTCTTCGTCGCAGCTTTCGTCGAGGCTGCCAAATTGTGAGCGCTGCCTTTGAAGGGCCTCAAGTTTTAGGCTGCGCTGACGGCGAAACAATTGATTTTCAATGATGTTTCGGGTGCGTGGACCTGAATCATATTTAGATATAGATACAGATATATCCATAAATGTAAACATGTATACATCTATTTATCTATATATATAAATATATATGGACATATTACTCACTCTTGGCGTCTTCAGACATTATTTATGAATTGAGTCGTCGTCGCTGAATGCTGCTGCAGATGCGAATAAAAATGCTCGAATTTTGACAAAGCGGCAGCTAAGTGTCTCTCTACATATATAGAATCAGATACGTACGCATACACAGAGATATATAACATGTATTTATACTCTATATTGCTGCAGACTCATCAACGTGTGTGTTTGTCGGCAATGGCAGCAAGAAAAATGCTTTAATAACGCCAAAAGATTTCAAATCATGGCCAGCGAGAGTGCCAGAGATTGTGGCTATTTTAATATTTCTCAGGTTATTGCCGGTTTATCTCGTTGTGTTTGCTGTTGTTGTGATTTCGCATTCATATGTACAACATGTATATATATAAATATTTATTTTGGCTGTGCTATTGGCTTGTTTGTCCCCTTCACTCAGGCTGACGACACAGAGCCACGCAAAACAGCTGATCAACAAACAGTTTCTCGAGTTTAACGGACAGTATGCTGACCACAATAAAATGCAAATGGTTCAGCGTAATAAGTGCATTTGTTTATTTTTAAATATTGGACTAAAATTTGTTGGCTTCAAACTTTTTTACTCATAACAGAAAAATTAACGCTGTAAAACAGCTGGCGGAAGAAAGGAAGCTGGAATCCACACTGTAAAACTGTGTGCAATTTATAAACAGCTGTTCGACTTTTGTTTGTCCGCGCATAATAAATGGCTGGCACATATTCTAACGAGCCCTTGGAGATCAAAAGCAAAAGCATTTTCAGCTATGGTACGAATAGCAATAGGTTTAAGCTCTTCCCCCTAGATTGGCGATTTTTTGGTAATTTCTACTGCTATTTGACGCTGTTGTTGAAGCAAATGAAGTTGATTCTTCGGACTGCGTACTGGCCTTATGCCTAATGACTTCGAAACAATAAGTCGATTACTTTTTTGATTTTTAAATATTCAAAAAGCACTTTTTACAACAAGTTTAGCTATTTCATGACTATTCCGAGCTCTTACCAATTTTTCAACATGCTATGCTACAAAGATAACATTTATACACAAATACATATATATATATATATACATAGTAGCTATGAAGTATACATTTCTTAACAGAGACAGATAGAAGACGACTTATTGAACTACTACTTCCAAATCACAGTGACATTCGTATCCTTCTCAATGTCCTTCTCGATGGTGTACGGCGAGAGTCCCGTCTTGCAGCAGATCTCATCAAAACTGATGAGGCCCGTGTACATCTTCTGCCTGGCCGATGGCACCGAGCCGGTGAATACCGGATATTTGTGTATGCAGCGAATGAATTTGTGCTGTAGCCCGAAGATGACCATTTTACGCTCATCGATATTTTGGTTTTGCGGGCACAAACGCTGGCAGATGGCACGCAAGGTGACGCCGTGCGTCATCGATGCATAGAACTGAAAGATTCTCTGCACACTGGGTAACAATTTGTCCGGCTGCAGTGCGACATATTTGCGACAGGCATTGCTCAGTGCCGCACTCTGGATAAGATGCTTGAGGTTCTGTGTCATGTACACATTGCTATACTTCAGTATGGGCAGCAGCTGGACGACGCCATAGTATACCAGATTCTGTATGCAAGACTTCACCAAATCCGTCTCCACATCCGCTTCGGCGGCGATTCGTGACACATGATTGATCCCATTGATGTACGGCAAGATCTACGCAAATTTGGAAATGGATTTTGAATATTCGATTTGTCAAAGTTAGACGGTTAGAATCATTAATTTACCTGCTGTGTGGTCAGGTCCCAGTTCTCTAGCGGCGTATCACGGAGATTGGCCAGCAATAGGGGCACCATATGATCCTTGACCGGTGGCGGATCCGGCTTATGCATGACGATTTTCAGATAGATGGTGTTATCGCCCTCGACAATGGTGGCCACTTTGCGCTCGTTCAGATCCCGCAGCACTGTCTCAAAGATGTGCTGCAGCCGTAGTTTGTCGTCCTCGCGCGACAGGAAGCACGACTCCTCCTCCATCATGATGAGATACTCGGACAGTTTCTTTACAACGGGTTCATATTGCACGGATCGGGAACGCGAATCGCAGACGAAGCACAAGTTAAAGATAAACTCGTTGCGAGTGTACTTCTGCTGATCCTGTATGCCAACGGGATAACCCACGATTTTCACATCCATCACATTCACCGTCAGATTGCAGCGTTGCAGCGGCGGCTTTGGTATAATATAAACGTTGATCGCATCAAACACCTCCTTCGAGATATAATTCTCCGGCACCTGTGAAATGGACCTCTCCTTACTATTTATTCTTTGCAGCTTAATGCTTAATGCTCACCTGACAGCTGATTTTGAAACCCGCCGTGGTGTCAAATTCACCCAGAAAAATGCAGCGGATTTTGCCTTCTGTGCTGCCGCTGCCACTGCCGACGCCACTGCTGCTGCTGGCAACGGGCCCGCCATCAGTTGTGTGGGCATGCATACTTTTGAAGTGCACCCGTCTACACAATCACCGCATTTTTTTCAAATCTGAACTATGTTTGTGAACTTTTGCCCAAATCACAATATCTTTCCGCTTCCGATTGATTATGAGCAGAGGTTATACGCAGCTCTACGCTCTCTCTCTCGCTGCGCCATACGTCATAAGCTCAGGCATATTATTGACATATATACAATGTTTAAAAACAATTCTCTTTTGAGCTACAAACAAAAATCATATCATACTTATATCCTTATGGATGTCAGCGTCCATGGGTTCAATGCTTACGGAACACAATTTGAGTCCAGCTTAAAGTTGTGACGCAATCGCTTGCTTCTAAGTGCATTTCACTGATTATTTGTCTTTGAACTTTGAACTAGTTCGATCCGAATGATCTTTGGAACTAAAACCCGGAAATTCCTGTATATGCGTTGATTAAACGATAGAGTTTTGTCAAATTAAAATTGTGAACGGAAAACGCGAGCAAGCGAATATTAAATGGAATTAGCCAACTCTAACGGCGAAAATACGCTATGAACATAACGTACATCTATTGATTCCTCTACAACACTCTTCTAATCAATGTGCTGATTGGAATTACATTTAAAGTGTCAAACAACACGGCAACGACCCAGTGCAATCAGTGTTGCAAGATGCAGAAACCGATTACCGGTCGGCACTATCAAAACATCGATTACTTAGTGCCTGTTCGATATTTTTTTACATGCTGATTTATTGCCACAGTCTAGTTTGCATTGTTAAAATAAGAAATAAATAATTAATTAAATGACGAACGAAACCGCAAACGTTGCTGAGCGACTCAAGGTGGGTCCGCGCGACAACGTCACCTACCCAATAGTCGTGAAATATTGCGGTCACTGCACAATGCCAATAGAGGTGAGACGACTGAACTTTATTTTCGATTCCAAGACAAGCGAAAATTGTTGAACGATTTTTCATTTATTTATTCATTCGCAGTACTGTGAATACTATCCGGAGTACGAGAAGTGCAAGGAGTGGCTGGAGCGCAATCTGCCCGATGATTTCGAGCGACTGAAAATCGAAGAGGAGCAGGCAGCCGCCGATGGCACAGACGACGACAAGAAGCGCCAGAAGCGCGGCGGCAAAGGATTGCTCCGTGTCAAAAAGAAGGAAGATGTCCCAAAGCGCATCTGTGTCTCACGTGCTGCCCGCGGCAAAAAGAAGTCTGTTACGGTCGTCACCGGACTGAGCACCTTTGGTGGGTTCTCTTCATATCCACATGCACCAAACCAACTTGTAATTAAGTGTTTCTTCTTTTTGCTCTCAGATATTGATCTCAAAGTGGCTGCCAAATTTTTTGGCACAAAGTTCGCTTGCGGCTCCTCCGTCACTGGTGACGATGAGATTGTTATCCAGGGCGACGTTAAGGATGAGCTCTTCGATGTCATTCCCGACAAGTGGGCAGAAATCGATGAGGATGTCATCGAAGATCTGGGCGATCAGAAGCGCTAATCAAAAAAGTCAAATACTTCGCTGCTTACTTACTAAAATTGTGCTTATTTTAGTCGAAAATCACATGCACTAATTTAAATTTATTATATTATAATAAAATAAAAAAATCACTACTGCTGCTGTTGTTGCTGTTGCTGTTGGGTCTCCTCCTGCTGCAATCCGTTCTGATCGCCACCAATGAAATGGAAATGCTTGTGCGTCAGCTCAATGATGGCCTCGTTCTCTTCGTCGGTCAGCGGCACTTTGTTGTCATCAATCAGCTAAACAAAACACGCACACACAAATAACACTAATGCTGGAGCAGAGTAGGAGCACGACTGATGCTTACCAGCTGTGTGTGCAATGCACTTGTTGGCGGATCATTAACCATTTGGAGCATCTCATGGGGCATCAATCCATAGGCGCCCAGATCACGCAGATAACTCTTAATGGAGTCGCATGTCTGTGTCTTGCACGGCGACTCCTCCAGATACTGCAGGGCCTGTTGAAATAGAGACACACACACATATTTATCTTTGTTGTTATTACTATTATTATTATTGTTATTACTTCGTAGGTAACCGTCGCCAAGTTGCGCATGCCAAACTTCTTTTTGGTGCTCTTGATCGTTTGCAGAATATTCATCACCTCCAAGTTTGTGATGTATGCGTATGTGGCATTGACACTTTAATAAACATTTGTAATATCACGTTAAGGTAAGAATTATTCTCAATATTTAACACATTACATACGTTTCCATTTTATTATTTGTCCTCTAACGATTTGTGAAATAACCGACTGCGACCAAAACGAGTAGCATCGAGTAGAAATTGCGGTATCGATTTGTACCATCATATTGGCGCCAACAAGCGCGATTTGGTATTTTGATATTATTACAAACTGTTGCGCTACATAATGCTTTTGTGAATTGTAAGGTAATTTAACTGGTCCCGCATTTGAAGCAACAAAGTTAATATTTTCACACATTTATCCCCGTGTATTCTGCATTCGATGCATACGCTCACAGAAACAGTCATCGATATATCGATATATCAAGTAATTTTGACGTACTTCAAATTGAAATTCTTGGCGTTGTCTCAGTTTATCTCTTCTTAAATTGCTTTGATTAGATTTTAATCATAAAATTTTCGTAAAAATGGGCATTGCAGACACTGAGAAAAGCGCACCAGGCGGCCAATTCGATATAAAAGCGCAGAAGACAAGACAACGCGCCCTCCTAAAACGCCGATCCGTACACATGGCCAACAGCCATGTGCACAGCAATTGGACTCTTTGCACAGATCTGCAGCGACAGTGGAACCGCCGGCGATTGCGTCGCCTATTCGTGGCGGACAAGCCGAAGGTCGTGGGGGGATATCCATGTGCCCATGTCCATCGATCCGGTCTGATGCAGCGAACCTGCTCCGTTCTTCGATATTATCTGCTGCCCATTTTTCTGGTCTTGGGCCTCAGCTGCTGCATTACATTGTACCGGAACGAGAGGAACGTGTCTAAGTTTGTGCAGCACTACTCCAGCCAGTATCAGGCCATTGTCCATAACCAGCAAAACTACTGCGATCGCAGCCGATCGATGCGCAACATCTTTGACAATATTCACCGCGATGTGATCAATCAAGAGGCGGCGCTCAAACAACTGGAACAGGCACTGGCCAATCATACAGCATTTCATTCTACTGCTCTGGTGGGCACGTCGGGCTTGGGCAAAAGCTTGACGATGCAACTGCTGTTGGAGCAGTATCCATGGAAGGAGAACGTGCAGAGAATTGCTTGGAACGACTTCGATCTGATCGAGGAGCAGGCACGTTATAAGAAAGTGCGGCGCATACTTGGCAACTTGGCACACTGCGGTCGCAATCTGTTAATTATTGATAACATGGCCGTTCACGATTTCGAATATGTGGCGAAAATAAACTATTTGGTGCAAGCTCAGCCTGACGTGGCCAAAATGGAAAAAACTGATATGGACCTGAAGCAGCTGACAATTATCTATGTGTTCAATGTGAACGCTAGAATGCTGGCAAATGCATACTATCGCCAGCGGCTGGAAACGATGCTGCAGCAGGCGCAAATGACGGTGATAACCTATCGTTCATTTGACCGCAGCGATGTGGAGAGATGTGTGCGACACGAGGCACAAGTGTTAGATCTAAGCTTGGAGGAGCGATATGTTGAAGAAATTGTCAGCACGTGCAACGTAAACGTCTCCGGATGCAAGACGGTGCGTGCCAAGGTTTTGGTCTATGGGAAACCGCTGTGACGACGAGAGGATTATTGAGACGAAAAGACAAAAGTTGACTAAACCAATTAGTGCCAATGGTGAATGGATTCTTTCCTTATCTTTCGGCATTTTCTATTTATGTACATTTACACTGCTCTCTTTTTTGTGACGGTGTGTGTGGGGCTGTGTTGGATGAGAAGCAAGACTTGATATTTAAGTATAATTTATAGGCAAAATGAACACTGGCCTGATATTTAACTAATTCGACTATATTAAAACTATTATGGTTAATGCCTAGACAAAGAAACAAAAAAACATTTAGTTTATAAGATTGTACATGGAGCTCATATTGATTGACAAAACAAACTTATTGGTTTGTTGTGAATATTCCCACAATATTTTAAATTGTCCAAATAAATGATTGTCGACTCAAAATGTGTACATATAGATCTATATCCTTTTGTTGGCCTTTGTAAATGGGGGGTCTAATTAAGTTGGCAATGTCTTTATTCGTGATCAACGGCAAACATTTCTACAAAATCTGAGCAGAAATTGCCAAGCCAAAAGTTGCAAAAAATCAGAAGAAATGTTTGCAAATGTGTGATTTTGAAATTGGTAAGTTTAAGCAACTTATGAAGTGGAACTGGAAGAATACTCTTTCAAAAAAGTGGAAAAAGAGAAAAATATGATAATAAATTATATTATTATAAAGGTGCATTTTTATTTCGACTCATTGAAGTAATGAAAAAAAGGGGCGAGTGTTGAAAAAAAGTTTGTGTTTTTATTGTATAAGGTAGTAGTAGGTAGCATATAAATTTATATAACATACGATATACATACATATATGTAAAAAAAAGAGATAGCTAGCTTAAATACTTTTACTTCCACATATGCCTCCGCTTCCGCTTTCGCTTTCCCTTTTGCATTCGCCTTCATTCCTCCCCGCTTTCGCTTTCGCTTTCACTCTCCGCTTGCTCATATTCACTTTATGTGTTGTCGAACTAATCTCACTTGACGATACGCTAGTGTCTCTGTGTGTGTGTGTGGGTGTGTGTGGTTGTGTGTGTGTGTGTAAGTGTAAAGTGTGCTTGTGTGGGTGTATGGGTGTGTACATGTGTGTCTGTGTATGTGTGTGTGTGCGTGTGGAGGAGGCACCTCTAGAATCCTGCAACGCCGCCTCGCTTGCGATAATCGGCATTTGCATAGATGGCGGTTGCATTACGTGCAAGCGCACAGACAACGGAGTCTGTGGTGGTTTTCAGGGGCAGCAGAGTGTGACCACGCTTCTGGAGCAGCTGCAGCAGCGACTCGGAATACTTTCCATCCTCATATTCGAGTGTGTCGGGGAACAGCTGGCTGTAGAAGCGCGGCGCATCGACGGCCGCCTTCAGATCATCGCCGAGCCACAAATAACGGGCAGCCACCTCGACGATAGCGGCCAGTATCTTACTGCCGCCAGCCGCACCAATTGCCAGTCGTATGTTGCCCTCTTGATCCGTCAATAACATCGGCGACTGGGAAGACATGGGCCGCTTGTGCAGTTCAATTATGTTTGCCGGCGACGCTGGCAGCTTGAACTGACTAATGCCCTTCATGGCAAAATCGGCCATGCAATCGTTCAATATAATGCCAGTGCGTGGTCCAATCAAGCCGGAACCAAAACTGAAAAACACAGAAATTTAGGAAAACTAATTTTAAACACAGGTTTTCATCTCCACTTTTCAGAAGTCTCTTATTAAAAAAAAAATAAATTAGAAATAGAAATGTAATTTTGATGATAGATTAGAGACAAGATTTTGACCGTTAAAAATACTTTTCGAATATAGAAAAATTAGTATTTATAAAATTAGTATGTAGAATGATAAAGAAGTTGGTTTTACCAGCAGTACTTACTAGTAATTGATGGAGCTGGTGACGGATACGGCATCGCCATTCGGTGCTATCACTGAGAGGGCTGAAGTGCCATATGGATCTTCGTTGTAGCTAGACAGTGCACCGTATTCTTGGGGACCACTAAGGACATAACTGTCGTTGATCTTGGCCCGTTGTTCGGCAGCAGAATCGGGATTGTTCAGCTGGCTGACCAGTTCGCGCACGTCTATAAACCGGGGATCGCCAAGCTCGGGGCGACGGGCGAATCCGAATTTGAGCGCCTCGGTAATGCGATGTATGGTGCGGGCATAGGATTCATCGTCGGCCACATCGGCACGGGTTAAGTTGTAGCCCTCCAGAATGCTAAGTATGTGGGAGATGACAGATCCACTGCTCACCGGCGGTACAGCATACAGTGTGTCCTTTCCCAATGTCGATGTTATGGATAGCCGCATCTCGGCTGTGTACGCTACCAAATCGTCTAGCGTTATAATGCTGCCCAACTCGTTCAGATCCTCAGCCAGTATTTTGGCCACAGTGCCATTGTAAAAGTCCATCGGTCCATTGTCGGACAGCAGTTGATATGTGTTGCACAGTTTCGCCGGTGGCTTCAGTAAGGCACCCTCCACGTGCTGCTCACCGGTTTCAGCATTTAGGAAAACGACCCTGCGAAAATCATTTTGTTTTAATTTTCGTTGTGTAAAAAATCGAAATACTTTATGTGATTTTAATTGCTCTTGAATTAAGTACATTGATGAATTTTAATTTATTAATTAAGTCGCAGTGTTATTTTAATTTACTTTATGGCCTTTGCCTGTACTCACTGATAATGGGGATTATCTTTGATATGGGACCACGTTCTGCGCACCGAATTCTCCTGATGCTTGGACATTTCGTAGCCCGTCTCGCAGAGCTTTAGAGATGGTGCCACGAGGTCCTGCCAGGGCAGCTTGCCAAATTTCTGATGCGCCAGATGATAGCCCATCACCTCGCCGGGCACCGCAATGCTCAGTGGTCCAACAAGGGAGGCATTGATATTATTATCAAACATGTTCTGCTTGGATGCATATGGTGCTACAACCTGTGCATCAATGTAGTGGCTTTGGCCTGTTTCACGCTCATAGATGTTCATCAGGAGCCCGCCGCCGATGCCCATGCTCTGTGAGGTGAGCAGGCCGTTGCACAGCATTGTGGCAATTGTTGCATCCACAGCGCTGCCATTGCGTGCCAATATATCGCTGCGAAAGAGTGATTATAATAAATAATTCAAATTTTTTGCTCAGATTCAGATCGGAGAAAAGCAACTTTTTTTGTTGTTAATTTTTTATTACAGAAGAAAAAATTGTGAACCACTCATAAATTCATAAATATTTTAACAAACATTTCGAAGTTTCAGGAAACACAAAAGACTGTTTGGCTAATAAATTAATTTCCTTCGTCCTGGAAGAGTTGTGTATGATTAACAGATTTGAATAAGAAAACACTTCTTTTCCCCTAGTTTCTTAATATTTAACTTTCCTTTTTACTAAGCTGCTAAGAATACTCAATTGGGTTTGGTTTGAGTTTCTTCAATCCTTGCGGAGCTCAGGAACTCAAACAGCTATAAACTTTGATCTTTCCAATTTAGAATACACAATTTATTTAACAGCTGAGTTAAAGGTGGATCGTAGTCGAGCTCACTCGACTACAACATTTTCACTTGTTTTATTTTACTTAATTTGTAGTTTTTATTTTATTATCTATTTATCGATCTTTATTTATCTCTTTCTATTATTATTATATAATTTTAAATAGTGTTTCAAACCGGAATTGGAATAGGAAATGCATATTTACCAATTGCAATTCAAAATATAAATCGTAATCAGAGTCTAAATTCATTTCGATTTGACACCCTTAAAACGTTTTTTAAATATTGTGGATTGTTTTTACTGCACATTAAATAAATAAATGTATTGAAGATGTGTGGATCCTTCTCTAGTTACCTGCCAATCTGACTGCATGGCTCCATATCCGAGCAGACGGCTGCATTCTGGAAGACGCCCAGCTTGGAACTGAATTCCTCGTTGTTGTCCACCTTTGTTGCTGGCGTCGGTGGTGGCGTTGTTGGGGATGTGGATGCGGCGATGGCGGGTCCAGCAATCGCAATCTCTTCAGCTGTGGTTGCTGTTGTTGATTCCGTGCTTTCGTTGTGCTCCGGTTGCTCATCTGTTGAAGTAAATGTTATAAATGTGTGGCTTGTGCTTGGATTGCTTGGTGGTGGTGTTGTTGTTGTTGTTGTTGTAGTAGTTGTTGTGCTTTCGTTTGTTCTTATTGTTGTTGTTGTTGTTGTTGGTGTGATAGTTGTGCTAGTTGTTGTTATTGTTGCTGCTGTTGTTGTGGCTGGTGCTGTTGGTTGTGCAGGGGACTCTGACGATGACTCTGATGCATCTGCAGCAGCATCTGTTGCCGCAGTACTGCTGCCAACAATTGTTGCTGTTGCTGCCGTTGCTGTTGCTGCTGTTGCAACTGTGCTGTTGTTGGCTCGCAGGGGCGTTGACTTTGGCCAGTCTTTTGTTGTTGGTGTTGTTGTTGTTGTTGTCGGTGCAATTATTGTTGTTGTTATTTAGTAAGTTAAGGTGTAAGAGTTTTGTTGTCAATACATTTTTGGTGCCACAATAGAAGAAATTTAACATAACGGTACAAGGTGCCAGAGTGCAGGATTGTGGTATATCGGGTGACTGAAGAGACATGCAAAGCTCGTGTGCAACATTTGTTCATCGTGTGTTGTATATATTTACTATATATTGAGTGAGTGTGTTTGTGTGTGTGTGTGTGTGTGTGTGTATCGTGATATTAGTTGCCATTTTGTAAGTGAGTGGTTAGAGATGTAGATGCTTGTTGGCCACTTTGTCAATTGGTACCGTCTACCACTTACCGCTGAAGCACAGGCTTATGATCACATAGCTAATCAGGGCGATGCCAATGAAGCAGATCAACACAATTGTCAGCTTCTTCATCCAGGCCAGCACATTCGCCCGCCTGCGAATACACAAGGATTCACATCATTTTCTAAATATCCAAAACATTTCAAATGCCTGCAAAATGTTCTCAAAACTAACTGATATCTTTCAAAATTGCAGCACAAATTTCCAGCATTAAAAAAGTTGCACTGCCCAAAAAAGTATGCAACATTTATTTCGTAGTCGTCAAGACGCATTTCCTAAAACTTTTGATATTTTTACGGGCAATCCTTTACTTTATTTACGATCTTCTCTACCCTATGCAAATTTGTAAAGTGCAAAAAAAATTTTAATTTATTTCCCACAAAAAAAAAAACTAAATGTTTTAAGTGAGAAAAGGGCATCAATATTTTGAAATCCATAAGTAAAGAATTCTCTTCAAATTGGGTTTACATTGTCTGATAGGACTTCTTCTGGCAGATTCGGCACAAATTTTCGTTATATATATTTTCGCATATGTTATTCACTGGGCAGATTTGTGGACAGTGCACTTTTCAAGTGAGATTCCCCATTTGATTATACTTACATCTGTTCGCGTCGCGCCTCCTCGGCAGCGGCGGTGTCCTGTATCAGTTCGCCGCCATTCTTCTCATCGTCATCCAGTCCACTGGACGATTTGAGTGGAATTTTGTTCATGGCATCATCGTTGCTGTGGTGCACCATCTTATGTGCATCCGCTGTAGCTGCGCTGCTACTGTTGCTGCTGCTGCAAGTTCTGCAATGCGACAATAGAATTCGATTTTTTTTTTAGAATAATCTGTGGTGTATGCAACTGTTGCTCTGCCGCACAGCTCGCAAATATGCAACAGATTTTCGACGCGTCCCAAAGCTAACTAAACAGCCGAGCCGCAATGTCGACAATCGACGCCCCGTCATGCGGCATCAATAATGGCGTTGCCCATCTGCTGCACACTGCCCTCTCCCCGCTGCTCTATGCTTTATGCAACATTCCCTCTGCCTGCGTCATTGGCAACAGCGACGTCAGCAGTTTTGATGGCCGACTTTGATGGCAGGATGTGGCCGCCGTCATTGTCGTTGCGGTTGCATGTTTCTGGGCGTGCCACTCAACCCCTTTCATGTTCTACACTCTACTTCTACACTGAGATCAAAGAATGCCCGTTTTTTGTTTTATATTCGAAATGTTTGCCGCTCATCAATAATATGAAATTTAAGATTTCAAATTTATTAATATTTTTCACAAAATATATTTCAAAAATATATTTCTGAAATGTATAAAATCAGAAAAATATGAAATATGAATATAAAGTTAGTTTTTAAGTAAGGCAATCTGCAATCTGCAATTTTCCATTTCTTTTCTTTTTTTTTTTTTTTTGAGTGCATTTTGATGGCGCTGGTCGTCATCGCTGTGTGCGTGTGCAGCAAATGGGTCACAGACGGCGAAGGCGTTGCAAACGACACAGGAGATGAGAGACGGGAGAGGGGAGAGGGAAGAGCGCTGCTTTGCAACTAACAGGCATGTGTGGCATTTTCTTGCGGGCAGCTGCTGCCCATAACTGTAATTGAATGCTGTGATTGGCAACCTCAGCGGGGAGCAGGTGCAGCGCCTGGGTTGTTGACTGTGAATTGGGTTAATTGCATTCGCGTTTTCTGTAAAACATGGCCACCAAATCGGAGGTACAACATCAACCAGCCAGCTCCTCTGCCCTCACATGATCCGGGCAAGCATTGTTATTATTGCCAATAAACATTCAAAAGGACCAGTCGTGATTTATGAAAGTTTCACTAACGAAGGAGAGCATTGATAACACCAGAAGAACGGATCTAAAAACATTATTAATGAAATCTTATAACTCTGTAAGGATGAAGAAATATTTGTTCAAGTCGCACTGATAAATCCATAACAACTTTGTCCCATACGAAAATCTTGATTTTTGAAAAATCAAAATTATATTTATTTGAACTCTTTGCAGTTATTTTTTTATTACTAAATTAATTATTTATAATATTAAGTTTGAAGTTTGGGGCATATCAAATTTGAAAGATATGTTTTAGGTTCTCATTTACAATCAGTTTCTTTTGAACCTTAGCTAATTTAAGAGTGTAAAAACACCTTGAAGATGAGGCATATTTTTTCTGAAAAATGTAACCAGAATTTTCGAAAAAAAAAAACTGGTATTTAGAATTTAACTTTCTGCATAATTAGCTTAAATATTCTTGGCGCCATTTTTTTGTTATTTACTTAGAACAATTGCTCAATCGTCAAAGTGAAAGTTGAATGCATATGCAATTCCAAATGTTCTATAATGAAAATTTATTATATATGAAGTTTACAAAGCTTTTGAAGGAGACAATAATGTTCGATTAATAAGCTTATGAAATATTATTATTATTAGATGTGTTCTGTTTTACATGTTAATTCGTTTAAAATTAAAAAATAAACTGAAAATACGCTCCACAAGCGTCAACGAAATATTTATGGCTTTAAAAGAGAGAAATTAATTGTGACGAGTGTAAAAGGCTAATGTAATTGTTCAGATTGGAATATAAAGAACAACAACTGTCGTTGAGCATTCTATTGCTGGTTGGCCTTTGAGTGGAGGGGTCTTATCCGTTATGTATCTGGATGCTAGATGAATAACAGCAAGTTAATTGCTTTATCGCGATCGAACAGATTAAGCGATTATATCGTGTACTCAGTACACATGTATACATGCACACATACATACATACATTTAATCTGTATGTGTGTTTGTATGTTTGTATTCATATATTGCATGTAGGTAATGCTTAGTGGGTCGCTCGAAAATTCTGCGGCTGGCCTGACCAGGCTGTTTGTGCTATTTTTAGGTCAACTGCATTTAATTTCATTTCATTTTCGTTAAATGGCTGCCTGGGCAACAGCAACAAAGCGAAAGAGCAACAATAGCAGGCAGGCAGCAGGCGGCAGCGACACCAAAAAAAAAAAAAAAAATAGTAATAAAAAAAAGAAGAAAAGCGAAGCACCCGCTACAATTACTGTGTGGCATATGGATTGCAATTTGGGTTTACGACCCCGTCACCGCCCGCGTTGGGCTATTAAAAATGAAAGAAAAAGAGAGGGGCTTTTGCAATGGGGCTTGGGTCTATAGGGAAATTGCATGGCACTGGGTACCGATCCATCTATTCCCGGTAGTGTCGGCAATGGTCATCGTTGATTGCAACTTCGATTGGAATTTGGTGGCTGGCTTTTGGGTGACTCTGTGCCGCATTTGCATGCAGCTCACGTGTATTGCGTTGTCCATTTGGTAAACACTAATTACTCCATGCGACACTATCTCAATCTCCAAATACATATATATATCTATCTGCCTCTCTGCCTCTCTGTCTGCCCCTGTCTGTCCCTGTCTGCGTATGGCTCGTGCGCAGCGCCCCAAAACCAAATTTGGCAAACCGATTCCAATTCTGAATGTGAAATCAAAATTCGCACTCTTGATACCATGTCCATGGCCAGCGGAATTGCTGTCATAATAACGACACACTGATCAGCTTGGTGATTCGAGCAATGTTCATGTGTGTCTACGTGAGTGGCGTTATCAATTGGCAAGGGAATGATGGCAACGATAGGTGTGCCCGGCAGTTGTTGGTGCTTGCATTTGCATTACTTCACATAGTATTTTTAATAATTATTCGATTTATACCGGACACTTTCATCTAAGCCGCTTTAATCATAGCCGATGCACAGTTCGACGGCGCCTGCTGATTAAATTCCATTTGTATCCTTTACAGACTTGTTTTCTACTGAATCGCTCCGCGTGCAACGATCGCTCAAAAATAGAATGTTCCAATAAAACCAAATTGGAGAAAAATCCTTAATTATTTTTTCATTTTTTTTATATATTCTTGTAAGTCAGACTAAGGGGAATAAACGCCTCGAATATGGATTCGTTAATGGCCATCTCTTCATAATTGTTTCACTGCTCCTCTCTGACATGGGGCTCAGGCTGGCAGGGAAGGGGTGCCTACAGGCCCCAATGGGGTCACCAGCTAGTCAGTTGAGACTATCGTGCAAATAGACTACTGAATGCACACATAGTCAAAACACAAACATAAATCTAGTAACAGCAACAAGAATAACAAATGCAAATTACAATTGTTCGTTCGTTTTTTTTGTGTTCATTTTTTCACACTTGTTGCACAAAAATATAATGGATGGCATTGCAGTTCCATATGCGAAAGTATGTCAAACTACAGTGGGTCATCCATCGTCTGGGAGGCCTGCCTGCATTGCCTAAGGTCGCAGCTCGATTGAGTATTTTTTGTATGATTTTTTTTGGGAAATGTTGTGTGTTGGTCAACGCCACTTGACTTGCCTCGACTTGTGCTTCCGCCTCGCACATATCCGCTCCTCCTCCGCCTCCGCCTCCGCCTCCTCTTCCTTACCCTGCCCACACACTTCCCGCTACGCTCGCCCTTTGGTTTATTTGATTTATTTGCGCGTTTGTTTGTTTGTTTTCATGCATTTTAATGTATTTCTGTCAAATTGTTTATTTAATTGCCCCCAAACGTTTTGCTAGAAAACACGAATTGATTTGGGCATCCACTCAAGGCTTTATGATCTACGGCCAATGTGCATGCCGAGTGTGTGGTTATAGCGACCTTCGATTCTTATACCCGATCGAAACTTGAAAATTTGTCAATTGTTTGCACATTTAATTAGGCAAACGCCACGCTTGTTGAGCGCCAGTTTCTCTTCCAAACATAATTCGACCGACTATCAATGACCACAAACAAGTCTACTCGAAGCGATTGCGATTCCTACACCTGTATCTATATGGCTTATGATCTCCACTGAGTCTGAATATGCTAAAATAGACTTTGATAATTTGTTTAAGTTCGATTCGGAGCATGATCTATATATAAATTGAATCCATAAATCGTCCAGCTTTGTGATTTGTTTTTAAGCTAATCTTTTTGAAGCTCTAAAAATATTTCAATATTATATATTTGCTGGTATATTTTTACTGTTTATATAATATATACCGTATATCGGGTCAAGTTTATCTCCTCAACAATGAACGGTTTATATAAAAAATGGTTTATGGCAAAAAACATATTCAATCAACTTATTAGATGTAATCAAAAACTTGACATAATAAGTACAAATAAAGATTTACAAAGCAATTGAATAATCAGACAGTGGAAAACCCCCTTAAATGCATACAGCAAATACACTGACAGAAAACGAAAGACATAAAACGAAATTTGAACAGGATTTGAACGATCAAAAATCGGTGAACAAACAAGATGGCAAACAATGTTTCCAGAACGCAGAGTGGATGCTAATCTAGAGTGCAACTCGAGATCAATGTTCCCATGCACCCCGGACATCTACTCCTTCATTAGGGGAGCGAGCGAGACAGGGAGAGACAGAGTGAGACAAGGAGCTTGCATTGATCGGAGAGATTTGCGTGCCAGCAGCGTATTTTCGCATTTTGACACATTCGCGATTCGTGACAGTGCAAATTGAGTGAGCCCAAAGTTCAGGGCCGTTTGACAAATTCTCATATTGTGTCGTGCACAGACATATAGAATGTGATGTTTGCGTGTGTGTGGACAGACACACACACACACACACACACACACACACACACTGAGGTACAGCGGCTTATTAGCTGCCGACGCAGCGAGACACTGTGTGTTATATATTTTTAGAGAGTGCCTTAGATTGTTGTACCACTCAAATGTTGATTAAGTTGTCAGCAATCAACGCTGCGGCTGGCCAATGCCGATATCATATATGATCCCCGAGAGCCACCGGAGATGCCGTTTAGCTGTAACTACTGTTGATTTAACTGTGTTTCCATTGTCGTTGCTGACTGACTAGTTTCAAGTTCTTCAAGTTTGCTTCGATGCAGCTGGCGCGACTGTGTCTATGGCTATTAAGTGCCTGCCATCCAAAAGTGTATCCGAGATTTGAGCTAACAATTGACACTCAAGTTGCTGTCAGTCGTTTGCTATTGCTGCTGCTGTTGCTGCTGCTGTGTATGTGTATAATGACTTTAAAAATACACACACGCACACACACACAGACAGCTTGATAAGAGCAGATTGGACTCTCAAAACAAATGAGCTGCCGCTAGCTAAAACAGTGATAGCAAACAGTTGTCCCTCAGTTCGAGAAACGGACATGTTGCTGTCGTGACACCAGCAGCAGTACCAGCACCAGCACCAGCACCAGCACCAGCAACATTTGCATTGCCGAGACAATGAGGATGTCGCAGCTGGGCCTTATCACTTGGACATTGCCGGGAATAGTTAGACCAAGCGGCGACCGCGGCTCGTTAAGATAGCAACACAGACGGACCAACACCAACAGCAACAACAGCAACATCAACAACAATAGCAGCAACAGATAAACCGAATAAATTGATGCTGTGTCAAATTAGCAATAGAAAGATCAAGTCAACTGCTGGTCACATTTATGTACACAAATAATCATGCTTGAACCACACTTATCATTTTTGTTGTTCTACTGAACGAAAGGCATCTGGAACAGAACTTCTTTGGAGTAATATGGGATGGTATCGAGTGTATGTATGTATGTATTCATGTCTTTACACATACATACGAGTAAAACTGATTAACGGGGATTACTCATATCGAGTTCCGAGCTGATCTTAAAGCATGTGTTGAATTACCAAACTCGAAGTTTGTTTTTGCGGCCGGTGTGTAAAAGTATCAAATGACTTGTTGAAGGTTAAAGTCGAAAATATGTTTTGAATTTCATTTGACATTTAATTGGGTAGCTTTGAAGTTGGCCTGCTTAGGTCCGTTAATTGTAGCTAAATATTATTGGGGAAATAAATTCAATTGGATAATAAAGAAATATGTAATTTTCACTCTCTTTGAATTGAAGCACCAAAATAAACAAAAAAAATAATAATCTAATTGAAACTGCGCAATGCTCAAGAAACCAATTTCATAATTTAGCAAAAGGCAACGTTTTAATTGCAGCAATAATATTGCAAGGTGTTTTCAGGTGTTTACTTTAAAAGTTTTCTCTTTAGATGGATGAACTTGTGTCGATGTAGTTTCTTGAAAGCTTCAGTCAATTAACCAAACTTTTATGCTAATTACGAATTTTAAATGTACTTCCAGGTTTTATTATCGTAATCTTTAAGTGAGTTTCCAGAAGGTTGTAGTTATTTTTCGGGCCAAACAAAAACACAATATTTTTGCATAAAGAATTGTTGGATTTATGAGGCTTTTAGAGAGACCAGCTTTGATGATTGATTGATGACAAAAGACTTTTACTCTCTTCTCTTCTGCCGTCACTTCGGACTTTTGTTTATATTTTCGCATTCAGACAATTTCCAATGCACCTCGGCAAGAATCTCGACAAATGATCTTCTCTGCCATCTCCCGTTTGCCGGTGGTTTAGCGTCATTTTGCTTTCTTTGGCGTCTGGCATTTATATATATATATATATATTTATACATATTTATACATATTTATATATATATACTTTTTTTCATATTCGTTTGTATTTTGAATTCGTTTTTTTTTTCTTGATATTTATTTATTGGCAGCAGCAGGCGAAAGACAACAACAGCAACAGAGGCAAAAGTGTTAGCCAAATGAAACTGAAACAATTTTTGTAGCCTGTTGCTTTACGCTTGGTGGCATGTGCAGCGCGGTGGCATGGGAAAGTCAAAATAAGGGGATTGCCCAGCGCAACAGATGTGCTACCCCCATGGGCAATGCGTATTTCTTAATATTTTACTTGGACTTGGACTTGTTGTCATTTGTTGTTGTTATTGTTATTCTTATTGCTGTTGCTGTTGCTGTTTGCCCGCCAACGTTTGTCGCTATTTTTGTTGAACGTGCGTTTTTTAGGTGGGCGAACCTGCGGCGGCTTGTCGTACGCCGCTGCCGCTGCCGATGGCGATGGCGATGCGGATGGCGATGCCAATGCCGATGCTGGTTTTGATGCCAGCGTCGATGACAACGCCAATGCCAATGCGGTGCCCAGCACTAAGCCAGCGAGAACAAACAGTCAACCAACATAATCGCATCGCACGCAACAACGCAACACAACAGCAACCAACATTTGCATTCGCTTTTACGAGACGCACACGCACAAAAAGTACAACAACAAAAAATCAAAAAACAAAAAACAAAAACAAAAGCACAAAAAATCACAAACAGAAATAAATAAATAAGTTATAATAATAAGATACACATAAGTATATACTATACACCATATATATATATATGTATATAAATATAAATAAATATAGCGAGAAATTACAGTCGCTTTGTGGCGCTTTTGTTGTCACCTCTTTAAACAAATTCGTTCTTTTGCACTGGAAAAACGAACAAAAAAAAAACGCGCGCGCGCGTTTTCCGAACGCACAAAAAAAATTTGAAAAGTTTGCCGTATTTCGAATATTTCTTCTTGATTATTATTTATTATTGTTAATTGTTTGTTTTATGTCTGCTGGATACGCGTGACTAGCGACGCTATTTTGTTGTCTATTTGGATGTGATTATGATCAGATAATTCTCAATAATTTGTTTCTGTGTGTTTTTTTTTTCTTTTCTTTTTTTTTGGTTTGTTTGTTTGTTAGTCGCGTGTCTCGTCGCAGCGCCGGCTGCTGGTCAACTGAATTAAGAACGGGACGCGTTGTGGCCGCGACTGCGGCGAAGGCAGCGACGACGCCGACAGAGACGGCAGCGGCGGCGGCGGCGATTGCGGCTCGTCTGGCCGAGGCACTTCGTCAGACGCTGTTGCTGTGTTTTTCATATTGTTGTTGTTGTTGTTGTTGCAGTGCAAATTGCTGGTGGTGTTGTTGTTGCTGTTGTTGCCGTTGCTGTTGTTGCTGTCGTGCGGAAATCACAAAATTTAGTCGGTCTCAATGGACATAGGCCGTGATTGTGACATGGAGCCGAGCCGGATCGCGATGTATCAAAGAGAATTACACTCAGAAAAAAAATTGCATACGTGTTAATGCACATCAATAATTTTTTTGATTCATTTGACGAAGTAAATGTTCCAAAACTAGAACAACAATCCCAAAAATCTCATACGACTTTCTTTTTACTTATTTTTTAAAAATAGTTTCTGACTTTTTATGCTGCCATTTTTTTCTAAAGTTCGCAAAAAGTGTTAAGTGCACTTACCATGAACATTTCTTTTATTAGAAGTTTTCACATTCACAAAAATCCCAAAATTAAGATTATTTGGAGTTTCCACAATTGTTTTTTTTTTTGCATGCTAGAAAACTGCGAGTCGGTGGCATGTCGGAGGCGTGTGTTGTGTGCGGCAGCCGTGGGGCGTCTAAACAGAGCTGCGCCACCGACCCGGCCATTAAAAGCAATTTGTTGACAGTGACACACAAAAAAAATGGATACATAAAGTGAAGAGACAAGTTGATAAACTGATGACAAAAACCAGGCCCGTTTACTGCCCCAGCCCCCACAAGGCCCTTTGCCAAGCCCCCGGCCAGATGCTCGGCACTTCCATTACATCATCCATATTGATTCCAAGCCACACAAAACAATACAATTCGCGTGCTTTCAACTAACAACTCTGAAATTTTGAGTTGAGATTTGAGCTATTTCAATTGCAATAAATTATTAACAAATTCGGTTTAGCGTTAATCTTATTAAACAGTTATTTAAAATGAAGGATTATCAATGTTCCAACAAATGGCACACAACCAGTTGAGTTCTCCTAATGCTCTGAGCCAGTTTGTATTTTACGGCTAATATCTCTCGCTTCTCCGATATTTATCGCTAATCGAAAATCGCTAATCAAAATTTAAGCCCCGTTCAGGGTATCTCCCAGTCGAGCTGCATCCATAGTTTTTCCATAATTTAGTTTTAAATTATTGCGTTTTCGCTTATTGTCGAAAGTTTGCAGAAGCATTCTTCCGGCGCGATTAGGAACTTTATTCAGTTTTTACAAAGCACTGCTAAAAAAAAAAAAACGGCTTAATAAATGTTTCTGAAATTTGCTAGAAGGTCGCAATAAATAGCGCATTTGCAATGCAGATCAAAGCTGCACTTTTGTGCTTTTCAGCATTGCTGAGATCATAACCGATGACGTTGGTGTTTTAACCGGCCGCATTCGCATCCGGTGCAGCAGCTCATCAATTGCTGGTATTGCTGGTGGGCGTCCTCAGATTTCCACTGCATCGCTGCAGTGATAAGACAGAAACCCGTTCGCCGGATACGGACACATTGCCGGAGCCGGAGCCGGAGCCGGAGCCAATGCGGTACACAGAAGCATGTCGATGCCGTGCGAGCATCATGCAAACATTAAAATGTGTGTCAACAAATTGCTCAAATTGTCAACAACAGCAAAAGTTGTAGCCTTTGCAGATGCGACAAGCTCTACTCAAACAAAAACAACGAGGCGGGATTAGCTGCGTGGGTGGTTCGGGGTCACACACACAATGCACACAATGGACACAGTGTCTTCTGTATGCTGTATGCTAATAACTGTAATTTAACACACATTAAAAATATGACCAAATGTCCGCGTGTCAATAAATCAATGAAGACGACCCAAAGACCAGCTACCGAATAACTACTACTCAAGGCAGCGACTGGTTGCCAGCAAGCCAATTGAAACATATTTGGATGGTGGCTCATCCCTTGTGGGCAGCTGTCAAATGCTTGTGGGTAGCGGCTGCTTAATGGCGACTGGGATCGGTCTCGACACTCGACAGATACAAATATGCGCCACAAAACTAGCATTTTTTAAATGCAAATTTGTTGCATTTTACTTCTCATAAAACTAAGACAAAAAAAAACCCCGAAGATTATTTACTTTTGACTACCCGAATTCCTTAAACCGATGAGTAGATCCTAAGATGTGTATATATGTATGTATATACAAATAAATATATGTATATATAATGATATATAAAGAGCATATAGCCAAGGGCGTAGCCAGGAAGAGTTGGAATTTCGTAAAGAGATGGTCGGAATCATATTTTGCTCATAATTTGCAATTTAGGCCGCGTTGTGTGTATTTAAAGACAAGTTAAGACTGCCCTGGCTACGCCCATGTTTGAAGCTGTGCATGCTTTTCCAGCAAAGTGCATCATTTTCCACAGATGTCGGGTGAGATTGATGAAATTAAGGATGATTTGGCCTGATTTGTGGAGCAGGCACTTTGTCAACGAGTAAACTAAGCGAAATGAGTGGAAATACAGAAAAGTTTGCTGGCTCAAATCTTTTGTCTGTATATACATACATATATATATACATATATCTATATACACACATACATACATATGTCTTGTGGTATATGCTGAGATAAGCTCATTCTTTACAGATTCTATATGCTTTTTGTAGGCGTTAACGAACACTTTGCTCTTTGACTGCAAATACTGCGACGCGTTGGTGGCTGTTGGCTTTTGGCTGTTGCTGTTGCTGTTGCTGGTGACGGTGGCGGTGGCTGTGGTGCGATGACGTCACCACCAAACAACTGCAAAAACCCGTATGTCTGTGTGTGTATGTCTGTGTGTGTGTGTCTGTGTGTGTGTGGGTGCTGCCCTTGGCCGCACAAGCATCGTTAGACGATAAAAGATTTGCCAGACAGTTGATGTGGGGGAAGCGAGGGAAGCAAGGGGATTACGCAATTGTACTTGTCGATGAGCTAATTGAGCAGCAACTGCAATGGGCAACAACTTCATTAAAGCATTCAACAGTTTTCCGGAGACTTGATACTTTCTGTGACACCCTGAACATAAATTACGGTTTATAAATCGGCCGCGCCCCTTTCACCCCTAGAGGCATCTGTCAGTCAACGTTCCACAAGTGCGTGTGTGTGTCTCTGTGTGTGTGTGTGTGTGCCGCACTTAGAATTCACATTAATTAGTTGAAGAAAAATGGTTTTAAGTGCTCCACTTTCGTTGGCTGTTGTTGCTTCTGCTGCGCTTTCATGTGGCCCGTTTGCCACTTTTCCCGTTGCGCGCCACTCGCTCATGCCCCATGTTTATCATCCTGCAACTATTTTCAGTTGTATCTGACACACATTGCTGGCCAAAGGCATTCACACATTTGTTTACAAAAAGACGAGAAACCGCGCATCTTCCGCTGAGCCACTTTACTCACACACAAGCCAACGTTCCCGCAGCTCCCTCGATGTACACTTGGATAAAATAATATGGTAAATTTGTCTTTATCTCAGAGATTTGCCCATCAATTCCTAATTTTCCTTATAATACCTTAAAACATTTAACGGTTCTGATGTATTTAATATGTTGCCTATTTTATTATTTTATTTCTTTCAATTTTTATTTTCATTGTAAATCTTTTAATTTGTGAGTTTAATTTTCAATATTTATTTTTTTAAATATTTTTTGAAAATTTTATGAACTGAAAAACCAAACAGTAATAATTTTTTGTAGAAACTCTTGCCCGCATTCGAAAATTCCAAGCAAAATATTTATACAATTTACGTTCATATTTTAGTAACATCTTTGATATTTAAGGAACAAATATTTGTTTATTTAAGAACTCTTAGAAGTTCATGTACTGAACAAAATGGGAACTGTTTTTAGCGGCGAAAGTATATAAATTTTCTGAATTCTACGTAAACAAATATTGTTGTTTATGTTTTTTTTTTTAGAGTGTACCCATTTCCAGTTCCCCATTCCCGTTGGAACTTACATGTTGTTTGTCTTTGCGCACTTTGATGGATTATCTGTGGTTTATTGAACGGCGTTCTTGGCCACAAGTAGATGCTTTATGGCCTGACAGCAAGGGGCAATCAAGTGAGAAGCAAACAAAAGCAACATAGCAACAAGGTTGCCCCTTTCCAAAACAGTTTAGTATCCAAATGATTGGTGTTAAGTTAAAGCCAGCGATAACTATTTGTTTATTTTGTATTTAATGGTATTTATTTTCAAAAAATATGCATCTTAAATGATCGCACTCAACAACCTTGAAGCAATCTGCAAGTTATATATTCATTGATTTACACTACTTCGCATCGGCATTACATTTGAGGGGCTGCAAATAATGTTCCAAGCATTATCTGCAAAATAATAGGCGAAACTCAAATTCTGGCACAACACGCAATTTTTGTGAACAATCTGTAATACCATAAAAAAGCATTTTCAAAGCGAAAAATAAATTTGTTTATGTTTGTTTTTATGTCCATGAGAGTTGATTTGCTAAGAAATAAACAATATTTACTAATACTAATAATACAATTTGAGGTCAAACTTTATGGATACAGCAATGCAATTATTTTTTCTTTCAGTTTTCATTTCATTAATCCGCATTTTACCAGCTGGGTAACTTTAATTGCCCCATTCTTTTGCGGGAGCTGAGTACTCGTGCAGCTACATAAGTAAGCAGTTCCGCTTTCAGGCCTGTTGTATGCAGGTACTTACGTTTGCAGCGATGCAAGATTGGAGGCTGAGGCGCCAACGCCGCATGTCGTGGAATGCATTTGGCAACTTTTGTTGTTGTTATCGTTCTGCCAGCGATTTGTTTGCCGTTGCTATTGTTCTTGCCGCAGTTGTTGCAAATCCAATGGCTTTTCGCGCGAAATGTTGCAAGCGCTGTTGTTGCCTATGCGAACGCACGCAGCAACAGCACAACCAAAACAACACACACAAACAAACAAAAAATATATCGCACGCACACACAGTAAATCAACAAGAGGATGGATGATCAGAACTACGGAAGAATTAACTACGTGCGAACTCAACGCGCGGGCAACAACGAAAAATCCAAGACTGATGAATGAGTCCGCGATACGATATGATATGATATGATATGATATGATATGTAATACTGGCGCTGGCTTGGGAACGGAGCGGGGATGGCAGGTGAGGGGGCCAATTCTTAGTGAGAGTGTTCAAGTTGCAGGTTAAGCGAATTCACAGCTCGGCGCACGACGTTCAATGTCTGACTGAATTTCCATTTCCGCTGAGGATGCTCGGAGACCACCAAACCGGCAGCGACGCAGCGTCGCAGCTGCTTTAGCAGCGGGTTCTAGCGTCAGCTACTCCCATCGACATCGACATCCACGTCCACGTCCACCTCCACCCACGTGGCTGACCGTCATTGTTGATATTCTTCTTCTTGTTGTTGTTGTTGTTATTGTTGTTGTTCTGCTTCTTATTGCTTAGCATAAACATACAAAAAGAAACACAAAAAAAAAAAAAACAAAAAGAAGGAAATTAAATGCCGCTGCGCTCTGCTCACGGGTTGTCGGTGTCTGTGTGTGTATTTAATTGTGTGTGTGTGCAATTTCATTGCCTACGCACACACACACACGCACACACACACACTCAGTTGGCATTAGATGTCATTGTTTCAATTTCAAATTAGTTGAAACATTATCAAAGCGAATTCTGCTAAAGTTAGCAGCATTCTAAGAATGCGAAACGAGGCAAATGTGTGTAAAGTGACAGATGCAAAACATACATATATATATATATATATATATATACATACATATATAAATATATACACGTATATATATATATATATACATATATATATATATATGAGTTGCTCTATGGTTCATGGTTTATTTTGAAAACTGACTTTGCTTGTAACTTTTTTAGCATATCAGCTTAAATTAAGTGAAAAATAAACGAGAAATGCACACAGAGAATATGCAAATAATAAGAAATAACTGCAAACATATTGTTCATATACATATAGTGCGTACAATACGATTTTAAGTCTAATAAATTAATAATATTTGAATTGAGATCGAATTTCAGCACACAGCTAATTTCCTGCCCTTTACAGGCATTCAGTAAGAGTGGCGGAAGTATAATAAATATATTCATTAAAAATAATAAAATTAAGAATAAAAATAATAATAATAATAATAAAGTAAATGTAAATATTAAATTCAATTAATTAAGTCCAATCCACATATATCAATAATAATAATAATAAATATTATTAATCTTCCAATATGAACAAAATTCAGCACGGGCCAAGCAATGCCTGCAATGCACTCAATCTCAGATTGAATGTGGGAAAGTGGTGAATCTCGATATCCGGGCGAATGTTCCAATTGTCTGTCATAATTTTAGGTGGTAACCTTTGAATGTGGTAGAGCATCTGGAGAGCGTTGACTGATGTCTTTCGTGAATTGTCGGGCACGTCAAAAGCCCATTCCAGAGCTCCTCCACCACATGTCGTGGTTGTAGTTGTTTTTTACGGCTGCTGCTGGCTGCTGCTGTGATGTAAATGAATCACAGCCAACGAAAATATAAAATAGGGGGCAAAAAAAGTACATAAAACGAATGTTTAAAAGGCCAGCCCACAACCACATACACAGTCACACATCACACACACTCACACACACACACACACACATACAGAATGATTTGGACCTGATTGTTGCCACGCCACTTGTTTGTTTACATTCGCAACAATGCTGCTACTGCTGCTGCTGCTATGCCGATGCCGATGCCACAACCTGCCTGCGCTGGGATCGCGTATACGCCGCGTATGATGACGACGCACTGGGCCCGTCCCTCTAAACTGGGTGCGAATTGAGATTTTCCAGCTGGCAATTAATAAAATCATGCGGAATTGCCCACAAAATCTATGCCTATGCCCAGTTCCATGCCACAGATGTATGGCCATTGACTCAAGCTCTGTGTGTGTGTGTGTGTGTGTGTGTGTGTGTGTGTGGGTGTGTGACGTGTGTACACTCAAAAAAGCAATACTCTTTTCAAATATAATTCCGACCGACCGTATAATTTGTTCTTAAACATTTGTATTAAATATAAACAAAAATATTTTAATACAAATTTTTATATAAAAATGTTTAAGCTATTTACAAATTGCTCATTTCAAGCAATTCTGTGCTTAAAATGTGTATGAAAGATTTTAATTTTAGAAATTTTAGAAATTTAATTCCTAATTCCAACTGATTTAGTTTTATTTTATGACGATTCAGTTAAGGACTTGATTCTTGAGCTTTGTTGAGGTATTCTTATTTGAAAAAACTAAATATTTTACTCCAAGTAACCAAGTTCTTCATTCAAGATTTATTATTATCTGAATATTTTTCGAATAGGTACATAAATACTTAATTCGAACTGTATTTGTTTTATTCTACGATTTTACTTGAGATGCCTTCATAATTTGGACACTTGTTTTTAGAAGGAAATATCTAACTTCTAAACAAGTTCCCAACTTAACTAGACAAATCACAATAAGAGCAAACAAACTTAACTTAACCTTTTAGACTTTTTAGATATTAAAGACGCTCTTGCAATGAGAAAATCATTCTCTGGTCAAAGATTATGGACGATGACCGCATTAAAAAACACTTGCACTGGATTTGAGTACAAAATGCTCGACTTTCTTTGCGAGTGTATGATTAGAGCAAAGGGAACTGGGTGGAGAGGCAAATGCAAGTGGCTGCCATTTGGCCACTTCTTCACTTGGCCACTTGGCCACTTGACATTGACGGGTCGACTGCGACTTGTGACACTTGCTCAATTAGCGCACTCAGACGCGCCTGGGTCATAAAAGTTTCTATTGCTCATGTTGCTTACATTGCGTGTGAATGTATCTCATTGGAAAAGAAACGCACTTCGCCTCCAAGTGGCCGGCCGGCCGGGGTGACATCAGTGCGACGTATTTAGCCAACATTGCCAGTTGGCTGGCAGTTGCCATTTTCGGCTCCGGCCGAAATAAAATTTCATTTCTATCCATTAATTTACAGTTGACACACATATCCAAAATCTGAAAAACACCAGCAATCAATGCGAAACTAATGCAATTACACAGCAAACGAACTTTTAATACGCTCGCTAACCATAATAAAATAATGGCAACTTTTCTGTTTTTATTTGTTTCTTCTAGTTTTACATAGTAATTGCTTAAATTGAATTGAAATAATTACTTTCGTAGCCATTTCTATTAGAATGTGTATTTCACTGTTACCACAAATAAACATATAATCCCAAAAATGTCTTTGGGTAATTCGAAATGGGAAAGAACACAAAGTGCAAAGAGTCTATGCTATTTAAGTGTTTTCGCATTAAAATCTCTCAGTAAAAATAGTAAGCTTTAGTAATGGCAAAACTCATGTTAAAGGCTGGAAACTGGCTGTTCGACATCCAAAGGTTGTTTGCGGATTTCGGATATATACTCAATACTGAACATATTGAATTGCAAACCTGATTACAAAGTAATCAAGCTCTAAATGGCAACCGCAGGCACAGAGAAACTTTTTGTTTTTTTTTTTTAATTGAAATTGAAGTCGCGTGTCGATTGGTGATTAGTGATTAGCGCCATTTGATACCTGATACCTGACTTCAAATTGTTTGGTGTGGGGCGCAGCGCTTCCGGTGGCAACCGCATCCCTCCACCCGCTTGCCTTCGATCCATTGCCACTTGGCCAACTCCATTTATTGACCGCGTTCATTGGCCTCTTAGTGTGCCTTGGTTTATTTATTCAGCTTGCGGCCACGTCCGTTGCACTTGTAGGGTCATAAAATGTGTGTAAACAATAACAACAGCAGCAACAACAAACATCCTAGTCCAGATAGGGATAGATAAGAGGATCCCGCATGCCGCGCAACACTTGCCACAGACTTGGCTTGTTTCGCTCCACGGTGCCGGCGATGACTTTATTTGGCACCTGACTGTACGGAGGCGGACGAGGATGCAGCCGGATGAAACGGCGTCGTCGCTGCCGACGCACCGGAGTTAACCAAAGAAGCTTCGCCTGCCTGCGCTTACGGTGCTCCCGGAGAGCGCGGGACGCGCAATACGGACGGATTGTGGCATAGTAGACTATCTCAATTACCGAGAAGATGCTGAAGCCCATGAAGAGACCCAGTATACCGCCAGTATTTGCTACAAAAGAGAAATTAGGAAGAGCTTAAGTCAGTATAGAGAGGCGAACGGTTCCCAGAAAATCTGGATCTTAGTATTTTTCTGCACTTACAGAGAAACTCGGTGAAGCCAAACATTTCGGATTTGGTGGTGCTCCGAAAATTGTTGTGGAGATAGTAAAAGTGGAGTATGGATAGGTCACTGCCATCGCCGCTACGAGTCGCATTGAACAGATGCTCGGGCAGATCCTCTCCGCTCCTATAGCTGGCGCCCCCGACAATGGGTGAGCTGGACATGGCGTACTTGTAGGTGAGCTCAAAGCAGCCCGGCCAACAGTTCTCGCAGGAGAGCTCCCCTCGCGATGACTCAATATCGGTCTGGACACGATTCGTGCAATTGTTGTCATTGGGTCCGCAAATGCGAGCCATAGGATCGATCCGGGGCAGATAGTAGAGGACACATCTGCAGTCGCGCAGCAGCAGCTTCGCCTCGCACTCCAGCTCACAGTTCTTGCGCGAATAGGTGCGATAAAAGGACAAATCATTCTCATCCGAGAACAGGCAGCGACGCACCGATCTCTTAATCGATCGAATGCTTGGAGTTGCATCCTCATAGACGGGCTCAACGGATATTCTAGCTTCGCGCCCAGCACCGACCACAAATCCGTAGTTGCTCACCTTAGGCAGCTCGGCAGGATTGTGAACCAGCACCTAGATTTAAAGCATTATTTATTTATTTTTCATTTATAATTATCAATAATTATCATCAACAATCCATGAAAATTTCCATTCTCTTAGCATGCCTTAATTTGAATATCAAATTAAATTAATTCCAAGCAATGTTTTGTATGATTGTAGAAATTTCTTTAGAAAAACAAAGGAAAAGCAGGTTTCTTAAAATGCACCCTTGAAACATCTTAGATAAGTGTATGGAACTGTACTTTTCATAGAAATGCTTAATGCTTAAAAAGAAAATATATTTCAGAAAATTAGAACCACCAAAGATATTTTTTGGGAAAGTGAGTTGACAAATGTGGAATATCTTTCATACAAAAATGAGTATTCCTGATATTACCCACATTTGAGAATGTTTCAGTACCTTGAAGCCATTGCCCATGGACTTGGTGCAGTAATATTCCGCCGTTGAGGTATTCAGCACCACAGTCAATCCCATGCGACTGCCAGTACCGCCTGACATTCTGGGATAGTAAAATGCCGGTAGTATTTTTTCATAGCCCCGTTCCGGTGTCCAATCGATGGGTTCGTAGGGTGAATACTCCGTTGCCGGCTGTATGCGCACATCGTCCGAATAGTTGCGAAACAGATAGATGGGATCCAGTGCATTGAAGGTGCAGCACAATCCATCGTCGGTCAATATCGAATTGAAGATCATCGAACAGGTCTCCTTTTGCGACCCGAAACTGCAGTACAACAGCATCTCATCGCAGGGCTGCGCCACCTCCACCAGCAGGGCCTTGAAGTACTTCCAGGTGCCAACATATGTGATGGTTTGGTCATCACCCTTGTTGCACAGGCTCATCAGCAGCGTGTAATTACTGCTGAATCTACTTATCAAAATGATAGAACATAATAAGCAACCCTTGATGAATCAAGCCATACGATTTTTTTGAAATACACATCAAAAAAATAAGATACAAATATCAATTTACGATACTTGCTGTATATGTGAACTGATCCCAGTTTTTGTACTCACCGAGAAATGCGCTGAACGCGGCTGCGCAACGCCTGGTTGAGATTACAAATGGTGATCGCCGGAAAGGGCATGTTGCTGGTCAGTAGCTGCTTGGCGCTCGTCGAGATGATGATCGGTGAGGCACTCCACTTGATGTAGATGTTTGAAATGAAGAAGCCCGATAGGATAACGACCAGCACAAAAGATATGCCAAAGAAGACGCTGCACAGGCATCAAAACTAATATTTATATTTAAGTATTTTTTAAACATGCGCAAACTCAGTAAAAATGTATTTCCTACTCGAGTCAAAAGCGAACTTTATCCAAATGCCGCATATCACAATAAAACTTTATTTCAGTTTGCCATACTCAATCCATTGATGGATTTAATGTCCTCGAAGAAGGACAATATTTCGGTACACCGGATAGGATATATAAATAGTAATAAATAATATATTTAGTCTACAACAAGATGTGAAGGGTAAACGCCTAAGCCTTTTTACAAGCAAGTTCCGGACTTAAATTTCATCTTTGGCATATTTGCCTTTTGTGACATTTCAATATTTAGAGAGAATCTTGTTTTTGAAAGCTATTCATAAAATGTTGAGGACATTCGTATTCATTATTTTCAACGTTGGGTTTATTTTCAGGTTGATTGTCTCAGATTCTGAATGCATCATTTTATGTTATTTATTTCTTACTATATTTTTCTGACTCAACTTATGCACACATACCGTTCCGATATCGTAATCCGCTCCTCGGCTAAATACTTGAGGCCGTGCAGCGAGCTATTCCGTAGATAATCCTTGATGCTCTTCTTGCCCGACTCAAGACTGCACATCGTCTGCTCCTCATCGATGGAGTCATCACTGTGACTGGGACTGTGGCTGTGACTGCGATGCCCTTTCTTGGTCAGCAGGTGGCTGATTTTTGGTTTGCTATCCCCTTGAATTTTCATGATTGAACTAACTGAATCGCATGTCACGCAAGTTCCATTTATACGAGTTCCTCGAGCACACTTCGATCCAAATCGCAGTCAAAAGCATATTGACCTTAAGCAAATATGTGAATGCAAATGATTGCCAAATTGAATTGCCGGAATGCAGTGGCAAATCACGCTTAATGCGCTTTACCGAACTGTGCGTGGGCGTGGCAGGAGCAACAGCAATATTTGCCAACAGCGAAAAGGATTCACATGCACGCCGAATTAGGCAAATGCATCAGGGTGCCATTTTGTCCATGTCCTCTGGCTTGCTTGGTGTTGTTTCATTTCCATCCAGTTGTAACAGCAGCCAGCCCCATTTTTGAGTTCTCAGTTCCCGGCCAAATGGTGCCTGCTACTCTATAAAAATAGCTGCGGGCATAAAATACGAGTACATTATGGTATAAACAAAGGCCAGCCAAACAACATCGAAAAAAAAAAAAACAAGAACAAGAACATCCAAACGAAAACAAATCGAATTCAAAGGCACACTCAGCACAGCAAATGAATAAATTGTATACTCAAATCAAGGACAACCATTGTCAAAATATATTTAAAATTGCCTTCTAGCATCCCGAAATTCTACAGTTTAGACTGTTTCGGTATGTGTTGGGTACGATTGATGGTATTTTCAAGTAGTTGCTTACCTAAAACATTTCCAGATTAATCAATAACTGAATTACGTTGCGAAAGATATTGCGTCAGTTTTGTAAGAATCAAATTTCTGAAATCATTGAAACTGATTTAGTGTGAATCAAGAATTTATGTTTTTACAAGCAAAACTAAAGTTCTTCATTTATTTAAAGTACACAAATGTAATAATGTACTTCAAGAATTTTTGTTCTAATTAATGAACCAACAAGAAAGAAGGCTCTAGTCGCGATAGCTCGACTAGGAGACCAATTCATCGAAAAATGCACATAGACTAATTCTATAGCCATTTATATGTACATACGTAGATATGTCGATATGTATACAAACATACAATGTGTATTTAGATGCATACATCAAATGTTGTATACCAAAGTAAAGTAAGATTTGTATTAATCATTATGCAGACTCAGCTGTTGATTCTGTTTCAAAATATTCTGCCTTTAGCACTATGATTGTTGATATATTTTTCTGCAAATACTTCAATATTGCGTTATAAATGTTGTACAGCAATAATGTTGTGCAGTGCTTCTACTGGGAATCAGCTAAATTGAACATCTTTTCTGATTGATTTTGGATAATCTTTTCAATGCTAAATGAACCACTTATGCTAAATACAAATGCAAATTTTAAGTACAATCACAATTATTGATTTATATTTTCTTCAATATTTTCGCATTAAAATCTACATTTATTCAAATATTCAGAAAAAAATTGGCACTGAAACACTTCTATTTTTTTCACGCCATGAAAATATTTTGTGTTTTTTTTTTCTCACAATCGGTTTGCACATTCATTTAAAATTCCTAAACAATTAGAAAAGTAAAATATGTACAAATATGTAAGGAAAAATAATGGCTGCGCAAATTTGTGCGTGTATAATTAATTAACTAGTTGTTGAACTTGAAGTAATCAACATTGAGATCCAGAATAGCCGCATTGGGCGTCTCCTTCATGCTGAGCGCTTCGACGGCATTATCGCTAGCATGATCATAATGCGGCAACATTGCGCCCGCTCCATGGTCAACTGTGGGCTGTGCCACAGCCACCGGTGGCTGCATGAGATCGCTAACATTGCGTAACAGACTTTCCTCGGATGGTGGCAGCAATTTGCCACCGGCGGACAAATTTAGTCGCTGAGCTGCCTCATCCGTGAGCGTGTCATCCAGCGACATGCTGAGACCCGGATAATCGACCATATTGCGTGCACAGCTGGACACAGCGCTGCTATGCAACGACTGCTGCAGCTCCGGTTCCGGTGTCGGCGCCTGCGCCGATTCCATAGCCGACATATCCAACGCATACTGACCCTCAGGTATGCCCAGAACGCGTGCGATGCGCGCATTCACAAAATGCACACCGGATGTGTTGCGAATGAGGCGCGTGCTACGCAGCTGAAGCTGCTCCACAAAGTCAGTTAACTCGTGCAAAAAGAGATCCGCGCGCTGCTCCTCGCTGAGGTGACTGTGCCGCTGCAGCTGCGCAGTGAGAAGTCCAAACAGTGTCGGTACACTGATCTGTTGGTGTTGTTGTTGCTGCTGCTGCTGATGTTGCTGCTGCTGCTGCTGCTGCTGCTGCTGTTGCTGTTGTTGTTGCTGTTGTTGTTGCTGTTGTTGTTGCTGTTGTTGTTGTTGCTGCTGCTGTTGTTGTTGTTGTTGTTGCTGCTGCTGCTGTTGTTGTTGTTGCTGCTGCTGTTGTTGCTGGTGTTGCTGCTGCTGTTGTTGCTGCTGCTGTTGTTGCTGCTGATGCTGCTGCTGATGCTGCTGCTGATGTTGATGCTGTTGCTGCTGCTGCTGTTGTTGCAGTTGTTCTTGTTGTTGTTGCTGTTGATGTTGAACGGCAATGGCGCTGAGCATATGCTCGGGATACTTCACGTAGTGGCGTTGCATACGACGACCCAGAAAGATCTTGTTGCAGCCCGGACAAATTGCATTCGGCGGCACAGCGCGCTCCTTGTGCGCTTCAGCTGTTGGCGGCTCTGGAGTGTGCGCTGCTGCCGGCGCACGGTAGTCCTTGTCCCTCAGCTCCGCCACAAGCATCTCCAGCATTTGCGATGAATTTGGTGTAGCTGCTTCAGTTGCAACTGGCGCTGTTGCCGCCTGTGGCAAGGCAGGGCGTATAATGCGTCCGGAGCGAGTGCGAGGCATCGAATCCGCATTTAAAGCGGACACTGGTTCATTGATTGTGTGCCCAATGGCAACAGTTGGTGCTATGCCCGCAATGTCTGCTGTTGCCGTACGCTTTCGTGCACGGCTCACTTTAAAAGAGGACGATGAACGACTGCAATTAGCCGGATACATTCCCATGCCAATGGGATCCATGCAGCGATAGATGGTCTTCTGATTAGTCAATGCATCGGTGCGGATAACCTCATTCCGTTTGCTGCAAGTCAAAAGGTATATTTATAGTGGACAAAGTTGCTAATGGATAAGTGGCACTCACCGATCGATAACGATGTGGTCCTCCTTGGCGAGCCGATACAGATTGTAGGCCAACCTGGCCAATGAATCGCAATCTTTGTTTGCCACATTCACCAGCTCGGTGGCAGCGGCCTCGGCATCAAATGTATAACATTCGGGCAGATCGGTCGCTGGCACTGCGGGCGGCAACAGATCAACGCAATTCAGCAATGACGGATGAAAGTCGCCGCTATTGCAGCTATTGTTGCTATTATTATTGCTGCTGTTGTTATTATTAATGTTATTTTGCTGCTGCTGCTCAGCTGCGGCCGCTTGCAACTGGATCACATCGCTGTCCAGTTGCTCATCGGGCAGGTCGAGGGCGAAGCCAAGCAGAGCATCTTTGTGAAAGTTGCAGCTGGTGGTGCTTGGCTCGCCACTGGCGCCGTTAAGCGGCATCAGTAGATTTTTCATTGCCGGCCGCCAGTATTCGTTGTTTTATGCAAATGCAATGTCACGTTTTGTGGTTAATTGGAGACTTGTAAACAACAACAAGATTTTGTAACTCGAACTTATCATTCGATAGACAATATGAACTATCGAATCAGGTGCACATCGTGCTAACATTTTTATATCGATTGCAGTTCACGATGAATACTTTCTATAAGCAATCGATTTTATTATTACATCGCTATTGTTAATATTTGCTAATCTTGCGGCGAAATTTGCAACTTTAATTTATTTAGACAAACACCAAACACTTATTTGTATCCGGTTACACAGTTGTAAAAAGCGTTTATTTTATTGCTGTCAAGACGACAAACCCCCGTCTTCCCCATCCTTCCAACCGTCGGCGTCGCACGACCGCCTGCGAACTGTTCTTTTTTTTCCCCGTGCATGTTAGTCAAGATGTCGAAAAACAAACTAAATTTAGTGCTGCCGCCGGTAAATGTGGATGCAGCTGTTGCTACTACACAGGTGGCACGGACGCCGCCATTCAAAACGCCATCGGGAACAGAGTAAATATGACTTATATATTTTATATATGTGCACACATATGTACATATGTGTTACATTTAATGACCCCCCCCCCCCCTGCTTTTTAAAAAAATGTTTGGTTGGAAAACCCGAAAAGATAAAAAATAAATGTTAATATTCTGGTTGCTATTATTGTTGACCAAATGACGCACACATAAATATAAATATACGCACACTTGCAGACATATATATATATGTAGATACACATCAGTCGCTCGTAAATGAAGAACTCAATTCGCTCAATATTTCCAATGTGCGAATAATTCCAATTTCTGTCCATTAAATATATTTTTTGATCTATACATTATACAACATTTTAAATATGATGTTTTCTGCTGCTCAATGTTGTATGGATTTTGCAAATGATTTCTGCAAAAGTAAATTTTAACTAATCAATGTTTTACGCCTTACAATGGCCACATCCTTATTCCTCTCTCAATTAAAAATGTCTAAACTCCAAGCGACCAGTGCCTGTGTGTGTATGTGTGTGTGTGTGTGTGGCGTACCATCAAAAATCGCAACAAGAGCAATCCAAATGTCCACAAAAATGTTGTTGCTACTTTTCGTTTTGTACTGCAAAAATTCATTAAAAAGTTAAATTAAAGAACACACAGCTTGCTGGGAAAGCCAAAAGCATCGAGCATCGATGCATTGACCGAAACGCTGGAGGGCCTGGACATGGACGACACCGAACGCAAGCGAATCAAAGTGTTCCTCAGTCAGAAGGAAAAGATCGGTGAACTGTCCGAAGAGGATCTGGAAAAACTGGGTGAACTCGGCTCCGGCAATGGCGGCGTTGTGATGAAAGTGCGGCACACCCTCACAAATCTGATAATGGCGCGGAAACTCATTCATCTGGAGGTGAAACCAGCGATCAAGAAGCAAATCCTGCGAGAGCTAAAAGTCCTTCACGAATGCAATTTTGCGCATATTGTTGGCTTCTATGGTGCCTTCTATAGCGATGGCGAGATAAGCATTTGCATGGAATACATGGACGGCGGCTCCCTCGATCTCATCCTAAAGCGAGCCGGACGCATACCGGAATCGATACTCGGACGCATCACGCTGGCGGTGCTGAAGGGACTCAGCTATCTGCGCGACAAGCATGCGATCATCCATCGAGATGTTAAGCCAAGCAATATACTCGTCAACAGCAGCGGCGAGATCAAAATCTGTGATTTTGGCGTTTCGGGTCAGCTTATTGACTCGATGGCCAACTCATTTGTCGGCACGCGCAGCTACATGTCGGTCAGTTACCTTATCCCAATTCTAATTGTGGCCAAAAGTACTAGTCGCTCCAAATTTAGAACTTGTATAAATTATATTATTGAACCAGTCATCGACAAATATTGTTCATTAAAGTCAACACAACTCCACAAAAAAAAAAGTTGCTATTTTCAATCCACAACTATATTTAATATTTCTTTCGCTTAAATCGAATTTTTAGATATGCTTTATGTAATCATTACCATCTCACGACTCATGGTATCTATCTTAAATCATTTCAATCTCTTCAAAATAACATCAGATATTATCTATGCCTGAGTAAAACTAATACATACTAACAGATCGCATCCCATGGTTTCGCTTTATTTATTGTTTATTTAATTCATTATGTTTGTAATTATAAACAAGTTCAAGGGATTCCCGATTCGACGGCTGCTGAATGACATAATTTATTAATTACAAATGTATGTATGTATGTAAAAATATTTTTGCAGCCGGAACGATTGCAGGGCACTCACTATTCGGTACAGTCCGACATTTGGTCTCTGGGCTTGTCGCTAGTTGAGATGGCAATCGGAATGTATCCAATCCCGCCGCCGGAAGCTTCTGCGCTGGAGACCATATTTGCTGAGAATGCCAATGAAGATGGCAGCCAAGCGACGCTGGAGCCCAAAGTGATGGCAATATTCGAGCTGCTCGACTATATTGTTAACGAGCCGCCCCCTAAGCTGGAACACAAGATATTCTCCAACGAGTTCAAGGACTTTGTCGACATTTGCCTCAAAAAACAGCCGGACGAGCGTGCCGATCTCAAAACATTATTGGTTCGTAATGATTGTGCCTGTCTTTGTTACTCGCTCGCCATATGCGCTACATAAATAACTATTTTCCTTTGACAGAGCCATGCATGGATACGCAAGGCGGAGGTGGAAGACGTCGACATATCGGGATGGGTGTGCAAGACAATGGATTTACCGCCATCGACGCCAAAACGCAATACCTCGCCCAACTAATTGGCATTCCTTTATTTCACGCGCACGCACTCAATACACATACGAAACATGCACATGCATAATAAGTACTCACGTTCATTATTTATATGTTGTTGCATAGGTGTGTGCTATATTATACTTGTTGTAACAACTTGCTCCTCCCCGTCCTCCTCACCACACTCTTTGTTATAATTCTTTCTTGCGCTTTGTGTGGATACTTCTGCTGTATCTGGCTTTTAAACTCAATCAATCAAGCGAAAAATGGACAAAACAGAGCAAAGAGAATAAAATAAATACAACTAATATTTAAAAGAGTCCAAATCGGTTTTGCATATTGCAAATTTAATTTATTCGAAATGTTTTCAAATAATATTAGTAGCAGGCCTGGAGTTTTGTGTCTTTTATTGTAGCATCTGGAAAACTCGAGTTTCACAAATCATTCGTTGTCTGACGATAGAACTGTAACAACAAAATTATCTAGCTTTTGTCAGAGAAAAGTAATTTATTGTTTTAAGGAAAACAATTGTAATATTTTTGTGTAAAAATGTCGAACGTTCTGAAGATATTTCGATTGGGTCATAGCGTGTTGGCCAATAGCCGTTTAGCCAAGATACAACGCTCAATCTCGATTGCTGCACATCAAATGCAAAACCTTAAAGGTGAAGCCCTGCAAAAGACATTGCCACTTGAGGAGAAGCTAACTCCAATTGAATTAACACCATCACAACGCAATTTGGTCGAGTTTGTTACGGGCGAAATCGTGGAAGAGCGTCGCGTGCAATTGCACCTGGAATCGCCATGCATAATCGACGATTTTACCGGATATTTCTCTGGTTCCAAGGTCGAGCTCATTAAGGAGTCGCCCGGCGAGCGTATTAACATATTTTTCAATGTCAGCAAGAGTGTGCCACGCCGCAATGATGAGACGGGCGAGCTGGCTCCAGTGCGGAGCGTTCCCAAGTTTGAGGTGCTGATCAAATGAAATGATGTGCTGCTTTCCATATTTTGCGTATTCAAGCCATCCGCTTTGAAAATTTGGATATGGATTTGGAGTTGGATGCATTGGATCAGCAAGCACAAGAGAATTATGTATATGAGATACAGGACCTATCACTGTATAATAAGGGATGGAACGATGGCTGCTTTACCATTGACGCATCCCTCATCGATGACAATCTGCAAATTCTGATCCTTGAGATGCTGGAAGAGAAGGGCATCACCCATGAGTTTGCCAGAAAACTATCCGACATGGCAACTGTGCGCGAGCATGCCTTGTACATTGAGTTCTTGGAGAATCTGTCCAAGTTCACTGCGGACATACCCAAGCCAATAAAAAGAGCTGCAAAGAAAGCATAATAACAAATACTGTATATACATATTTTTATATTTAATGCGTTCTAAATAAATGCACATGTGATTTGAGCAACGTAATTTCAAAAGTTTCTTAACTGCGCGCATTGCTAACGCTTTCGACGATGTGGCAAGGCCGCGTGCAAAAACCCCACTTAACTGCAACTATCGAGCTTTGGCTGGCAACGCCGTAACCTGTGACGACAGCAAGCAGAATGAAAACATCAAACACTGTTATTGTGTTTGGGTTGTTATTGGTCAACTGCTGAGTGCCAAAAAAAGAAAACAAATTGTATACGTAAATAGGCTGTAGTTAATTTTGTTGTGCAAGTGTTTGTGTGTGTGTGTACGCGTTGATTATTATGCATAGCCACGAATACAGTTCCCGTACGCAGTTGACAGTGATTATGAATGTATTTCCTGTCTAATTGCAATTGTAGTGAATGCAAAAACAAAGCACTCGCAGTGCAGCCGATGCGGACGCACTAAAAGTTCTTTGTCTGCGCGACGCCGACGCCAGCGACAAGCTGCCGTCCCGTGTATACTTTGCATGGTGTATGGCAATGTGCGTTGCTGTAAAATTCGCAGTTCTTTGTGGACAGCGAGCGGGCGACGAAACACGACGTTAACAGCGACGTCGACGTTGCGCTGTTTTAGTTGGAGTTGCTATTTGTGCATGTGTATGTTTATGTGCGTGTGTGTGTGTGTGGTGTGAATGCGAGAATGTGCAAGAGTGTGAGTGCGTACGCGTATGCATGTGTGAGTGTGTGTGCAAGTGTAACTAAACAAAGCAACAGCTTACCACGCGCCATAACAACTACAAGAAGCCAACAGTCAGTCAAACTTGGCGCTGCAACGCAGACGTGTGCGTCGTCGCCAGTAAGCAAGAACGTTGCTGATGCTGCTTGCACTGCTGCTGCACACACACAGTAAGGTGCAACAATAACGAGAAGGAGATGCAGCTAAATAACAAAAGAAGAAATTAAGGCAGCTAATTAACAACTATTATTAACTAACCGTTTCAATTCGGAATTGCAAATTCAACAACAACAACAAGAACAACTACAAAATGTCATCTGTGAATGTGAACCAAAAAGAGAGTCCTAGTCGAGACTCAACAGCGTCCACATCGGGCCACATATCAATGATGGCGGAAAATACGCTGGAGTCTTTGTCGAGGGATTACAGTCTGGGCAGCCTTAATTCCGCTGGCAGCCAAGATGAGTTCTTTCGCTGTCGCGATCATGCGGACAGCGTATTAAAGCGTATGCAACGCTATGTGGACAGCCAGCAGCTGTGCGATGTGGTTCTCATCGCTGGCATTGATGGCAAACGGTAAGTGGACAACGAAGCACACGCACACACACACATACTCAATTTAACGTATACAAAGAAATTAAAGTTGTTGCAATGCGCAAAAGCAATTTTCTATACACATCCCACCCAACCCCACCACACACTCTGCTCCCATTAGCGCCCTAGCCGTATTTGGCATATTAGCAAAGCATTATCCGGCATATGAACACAGCCATCCGTCTGACCTTCACTTTAGCGCACTTCACTCGGTTCTTTGTCTCTGTGTCGCATTCGTACGCCAGTTCTACAACAGCAGCAGCAGCAGCACCCGCAGCGACTGCGGTCGAAGCAGCAGCGTCATTCGAACAGTAAACAGTAAAATTGCGTTTGCTCACATTCTCTCTCTCTCTCTCCGCACTTTTTCTCTGTTTTGTTTTCCATTTGATCGACTGCGAGAGGGATAGCGAATAAGAGCGAATTGGAGAATTGTGCATTGCACAGTGGTTCATAATTAATTTGTTTTGCGCAAAATTCACGTTCAAGCTGAGCACGACACGCGTTTTATAACATTATCATCCCACCTTGTAATTTTTGAAATAATTTTTGTTTAACGTATGAACATTTACATTTATTTTATTGATGTGTCAGAAAAGATCAGGCCCGTAGATAGTCTGATCATATTGTATAAAGTTTAGATCAGCTGTTGTCATAATCCTTGCACTCCTTTTTTGCGCTTCCGCTTGTAATGCATTTCTACAACATTTTGTTTTTTAACCTGCCAAAATGGGAAATTATGGAATCTTATAAAAACAATAGTTTTCTGTTTGCCAACACAATCATGCAATTCAATTTAGCAAATAGAAAAATATTTATAGTTTTTGTGAGATTCCGTAATTTTCCTAAATAATTGTAGTATAATTTTATCCTGTTAATAAAATCACATAAGGTATTTCTTGAAATTATGAAATCAAGAAACGCAAGCACGAACGCAAGAAAATGTTGTAATTTTGTTTCCACAACGACTACCCCTCCCTGCACCCTACACCCCTCCCTAGCATCTTTAACAGGGCCTAGAAGAACAAGAGGAATAAAAGCTGAATACACATATCCTTATCATTTGGTACAGGGTGCCCGCTCATCGCTTGGTGCTATCAGCTTCGAGTGCATATTTTTCGGCGATGTTTACCGGATCGCTGCGCGAGGCGAAGGAGAATGACGTGACCCTTGGTGAAGTGAATGGTGATGCACTGCAGCTGCTCGTCCAGTACTGTTACACTGGATTCATTGAGCTGCGCGAGGACACTGTCGAAACATTGCTGGCCACCGCCTGCCTGCTGCAGCTAACCTCTGTTGTTACGGCATGCTGCAATTTTCTCGCCCGCCAACTGCACCCATCCAATTGTTTGGGATTCGCATTCTTTGCGGAGCAGCAGAGCTGCACAACGCTCCTGCGACTGGCACAGGCGTACACCTGCCAGTACTTTATGCAGGTGTGCCAGAACCAGGAGTTCTTTCAACTAAATGCCGATCAGCTGGGCAAGCTGCTGTGCAGCGATGATCTCAATGTGCCATCCGAGCAGGATGTCTTTCACAGTCTGATGTCGTGGGTGCGCCACGATGCGCCCACTCGTGAGCAGCACATCGCCGAGCTGCTCGCCCTGGTGCGCCTTCCCCTGTTGCGGCCAACATTTATTATGGATCACGTGGAGAACGTGTGCAGCGCTAACGAGTGCCAGCAACTGGTGATGGAAGCCTTCAAATGGCATTTAATGCCCGAGCGCCGTTCGCGCATTGCCACCGAACGGACCACGCCTCGCAAATCCACTGTCGGACGATTGTTGGCTGTGGGTGGCATGGATGCACACAAGGGCGGCATCACCATTGAGAGCTACTGTCCGCGGCTGGACAAGTGGACGCCTTGGAAACACATGACCGGCCGCCGTTTGCAGTTTGGCGCCGCTGTTATGGAGGACAAACTGATTTTGGTGGGCGGACGCGATGGACTGAAAACGTTGCACACTGTGGAGAGCCTTGATCTAAACACGATGGCCTGGGTGCCACTCAATCCAATGGCAACGCCCCGACATGGCCTGGGCGTTGCGGTGCTGGAGGGACCCCTCTATGCGGTTGGCGGACACGATGGCTGGAGCTACCTGAACACGGTTGAACGGTAACTAAATGCGTCAATTACCAGTCACTAGTCAGTTACCCAGCAATCAAATTTGAATTGTTGTATTCCTTGCAGTTGGGACCCCATTGCGCGCACCTGGAGCTATGTGTCGCCGATGTCCTCGATGCGTTCGACCGCTGGTGTTGCGGTGCTGGGCGGTCGCCTCTATGCCGTTGGCGGACGCGACGGTTCTGTCTGTCATCGCTCCATTGAATGCTACGATCCGCACACAAACAAATGGAGCCTTCTGGCGCCAATGAATCGACGTCGGGGCGGCGTTGGTGTAAGTTCTGGAAACAAACAAAAAAAAAGACCAACTTTCATCGAAATCGCAAACTAAAACACATTGAACGCTGCTTGCTTGCAGGTGACTGTTGCAAATGGATTCCTATATGCCTTGGGTGGCCACGACTGCCCGGCAAGCAATCCCATGGTGTGTCGTACCGAGACCGTAGAACGTTATGATCCAGCTTCCGATACCTGGACACTGGTAACCAGTCTTAGCTCATATTTTGCAGAAACCAAAACTAGCATTCAAAATCCGAGATTGACAATTGTATTCAATATCAGTTGGAATTTGATTTGTTCTAACATGATCGGTCAGAGAACCAGTCCAAAGTGTCGTCGGATGAAATGCAATAGTTAATATAATATTATACAACAACAACACTAGGACAACTTTCTCTCTACCATTTATAACAGATTTGCTCGCTGGCCCTGGGACGCGATGCGATCGGTTGTGCACTGCTTGGAGATCGCTTAATTGTCGTTGGCGGCTACGATGGCAATCATGCGCTCAACACTGTCGAGGAGTACGATCCGGTGCGCAATGGATGGAATGAACTGACGCCAATGTCGTTTCCACGTGCCGGCGCCTGTGTCGTTGCCATACCGAACATAATACCGCCAGCAGCTCCCCAGCCGCCTGCCAGTGCCACAGTTTAGTTAAACTTCAATTATTGTTGTTGTTTTTTTGCTGTTGTTGTAGTTCTGTGTGTATGAGATGTTGTCTACTGCTTAATGTACTGCAACAACACTGCTGCTGCTGCTACTACTATTCCTATTACCTATCTACTGTTCTACTTGTACACCTACATATACCATATAAGAGCGCGATGCGCGTTTTGTGTTCTGGTGTGCCCTGCTGTGTTCGGGCCTGGCCTGGCCCAGTCCGGTCTGCCATATGTTGGTACTTGGTACATACTCACGTACACATGCACGCACACACGTACAGAATCAAATCATACTAAAAAGTAATCTCATCTGAAGTGAATCAAGAAACAAACAAAAATTCAATGCTCGAGCGACTGCCCAGTGTGACCAGTAGTAACCAGTGACAAATGCATGCTGCGAGGCTTCCGAACGCATTCCCAACTAATTCGTTTGCATACATTCGAATATATATATATATATATATATATATGTGTAATTCTGTATATATATTTATATTTATTGACTATTTTGATATTATATATATTTTGTAATGTATTATCTTATTTGTTGCATGTAGTGAGTGTGTCTTAATTGTGTCCCTCATCACATTTCATTTAATGTATGTCACCATCATCGTTCAAATAATTCTCATTTTTCCCCGTCGTACGCTTCATATACATACATAAATGCATGTTTTATCTGGAGACCTGGGTGCAAGTTTACTCGCCCGCCCACAATTCACGATTTGCTCTCACACTTAGTGATCCGTTTGTATGACAAATTCTTACTGAGTTATCTAAGTTCTGCTCATATGCATGCGTGTGAAGTGTACGACAAACACTTTGGTTACTACACAGGGAATCATATATCATATAGTTTATAGATAGAGCTAATTTACAACAACAAATATCGCTCACCAATGAGCAAGTTCGATAACGAGTATTAATAATTAACGGCATTTGCTGTTTATTTTGCATTCTCATTTTATAAACATTATTATTATTATTATTACATAAGTTTATGTATATTATTACAAGCATTTATTTCTAATTGTTTATTATTATTTTCTTTTTTTCCACATTTTTCTCAACGTTTTTCTTACTGCATTTACGCGAATTTTTGTAGAAAAAGAAGTGGAAGCCAGTAAGATTGGATCCAATCTGCTATAGGCGTCGTAGATCTGCGTCGACTTCTATAGTATGTAATTATGAAAACTATAATTAGTTAAGCAAAAAACCTAAATACAAAATGCCAACAAGCGAATGCCAATACAAACGGTAACTTTTAAATGTTACGTATTATTTTCTACAATCATATATTTATATTTTTACACAACAAAAACAGAACATACACTACGCATATATGTATACACTGAATATATATTTTTTGTAATAAAATATATCCTTTATTTATACGTTGCTAGATGCAACGGTAAAAAGTAAATGAAATTGTAACGGAGCTTTTTTTTTGTATCAACCGCTATTATCGATAAATTGATGGTATTTTTCTTCTCGATGTACTATTGTCATCTATCAATCAGCATGTCTCTCAGCCAATGGTTTCTAATAATTACTGACCCTTTAACTTCCTGTGTGCGCAGAACTTTGTATGTATGTTTCTATCAGCTGGTAGCATATTCGGAATTCATCTGCGGTCGTACAATTGTAGAGCCAAATAGTTTGGTATTTTTAGTATTTTTGACTTCATTTTTTTTTTTTTTGGCATATTTTAATACTTTTACATTATTGACATTGCATTGCAAACGCAAATCAAATTAAATTCAAATCCAATTAGCAAACATTGGGACTGGCTAGATTCTCACAGTCGGCATCATGGACGCGGAGCAGCTGAAACGACTTGAACGGAAGAACTCCGCCGACATCGATGACATACTCGGCCAGTTTAATACTAAGGTAATGAGTGTGTGCAGAAGAACACACAACCCCCATTTTCTTGTGACTAATATGTTGATGATGATGATGATGATTTGTTTGTCGACGCCCGCAGAATGCGGACCTGCTGGTATTTGACAGCTATCACACGGACAACCAATGGCATGACATCTGGCTGGCCATATTCGGTATACTCAATGATCCAACGCTGGCGCCGATGCACACGAAATGCCTAAACACAGTTCGCATATTAACCCGCGATGAATTCAGCCTCCAGACGCATTACATCGAGCACGAGCTGGATACGCTGTTATCGCTAGCACGCCTGGACACCAATACCGAGTATGAAACCGAACAACAACAGCTAAGCGATGCCCAAGCGGAAATTATGGGCGAATCACTTAAATGTCTATGCAACCTAATCTATCAAAGTGGGGACTGTCGTCGTTACTGTTTGCGCCAGAAATTCTGTTTGGATGCGATTGTGAAGCGTTTGTCCAGCGCCTCATCGACTCGTTATCCATGCACCTTGGAGTACTATGATATGAAGTTGCTATTTCTGCTCACCGCACTGGACTCAGCAGCGCGCACACGCCTCCAAATTGATCTCAATGGATTGACTTATATGACCAAGTGGCTGGACGACAAGTTGACCGAGTCTGCTGTTGGCACAAGTGACGTGCAGCTGAACGTCATCTGTGAGCTGCTCAAGGTGATGTTCACGGTAACCAGTTCGCCAGACAAGAGTCCCAACGAGTACGAAATCCAAAGTCTTCACTTGACCGGTGTGCTGCGCGAGCTGCTGTTGCGCTTTGGCAGTCTCTCAACCGAACGGGAACGCGCTGTAGTGACGCATGCAATTCACCTGCTCACAAACATATCGAGTAGCTGCCTCACCGAGCTCACGCTCAAGTGCAGCAATGCTGAAGCGGAGCCGGAGGAAATGAAAAGTAACGCAGGCGCCAGACAAAGTACGGGTAAGTGCTGTGCCCTGTGCTTCGAGAAGCGCAACGTGCGCAGCCTGGCGGTTCTATTGGATTATCTGCGCCGCGCACTCGACCAGCATGAGAAGGAGGCCAGCTCCCATGAGCTGGTGTCGCCAGTGCTGACGGTGCTGGTTAAATGTGCACGCAGCGATCGCATCCAACGACACTATTTACGAATGGAGATACTGCCGCCACTGAAGGATGTCAGTAAGCGGCCGGAGATTGGCAACGAGCTACGCAATCATCTGTGCCGCTTCCTCACGCTGCCAGCGATGATCCTACGCGACCTTGCCGCAGAGTTGCTCTTTGTGCTATGCAAGGAGGATGTTGGACGCATGATCAAATATACCGGCTATGGAAATGCGGCTGGCTTGTTTGCCAAGCGTGGAGTCCTCGACTGTCGGCGTATTGAGGGCACCGACTACTCGTCGGACAGTGAAGACAGCGACACCGAGGAGTACAAGCAGCAGCAGCAGTCCTTCAATCCAGTGCTTGGATGTGTTGAACAGGCCAAGCCAAGTCCGCTCGATGGCATGTCCGACGAGCAAAAAGAATACGAGGCCCTTCAGCTGGTCAATCTGCTCGAGAAGTTGCGCAAAGATGGCATCGTGCAGCCGGCCCTAATCGACAAGGATGGCAAACCGCAGCCGCTGGAGCACATACTGCAGCTGCAGGAGGAGCTGCCACAACAGCAGCTTGAGCAGAAGCGCAAAACATAAATTTCGGCAAATGCCAAACAAAACGAACAAGAGAAAAAACGTTCAATATGCAAAACACAATCGATAGGGGTCTTCCAAGTCTCTGGCAGCAGCAGCAGCAGCAGCAGTAGCAGCAGCAGCAAACACTAATGGATCACTGCTACCCTTTGTTCCACATACACACATACAAATATATAATGCGGATGCACCGCCTCCAATCAAAACCACAAATTGTAATTCCAATATATGCATACATTTACTGAGATAATAATATATTTATATATATACAAGCAAGAAGATTGTTAGCACAGACGGCACCAGTTCGAGGGAGAGAGAGACGTACTGTGTGTGGCATGCAACTGAGTTTGTAATTGATCTTTACTACATAGATGTGTATTATCATTAAGGTTTAAGCTCAACTCAAGCCAAGAAACTATGGAAAACAACCAAATGAAAGAAAAAAAATATGAAAAAAAAACCAAGAAAAGGTCGAAGAATTCAAACTATTATTATTGATCGTAGGAACGAAAAAATCGCGTATTATTTAGAATAAGCTTCCATTCAATGTATGCATCATATAAGAAATTCAATTAATAGAGCTTTATTGTGTTCAATCCTTTATAGTCAGCGGGCATAGTAACGTTTCTACTAAATAGTTGATTTATTTACTGTGTACACAAACTATATTTAAAAATGTACATGTTGCTGGTACTAACTATTATACTATGCTTAATAAAAGTTATCCGTAAAACTCTTTCAATATAACCAAATAACTTTCATATTTTGGTGTGACTTACATTTAAATGATTTAGCCCAGGTGGATATGTTTTGTCTCAATTCAAGTTGAATATGCATTTTTTTAATTTTGCAACTGTTAAATTGCTTGGTTGACATTTTTGAAATTATAGCAACATATTTGTTGGGATGAGTTGTAATGCCAACATCCTCTAGGCAGACTGAACTGTTTTTAAACAAAACTGAGGCCTATCGTTTAATTGACGTTTATAATTTAAATTCACTTTCATATTAAAAGACACAAAATAGGGTCAAGAAGAACATTTCATGCTTAATAATTAAAAGCATTCAAATTGTTTTGATTTCATGAGTTTCTAATCTATTTCTGTGTTTTCAGTATAGTTGTAGGTCAACCTAAACCAAAGTTTAAACTGCATTCGACGCTATGGCACATTTTATTTATTTATTTACATATTTATATATATTTCAACGTTTATTTAATTGTTTTTTTCAGTCGCTCGGAATCCATGGAAATGTGTGATGCTTGTGAGTGGCATGCTAATCCTCGATTTCGTTCGGATCCGCACGGTAGAAAAGTACCTCCTGAATGCGTAACGGCTCGTAATAAGGATGTGTGCTTGGCTGGAATTGCTGCCGTTTCTCCGGCTGCTTCTCTCTATCGTGAAGCTGTGCGCCTGGAAACGCCAAACTGTTGGGATACACTCGCGAACCCGGACGAATTTCCTTCTGGACGGGCACACAGTCGCTGCTCTTCTTGAGGCTTGATGAAAATTGTCGTGGCAAAGATGCCGAGGCCATAGATTGGGCCAGATCGTTTTGGACATGGACATGCAACTGGCTGGACTTGTAGACGTTGTTAAGATTGGGTGGCTCGTAGGCATTGGCATTGCTTTCGTCGCGTGCGAGAAACTCGCAAAACTGCAACTGCTTCTGTTTGTTACGCTTCATTATTGAATTGCTGCCAGCTGCAGCAACTGGATTCTGGTTTAAACCAGACTCGCTTTGCAGTGAATTAACTGGTGGCGATGCAGCCGATGCCGGTGATGTCGATGACGATGACGCTGACGCTGACTGCAGCAGTTGGCCAATCTGAGCGCAGAGGCTCTGCTCGTGAATAAACAGCTGATTGTCCTGCACATAGTTAAAGATCTGTCGCTTGCACTTGTCCATCTCGTCCTCGAGCTGGCGCAGACGCGAATTCAGGCAAAAGTATGCTGCTGCATCGACCAGTTCCTCGTTTTGCTTCTCTTGGCGGAAATGCTTTTGCTCTGGATTAGTCACTTCGTTCCTTTGATTATTGTTAACCAGCTCCAGATGCTCCAGCTTGATCTGCTCCAATGTTACATTTATTTGCATGGCTTTTGACTGCATTCGATCGAGGGCTTGGCTGTGCGCCATTGTCAGTTGACTCAATAGGAACTCGGCCTGAGGTTCGGTGCTATCTGTGGCCACTGCTGGCTGCTCCGTTTTCTTTTTGGTCTGCTCGATTAACTTTTTAATCTTGTCCAGACGTCGCTGATTGGACTCCTTACGCGATTTGCGGACACGCACCGGCTGCTCAACCGTTGCTGTTGCCGCCCCCACAGCGGATAGCTCCTCCCGATGCGGCGCCATCTGTGTGGCCAGCTCCCTGGCAGCAGTGCGACGCATCTGAGAGTTGGGTTCATGGGAATGGCGGTTGACACGATGCAGGTGCGGCAAGTGCTTTTGCTGCTGTTGCTGCTGCTGCTGCGGTTGACGCAGTTGTTGCTGTTGCTGTGGCTGCTGTTGTTCCTGATGTGGTTGGTGTTTCCTCTGCCATTGCTGCTGCTGTCTGTGGTGCTTTCGCTGCTCATCCACCCAGCTCTTAGTCGTATTGGATGTAGACTGCGTGACGAACTCCGTTTGTCCAGCCACACAACTGCTGGCGCCAGCCCTATGATGTGAACTAATAGGAGGAGGAGGAGTTGGATGAGCATTTGACGTTTAAAAGCTGAGGCAATAAGCAAGTCATTGGCAAAGGCGAGGGCGCAGACGTTGGTGAATTAGTTGGTTCAAAGCGCGGCCAAACCCAGGCCGGAGAGTCAACTCAAACATTGTAGGAAACTTAGTCAAATACATCCGAACTGGTTCGATCAGTTGCGTCTAGGCACATTTAATGATTATGTGTACACAGAATGAACGTCGCTTAAAAATAGATACATGTTTCCAAATTGGGTGAGTTTGGCTGGGATTACATTAACAAAGTGCATGGCAAGTATATATTTATATATCTATAAACATATACATAAACTATAATCGGTGTTTTTCGTACATTTTCCCTTAAATCAAAGTCTTTATTATTCGAATGTGTTTTATGACAGACATTTGGTGACTTTAGTTATAGCGTTTGACTTAATCATTGCAGCTTATGCATATAGATACTATCCACTAATAAAGTTTCCCTTTTTAACTATCAAATCGCTGACATCTCCAATTTTCGGATTTGCTTAATGTTTTGTTGATGACGGTCAACATCTAATCATATTTGATGTTGTGTTCACATCGGAAAATCGAAGAGCTTTATTCATAGCGTGTGGATTGAGGGATCTCCTGTTAAGCGTATCTATTCTTAGCTAACTTTTCATTGGTTACCGTTGTATTTGTGTAGTTATAGGTTTATTTTGAAGTTATTTCACTGATTAAATAGAACTTTCCCATGATAATTATGATTGCCTTAGTTTGCTTTGCCCTTCCGGATATTTTCTTATGGAAAATTTAACTATAATATTTGAACTTGGAAAACCGTCTCAACTAAGCTACATGAAAATTAGACATTCTAATTGAATACAGATATTTTATAGAATTTTCTCTTATTCTTAATCCTGCAAATGAATTTATTGTAATTGTGCAATGCGACGCGAAAGTGTTTGGGGAAATGTTAATCGACGTTGAGCATCTCCAGAAATGCGTTGTAGTTGAAGGTGTTGTTGTTGTTGTTGTTTACCAATTCTGTTTAAGATTGAGATTGTTGCTAAGTTTGATGTTGATGTTGATGTTAACGTTGACGTTGACGTCTCCCGCTCACTTTTGTTGAGTGCCCATTGTTGCTGCTGTTGCCTACAGTTTGTTGACGCTGTTTTCGTCCTGATTGTTGATGCTTTAACCGCCGCCGTCGCCGTTGAAGTTGCTGCTGTGGATGGCGGTGAACGTCGATGCTAGGAGCGTCGACATCTGGAAAAGCGAGCGAGTAGCTAGAGAAGCTCAGCTCAGCACTCACAATACTCAAAACACAATACACAAAACACACCCAACGTTGGCCCTGGCCCTGCTAATGCTCCTTGCCACACAAGCCACAAGTAAACAGAGATCGTTGTTGCCTTACTCACCTGGTTTTCGAGACGGCTCGGATGGCGTGCGTCAAAGCGGCTGCTGGCTGCACATCGGAGCCAGTTGGAGCCACTGGAGTCTTTGGTGTGGCGCTGCTGTGGCGTGCACTGGCGCGCAACTCGGGCGAAATCATCTCGTACAGTCGGGTGCGATAATCATTCACAGAGTAGCGAATGTCATCATTGAGTGCCGGCTTGACCTCCGTGCGCAGTTCCAGGGTCGCCGAGGAGCTGCGAAAGCGAAGCACATATGGATGGGCGATCGACTCCTTGGCCGTTAGCCGGCCATCCGGATCGAGGACCAGCAGCGACTTGATCAACGACATGGCATCTTCACAACAATACGGTATCAGCTCGTCCAAGGATTGACGACAATCCCGCACAATCTTCTTGCTAAGCAGAATCGATCCGAAGGTGGTGCCAATCGATTCAATGTCCCGTTCCGTTACATCGGGCAGCGCATTCACAATCTTCTCAATCTAAAATCAATCAGAAATTTGGTTTATATAAGTGATACTCCTCGAAATCTCACAAAAACACGTACCTGATTAATGGTGCTGCTGCCCTGGAAAAGCGGCTTCTGCAGTATCATCTCGGCCACTATGCAACCCAGACTCCACATATCAATGCCCTTTGTGTATCTACAAGCAGTATTCGGGAATTTTAATTGTATTTTATATTTGTTATTTATGTTATTAACCTGCGACTGGCCACCAAAATTTCGGGGGCACGATACCAACGTGTCGCCACATAATCGGTCAGCACGACTCCACTATCCAGCTCATCCTTGCTTTCGTAGTCTGAGTTGGTGCGACGCTTTACACACAAGGTTCGCGCCAGTCCAAAGTCGGCTACTTTGATTCTATAAATATGTAAAAGAGCAGAGCAGTTTGCAATGAAATAAGCCAGAAAAAAAAAACGAGCCGAATACGGAATACTCTGAAACCAGTGTAAACCCATCGATAACAGATGACATAAACATTATTGCTTCAATCAAAGTAGTATAAATTTTTCAAAAGGTGTTTTTTTATCAATTAAAAAAGTGAACTTTACAATTTTGAACGTTTGTTTGTGCAATATGGAACCACAATGTCAAATGAAATAAAGGCAATTCCTGTTCGAATAAAGAATCAAATAGGATTCTACTCGCAGCACTATTACATTAATCTAGGCTTAAATTAGCCGAGCAGAGATCGGTTGATCGTTTAGGAATATATATGTATGATTTAAACACTTGCACAACATTACAGATGAACATTTATAAAGATATTTGAAAGGTTTCAGCTTACCTGCACTTGTTATCAATCAGAATGTTGCTTGGCTTCAGATCCCTGTGGATGACGTTGCCCGAATGCATATATCTAATCGCATTGATCAACTGATAGGTGACGAATCGCTTGTGTATGGCCCTAAGGACGTTCCCCTTTCTGATTACATTGTGTAGGTCACTGTCCATGTACTCGAACACCAAATAAAAGTCCAAATTGTTAGTAGATCTGAATTGATAATGTGGTCAGTCTTAGGAGTATTATTACATTGTGCAGGATGGACGGGACTCACTTGAATATATCCAGTAGACGGATTATGTTGGGATGGGGGCGGAAAGCGCGTAGAAAGGCAACTTCGCGATAGGTGCGCTGTGCATCGGTTTCATCGCGGAACGCATCGTAGATCTTCTTGAGTGCCACAGTGTTGTTTTGCCGCTTGTCAATGGCTTTCCATACAATGCCGTAGGCGCCTTTGCCCAGGCGCTGCACACAATATGGAACAAATAAATGTAAATTCGAGCAGACGATAATCGATAACCGATAATCGATAACAGTGCTTACCTTACGCACGTCAAAATAACGCTCAACATTCTGATCTAACTCGTAGATGCGTCGCTCCTGGGCTTTTAGTCGTTCGGCCATTTGTTTCTCCCTTTCTATATCCTTGCTGTGTTCGTGGTGCTTGAAAACTGAATTGCCTTTGTGGCACCGCATGTGGTAAGCCTCCTCAACCGCTCCTCAGCCCGCTTCTGATGATGATGGTTGTGCTGCTGCTGCTGCTGTTGCAGTTTCCGATAACGCTGTTTCCGCTCTTCCACCTCCAAGTCTGAAACACCAGTGAGACTTTCAATACATTCAATTGCTTGCTTTCGTTCTAGACGGACGCCAGTTTGCAGCTGGGATGGGTTGGTTGGTTGGTTGGGTGGGTGGAGTATGGGTTAGGATGAGATGTTCATAGTGCTTGGCTGGTGTGGGTGCATTGAGTGTCAAGTTGTTGCTGTTGGAACTCCGTTATGGAGCATCGCGTGTCGCAGTCGGAGTCGGACTCGCATTTGCATTCGCATTCGCATTCTCAGAATCGTCTCGCATATGCAAACGGCGCTCAAGTTTGTATGTGCATGTGCACATATATGTTTATTATAAGGCAACAACAAATAAATAATCATGAAGCAATTTGATTGAAACTGAATTATTGTTAGATCGATCGGAAAGCGAAAGTGGGCGACAACAGCAAACAAATACAAATGCGAGCAGGAGCGCGACCAGAGGCAGAAACATCAAACAGAAGCAGGAGCAGGGCAAACAGTTTTGGCCTAGCAGTGCCTACAAATGGACAAATGGAACCAGGACCCTCAAGTGCCCCGGGCAACGTTGTTGTTGTTTTTATTGCAGCAGTGGCAGCCCCACAAAAAAACAATCAAACAACGCCTTAAATGCCACCAGAAGTCTCGTGCATGCAATCGCGAAACGAGCAAAATGAATTTGTTTAACAATAAATATGCCCATAAAGTATATATATATATACATATCTGTACACACACATATATCTATACAAATATATATATATATCAATCGTTGTGTTTACACTGTCCAGGAAAACAAAACAAGATTGGTTTCCCAGACTTCCGAAGGAAAACAAAATTATAATTCAAAATATTTTGAAAATATATCAACTACGCGGATCAATCAATTATTTATATTCAGCTAATGTTATTAGTTAAAATTATTTGTTGTTTGCCATTTGTTATTTGGTGTAAAAGTGCTTGAAATGTGACAAATGGTGGAGCAGCAGCAAAGTAGAGTTTGGCTGGCAAAGCTACCCGAAATTCAAGTGGCAAAGGGCATGTCACTTACCTGTCGCCTCTGAAGGATTGGGGCCAGCTTAAGCTGGGAACTTGTTGTTGACGTTGGCGTGTTGCCGGCGCAGGCACCTCGTCTGCGCGCCTGGACAACCCAATGACAATTGAAATAAGAGCACAGCTGCTAGAAGGTTAACATCCCCTCACAATTTCCATATGATGAGGACACAACAAACAATCGACAAATATAATGTAAACTATAATAATAATTAATGAAATTACACTCGAATGGAAACTGCGGAAGATGCCGATGAAATATGCATTAAAATTATTATAATATGTAGAAAAAATTACATGAAATATACTGAAATAAAGATGCACTTACCTCTTAGAAGTCCACAATTTAGATTAACAGTTCACCAATGAATCGACACAGAATTGCAGTGTGTGATTGATTGATTGATAGATTGATTGATTGATTGGTTGTTTGGTGGATCAGTTTCGGTATTGGTTTTCAATTTCGTTAGTCGGTTGCCGCCGATATTGCGCTGAGTAACCGAATCGTGGAGATTGTGCAGCCGCAGCGACTTTAAAATTTGAATTGTTTTACTTTTGCAGAACTTTCGAATCGCGGACCTCAATTTGAGAGTACGGCACTTAAGGAAGTATATGCAACCGTAGAATGGGGCATTTATATACCGCCGCGGATGGCTCCCGTTTGTGAGTTTACACTAAATAATATTGGATAAAAAGTTGTGTACAAAATTGTGTCCGATTTTCAAGTTGTGTGAATGTTATACACAAAAATGAATGCCAATGTCTACGACAAAGGTCAGAACGACTAATACAGGGCCTACTAAGTTCTGACTCCTGATTCAAATCGGAAACTGCCAGCAACGATTCTGACTTGCATACAGAGGCAGTCACACACACACACACACACACACCACTGTGTGTACCTGTTTCTATTCACGGCTTTGGTGGTTATGGTTATTGTTCTGCATCGTTGTCCCTCAGGACACATCATTCACCTGCACCTGCCCGGCATTTTAACAAAAGGATTGGCTTGGCAACCATACCTATTTTGGTCGAGTCCAAATTTCTATTTCTATATTCAATTGCATTCTGTTTTTCCCTTAAAGCTAAATTAAGATGTAGAAAATATTGCAGTCAACCAACAATTTTTTCGGACTGCTCAAGGCAAATAAATAAAAAAAACAAATTAGTGTGAAATAGTTAAATATATTTTAAGACAAAATATAAGAAATCTTAACATATATTTTCATAATAATCATTTTCATACATTTATGGAAAATATTACAATTCAAAATAATTGATTACAACTAAGATTTTTAGGTTCAACAATTTCGGCAGCTCTCTTTACTCTCGTGAAAAGCCGACAAATTAGAGCGGGAGAGCGTGTGGTGAACGAACGAAAGTTTTGGGATCTCTTAACATTTATGTAATTTATGATGCCATTCATTTATTGCTCCGCCTTATTTCTAAATATTTATTCTTTATTCTTGAGCTTATAATACCCTTGCGGAGGGCATCAGAATTGTGTCATGCAGTCAGACGACTTCGAGCCCATAAGGCATATATATTCTAGATCAGCATCACTAACCATATCCGTTTGTCTGTCTTTTTCAATGCAAATTAGTCGCTCAGTCGCTTAGTCGATAAATCAATTCTTGCATGAAAAGCTTCTCATTTCATTATATATATTTCTGATATATATTTGTAATTATAGTAAAATTTCGACTTGGGTCTGCAAGATGAACTTTCTGGTTTTAGTTCAACTTAAGGCTTAAGACAAAGATCATATTGATTAACTCTGTGTTATATATTAAACGATGTATTTGATCACACGCTGTGTGAGTGTTTAATGAAATGACAGTTGTACATATAAAGTAAATTCACATTTTATTGAATCCATCAAGCAAAGAACAAAATAGGATGTGTGTGTGTCTGTGTGTGAATGATATAAGTTCGAGTGGTTGGCACAGTGAAGGCTGCCGACAGGTTGCTATCAATAAATATATGTCTGATGCTTAGTTTTCAATAACAAACAGAGGCGCCCCAGTCAATATGTGGCACTTAGCAACCTCCTCAGTACAGAGACAGAGAGAGAGAGAGAGATAGAGAGAGAGAAAGAGAGAGAGAAAGGTTAACATACAGAGGCAGATAGTGTGTGTGTGTGTGTGTGTGTGTGGCAGTGTTGATCGGGTTGCTGGTGGTAACAAACGACAAACGCCTTATTGTTAATATCATACTTATATATATATATATATATATATATATATATATATCCATGGTGATCGGGTGCTGTTTATATGTCTTATAAATAATTGATAAATGTTTGTTTCGTGGGTGAAGTTTGCCGAAAAAAGTGTGTGTGTGTGTGTGCGTGAGAGAGAGAGAGAGAGAGAGAGCGAGAGAGAGACAAGGAAAGCTATCCTAATACAAGGTGATCTATGATGTATCCTCATCCTCGTCATCGTCCACGTCCTCATCCTCATCGTCGTCCCCATCACCATCCCCGTCCGATTTTTTCTTGCTTTTCTTCCTTTTTTTCTTTTTATTTTTTTTATGTCATTGCCTGTGCTTCTTCGTTGGGGCAAGCTGCAGTTGCTGCTGCTGCTGCTGCTGCTGTTGCAATAATTCATGCTGCTGCTGCTGCTTCTGCTGTTGGTGCTGCTGCTGCTGCTGATGCTGCTGATGGTGCGCCTGGCGACGCTTCACCTTCTCGAGCTCGGCAAAGTGCTCCTTCTGTTTGCGGACAAGCTCGTTCATCACCTCGTGATTGTAGGTGGAGTGCAGCATCAGTCCAAGCAGATTGGCACGTGAGCTGAGCTGCTGTCTCAACAGACGCTCCTGTTCCATCAAATCATCCATTTTGAGCCATTGACGCACACGCTCCAAGTCGATCTCGGCCCGTCGTATCTTCTCCCATGCATAGTGCTTGAAGCAATTCTTTTTGGGTGCACGGCAAAATTCACCGGTGCGATTGAACACATCTTGAACGAGCGGCGAACCGCACACATCCGTATCGCTCACCTTGGGATCCTTACTGTGCTCCGGGCAAAGGACGCGCAAGCGTTTGCAATACGTTTTGCTTGCCGGATTGTAGAAGTCACAGAACATATTGTTGCCCTCCATGCGCGTCTGGAAAATGCTGCCGAAACTGGCTTGCGACTCGTATTTGTTGAAGCATTTCTCCATGTGCTTGATGGCTGTGCGCGAGTGTATCTCATGGCCACATGTGATGCAGTACATGCTCTGCTCATCCTCGACATCGCCGTTATCATGTGGCCGCTGTGTCTCGATTAGGCTGCGCTTGGCCCGCTCCACAATCATGTTGAGCTCCTCGACACGATTCTCGAGATGGCCGAGTGCGAAGCGCACAAGCGTCTGCTTCTGTCGTATAATCTCGAGCTGCTCGCGATTCTCCTCGGTCGCGTGGCACGGCGTCAGATTCCATTCTTGCAGACGCTGCGGCAGCACCTGGAATATACGATTCGTGGCTAGATTGAAACCGCACTTGTCGCTGCAGTATTTACTTTGCGGTCGGGCTTGACAACGGCAGCTGGGCCCGTGACACTGCCGCAGCCCCACCAGCTCCGGATGCACAAATATTTCCGGACTGGCCTCGCGCACCACTTTCGCTTTACGCTGCTGTTGCTGCTGCTGCTGCAACACACTGTTCCTTTCCCGCTTGCGACCCGCCGCCGTTGTCGTTGTGGTTGCCGACTGATTCTGGTTGGCTGTCTGGATCACACAGTTCCGATAGATGCAGCGCGGCTTGTGGCCGACACGTTGGCGGCACGCGTCACACTGATTGCAATTGGGTCGCCGGCAGCCCTCGCAGGTGCCACAGCGTCTGACCGGTTTTGCTGCTGATTCTTTGGCGGTGCTATTCTTTCGGCCAGTCAACCTGCTCGAACCGCCCGCCGAACCCGAGGCAGACGTTTGGGAGGCCATCGCATTTATGGCGCCCAAATTGGCATTGCTTGCGGACGCTGTGCCAGCGGAGGCGGCAGCAGCCGTGGCCGCAGCACGCTCGGTGGCAACCAAGCGAAACACGGTCTGCAGCTCGGGATTCTCCTTCTTGCAGCGCTGGCAAAAATACTGCTTGATGTGTTTGGCCTCCTTTTCGGTGATGCCAATGCAATTGCCATGATACCATTCCTCGCAGCCATCGCAGCCGCTGCAAAAAATAAAAACATTTAAAACAAGAGGGGAAAAATAAACGAAATTGCAAAGCAATTGGTTGAATGAGATCCATCCATCTACTAATACATCCACCACTTACATCATGAAGCGGGAGCAGTCGGATGTGCGGCATATGCAGTAGGCCTGATCTTCCTGCTTGAGTATTGTTGCTATTTTCGATTTTCGCTCGGGCAAGTCGAATTCCCGAGCAATCTCCTCTTTCTATGAATGTTTTCGCAAATAGGTTAGTACATATTGTTCAACATGGATTTTCATGATTGTTTTTTGATTTTTAATAATTACCGATCTTTTGTATTTTCGTTTCTCCGTCATGGTGCTGCAGGCCTCCAGGCAAACTTCGCCACCCACAAAACACAATAGCGATGTGCACTTAAGGCTGACAGATTATCGATGAATCAGTATATCGATTATGCATATTCAAGAGCTTAGTGCCGAGGATTGTAATTACAAATGAATTAAATTATCTTATTTTTATAACTTAAAAAAAAAGAAAGCAATCTATTTATATAATCTTCGGCAAAATAAATTAATACTATAATTTAATTTATCCATTTATTTCAAAATTTCAAGTGTGGTCACAATGTGACCAATTTGTGGATTTGTTAGTATGTTTTGTGCTTTATATTATATACGAGTTACGGGCACACCTCATCCAGGTAGCGAAAATGTGATACAAAAAGAACAACAAACAAAAACAAATATTAAGTAAATGTAGCATGGGAGTGACAGTGCTACAGCCGTATCCATTGCCCGAGGGCAAGTCCGGGGCCCACATCATTGATCATCTAGGTAAGCGTTTGCTGTCACTCGGCGCTACACATGCTGGCCAATTTTTGGTGGACTGCGAAACTTTCATCTCAACGCCACAGCATGGGACGCCGACACGAGCTGTTCATGTGCTCCACGACTCGGAATTTCCAGCATCAACATTCTCCATAATTGACAATGGCACTGGCAAACAGGTGGCCCTTGTGGCCGATGCTATCTTCGATCTGCTAATGCTGAAAATGACATCGACATTCACATCCAAGAAGCAAACAAAAATTGAGTCACGCGGCGCCCGCTTTGAGTATGGTGATTTTGTGATCAAACTGGGATCCGTTACCATGATGGAGCACTTCAAGGGCATACTGATCGAGATTGAGTACAGGCCGTGCATAACGCTTTCGTATTGCTGGGAAATGATACGCGAAATGCTGCAGGGCTTCCTCGGCATCAATGTGGCCAAGGAGTATCCCACATATTTCACCACACAGACGATCATGAACGCGATGGGACAACAGCAGCTGCACGCCAAACAGAACGATCTCTATGAGCCGATGGACACCGTTAAGCAGTATCTGGAGCACTTCACCAACTATCGAAAGCATGTCCAGCTGCACGGCGGACTGGGCAGTTCGGGTCTATCGGTCAACGGCCCGGTGCTGATGCCCTCGACGGTTGTCGGTGTTGGCATGGGGCGTTCCTGATGCGAGGTGAAGCTGGAGCCGCCAGATATCGCCTAGCAGCATCCAGCTACAGGTAACCCCCCTCCATTCTTTAACAGTTAAGAATACAAACCAGGAAACAACTAAACTCAGCTCGCGATTCGAGTGTTTTTCTTCACTTTGTATTCTCATTATTATTTTATTTTTTTTTTTTAACATAATAGTTGTATATATATATATACTTATATATATATATATATATATATAGAATATGTATATGTATATGTAAGTTAATATCTTATCATTTGTGTTTATGCAAGTTCTCGCACGATCAACTTTTCATCTGCAAAGTACAGTTGCGTCCAATACGTGTTTAGTGTATAAGCAAAAAAAAAAAAAATAAAAAAATATATTGGAATTTTTCATTCTCAAGCAAGCGCAACATGCAAAATGTAGTCAAAATATTTTTACAAAATAGTTCTACAACAAATTGTTCATGTACGTTCAAACTGTTATACAAAACATAAGCTTATAAGTTAAAAATGCGCATAAAATATATATGTATTTATTCAAAATAGGCGAGCCAAAAAACGGTATCGGTATAATTCGTATATTTATTAAATAAAGATAATAAAATTTGAAGTCTTCTTACAATAACAAAAATCATGGCTTCTGCGTGTTGGAAATTTAATTATTTATGCAATTGTGTGTAATGGAAAACAAAAAATATTTTCAACGATACTTGAATTTAAGTTTGTATTTTTCTTTTTCAAAAGTGCCACAAATAGTATATTTAGGCGTTATTATGCATTTAAACGTGTTTTTTTATTTTTTTGTTTTTTTGCTGTTTACTTTTGCTTAAATATTTCTCAATAATCGTAATTTAATCTTCTGAAACTACTATTTTTTGTTAATGTTGCATGATTCTTCTTAAACGTAGTTGTTGTATATCATATTAAATTGTAGTTGTGTGTTATGCCTAGTAATAATAACGGTGTCTGTGTATTTATGTGTTGGTGTGTGTATGTGAGTGTGACTGTGTGTGGGTGTATAACAGTTCCGTATAAGTAAATATGTTTGCATTTGCAGTTTCGGCTGCAGCTCCAACGAAATTTACTCTCAGCATGTTTCGTGTTACGCGCGGGATCCCTGCTCTTTTCCTCTCTGTCCTGCTGCTTATGTATGTAAGCTGTCTCCGTCTGTCTGCCTATAGATGTGTGCTTGTGTGTGTCTGTCTGCGTTTACTGCTGATTTTATTTATTCATTCGGCATTTGCCGATGTTTTTATCTTTTGTTGCAATTGCCGCTGGTCTTGCTTTTTATTTTTACAAATATTTTAAAATAAATTTTATATGTATGTATGTAGATAAATGTATGTATGTATATATTATTCATATAGTTTAAACGGAGATCAATTTCCGATTGATGGTTGGTTGTTTGTTATGTGTTTGCGGTTCTTTTCTGTTCTTTTCTTCTCTTCTCTTCCCGTTTATCTTCATCTTCATATTCATGCTTTCTTTGAGGATGGATGTCCACTTTTGTATAGATGATCCAACAACAAAAACAACACTAAATACACAATTTTTGCACTTTTCATTTAGTTGTTCTTCTCTCGTTTCTCTCTTTTTCGTATCTTATCTGCTGTTTTGCTGTAGTTGCTGCTGCTGTGATTGCTTGCGTCGCTGATTTTGTGATATTGTTTAATGTCGATGTTGTTGTTGATGATTTTTGTGTTTCGTTTTCTGTTTCAATTGAAGCGGAGAGAATTCAATCAATCCACGCTCCTTTTTAGTCGCGCATCGGCAAGGAGGCCGGCTTAATGTGACCCCCATCGCCCTCAGAGACAAAGCGCTTGCGTCCACTGCAATGAAACAGAACAAATATTTATAATTATAATAAACTTATCTAACAAATATGCAAGTGCATCAAGTAAACGTTAAATTGTATATGTATTTTAATCAAATATTGCAGCGTAAATATCCATTTGCGCTAGCGATTACATTGCATTATGCAATGTCAAAATCAAATCAAATTCGGCACATTACAAAAATGCATTTGAAAAATTTGGCAAACAAAAAAAATCTGTATGCGTTAAGCGAATTTGCAGCGGAGTTCATTCAACCGTTGACCCTTTTTCTCTCTCTCTCTCTCTTCTCTCCTCTCGCCTATCTCCCCTCCTCAACACAACACTGAACGAAAAACAGCGGCGACAAAAACAGCTGTGCAACGACAACTAACTAACGTGCACGGTCGGAGGTGGAAGTGTGTGCGTGTGTGTGTGTGTTTGTGTGTGGGGATGAGGGGGGTGGTTGCACTTCAAAACTAGTTTCACTGCGTGCACACAAGCCAACAAACAACAGCAAGCCACTGGTTTATCTGCGGGCTAGTATTAAATTTTAACCTACATCAACATGAAAGCTTTATATACAGCTGCGGTCAAAATAATAGTAGTGCTTTGAAAAATAAAAAACAAATGTAGTTACGAAACTATGGAAGTTGTATATAAATATAAGCAATCTACGCTGAAGTTAAGTAAGCATTAAAACTTGACACAGCCTTCAAATTAAAAAACAATAGCAGAAAACCAAATAAAATAAAGTCCTTTAATTTTATATTTTGTAAATTAAATTCAAACTTATCGTTTTAATAATAGTCAAGTAATAGTGAAGTTTCCCTTTTTTAAAAACTAGAAATGATGAGTGCATTTTTTTTTACTACGTTTAGTATTTGGAAAATAATAATATTTTAAGACATTCCCAGATGGGAAACAAAATATTTTTGGTTTTGCAGAATTGCATTTTTCCTTCAAATTAATATTTTGAAGAGGTCTTGATTTGATCACCATAAAATGAGTCATATTTCTATTACGTGCACAACTATTATTTTGACCGCAGCTGTGCGTATATATGTATCCATGTACGTACACACATATAAATAAACTAAGTACAAACAACAACAGGCAGCAAATGCAATTCGGAGGCTGGCGGATCGGCTGTGAATAAGGGTGGTGGTGGTGGGGGGATCGTATACGATATTGCGACAGATAGAGCAACTATAGCAATTTAAAAAAATTGTCTTGATTCGTTTGCGCTCCCGACTGCAGAATGCTCTGCTTCGACTGCCTGTTATATTATTATTATTATATATAAATATATATATATAATTCAATTAAAGTTTGTAGCAAAAGTTACCAACAAAAAATAAAATCTTTCAATCGATTAAATCGAAACAATGTGTTTTTCTTTATAAATAACTTGTGAAATTGTTGTAATAATAATTCGTGATTGTAATTGTAAGCATATTTTGATGTGTATACACCCCTCTATGCATTTTCTAGGGTATTGAGAGCTAAGTTGTCGCGTCGGCGTTTGTTTGTTGGTGTGTGTGTGTCTGTTTGTCAGTGTGCAAAGTGAATGCTTCTGTTGTTGTTGTTGTGACTATGTTAAGTGCCAAAGAGCAACAGCCGCAGCCAAGGCGAATGCAAAATGCAGTTACAACAATAACAGCAAAAGCAACAGCAACAGCAACTGCTAAGCCAGCAGCGCAGCAGCAACTACAACTGTGTATAGACCGACGACGACTGTTTGCTCGTTGTTACTGTGTGTTGTTGTTATTGTTATTGTAGCTGATGTTTTGTGGGTGTGGCAGCAGGTCGATAACAGCAGCAAACTGCAACTATGACTGGCAGCAACAACAACAACAACAACAACAAAGGCAGCTACAGTCGCCATTTTTTTTTTACCTTCACCACATCACTTACGACGATCTTGAGCCACATGCAGGTTGTTGCACCACCAACACCACCCATTAACTTAACAACAGCAACTACTTGTAACATCAATGCCAACTTTGTATAGATAGACATGTATGTATGTATCTATGCATGTGTGTGTTTATGTGTGTGTATGTGCGAGTGTAGATGCACCCAGTGATACACAATCGAAAAGTATTATCGATAATAAACAAATGTGTTTTGTTGACTGGAAATCATATAAAATAAATTGCAAATAAATAAGTGGTGCAGGTGCTGCGATATGTCAGCAATAAATCTAACAATCTGCAGAAAGTCAACAATAATAACAATAAAACTGTTTGGCTCTATCTTTTCGACACACCCACCCACATAAATATTTACCCTTTCAATTTTTACACATACACATTTATCTGTGTTTGTTCGTAAGTTACGCTATTCTTAGATTACACTTTTGTATGTATGAATGTATGTGTGTGTGTTTGTTTATGTATGTGGGCAGAGCAAAATAATACGAGTTATATAATATCGTAAACATTATACTTGAGAACAACACGTTTGAAACGGAGCTTAAACAAGATTCTTAAATCAATTCGTTTAACTTTTTGCAAGCGAACCGGTAAAATTAGATCTTGAAATACACATACATATTTACACATATGTGTATGTATTTTGTGATCAAAACACAGCCGGCTTAAAAATGTGTGACTATTTGTAAATTCTCTGATACAAAGTAAATATCCAATTAAATATTTAGTATTTTCGTGTGAATTGTACATGCATTGTGTCTGCTTTTAAAATGTCAGCTAATTAATTTGGACAACATCAAATTATGTATACGTATTTGTGCACACATACAGACACATGGTAAAACAAAAACACACACACACACAGAGACATACACATATACATAGCCACCCGGCGCCTGATAAACCGGCCCCACAATCAACTTTAGCGACTGCCCCAACTTAACGTAGACGCCGACGCTGACGACGACGGTGACAGAGACGACTGACTACGCGTCAGCACAAAACCAAACTGCGCAATAGAAATTTCATAAACAAACAGTCACACATACATACACACGCACAAACACCATATAAAAGTGAGAAATTGAGCCAAAAGCAAAGGAGAAAAAGAAAAACAACAGCACGAAAAAGCGAAGAACGACGCAACAACCGTCACACAATAAATAATAAACAACAAGATGCAAAATGCCGGCAAAAAAAATGCTTTACATATACATACATATGTATGTTTTTGCGTTTGCAATGTATATAAATAAATACATATATAAATACGCATATATGTATATATGCACACGCATACATGCAGAGTATACGAGAGCCACAAACAGTAATAATTACAGAAAGAACAAAACAAAAATAATGTGCCATATATTGTATATACCGTTGACTGGCGCGGGGTGGAGAAACGCAATGACTGACAAAGATTACGTAAAAGCAAATTGTTTTTATTTTTTGTTGTTCCTTATTTTCTGTATTTATTGCCACGCCTGCTGTGCTAGCTTGTTGTTGTTCTCGTTGTTGCTGGTGTTTTGTTTTTTTGTTATTTGTCTGGTGGTTTACAGGTGGAATAGTGAATTTATCAACACAAACACTCAAACAAACAAACACATACACACACACATTCGCCGATATATACGGTGTGGGGGGTAGGTACTTACCGGGATGGCACATTGTTGATTATCTTGTCGGTTAGGAAGCCGGCACGATTACAGCGCTCCACAAATCTATCGAGTATTATATACGCCAATGGCACGTCGAGCACAATGTCCGCCATATCGTCGTAGACGCGCATGAAACCCTGCCGAGTAAACAAATCCAATAAATGTTATATATAGAAGCATATTAATATAAAAATACGTTTTTTTTTATCTTTTATTTATTTTTTTTTACGTTGAGTGTTTTTGTTATTAAATTACAATGTATATGTATGTTATTGTATATATACTTAATAAATATATACATATAATGTAAATTGAATGCATTCGCTAGTCAAATTGATTTAATTGAACAATTGTGTGGAGAACTAACCTGTTCCATGCCAGCCGGTAGAACGAGACATGTTAGATCCAGCGATTTGAGCAGCTCACACATGGCCTCCTCGGTGGTCTGGCTGAGGGATTCGAGGGTCATGACAATGGCCTCATAGACGAGCTCGTGATGATAGTGGGGCACCTCGAGGGCGCGCAGGCAGCGTTGCGCCTCGACAACGTCACGTGACGACAGATACTCCTTAAGGAGGAGCGTCATCTGCTTTGTGATGGTCTTCACCGGTCGCAGTGGCCCGCCCATGCCCCACACATTGTCGAGATGGGCCCACACCTGCTTGTGGATCAGGGCGTCAGCACGTCGCAATGCCTGTTCGGAATACACGCTCAGATGCTGATGCTCCTCCGGTCGGCTGACAAACTTGGGCGGCATACAATCATCGGCAATGGCCCGGGCCATAAAGTTGGCGAGCATGACGGGTGCCTCGGGCGTGTCCAGTATGAGATCGGGAAGATTGTCAAGCAGCATATTGAAGCCCTTCTCGATGTCCTTGCCGGTGATGACGCGACCATATAAATCGGATATCAACACAGATGTCATCTCGCGCTGCGAATCCTTATGGTCCATGGCAATCTCGACGAGAATGCTGGTGATATGCTCCCGCAACGGGCTCTGCAGTATCTCATCGAAACTGACGGCCACCTCATGGGTATCCCCATGCTCATAGTATTCGAGAACGATTGGCTCGGCGAGCTTGAAGAACTCCTCGGGCGTTAGTTCGGTTATCACTTCGCGCAGCTCCACATTCCGATCGTTGCACTCGCTATCATAATTGGGATCATTCTCATCCTCATACACCTCGGCGAGCGCCTCCGAACCGGGCAGTCCCCAAACCCCCTTGCCACCGGCGCCGCCCTTTTTGGGCAAGCCCCGACCCCGAGTCAAATTGCGTGATCTTCGGCTATTCTTCCAGCGACGATGCGGCACCACATAGCCAGTAGCGGCGGGCAGCACACCGTTGGCCAGAATGGATACCGTCGCGGCATTAGTGCCACCGGCATTCGGTGATCCACCGCCAACTGCAGTAGCGATGCCTCCATTGGTCAGCAGCGATGTTGTTGAGATGCCACTGCCACCACTGGCACTGCCGCCTGTGCCGCTGCCGCTATTTTGTCTTTGGATAAGGCGCTTTGCCTTGCGTTTGATACGACCATCGTGAGCACCAACATCTCCGACGGGCAGCGGTTTCTTCATGTGCCCGCCATGAAGATGATGGCCATTGGATGCGCCACCATTGAGTTCGACAGCCTCAATTTCATCATTTAGTTCCCTTTCCACGGAACTCTCCTTGGAATCGGTGCCGTTGCAGACGACGCCATTGGCATGTTTCTTAATGTTCGACTCCAGCTCCATAATTAAGTTTCTCTTCTATCCCCTCTCTTTCTCTTTCTCTCGCTCGCTCTCTCTCTCTCTCTCTCTCGATCTATCTTTCTACCTTATATGTAATGTATTTTTGTGAATCTTCTAGGGCTGTGCTTGGGAGTTCTTTTCGCTTTGTTTTTGAGTGCTGGTTGATTGATTGATTGAGTGTTCCTTGTCGTTGTTTTGTGTCTCTGATCGGCCGTCAGGTCAGTTCTGTATATATATAAATAAAGAAAAAAAAAATGTGTAGAATTACCGGCATATCCATAATGTATTTATATAGAATGAATAAAATTCATCTTACAATAAATCTTTTTAACCCATTGTATTTTTACAGTTAAATTAAATGTATTAAAGTTGCTCTTGCAACTCTAACATTCGAGTCGATTTTTTCTAAAAATTCGAAGCTTATAAATATCACATAAGTTTATTCTGATCAATTTCTAACGACTCCTGCACAAAACACATCAACTGTTTTTCATTTTTTATTCTGAATTGCAAGTTGAAACATTTTACACACATATTTTGCAACACTAACACGCTTTTTCTACACACTTCTCTCATTCTCATCGCATACAAATATACCGTACACAAATATACATACATTTGCATGTAAATACTACACACATGCAAACATCTCTTTAAGCACATTTTGATTTGTATTCCTCTACAAGCAGATCGACAGACGACACACTAGATTAAAAAAAGATAGCAATAAAGACAATTCGGCGACGATCACCTTAAAACTAAAAATAAACAAATATTTACCCATGTGTGTATACATATGTATTTGCTTTTGTTTTGTTTTGTATTTTATTATTACATTCGTTTACATATTGCAAACGAGATGCTATGTATGAAATACTAATGTGTAGAAAACAAATGAAAATAATAATCCTAAAATATATGTATATACACATATCCACATAAAAGCATTCACTTGTACTGTGTCTGCTAACGGCACTGCATACATATGCTGCTTCAAATTCCAGCTACGCATTTAGAACTCCCTTGTCTCTGCCAAACAATTTCAAGGTCACAGAGACATACACGCACACAAGTATAACGGCTACCGTTAACTTTACAACCCTTAATGCCCGACCAATTGACTAGCACTATCGCTGTTTCACTCGCACTTTTAAAAGAGCTTTAAGCGAAGTTATCACATACACACATATGTATATATGTATATATATATATACATGTGTGTGTATATATTTACCTACATATATATGTATGCATGTATGTATATGAAACATGGCAAAGCAATGCAAGCAATATAACCGTGTCTCTGGTTGTCTCTCATGCAAACCTACCATGTGCAATGCTTACGAGTACAAATAAATATATAAGCTTCTACATGTGTATGTATATAAAATAAATAAACTGATCATATATACATATGTATAAGTGTGTGTATACATATTTATGTATGTGTGCATGCTATTGCGTCGCGGTTGTCGCATGTTTCTCCTTTTCCTTTCTATGCTTACGCGTCCATACACACACACACTCATATATATAATATATATATGCTGTTTTGTATGTTTGAGCTGGTGTAACCGGTTTTATGTTTGTTTTGCCCGGCTTAACCTTGAAAATTGTACCCCTTACAAACTTTCTATGTTATTATTGCAGCATTGGCGGCGGCTGTTCTTGTTCTTGTTATCACTGTTTCTGCTTCTGTTTCGCACTTGTTGTGCGCACCCTCCTTGCAAAAAGTACAGCCGTGGGGTGGGGGGAGGAGGGGGGGGGGGGCATGGCAATGTTTACAACATAACTACGCAGTACATAAGCACGTTTTTCTTATGCATATGCAGTGTTGTTGCTGCTTATGTGTATGTAAATATTTCCAAAATATTCCTTCCAGATGCCGAAATTGCGTCGCAAAAAACTGGACCATTGAATGGATTACAAAAACAACAACAACAATGCGTGCTGCTGCATGGAAAACTGAACGAATGCTGCTTGTTAATATTACTTGTCCTTTTTATTGACTGCTTTTTTAATATTCTTTTTTAATGCAATTTAGTTTGAATATCGAAATTTAGCTGATAGCTGATATTGCATTTATAACAGTTTCTCAGAAGTTCCAAAACTTCTAGCGACTGTGTAAGTAAATATACAAGCATGCATATGTACATACATACACACAAACAAACATACATACGAGTGTGTGTATATGTATGGGGAAATAGCATAAACCTAATTGATGAGGCCGATCACAACGTCGACGAGAACAGTGGAAAAAGACATGACGAGAAGTACAAAAACAAACTGGCGACAACAACAACAGCAAGCTTGGAATTGGAACGAGCTGGAAGGTAACCGAAAAAAAAAGAAAAAAATAAATAAAGCGAGCATATGAGCAAAGAAGGAAGAGGAAAAACAAGTCGGCGCGCATGTTTGTGTTATCGGTACGCCCTCCCCCACCAACCGCGTGTTTGCCAGTGTGCGTGCACGCCGGCCAAAATTTTCACGTACACCTCTCAAATATATTGAAATCTTGTTGGCCCTTACAATTTTAAATCTGATTGGATTGCGTAGTTCATTTGCACATGAAAATTAATATAGACTCACACTATTGCAATTTACGGTTACTGATGTAAATGTAATGTTTCAATAAGCACATACAATATGTACACACACATATTTATATTTATATATATATGTATGAATGTGAAAGTATTTATTTATTTTCAGTTTACCTTAGCAGTTGGCATTTGCCGGTAAATGCCGTTCTTTTTTTTTTTTCATTATCTTTATTATTTTTATATAGAGAAAAATATATGGAATACAATGTACGTATGCACAGCGTACATATTTTTGCCATCGTATGAGACTTTTTCTACACTTACCACAGCGTGTGTACTTTTCGATTGCCTTTTGTGCTCGTGTCCGTCGGCGGCCTACACTGGCGGCGACAACAACAACCAGACCAATATGCAGCAATGTTGGCACGCTGAAAATTGCTGGAGCCTGTTTTAATTTTTTTTCTTCTTTTTTATGTTTGGCAACTTGCTTTTGGCGTTGAAATTCGTAGGTATATAAGTAAGTTGGTTGGTTTGGGTTTGGTTTGGTTAAGTGTGTGTTTGTGGAGTGTTCGTTCTCTTCTGCTGCGCGGGGATAATGCAAATGCACACAAAATGCAGTTGAAAAATATCGCTCAAGCGGTTATCGAGTATTTATTTGTATATTTCGAACATTCACACTTTTTAGTAACTTTCAAAAAATGATTGATTATTGCAGCAAAACAACAACAAAAAAAATGAAATGCATATAAAAACACCCACGACGAATCAAGAAATTGGAACCTGCAATGCACTTATGCACACACACACATACGATAATAGGATAGGTATGTGTGAAGGGCTGGATTTGCGCGCTGCAGCTCCACTTCCAATTCGAACTTTTGGCAATTCAATGTTTTGTATGTGTCTTTATTTATTGTATTTTAGCTTTTGTTTAGGTTGGAGCAAATTTTGAAATTGCAATGGTATTTGCTGGCTTGAGAAGTAAGATTTCAAATATCCGTAACGAAGCGAACACGACGAAAAATCCACTGAGAGTAACATCTGTTTGCCAGTGTGACTGCAACTTGCTATTGACGGTTTACAGATTTATATACCCGGTGTACACAATAAAAATACTAGCACAAGCCAAAAAAGAAATAAAATACCACCAATGGTCTTACTGTTTTTGGCGTTGACCTACGCTCGTCAAAAGCGTATTTAACTTTATTATAATATTTAACATATGTTATATAATCCGATACATATGATATGAAAACAAAATATATGGCTCTTCATTCGCATATTTAGCTCCCATTTAAATATTAATAATGAACTTGTATATTGTAAACCGCTGAGACGTTGACGCTGACTTGTCCGGAACGCTAAACGCTGAGATTTTGATAAGCCTTGCGGATTGCGAGGGATGTGATTGTTCTTCGCAAAGTCCACTGGATTATAGGAAGGAGTCGATGGTTTATCATCCCAAATCTCGCTCGTCTTGACCGGATCCAGCATAGGAACAGGTGGTTCCATTGGCGCCATTTTACTTGAACTTTTGAATAAGTCTATAGAAAACTCGCATTCCTTGATGTGCGACTGTGATAAAGGAACATACATAAACATATATATATATATATATGTGTGTGCGTGTGTTTTATGATAATACTAACCTGCCATTCTTCAGATTTCAATAAATGAGTAGTATCAAATGGACAGCGAATTAATTTGATGTCCGGATTATTTCGAGCACATCGAATCAAATGTGCAGCCAAACGGTTTGGTAGTATGCGATGCGATTTATCGTATGGGCATCCTACAAAACCGTCCATGGTTGTTGAAGCATTTAATGCTATAACCATTGATTTTTTACCGATATCATCAAAGTCCGCCCTGGCTTTACCCACGACTTACTGCGAAATTAAGAAACGAAGAAAATATTCAAGTAACGGGATTAAGGAATATCGCTTCCTGAGATGAGCGCCGTCTTGATAGCAATAATATTGATAGCATTAATATATATCGATTAGGCTTGCCAGCGATATTTACAGCATCAGTGTTGCTTTTTTTCGGACAGTTATATACTTTTTAATTTGCGTTAAGCGGAATATCTTACAAAAAAAATAATATACCATAAAACAGCATATAACTAAAAAGGCATAGCTTCATTTTAGAATGTAGCCTTTTTTGCCACTTTCTAGTTGATCTGTCCCATTTTTGTAATCGATAATTGGCAACACTGAGTAGAGTTCTTATATATATCTGCGGTTGATCATGTCGACATATCGATGTTTACTTTTTTTCCATCCCTTATTGTTTACAATTTGGACACACGTGCGAAGAACACGCGGAGGCCTTAGATTTGTTTTTGATATAAATATTATCAGCAAGCATGCCGCCTGTTGCACAAGAGGGCAATTGCCTCATCTATCGAGGTAGCAACTTTCTAAAGCAGCGGCTTGTACTGTCCTGCCTGAGCGGCAAGCCAGTAAAAATCACACAGATTCGCGCCGAAGATGAGCGTGCGCCCGGCCTGCGGGAATATGAGATAAGTCTGATTCGTCTGCTCGACAAGCTGACGAACGGCACCAAAATTGAGCTCGATCCCGCAGGCACCAGTGTCATGTTCAGTCCGGGTCTGCTCCATGGTGGTCAATTGCATCACGACTGCTGCGTGCAGCGCGGAATTGGCTATTATTTGGATGCACTGATCGCGCTGGGTCCATTCTGCAAATTGCCCTTGCATTGTACACTACGCGGCGTGACGAACAGCAAAGACTCACCATCGGTGGATCATATTAAGGGCGCTGCATTGTCACTGCTGAAGCGATTCCTGTTAGTCGACGATGGATTGGATTTGCGTGTGGTGCGTCGTGGTGTTGCCCCGCTCGGTGGCGGCGAGGTGATCTTCAGCTGTCCCGTCCGCAAGAGCTTGCGCGCCATACAGTTCCAACAGCAGGGGATGGTTAAGCGCATCCGTGGGACAGTTTACGCCTGCAAAGTGTCACCGGCGATGGCCAATCGCACTGTGGAATCGGCCAAGGGATGCGTGCTCAAATTTTTGCCAGATGTATACATCTATACGGATCAGAATCGTGGCAAAATGTCGGGCAATTCACCGGGCTTTGGCATCTGTTTGCTGGCTGAGACTACAGATGGTGTTTGCTTTGCTGCCGACTGCATCTCGCACACCAAAGAGGAGTCGGTAAGAAAGAAGCATTGATCAAATCATCTCTAAACTGTGTTCCTTGCCTCATTGTCAACATTCGACTTACTTATGCAGGATACTCCTACCATACCAGAGGATTTGGGGCGAGATGTCGCCATGCGTCTGCTGGATGAAATCTATCGCGGAGGCTGCTGTGATGCCGCCTATCAATGGCTGGCCGCTCTCTACATGGCCCTGGGCCAAAAGCACGTTTCTAAATTTTTGACAGGTGCGCTCGATTTATATATATAACTATATCAAACAGTTTTCCATGCCTTTAATCATACATATGTTTCAGGTGCCCTATCCACATATACCGTGCACTTTTTGCAGCATCTGCGCGACTTTTTCTCCATAACATTCAAGCTGGAGAATCCCGAGGCCGATGACGACGATGATGACGATGATGTGCGTGGTGCCCAAAAGGTTCTAATGACATGTGTGGGCATTGGCTATACAAATATTAGTAAGCGTGTCCTGTAGACCTACTCATAGACACATCCATCTAAACAATTAAATTTATTTTATATATTGAATGTAACAATTTTAATTATATACACATAACTATAACTATGTATATATGTGCAAATGTATGTAATATTAAGCCCAAAGTTCTTGATTAAACCATATATTATATATAAATACATATGTATATATTATACACACGACAGAATTAAATCAATCTGCTTGAACTTAGACATGTGCCCGAGATAGATTTAGTTCTTACCTTGCAATATTTTTAGAAACATAAAATGCAATTTCCGTAAATATTACCTCAGCAAACAAATTTTGCTTAATGGATTTTTGGCTCTGATATGCTAACTATTATAAATGTGTACTTTTTAATGTTATGCAAGTTTTGGTTTTGCTTATGCATAATATTTTTTATTGAAAAATGTGTTGAGACATGGTAATTTGTATGCCCGAAACAAAAAATGGAAAATGGGCAAAACGGGTATAATGCAGTTGTGTCAAAGTATGTACAACTCCATAAAGCCGATATATAGACGAATTTGGAATGTATATTCGTGTATACCAAACAGATCAAGTTCATTTCATTTTATATTATTTTGAGAAACTACTTTCACCATGGTTCTTCTCAGTGCGTATGCCTGCCATATTTTTATCTAATATTTTATTTAATTTATTAAGCAGCTTGGCTCAGAGTATCTGCTGTTCGATTTTTCTCTACTGTTTATTTTCTCTTTTGACTTAGGCAAGCAAAACTAACGAACAAAGCGTTTAATGGGGAAGTGTACATGAATACGTATAAATTACAAACAGCACAGGAGTTTTTTATTAATTAAATATACTATTGATTACTACGTGCATACATATATAAATTTTTAAAAATAAATATTTATTTACATATTATTTATTTATGTATTATATACACATATATTGTGGTTGATGAATTAAGGCACAACAATCATTTCGAATTTTAACGGACAGACTTTTGTACAAAGTGACTGACTTATCGGCGGCTTTGATAACGATAGTGATATCGACAGACGACATATCGAATCACAGTTAGTCGATTAAATTGATTCAAATGGAATTGATTGAAATTGCGTTACTTAGTTGCAGGAGGCATTTTGTACTCAGTTTGTAATCAGTGCCAAATGATCGAGTTCAAGCACCTAAACATTTCAAGGTTTCTAAGGGCACTACGATAAGGAACCCGTTGCTGGCTGCTGCAGTTGCTGTTTATACCCTGTACCTAATTTCTAAATTAAAAAATAAAGGGCCTAATGCAGTGCAAGACACAAATCCAATTCACAACACAACTACAAATACCAAACACTAAATACAATAAAATAAATGTATTTATCTATTTATGTATGCATGTATGTATTTATCTATCCATGAATGAAGATTATAATTAGAGCTGTGAGTTGGCAAAACTCCAATCAGAATAATGCTATAATTAAATATGGCGGAAATGGCTTTGTCTGTGTGTGTGTGTGTGTGAAGAAGAAATCAAACAAAGAGGACAGAGAAGAAATAGCCGCCATTTTGGATTATTGCGCCATCTTCTTGCCGATGTATAAATTGTTGTGGAGAACGCTGGTTGCTTGCTTGCTTGCAAGCATAAACAGTTTTAGGTCGACGTAGTTGAGATTTGCGCCACACGCTTGCCAAGATCAGCAAAAATGTGAAACCAGCTGACACACGAGAGACGTTGACGTTGTTGCGTCGCCAGCACTACCTATAAAAAGCGAACGTTCTGCGACGGAAATTATCAAACGCCGATCAACGTTTGAACACCTTTAATCTGTCCGCTGTTAGAGCCGCAAAAAAAGGACCTGCATCATGAGCCTGAGACTGTGCCTGCTGGCATGCCTGATTGTGGCAGCCAGTGCCTCCAAGGATGTGCTGAAGCCTACAAAATGGCTCAGTCGCAGCGAGCTGGAAAGCTTGCCATCGTTGAGTGAGATTTCGCTGGAGCGTTTGGAGAATATGCCACTGGAAAAGGGTGCCAAGTTATTGGAGCAGCTTTGTAAGTGCTCCAATTTAATCTCACTGGGCTATCTAAACACAAATCTTCTCTTTCTCGCCAGATCACATTTCGCACATTAATCGGGATCTGACGCCAAGCTTTGTGCCCAGCCCGAGCAACATCCCAGTGAAAATCGTCAAGTCGAATGGTGAACGTGTGGAGGCCAAGCTGAACAACTATGTGCAGAAGGCCATGGATCAGACCGGTTTCGGTGAGGATGAGGTCACCATTGTGCTGACCGGTCTGCCCCAAACGACGCCAACCATCAAGAAAGCCATGCGCCAGCTGGAGCGGGCCTACATGCAGCGTTACAATCTGCAGGAGCAGCAAAAGAACACACAGCAGAACGAACAGCAGCAGGAACAGAACAAGGATTACGAGTCTACCTCCAGCGAGGAAACTAACGATCAGTGGAAAACGGCCAAGACCACCAGTGGCAATTTGATTGTAAGTTTACTTGGTGCCCATTTGTAGCTCTCCCCCATATTATAATCGGAATTTAATTATATTTGTGCAGGTTATTGACTTGGGTTGCACGTTGAACGACTTTACGCGTTTGTCCCTGTTGGATGTGGAGAGGACCGGTGCAATGGTTGGCCAGACTCTGGTTGAGCTGACCAATATGGGTGTGCCCTATGAGATTATCCATCTGATTGGACAGGGACAGGGTGCCAATGTTGCTGGCGCTGCTGCTCAGAAGTTTACGGAACAAACCGGCCACAAACTGCGCCGCATCACCGGTCTCGATCCCGCCAAGATGATGGCAAAGCGTTCCGGTTACCTTGAGGGTCTGTCCCGCGGCGATGCCGACTTCGTTGATGTCATCCACACATCCAGCCTGGGCATGGGCACCATAAAGCGCTGCGGCGATGTTGACTTCTATCCGAACGGCGCCAGCCAGGGTGTGCCTGGTGCTGAGAATGTTATCGAAGCCGCTATGCGCGCCACCCGCTACTTTGCCGAGTCAGTGCGTCCGGGCAATGAGCGTAACTTCCCTGCCGTTCCCGCCAATTCGCTGAAGCAGTACAAACAGAACGATGGCTTCGGCAGGCGCTGCTATATGGGCATTGATGCCGACTTCGATCTGAAGGGTGATTACATTCTGGAGGTCAATGAGAGGAGTCCATTTGGCAAGCGTACTGCCGCCCAGAAGCAGATCTCATACCACGGCGTGCACCACTCCAACTAATGCTCAGCTGAAACACTAACAACGACCAGGTCAACAAACAAACAACGACAAAAACTGCATTCAAAATGCATGAAAAAATTAGGATATTACAAAAAAATCAAATTAATAAACGAGCATATTTTCTAAACTAGAATACGCAGTTTGCTTATTACAAAAAATATCTATAATATATGTATAATGTGAACATGTCTGTTCGGCGGAGTCTTCTTGATTTTGCAGGGTATTAAAAGCATAAAAGTTATCTGCATTTGATAGATTAAAAGATCTAAAAACTAAATATTGAAACTCAAATTAACTTAAATCATTTAAAATAATGCTAATTTTGATTTAAAAAATAAACTTATTTTAAGTGATGATAACTTTTGCACAACAAAAAAACATAAATTTTCCGATTCGTAAAATAGTTGCTCAAAAATGATTTGATTTGAGAAATATAACTAAGCACGACTTTTTGCGAAAGGCAACAACATTTTCAACCATGTTAAAATATACAATTGAATTCACAAAAAAAAAAAAAATTAAAGAAAAAGACTGAACTATCGTTTTCCATTTATTCTTGTAAGCATTATAAAATATAAGATGTTTAAGAAAAACATTAATTAAGGAAAATATAAGATTTATAAGTAAATATAAGGAAAGTTAACAATTCATTCCGATTTATTTATGTCTGTATATATAAATAAATAAATAAATTGTTTGCAAAACTATATATATGAGTTTCTTGATATAAAAGTGGATTAACAGATTCCATGAACTCCGATGAAACTAACCAAAGTTTCAGTTAATGATTTTGTTGGCCGACAAATCTTAAACTTACATTGGGTTTCCGTTATGGCTGAAAGAAGTTTCGCGCACTGGCGCAGAACTGAAACATAACTTTTATCGATGTATCGATAGGGCATCGATATTATCGATATGACCAACTAAAAGGGGCAAAGCAGAACAACAAACGGAACAAGAAATACAAAACGTAGCTCAACAAAAACAAGAAATGCTCACATAATTCGAGTAAAAGGTCCAGCGACAGATCGCTGTAGTATTAAAGGACATAAGCAAAGACGAGAAATAAGCAAAGCCTCTGACCGACGCTGGGCCTGTTGCGAATAAATACGAGTCCAGAGAATAAAATCAATACAGGGCCAGCTCAATGGGTGCCGAGCAATCGCAGCCACGCATCGAGGCTGATGGCCATGAGATTTTTGAGAGGCGCGACCCGGCGCCTCTCGACTCCCACTCGATGAATGACGGCAGCACCTTGGCGCTGGCAGCGGCTGCTGCGGCAGCGACCAACAAGCGTCGTGGCGGCACCCTTCAGCAACGACAGCAACAACAACATCAACTGCAGCACCACCAGCAGCCGCAGCAAGCGTTGCCACATGGACCGGCAAGCATTGTGATTGCCAGTAAGCAAATCATTTCGGATACAGCGTCGCCAACCAGCTCCGAGCTGAGCCGGCCGCCATCGCCGCCGCTGAGCGTGTGCTCGGATTTGCCGTATGTGTCGTATACGGATCGACCCATTGGCGATTCGCCAAAGATACGTAATCGGCCCGCCCATATGCTGCAACAGAGCAGCGCTAGCCGTGCGGCAGCACGCAAATCGCATCCGGGCGGCATCACAACAACCATCAAGCCGAAGCGTCCACAATCGACTGCATCCAGTCACAATATTGTTATTGTCAAGCCGGGTGCACGTGATACCCATGACGATATCGATCCAGACTTGACACGTCTGCGCAACATACCACAATTTTTGCCGGTGCTGCGTGAGTCTATTAGCTCGGCGACATATACACGCGACGCGGAGATCTTGGAGCGTTTGCATTCTCAGCATTTGCTTAATATATGCGGCCGGATGCAGACGCATTTGAATTTGTGTGCCAGCCATGTGGCCAGCGAACAGAATCATCTCGTGGAGCGCACCAAGGTCGTTAGCAATTCGATAACGACACTCTTTGCCAGCTTCGTCGATATGCAGAAGACATACGCATCGTATGCGGAGCAGTTTGCCAAAATTCGTGGCGTGTCGCAGCAGCTGAGCCGCTGCAATTCGCTGCTGCATGAGAATATTGCCAGCTTGGAGGCAATCAATAATTTCCTGGACGATGAGGATCGTCTGGAGCCATTCGTCTGGCGCACCGATGACAATAAGCTGCGCGGCGAGGCGGAAGGCGCCGCTGGTGGCAATAGTAGCCGTCTGTGGCGTCTCTAGGCGCTCCAATCGATTTCCTTCCAAAGATTGTTTGTTATTAGTCTAACGCGTAATTCGATTTCATATCTATATATATATATATATATATATGTATTGTGTATTGTGTATTGTGTATATTAACTATTTATGTATTCTGTAACTGTATTGTTTGTGTGTGGCACAGTGAATTGCTTGTAATGAAATTATTTTTTAAGTCTTATTGACAGATCTCGTGCATTTTCACGCTCAACAATAGCCGCCTTATCCTTTCGGCACTGAAACCAGTATGTGTAAATAAACATTTATCGATCTATAGTAATATAATGGTTAACTTACTTGTCAATGTCAAAATTCCTATGACAAAATTCCCGACAATTTTGTTTCATAAATAAAAAAAAAAAAACACTCAAATCACAAAAGTAAAGTTGAAAATTGAATTCATGTTAATTTGAAGGGCTTGGCTTAAATGCTTAAATGTGAAATTTGTGTAAATCGACTCAAATGTAGAATATTATACGAAAAAAAAAATATATATAATAATAATATTTCAAGATCTGAACTCAAATGAATATTTCTGCAAATTAACTCCAGTCTACAAGGGAATCATCTGCTAATTGGCCTGCCTACGATAAGCGTTCTTTCTTGGCTTTAATCTAATGGCGGTTCGAGCTACCAAAACCAGAGCAGAAACCACTTAAAAAAAAAAGGAATTCAAATTTTTGTCGAATCCAATAAGTGAATATATTTAATTATTCAATGTAATGACACATTTAACAATAATTAAGCACACTCACAATATACATGCAGACATATATAATTCTATATATATATATATATGATTAGTGGAATCCCGTAATTGAGTACATTTAATAGTCCAATGTTATTACTTGAATAATGTATACAATTATTAATAGTAATTTTTAATTACACACTTAGCGCGCAATTATTTGAGTAATTTTACTTTTCGCGCAACACAATTGTGCATTTGACACAAACGTGTTGCACGAACTATTTTCTATAAGATGAAATGCACATTTCTGGATACAACATTCAAAGTAATTGCCGCTGGTCGTCGCACAATTCTTTGGTTGCGTAAGTTGAGAAATCAAAGAAATGAATCGAGACAACTACAACAACTAGCCACAATATTTATTCCACATGCTCACACACACAATTAGCCAGGGATTAGCAATCTAATTACAGGACTACGACTAGTACACATTAACTAAAAGAACAATTATACACTTCGCATGCAATTCATTTTGGTTTTGATTTTCCTTCTTTTTATCAACATTAATTACAATTTTGCGGTGCAAGAGCACCGTTACTTAGATATTATACACACATATACATATAACAAATACGTTCGTTTAAAATAGTTAGTTGAGTCGCCTCTACGAGGCACATTAATGGTTTCCGTGTTTGTAGAAACCGTTTTGCATGAAAGTCCCAAATGAAACAGACAAAGAAAGAGACAGAGAGAGAGAGAGAGTGAGAGAGCGAGAGAGAGATAGATGGGTAATGTGCGAAAGAGACAGAGCGAGCGAGAGATGCGAGTCAAGTTTATTTGCCACGCCTGCGTCGATGGAACGCCCGCAATCTTTCGCTTTTTTCTCGTCGCCGTCGCCGTTGCCGTCGTCGTCGTCGGATCTCCAGGCGAACCGTCCTGTAGAAGGCCATGGAGCAGTGGTAGAGATTGAAAATGGACGACAGCACAATTAGAAAGTGTTTGGCCAACTCGAAGGGATAGCTACTCATCAGCCGTATGAGAAATGTGAGGGCTAACTGTTAACGCTGCGTATAGCAGCTCCAATAAACAAGGAGCATGAGCAGTACGTTAGCGCAACTTATATTCTAGAAGAGCTTCTGCATGTTGATGCGATCCTGAATGTTGCGCTGCTGCTCCTGCTCATCGATGGACTTCAGTTCGCGGGCCACCGTCGATTTGAGCGTTTTATCCAATTGCAGTGCGTCGACAAAATCGCAACGGGCCTGCCTCGGATTCCAGGCGCCAGCATGGGCCTTGGCGCGCCGAAATAGCGCCTTGACGTTGTGCGGATCAAGGTTGAGGACCTCGTTGCAGTGCTCAATCACGGCATAATAGTCACCGGCAATCAGACGGCATTGGGCATAGTTCAACAGCAGCGGCGTCTTAATTGCAGCCAACTCCAGCCACTCGGCATCGTGCGGCTTCTCCTTGAGCATCAGCTGCTCGACCATGCCGACAGCATCGCGATAGCAAATCTCTGCGGCGTCATACTCGAGCGCCTTATAATGACGATTGCCACGCTCCTTCAGCGTATGGGTTGCCAGCATTTTCTCGTCGTCGGTCATTTGCCAGCGCTCCTTCTCGTACTCCTCGGGCAGCTCAATCGTGATTAATTCAATGATGAACTCCAAATCGACGGGATGCTGCAGTAGCTCGTCCAGATCCTCATAGCCCATACCTTCGTTCTGTAGGGTCATGCCGCAGCAGTGACGACGCTCCTCCGGTTTCTTGCCAATATCACGCAGCGTTTTCGATATGAACGGGTATTGAGCACAGAACTGTAAGATCGAAAATATCCACATTAACACAATGCAAATAAAATCTTTTCTTTCTTTTATGGTACTCATCAATTGACTGATAAGCTACAAGCTCGAAGAAGATTTTATATTTTCCACAACTTTATAGCTTTATAGATTATGGGTTATTTTATAATTTTTATAATATATACAAATAGATGCAACTTTAACATTATCAGATTTGTTTCATGCAAATAGATGTTTTACAATTATTTCTTTCTTTCCCACAATTTGACAGATGGAGTCACCAAATTTGGTATGAAGACTATTAGGAACCTTCTGCAAAGATTGTTAAGCATTTCAATCTACTTTGCCACCTGTTATCACAATGGTCTCAGAGTATTTGGCAGTCGGATAGCATGTACAAAAAACAGCACAGCAGCAATCATGATGAAATATTGGACAGATCATTTCTTAATGCTGATATACAATATGCTACATGTAATTTGACTAGATGGGAATATATATAAACTGTTGGAACTTCTTCATTCATTGCACGAAAGGAAATTCACACAAATTCTCAACACAGCAGTGAAATATTGTCAGTTGGTCAGACGTTAATGCAAATGAGTTCCTTCCAGGATTGCTGGTTGACGAGCGATCTGTGACTGGTGCACAAGATCATCTAACGTTATATCTTTAAGTAAGCACCTGTGGCAGTTCCTGGGAACGAATTGAGTGATAATGGATGCGCTTACCGATTTGTAAACTGTGAATTTGGCCACTTCGTTGAGGGACATTTTTTGCACGATGACCTCCCAAACTTCTAGTTTGAATTTCTTGCCCAGAACAAGCTCCATTGGCTTGTTAATTTTCCTGCTGTCGTCCACAATGCGGATATCGTTTGCTCGACGCGTTTGAAAATGGAATTTCACCTGAAAAATTTAAAACTGTGTCACTTGCAGGCTGGGATATGTTCTGGCCTTGGCCTAGTTTTGTTGTTGTTTTTTTTTTTGCGTCGGAGTCGCTTTGCAGCCCAACTGTTGCCTGTTGCCATTTGATATGATTTGCTTACCCTGGTTCCTGGGATAAGTTCGATGTATTTGTTGCCAGGACTTAGCACTTCCTTGTATATTGGCTTTTCCTTACTAACTTTACTTAGTTTCTGCTCCATTTTAGTTGCTGTTTGTGTGGGTTTTGTTTGTTTTTCTAAATTTTTGCAGTGTCTGCTGCTAATTTCACAATTCACGAATAACACACAATTTGACTCCGCTTTCCAGCTCCTGATTTTCAACAATAAAGGACAATGCGTTGCAGTCAAAACAATATGCAAATATTCCAGAACTAATTCATGCAGATCAGCTGGCTGCCCGTTTAACAGTGTGGCAGCATTAATCTTAGCGAAACAAATCGATTGATGTTGCCACTATCGATTAATTCACATTTACAATTTTCAAACTTACTACTACTCTTTCATTAAATACATCATTATTTTGTTCAGTCTGACTTTTTTGATTTAATTTTTATTTTTGTAAAATTCTTTCAAAATGCATCCACGTTATCGATAGCCGCAAATTGATAAATTCTTCATCGCTAGGGCTGCACCGTCGACTTGTTATCGCGTTGCAGTCGAAAAGAGTTGCCAAGCTGGCTGAAGCCCACCAGCTGGGCCAGCCAACTGACCCGCCAACTATGAACAATGTTTCGCTCACTTTATTCGGTCGCGTATAGCGGAATCTCACAGTTGTATGTGCGCGCGCTCTGCTCTTGATGCGACGCGAGTTTGTTTGGGCGCAATAATTTCAAAATTCTTACGAACACTTTAAGAATTGAATTGAGAATTGCTGCATAGCTGAATGCATTTTATTTGTTAGTAACTCATTGCATTTCCATCTGTGTGTCTATTTACATTTTTTTTTTGGTGCGTGTGTGTGTGTCTGTGTGTGTGTCTCAGTGCTAGTGCTAAATTGATAATAAACAAATGTCTCGGAATTGTCTCGCAATCCCCTGGCACTCGTTGGAGCTACCCCCCAATATATCACATAACATTGTGTGTGTTGCACAGTAATAAGAAGATGCAAACATTCAAAGGAATCTTGTTGCTGTATTTGTTTTGAATATTTGCGCTGAAATCCATTACGTATGCGTAATATTTTGTAGAAATATTTAATTGTGATTTGATCTTAAAACACAATTTCAATCGCAGAAAATACAAATAAATAAAAAATTGTTATACAGGTTTCGAGGATTCGAGAGAATGAAAACTTCTTGATTACTTAGAATTGTCTTCAATTTGTAAAGAGCGATTTTCAAACAATTCAAAGTTGAAGATTAACCAAATGGCAAATTCAATGAAAAATTCAATGTTCTCAAGTATGGAAATCTCATTAAACATTTCGAGCATTACATTTCCCTCACTGAGAACTGTTTGGTTGGAAACAGTTTTGAGTAAAGCATTTTCGAAATTAAGGAAATCTTCAAGTTTTCTAAAAAATGAGAAATATTCGCGAATTGAAATTAAATTTGGAACCGCAACGATCAAATTTTCAAATATGAAAACACATTAATAATAACTGAGGAGTTGAAGCTGTTTTTTGACCATCTGAGTGTCTTTTCCGTTTGCGTAGGCGTTGCTCTATGCTCTATATAAACCATATACACGTCGATCGCGACTAATTTATGCAATAACAAGTTCGAACGGCCGTCGAATATTCTCAGGCACGTCGAATATTACATGCCCTTTCCGAGTCACAAAAACAAAAACCAATAAATTTTTGCCTGAAGCATGATAATATGCAAATTAGGTGAATGTGGCTTGAATAGTTTGGGTAAACAGCAAAAAAGTTGTTTATAGAATGAGAAGTCATCATTCGATCGATCGTTTCTATGATAGCTATATGGTATATAGTGATCCGATCCGGGCGTCTACGATAGATTTGATCAAGTCAGATGGACGGACAGACGGACTTGGCTATTTTGAGGCGGTTAGTGATGTGTTTCGAGCGAAACATTTGCCATAGTCAAATACATTCAGATCTTGGCCTGCCTACTCACAACAACAACAGCAACAACAATAAAAAAAAAATATTAACAATAATAATAACAACATCAAGAAATAGCCACATATGATTTTATGTGCACAGCCCACACGGCAGCCCCAAACAAAAACTTAGTAACAAAATCTATCAAATTAATACAACTTTTGCTGTTGGCTTTGAGCTTTCAGATCGTTTGTACTCTCTCTCTCTCTCTCTCTCTCTCTCTCTCTCTCTCTCTCTTTCTCTCTTGCTCTTGCTCTCGCTCTTGCATTCGCTCTCTTTTACTGTTCCTCCTGCTGTTTTTTTTCTGTGTGAGTAGGCGAGCGCTGCTACATTCACAGGTATAACAACCGCAAAGCAATAGAAAACTCTCAGCGACAGCCACAGATGCAGCAGCAGCAGCAGCAGCAGCGGCGGCAGCAGCAGCAAGAGATACACGTACAGATACAGATAGAGAGATACAGATACATTGAGACACATCAAATAGGTAAACTTGGCATGTTTTTTGTTTTTTCGTGTGTGTTCTTCGACGCTTGTTCAAAAACGCTTTTTGCCTGCTCGGCAGTCGTTGTTAAAATTCTGCTGTGTTCTGAGGCTTTGCATGCCTGAAAGCGAGCTGAACCAAAATAATAATGTAATAATTAACATCAAACGAGGCACGAGGCACGCGGCGCGCAAACCTTCACGTTCGAATGTGATCAATGAAAAGTTTTTTTCTTTTTTTTTTTATCTATATATATGAAAAATAATCGTTTTTTAATGCACACAATGCATATATATAAGATATACTGAAGAAATATTCTTCAAAGACAATGCTGGATAAATAATCTGATATTCTGCACCAGATTATCAATGCTTCAGATGTGATTTTAATAAGCCCAAAATAAAAGTGAAAAAAGAAAAATAAGAATTGTAAACGTCTTTGATAAGAGTTTATAACCTAAAATAGCAGAAGAAGAACTGTTCTCTTGTTTTCAATTTAAGAAAAATGTTAATTTTCTGGTTTTTTCCAACCAGTGTTTTGTAAATAATATTTCTAAATGCTGACAGGGTATCGCTAGTTTAAATGTACAAATTTTGTTGAAAAGCTTTAACCTTCACAAGCACACACACGCACACACACACACACACGCACACACACACACACACACACGCATACTTATACAGATATGCCCGTGTGCTTCGAGTCAACGTAATTTTGTTGAAGTGCTTTTGATTTCGATATTAATTTTTCGTGTTTTATTTTCATTATGTTTGACATTGTTTCTGTTTTTCTTTTATTTTTATTTTTTTTTTTGGAAATTTGTTGTCTCAGCTGTTTGGTTATTGGAGGAGCCTCAGCGCACCTAGAAACTTGGGCTAATTGCCAACAATTTTGGTTGCACGCCGTAGAGTTTGCCTGCAATTGAAGCGTTTAGCTCAAGATGCTTATTTTTAAAACAGTCTCGCTGACTAATGCAGAGAGTAGCTCTAGGTACACACACACACACACTCACAAACCCACACACACACAAAACACACACACACACTTATGATGTATATTACGTGTGTGTAGGCAAGGCATGCATGTGTGCGTGTATATGTATGTATATATATACATATATATATATTTATATATATATATATGTGTGTGTATACATATATAATTGTCTATGGCATATCTTTACTGGGCGTACGCATAATATCTTTGGAATCAGCGATTCTAGCATCTGGCCCTCTTTTCTTCAATGCGTTCTCTGCATCTCTCTCTCACTCTCGTTCTCTCTCGGTCTCTCTCTCTCTCTCTCTCTCTTTCTCTCTCTCTGTGTCGTATTTATTTTTAGACTTATGATCGTGTGTATTGACTTTGTGTGTGTGTGTCTCGCTGCTGTGAAGCTGAGCAGTTTTGGCATTTAACGGTACTCCCAAAAAGAGCCTACATACTTACAAACATGCATACAAAATGAAACAAGCACATTTGTAATTTTGCAATTATTTGCTTGCTTCTTTAACTTAAAGGGTTTTGTTTTTGATTTTGTGAACACAGTCACGCCCTCAGACATGTCCAGCGTATTAATATTGAATATAAATATACATTCATATATATATATATATATATATATATGTATATATATAGGTATATTTGTGTGTGCGTATAACAATCGAATGTCGTTGACCATATGGCGTATTTAGCACAAGTCATTTTTTTTCACAAACGCAAGCGGCTAGTTGTATTTTGAAATGAATGACAACTATCAATGAGCTTGAAATTGTCGTTGTGGCGCCCGCCTCCACACACACACACACACACACACACACACGCACACACACATTCAGATATATGTGCAAAATGTGCATGTTGCCCACTTGTCAAATGTTACCTGCGCTAGCTGCGCTGCCAAACGCCAACGTCAAAAGTCGAAGTCAAACGTCAACGCCAACGCCAACGCTAACGTCGACGCCTACTATGAATACCTATTTACGTATGCATTTGTATGTGTGTATGAACATTTATTGGTTTGCAGCTTGACTAAAGGGCGCTCATCATTCGATTTTGGCAACCTGTTCATCTACATAAATATGTATGTGTGTGTGTGTGTGTGTGTGTGTGACAAGAAGAGAATACAAATAGAAAGATTAAAAGAATTGTATCAGACAAGAAACGAGAGAACAAACCCTTGCAGATTTGGAAACATCAGCCAACTAAAATTCTCTCCTTCTGCTGTTCATTCTCAAACTTTGAGCGTCAGCTGGTCGTGTCTATGTGTGTGACGTGATTGCTCGGTGCGATGGCCTTGAAGCTCCGGCCGAACTATGGCCGATTCTGCTATATATACATACATACATACATAAGCATACAAACAGACGAACAGACATGAATAAACAAGATGAGACAAACGACTGCAGAGCACTTCACAAATAAAAAACAAAAATGCCAAAAATCTTCCCAAAAAACTTGATTTTCAATTATGCTATGCGTGTGTGTGTGTGTGTGTTTGTGTGTTTGTGCGAGTTTTGTCTGTCTCAATTCTTGGCGCTTTTTTAATTTCGCTGAGCTGAGCGTTTTCTTAAGTCAACTCGGCCAAGGTTGCTGACAAGCGACAACTTGAGATCATAATGAAAATAAAACTAAAGTCAATTTATGTGCGTGTGTGTGTGTGTGTGTGTGTAGTGTGCGTGGGTGCGCCTGCGTCTGTGGCTGAGTGCCTGTGTGTGTGTGTGTGTGTGTATTGACCATATGCGAGATTTGCATCGTTTAATGCTCAATTTATGCAACAGTTCCAGCTAATATCAAAGCCAACAACAACAACACCAACGAAAATGCAATAAAAGTGCCAAACTACAAAAACATCCGAAAGAAAAGGAAATAAAACAACAACAAATAAACAGTACAAACCAACACCAGCAGCCAGAGAGGAGGCAACAACAACAACAGCAACAACAACAACAACGACAACAACAACAACAACAAGCCACATCATGATCAGCAGTTGGAGTTGCAGACTGCTGCTGCTGCTCATGCTGATGATGATGCACTGCAGCAGACACCTGGGCACAAACGCCTACAACATCGATCTGCCCAGCTACGTGCGGCATCGACAAGCTGGCAACACCATGTTCGGCTTCAGCATTGCGTTGCACAAGGCCCGCAACGATTTCACCAACTTCAATTCGTAAGTAAACCGAACTCAATTTTGCTCATTTAACTACAGTGAACGCTGACTATAATGTACAGCTTCCAATTTTATCGAATCAGCAATTTAAAAAAACAAAAATTGCATTTAGTCGATTCTGTTTTATTTAAAGGATTATATATAAAAAGCGTATAAACAAATTAATATTTTATCCAAATATTTTGGGAATGCAAAAAACCTTTTTGTTTGAGTACAGTAAACTTTGTTTGATACTGGACATAGATTAAAATTGGGCGAACGACCTTCTGTGAACCGAGACCGAGCAACGGAATGAGAGTGACATATGTATGTATGCGTATACATATATATATATATATATATATACACATACATACATACATTCAGTAAGCAGAAGAGATGCGTCAAGAAGAACATTTGTGGCATGCCACATCTCAGCACAAACTCATTTTATATTTTTGATAGTCTGTTATCGTTATCAATTTTGGTTTTCTTTTGTCTTTCTTACTTTCTGGCATAATTGCAGTTGTGGAAGCTGGGCACGCTGATAGTGCTGCCAGTGATAACCAGTGATAAGCGTAAGTGGCGTCTTATCACAAAGCAACTGCAACCGCTAACAATATATATATATATATATATATATATATATATAAGAACAATCCGAATCCGAAACGGACAACTGATAACTGTCATACGAACGCATAAAAATGCGTTGATACTCGCTGATAATCATTTCTCATTCGGGCTGCAATTAAATTTCTTTTTACTGCATGTTAAAGAAATTTAATCACGGCCCAATGAACTCCATAATGTTCACAAAGTGCATAAAACACTGCTTTGACTAAAGAAACACTAAAAGTGAAGTAGATCCTAACTTGTCGTTGCAGAAAGGCGATTAAACTCTGACGTACTTTTTAAATCGGAAGACACAAGTAGTATTAGAAAAAAAGAATACACAAATAAAAAACAAAATCTTTTTTATCATTTGAAAATGGAAGAGATTTCGAGCTGGAAGTTGGGGGACTTAGAGCCATAGATATTCCCCGAAGCATCATCTTAATTAGTTGGGTAAACTTTTACAATGAGTTATTTTCAGTGTATTATATAAGATCACTTCACGATACCGATCAAAATGCAGAATATCGTTTCAAGTGAAATGGGTTTATGAAGTAGTCGTTTAAATATAGAATTCCTTTTAAAGTAAATAATAAAATAAATTTTATATTCTTCGCCAGATCTGCACCCCTTTCAACGTATTTGCCCTATTTTCATTATTGGCCTCTCCACATATATTTCATTTAGTGCCATGGCTGTCTGATGACTGGTAGCTGGTGGCTGGTGCCTGGTGCCTTGTGTCAACACCATAAAAATCCTAAGTGCCATTAATTTCAATCAGAGGTGCGCAATCAAAATGAATGCTTGACAGCGTGTCCTCTTGCTGGGATCATAGATTTATGTGTCTATCTGCGAGTATATAAATATAGACTACTTCCAATCCGAGACTGCCATCGGCTGGGAAGTGGGCCGTTCTGTCTGTCGTTCTGTCGGCACATTATTAGCCGAATGCTGCTGACCCGTGGCAAATGAGGGAAACAAAAATTCAGAAGATGAAATAAAAATGCAGTTTCTCCCATGCCAGTCTCGCTGTGGTTGTGTCGATCGATCAGTTAATCGATCAGTTGCCGCCCTCCAATATATATATATATGTATGCATATATGTGCTAAATTACGTATTCGCATTCGCATTAAATAGTGGCCAAGATAGCCTATTGAACTTCGAAAGTTCGTCAACGGGAATGGGAATGGGAATGGGAATGGGGCTGGGGCCAGCGTGTTGTTCGCTCTTCGCTCTTCACTCTTCACTCAGAGCAGAGCGTGCTAATCAACCGGCTACAGATGCAAAGATGCCTCTTGCTAGACGTTTTGACTTTTCGCACGTTCACTTGCTGCACAGCACGGAAAGACGAAGATGATGACGACCACGCGGCAGAGATAGGAGCCAACGTTCCAAGCACTAACAATCAAAGAGCTGCTCCACTCACATCCGATAAAGATGGGCACAAAACCCAGCCAGAGCGAGAGCGAAAGGGAGAGAGAATGATATTGCGCTCAAGCTGAGAAAGAGGGAAGGGGGGGGGGGGTGGGGGATGGGAAGATAGCCAGCCAGCCAGCCAGCCACTAATAGACATACTGAAAGCTAAAAGTAATCAACGCATGCGAGAACGTGAAGGGAAAAAGCTCTGCATTGTAGTTGTTGCTGTTCTAACCCACAATGGGGAGTATGACGGTGTTAGAAGCATTTCGTTACACTTGCTTTGACTTGCGATACCCATGAAAAATATTGGATTTAAGTGAATTTAATCTAGTTTGCTTTTTGTTTTATCATTCTTATTTTGCTTATATTTAAATGAAATGCACAAAGTTTTCTTACACAAATTGGAAACAAAAGGAAATTAAATTGTTCAGAATATTATTTATTTAATGCAGAAGACGAAACTTAAAATATGATTAGAATGAATAATATTTAATAAATAACAACATCAAGTAATGTAAATTAAAACATAGATTTAATGAGAGTCTACAGGAAATGCAGCAAGTTTATGTTTTATCTAAGCTGATACATAATTCGTAGATCTCTAAAATCAAAGGCGAATCCAAACATGGTATTGGGAATTAAAGGGTTCAATGCACTTAAATGCTTTTTACACGAACAACAAAAAAAAAAAAAAACCCAAACGAAAACAAAAAAAGCGACTCAAAAATGTAAAGTGAAGTCAACACTTTATTTAAATGCAGCGTTAAAATGTTTTGCAATTCAATAAACACACGATAATAAACACAGAGCACAAGAAGCGCGATGCGTGCTTGCTTGAAAGGCCTCCAAGCTTCCATATACAGATACAGATACAGATACAGATACTGATACAGATACAGATACAGATACAGATAGAGTTAAAGATACAGTACAGATACAGATACAGAAATAGATACAGACGCAGGCATTATTGCTCAACAGTTGTGTCAAGTTAAATTCCCAGGCGCATCGCAGCTCAAATACTCTAAGAATGTTTTAAACTTAAATTCCATCCAAAAATACTTAAAAAAAAGAGCAACAAACTAATTTTCTGATCTTTCCAGCTAAAATAATATTATATTGGAAAATATTCCTCTTAGGAATTATTTGATTTTTTTTTATAAATATCTTAAAATATTATTATAAAAGCTGAATTTATCGAATAGTCGTACTATATATATTGACACCCGATTTTCGCCAATGGTTCTGAGTTATTATTAAAAAAACACCTTTGACAGATCAACTTGTGGTTCCACTTATAGTTCTTCCCGAAAACTCAACTGATCTGCTCCAACTGCATGGGTCCGTTCCTCAAACTTAGATCGTATTTTAGGAGGTGTAATACTCATAAGCCTAATGTCTGTTGTAATTGTTGCTTATGTTATCTTCTTCGTTTTTGGTTGGTTTGGTTGGTTTGGTTTGCCTAACAATTAACACATGTGTTTGTCTGAGCTCAGACTGTTTGTTGTTTGTTGTTTGTTGAGTGACACTGTGGTTCCCTGTGCTGTTAGGGCATACAGCGACTGCCTTCCGCTCTACCCACGCCACCGATCTCCGTCATGTCTGTGAAGTGCACTTAAAGCTGAAAATTACCTGACTCCATCTGCCGCTGCTGCTGCTGCTGCTGCTGATGCTGATGCTGATGTTGATACACACAACATAATTGTGTGTTAAATGCGCACAAACAGAGCCAGATACCAACGCAAGACTGACTCTGCAGATGGAGGAGGAGGAGGTGGTGGTGGAGGAGGATGAGGGGGAGGTGGTGAAGGAGGGGGTGGTGTTCGTGGATGCTTTGTGGTCTTGTCTGTAACTAGTTGTTGCTTATATTGTTAATATGGCAAGTCATTGGCCAATGTGGTTTGCCCTGAAGCATTGTCGGCGACAATTAATACACACGCACTTACATACATACATATATATATATATATATATGTGTGTGTATATATATGTACATATATCCAGTGGCAAACATGTGTATCTTGCAATTGGCGTAAATGTATCTGCATCTGTATCTGTATCCACAGCTGACACAGTTAGAGCTGTGAGCGTGCTATTTACGGTCAAGTGTTTGGCACAAGGTTGACCGTCCGCTTCACCCAATTGGCCAAATAAGTCATCATCATCAGCGGCAGCATCAGCAGCAGTAGCAGCCTCTGCGTACCGTTACGTTGTCTTCCACTTGTTGAGATGCACAGGTTTCCTTATACTATTACAACTACCACTGCCACTACCACAACTACTACCTACCAGAACAAACGGCATTCATCGGCTCATTCGCTCATTAGCCTGGCCTCGTTCACAGTGTGCCAAATGTGGGTTAGTGCCGTGCATATAGGGTGGCATCGAGATCCGTCAAATAACAGGAGACTGTCTGCAGATGCAGTCTATTCTCTCGCTCATCTCATTTATATGACAACGGCATAGATTCAACATACATAAATCTTAAATCAATATACAGATATATATAAAAAGTATGTATACAAATTATCGGATTTATGTGAAGTAAGACAGATTTAAGTATTCTAATTTTGTTTATCTATTTATGCATTTTACAATCAATAAAATAATAGGTTTTTCTTTGATGTCTGCTACTAATTCACATTTTACGTAAATCGGTTCAGTTACGACAAAGTTTTGGCAGTTAACAGATATGGGACATGTTTCCGACTACGAAATCAATTTTGAGCTGACGTTTTTCAATTATTATTTCAATTGGAATATTATTCTTCTCTGTGAAATATGTGTAAACAATGCTTCAGTTTTAAGCGGAAAAATAATTGTTTATTTACTTTTCAATACAACTAAAAGCGACGTTATTTTTCGGAGTGTATCACTTTTATGCTATGATCTTTGCAAAAGGAAAAAAAAAACAAAATAAAAAAAAAAATAAAAAATAATAAATACCATAAATTGGGGGCAGCAATAAATAAGTTTATCTTCGTAATGATCATTTTGAGGAGCTGCACACATTCTCTGCTGCCCACCCATTAACCCCGTTCTCTCTCTCAGTCTTCGGCTGCTGCAGCATTCGACAGCTGTCTAATGCCTGATGTCTGTTGTCTGATGTCGTCTGCAGTCGGCTATTGCTTTGTTGTGGTTATGAAATTGCAAACAACAACAGCAGCAGCAGCAGCGGCAGCCACAGTAGACAATCAAATGTAATTGATTTCAAATATTTACTGCACTTTTATACACTTTGGCATTTTGCTGGCAGTTGTTAGCCCTCGCTTGGGCGATCTGTTCCTGCGCTCTGTCATTTAATTGATTGCCGCTTGATTGCGGAGTCGAGTGGCGGTGATAAAGATAAAGATCGCATCGCATCGCATCGGATCGTAACGAAACGGTTCGAAACGATGTGGGCTGCCAGGACTTACAGATAGCTAAATGGATAGCATTTTAGACCAGCTACTGGGCCTTTTGGCGAGCATCCTGTGTGTGTGTGTGTGTGTGTGTGTGTGTTGTGGAAACTCATTTGTATGGAAGTGTCAATGTGTAAAAAAGGTGTTGGAAAAACACACACAGACACACACACACACACGCATACACACACATGCACACACATGCACACACACCTACAAATGCATACACATAAAATGGCTCAATGAGCGCTTGCCCGCACACAAACAACAACAAAAGCGGGGCGCGACAAGGGTCGCACGTTGGGCGCCGGCGCGCAGCTCGCTGCAGCAACGTCACGTGTGAACAGTTACTTTTTTTCCCAGTCCATATTTCGTCTCTCTCTCTCTGTCACTGTTGCTGTCTCGGGCGCTGTGTCTGTCTCTAGCCTGAGAGAGCAGCGCAATGAGGCGCGCACATGTTTAGCGCCGAAACGCCCTCGCGTTGGCCCCTTAACAAAAATGAACAGAAAAAAAAAAACAGGAAAAGAAAAAGAGAAGAGGAGAAGAAGAGAAGAGAAAAACCCTAGGCACAGACCCTCGCAGTTACTCTTTCGACTGACTTCAAAATGACTTAGCGATTTTAGTGAATTAAATGCAGCCCGTTCCACTTTGTTTGTGTACTTTTCGTGCTCGCTTTGGATTTGTCTGCGCGTTGCAAACAACCGTTTCATTCTACAGTGCCTGCCAAAAGTGTACGTTGCTCATTGAATTTGCTCTAGATAACCATGCTTTATGAGATTCTGCCTCTGTTGGTATATATTTATGTATTTGTGTTGTGTGTCGGTTAGTGAAATAGTTTTTTTTGTTAAAATTTGTGTATGTTTATGTCCCAAGAATGTACTTATCAAACTATATTTTCGACTTCTTTTGTTTGTTTTGTTTACATGCTTCCAAGATAAACACTAAAATCTTGCATCTGTTTTTTAATTAATTAGGCTTTTTGGTCGCTAGTTGAATTTGTGTGATTCATTTGTGACAAAAATAATAACTTATCTATACCATATGCATAAATGAATATAAGATACCACACACAGGTGAGTCATAAATGATGAATCAAGATGTTTTCTGAAAAACAAGTTTGTCAGATTGACTGATGAGGAAATGACTACAACCCTAGGCGATCTGAGTGGGATTTGTTAATTTGCGTAAATGCCTTGTGATCTCTCAGTTTCGTACCACAGACAGTTGGTAATCACTGTGCCATGGTTTTCATTCACGTTTGCCTGACAGGGGCAGGCAAGAAGTCTGACAGTCGGGCAGGAAGCATGCGCAGCTTCACACGCACAGCACCCACACGCATTAGGGGTACTCACTGTTCTTTTCTGTTCTGTTCTGTTCCCAGTGGTGCGGCCCGTGCTATCCTGCAGAACGGATGTTGTGCATGTGTTTTTGCCCTTCTTGTGGCTGTTGAAGTCGAGTCAGAGTCAGTCGAAGTTACACTCAACAAAATTATAAATATACCTGACAAAACGGAAATCATTTCTGTTTCTTATTTTACGAAAATTTAATCTTACAAATAATTCAGAAACACTTTCCCTTAAAATAATTGGCAATTCTGAAGTTTAGTAAATTAAAAACAAATTGTCATTGTTATTTAGTAGAATAAACGTTGCTGCATAGAAGGTTTTTTGTGTCTAATAAGTATCAGGCGAGTTGCATTTTCGATTTTTATTTAATTTGTTTTTTTTTTTTTTGTGTATGCACATGCGAGTACAACAAATTGTACGAAAAAAATAAGTTTATTTTTAACATGATTTTTATTGCAACCGCTGCACGCGACGATCGATGGCGATTTAGAATTCAAAACGCGATGCGGCTTCAAGACAGACCAAAGGTTCTTATATATTTTATGCCATTCGATTTTCTTTTCCTTCCTCATCTCCTTTGCAGTTCTAAGTAAATTGATTTTCCTTATGGCTTCGTTTTAAAATTTACCCTCGATATTTTTGTATACATATGCACGTACATATATATATACATGTAATTATATACATATATGTCGTTGGCCATGTGTGCGGAAAATTGTTCAATTGGAATGCGTTGTGCGGCTTTTCACGCTCCGCTTTCCATGCACGGCCTTGCGGCCCATTTCTGGCTATTGGCCATTTGTAATTGAGACATTGCCCAAGTCCCAAAAAAAAAAACATAAAAAATACAACAACAAATAAGATATAGACAATTGAAATAAATTTCCAGACACGCGTGTTTTCACGTTTTGTTTTTTGGCGCCTTTCCCACTGTTCTTTTTGGTGTATTCAATTTTCATTCTTTATTCATGTTGCTATTCATTCGAACGTTTTCTTTTATATTGTTCCTCTTTTAATTGAAGCGCATTGATTTTGATTGCTGTTGTGCATTCTGCTTTGTGAGGCGCTTGTGTGTGTGTGTGTGTGTGTGTGTGTGTGGTTTCGGTTCATTGCACACACAACTCTGACGCGTGCTGCTTAATTTAAAAATTACGCCAGCCACGTTCTATTCTGGCTTCGCAATTTGCAATTTGCGAGAGCAAACGACTATTTTCAGCTGATTAGTGTTATGTAATTAATAATAAATAAATATGTAATTAATAATGAATTATTACAAATACTTGGAATCCATCTTGGATTCAAATTATTAATGTTTTCATAATATACTGTCAATTTTGACCGCTTTGAGAACACATATAAATGTATATATATATATATATATATATATATATATATATATATATTAGAACAAAAAGGACTGCAAGAGAATTCAATTTGAGATGGAGAGCGGAACGTGGGAGTCTGCTGAGAGATAGAGAGAGATCGAGAGAGAGAGGGAGAACCTGTTTGCTCTCTTTGCGTCTTGTTATGTTAATTGTTATTAATTATATATTTTATATGCATACGACGAGAACGATGATGGAATCGATCGACTATGATGTCAGCACTTTACAGCCACATATCGCATGGACAGCCAGTAAAACGAATAGTTCTCGTAAGGCTGGTGTATTTCATTTGGATTGCGTGATAAGATCAAATTTTTAAATGACTACACTAGCCAACATACACATTCCAGTTGAACCTTGAACCGCTGGACTGTGACTGGTTTTGAAACTGTTTTGAAATTGTGTGCGAATCATAGGCGGACGCAGTAATTGACTCAGACTCAGCAACCAAGAGAGATATTCCGAAAAGTTTGAAAGGTATAAATTGATAGATTTCCCTAAGATTCCAAATATAAAAACTAAAGCATTAAAACGATGCTGAATATGCCACAAGTTGAATTTCGCCCGAGAATCAAATTTAGATGTTCAAACCATTTAAGCGAAATTGAAAGACTGGTTTTTGGTCGAGTGCTTCCTCAGTTTGGTGCTAAAGGTGGTTGCCCAATGCCATCAGATGCATTGTGTGCACCCTCGACGGGAAGGAGTTCTTCGTTCTTCGCTCTTCACTCTTCGCTCTTCGTTCTCTGTTCTCCGTTCTCAGTTGAGTGTTCTCCCTTTGCCCCGGGTTATAGTAGTATATACAGTAGGAGGTAGTACATCATGGCACGCACATTGACAGCTGTCATTAGCATTCATTGCGGAAGCGCGGCAAAAATCCATTGAAGGGTCTGTGGCACTCGGCTGCTGGGGTGCAGTAAATGGGCCTTCATTAAAATTGAAAATAATAAAACGGAAAATAAATATACGCAATGAACAACTGGCGTCCGCAAACGGCAAATCAAACACTTGAAAGTTGATTAACAACGGCCCTGCTACTTCTTCAGCTACTGCCACTGCTGCCACCAACCCTGCCCCTGCCCCTGCCACTGCCACTACCACTACCACTGCCACTGTCGCCCCACACTACCGCTGCCCACATGCAACAATTTGACGTTTGACTAAAGTAAAATCAGCACAGATGCGTGCAACATGAAAACGGCGGGCTTAAACTCCCAATGAATGATGTTGCTCTCAATCAAAGTGAATGCAAAGTGAATAAAGTCTGGCAAATGGAACTCGGAATGGGGTATTCAAGTGTTGATATAGGTCAGTTGCTTTGATCTTTTCTTTCTAATCACAGAGCTTGCCACATGCTACAGAAACCAAGAAAATTGTGGAATGTGCGAAAAGGTCTGCAAAACGCGGCAGAAAGTTTAATTAAAATGTAAACACTTAATTGACTTGAGAAAACTGATTTGAAATATGAAATGTTCAAGACTTCATTCGATTTTGAATATCTTTAATCCATACTATCATTTTCACTTGCAGATTGGTTGTGGGTGCGCCCAAATTCGATACATCCACCTATCAGGAGCGCGTCAAGGAGGCTGGCGCCGTCTTCAAGTGTACGATGAATGATGATGACTGCCAGTTGGTAACATTCGATTCGAAAGGTAAGCGACTAATGCCAGCCAACCCAATTGAACTTTCGCGCGAGGCAGTTGGGATTGTGAAATGGGTTTGGCGCCATCTCCACGTTACAGTCTCCCAGTCTCCCAGTCGCCCGGTCTCCCAGTCGCCCGGTCTCCCAGTCTCCCAGTCTCCCGGTCTTCCAGTCTCCCGGTCTCCCAGTCTCCCGGTCTCCCAGTCTCCCGGTCCCCCAGTCTTCCAGTCTCCCAGTGTCGAACACAGTCTCAGCGTTAGTCTTAGGCTCGGTGGCTTTTGTGTTGGCACCAATGACAACAGCGCCAAATGCAATTAGTTATTTATGGCTCACACGCATGCGCAGCGGTTTTTAGTATGCAAAATGCGAGAATTGCGAAAATGCAAATGCGGCAAATGCGGCAGAAGCAGCAGAAATTGCATAAAATTACGCACGGCTGCCGTTTATTATTTTTAGAGGTTTTCTCTTTTGTTTATTTCCTGTCATTTCACCGGGCATGGACCTCCTTAAGCGCAAACGGAAACGATAAACGGGCGGCCTCTAAAATAAATAGTCGCCCATTTTCAAGGTCCTCCTCCCCCCGACATATCCCTCATCCTTCCGGCAACGAAACTATAGCCACAGTGAGTCTCGTCTCCCCTCGCCTTCCCGACTTGCAGCCAACGGATGCGCAAATAAAAATTATTCGACGTCGACGTTGACGATGACGATGACGATGACGATGTCGATGTCGATGTCGATGTCGATGTGAATGTGCATGTTAATGTAAATGCTGATGATGGCAATGTGAATGCAGAGGAGTCTACTCAAGTGGTGTGCTGCCGAGTGGTGAGATGTGGTGTTGAGGTCATCTTGGCGTGGCTTCCTTCAAAACAGAGCAACTTCTCCTCAACGAACTTCAATCGATTGCATTTTTTTTTTATATTTTTGTTGATGGGGTCATTCTTGCAATATGAGAAATAATTACTACAATGGGAGAAATCGAAAGAATGAAATAAAAATTGATGCAACATGAAGTGGAAGTTATAGAAATGAATGTCTAAGTAGAAATTGATTGATCAAGGCTTGAAGATAACTTGGAGAAAAATACAAAATTTCAGAAATTTGAATTTCTAAAACAGTTTGTTACACATATAAATGTAAAATGTATATTAAATAACTATAACAAAAGCAACATTTGTTGTAGAAACGTCAGTTAGACTGTTCAAAGAAGTGGTTCGTCGTATTTAAGCTTGACTGTAGGTTTAATTTTTTTTTTACTGTATAAATACTCGTAAATGTTTGTGGCATACGGCAGGCGTTACCTGTCGACAATGTGCTGGGCATCTGAGATGCCAGCCATAAATATGCAACTTGATTTTGCGGCTGCTGCTTGCAACTGCCTGGCAACACCTCAAAAATCAAATTGCTGACGCGTGCTCAGCCCGGAAAGCAAAGGACTGAGAACTGGCTGGGAACGAGGCAAGAGGCAACTGGTGGCTGGTGCCTGGTCACTGGTGCCTGGTGCCTGGTGACTGGTGCCTGGGGTGTTGATGGGCAAGTCCCGACTGAGATGCATAAATTGATCGGCTAAGTGCCTGGGTTAGTTTAGCAAGCCTTTATCAACAAATTGTTTAAATGCTCCTCTCAACTCTTATATCGTATGCTTGCTACAAAAAAAACACAAATATAACAAAAAGGAGTCAACAGGTGCTTCATTCAGCTCGCAGGTTGGTTCGCTCATCCATTAGAGATCGCACACACACACACACACATTGCCACAACTAGAAATTAGCCAATGTTGTATTATAAACCAAATGCATCTGATTCATGGCACAAATGATTACTCATCTTAATTGTAAATACTCAGCGAACATTTCTCTAATTCAGCTGAATTCTGGCTGAAGTCACCAAGCAAAATGATTTAAGCTTTATAATATTTTTGTCAATTTGCTCAATGTGTCACAGAGATGATTTAGTTTTTGATTATTGTACAATAACATTTAATTGTTTTAATTGTTTTTATATATTTCTTAAATACAAATTTGTTTTTCAAATTGTTTTGAATAAACTCAGCGATTGCCAGCCCCATAAAGTTTTCAATTTCTTGTGACAGCAATATTTTTATATTTTATTTGTATACATCATATTTATTTTACATTTATATCTTAATTGGTGGGTGACCCCTGCATTTTCATATTTCATTTGTGCGCATTCAATTATTAATGGTTCAATCATTACCAATTGCACATCACCATATTCATCTTAATTACAAAACATTTCTTAATGTTTTTGTCACAATTTTGCAATTCTTTTTTTTTTTTTTTTGCAATTTGTGTGTCCCTCGTTCAATCGCAATTCAATCAAATTATGTGTCTTTGTCTGTGTGTAGGTACTTCAATCATCCGAACAGCACCCCATCAAGCAATTTTCACGTGCATTATTTTTTGTTCTTTTTTGGTAGCAATTTGTGTGTCTCTCGTTCAATCGCAATTCAATCAAATTATGTGTCTTTGTCTGTGTGTAGGTACTTCAATCACCCGTACAGCACCCCATCAAGCAATTTTCACGTGCATTATTTTGTATGAGGCGGCCGCACATCCCTCAGAGGGGCAGGCCCTCAGAATGTTTGTACCGTAATAAATCATTGCCAAACATCAACGGAAGTGGCCATTATGCCGTTATTTGCCAAGTGTCTTCTTTAGCGCAACTTAATTAGTTTGCCTTTATATTTTAGCATTTCTTCTTTTCTGCTTTTCCTTTCTTCATTTTCTTGCCTTCGCTTCCACTTTATAATACATCTGTATCAATTTCAGCAAATTTTTCATTTCCGTCGTCGTCGTTTTTTTTTTTTTTCGTGTTTCTCCCTCTTTTTGTTAAATGTGCGACGCTTATGAATTAAAAGCACTCGTTTTATTTATTTATTTTTTTTTGTTTTATGATTTTTTTGCAAGCTGAAAACTATCCACTGATTGTGTCAGAACCATAACTAATTTGCTCTCCATCCATTTCTAGGCAACAATCGCAACACATACGGCGAAGTCATCGATCGCAAGTCATTTCAGTGGCTTGGTGCCACTGTGGCCACCGGACGGGACAGCGACCTGGTTGTGGTGAGTGCCTCTTCAAGAACATATATTGTCTGCAGCATAAAATATAATACTGAAAATGCCAACAGCAAAAATGACCAAAAGCCTTTAAAGTTATGCCAAGGAGTGCATATCGAAATACTCGTGCCGAGTTGGTAGCCTTCTCCATTGAAAGTCGTTTAGCAAACAAATTTTCAACTTTCTAGTCGCTCACAGTTGGTCAGTTGGTTATTAAGAATCCTGTTCTCACTTGCTGTTCTTCGATAGGTAAATTCTGTGGCTTCAAGGCTTCATCAGCAACAATGACTTCTGGCAACTTTTCAGCAGCTTCTTAACGCTCTTCAACTGGCTGGGTTTTCCGTAAATATCTCTCTGTGGCACTGCCGACTGATGAGTTGTTAAACATTCGTCTTTCTAGAGCAAGTAGGACAATGCCCTGAAGCCCTTAATAGTCATAATATAAACTTTTATTCACTTGTTTTGCTTGTAACGCAATCTGGTTTTCCGTCTGCCCGAACAATATAAAGTATTAAACAAATATAAACTGAACAATGTGAAAAATGCCACAATTTTGTTGAAAAATGGGAAATTAACTTCATAGAATCCCCATCAGGTAAACGGGGAAACTGGGGAAGTTGTCAATAAAATGAACTAAATCTGCACTTGTCTGAAACTGACAGTTTCTCCTAAATAAATTAATTTGTAGTTTCTTAATGAATGATGAATGTCGGCCTAGTTCTTAACTGGGATCCATTAGAATAACATAAATTGGCTCATCAACCCACATCCAAATTGCATTATTTATCGCTTGGCCATGTTGTAAAACCAAAGATTAATGTGGCAACAAAAGCGATACTCTTATTTTCAACGACGACCGCCCAGTCAACCAAATGACTGACTGACTGACTGACTGACTGACCCACCAGCAGCACACCTCTGGGTCTCTGACAGCGTTCAGTCGGTGATTGTCTGATTTTAATGTGCATTGATGTCATCATCGCAGAACGCGATTGCTTGTCAAATGGCCAACAGCACATCCCAGGGGCTCATTGAAAGTGCAAGCGCAGCCCGGCCGGGGAGAGACCTGGCTGGGCAAAGAGATGCCGTCAGAGCAGGTGGGCGTCGAGCTCAAACTCAATCTGAAATTGAAAACTATTAGCTTGAAGGGAAAATCCGAAATGACATTTTTTATGACAATGCCGTAAGCCAGTTTCGTTTTTTTTTTATGTCAACTGCGGTGGGTGTGCAATGCCGTTATACTTAAGTATGTGTGTGTGTGTGTGTGTTCATACTGTATCCATCTAGCATGTTGTTGTTTATGTTTATTATTGTTGTAGCTTTAGATACTCATATACCCTGCACACAATCAAAATGTGTCATTTTTAAATTATTTTACAACAATTTCAAAAGCAAATTGTTTTTTTTTTCTTTTAACTTGAATAACAATTTCTAAGAAAGTGCAGCTGAAGTGATTATTAATTTTAATACATCATCAGCAAATTCTAAAACTGTTTTCAACGATTGCAAAATTAGAATGATTCATGCAAATTATTCTCGTTTGTTGGATAAAGCCACAAAAATGTGTGGTTTACTTTCGTTTCGGGTATGTGGGGTATCTGATAGTCGAGCACACTTCAGAAAGAGTTGTCATATGTGTTTGTGATTTGATGTAAGATCTTAGCGACAACAATTGGAGCAACAACACTGTTAAAGCAATATTCTGAATGCGTTTTGGATTTGAGTTTAAAGCGTGTTTCTGTTGTTTTTTCTGTCATCTTTGTGGTCGCTTTGAACGTGGTCGTTTCTTGGATTGCGTCAAGTAAACCACACTCGCACACACACACACAGTCACACACACAGCCACACACACACACACAGACACACGCAGAGTGGCAGTTACCAAGTATTATACACTGTGCGCTGTTTAAGGTGCGCCACAGTCGCAACTTTGGTTAATTGCGTTGGCGTCGCTGGCCAAGCCAACAAACTTCAAGATATAGCCACGGCTAAGCCACCCACCTGACTGGCCAAGAGAAAGAGAGAGATAGAGAGAGAGAGCCAGCGAGAGAGCGAGAGCGAGCGAGAGAGAACGAGGGAGAAGCGACCGGGGCAACATTTGATTTTCACTTTAGTTCTCAATTAACTTTGATTTGGCCCATTTGATTTGGCAAGCATACCAAGAGCCGTTAACATTGATGGCCCCGCCACGGAGCCCATTGTTACAGTTGCTGGTTGCTTTAGTCTGGTCTTGTTGTTGTTGTTGTTGTTGTTGTCGCTGTTGTTGTTGCAGTTAACTTTTTGTTGGCCATCCATGTCCATGTCCATGTTCATGTCCAGGTCACTTCCGCCACGCGCGCACCCAGTGCCGACCTGGCCTTCAAATGGCCATTAACAGGCCATCGATTTATGTTTGCACCAAGTGCGCAACGGGACTTGAACTACATCATCATCAAAATCACCCACAACCACAAAGCGTTGTGCAACATTTGGGGGCATATTGAAGAACTGATTGCTAAATTCGATTACCTGTTCGCTGCACACCAAAATCGAATTTCGTCGAATTCGTTCGAAAGATATTTCAAGGGTTTTTTGAATACTCAACTTGATGAAAGTTTCGTCAGCAGTACGATTTTTGATCCGATAATCCGCAAATATATATTTATATTTAGATGCTTGCTTAAGAAGTGAAATAATTGATTTTTATTGTCAACTATTAAAATCGATAAATGTGAGCCACAAAAATTCAAGAAAAACTAAAAGTTGTATTTAAGCAGCAAGTTCAAAAGAAAATTACAGCTACAAATCTACAAGAAAGCAAATAATCCCAATAATAAGAACTATATTTGAGAGACAAACTGACATAAATGCAGATAAAAATGGTTCCATTAAACTCGCAATAAGTTTTTGAGCAGAATTATTGGATTTCTGAGCATTTGTAAAATCGATTTCTACGACAAATCCGATTAATTGGACAAGCCTCATGTGTTTTATTGATGGCGATTTCAATTGATATCGCCCAGTTAGGAAAATGGCCATGAAAATGAACAGTTTGTTTTGAGTTGTTCTTTGAACTGATGAATGGGAGTCATCTGAGCTAAATTCGTTGCAAGGTGAACCCGTTCGACAATTGGCGAATGGATGGTGTTGTTGGGAGTGGTACGTTATACGTTGCACGTTGCACGCTGCACGTTGTACATTGTAAGCTGTACGTTCTGTGTGTGGATTGCGGCAATTTTGCCCTGGGCGCTCTGAGGCTCTGTGGCTCTGTGGCTTTGGGGCCTTTGGGGCATGTGCCGCATGTCGTGCGGTCTCGTTTCATTTTTGTTTGTTGTTGCCATTGCGACATGATCATCGACACGATCTGTGAAATTGCCAGCGCTATTGAACTCAAATATGGCCGGGCAGACTGGCAGGCAGCCAGGCAGCGCACAGGCAACCAGGCAGCGCAGAGGCAACCAGGCAGCGCACAGGCCACGGATCGGGCTCACCGATCTGCGATCCTTGCGAAAATTTTGCATTCGCAATGATAACGTCTGCATGTCGACCATGTCAAACGTGTTGACTTTTGACTTTTGCTGTTTGTTGGTGTGTGTGGCACCCCAACAACGTGCAACGGCGGCACCGCACCGTTCTCTGTGCGCGTCCACGAAAGTGCAGTTTAATGTCTCAAAAATGTATCGCTGGCATTTCGGTATGCGCTCTGCGCCCAACATGGGCACAAACACAGCCACAGACAAGGATGCAAAAAATGAAGAAAATAAATAATCATAATACACAATATGAAAACTATTTCAAAATAATAGTATGCATGGAAGCACCGTTAAGGAGTGCTTCGAATGCACCCAGACTCAACTTTTCTCAGACATGCTTTGAGTTGAACTTAAGGCCCAAAACGTCCATATTGATTTGTATGTCCACACAGATCACCAGACTGTGTAGGAATATAAATGAATAGGTTTGAGTTATGCAACTAACTGTAATTTATTTGAATTAAATATAAAATGTGTTGTTAGCTGATAGAATCATTTTGTGAGCTCCAAAATCGAATTTGGCAAATAAGAAAGATTTATGCTTCATAAGAAAGATTTTCTCTTTTAGCTTACGAAACACAAATTTTCTCTGGCTGCAGCAGATTGTTAATTTTGGCGAGCTTATTTCAATTTAGTTTAAAGCATAATTGAAGCAGAGCTTTAGCAAAAACAAAATCTGGCAACAAGTTCCGCAAACTCGCTGGTCTATTTGGGGCCCAGCTGCCGATCCTCATTTTGACTGCGGGCAATTTGCATATCTAACAATCTTACCGCGAAAACCACAAGTCGCCGGCAAACTGGAGTCAATTCTCTCATGGATGTTGCACTGAATGCGACTCTGATAATAAAGTTTTTAATAGGAAAATGCTATTAACTTATTGGTCGCGCGCGGTGGGCCCTGGTCAATTGGGGGCCGAAGCTCCACGCCAACAGTTGACTTGAAACGTTGCCTGGACGATGGAGCTGCTGCTGCTGCTTCTGCTGTTGCTGCTGTTGCACATTATGAATTCAATTGAATTGTTCAATGGCCTGGACCTGGACCTGAACCTGGACCTGGACCTGGACCTGGACCCGGACCTGAGCCTGGGCCTACGGCAAGCTGATTGTCTTTATTTTGATTTTATGGGCGCTCTGTGTGCACCTGAGGCGCTCCAAATAGCGATATGAATGCGACTATGCAGATATTTTATGGCAGGGCTGCAACGAAACAGAACTCACCTGAACACAAAAACATAAATACGATTCCAGAAAAACACAATTCTCAAAAATCAAATAAAAAATACTTTTTGAGCAACAGCGGGGAAATCTTTACCATTCGACATCGTTGAGAGACATCTTCAAAGCCCGAATTTCCCAATTACTCAAGTCAAAGTTTGTAAGTTTCTTTAAGAAATAATCTATTTGAATTTTCATGAATATGCCTCGTGTGAAGTAAGCAAGTGAAGCAAGCACAAAATGTTTACACTGGTTTTCGACTATGTTTTTGTTTTTGGTTCTTGGCAAATGCATGGCTGAGTTCAACTGGTGCAGCACAGATTCAAGATAAAAGCTGAAGAGCAGAATCCATAATTGAGTAAATAATGAAAATATTGTGCAAATGGAATGCTTAGCTTATTGCAGACATACGAGCATTTCACAAGATTGTGGGATGTGTGTGTCCCTGGTCTAGAGACGGGTGTGCTGTGATTTTGGAGTCGCCGCTTGCATAATGTCAGTGAATAGCGAATATTGTGATTCAATGGGTATTTGAATGAGTTGGGCGTGTCTGCAGAGAGCACCAGACTTGGAGCTGCAGTGATGTGATCAGCATGCATTTTTGGCGATTGCGCGTCATTTCGGAGTTGATGTCAGAGTCAGAGGTGTGTGCGCGGCATGAAAATGCCATAGAGTCGAGTGGAGTCGAGTGGTGTGGCATGGAGTGAAGGGGGATGGAGATGGGGATGGGGGATGGGGGAAGCGTGCAGCAGGAGCAAGTCAATAGAGCTGCTGGCTTTGCGGTCCTGCCACTGGCAATGCCATAAAAGGCACAATATGTATAAATTTGTAAAAGTAATTGCAGGCATATGTGCCACAGAGCAAGCATCAAACAATGCCAGTCCGATCTGAGTCGGGCCGGGCCGGGCCGGGACGGGCCGGGCCAACTGCATGCCAGCCATATTTGGCATGGGCCATAGGCCCAAGTATTGCCGTCTGTTGAGCAGCGCCGGCAGCGTGCGTGTTTTATGTCCAACTGCCAGCCATTTATACATTATAAAACTATATGTGCGTTTGTACATTTATCCAAACAGACAGACAGACAGACAGACAGACAGACAGACAGGCCAATGGAGTTGGCGACGCAGCTCCAGGGTCGAGCCATGCCAGGCCATGCCGTCCACAGAGAGAACAAAAGCATTAACACTACTCAAAATGCACAATTTCGATTAATAAAGTAAGCAGTCTAAAAGCTGTCTAAAATTTGTCTTCCATTCAATTCTTTAAAACGGATTCAAGAGTTCAATTTTGCAGCTTTGTGCAGCACCTAAACAAATGCATTTTGTTGCGATTTCAAGTGGCAAATAAGTCACTCAATAAATACTTGAAATAAACAAAACTTTTGCTTGCCAGATTTGCGTAAAAAAACAAACAAAACAAAAATTCATTAAATAAAATTTCTTTGATTTTTTGAGATCATAGTGGATGTGATTACTCATAAATTTGGTATATAACTTTTTCTCTACGTGTACCGCACCGCACTGAAGCGTTCCGTTCCGTTCATGCCTCATCTCGTAATTCGCGTTGGCCATTTTTGGTGTTCTGCATTTCATGATCTGTTGGATGCTGCCATTGTTTCGCATTGTTACAACTTCACAATGAGGCATTTGCAGTTGTGTCTCCAAAAGTTAAATAATTCTCATCTTCATTCTCTATCTCTCTTACTCTATCTCTATCTCTGTCTCTTACTCTATCTCTTTCTATGTGTTTTGCAGGCCTGCGCACCGCGTTATGTGTTCCACTCGATGACGCCATCGTCGTCGCTGCGCTATGATCCGGTCGGCACCTGCTTCACCTCGCACAACTTCAAGCAGTTCCATGAGATATCGCCGTGTCGCACAAGTAAGTGGGTCGCCCAGAATTAGACCGCTGCTGGTCTCCCTTCCCCATTCCCTTCCCCATTCCCCATCAGTCTTTCTCCGCGCTCGCAAGTCAGCAGCACTGCTTGTGATTTGCAGTAATTTGACCAGGGAATCCCTTTAAACGCAACAAGAAACAACAACAAGGAAAGTGATTACCAAACACACACGTATTGAGCCAAGGCCAGGTCAAAGCGTGGGTATCAGATAACCATTAAGGAGGCCATTTCGTTTGCATCTCTTGTGATATGCACCAGGTTGTCCAATGCATATAAAAAGAATCAAATTTACAACAAACATGCAAATGTCCATGATTCATTTGAATGCTCATCCAGAATCGCCAAAAAACATTACATTCAAAAGTGTTGCCATAAAAACTTTTCTTTGATCCACAGTTCGCACTACCAATTCGATAAAATTTTAATTTATTTCTCTACACGATTTTGATATTTATTTTCATAAAATGTGAACACATTTTCCATATATATTTATTTGTCCTCTGCTGCGATTTTCCTAGGAAAACCAAAAATGTCTCGCAGCGCACATGGAAATAAACAATCGATTTTTAGAAAATTTGAATTATTTACTGACAGCTTTAATTCCCTAAGCCCAATTCGCCAAAGCCAATTGCATCTGAGGAGATTGTTTATGCATGCAATATGCCATTGACAGAGTCTTAAAATCATCGCCAAGTTCTTTTTTTTATTATTATTCCTACCACATTCGACCAGGCTGCACGGGCAGATGAGAAAAGATTTATGGCCCATAACAGACTGTGACTTGAAGCAAATATGTATGGCCTAGACTAAAACATGTCTATTAGTGTATTTTAATGTCGTGAAAGTGGCAACAACATATTTTATATGTGATGCTCATGTGGCAAAGTATGCCCAACTGCATTACGCATGATATTTTTGGTAAACTCGGAACTGGCTGCCAATTTGTTTGCTTAGTCATATGTAGCGGAGGTAAACGCATATATATATATATATATATATATATATATATGTATATATGTGTGTGTATATGCATAGATATGTATATATAGCATTTGTATGCCCCCACATATAGCTGGACATGTAGACACATATGGCACGACCACGAGCCTATTTTTAGCATTGACAGCAGATGCAGAGCATATCTATATATTCAAATATATATATAGACTATCATCGTGAGACGATATAGCATACATAGGTATATTTTCATATAAATGTTTGTATATAGAGGCTGTACACACATCTATAATTGTGTAGCTTTAATCAATGATTCAGTTAATTAAGAAGCAACTGATCAAGTTTGGGCTATGCATGAAATATGCGAGTTTCTTATACAAGCAGGATTATTAAATTGAATTATTACTTTTATTTATCTCTTTAAATATAGAAATAGGTAATTGTGCCTTTATTTTGAGATCCATTCTAAACTTCTTGCGTCTCGTAATGTCTGTTTTTTTACCCAACAAAAGTGTCTTTTTTTTAACACTATTTTACTAATTTTAACTGTTTGACAAACAAAAAATGTTTATTTGTATTTAGACTTTGAGTTCATAATTTTCATGGCATTAAACATCAACTACAAATAATCAACTCAAACAGAAAGAGACTTGATTAGAGCCTATTCAGTTTTATTTCAAGATGCTATTAAAATCAGACCTTTATTTTTTATTCTAATATTTTTCTGATAGCCGACACATGAAATACGTGTTAAAAATATGATGTTAGCTGGTTTCCTCTCCGGGCTTATATATGTATGTATATATAAAGTTTGCAGTAGACGAAGTGAATATCTTATTTGAGCAATCAACTTGCTGACTAAAGAAATGGTTGCCAATTGAAGAACGAGGCAATGTGCCATGTTACAGAGTGTAATGAAAAAAAAAAAAAAATACGATATTCGAAATGTTGTCGAAGTGGAAGCGATGAGAAGCTATTTCTGTGCGTATCGAAACGATTGCTCAATTGCTGTTGCCTCTGATCGAACCAAGGCCAATTTAATAATTCTAAGCGCATTGCCCGGCGCCGCCTGATTCCCATTGCTGTGTTTGTTGTTGCTGTTGCTGTGTTTGTTGTTGCTGTTGTTGGTGTTGTTGCTGTTGTTGCTGTTGTTGCTGTTGCTGCTGTTGCGTTATTAATGTTGTCATTTCTACAGTTGTTGTTGTTATTGTTGTTGTTGTGCAATGATTAGCAGCAGCGGCAACAGCTACTCATCACATGACAGTTGGGCTAGCACATTCCGACATCACTGAAAGCAATAAATACCAACTTAACGCACAAAATACCAAACTAATAGTTAAGACGAATAAAGAAAAAAAATAAAAATAAATACAGGAGAAAAAAACTGAATAATTGAGGAGGAGGCAAAAAATGGAAAAAAGGGAAAGAAAAAAAAGGGCCGACATTCAAACAAACAGGCGGCAACACAGCAAGCGGACCAAGAGAGCCACAATCGTTGAGCAGCGCTGATTTGGTGTCCAAGTGTGATTCGAAAACCAAACGCATGTCCGAGCTGAGCCGGTGTCCAAGTCCAGGTCCGAGCTGGAGCTGGACTGGAGTTGGAGTTGGAGTTGAAGTTTCAGTTTGAGTGCGATTCCGATACGACTTGCGGTGCCCTTGCGCGCAGACTAATTGTAATTCAAGACGGGGGCGATTTTATTATGGGAATTACTACAACTGCACAACGCACAACGCACAATGCACAATGCACAATGCACAGGCCCATGTTGCTGTCTCTCTATGTGTGTGTGTGTGTGTGTGTGTGTATCTATGTGTGTGTGTGAGTTTGTTTGTGTCAACGGTGTGCCTTAAAAGTTGACTTATGAGAGAAGGTTGCTGCGCCGTGGACAACAGCAACAAACACGGCAGCAACATGCTGCAGCTGTTGTTGTTTTTGCTTTTTATGTTGCTGCTGCTGTTGTTGTTGTTGTTGTTGTTCTCGCTGAACGTTCAAATTGAAACACTTCGGAGACAAATTGTTATCGTTTAATTTGATCAAACGCACGAAGTGGCTGTTGATTTTGTGCTCAGCTGCAAAAAAAAAAAAAAAAAAGAGAAGAAGGAAAAAAACAAGTTGCTGTTGTTGCAGCTATTGCTGCTGCTGCTGCTGCTGTTGTTGTTGTTGCTGCGAGCATTGCGTGATTTTTATTTGGTAGCAAACATTCGCGGACAGTTGGTCGGACAAAAGCACAAACAAAAAGACAGCCAACCAAAGGATGTGGAGCTTGTGGTCACCAGGCTGTAGTTTGCTATTGCCTTCTTTTTCTCTTTACTTGTTGTTGTTGCTGCTGCTGTTGTTGTTGCTGCTGTTGTTGTTGCTGCTGCTGTTGTTGCTGCTGCTGCTGCTGCTGCTGTGGCCTTTGGCTTGGGCCTGTCGTCTGCAGGCTTTTGTTTGGTGATCTGCCGCTGTAGTTTATTGTATTTTCATTTCAACGTCCATCGTCTGCCAGTTGCCAGTTGCCCCAGCTCTAAACTCTCTGCGTTTTTTTAGGTTGTCTTTTTTTTTTTTGTTTTTTATTTTCATTCTTGCCCCTAAGGCGCGAGGCGCGCTCTAATCCTTTTATGTTGTTGGCTGTTGTCTGTTGTCTGTTTGAATGTTTGCCCCATCGCCTGACAAATCACTGGCGCAATTTATTGCATTGCTCTGGTAATTATTTGCAATTTATTGCCCCTCCCTGCCCCCACCCCTCACCCCCCACAACTACATTTTCTGATACAATTTCAATCCATACATTCGCCTTTAAAAAACGAAAAAAGTCAACCCAAACTGTAACTCTTTATTCCCTTCTCTTTGCAGACTATTGGGGATATCATCGACAGGGCTCGTGTCAGGCTGGCTTCAGTGCGGCTGTCAACAGTGTAAGTATAATTTAACAGGGCACATCAGCTATTGCCGTGTGTTTGCCACAAGCCGAAAAAGCCATTGCATTTTAGACAAGCCAAATAGCTTAAAGACTTAAACCCAGTGAGGCCATAGATCACTTAAAGTGCCCAGTTTCTTAGTAGAAACAAAAAATATGCTCAAATATTTTGAAGGTTTCAGTTACAAGCTGAATTTGAATTTTATTTATTACTAGTTTTATGCACTACAATTATTATTTATTTAAGTTAGTTTGGCGCTTCTTATAAAATATAGAAAATCGCATTTTGCAATAACGAACAATTTGAAAATTTTCATAATCAACTCAATATAAATTCTTAACAGGAATTAACTGAAACTATTTGAATATTCACAGTGAATTTCAACTGAGAGAAATTCCATAAATTACGGGGTATTTACAAAAGTCAAATATTTTTACCTGTCGCCAGTATTTTTTTTTTTGTTTTTCTTTTTTGTTTTTGTTTTTTTTTTTTGGGGTGCATTGAGTTATTATATGCCAGGGCGATGATGATAGGCTTTTTTATTTTGGGCTTGTATAGGTGCTTGGGCTTAAGTTTTTGGGCTTGGTATTGGTATTTTGAGTATGAGTTTTTGGCTTGGCTTAAATTTGGCGTGAGCACGTTTAGTTGGCACCTTGTTGCTGGTGATCGTGGCATAATATTTGCATAAGCAATCCGCTAAGTAAATTCACATTTCGCATTTGCAGAATGGATCGCGTTTATTCATCGGCGCGCCTGGCAGCTGGTATTGGCAAGGTAAACTGCACGTTTTTAACCATTTACCATTTACCGTTTAGTATGAAACAAGGAAATCAATATAATATTTACATATAATGTCAAGTTCTATTTAAACTGTATGTATTTTGAAATTGTTGTACTCGTACTACCTATAAATACAACAGCTGCTCTTATCCAATGTATTTAGTTATAGATAGGCCTTTAAGTATTTAATTTCTAGCCAAAGTGAGCCCAACCCTACCCAAAACACACACACATACACAAATAATGTAGTTTTTGGTTCCATTTATTATGATTTTATATTTTTCCTACTTTGAAATAGTTGCAAAATGTTGCCTTTGATTTTGCATATAGTTCTTTATTCCCGCCCACTCCCCACCACTTTGCGGTTTACCCTATATATTTGAAATTTTGCATACGAAATCTCTTTTTGTGTTAATTTTCAGTTTTAGTTGTGTTTAATTTTGAGCATCCTTAGAACTTAGTACGTCCCTAACCTCAAAAACAAAACAAAACACAAATAATCCACAGATTCAATTAAACCACACAGATATAAAATAGCATAATCTTAACCCACAGAATAGTATTTAATTAAGCTTGAAACTCGTATGAAAGTTTTGTGTTTCTAGAATTCTTGATCTCAAGATCGAAGCGTAGCCATTTTTATAGATCGTATTGAAATGGTAGAGTCGAAACTTAAAGTTACCATAACAAACTGGAAAACAATCGATATAAATGCATAAAGTATTGAGAGATAATCATTTTGATAAGTTAATGTTGTTAATACCACAATCGAAACACTCGATAGTTTTCCAACACTAACATAGTATTGTTATAAACTCTAGATGCATAAGATATTTATTGTATGTGTCAATCTGTTGTGTCAACATTTATGTATACAATCCTGAAATGCGCTAATTCAATAGTTATTTAAGTCATGATTTTTTTCTAGTGTTGTCGAGTTGTTTTTATTGTTGTTATCATCCAAAAATTATTACACAATTGGAATTATTGTCTTTTAGTGTTGTCGCTGCTCGAAATTCAAAAAACAAACTCATTCGGCTAACTGTTTACCATCTACAACTCGACAGCAACTGCTGCAGATAACTAACCACATGTTAAGTTTATCGTGTAGTTAATTGAACTATTGATTATTGATTATTGACTATTGACTATTGATTATTGTAATGTACTTGTAATCGTAACTATTATTGTAATTTTTAACTTTAACGATAACTACAACTATAACTGTACCCGTACCCGTACCAGTACCCGTACCAGTACCCGTACCTGTACCCGTACCTGTACCCGTACCAGTACCCGTACCGTATGACGCGTCATCATTTCCCACTTGAATTTTTAGTCGAACTCTTTATTTGTCTCATTTTGATTAATATGTATTATGTATTCTCTTTTTATTCTCTCTCTCTCTCTCTCTCTTTTTCTTTTTGCTCCTATTTACACTCTGCCTCGGCGCAAAATGCATGCAATTTTGAACCGTAAAAACAAATAAAAAAAAAAAAAAAACAAAAATGGCCTCTATGCATTCGCCATGACCTGTGTCTGTTGTTCAACCCAACCAAAACCACAACCAAAACCACAACCAAAACCAAAACCAAAACCGAAACCAAAACTGAAACCAAAACCGAAACCGAAACCAATACCGAAACCGAACATAAAATACACATCAAACCTAAAAACTCGATACCAAAACTTCTGCTATTATTATCCAAAACACTGAATACATAAAAAAAAAGGACAAACCTACTCAATACCGCCCGATGCCGAGTTTCCATATAAGCCGCCTTTTTATCAGCCCTTCGGCACTGGAGGTAATAATAATAATACGCAAATACGCTTCTCACACCGCAAAGCTCAGCCAACCTTATCTACAACATTGATCAACATTAACCCTGCAGCCAAGTGCCTAAAAAAATGAAACAATAAAAACTGTACAAAGTATCTGAATAATAGAAAAAAGGCGAAAACTAAAAATCGCTTCTTCACGGAAAAAACAGTCCTATCCCCACGAACTCCACTTTTTATATAATGGTGTGTGTGATAATATTAAGAATACGAACTCGAATTCATCAAAAAAAGGCGCCGAGACTGTCAAGTCGGGTCAGAAAGTTACCGCTAACCATAACTTTTGCCCCTGTCCACGATTTGACAGCGTTCGCTAAATTTGTCCACACCCACCGTAAACCCCCTCTCCTTTCTCTCTCTCTCTCTTTGTATCTGTCTCTGTCATCATCAAACGCTTCGCTAACAACGAGTGCAACGAGGGCAACGAAAACCGCACAAACGTTCCACAAATCGTACCCGAAATGCCTCGTCACGCCCCAGAAGCACCTAACTGCAGCATGGGTTCGTGTCAACACTAAGCAATGCCACAAACCAAAGTACCGCGTACTTAGTACACAGTGCATAGTGCTTAGTGCATAGTCCATAGTGCATAGTGCATAGTGCATAGTGCATAGTGCATAATGCATTCACTAAATAGGTAGCAAAAATCATACCAATCATATATGACAAAGTAATCACATATGTTCATATATGATCTACTTATCAATGGGAACGGTTAAGGCAACAGTTACTTGCATGAAATTAGAAAATGTTTTAAGCGCATTCAATTATTTTGTTTATAAAACATTATTATTTGACTCATTGTATGTTGAGCGGTCGGCAAGTTGTTGAGCTAAAATTGAATAGTTTACGTTTGTGAGTCTATTATATAAAAGTATGGCGGTTGTATGCATTTTTCAAATTTGACATTTTACGGGGATATTTGACTTTGAAAGCAACGAAGTTGAACCACTTAGAAAAAATTTAATCCATTTGCGCTCAAATCAAGTATGTTTGTTGGAAGGCTGCGTAGATCAGATAATGAATATCTTTTTTGTGGAATTTTTTATCAGAAGTTAAAAATAATAATAATGCGAAATACAACCGAAACTTATAAATAAGAAAATACAAAAATTAAAAAATAAAAAATTTACGAAAAGAAAAAACATTAAGAAATCTCTCTGATTAACTGGGCCAGATATATTCAGATTAATTTATTCCGCTGATAATATAAGAATATGGGAAAAGAAAGACGATTTCTATAAATGCATGCATCACATATGAGGCTGTCAAGAAGCTACTCTAAAATAGGGTACTCAAAGCAGTGCGGATAAATTGAACTTAGAAATGGAATCGCTAGCGGCAGACTAGATGCTAAAGACTCACAAATAATGTCCGAGGCTGGTCTGGAAACAAAAACTGCACCTTTCACATTTAGCAAGCATTTTGTTCTCACGCAGCCAACAATTAACAACTTGCGGCTGCAAAGAATCTTTGGCTGGCTCAAGCTGGCTTGTGCAAGTTTTTTTTATTCTATTTTGTTTTTTATGGCAACAGACCATTTTGACAACTGGGGTCAAGCACACACAAAATGCAGAAATTGGCTTGTGAAAGCGACAAAATTCAAATTAGGTCTCAAATTCTGTTGGCGCAAAAACATTTTATGCAGGCATCAAACCCGTTTTGGGATGCTTCAAAGATTAGCAATCACAAATAATAAGTTAAGTTACGACAATCACACTCAAACTGGACAATTTTACGCAACAAATGCAAATTAGAATTTCTATAAATTAATATGCGGGTTGTGCTTCAATTGAGGGAAGTACTTTTTCTCTGAGTGCTCAGCAAAGCTTTATATAAAGAGTCGGGAAATGTGACTAGCACCAGTAAGGAGCTCTTGCCTCAACCGTTCCCATACAAACATACACACACACATACGTACATAAATATTATACTAAGCTTTAGTTCAAGTATTTGAAGTACATAAATTAATGGTTGTTACTAACCGTAATTCCTATGGGCTGAGGACATGTCAACCCAAGCATCCGTCCCAAGCATGCCTCACCAGGGACTAAGCCTAATCTAATCTATCAATCTATTTATCTATCTATCTATTTGACTATTTTAGCGATAGTACAATCTGTGGCTTCGTGTAGTTATCTAGAAGTAATCTCGTAGTCACTGTAGATCTTGAGAATATTAATTTTGTCTTGTTCTATTTTTGCTGTTGAGTTTGTTTGCTTTTTTTCTTCTTCTTCTGTTATTATTATTGTTTTTGTTTTTGTTTTTGATTTTTTTCGTTTTTGTAGTTGTTGTGTTGTTGTTTTTTTTTTTAATACTTGTCATCAGGCATGCCGCTCTTTAATCGTAGCTAAACAAATCTCACATCTCACCAAATTGATCTGCAAAGCGATCCGATCCTCCAAACAGAACCGAACCGCACTCACACATTTAAACTCCGATATTCACAGGTCAGGCGATATCGCAGGATGTGACCAAGCCGGAGAATCAAGTGTTCTCCACCGCCGAAAGTTCATCGGCCAATGATGATTCGTATCTGGGTTACTCAATGACCACCGGTGACTTTGATGCCGATCGCACCGAGGATGTCGCCATCGGGATGCCGCGTGGCGCCAATCTCCTTGGCAAGATCGTTGTCAATCGCTGGAATATGGCCAACATATTTAACATAACGGGTCGCCAGATCGGTGAATACTTTGGCTACGCTCTCGCCTCCAGTGATGTCGATGGCGATGGTCTCGACGATCTGATCATCGGTGCACCAATGTACACCGAGCCCGGCAATGTTGAGGGCAAATTTGATGTGGGACGTGTCTATGTACTGATCCAGGGCGGCCCATCAGCGGTAAGCCATCAAAACGTATATAAAGAACAAGGAAAAATTTCTCCTTTAATAACTGAAGTCAAGTATAAAGATACTGAAATCGAATTCAATATTTTGGACCAGGGTTTTCTTCGCAGCTTTTGTGGAAAACAAATCAATGAAGAACAAAGCGCTGTATTTCAATTTACTTTTGTTGGTCCAGCGAAATTGAACCTTAAATTAATTCTTAAAATTTTAATAATTCATAATTTGTTCTCTTTGCCACTCTGCGCATTTGGCTTTCAACATTGACACATACAAAGCGGGTTTGGCAAGAAATGTTTTACGTGCTTGCAGAAGTTGCACTCAGAAAAAAAATGATTTAATGTGTGAAAAACACCACAAATGCATGGCTTCAAATGCAGCCAAATTTTAACTTTAGTTAACAATTATATATCACAAGGGCAATTTTATTATCGAATATTTTCTCTTTAAATGTGAAACTTAGGCTTAAAAATTGCAAATGCTCTTTAAGAATGCTCTCTTTCTGTTTATAATATTTGAAAAGAGAATACAAAAATAGAAAATATTATTTCTAGTCTATATGCGTCATATAAATATGTTATTTGCGAATTCTAGGAAATATTTATTTGGCTCAAAGTAAATGCATTAAATTCTGTAGGCATTTCACTTCTTAAGAAATGTATTTGATAAGTTCAAAACAATTTCTTAGGCGATTCTCTTAAAATTTCCAAACTAAGCTCATCAAATGTTGCTCTGAGTTTGACTTTATCAATCTGGATTGCTTTGTGCTTCTTAAGAACTGTATTTGATAAGTTCAAAACAATTTCTTAGGCGATTCTTTTAAAATTTCCAAAACTAAGCTCATCAAATGTTGCTCTGAGTTTGACTTTATCAATCTGGATTGCTTTGTGCTTGCTTCGAAGCCATACTCACTTCTGCAAATTCTGAAATTTGGATTATGCTATTTACAGTCGGAGCACTGGACGGTGGAGCATATACGGGACGGCTTCCATACGAAGGGTCGTTTTGGGTTGGCGCTGACCACGTTGGGCGATGTGAATGGCGATGGGTATGGCGATTTTGCTGTCGGTGCACCCTACGATGGACCCGAGGGTCGTGGCGTTGTCTACATTTATCATGGATCCGCACAGGGTCCGCTAACGAAGCCATCGCAGATCATTAAGGCCGAGCAGTTGGTGGAGTCGACACCGTATCCGCGCACCTTTGGCTTTGCACTGTCCGGTGGCGTTGATATGGATGGCAATACGTATCCGGATTTGGCCGTTGGTGCCTATGCCTCCGATCAGGTGTACATCTTCAAATCACGTCCGGTTGCCGCTGTCAATGCAGAGACGGTGTTTTCAAGCACATCAAAACTGATCAGCCTGGACGATCGCAGCTGTCAGCTGCAGCGGGATCACAAGAGGGTGCCGTGCATGCCGCTGAGCACCTGCTGGAGCTACACTGGTCGCTATCTGCCCAATGTGTTGGACTTTGAGGTGTCGTGGCTGCTGGACGCGAAAAAGACTCGCAATCCGCGCATGTTCTTCTTGCGCGACGAGGGCAAGAATATACGCAACCAGACCATACGCTTGACCTATGGCCAGCGGTATTGCTTGAATGAGACTGTCTATCTTATGGATAGTGTCAAGGATAAGTTGACGCCACTCGAGGTCGAGGCACGCTATAATCTGCGCAGCAGTCGTCCCCTCGAACCGTTGGTGCGACGACGTCGCGAGGCCCTCGAACCGGTCATCGATCAGAATCGCGAGATCATTCTACGGGACTCGATCAACATTCAAAAGAACTGCGGACCGGACAACATCTGTGAACCAGATCTGGCGCTGACCGTCACGTAAGGCAAACAAATCCATCGAAACTATCAATTGTCGTAATGTCAAATCTCTTGCAGTGCCGTGGAAAAGTATCTGTTTGTGTCCGGCGAACCGCTGACCATTGAGGTGCTCATCAAGAACAACAACGAGGATGCTTTCGAGGCTGCCTTCTATATGACAACGCCAAAGGATTTGCAGTTCACCAAATTGCAGCAGCTTGGTGAGAAGATCGATTTGCCCATCACCTGTTCAGCTCCGGATGGCAGCAACAATTACACCCTCAAATGCGACATTGGCAATCCCCTCAAGGGTGGCAATATGGTAGGTCTCCCTCTCTCTCTCGCTCTCTCTCTCTCACTATCTCTAATCTGTAATTTGGATTGGAATTGGATTGCATTTTTGATGATTTTTTATTTTAATTTTGCAGACACATTTTGCTGTTAGTTTTGTGCCAGCCGAGAAGCATACGAAGACGTCCAGCTATGATTTCTACTGGGAGGCGAACTCAACAAACCCGGAGAGAAAGAACTCCAAATTCGATAATATTGGTAGCAAAAGCATTGGCGTCTGGGTGGAAACGGATCTAACGATCAAGGGTACCTCGCTGCCCGATTATCAGGTGTACAAAGCGGCTGATTATAAGGCGCCGGGCATTGCGACCATCGAGGAGGAGATCGGGCCACAGGTGGTGCACATCTATGAGCTGCGCAACAATCTCAGCTCATTCATTGAGGGCGCCATCGTCGACATCTTTTATCCATATCAAACCGAGGCCGGTGATCCATTGATGCATGTGCTAAATCAGCCAGAGACTGGCGGCAAAATCCGTTGCGACATGATCGAGGTCAATGAGCTGGGTCTCAAGCTCAACGAGAAGCAAAAGAATAAATCCTATCTGCATGCTCAGGGCGCCATCAGCAATTCGATGCATGTGGATGCTGGTGCTGGTGCTGGCGCTGGTGCCGGTGCCGGTGCTGGTGCTGGTGATGGTGGCCACTTGGAGATACCGAATGATGCACAAACTGGGGCCACTGTGCGCGTCAACGTTGGCAACGACAATCAGCGCCGGCTGACACCCAAGCAGAAGGAGCTGCTGGAGCGCGAGGATGCCCAGGATGTTACCGGTGATGCATCCTATGTGCACTTGGATCGTGCCAACAACGCCATTCGCCAACAGGAATTCAGCAGCAGCGGCAATCGTACCGATTATCAAATTGGCGGTGGTCCAAGCCAGGCCGAGCTGCGTGGACATAGCACCCAGGGACACATACAAATGGCCAGTCCTCAGTTGATCACCAGCTCCAGTTCGAGCTACCAGATGCGGCCCCAGCAATCGCAACATAATCAACAGCTTTATTTGGCTGGTGGCAATGTGGGTGACAAGTCGATGTATGGCGGACGCAGTGGAAATTTCCAAACTGGTACCTTGGATTTGGGTAACCTAAATCATGGCAATGTCGACAATGAGCTGCACCAGACCCAATTGCAATACGGACATCCGGGCGGTGTGCAACATCATGTGGTTTACAGTTCCGGCACCAAACCATATTATGGGCGGGAGAACGAAGACTTCTACGATGAGGACAATCAACAGCAAAAGGCACAAGCTCAATCTCAATCGCAGTCACCCGTTCAGCGTCAGTGGAGCACCTCCAGTTCGAGTTCGACGCAGCGACGCTTTAAGCGCGACAAGCCAACAACAATTGAGATGAGGCTGGCCAATGGCACCTCGCCGTGCCTGGGTGTCCAGTGTCGCCGTCTGCGCTGCTATGTGCAGAATCTTGGCTATGAGGACGCGGATGCCGCATTTGTGGCGATACGTGCTCGCATGGTGGCAACCACAATGGAGAAACTGGCACCCACCGTGCCACTCAATGTGTCCACGTTGGCTGTGGCAAATGTGACGCTATTGCCATTCATCGGTCGACCCATGGAGATGATTGTGAAGACGCATGAGATCTTCTACAAAGCGCAGCCGGAGCCACTTCAAGTTCCCGATGTGGTGCCACTGTGGGTCGTTGTATTGGCTGCCTGTGCCGGCGCACTCATCTTCCTCCTGCTCGTCCTTCTACTCTATAAGGTCAGTTGATTATTTTCACAGCATTTGCATTTCTTTTTTAAGATATTGAGCTGATTTATTGACCAGTTTCTCATCTAAATTTAATACTCCCAAATTTATAACTAATTAATAGAAACCAAAAGCATATATTAATTATAATTGATTTCAAACATTTGTCAAAAAGAAATATGTTCCCTATTCAATTATTATAAATGCACGTTTTTTTTTTTAAATTTTATTGCTTAACAGTTGTGTTTAAGTTGCTCATTTAATTAATTTAATTTAAATAACCGTTACCGTTTCAATTGCTTGTGCAGCCAATATTCAAACCGATTTGTCTTTTCAGTGCGGTTTCTTCAAGCGCAACCGGCCTGCGGATCATTCGCAGGAGCGACAACCGTTGCGGAACGGTTACCATGGTGACGAGCATCTGTAAGGCCTTTGCTGCAGCAGCAGTAGTGGGAGCAGCAGCAGAAACGGAACTAACACACCACACATACGAACAATTAACATCGCACTAAACAACGTACTAAAATAAGAAAACCCAAAAAAAACAAAAACGGTTCTAAACGCAAATCTAACTAAATAACGAACGCGCTTAGCCAAGTTTTAAACCGCGCGCGCGCTTTTTAAAAACGCACGCCAACGACAAAAGCAGGCAACAAAATAAGAAACCTGCAAATCGAAACAAAATAATGTGCGATGTTGCGATGAATTTTTTTTATAAACAAAAAAAAAAAAAGAAACAAAAAACAAAAACACGTAAAACTTGCCTAGTCACAAAATTGAGAACTTTCTGATGCGAAAAAAGTTAAATGTTTTTTTTTTCGTTTGTTTTAATTATTATTTAATTCGTTCAATGAAACCTTGCAAATTTGATGAACTTCTCCATCGAGTGCTACTTTAATGTGTACTAAAGATAAAACTATATGGTAAGTAAGTGTGACTGTGTATGCGTGTATGTAAATGTATTTGTGTGCGTGAGTGCGACTGGTTTTTTGAGTGAGTGTTTTGAGTGTTTTTAGCTAATGTTGAAAGCAAGACCACAAAACAAAAACAACAACAAAAACAACAAAAAAAAAGAAAGAAAAATTAAGCTAATTAATATGTGAATTTTATTTGTAAACAAGAAATAATAATGCTGCCCGCAGAGAAGCTTCGAGAAGTGTCATACTGCCACGCCCACTGGCGCCAGCAGCCAGCAGTAGCATTAAAGTAAATCAAATATTAGGTGCTACTTTAAAGTTTTTATTTTACAACCCCCCACCCCCCTTCACCCACTACCTAACCGCCTCCCACCCCCTCCCTTCCCCGCCCATGCACTCCTCTCATAGACACATATTATTGAAAGATTTCAAATTGTAGGCGTGAGAAAATTGTTTGCCAAACTCAAAGTTTGCCAATCGTAAAATCTGCAACACCAAAATGGGTTAATGCAAAACTATTAAAAGATACAACGTGTAATGTTTTTTTTCTTCTTGTTCTTCTCATAATTGTAAAAGTCTTTGTGTAAATACTAAAAAAAAAAAAACAAAAAACAAAAAAGAAAAATCGAGAAAAAAAGAAAAGGAACAATTAATTCGATTAATTAATTAATATGCATTTATTTCCATACTACACCGCAAGAAGCAGATTGACTTCTTTTGGTGTACTCTCGAAATAAACTTTGTGTAGTGTATAATAAATATATTTGTAGGCTTTTGCTTGTTGTGTCTACCTATTATTTAAGCACAACTCGCTATTGTTTAATTTATTAACTGTACTTATAAAAATGCGTATGTATTTTATTCTTTTTTTTGCTAATATATGTATTAAATTTAATTTTTTATTAAAAAAAAGAAAAGTTATCAATAAAATCAGGGTCAAATTGTAAAAGACCATTTGCGAAATTTTCTTTTGGAACAAAATATTTCTTTCAGCAGGAAATTCAAAATGAATTGGAAAACAATCGAGCCTTATCAACCCGATTCAAATGTTATTCTAACAGAGCACGGTACAAATCGAGAAATAATTATCAATTGACATGACTATCGATAACAATGCTCACTTTGCGTTTACATTACTCTCGTGTGCGTTAACTGTATTCACCGCGGTTTGTGTATTGGCTAACGACAACAAAATTGTTCAAAATAAAAGTATTTTAATATTTATTGAGTGACATTTCATGCAATTCAAGCAATTAAATATTTGTCAAACATGTTTTTCGCTAAAAATAAAAAAGAAATTAACGCAGCACGTTGTGTACCGACGGCAGAGTAGAGCTCGTAAAAACTGCATTCGAAATTCGAAACGTTACACGATATGCATAGAACGGTAATTGCGGCGTTCATTTTGTTCTAGATTTCTCTTTAGTAATCATTGAGAAAGCAACGTTGCGCGACGTGAGCCGCGGCGTAATTGGCGAACGTTGACGTTGACGCTGACGTTGTTATTGTTGTTCAGTTAGTTGTGTGCGTAAAACTACAACTGTTTTCTTTTATTTTCTTTTCATTTTGTTGTTTTTTTGAAGTCAAACACAAAGCGAATATTAAATAGTTGTGTTTTTTTTTTAGAATGAACGCCAACTCAACTAGGCGGCTCTACAAAAAAAAAGAGTTTGCCAAGATTTAACAACGCAACAATAAAAATAAAGGCAAATCGAATATTTAGCGAGTATTCAAAGAGTATGTGAATAATATGTTAATTACATGTTGCTAACTGATGGCAGATCATTTTTTTTTTTGGTCTTTGTAACAATAACAATAAAATAATTAACGAGAGTGAGTGCAACAAACAACAACAAATACAAGAAGGTAAAAGCAAAAAGTGCTTAAGCTCCGCTTTCAGGTGCTTCTAAATGTATATGTGTGTGTGTATACATATATGCATATGTGTTATGGAATGTAAGAAGCACGAAACATCTACAAATATGGAGCGAGTACAGAGCAAAGAATGAGAGAGAGAGAGAGAGCACTTCCAAGCCGTAGTTATAAAGTATCCCTGTATTTGTATGTGTGTGTGTTCATGTGTTTGTGAGATATGCCGGCACAACCGGTTCGTCAAGTCATTAAACCAAGACCAGCAGCAGCAGCAGCACCACCACCAGCAACAAAAGTAACAGCAATGAGAAGAAGCTAAACTGTAGAAAGAGACGCTTGCGTCGTTTTCATTGCTTGTCATGCTGCCAGCAGTGCGTTCTTCTTTTGATTTTGGTTCTCTTGCTATGTGGTGGTTGTTGTGCTGCTACCATCTCACCCACACAGCCACATACGCATAAACAGGCCACATGTGCTGCGCATTAAACGCAAAAACAAAAAAAGAAGAAATTCCCATAATTAATGCGTAACACCGTCGACGTCCAAAACAGCTGCGATCTAAGGATGTGCAATAACCGCTAAGCATAGTCACCACACTTATATGTGTGTGCGTGTGTGTGTGCATGTTTTCTCGGTTAAACACGGATCTTTGGTCATCCTCTCAGACAACGACGACATTTCCGCTTTCTTCACTGCTGGCGTTGCTGTTCTTTTTACCGCCAATTTTGCCGTTCGAATACCGTTATTATTATGTTTTTACTTCTATTTTGGACTTTTTTGTTGCTTGTTCTCGTCGTATAGCGACTGGGTTTACCTTTGCCTTTGCATTTGCGCATTGTGCTGCACACGCACGAACCTACTCCGACCCCCACCTTTTCCCCCATCGTATTAAAAGTTATCTTTTGCCCGCATCATCGAATCGACTGCCGAATATCCGCTCGATTTGTACTCGTTTTTGTTTTGTTTTCAATGCCCTCTCGCAAAAGCGTTCGACAATTTTGTTGGCAAGTCTGGCAACGCTTTAGTGAATATGCTGGAATAGATACATAAATTATTCAATAGTTATCATATATTCATTTATATTATTGCAAAGGAACAATAACTAAACTCAAATATTGTCTAGTTTTGTCTGCTTACTCTGCAATGGAGAGTATTCAAATTGCGGTATTTCTGTATGTAAATATGGCAACAAACCGCACCTTTTCCCGTTAAGCGATTGAACTTGTGATTTACGCTTCAGCTAACATCGAATGCTGCTTTATAAATAATCAGTAAATTTTCATATTATGTGGGGGAATGTTTAAAAAACTTTTGATATGTCTATGTATTTTTAGTTGTGCATTGATATATTTGTATATCTATGCATAATGCAGCAAGCAAATAATAATATTATTATTAAATATATCATTGTTATTCCAAAAGGACAACAAAGTAAAAATATTACAAAATATTAAAATAAACATAAAAAAAACCCTGATAAAATATTGACAAGATGAAAAAAATTATATTATTAAGCTAATGTTGTTGCTGCATGTTCCGTTATCAGCGAGTGCTGATCAAACTTGCATTGCCTTGTGCAATAGTATAAAGTAGAGTCTCCGATCGGAATAATCGGCTGAAAGATAAGTCCTAGCTCATATCATCGAGATAAGCGTTGCTTACTTCGCATCTAGGCCTCAAATAGATACTAATAGAAAAATATTGGATAATAGCGAAAATTCTTTTCAAATAAATAATTGCTTAAAATAAACATTTTCTTTAATATAAGCAAAAATAACAATAATCAAATATTTCGAAAACCAAACAAAAATGTAGGTGTGAGTAGTGCAACTCTGGCTTGCCAGGGTATTCAACCTTCGGTATGCCTCTGATAACCGTTCTTTCTTGTATTCTTGTTGTTTTTTTTGGCTTATTTGTGTGTTTTTAGTTTTGCTGAGGCAAGTATCTTGAAACACTTTTTGATAATAGCTGACGGTGTTCGGTGCGCCATTATTGACAAATTAAATGTCAATAGCACAACATGAACAACCTCAGCACCAAGTTGGTAAAGCAATAAGCAACGACACTGAGACAGTAGGCAACAACAACTTGAATAAGCAAAAAGACACGAACATTAAATACCCTGCAGTATTCAATCTAAAAGTGATTTATTTTTATAATGGGTCATATTGTTTATTATAAATTGCAAGTTATTTGTAGAAATATATAGCAATATATAAATATATAAATTTGGAAATAAAATAAATTATATTTCCTTAGATATCAAATTACTTACAGAAAATAATTTATGAAAAGCAGTTAAATTTTGTCTTTACATAGTGCGTAACAAAACTTTAATACCCACTTGGCATGGTACAATATTAATTAACTGCTCGACAATGCGACAAGCGATAGGCGGACAGCTTGCCCGATGGACAGGCGAGCAGGTGTGCAAATCTGATAGCCAATTACGCTCGGCATCGAATTCAATTTCTATGCCTTTAATTTTATAATGTTTAATGTTGAATTGAATGTTTTGCATGTTAATCAGATTGTGTGGGAAGCGTGACAATTTAATTGAATTTATGTGTGTCCAACTTGACATAGGTTTTTTCTTATTGGCTATATATATATATATTATAATATATATATATTTGTATGTATATATCCGGCATCTGTGACCGCCAGCAATTTGACATATTTCAGCAAATATGGTCAACTTTGAATGGAGTTGTACGAAAAGAATCTGTTATGGTATTGAAAAGTGAATGCCGTGTGGATATCCGCTGAGTGTGTGAATACATATGGCTCTAAGTAAATGGAAATTACAGCCAAAATTGTGATTCATGAATATTTTCTGCATTTCCAATCAAGAGCACTTTTGTTTGTCTCAATCTTATACACTTGAGTTTAAGAATAACAATTAATAATAATTATTTACATTTACATATTTTCTCTCATTGTATTTCTTAACACAAGACTCCTTGAACTGCATCTCAAAGCATCCCCAACCATGAATCATTCCCCATTCCCTGAGGGGGAAGCAAAAGAGGAAGACAATGCAAACTGCGCACTAACTTGTGCGTAGCAGAGTGTGTTGCCCTGCCATTGGCATAAACAGAGCAACGCAATAACATAAACAAAACCAGCAAGCAAATTCAGGCGGGAAGCTACTAAAATATGGATCGAAAACCGTGCGCACAATACGAATTAAGCATTTCAAATACGAAATACAACCCATAAACCGATTCTTGATACCTCTCCACTTCCCCAAATAAGCATATGTATGTATGTGTGTGTGTGTGTGTGTGTGTGTGTGTCTGTGTGTTTGTGTGTGTGTAGCCCACTTTTACAGAAGTGCCGCTGCGGCAGTTTGGCTTTGATGAATGTCATCACCATTGTTGCGACCCATTAAAAAGCGTCTTGCATTTGCATTTTCTGTTTGTAATTCTGCTTTGCTTAACTATTATTTTGTGCAATGTTCAACTCAAGGCACAAAGTGGCAAAAAACCACAAATAAACAACAACTGCAAAATTCATTTTAAAAGCCCGGAAATCAAATATGTAACATATTAAAGCGGATGATCGACATAAGATGACTCGGATAGTGCAATTAATATTAATATTAATATCTGTATTCAAGTGGAGAACACGCTATTGACCAGAATACTCAATTCGACTGAGAGGTCGATTGAGAGATGCTATCAGCTTGGCAACAATAAAAATCTAGTGCACCACCTCATTTTGCTTCTTTTTTATTTATTTAATGTGGACTAAAAACAGTCCATAAATTAAAAAAAAAAAAGTATTGAGATATAAAAATTATAAATTAAATTTAAATTAAAATTAATGTAACAAATTAAATGATGTACAATGAAAAGTGAATGAATCAATTGAAATCTAAAATGAAAAAACGAATAGTTTGTTCAATATGAAAATCCACTTTGACTAACGGAATATGTATTTCTTAGCCGATCTTAAATGGATCAATAAGGTTTAAAAGTGGGGCTTATATTTTTTTCGTTGATTTTCTTAACTTTTTCATGCATTTTCTTCAATACGTTGAAAACGGTGGTTTTCCTAAGAATTTTCCCACCTCTGAAATCGTTTCCATAAGTTCCTTAAACCCACAAGTATAAGTAATAAGTACACCTTTGAGAACGTTTCCTGTGAGGTGAGGTTGGTGCTTTTAAGTATTTTCGCACCTGTATGTGTATGCACCTGTGTGTGTTGCACAACGGACAGATTTGGTGTGATACATGTTGAAAATATCAAGATGAAATAGAATGATATCATCATTCAAATCGCATGCTTACTGTGCTGCTTGTGTGTGTGTGTGTGTGTTGTGTGTATATGCATAAGTATTGAGCTTTTACCTATCAGCAACCGACTAACTGACTTATCTGCCTGTTACTCAACTGTCTGACTACGTCTTTTGGGCCATGGCTTTTAAAGTGGCCCTTGGATCTGTGGAGATAGGTAATTGGGTAGATAGTTGGGTATTTGTTTTATTTACAAGACGCGTGCAAATGTTTTAATTAAGTAAATCAAAAGGAACACGAAAGGAAGGGAAAAACCTAGAATAGTTAATTTGCTCATATACTCAAATATGTATTTGTGGCTGGGCCAACAAGTTATCTGAGATTGCCACACAAACTAGCGTCGTGGTAGATTGCTTCGTGCCAATGAATAAAAATTGGACGAGAATTAAGCAATAGTCGCTATGCTGATAAGATAGCAAGCGCCTTAATGGTTACCTCAAGTTCGCTCGCCTTAACTAACTTGATTGTTACTTTCAGTTTCACTGCCCAGGGACGGGTGCGTAATCCTCAAGCCGCATGTTTCAAACTGACCAACACTTATCGCGATCACAGAAGCTTTAATGGGATCAGCAATAATATGATAAATCATTCGAGTGAAAAACCACCGAAAGTCACCGACTTCAAATTTAGCATGAGACACGCATTCGAAATAGTAGCAAGCAGAAGAAGATATTTGTGACTGCATCGATTTTATATTCATTCTTGATAACGTCGATATAGCAACTTGCAACTTGGAACAACTGGTCTATGCCCACGTCAAAGTGTCAAAATTGGGGTGCTACGTCCACTTGAAGCTGTCAAAGCGATTGGTTTGATAGTCGATAATCAATATACCCACATATCTTCCGCTATTCAATGAATTCGACTAAATTTTGTGTCTTTCCGCCTACAAATCAGAAATGAGAAAATCCCCCGTAGTTTTTGAGTTAGAGTCATCAAATTTGTTAGTCACTTTACTGGGAACCGTCTTTAAGTATGAAAAGTGTGTGAAAATCGATTACTAGGAAGGTAAATTACTAGGAACGTGCCTCACAGATTGGTATCTATTTCTTGGCTGCACCAATCCCGTTATGGGGCAACCGTTATTACTTATTGATTATTAACAGAGTATTTCACTTGCTTGTTTTTTTTTTATATATGTAACAAAACGAAAATCAAATTCAATTAATTCGTATTCTGAACAAAACTGCAGATGCCCTCAGATTAATCCGATCTGTATTCTGTAATCTTCATCGTGGCTAAGATGGTTATCTTGTTTATATAAAATGTCGTGTTCTGAGTGGATCTCTGACGTTCTACACAAACTTTACTTCAGTTTGGTGATAACATTTTCAAGTTGAGTACACTAGTCCAAAGCCAACGTCTCAACACAACACAATCTCCACTTGCTCAATTGCTTCCCAATCTTTGTTTGTTCCCCAGCTGACGTGGGTGGTTTTTTCGCCATATTCGCAGATCAAATGACAAACTGGCTATAAAATTACGAACTGTAAACTATTTTAAGCGCTGCTAACCAACGGAGCGCATCACTTGCTGCCTCCAATGGCACGGCAATAATCTGATCCAATTTAAGGTCGGCTGCATGGATTTGGAATTTTGAATGCAATAAGTTCAAATCGAGGTTGTTGCTGATAAACATTTCAGCTGCAGCCTGAAATTGTTATGGCCTTAAATGCTATATTTAGTCATCTTGCTAAGTAAATATTACAAGTGTAGAACATTTGGTAGAACATTTGGATGTCATTGGGCAATTATTATTCGAAAGATCAGTCGTCTACATTTTTAATTACTTGCCGGTCTTTCGCTAATTTTGCCAATTAAAATTTATGCACATTGGCAACGAGAACCAAATCCCAAATCCACTTTATATAAATATGAGACTTGCAAGTGAAAATCTCGAGGAAAAAAATAAATAGTAGAGAAACAAAGACAGTCGCCCGAGTTGGTTCGCAAATTGGCAGCAATTGTTGTCAATTTAAAATTGAAAAGAAGTCAAATGTTGATAGCAATGTTCAAGCCATATACGTATGCAAGTGCTTATTGTATGTATGCAGACATGGATCTGTAAAGTTCGCAAGTAGGTACATATATACATATATATGTATATATGTAAATATATATATAGGTATGCATAAGTGGGCGCTATCTAAGTGTCATTTTTTCTTATCTGCGATGCTCAATAAAATGTTCAAGTAGCTTTGTGTGTGTGTGCATTAGTGTGTGTGTGTGTGTGTGAGTGTGTGTGGTTGTGTGTGTGGCTGTGTGTGTGTGTATGTGCTTGGATGCCTTGTGTATCACGTCTCAAGGTAATCTTTCTAATCAAGTGTTACGTTAAGCTTGCCACCCAAGCTGATAAAGCCGACAGACTACAAGCTTTTACTACTACATGTAGAAATGTATGTATAAGATTATCAATTGCCATATACACAGTATACATACACACATATATGGTAGTCATATAGTACATCGGCCAGTTGGGCAATTGACAAGTGTCTGAGATTTAAATGACTTATGCGTTTTCCTATTTTTGCAGCTTAACCTGAAAATGCTCTTAATTTAGTGGAGATTCGGAAACAAAGCTATTGAGCTATTACCTGAGCGCTATTTAGAGAACCTGGACATGGCCCTGAATCAGGGCAAATACAAGCCGACAATCTGTTCCGTCGATGAGGTGGACGATCGCAGCTACAAGCTCCACACCGGTCAGCAACAGGAGGATGAGCGCAATGATGGCGGCCTGGGCAGCAAGCAGCAGATCGAGGGCAGCGAAACGGCGCCGCTGACAACCAATCAGCAGAAGCTTCATATGGACGATGCTGGACTCACGCCCAAGGAGCTCGAGGCTGCACGCAAGGAGGCGCTTAGCGATGCCAGTGCTGTGGGCGGTGTTACGCCCACCGCAAATACACCAAACTCGACGCATGCATCTGCAAATGGACTCAGAGGTAAGACAGATAAACAGACAGAGAGGGGGAGACGGAGAGAGAGAGAGAGAGTGAGAGAGATTTGAATTATATTTCCATCCATTATTGTTGTCACTATTCAAACTTGCATTTTTCACTGCATAAATCAGTTTTAAGCCAGGCTGGTTCGATCAGATCATTGCATATTTCAAATGAATTTATATTCGTGATAATAATTCAGATTCAAAATAGTTGCTGGATAAAACCAAAATTTGAACACAGTTCAACAGGGTTTATTTCATATTTTAATGATATAATTTGGCTTCATAAGAACAACCAGTCTTTGTTTGATTTTTGTACTTCGATAAATCAATTCACAAAGCATTAAAGCATTAAAATTAATGAAATGAAACTCTAAACACATCGCAAACAAAAGGCTTATGTTAATGCTACAAAGCGGATAATGTTCTTTTCTAAAAATTGTCTACACTTTGAAAATCTTTTTAAAATTTGGAAAAAAGAACGCTATTACTCAGATAGTATAATTCTAAAGAAGGTAGTATCTTTCTAAAAACTACGATTTTGCGTTTATTAATTCCAGTGTAGATATTTCTAAAATTTAAAATTATTAAATGTATTATTTTAATACTCTACAGTAAAAGCATTCTAAAATGTATTTTTCTAAAAATATGTGTATTTTATCTACTTTCAAGAAATTTATATCTTAAGAAAAGAAAACATTCGTAACAAATAGAATAATAGCTGTCAAATTTTAAGAATTTTGTTTATTTTTTGTATACTAAGAAATTATTTCTTATCACCAGCGTAACCAGCGTAATAGTTTTCATAACATGATTTTCGAAATTTCAGTGCGATTTTGTTTTGAGTGTAGGCTCGAATAACGAACGCTGTTTGAATATTTTATACCTCAATTCAGGCAGTCTGCCAATTAATCTCCTGTCTATTTAGTAGCTATAAATTGTCTCTGAGATAAATGCAGATTTGAGCATTCATTCATCATAATCATATTTCATGCACATCTTATACAAATTTCATGCGCCGCTTTATCAATTGCTGGATTATCTGAAGCTCTGCTGCTTCCAGGACGACGCTCCATTGACGCACTGATGAGCTTGCCGCGCAAGCGTCGCATCTTGTATGTGACCACAGCCTGCCTCTGCGCCGTGCTTCTGGTGATCATCATCTTGCTGCTGGCCTTCTGGCCGGAGGTGCCCTTCCATATGCGAGCGCCGCTCTGCCTGCAGCGGGAGTGCGTCGAGAGCAGTCGCCAGCTGCTGCTCTGGGCCAACACAACGAAGAGTGCCTGCCACGAGACATACGATTGGGCTTGCGGTAACTTTGGCCGCGAATACGCCGATGGCGATTTCTTTGTGATCAAGCGCGGCGAATGGAACTACAAGACTTACAATGAGTATCAGGGTAAGCGTTTGGCTATATCTCAACTTATCTTATCGTAACTAAATCAATTTATTTCATATTGCAGAACTCAACCAACTGAATCGCTTTATCTCCATGCTGTCCAATGCCGTCGAGGGTTCTGTTGAGTCCACCATAAGCAGCCTCTATCGCAATTGTCGCGACATCGATGCCCTGGACAAGAGCCAGTCGGATCTACTGCTCAAGCAGGCAATTAAATCAGTAGGTAAGTCGCCCCGACGACGACTAACGGCTGTTGAAAACCAATGAACCATAAATCGGTTAAGGAGTCAACTACAAAAACATCACAAAAGCCAGGCAGATCCGACAGCTACAGTTCTGGACACTGCTTTGCCAACTCCAGGGCAACTCTAGATAGTCGCAGCGTAATTCACAGTTTACAGGGTGTTTTAGTTTTAGGTTTTGGTTTTGACCTAGCCATTTGCTTCCCCATTTTCCCTTCACCAAAGTGTCCCTCCGCTTGTATATCCCTTAAAGTCTCAACTGAGCAGATCAGATAAGATCAGATTTCATATTCAATGCTGACATCGATTTTTTTAAAATCTTTTTTATACTTGTTCATCTGAGAGCGATTTTATTAAAGAATTTGACGAAAAAAAAGTGGTTTAGACTATTAAACTATTGTAGATAAAAAAAAAAAAGAAATATTCATTAACTTCTGCTGAAACCTGACTAGTGGCTAGGTGGCAAGTACGTGGAGGACTGAGCGGCCTTGTGAGCAGTGCTCAGACCAATGCCTCCATTGCCGCCGCTGATGAGTCCATGGCCGGCACCGGGCCCATAGCTTCCGGTGCTCACAGAGCTGCCGCTGCTGCCAATGTGACCACTGGAGCCGCTGCTGCCAATGTGACCACTGGAACCGCTGCCGCCGAGAATGCCGACGACAGACTGTGCAGGTGCCACGCCTCCATCTGTGTGCTCCGAGCTGCCCTCGATTTGATCGTATTCGGCTATGGATGCAAAGTGTGTTTAAGTCAAATATGCCTGTAAATAATTGTAACTTGAACCGGTCTTCGAACTTACCCTGAATCTGTTGCTGGGCATGCTGGGCCTCTGCGTCTGTCTTGTACTTGATGAAGAAGACCTCGGGCTTGCTGGGAATTGTGGGCGCTGGTGTTGCAATGTCGTTGACCTCCAGTGTGGAGTCCTTCTTGCTGAGCACATAGATGACAGTCTTCTCCTCCTTGGGCGCATACTCGGCCGACAATTTAACATTGGCGTTGCTTGAGGATGGCGCCTTGATGAACACAACGCGATAGTTCTTCTGTGGACGGCCAATCACCAAGTGCTTGACACGCTCCAGACTCTGATTATCCTCGGGTGCGGCGACCGTTATGAATTGTTTGTGCACAAGTGGCGCCTCAAAGCCAACTCGTTGGTCCTCCTCCAGCTGTTGCTGATCGCTGGGCGCCTGATATCCAGCGAGTCCGCCAAAGCCAATGTTGGGCGAGGGTCCAAAGCCAGTAAAGCCGCTGCCAGAAGAGGCGCCATAGCTGGCGCCGCCAAAGCCAGAGGAGCTGTGTCCGCCATAGTGGGTGGTTGATGAGCTGCTGCTGCTTAAGCCAGAGCCAGAACCAGAGCCAGAACTGACGTAGCCAGAACCGCCGTAGCCAGAACCGCCGGAGCCAGAACCGCCGGAGCCCGCGAAGTAGCCAGAGCCAGAGCCAGAGCCAGAGCCAGAGCCAGAGCCAGAACCGCGCAGTGAGCCAACGCTGGCGCCCTGGAAGGCGCCCAGTGGTCCATATGTAGCCACATTGTTGCTGCTGGTGCCGGGTGCAGTGAGGAATCCTCTGCTGCCACCGCTCGTTGTCGTCAGAGTGCCAGAGACGCCGCTGCCGTAATTGTAGCCCTGTGGCTTGGCTTGAGCCAAGACCAGAAGCGAGCAAAGAGTCTGAGAAAAAGAGAGAGAGAGAGAAAGAGAGAGTGTAAGTCGAATATGCTGGTAATCCTTGTGTTATCCTTGTTTTGCCTTACCACAAAGAGACGCATGTTTTAAGTTGAACTTGGTTTGGATTCAGTTGCTGATTAACTGTTGCTGCTCCTCGCTGTCGTTTGGTCTTTTATAGTCGGATATCAGTAGGCCCCAGAGCGATTCCGCTATTCCCTATTCAGAAATACTCAACATTCAATCGACAAAAAAAATATATATTCATATTTCTGATACTATCGTTGCTGTTGTTGTTGTTGTTGTTGTCTTCTATAATATCGCGGCTAATTAATTGCTCAATTATTTGACTGCGAACCTCTGACATTTGACTTGATGCTCAAAGCTTCTCTTTCGCTCAGTCTCTCTCCCTCTCGCTCCAGCTATCTCTGTCGCACTCTTCTCTTCTCTTTACTGGCTTCCTTTAATGTGACGCGTTGATTGACGATTGTGGTTGCTGCTGCTGCTGCTGCTGCTGATGCTGCTGCTGCGGCCATAAATCATTGCTTCAAGTGATAAGTTTTCAACTCTTCATCCAACGGCCATTGACAACGCATCAGCATTAACTTAAGTAAACAGATTAACAATCAAAATACAATGAAATAAAAAAACCATCGACATTAGTTTCCGTTGCAATCTTTGCAGCTAAATGCAAATTCCTTGAGTTTTGAAATGATCGATTGATTCAATCATTTAGGTGCAGAATTTTGTATTCGTTGCTTAAAGTTGAACAAGGTGCTAATATTTTAGCAACTCAATTTAACATGTGGCTTATATATAATATTAAATGTAGGTAAATATAAATAATGACACAATTGACCTCTTTGCATATGTGCATATATCATTTTTACATCAAACAACTAAATGTTTCCTGACTAGAACATTGGTTCTATTAGAAAAATAATTATATTAAAAAAATATATCAAATATATATGAGAAAGGCCAAGAAACGATTCAAAAATGTGCAAAGAATATTTCAATTGATTTTTGTGATTCCAAGCGCCGGCTTAATTTTGTTGTAAAATTAGTATTAACATCAAATGTTATTTTTTATTGTTGGTTTATTTTTAATTTTTGGTTTTTTTTTTTGTTGAATTTTTACACTCTCACTTTAATTTGTCTACTTCTCACGGCTTCTATTCTTACCAATCTTCTTTTTCGATTGATTACATTTTTTTCTTCTTCTTTTTTTATTATTATTAATGAACGCAATTTATTGGCTGTCTGAGTTGAAATGGTTAACATACAAGTTGAATGCTTGTTCTTTTTTGTTTTCCAAACAAATTATCTGGGATTTTTCTTAAACATTTTACGCACAGCACTTCCGCAATGGGATTTTTGTTTGACTTGTCGGGCTGTGTCTTAACTAAAAAGTATTAAATTATGCATTAGCCCCAGGCAACGATTGAAGATATCTTGGATTACAATCTTAATACGCCCGTTGGCTAAATTTAATGATACAGATTCAAGACCTTAGTCTATTGACGCAGACAATTAAGTCATAGCCAATAAGCAGGCAAAGCATGTTTGCAAAACATTCAATGACAACGCAGAATTCGACAAATACATTTAAGTGTTCATTGCAGGAAGTCGATTCAATTCCCTCGCCTTGCCCACATTTTGACGTACATGAAACGAATTTCAGTTTATTGAAGTAACAAAAAACTAGCTAGTTAGCACAGGCGTTTGTGCCTAGGGGAACCCTAACATTTTCAGCATAGGATAAATCAGATTACAAAAAAAAAAAAAGTAAAAAAAAATAACTTTGTTGCTTTTATGATAGAACCGAGTTTCTGAAAACCAATATTAAATATGAGAATATGTTTTCGGCTATAACTTGGATATTTCTTGTCCGATCATCATAAAATCAATTTTAAAATAATAACAATTATAGAATAGCATTAATTGTGGAACGCAGGCAGTTATCGATGAAATGAATCAAAATTGATCTGCGTAGGGACAACCCTTATTCCAAATTAATAACTGTTATAGTCTCTGAGGTCTACGTGTTCATACAGATGGACCAAGGAATGGACAGACAGACAGACAGACGCACCTGGCTATACCGACTCGAAGGTTGATCGCAATCATGAATATATATATATTTTATGGGGTCAAAGATGCTTCCTTCTGCCTTCTTCTTCCTTCTATTTTCAATGGGTTCGGCGGGTCACGTTTCATACAGTATCAAATCAATCAAATTATTAAGAAGATTCCCTAGAATCTTGACAAACTCATCTGAAGTTGTCTCTTATTTTTATCTTTCCATTGTTCTTCCGTATTCAGAAAATGATTTTGCTGTACACTATTTCCTGTGTGTCTCTCGTAAATTTTATTGATAAGCCAAAAAGTATATGCATAATGTGGCTTAGTGTAGAACCACTAATTGAATGGATGGAATGCAATATGACTGAGCAGGTGGGCCGAGGTTCAATGAAGACATATTGGTCACAGTTGTCGCGACTTTGGCCCGGTCTTAGGTAATGGGCTGACTAATGCTATTTGTAAATCGAAGCATTTTCATTTTCATTTGATAAGCACGGCCGGTGGCGGTGCGCATTTAAATAAAAAGATGACTCGATTATGTTGGGTCATTTATATTTTTGGATAGCGGCTAAAAACAGAAATTCCAAACATCGCAACGCAGCGCAACATCTTATTTATATTTATTTTGTATTTATTTATTTATATATTATTGAAAAATTTCATTATAATTGGCATAATTTGAATGCGCTTTGGGGCGAGCTTTGTCGGTGGCTTGTTCGGCCGATCTGCCATTTGCTTAAGACCACATTTTATATGGCTTGAATGTTATGATTTATGCGAGTTAGCCACCTTGAAAAAGCAGATTTAAATCAAGTCCACCAAATTACCTATAAGTCTCTGGCGGGAGATTTTTTTTATTTATTTTTAATAGTCAAGTATATATTTCAATTAAGCATCGTTTGGGCCAAATGGCTCAGCCCAAAACGAATGACTTAGAACACAAACTTCTGGCCGGGCCAATTAATGCATTTGTCCTTGAATATTTCGCTTGCATAACTTTTCCTCTATTTTATTTTTCTCTTTTTTTGTTCGCGTTTTGTTTTCGCATGTGTTTTTTTTTTTGTCACTTTTGCGCATTTGAAGATTAATAGCTGCCAACTGGTGCGGTTTGGCTGCCAATCACAAAAAGGTCGCCCGGTTGATGTCCAGATATGGTCGCCGCTTTCAATGTCCCATTAATTAAATGCAAATGCAAATAAATCTAAACAAGCTGCTTGCCAAGAAGCCAATAAACTAAAAAAAGATGCATTGACTATTTTTTTATGTTTTGCAAAATTTATGCAAATTAAAAGTCAGGTGACTCCAAGCTTAACGAATCAGGAAGCCCCTGCTGCTGACACAGCACAGTTTACACAACTGTTCAAATGCTTGTAATATGTTTATTAATAATTTCGGTTTTCTGAATGCATTTTTCAATGTTCTCATTGTCCTTCACACATTATGTGAAGGACCCGAATTTTGACTCTTGCATAAATCAATCTTCTATTTTTTTATATTAAGTAAGTGCAGAATTCTTTCACGTATATTTCACTCTTTGAAACTTCAACACTCAGTGATACAAACTTATGTACAAAAACAATAGCTGCATAAAGTTAAAAAAAAAAAAACAGCTGATTTCTAAGATGTATCAATCAATAAAGTATATATTTTTTAGATGTATTTAATTTTACTGTCCACACAGGGTCAAAGCACTTTGCGAAAAAAAAGGAAAACATAGTTTTTGATGTATAAAAAAGAAAAAAAAAATCAGCAGGGAGGAGCTTTAGTCGAGAAAACTCGACTGGCAGATACCTTGTGCACAATGTGCTTATCTACTGTAATCCGTCTAATTGCCATGGTTAGAGTGATTCCACTTTGGTTGCCGATCAAAAATATACTTAATGTAATCGGAAATGTTTCTCTACGCTTGTCACACACTTGCACAAGTTGATAACAATCCATTTGGTTACAGGGTATACGCCAAAAGAAAGAAGAAAAGCACACAAAACACAAAGCTGGCAAAAAGTGTGCGAATTGAACTTTTTGTTACGACGGTTTTGTTGTTGTTGTTACGTTTACTTTGGATTGGATGATTGAGGTTTTATTTGAATCGGTTTTGTCTTCATTTTTAACGCTCATCGTATTTATGCAAATGCTGCTACCCAGCAATGTTAATTAGATGCTTAGTGGTGCACGTGCGTCGATCGTTAAATCGACACCAACCGAAACAAATCCCATCCGCACTCTTCAGTTCAGAAGAAACGTGACGTGGGTTTTTGATATGCATAGCCATAGCCGTCTGCAGCAGCTGGTGGTTGACTAGCTGGCATAGCTGCATCCACTGCACCGACTGCTGAGTGCACGGCCGCCACATATGGAGCTGCGTGTTCCGTATTACCGCCCAGTTCATCGAATTGCGTTTGGATCTCGCGCTCGGCAGCAGCCGCCTCCTCGTTCGTCCTGTAACGAATGAAGAATACGTCGGGCTTTGTGGACGCTACCGTCGGCCGCTTTGGGGGCTGAATATCGTGCGCCTCCAGCTCCGGCTGTTTGCGGCTCAACACATAGATAACCGTCCGCTCCTCCTGTGGCGCCAACTCCGCCGTATATTTAACGGGCTCGCTCTGAGCACTGGGTGCACGTATGAAGATAACACGATAGTTGCGCATCGCTCGTCCAATCAGTAGATGCTTTGTGCGCGGCTGCAGCTCCTCGGAATCCTCAGCAGCCGACACGCTGTAGAACTGTTTCGTAATAATTGGTGGCGGTGTCGCCGCAATACTTTCACTTGTCGCCGGTGGCAGATAGAAACGTGGCGGCATCTGCGCTTGGCCGAAACCAAAAAACGATACCGAACTGAGGAATGCAATTAGAGTGCCCAACGCGAACATGCTGTTGTGGATGCCACAAAATGTGTGTGTGGCAGCTGATGTGCCACGGTCCATTTTATCTACTTTTTTGCACAGATTTCATTTGTTTTTCTTCATTTTGTAGCCCAATTAGTAGGTGGAAAACAAAAGACTTAGGCAACAAACTTGCCGCAAATTAATTGTGCGTTTAATATGGCCACTGAGTGAAAACAAAAGAGTCGTTAAAAAACAACATTATTGTAACCACATAAGATCTTTCGGCATTCGTTTGTAAAATGCATATGAAATAATGCTTGGGCAACGCAATCCGCGAATTCGGACCTAAAATTAACCATATGCATTCCTTTAAGATGGGAAATGTTTTGAATTCTCCATTGGATTTGTTTGACGAGGCTAGAGCATCTCGTAAATGTTGATGTAGGATCTGTCTCACTTCACACGGCTCATTCATATTTAATCGTTGACCAATACAAATCTGACTATTGCTCGACTTATATTCAGCACGAGTCAACGCCTAAGCACATTGATATATATACATCTATATATTTTGTTATTTTTGACTAATGAGCTTGCCCCGAGCTCTGATCTAATCTGTGTGCGTACACACTGATAAATTCACAGCCCAAAAATGTTGAATTTATTTTATACATGCGTATTAGTTTTGGTGCGTTGCGCAGCCTCGTTGCTGATTAGTAGATTAATTCGTTTTGGCTTGGCTGTGTTGTCAACAAGTCGAGACAATTAAAATATTAATAGCGGTGTTTCTTTTCTTGTTTTATTATTATTTTTTTTATTTTATTTTTTTTTTTTTGTGAGAATTTATACGGCGGCTTGACATCGATTCCGATTCAGACCTCGATGCGCATCGATTTGCATAATTTGACGCGTAATTCCCACACTTTCATGTCGCATTTGGCAAAATGGTACAACTAATTTGATTTATCATCGGTTTTATTAAGAAAAATTGCTTCGATCGATAGCTAAGCGGCATAAAAAGTGATACAGATGTCGATGGTCTTGCAGCCAGCTTGTCCCGCGAAGGTTGTTCCATCTGTTATTGTGTTTCTCGTGTTCTCTTGACACAGTTCAGTCTAATGGAGCGCACTAAATTATATTCTTTAAGATGCCAGCAAACAGTCTGTTCACAATACCAACAAAAGTTTGATGTTTAATTTGGCTTCTAAAGCAAACAGAAATAAATTTGCACAAAAATTAACAGTTTTGCTTAAAAGTTTTCGGAATTATGCTAGGCAAAAATGTAAAACTAAAAGCATTTCTTCAACAAAAGTTTTTTATTTCTGCCAAATCTGTTAAGAACCAAGAATTTGTTTTATATTTGTTATTCGGTATTATTAGTCGAGTATTTAAGAGCTGGAATATTAGTTCTCTTGTACCCCACGCAGAACATGTTTATTATTTCATTTAATCGACAACTGATCCTGTTTTGCAAATATCGATACATATCGATTTCCGATAGCAATAAAAGCCACAATTTTAAGGCAAAGCCCAACAATTGAATGAAAATACATTCTCAAATTGTTCTCATTGCCGTTATAAGGCACAAGTATTTTCTGTATGCATAAATATGCTCGTGATAATTAATATGTTTTATAGGTATGCACGCGTTTGCCACAATCCTCTGATTTCAGTTCGGGCAGGTGAATATAGTCTATTTTTTAATCTGCAGTGCCAGTGCTTGTCATAGGAAATGAGAGTACTTCCACGCATGCTCACATTTGGGTGTGCTAAACTTTTAAGGGGAAATTTCGCAGCAAACAAAAATATATTAAAAGCTGCGTTCAGGGTAAATCGTAGCATTCTTACTTGTTGTATGCTAAATCTTTAACATTTTAAGTTCCTGACCTTAATTTATGTATGCATTTTTTCGCATTTAATGTCAAAAAGTGAAATAAAAGAATTGCATAAGTAAGAATGAGGCGTCCGTTCAACACATTAAATACCCCAAACTCTGAAGAATCTTAGGAAAACCTTATAATTTTCAGTGGCTGTCGAGACGGCACAGCTACGATTCGATTCGGTTTGTTAAATATTCAAGTGCTGGGTAAATGCAGTCAATTAGTCGACCGAATATATGCGACAGTATTTGAACAGTTTGTAAATGTCGCGAGTTGCCTTAACCACAAATGCAAAATTATGCAGCTTGATTTTATCTCTGTTTTGGGTCCACACCCCGGACGCCTTATTTTGGCATGCGGCGTCAGTTTAACGATCGGTTGAAGAAAAGATGCTCCGTTTTATTCAATTATAATTAAAAATGATGAGCTTATTTTGATTTCTCACTTCATTTAAGCTAATTTTGAGCCATTTCAGGCGCCGGGCGCTTTGTTGAGTGTCGCATTTTGGACGTTTAAATTTGTTGATTTGCATTTGAGCATTTTGCTTTGGGCCGCTTCGGACCTTTTTATTAGCTGCTTTACTTGTTTTGAGCAACATTTCAATTTATTTATGGCATTTTTATTAATTTCTTAAATGGCATTTTATAGTGCGGAAACTACGCGACCGACCTTACCAATGGAAGCATCTTTAAAAAATGTTGCGTACTTTTTAAATATACAGTTCATTTATTTTTCTTCTTTTTCGAAAACAAACAACAAAAACATAAAACAAAAACAATAAAACAAAAAACAAAAAACAAAAAAAGTCAAGTAAAAAAAAAAAATAAAATTTAGTTGTGCTTAAAACTAAACAACATTTAACAAATCGGGAAAGGGTAAAGGTGTTAAGGTTATGCAAATGAGTGTCCTTTAAAGCCTCACCGCACTGGGCAGATACTGAGCACTGGGATGAGCGCCCGGACGATTGGTCTGGCGATAGTTGTAGCTGCCATCGGGATTGTTGCCATCGAGACTGCCAATAACCGATGTGATTGGCGCATTGTTCTCCTCCTGGTACTCGTTGGTGCCGCCCAATTTATCGTATTGTCCCTGAATCTCCTTCTGGGCGTGGTTGGCCTCCTCGTCGGTCTTGTATTTGATGAAGAACACCTCCGGTTTGCTGGGCTGCGTTGGCGCTGGTGTTGCAATATCGCCGGCATCGAGATCGTTATCCTTCTTGCTCAGCACATAGATGACCGTCTTCTCCTCCTGTGGCGCAAACTCGGCCGAATATTTCACATTGCCATTATCGCCTGCTGGCGCCTTGATGAACACAACGCGATAGTTCTTCTGCGGTCTGCCGAGCACCAAATGTTTCACTTTGCCATCGTTGCCGCGATCCTCTGGCGCCGACACCAAATAGAATTTCTTATTGATTATCGGAGCCGATGTGGTGCTGGCCGGAGGCAGATATTTGTCAGCGGCATGATTTGACAGCGGCAGCTGACCAGGGTTCGGCAGTCCAACGCCAATGCCGCCACTAATTAAGTCGCTAACCTGTGGCTGCTCATAGCCGTACTGTGGACGTGCCTCGGCCAGGATCAGCAGGGCGGCGCCGATGACGCAGCCCAGCACAACTTGAGGCGATATGAAGCGCATTTCGTATAATGTTTTTGTATGTTTATATGTTTGTGTGTGTGTGTGTGCGTGTGTGTGTGCGTTTGTGTATTTGTGAGTTATCCTTGTGTAATCCTTGCTAATCGCGACGCGTTCGTTTTGGGTACGTTTTGGCTTGGATCGCTCTCGGGCAATGGTTGCATTTCTTGCCGCTCCACTTGACTTATATGCGCTGCCTCCCAAGACGATGCTGGCTGCGCTGCCGGCGTCATCTGTTGGCCGCTTGTTGGTGTAATTTATGTAAATTGCCAGCGGCGTTGCTTTTGGTCATCATCGCAATAACAATCCGATTATTCAAGATTCAAGATACATAGGCCCAAGCGAGAGTCGCTGCCACAAATGTATTCAAATCTCTTTCGAATGCACAACAAAAATATATATCTCATAGATGCGGCTTGCGACCAGCGTTAACTCGGCGCCAACAAGTAGTTTTGGGGCGTGGTCGATTCTTGTAGCCATGGTTTACATTTCAATAATACAGCTCATAGATCTTCACAAAAGCCTCTTGCCTCTTTCTTCATTTGCTTTTTGTATGAACATACATCTGCATACAAATATATAAATATATATATATATCTATATATCTATATATACCCATATAAATTTGTGTCTTTTTTTGTCAGTTTTGGCATTGAACTTGACTGTTTCGCTGTCCTCACAGCTTTGTGGATTATTAATGGATTCATAGATCGTCGCCAAAAATACAGAAAATTTGCCAGGTTTGTAGGCTTGTTGACCGTTTGCATCTTATTAAATGGCACCTCAACATTTGTATAGCCAAACTTGTTTGCTGGGATTTTTCTTCTGCTCCTTCCCCCCAGAGTAATACTGCTGGCTGCCCCTGTCAATCAGTAAATTGATCGATTAACTTGCAAATTCGCAACACTTAAAATTTGATTTCATGCATCTCAATATGAATGATTCGATCTGATTCAATACAATATCAAACGACTTATACAAAAATGAATCATTTCTAAAATGGTTGTGAAGGCTATCTTCAATCTAATTTTAGAAATATTTTTATATTTACATTATCACAATCTAATTAATCCTCCTAAGAACTATAGACATAAGGGAAATTATAAGTACTTCATAATATTATTATGATTTATTAGCGAATCTTTGTGTTTTTTTTTTTTAATTCGATGTACATCTTATATTTAAAGCGTGAAGAAAATGGTTTCTTATATGAAGAAAATTATAGAAAAACCAATTTACCAGTAACCAGTACAAAGACCAAATGAAACCTGCTTGAAGCTATCGTTAACAAGTTCAATAAAAAGATGATGAAACTAAATCTATTTTAACGTTAACTTCTTATTTAATATCAAGTTCAACCGATGGCTATGCTAATGAATGCATTAAATATATTGATAATAAAGTTAAACCCTTTATTTATATATATATATAAATTAAATGAAACACCAAGTTTCCCAATCGAAATGTCTTTTGGACATAAATAAATCCATCTGTCTAAATTGAGCATTTCTCAGTCGGAATTTCCAAAGCAACCAGCATGTCTACATTTGTTTTTATTCTTCGGCTACTTTGGCTGAACAATACTTTATTTGGTGGCCTCCTAAACCACTCAGCAACAACAATAGATATCCATGTGTGTGTGTATATCTGCAGTTGTGTGTATTTGTGGCTGATGAGTCAGCCGTTTAGCGAGTGCACAAACCAACGGAAGCATGCGACACATTCACCTGGCCTGGTCTGGCTTGGCTTGGAGGTCGCCACAAAGAGCCAAAGAGCGCCATAAAACAAAATTTGGCCAAATGTGGAAGCAGAGGAATTTGCATATGGACAAATCGATTTATGAGCTCACTTCTTGGCTTGCTGACTGGCTGACTTGCTGACTTGCTGACTTGTTATTGTGATTGATGATTGATAAGCAGAGCACAAGCCTAGCAAAACAAGAGAAAAAATAACCAGCGCTGAAACAAATGTCAACTGAATATCGGTAAACCTGTTGGATATATTGGATGTATTTATTCACCAATTATAAATATGATTATAATTATAGTTTAGTAATTAGCAACTATATGCGTGATTCAAAGGCGAACAAAATGATAATTATCAATTAGGCATTCCGTACCCATAATTTCATATCTCAAAAGCCGAAAAAAAAAACTTCATCAAGAAATTTATGTAATTTTTTATTAACGTTGACAGTAAAAACCGAGGGACAAATTTTTAACTCGTCTCAATTCGATTCAATTCGATTTGAGTCGATTCGATTTAATTCGACTGGCAACAGATCGCATCGTTTATTTAGTAGGTGTGATTATCTTTATGCAAAGATCGCGACGCATTAATATGCAGATGCTTTCAGATAAAACATATGCATTTCTATATCTAATACACAAAATATCAAATAATATGAAACTAAAAATACCAAATACCAGGTAGCATCTGCCAGCAGTCGTAATCCATATATTGATCATAAATTTTTGATTTAAGGCGGTGTTTATACTACTTGGGGCGTGGCTCCGATCCCATCACTGCCCATACGTATATAATTGTCTCTGTGTGTGTGTGTGTGTGTGTGTGTGTGCGTGTGTGTTTGTCTGTACATTTGAATACAGTCTGGTATTTTAATGCGTTGCATTGGTGAATCGACCTTGCAGCACGCTGCTGCTCTCCGAATTTGATTTCGAATTGACTTTGTTTTTGTATCAGTATCAGTTTATTTTTTTTCTATTTTTTATTTATTTAAGACGCTAATTTATTTGCCATCGATTTCGCTGGTGGTGCTTCACCAAGTCTTTGCTCTGTCAATGTTTCTATAGTTTTCAGTTGCTGTTGTTGTTGTTGTTGTTGTTTTGGAGTGCTGCAGTTTCAACAATTATGAACAGCTTGCCAAATAGTCGACTGGTCGGTGTGTGGTGCGAAGGGTCGTGTGATGGAAATGCTTTTAGACACCCGCTTATGCAAGACAAAATATCTCAGACGCGTTGACATTTTTTCATTAAATTTATGATCAACTTGCTAATTATATTAAATTGTTCTATTTATTAATATTTGATTAAGTTGGCCTTTCAACTGTATTTTTAACGAACATGAAATAATTTTTTTCCCTCAACTTTATTTCACTCACCCTCAAGGCTGAAAACCTTGAAATAATACTTCAAATCATTTTTATCATTTTTATGAATGCTTAAAGAAATCCTTAACTTTTATTAAAAAAAAAATTTGAAAAAAATAGGAGTTGGTTTTTGCGCAGAGATGCGCAAGATTAATCTAGAAGAATATCGCAAAAGGTGCATTTAACAAATTCTAGCAAAATAATCACCGAGGATTATTCAATTAGAAACGAGAATCGATCGAGTGCGTGTCCAGTCAGATGTTGACTGGCTCTGGTTAGTTTCTGGGTGGTTTGGGTGCAGGGCAGAGATTGCAAGAACTTAGTACTTGACCGACCTGATTGGCTTGGCGGGCAGATAAGTGGTCTGGATGACATTGTTGCCAATGAAACCACTGCTACCACTGCCACCGCTGACAGTGGTTTGGGTGTTACTGCTGCCGCTGCCATCGAACTGCAAAGCACCACCTTGGTTGGCACCACTGCTGATGGTATCGACAATTGGTGCACCGCCAGTGCCAATAATGTTGACGCCACCGGAGCCATCGGACAGAACGCCAGAGGCGCCATTGTCACCCAAGCTGTTAATGACCGAGGAGGCAGGCACCAGACCCTCATCAGTAACTTGCGAGCTGCCGCCCAAAGCATCATAGTTGGCTAAAAGAGTGAGGGAGACAAATATATATATATATATATATATAGGGAGAGTTGATGGATGATGGCTTCAGGAGGAGGTGGAGGAGGAGGAGGGATATTCAACGGCTAATGACTCACCCTGAATGATCTGCTGGGCGCGAGCCGCCTCCGCTGGTGTCTTGTACTTGATGAAGAACACCTCTGGCTTGTGGTTCACGGGACGCTGTGTAACCACCTCGGCACTGACATCGAGAGCATTCGATTTCTTGGCCAGCACATAGATGGCTGTCTTCTCCTCGACGGGTGCAACATTGGCAATGATCTTGGCCTTGCTGGTGGTCGATGCGGGCGTGTTGATGAACACCACACGATAGTTCTTCTGTGGCCTGCCCACATTCACATAGCGCACAATCTGCTGGTCATCGTGATCCTCGGGAGCGGTGTGCAAATAGAAATGCTTGCTAATCAACGGTGGCTGGAAGTTGGCCAAATGGCTGATGTATTTCTCCTGTTCCTTGTAGTTGACTTCCGGGCCCGGATGAATGCCAGCCAGACCAATATTATCGTTCACAGTTCCGCTGCTGCCAACTCCGACACCGTAGTTGCCATAATCACCGCCACCACCGCTGGAATAGGAGCCGCCACCGATGCCGCCACCGATGGAGTAGGAGCCGCCACCGCCACCGCCACTGGAGTAAGTGACACCACCACCGCCATTCGAGTAGGTGGTGTGGCCGGCATATTGGACACCGTTCACGGAGCTAGCCTGCGATGATGCAGCAACGCCCGAGTTGCCCACCAGAGCCAACTGACCCACCGATGGCACATTGCTATAGTAGCCGCTGCCCGATGCCGTTGGCTGATATGAGCTGCTTGTGGTGATCAATGGGGTGGATACCACACCGGTGTTGCGGCCAACATCATAGTGGTAGGCCTGACGACTGAGATCAGGACGCGCCGTGGCGCAGCCGAGCACTGCTGCCAGGCAGGCTAAAACCTGCAACCGGATATCGGATGTTGACTCGATTGAACACTAATCCTTTGGCTTGTCGGAACTTACCACAAACTTATTCATGTTCACAATGGACGCAACTATTCACCGGAAAGCGGAGGGATGAAGCTTAGTGACGGAGATGCTGCACTAGATTGATGCCCTGTTTGAAGACGGCGTTCAGTTTTTATAGCAAGGCGGCCTAAGTTGGATGCCTTTAATTGAAGTTAATTAATTTGCTCGCATTGATTTGCAATAAATTGTTAAAAATCAAATATCAAACTATAACACCACAAATCCGGCTGGAGACTCAGATTTATGTTTAGTTTTTTTTTTGTTTTGTTTTTTGTTTTATTTCTTTATGCTTTGCAGGCGCTAATTGGTGCTGCAAACAGCATCGCTGACACAATCGATCCAATAGTGCCCAAAGTGCCGCCACCATTAGCTGGCTGATGCCACCTGACCATGTCAAAATCCAGATGGAGCCAAAGAAACTCCCAATTGGTGATCAAGACTTGAATGATTGACTGATGACGTTAGGTGGCCACTTTAAATTATTTGATGACTGTGAATTAACTTAGGAACTGCATAAAAGGTGGCATATTTTTTTAGTAGTGGAAAGAAAAAAAAAAAACACTCAACAAAAAATTCTGTTTTCCTTGGCACCAAACAATATTAGATTTATGTAATTTTTTAGTGGCTCATCGGCAAACTGACTTTTAAATCTGGTGGCAAAAAACAGCAATAAGTCACTCAGTTCGTCAAACTTGCTTACTTCCCGTAACTATATCTATGCGCTAGTTTGAATATTCTTTCTTCTATGTGCATTTAAACAGATATTATGGCAGAGTATACAAAGTTTGGTTTTGGTTTAGAAGTTGCGTTTGCGTTACTTGGATTTTTGCTTCTTGTTTTTTTTACGACTGCAAGACGAGTTGGAGAGAAGAAGAGTTGGTCTGAAATTTCCAAGACGTTGCAGCCAAACATTTTAGCGCTTTTAATTGTTAAAAGTCCCGAGATACATACACACGTCCCTGTATGCATAATATATTTATATCGATTATGGCTTGTATATGCATATTGTGTGTGCTACCATAAAATTTGATTTTTATATGCTTTTCTTTTTTCGCCAAATTTCATGTCTGTGCTCATCTCGGTGGTATTTGATTAGCACTGCTCGATGTTTATATATTAACAAAGCGATGGGTCATTCCTCCGCAGACCGGATTACCGCATGATACTAATTTCAAACTCTCAACTTCCAACTTCCTATTCCAATCCGACATTGCGGATGCATTTTGCAGGTGGCTGGCAGGCATTTTCGGCAACACATCGCTTGCTGAACTGGGAGCACAAAGGCGCCCTGAAAAATCTGCATGCCAAATTTGGCATCTTTCCCTATTTTCGGGTGAGCGTGGAGAACAGCTATATTATACCATACGATTACATAATCACCCTGGACGAGGGCGAGCTGGGACTGCCGGACAAGTATTTCTATGGCCCCGATGCCGACGATGAAGTGGTGCGCGGCTATAAGTTGCTCCTGCGCGACTTTGCCATTAACTTGGGTAAGTGATGTCCCGCTCCCTGATCAATGTCTGACCAAATATAATTTATTCATACACATTGCAGGCGTTGTTTCTCGTGAGGCGGATATCTTTGCTGATGATATTTTCCACTACGAGCGCCGCATCGTCAATCACATTGAGTCGGCCAAGGGGAGCGGGGAGCGGCAGCAGAACAAGCTGCTCCGGCTCTCCGATCTCAAGAGCATCGCGCCATCGGTAAGGCCCAACCACAATCACAACCACAACCACGAGCACATCGTCAGAAAAACTATGTGCTGCAATGTGATTCCCCAATTACTATCCAGAACTAGTTCCTAATTAACTCTACTAATTTCAAATCTGAGCATGGCATTTTGGCATGTCTTAAGCCACAGAAAGTTGTCTCAACTTTCCGCGCAACTGGTTTATAATCCGCATGTGTCTTTCTATACACAACACTGTGTATATGCTAATACCAACCTATACCTGCACTACATATGATATATAAATATATCCATACGAATTATATACACAATTCTCATCTACAAGGCTTATTTGATCTTTAAAAGATCTACAAAATACCACATGACACGGAGATATGTAGCTGCTTGCTTAATTGAGTTTTTCCTAACTAGAAAATAGTATCATGAAAGATGATCAGTTTCCTCATAGAAAATATCAAACCGAATTTTTAATTAAATGTAATATTTTTGCTAAATCTGAATGCCTGTCTTAAATTAAGTTCACTTCAAATTGTTAAACAAACATAAGGCATAATCAAAAAAAGGCTTATTTGATCTTTAAAAGATCTACAAAATACCACATGACACGGAGATATGCAGCTGCTTGCTTAATTGAGTTTTTCCTAACTAGAAAATAGTATCATGAAAGATGATGAGTTTCCTCACAGAAAATATCAAACCGAATTTTTAATTAAATGTAATATTTTTGCTAAATCTGAATGCCTGTCTTAAATTGAGTTCACTTCAAATTGTTAAACAAACCTAAGGCATAATCATCCATCGTCCATTAAAGATGGTTTCAAATGCGCTGCAACTAACATAATCCCAATACATAATTCTTGGGATCAGACAAGCTGAAAAATTTGAATTTTTTAATGACTTAATGCATTCAATTGAATTCTGATTTGTACAGCTGCCCATTCTGGAGTCACTTCAGGCCATTTTTACCAACACAAAGATCAGCGAGGAGACGGAAGTGATGGTGCGTGATGTGGACGTCTTCCATGCGTTATCCAATCTGATTTCCACATCGGACAAGAAGTGAGTCCGTCCAACTCTGAATTGAATAATATTAGCTTGATGTATATATATAAATTGATTTTATAACTCGCTCTGATTTTCTCTGCAGGCCAATTAACAACTTCATCATTTGGTCGCTGGCACGTCAAATGCTACCGCATCTTTCCAAGGAATACAGCACGCTGGTCGAACATTTTGATCATTCGATTTATGGGCGGACCGCCAGCTATCCACGCTGGCTCTACTGCAGCAAGGTGGTGCGCGACTGGTTGCCATTTGCGGTGGACGCACTGCAGCAGCAGCCCCCGAAGCAGCAGTTTGAGGCAACGTATCGCAGTCGGAGCAGCGATGCTGCTGGCAGCCTGTCCAAAACTGTTGGCAATGAGAAGTTCCTGCAGCTAATGTTTTACAGTTTGCGTAATCAACTGCAGGATTCATTGGCGCAGGCTCATTGGCTGGAGCCGACAGCCAAAAAGTTTCTGCACAAGAAGCTAGCCGAGATGCGCCTCCAGTTTGGCATACCCAGCGAAGTGCTCGATCAACGCAAATACATTAGTGACTACTACAATGATCTGCTGCTGAGCAATCTGAACTTTGTGGAGCATTTGGTTTCCATTTGGAAATTTCGCCGATCGCGCATGGAAGATAAGCTGAAGACATTGCCAATGCTGGATGTGTAAGTAGTCGCAGTCCGTTGCCCCTTTTGCTTGAGCAGAACAGCAGTTGATGATTATTGAATTTTGAATATTGTCGTTTGCAGCATTGTGTCCGAGATGTACACCAGAGATCATCCGCAACCCATTGCATACTCCAACAAGCTGAACATGCTGCTCATCTCGCGAGTGCTGGTCAACAACAACTACTACGACTATCGCTATCCTGTGTACGTATTTTCTTTCTTGTTATCTGTTAACATTTGCTAACCGTGCTGCGTGTTGCCGTTGCAGGTCCGTCAATTTTGCACGTATTGGCACTGACATCTTGGAGACGCTGATCGACAATTTTGCCACCTTTCTGCTCCAGTTCAATGCACAGAGCTCGGAGCTGAGCGACGCAGTGCCCGATATTGAATATGCCCAGCCGGATGTTGGCTGTCTGACAGCCGGACAACCGCCGCGTCTTGGGCATGAATTGCGCGCCCTGTCAGCGGAAGCGCTCAAGAGTTTTTATGTAACGCTCAGCGCTGCTCGGACCGCAGCACGAGCGTTGAGCAGCTTTGTGACGGCTATCGATGCGGGCAGCGCCATCGAGGGTGCCGGCATCGATCAGGTGGCCACTTATGATGCGCTGGGACTCACGCGACGGTTGCGCGTGCCCGGCCTGCGTTCCTTCAATGAGAACGAGCTCTTCACGCTGGCCTACATGCAGCAGCACTGCAGTACACCGATTGCGGACAAGGACTATGCACGCATCAAGCCCCACGTGGAGCGACAGCTGGCAGAGCAGTATCTGTAAGTTTTGTCTCGTCTCTCATACACTAAGTCGTTGCTTATTGTCTCTGTCTCTTTCTTTCCGGTGCAGTTTCAACGCCACTTGGCAGCATATACAATTCCTGCCACGCTCCACAAACTGTGCTGCCGCGGAAACCAGCTGCTCCAATTTGCTGTGAGGGGACCAAGTACATGCCGCATAACTCTATGTACTCGGTGTGTAGGATTCCTTAGCTCAGCCACATATTTATTGTACTTTTTTTTTACATCCAAGCACACACACATACGCACACACACACACACACACACACACCCAGAGACGAAGAGTTATGCCACACAAAATTTGCGGAAAACTTAGTTTGTAATTAAGCGATAAAGTTAGTTTACATATGTGTAATAAGTAGCATTACTCTTAACAACATTTGTAACACACGAAGCGACAACAACTACTTTTGACATCACTTACACCCCACACACACACACACATATACACACACATATACACACACACACACTTACACTGTCAGCCATGCATTGTGTACTTTTAGGCCGCATCATTGAAATCGCGCGAGTTACGTTGTTTCATATTGAATGTAATCACACTTAAAATGCATATGCCTAATCGACAACATATTCTATAGTTCTGTACTGCGTAATATAGTCCTACTTAGCCGATAAGCGCATTGACCACTGTATAAATTGAATTTCATTTCTAAACGTTCTTCAAAACAATAAAAAGAACACGAATTTTTCCAATGAAACACGTAACGAGGATTATTGCATACTTTTTAACGGGTCACCAAAATCTACAATTGATTATTGCATTCGATGCTGTGTGTTTTAAGGAGCTGCTAAGATATGCCAACATGGGCTTAGAGTCAACACCTGCCAGATGCCCTGCCAGAGAGACTAGCCATTCAACCGCTTGAGACGGCTGTATGCAACAGAAAATGCAGATTTTGCCCATTTACAACAATAAATGAAACGAGATGATTTGTATAAAGGCCAGTTACACACGCAACGGGGAATGGAGAAAATTACGAATTTAATTTATAGTGGCAACGTTGGATACCAATTAAATTGATTAAATTTTATTAAAGTGAATTGAAATGCATTTCCAAGACTTTGAATGATATCATTTTGTCGGAAAAGAGCAGAGTTTTGACTACCGAGTCCATTTGGGTCATATTATCCTGCATATTATTTTGCTAAAAGAGTGGAATAATTTATGATTCATGGTAAATGAAGTAGGCGTTGGAGTATTTTGAAGCAGATTTGGTTGCAATTAAGCTGTTTTATTCATTATCATTATCGTCAAATATTTATATACATTTCAAATTGTGCACGTCAAATTTTACTTTTACTCGTAGGAGTAGAGTATCCGTAATAAGATTCGATTAATTGGACTGGTTGGCAAAATCAGTGGATAAACTGGCCAAGCTTTGACGGAGTTCAGCGCTTATGTTTTCCATTAGTTGTGTGGTAAAAGTGTTGCTTATGCTGCGTAAAGGTTGATGTGATTAATCGTTTGTCGAGGAAGATGGTAAAGAATTATGAATAATTATTACTTGGCAAACATAATCCAGGGAGTCTCACACTTGGGATCGCTGTACAGGCAACTTTGCTGGCATTGCTCCTGGAATTGCTGTCGCTGCTTAAGCGCATCGCTGAGATCATCACCATCATCAGGAGATTGTACAATGGAGCGTGGCGCTGCATCGTCATTATCGCCATCGAGATCTTGGTCAAAGCACCAATTCTTATAAATGCGACTATCATTGATGGCGGCTTGAATGGAAGACAGCAGCTTGACCCGCCTGCGTTCATTTCTTTCGGCAATTGTCTTTTTCAGTTGCTTCAATTGCAGGGACTTCTTCAGCATTCGTTTGCTTATCTGCTGCTCCGTCTGCCTCAGTTCGGTTATGCGATGTTGGAGACGCCACTCGATTACCAGCTGTTCCTGCCTATCCAGTTCGGCCCGCTCTTTCATTGCCTGCATTGCCTGGCGCACCTGCTGCGCCGTTTGAATCTCTGCTGACGTTTCAATAATGTCGGGCACTGGGCTCTCATTGATTGATTGAAAGATCTTGCCACTGGTATCGAGCAGTGTCTTAGGCGCCTTCTTGTGTAAATCGTTCGCTTGGAGTTGCTGCCGCTTCTTTTGGCGCTCCTTTGGAACGCGTTGCCCAGCCAAGAAATTCTCCCGATACGGCGATTCACCGGGCGTCAAAGCCAGCGGCCTGGGAACAGGTGACAGGCGGACAAAATTAGATTTCGAATTGGCGCCAATAAATCAAAGCCAGTCCATATTCACAAGCAAATTCAGCGCTTGCCATTTGGATGATTAGCACAGCGCAAAACGCACAAAGCCGGCAAGTTGCATCAGCCTGATACGCTGCCAGTCACAGTCACGTCATAGTATGGTATCCCTTGGACTATCCCAACAGTCCCAACAGCCCCCAACGCGCTTTATTAAGTTTCATATGGGCTGCCGGCACGCAATTCCCCCCGCAGTAAACACACCCCCCTCCCCCTGCCCCAAGAGCTGCAAGTGTCCCACACGAGTCTCAAGGCCAATGTCAAAAAAAATAGCTAAGCGTTTTGCATATACCCTTTCCTCGTGCCGAGTCTCTAGGTTAGAGCAAACAAATGAATCAACTACAGTCCACTTCTTAGATTGTTTTTTAAAGAATAATTCAATCCCCAATAACGGAATATTCTGAATATTATAATTTTTATTTATATCCTTTCTCAGGCAAACCTTTTGAGTGGGTTCTAACTGAGCCTATGATTCTTCTAGGCAAGTGAAGCAACTCCAAGTGGGTGACAGTGTATGTGGACGGGTTTACTGGAGACTTACGAGCTGTGGCTATGCTAATGGCAATCGAATCCCAGTGCCCCCTACACCTCTGTCTCCCACTGGTTCTCCCTGCCCTGCTGCAGATGGACAGAGACAGTGCACGGAAAATAACATGACACAATCAAATTGGGGAAAATGTAGGAGAAGCAGCTCCACAAACAAACGCAAGCCGCCAAAGAAGAGTTCATTAATAAACACTGCGTCGAGTCGAGCGATGAGGCAACCTCTGGAACGGTCGTTAGTAGGGGCCCCGTTGAATGGGGGGCGCCAATTTATTGATCAAACAAATGAAGCGCAGCAACAGCAACGGCAACGGCAGCGGCAGCGGCAGAGCCAAAGTATTAATAGTCATCGGGTCCGGCACGTTAGTGAGCCCCCAACACAGACTCAGGCCCGAGTTAGAGTCAGGGTCGGGGCCGGTTTTTGTTATCGATAGATTCTAAAGGGCAAAGCCAAAGCGGTCGCATCACTCAAAGCAACAACGACATCATTAATAAAGAAAAAATTAAATTTCGTACTCAAACGTCCAAATTTGGACTACGATTCGGATACCAAAATTACGAAATTCATATTTCTAAAAACTTTTTCTTTGTTTGCAGTTGTTATGCTAAACTGGTTTGGGTTGTCTTAAGTACAGGCTCAAACTATGGACAACTTTTGTACTCAAATCGAGCACAAATATTGCGCAAATCGGATCGAGATCGAAAATCCAACTCCGGAGTACGAAATTCTAATTTTAAGTGCATGTAATCCGGACGGGCTTGGGATGAATTAGGCACAACTTATTTCATATTATAAAGTTAATATTTTAACTTGATGACTTGATTAAGGAATAAGAACTTGGTGACACAACCAAGCTGTTTAGCTCTTATTTTAAGTAATTAAGTTATTATTTTCATATCAGTTTGATTTTTACTTAAGAACTATAACATTCAAACCGAATTCTAGGTACAAAATGCTGGCGTAGGTTGTGGTTTAGTCAAAAATTTTTAAAGTAGCTTTATTCAAATATGAATTTAAAGCAGCTATTTTCTTCGAGTGCACAAGCAACAGAAATAGCAGTAATAAATAACTAAATGTTATGCCCTGCCATATTTATATTTATTTGTTTTTTTTTTTGAGTGTTTTTTTTGTTGTGTTTTTGCAAATTTTATCTCAAAAAAGTGCAAAAATATAGGAGAAGCGTGAATTACAATTGCAAACAGTTGTCGATTAGAGGTCGTCGTATTTGATTACGACAAATTCTCGTATCAGGCGAGCGCAACTACAAAACAGTTGCCAAATACCCACCTAGAGCTAACCTCAGGTGGAGAAGGTGCTGCGGCATGCGGTGAGCTGCCATGGCTACAGTGGCACCAGCAATACGCTATAATCGCAATGAGTTCAGCATCTTGGACACCAATCAAAGTCTACGAGAATCTTAGAAACTACGAAGTTAATGAATCTAATGCAAAGGAATCTTTGAAGAAAAATTTAGTTTTTCTTGTAGCTACTTCGAAATTGTAAGAAATGATTTAAAGATTTATTTTCTGTTGGTCTTTCGCGGGGGAAAAACAACAACAGTTTTATACAAGTTGTACCACTTAAGAAAAATGATTTCAACTGCAACAATTTCGGTTTTATTTTTTTATACCTAAACTGAAATTTGGGTTTGATAATTTGTATAATATCATTCAGGAATAATCAGACTGAATTAGCGCTGTACTTTAGACGCGATCGCAAATGCACACGTTAAATTTATTACCTACAGTTATTTGGCGTTGGTTGGTTGAATCAGCACAAAACTTGAGTGTATGTGTGCTACTTAAACACTTGCTGACCCCATAAAATGTTTATGTACAATACACAAATGTATGAATGTATGCATGTATGTATGCATGTATGTACATGTAGACATATGTACATTTCATTATCAATATGATAAGTGACTAGAGCCATTGCTGTCGGTTACCTGTCTCTGTTGCCTGCCTCTCGGCTTACTCTCAGCTCTAAGGCAATGCGGTTATGGAGCCATACAAACATGCAAATGTAAATCATAAGTCTGAAATGCGATCGGTTAAGGTTGAAGACTGAGACTTACAATAATAGTAATAGTTGATAAGGGCCAAGTTAAAGGCGACTGTCAGACAAGATAAGGTCAAAGTCTTGGACTGTCAATTGATAAGTCAGGTGACCAACTAATCAAAATGCGCCCAACAGCTGCACAACAAATGGAGCCCTGCTTTCAACTATGTTGCGTGTGTGCTGTGTGTGTGTGTTTGTTCGTTTTTTGTATGTAGGTAGCACTTAGTGGTAAATAGTTCTAATCGCAAACTGAGGGCGACAAACAAAAACGAACACGATAACAACAACAATAACAACGACTACGAAAGTCTTAGGCTGCCAGCAGCAGCAACAGCAGCAGCAGCAGCAGCAGCAACAACGAAATCTGTTGTTATTTTCGGTTTATTATTTTCCTTTTTGCAAACGCAAGCGAACTTGCGAGTCTCCGTTGGGTGAGTAACTCCAAAGCAGAGCGCTAGCGATGGCGTCAGCAGCGCATTGACAGCTGACTGTTCCATGACCGTTGTGTAGGAGAGAGACTGAGAGAGAGAGAGCGAAAAAGAGCAGTAAAGCAGCGCAGTGGAGTGGTGAACAGCGCAAGCCGCGGCGTGGTGTGATGTGAGGTGAGGTGAGGTGAGAGCTGCCATCAAACAATAACAATGGCCACAGACGAAAAGGCTGCACGAAGAGCGCGCGAGAGCAGCTGACGCTCTCCGAGAGAGCGGCAACGGTTACGATGACATCATTTACAGTTGCTGCTGCTGCTGTTGTTGCTGCTGCTGCTGCTGTTGCCTCTTAGGCTGCCAACAGCAACAGCAATATTTTGGGTGGGAAGTGGAATTAATACTTACAGCATCTGGAGCGTGGGAGGCACTGCATCTTTTGATGGATCACCGGCATCATCATCGTTAACATCATCATCATCATCATCGTCATCATCATGATAATGATCATGATCAGTATTGTGTTCGCTGTGCAATATGTTGACAACCTGCTGCTTCTGCTGTTTATCGCTCTGCGAAATTGTTTCGAGCAGCAATTGAGGATTCTGTGTCAGCGGCACACTCAACATCGTCGTCGTCGTCGTCGTCGTTTCGTTGCGACGAGCGCTGTCCAGCGGCGACACTGTCGGCACCGGCGGCGGATGCTCCATTTGCTGTCGCACCCACTTTGCCGGCGCTGGCGGCTTGCATCGCTGTCGTTTCGATGCTGGCTCGGTCACCGGCGCCGTCATCTGCCTAGGCTTCACTGCATCATTCTCAACGCGCGTGAGCAACAGCTCCAGCTGCTTGTGCGCCGCTTCCATTGGCTTCACAGACTTGGGCTGTTGTGCCGATTTGGATTTGTTGGATTTGCACGGCTGCGTCTGAACTGCTGACAGCGTCGACATGAAGGACATGGCCGAGTAGCTGCGTCCAAATGCCACACTCGATCTACGCAAGACTGGACGCTGCACCGGCTCCCGAACGGCTCTCGAACAGCGATTGCGCTTCTTGGCATTGTCTTTATTGCTCTTGTTGCCTTTGTCTTTCGGCAGCGTCTTGGCGCTCGAATGGAGTTGAGATTTGGGCAGCGTTGTTGCCTTGTTGCCAGTTGCCCGAGTGTTGCCAACCCATTCCCGCTCTCGCTGCAGCTCCAGCTGGCGCTGTTGCTCCCGTTGCTGGGCTGTTGTTGTATTGTTGCGGCGCCTGCGCGCGTTTCCCTCCGCCAGCGTCTTGTTGTCCATTTGTTGCTGCTGCTGCTGCTGCTGCTGTTGGCGTCGACGTCAACGCTGTTGTTGCTGGCTTCACTGCTCGCTGCCTCGCTGCGTTTCGGTTTCAGTTTCAGTTATATGCTCGACGCTCGCCGGTTCGGTTCGGTTTTCGGTTCGCGGTACTCTGTCTCTCTCTTCACTTCACTCACTTCAAAAGAACAAAAAAACAAAAAAAAAAAAACACAAAAATTAAAAATTCTAAACTTAAATTTGAACGCAAAAAAAGCACAATGTAATTGTAACAATTTGTTTAATATTTATTGTTGTTTCTATCAGCACCCATTTCAAACACTGATTTCCTCCGTTCTCCTATTTGTCTGTCTGAGTTTTACTTTTTCTTCGACTTTGACTTTTAAATTGCCGCCTCATTTGTTTCGCTTGTTGCTGTTGTAAGCTCAAAATTCAGAGAGTTTTCTGCCAACTCGATGACAACCGATTACGCAGATGAACATAAACATCAGTGGTCAGTGGTCAGTGGTCAGTGGTCAGTGGTCAGTGGTCTGTGGTCTGTGGTCTGTCTGATGAGTATTGCGAGGAGCGCCTCTAAAGTTGCAAAATTTCGGTTAGTCTTCGACTTCTACGAACAGCTAAAATATGCTTGTCAGCTAACAATTCTGTTCCGGAAAAATAAATACATACATACATACATCAAACATACATCAGCAGGCCCAGCGAACTAATTCAAATATATTATCGAGTTGGTGTTTTTCAAAGCATTCGTTCGACAGCCGCATCGATATAATATATTTAAAGATATATTAAAAGCCGTAAATATTATTTTTTGTTTTGTTTTGTTCTTCTTCTTTTTTTTTGGCCAAGTTTCCAACTTGCTGGTGAAGCATAGCAAAATCTCAATAAAACCAAAGCAACGAAGAATCAACCAGATACAAAATGGTAAGTGATTATGCAAATCAGTCTAAACAATAAATTACAAATCGATCAGAACAAATCATATGGGAGGAATCCCACTACACAAATGTCGCCCAACCGATAACGATCACTATTCAAGCTGGTTCGGCCCGCTGCTGGGGCATGTGGGCGGTTGCCGTCCCAAACAGCAAACAGGTTGCCATTGCGTATACGCCGCATTGGCAACGTCCCAAAGCGTTTTTTCGTGGTGTTTGAAGTGTCTACTCCAAAGTTTGTTTCAGCAAAATTCAAAGCGCTTGGATTTTTGGTCTGTCAAATCGTAAAGAAAATCCAAGAAAAAAATAAAAAATAAACTGACAGTTTTTTTGTTATTTTTGTTATTTGTATTTGTTTGTTTGTTTTTTGTTGCTACTTTATATGAGCTGCCTACCAAACTAAACAAGCACACAAAGCGCGTCTCCATATGGGCTGACACGCCTTATTAGTATTTATGTTAATTGTCATACTAAAAATAACAATAACTAAAAGAAACACACATCGAAAAACAATTCGAACAAATATTTCTAAAGTTAACAACCGGCCTGAGCCTACTCCTCCAGTTCACGGCTCGATTCGTGGGCGAACACGAAACTTTCCCAAAAATGTAGAAAACATAATGTGCATGTACAAAGCATATATAAAACGAAACTTTTGACTCTTGACAAATGTTGCGCAAGTGCCGGCACTTGATGCCGTTCATGAGAAACTAAGCCAAGTTGATCTATGCATTCGGAGTCGAGTTGAGAGCAACGCCCACGGATCTGCTTGGGAAAGCAAAAATGTCGCCGCTGGTCGGGCCAGTTGCGACTCGTCGGATTCAGACTCCGACTCCGACTCAGACTCAGACTCAGACTGAGAGTCGGGCTGAGAGTAAGAGTAAAAGTCAAAGATCCAGATCTAACGATGATCGCACCAGAACTCAAAGCCAAGCTCTGATCTGACATCATTCAGAGAGAGGAGCATTCCAAGTCTAAATTTGGCATCGAATTGATGCGAATAATTTATTTAATTATCACTTTTACTCAACATATTATATTAGTTATATTTGTATGGCATATGTGCTATACGTGCGCAGTTATTCAAGTCTTTTACTTTGATCCGGAGCCAGCGAAACATATTTCAGGTCACCAAAGAACTCAGCAACCATTCAATTCCTCAATTTCGAAAATCGCTCTTTGAACTAGTTGCTCTACCTTTATTTGGTTCAAAATAACTCTTCGGTCACAACGCATCACATATCTTACCCAAATCATTATTCTGACAGGGGACTTAACTAATGTCCGCGTCAGGAAACATATAATTTGATAAGCAAAATTTTAATTCCAAATATATACAAACACACTTATTTGCTGTATCTGTTGGAAGTATGTGCATATCTGGCAAGTGGAAGCATCTCATGATCAGCATCAATCGGGAGCACTCAGAGATCTCCACTCAAAATGATTCGTTTTAATTTAGGCACATTTACTACGCGTGCATTTTGTATTTCAATTGTGATTCCAACGCCACGAAATGTATTTCATTCGTTCGTTTTTTTCTTGTTTTTATTACAACTGCTCCAGAAAATATGTGAACATCATTTGTGCAAATTGAGCTATTCATAGATTTGCTAGTTGCTTCAAAAAAAAAAAAAAAACCAAAAATGATCTTTTCAAATCATAAATTTTATATGTCAGGGTCAATGGCCATTGTTAAGTGATCTCTTAAGAACTATAGCAGCTCACCGCCTAACCACCACCCACAGCACCACCCACAACGCCACTGCACAGTTCAAATGGCAATTACTTATACGTAATGCTGGCCAAAAGCAGCAATTTGTTTGGCTAAACATAGCGCCTCGTTGATTGACAGCTTTGATTGATGGCCTTTGCCCGATGGCAGCAGCAACAACAATAGTCCAACAGACCTCACACACACACACATACACGTTAGAGAGAGAGAGAGAGAGAGAACACTGAGAGATGTATGATGATTCATGCGTGCAATATTTTAATTATCGCATTTGAATAAGCAAACTACAAAATAGAAATTGAAAAAAAAAAACAATAAAAAACGAAATGCCTTATTGCGGTTTCAACGATTCTCATTATTATTATTGTTATTGCTGTTGTTGTTGTTCACTTTTCAAGGGAGAATTGCTTTCGCTTATTGTTGTTGTTGCCTTTCCTACTCACGCTGCCCTTTGATTGTACCAATTAACTGATAACAATAATAATATCCGCAAGCGGAGCAAAAAGTAGCATGGCGCTGACTTATGTGGCTGAATTATAGAAAGCAAAAATGCATTGAGAAAAAGAAAAGGAAAATTGATTGCAGAATTATTTATTCTAGAATACAAATGGGAAGTCTGTTAACGAACTTGAATTTCAAATTGATTGTGCTTAGAATAAACAAACTCGAGCTACTTTCGATACGTGTTCCACTTGAATCGAGAATATTTTCTTTGGTTCATTGTAAATAAACTGAATCCACGAATTCAGTGTCCAAGCGTCTTGTGGATGTATCGAGAATATATTCCTGGTATTTTTCATGATTTTTCTCTGTGTATAAATACAAATCGCTAGCATAAGTGGCCCTATTGTAATTGTAATATATATATATGTATATTGGTACCTGGTAAGCAGATATAATATTCCATATTCCTGTCTAACTGTATAAGTAATTCAGCTCAAATAATTTCTGTAATCTGTCCACATCTAATTGATTGATTGATTTACCAAATTAATATTCTTTTAATGATACATTTATTGATTGAGACACTTCTGATTCTAATTAAAATAAAAAGGAATAGAATTATTAGAAAAGTGAGTATTTCTATAACTTTACTGCTGCTCCATGAGATATTGGTTGGCATCAGACTACCATATCTAACCTCTTCACATACTAAGCAATGTTGATCTAACAATTATTGGATAAGAGAGAATTTATATAGCCATGAACCGTTAGAATCTTGGCAAATGGATAGGGTATTTGCTAGTCGTTACACTGAAGTTGTCGGTTGATTCTACTTTTTGATATTTAATTTGATTTTTTTTGTTTGTTTTTGTTTGCTGGCCATTAAGCTTCAAATATTTCAATGAATTGTGCGCTGCTTTAGTTGTTTGTTGTTTGTGGCTGTTGTTATTGTTGTTGCTGTTGTTGTTGCTCCTGCTTTATGCTATTGTAGGGCTGTTCGAACAAACTTTCTTTAAGTGTGTGTGAGTGAGTACCTCTTCCTCTCTCTCTCTCTTTCTCTCTGCGTCTTTCTCTCTTTGGATTTGCGCTCATTTGTTTAATTCCATTCTAACTCCAGCGATGATCTAAGTGAGTCGTCGTCGTCTTTACTCTTGCTGCTGCTGCTGCTGCTGCTGCTGTTGTTGTTGATGTTGTTGTTGCTACATCTGGCGTAAACTTTAAATAAGCAAGTAAAGCAACAAGCGCAACAACAACAACAACAACAACGGCAACAGCAACAGCAAAATGACCCGCAATTGCTAGCCGAAAAATTAATGTGCGTTTAATTTGAGCAAATTAAATTTGGAGAACGCTATATATACCTATATATACATATATATATATATATATATATGTGTGTGTATGCATGTGTGTGTGTGTGTGTAAACACTAAACACAAACATATGTTTGTGTGTAGCACACAGCAGCAATTGCACTGGCCTCAACGCCACTGTGAAAAGTGCAGCGTGTAAATTGGTCAAATTTACGAGCTGCTGCCATTTTTCATTTTTATGAGCAACGATTTTCATTAAATGCCCCCGGTTTGCCACTTACCATTTATAATTTACCGTTTGCCTTGCGGCTTTCGTTGAGGTGACGCGTTCTTTTGTTTGCGCCAAGTCGTTATCAGCGTGACAATCGGTTAACGCCTGCAGCGACACCTCAGATTGGTTGGAAACTAAGCTCTGAGCTTTTCACATTGCCACATTGCCACATTGCCATTGCCACATGCCCATCCACGTCGCATCGTGGGTGGCCTGAATTGTTGACCGGGTGACAATTATGGCTTGCCACGGACACCTGACAAAATGTGGAAGAAGTACGTGCCGTGAAAGAAACGCGCCTAGCGTCCAATTGTAATTTATAATGTATTTGATTTGACAAGCTATTTATCTTAATGCCAAATCCAACAGTTATGTAAAATACATGCAAAGCATGTGCCGTGTTCAGTTTGCAGCAAGTGTTCTACAAATATCGTTAGACAGATACTTCCAATGTGCTATAATAAATTTAAAAAACAATATGCTAAAAATACACATTTAATTTAAAGTATTGTTCATTTATACTTAAAGTCCTCTTCATTTTAATATCTATTTATACAAATCCAGTTTACATTCGCTCTAACTTTTGAACCAGACTTTTAAAATCATTATTTGAATCAATGTATTTGTTAAAAAAAACTTAAATTTATAGTGTAAATTAATTTTTTAAATTGCGGATTGAATGCAGTCTTTAATGCGTTAAGATCGTCAACAGTTATTTTTATTACCAACATTTCTTAGTTGAACTTTCCACCAAAACTCCGTTGAAAATGTATAGCATACTTTTCGGAGCCGTGCAGAATTTCGAGAGAAAATAACGAAGATCGCCAGTGCCCAATATTAATTTGGAGAAAATCATGTGATGTATGTTTTTTGATTTGTATTAGATGTCATAACTACTTGAGTGAATCACTACAACAACCGCATTACTGTGTTGTATGTGAATAGGCAATTTTGTTTGTTAGTTGTTGCGATCAGTGCATAAAATATTATTGTTCTTTTTTGTTCTGTGGTCAGACATTTTTGCATCAAATTACGCAAATTTGTTGTTGTTATTTTTGTTGGTTTTATTGTTGCTGTTATTGTTGCTGCAGTGGTTTATGAACTCAAGGCACAACATCTCCGCCCCTTTTGAACATTACGAATATGAATTCGTCCATGCGAAGCATTTGGCTGTGAAATTATATTATGAAATATTTGAATGCTTTGTCGACGTGATTCGCACATTAAATAATATATTGTAATTCTATTCTTATCCCCATTCATATTCATTCAGTCGGAGACGCCATCAGTCTGTCACAAGTGCAATGAGGTCATAGAAAATCGCATCATTACGGCCCTGGGCAAGAACTGGCATCCGGAGCACTTCGCCTGCAAGGACTGCCAGCGCCCCATCAAGGAGGCCACCTTCAACATACAGAGCGGGGAGCCTGTCTGCTCCGAGTGCTTTGTCAGCAACTATTCGGGCACCTGCTTTGGCTGCAAGCTGCCCATCTTGGAGGTAAGTACACAGAGAGAAAATCCATCGTTTTGAATTCAAAATGAACCTAAATCAAAATGTTCGAGCCAACGATTCGAATACGTAGTAATTTTAGTAGGATCGTTTCCTATAATAATATAATTGTATTTTTGATTAATGTTATTATCATTATTAATAGTGTTGAGTCCGTATTTGTTCCCTCTCTGTATTTAATGTGATCGCATCGCATCGCCTTGCATCGCATCGCATCGCATCGCTTAATTTGTCACTCCCAGTCCCAGTGTCAGTCGCAGTGCCAGAATATCATCGACATAAGATCAACATTGATGACATCGTCATCGAGGCGTAGTCTGTTTGCCATAAACTTTGGCGCTTTACGATCGTCGGCGAGCGGCGATTGTAATTAATATTGTCAACATTTGCTTTTATAATCTATGGCGCTTGTAATGCACAGGGAACTGATTATATTTGACTCGCACACACCATATAATAAATGCACATAGTATAAATACTATAATATCGTCGGTGTCAGCAAATGTGAAGTGCTTATATAGTATGATATCTATTTATACGAGTGGAACAGCTAGCTTATCCAGCTCTTGAGGTAGTGCACAGTAAATGTTATTAATTAATGGATGAGTCAAATGAATGTCGGAACGTTTTAGTTTATTCTTTATATGCTATATCCACAGAGTGGGTGGAAAATGTTGATTGCTGACAGATGACGAAATATTCTACATATATCTATCTATACCTATATATAAATTAAATATATAAAACATATCAAAAGCCAATTCCCAGAAGAAGTTACAGCCAGCAGATAGTATCACATCAGACATCTAAGGATCACTATTCATTTAAAAAACCCGACTTATTTTCCCTATGGCAGCTATATGATATAGTAGTCCGATGCTGATGACGGACAGATGTCCAGTCTGCTCATCATCAATATAGATATGTATATGTGGGGTCAGTGGGGGGGGGTGGGATTTCATTCACTGCGTTACAAACTGCACATCAATATTAAAATGCCCTCAGCAAGGCTATAAACAAAACGATCGATCGCAGGTATTTTTTTCATTATGAGAATTTTGCCATTTTCGAATGCATATCTAAAATGTGACACGCAGTTAAATTGATAGTTATCCATGGCTGGAGACGTTTTTGAGTGCAATCGCGCGTTTAATTTGACAGTGACTCAAATGGTAGGAGCTTATTGGAAAGAATATGTCAAATTCGACACTTCGTGCTGAAAATGATCGCTCTGCCCACGAAGCATCGTTTGTGTTTACATTTGAGACAAGGTCATCAAACTGGGACTGGGTGTGTGCGATTGATTTGCTTCGATTGAGATTATGTTATATGTATTTGATGCGATTGTTTTTACATCAATTTTGATAAGTGGAATCGAGTTTTTTTGTATTTATTTATTTATTTAATTGCGACTATGTAAAATCCACAAATCTTAAGTTTATTACGATCAATCTGAATGATAAATAAGATAAACTCAGCTTAAAAAATATTGAAAGCTTGCCAATAATAGTTTATGCAATATGATAATGAGTTTTCTAGCTTTTGTTGTTATCGGAAATCGATTTATATCGAGAGTTGTCACTAAAATTGAATATACTTGATTTGCGTCCTATTTTACGAAGTTTAAGTTTGTAGCTGTCACTCACTCAGTTTAACCCACATTTGCATTTTTGTTGCAGCGCACCATCAAGGCCATGGACCAGACGTGGCATGAGGAGTGCTTCGTTTGTGCCGGTCCATGCAAGAAGCCATTGGTGGGCACCTCCTTCTACGAGCGCGACGGCAAACCCTATTGCCGCAACGACTTCGAACAAATGTTTGCGGCCCGCTGCTTTGGCTGCAGCAAGGTCATCACGGAGAATGCAATTGTTGCGCTCAATGGCAAGTGGCATCGGGAATGCTTCAAGTGCAAGGTGAGTGATGATGCACACACACACACATATATATATATATGTATATTATTTTCGATTGCAGAAGTGCCAGACGCCCATAACGGAGAGCACGTTTGCCGTCGAAGATCAGCAGCCACTGTGCGCTGCCTGTTCCGGCTAGGCGGCTATACCCCTACCCGGCACACCCTTATTCCCTTCCCTTACACCCTCTGCACAAGCACACACATACACACACACAAACACACACACAGACACACACACACAGATAGACACACGCAAGCACACATCGATGTATATTAAAGATGTTTATGGTATTTGTAGTATTCGCAATTGTTGAACAAACTTAAAGCATATAACAAACTTTTAGAGTTTACACACATGAAATTCAATTGTCAACTCAACGTTCAAGTTCAAGCTAACCAAAGGGCAAAGAGACCCACTACACTCTCCACCTCTCTATTCATCTATCTATCTCTCTCTGACCGCTGTTTACATGCTCCAGCAAACCTCCTTCGTCGGCTCCTCCGCAATTTGCTGAATTGGAATGCAAAATGAAAATATTTATTTATAAGTTGCATTTTACATGAAATATGCATTTGAAAAACACCTGCCAGAAGGAGGAGTGGGTCGGGTGTGGGTGTAGTGCGTGTCGCTTTGTCTGCGTGATTAACCGTATATAAGATTAAACTATATAATTGTTTTAAGTATTTATACTACACAAGAGGAAAAACACTCGCCTGTCTCACACTCTCGCTCTCCCTCTCTCCCTCTCTCTCTCTCTCTCTCTTTCTCTGTCTCTCGCTCTCCAGCTCTGTCGCTCTCAGCCTTACAACGTATACCAACCATGTTATCTCTTTCTAAATTGTATTGTGATTCTCAAGCTCTACAATATATTTTATGTCAAATATATATGAAAATTAATCTTGAAGTCCAGCATTTTACTCAATAAATAAATAAAACAAAATAAATCAAATAGTCTTTTTTCTGCACATTTATCGATAATGCAATTTTTCTCCTAATTATCATCATCGATCGAAATTAGTTCTTATTGCCTGAGGCTAAAGAACAAATGTGATCAAGATATATATCTGACGATTAAGGGTTATGTTTTTCTAATTTTAAAAATTAATTGATACAATTTCGAAAAACTCACATTTTTTCGATGATGAAGAAGAATATATATATATATATATATATATATATGCATATATATGTTCTAGAGTATTTTCTTATATTCTGTTATGCGATTGCTGTATGCAAATGAGCTGAATATTTAAAAAGGTAAACAAATTAATTATAATCATCAATTCAAGAACACATTTTATTGATCCTCCAAAATGAATGAAACACACACATACATTCACACATACGTGATTTGCATATGGATTACTTTAGTCGGTTGATTTTACATAACAATTTGGTTTGTCGAAAATGTTGTTGTCCGATTTTGTTTTGTTTTTCTTTGTTGGGTGTTGCTTGTTGCTAATTTTGGTTGCGCTGCATCTGAAAGCAAAATCAAGATGTTAAATAGAAATCACATTGGAAATAGACATTACCTTCTTATGCAGCATGGCACCCAAGGAGCGGACGAGGGGATCGAGTAACTCGCGCACCTGTGACTTGGTCGCATGCTCCATGGCCTCGAGGAGCTGTTGACGCAACTCACGTTTCTCCTGTCCCGACTGCTGCAGCAATTCCAGTATGTTTGCCAGCTGATGCTGCTGATTCTCGCTGGGCTCCGGCTCCTCGCTGCAATAATCGCCGCATTGCACGCACTCGATGTGCGTGTTCACCTTGTCGATGGTGCGCTGCTCCAGCTGCATTTCAGACTGTGATGCTTCGATTGGCCCCGGCTGGGATTGGACGCCGTTCGGCACCGCAAGCACTTTTGACTTGCGTAGTTGCGACGATGCACAACGACGACGCTTCTCTGTCGTCCGCTCCTTGGGCACCAGGCGCGGCTCGTACAGCTTCAGATCGTTGAGGCACATCTTGAGATCGTAGCGATGATGCTGGCCAGCAGCATGATTCTGGCCGTGGACGCGCCTCTGTAGGTGCCTGTAGGTCTCGCGGGCCATCAGGAATCGCTCCTGCTGCATGTCCTCGATGAGGGTGAGGAAACTGGTGCAGCGCTGCTGCAAACACTCCACAACCGGATCCTGTCGATCGAGCACACCCTTCTGCAGGCACACAGACGTCACCGCATACATCATCTCGATGAGGGCACTCAGCTTCTGCGGCACCTTGTCCAGCAGAAAGTAGCGAATATGCCGCTGATATTTTCCAATCGAGTGCAGCATCAGCGCGTAGACGCACACCACCCGCTGGCTGGCATCGTTGCAGGTGGCACTGTTGAAGCTAGCCACCGGTGTGCTGCGCACATCCTCGATCATGCCACGCAACGGATACAAAAAGTTGCGAGTGAAGCGAACGCAGAAATTGAATGCGTTCCGTTCGCGTCGCTGCTTCTCCCGGCCACTGTGGTGGCTGCGATGCGTTGGCAGCGACGATGGCAACTGGATGAGGCTGCCCTGCAGCCGATCCAGTGCCGTTATTAGGCGCTCCTGGGTCATTGAGATCTTACTGTAAATGGCAATCTTCTGATACTTGAGATTCTCCAGCGAACGCGTGCAGATCACGTTGTGTGTCTTGCGGCGCCTCGGCAACGGAATCATTGCCAGCGTCGTCGAGATCTCTCCCTGCGGCCGAACCTTGTCGCGTCCACCAGATCGGCATTGTTTTGCCAATGCCGGCTTTGCTCTCCTTCCACTCCTGCCGACGGCCGACGACTGTTGCCGGACAACAACTGCCTTGGAAGTTGGCATCTCCTGTTCCGGTTCCGGTGATTCGCGGAGCGTACAGTTATCTGTTTCCGATCGTTGCGATGTATAATTCATAGGTCGCAGACTACGCATTATGCTGAACCACTGCGGATGCGGATGCAGTTGGATAGAGCAGGAATTGTCAACAGTGCCGCCAGGACTTGGCTCACTAGGATTATGGGGCATTGATTCAGTACAGCGCACGTAGCCAGAATGATTGGCATATTCCTGCTGTTGCTGCTGTTGCTGCTGATCGTTGGTAATGGTCGCCGGCTCACCAGAACAGCCTGGCTGTTCTGAGATCATCAACAACATCGGGGGCATCTGGTGCATAATGGACGAGGGTACAATGTCCACCCACTGTGACTGTGACTGTGACTGTGGCTTTCGATAATCTTCTTGGGATACGGAAAGCACTTGCTTTATGCGCTGCATCAAATCGGTATTCGATTGATTGGTGGTGCTTCTTAGCGGCTGCTTCTTCTGTTTGTCCGGACTGGCAATGGACTGGTGTTTCTGGTTGCCAGTTTGCTGCCTCGATTTGCGCTTGGTTTTCGCGGCATCCTGTGGCTGGGATTGTTGCATTTGTTTCAGCTCCGCGCAGACCTCACGATGCAGTCCCTCAATGCACGACTCGTAGGTAACTGTATCCGCTTGTTTGGTTTTGATTGGACTACACTTTGGCCTTTGACCTTTGACCTTCTTCTTGGCTATCTGCTGCGTATTTGCTCCGCCGGTCAAGCGCTTCTGGTGGTGCTGCTGCTGGTCATAATAGGTCTGCTCGATCTGGCTGTCACTGTCGTCATCCGAGAACTGCTTGGACATTTGGGTCTCGACATCCTGGTCACGTGACCGGACCATGCCGAACACATCGGAGCCAGTTATGCACATCTTATGGAATCGGGGCTTGCACGGCCTATGCGCATTTCGTTCCTTCCTGATCTCATCCCGCTCCGCGGCCCGTTCCATATTGTAGCGCCTGACTGCGTCTTTGATTGAGTCCGGGTTCGCAAACTGCCGTAAATGATAATGACAGATCACTCACGACTAGTCCTTTTACTATATACTCACCTGAAATTCGTGGACATAGGATTGCCCGTAGAGATTGCGATGGTTCAGCATCTTTATATCTAATTAATGGTTGTCAAGTATGAAAATTGAAGGATTCTTTGAATACCCCGAAGTGACTGTAGATTTTGCAATGATATACAACGTTTGGGGTGGGGCTGATTGGGGGATGGATAAATGAGAGACGGAAAAAGTTAAACCAGATTAAATTTTGTAATTCCAAAAAAGTTTAAAATAATGTTTACTTGTTTTGCTCGACATTTCTTGTCTTTCTCTCTGACAACTGTAAATATATATATATATATATAAATCTATTCATATTGAAATGTACGTAAATATTTACACCACAGCAGTCTGTGCTTGATGATAAAACAAGCGAACTTCATTAGTACTTAGAACAATGTGTGTCATATTGGCAGTCTGGTTTGAATTAAAGACATTCAGTGTTCTGCTTGTAAAATAATTACACCAAGCACTTAAACAAAGCATTGAAAATTACATTTAGCAAGCAACTGCATGAGTAAGTCTTCAAATATTTATTTCAATGCAAAGGGCGAGAAAGAAAGTTTGTAAAAGCCGCCAAGAGTCAAAAATTTCAAATTATTTCATAACCAATAATTACAATAATTTCAAGTACGCAGCTCATTTGTATTTCATTAGGTTGGAGATACTTTTTGAACCAGTATAACGGTATTATTGTTTTGGTAATAGAAGAAGCCCCACTTTTTGAAAATCTGTTAATTTTTGACAAAGTTATGGCCTTGGAAAGTTTTGAATCGTTCCAAAGACCATATTTCGAGGGTAAAATTTCAACATTTCAATTTCGAGTTCGAATAGCGTTTCCAACTTTGTATGCACTTCTAATATAGTTGTCAAATCACGATCAAAAAGACCTGATTTTTGAGAACAGGGTCCCTGTATAGGTGAGGACCTGCCATATAATTATAATCAAGTACAATTATACGAAAATGGTGATCCCAAACACGACGACGTTGTTAGAGCGTCGGACATAGACTGCTGCCGATGCCTCGACACGATGCTTCGACACGTTTATTGAAACCTAAATTATATTAAAGCACTAAGCAGACAATACTAGTATTAAGGCAATCTACAAGTATTCTTATCCTACTTATGACATATTTACTGCTGCAAATGCGTATAGATCATATCCTATCAGTTCAGCGAACTCTTATCGCGGAAAGTTTTATTACTGTTACGATGGGTGCCGCGTACGTGTCTATTCACGTCGTTTTCTATCTCCTATGGTTATATATATAAATATATATGTTTATATATTCATTTTAATTTTTTTTTTTTAGTTGGAATGGATTTATTTAAAATTTAAAATAATTAAATATATTTATGGAAGATTATATATCCTGACCCCCTGATAGCCTTTCCAAAAAAAATGTTTCTACATAGAGAATATACAATCTTTAGTTTTTATAGTTATACATATTATTTAAATAATATTGGCAGATCTGGGCATGAAAGTGCATCCATTGTGATTATTGTTGCTTCTGCTAGGCACGTTGCTATTGTTATTGCTGTTGATGTTGCTGTTAATGTTTATATGCATTGACAACTGGGGTCGAGCATCGTCTACCAATTTCTGTTTGGGGTAGGGTCGTATTTTTTGCTATCTATGTTTACTACGTTAATAATATCAGCCGCTGCGCATTATATATTGCACGAGAGTTATTTGTTTTCATTCATTATCGAAAGCTACCTATCGATACGACGACCAGCTGGCAACGCCGCCTAGCTGGCAACAGCCTGTTGTTCATCACATTTCGATAACAATATCGATCACAAATTGCGATATCAAACAAAACATGTTGCCCGACCTTCCGTAGTGTTTTTTGTGCTGCACGTGTCTGATTCTAACATTTTTTGAGCATAACAAGTGTGCACACAACGTCTGCAAATGGGTAAATTTCGTTCGAAATTGAAACGCCATGGCAAGGGCAAGAACTGGAGCAAGGGCCAGTCAGCCGTATCGAATCCGGACCAAATGAAACACCGCTTGAAAGCAAAGTCGCGTTTCTTTCAGCCAAATTTGAATCTGGGTAAGTTGATGCACAAAAATAGTATATATCTATGTATATAAATGAGTATTTAATTGCTAATTTTGTGTGCAGCTGCATCGGGCTCAGCCAACGGACTCACCATGGAGGCTGTGCACAAGCACGAACAGCGTCAGGCGTACAATGCGGAGACGACAACTGTCAACGATGTGGCCGGCAGTTTGATGTCCTTTACGCTGGACGATGATGATGGCATGTCTGGCAGGGGCACTGGCATCGGCAACGGCACACAGCCCGCCGGCACTTTCAAGACCTTTCAGACATTTGCCTCGAACTACACCAGCTGCAGCAACATGAGTTTCAAGAAGCTGCTCACCGGCTTTCGGGCATCATCCGATTTGCACAAGGAGATGCTGGCCATTTTGAGCGCATTAACGGAAATAATACGTGAACGTGGCGGCAACGAATCATCCACCGAATACTTTCTGCTCCTCATCAGTCAAATCGAGGCAGCCACAGAAGAGCGCGACATCATTGCCGGCGTTGCGCTCCTCTCGATGGGCATCAAGTCTGTGCCAGCACCAGTGCTGCGCAAGCGATTCGATCAGACGGCGGCCACAATTCAGCAGCTGCTGCAGCGTTTCATTGATTCCAGCAGTCAATCGGTTATACGCTACGTAAGTAAATTAAATGCCATAAATTTGCTGCGTGTTTTATTCGCATTCATAATTTGAATCTAGTTTGGTAAATTATTCTAACTTTATTTATGTTGACTACTTTTAGCTGATTGGCTGCTTGTCGGTGTTGTTGCGCGCCCAGGACTATGCGACCTGGTCGCACAGCTCCACATTTCAGTACTTTGATGCGCTGCTCGCTTTCAGCATTCACTCCAGACCCAAAATACGTAGGGCAGCACAACATGCGGTCGTCTCAATTATACATGGCAGCTGCTTCATGATGCCACCACAACCAGTTGCTAACGACGAGGATGATGATGATGATGATGATAATGATAGTGATAAGAATAAGGAGCAGCAGACGCAGCAGCAGCAACAGCCAAAGAACCATCCGGCCAGCAGTCGTGTGACCAAATTCTGCTTGGCCCAGTTCAAGCCGGAGATGCTGGCTAATCAACAGACGACCGTATTGCATACGCTGGCCTTGCTCAAGGACACGCTGGCCGGCTTTCGCACCGAGGACATACGCAACGTTTGTGAGCATCTGCTGTCCATAATGACAGCGGCAAATGTGCTCGTCCGGACCAATTGCTTTCAAGCGCTGCACGCTCTCTTTCTCACGCGCAGCTCGAATTTGAATGCAACGTTGTGCGCCAAACTATTGGCGGCCATACACGAGTATCGTCCAGATCGCAGCGATGTCCGTCAAACGCTTGCCTGGATCACAGTGCTCAAGGAGGGGCATCTACATTTGGCCACGCTACAGCTCGATTTGTGTATGCAGGCGCTGCCACGACTCTTTGATGTGTGCACCACCGATCTGTGGATGTCGGAGCGCGGCGAACTCGTTGTCGGCGTATCCAATTGCATTAAGGAGCTGCTGCAGGATTGTGTCGCGCGTGCCTGTGCCACCGAACAACTGGCCGATCAGCATCGTCAATCGGTTGCACGCATCATTGCCTCACTGCACAAGGTGCTCAATGCCCCGTTCGGCGAGATCTCCAAATATGTTATACTCATATTCTCCATTGTCTTCGAGGCATGCGGCAAACACTTTGGGTAAGTCGAACAATATACACAAATATATCTTCGAGATGATCTTACAAACGAGCCAGTTTTACCCCTTTTTTTTTCTTTAAATTCATTTTTAATTACAAAATTCTTACGAAATTTCTTTTCTGCTATTCACACAGAGCGGAGCTGAATCCATCGCTGGCGACAATTGGTAAACGCTATGAGAGCCAAGGCGCATTACGTCTGCAGATTGAGCACACACTGATTAGTGCCATTAAGGCGCTCGGGCCGGAGCTGGTGCTGAGAGCGATACCGTTGAACGAGCCGGGCGGCGGTGTGTGCCTGGAGCGCTCCTGGCTCTTGCCGCTGATGCGTGAGGGCGCCAATGGTGCGAGCCTGCAGTTTTTCAAGGAGTATGTGGTGCCGCTGGCCGTGCATAGTATGGCCAATTGGCGCAAGTATGCCACCGAGGAGGACAGCAACAAGGCGCATATCTATGAGCTATTGTGCTGCCAGCTGTGGGGTCTGTTTCCGGGCTTCTGTCGCCAGCCCCGCGATCCGGATTATTTGCGCAAATTGGCGCCAACATTGGGCGATGCCCTGCAAAACAATCCCGAGTTCCGTGCACCCATCTACGATGGCCTGCTCGAGCTGCTTGACGAGAGTCAGAGTGATGAATGCCATGCGGCAATTGGCCAATATGCACGCAATTTTCTGCCGCGTCTCTTCAACATCTACATACAGAAGCCAACCGGCAGCTATGAGGCCGATCAGCGCAAGCGTGCCATCGACGTCATCCGTTTATATGTAGCGCGTGCGCCGGCCGATGTTCAGGCGCAGCTCTTCGAGAGCGCCCAGAAGCTGTTGGCGGACAGCGCTTTGGCCAGTTTCGAGTACGATGCCTACTTTGACATCAATGCGGCAATTGTGCGCGTCCAAAAGTGTCGCGGCATCGAGGCCTATTTCGAGAAATATATGGCGCCCGTGTTGCGCAACGATAAGTCCAAGCTGGTCGCCCGCGATGAGCAAAAGATGAAGAAACAACAGCGCAAGACCTACGAGTGAGTTCAACAATAAATCAGGCTCGCTCTCTCTCTATATATATATATATATATATTTACTTAATTGCGCATCTTGCAGATTGCTGCGCGAGCTGATGACTTCCGATCAGCCCTCATGCCAGAAGTTTACGCGCAAAAATTGCCTGGCATTACAGCAGATACTATTAGGGGCCTTCAACACGACGTGCAGCGTCTGTCAGGCATCACGTCTGCAGTAAGTCGAGTCATAAGCGACGCTCAAGTTTTGATTATTAATATATTAACATTCGCGTGCAGCTGTCTCAAATCGCTGCTGGACTGCCGCAGCAATCTGGCGTACAACGATCAGCTGGTGATGAAGGCCATACCGGAGGCAGTGCTCAATTATAAGGAGTTCTCGACGCGCAAGGAGCAGGTGGCCGAACAGCTAATCAAACTGATTGCCAATCTGTATCAGGAGGCGGGCAAAATCAATGAATTCGTTGACATCCTGACCGCCGGCTTCACAGGCGATGAATCCCTGATAACCAACACAATTCTCGCCTTTCGTGCGGTGCTGCAGCAACAGGGCCAATATCTAACCGTGAGCACACTGGAGTTTGTGCTGCAACAGGTATCTGTGTTCCTGGTGCAGAAGTCACGGCACCAGGCCGAAGCAGCCGTCGCCTTTCTCATCACATTCATCAAGGTGATGCCCATACCACTGGTGGCCAATCACTTGGAGACGATTGTAAGTGCTGTAATTTGTGTAATTTGAGACGAATACGTCTGACCAATCAAGCGTATCTTTTGCAGATGCGTTCGCTATCGGCGATGACGAAGGACACGAAACGCTATTGTCGCTTACAAATTGGCTACTTCCTGAAGAAGCTGTGCAAACGCTTCACCACAGAGGAACTGGCACGCTTTGTGCCTGGCGACGATGAGGTCACGCATCGCCGGCTCAAAAAGATACGCAAGCAGATGCGACGCGACACACGCAAAAAGCAGAACGAGGAGGCACAGGTCGAGAGCTCCGACGAGGAGCTGGTCGGTGATCTCGAGCAGAAGACCTACACGTAAGTGTTAACGCCAACTCTCAATATGAACATGGCACCTAAAACCAAGACTCAATTAACGCAACACATTTGCAGCATCAATGACATTTTGGCCGATTCGGATTCAGATTTTCCAGAGGATTTGGAAATGGAGGAGGACGGCTCGGCGACCAGGAACCGTGCAATGAAATCAAAATCAAAGTCCAAGCTAGTGCGCAGCATCTACTTACGCGAGGATGCCGATGAGATTGTCGACCTGGCCGATCTCAAGTCCATTGGCAATGTGCTCAGTAAGCCGCAAGCTTATTGAAATTCCAAAGTTTCAGTCTTAAACTTAACTTTCAAACAATTTGCTTGCAGCAAGTGGCCCGGCTGCTGCAACTGCCACGGCAAGCGGCAAACCGCAGTCCAAAGGCAAGCCACAGCTGGTCAATGGTGGCTTCAAGACGGCCGACGATGGTCGTCTCATCATCAGCGACAAGGCGCTACGGGGTCAGGGTAAAAATGATGATGATGGTGGCTCCGACAGCGACGACGCATCGGTGGATAGCGGTCATGAGCCAGGTAATAATGGCAGTGCCAAGCGTGGCATGGAGGATGACTCCAGCGATGAGGAGGAACTGCATCAGGCAACAAGCGCCAAGCGCAAGCGTCAGGCTAGCGATGCATTAAGCATGCGCTCAGGCAAAACAAGCGCCAGCACACGCAAAGGAATACATCGTCCTCTTGGTGGCGCCGCAACACCAGCCGCAGCCACTGATGCCATGTCTATGAAATCTGGCGGCGGCGGCGGTGGACACTCGAAGAAAGCGGGCAGCGAGTACAGCAGCAAAAAGGCCAAGGGTGACATGAAGCAGCGCGGCAAACTGGATCCCTATGCCTACATACCACTCACAAGGAATACCCTAAACAAGCGGTAAGTTTGTGTCCAAGTCAAGATGATAGCCTGAGCTGCATCCAAATAATTGCTGTCATTTGCTTACCTGCAGCAAACGTGCCATGAACTCACGCAAATTTAAGAGCGTTGTCCGCGGTGCTGGATCTGGTGCTGGCGATGCATCAACAGGCGGTGGAACATCACGTGGTGGTGGCCGTGTTGTCAAGAGCTACAAGTAGTGCGACGGCAACTAAGCGGCGTCATAAAGATAATTTGGATAACTACTTTGTATAATTTGCTCTAATTTTGCTTAACTATATATGTGTCTACTATATATATACCGATGTTTATATGCTGTATAAACTTAAATGAATGTTTGCGCTAGCACGATTGTAACTGGGGATTGCAACTCGACGAACCTGAATATATAAACATAATATAAACAAGATGTATTCTACGAACTCGCTTAAAGGAAGTCGTTTAAATTGCTTTCTTCTTTTATTCATCATATTTTATTGTTGCAAACATTGAGTGTATTTTTGAAGACTCGCTTTTGAGATAAATAAAATTGGTTCGCAACTCAAGTTAGATTTTAGCATAAAGACGGCAAATAATGTATATCCATATATATATTTATATATATATGTAAGATCCATGAGAGCGAGACAAAAGTAAAGTATGGCACATTTAATTTGAACTTTCAGCTGAAACTAGGTTTATGCCAAGTTGATGAACATAATCTGTAAAACACATTTTATATTATTTAGCACAAAGATTCTTGAATTTCTTGTTGGCTGTATATCGCGCGAAAGAGATCTTTAGCAAATACCCAAAATAATTTTACCCTGATTAATCAGAATAGGTGCATATAAAAGCCCACTTGTGTGTTTATTTGACCTGGTTCGCCATTCCATGCAAATATGTATTTTATTAAGATGAAGTTAATATATATTTTTATCAGGTATTTAGTGTTCTTAAGCCCCTATAGTTGTATTAGGAAAATGCGCTACATATGCCCATAAATATAAACATATATATATATATATATATATATATATATATATATATATATATATATATGTCGAGCTACCGTTTAGTTTAAGGAATAACAGAATTCCAATTCTGTGATTACAATTTCGAATTTTGCATTTTGCATTTAGGAAAAATCACTTTGTTCTGAAGCCAATTATTTTGATTAAAGTTAAACAACTTAAATGTTTATAAGTTTTGGTTGCGTTCTGCCAATTGTTTAAGTGCTCTCGAATTGTTTTTCAATGTGCGTGCGCTTCCATTCACCGCTGGGATCCAATCCCAGCATGGTCTCCTCAATGAAATGCAGTTTGTTATTGGCATCGACCAGAATGAGGGAATGGGTACGGCTGCCATATCCGTGCTCCTCGATGTGCACGTTTAAGGCGCTAAGGCCGGTGCCCCAGCTAGGGGCACGTCGCTTCAGCTCCCCATCTGGCCAGAACTTGTGCTTGTTCTTGAGCAGCTGCAGCAGCTCAGCACTCAGTGTGGCCACATCCGAATGGCCATGCTCGCTGACAATCTCTTCGAATTGCTTCTGACCGTGGCGCACCTTCTCGAAGGGATTGTCGGGCAGGCTGTTGCCAAATCCATAGCATTGTCCCTGCTGGAAGGACACCAACGTTGGTGGCACATTGCTCAACAGTTTGATCTGTGCCGGCTGCGTGGAGTCGCTGCAATTAAATATAGACAAATGAGTATTGAAATAATAGCAGTGATCAGAATCAGGATCAGATTTTCGGCTTACCCAATCTCAATGGAAACAAAATTGAAGGCACTGTATTTGGTGCAGTCGGCCAACAGATGCTGATTATAATTGTTAATGTCGTATTGCACAGCCGATTGACGCACATAGTCCGCCACGATCATGCCGCGTCCTAGTAAGAAATGTTTGTTATTTGATTGGCGCTCTTTGTTCGGATTGCTTTGGCAGCAGTTGTTCTTGGTTATATTATGCGGTTGCAAAATGTTCTTGTGCGCTTCGAAACAAACAAAAAATGGGTGCGTTATAAGTTATGAGTGGGAAGGGAAAGTAGAGGAATAATATCCCAAGGGATATTTGCCACTCAATCTTCTAGTTGATAGCGATGGCATGGATGGGTTCACTATGCATACTTGAAATTAATAAGTTTTGGCAAATTATTAAATATTAGTATTATATTAAAGCAATTGACAAACAATATTGCACAGCGCAGGTTGCGATAAATGATTTTGCAGTGTTTTTTAACGTCGTCGCTGATCAATTTGCAAGCGTGTCCAACACTACGGTGAATTAAATGTGTATATTGCCAACTAGTTGGAGGATGGTTAATGAGTGAACATGAATGTTGTGTTTACCGACTGCATTGCGTGGCTTTGGCTCCCCCGTCAGATTGAGCAATGCGCCCACTTTGAAGATGCCGCCTTTGCTGCCAATGGCCAGCCATGTGCCACCTTCGCGTCCCGGCTCCAGATCAATGCCTGCAAATTCGTAATTTTACTTTAATTAACTAATACGTTTTAATTATCTTACCTCCGTAGCAGTGCTCGGCATTTGACCATTTGGCGGCTGTTTGTGTGTCGCGGGCAAAGAACTCATCCCGATTGGAGGCCAGGATCAGTTTGTAGCCCGTTGGCTTTGGCTCTGAGTTAACATAGAAGAATATGACGCACATCGTTTGAGGCTTTGAAATTGACTAGTTTTGGTTTACGTTTCACGTTTAATGCGAATACATATTAAGTGGAGCGACGGCAATGGCTAAAGTCCCAGTTTCAGTCTCTTTGTTGCTTTGTTCCAGAATTACAAATGATTTATCAGTCAAGTTGTCGCCGCTTTAAATAATCTTATCCGTTTTGTGTGTGTTTTATGGTTGCTGTGTGCCACTGTTTGCCACTCGCCCTCTCAATTTACGATTTGCAATCAAATGGACAAATATGGCGATGTGACCAGACAAAAATCAGATGAAATTAAGCTATGGAATTGTGTAACACAAATATACGAATTTAACGAAATCATTTATTTGTTTTTAATTTGCATTGATCAGCTGTTTGCCAACTGGTCAACAATGTATGCATATCGAAGTCGATAAGATGCATATCGATAATTGCGAATTGTGCTTGCCCAGCCCTGGCCACATTGGCAATCTCTCAACAGTCCGGCAGCACCACGCAACCAGTTGAATGCAACGAAAGGGCAAGCGTCGTACTGATATTCCATCAATTATTTTCGTTTTTTCTTTTTTTTTTCGTGTGTAAAACGTGTTAACACTGTCGCAACATATGCGCAACGGTCGTGAATGCAAGTGGGCACAGTTTGAGCATGAAATGCATGCACGCCAAGCCAGGTCGAACAGATATCGAAACAATTTCAAGGCAGACACAATTAAACCAAGCACGCACGCACACATACAAGCGCAAAGCGTGTATAAACATATGAGGAAAGCAGTGAAGAGAAATCAAAACACGACAATAACAACAAACACATCGTGAATAGTGAACAATAATAATAATATAATTGTTATATCAAAGAACACAAGGCATCTGAAAAAAGCGACAGGAGGCTGGTGAACGAAACAACCAAAACGAACTGTCTTCGTTCCTGCGTCAATCGTGAATAAAAAGAAAGAAAAAAAAACTATTGTCACTAAAAATAGCAATAAATACACAGCAAACCCGCTGCCGCTGACGTTGACGTCGTTCGGACTTTGGGTTAGTCAAGTTTGTTGGTTAGTTACCGCTAGCCTGTTGGCCCAGCAAGCAGCGCAGCCGCTATAAACAAACAAAACAGACACACAAAATAAACAATACATAATATATATATATAAAGTGCAATTATAATATAGGGTTCAGTATATATTTTTCTTTTGTTTTGTTTGTCAACACACAAAATACAAAATAGAAAGATAACATAGTAACAAAAACAAAACCCAACCACAACAACAACAAGAAGACAAGCGATGCTTTTAAAATGTACAAAAACCAGTGGAGCCGGCGTCGCGGGTTCCGGTTCCAGTTCATCAATGCAGGCGACCACAACGTTTGCGGCGCGCGGAGGAGGAACAGGTTTGTTTTTCGGCCTTTTTTCCTATTTTTGTTTTCTTACATATTTTCTTATTTCTACATCTTTTTTAACTTTACTTGGCACTTATGTACCCTTACCTAAACAGATACGCAGACACAGACACAGGCACAGATACATATTTATGTTATGTCTATATGAGAAACCAGCAGATAAATGATTTTCATATTGATAACGACACATTACAACAAGAGCAGCAACAACAACAATAATAATAATAAACAAGAGCAACATCAATAACAGCACTAATAGACTATTGTTCGCCTCTGATTGACGCAACAGAGAGAGTGGCACGTGTGGCCATAATTGAGAGCGTCAACAGCATTGCACAGTGTCGTAAATCGATCACTTTGCGAATCACTTTACTAGTGTGCATTTGGCCAGTGATGTTGTCCCACTGTGCGACATCGTCTGCAATGTTGGCAGCACTTTCGGCTCGTATATACATAAATACACATGTATGTGGATATTATTCTTGGATTGTTGCTGGCAGAGTGGGGGCAGACGGTGGGCGCAATGTTGTTTGCTTATCCCACTCGACACACGTGGCAACAACAACGAAATTGAAGTACAATACTTTCAACTCAATTGATTTCATGCATGTATGCAAGAGCAGGACCATAATATACCCTATAAAACTTGACATTTGGAGGCAAACAAACAATGAAAACAACATTGTGAGCCACAACTTATAAGGATACTTTCCCACTCACGACTCGATTAAAGTTTTCTTCTTGTTGTTCATTTCCGTTGGGGGAGTGCTTGTGGGTGGTGGGTGGTGTGAGGTGGCGTCGCCCAACCTCCTTGCTGTTGTTGATTGCTAATGTTAATTGAATACAATTTAATAGTTTGTACAAGGTCGTGCCAGGAAGTGGCCCCCTGGTGCGCAGAACCAAACTAAGTCCTTGACTATCTGATACCAATGGCAACAAAAACAACAACAACAACAGCAGCTGCAACAATGATTGCCTTCGCAACTGAAAAATAACATCCATGTGGCTAAGCTGGCAGACTCTGGGGAGTGTCTAATTCACTTGATTCCTTGCCATGTATCCATATACATGGGCAAGCCAAGGGAATTGTAGTTTGGCGGCCATCCTAAATTGCTCTTCGCTTTAATAAGTATCTGGCGAAGAATTCTTGTTGTGACGCATTTGTATTAAACTTGTAATTTCGATTTCGATTTGAACTTGCATATTTTTTAGTGCATATATAATTAACTTCATCGTCATGATTTTTATTCTTCATAAGTTATCGAAAGCTTAAGCAATTCACTGCTTCAGTGTTCTATCCGGTTATCGATATTCATTTGATTTTTAACATTGAGATTTAAGATAAGATCGCACGAGAATTTTTCTAATATTCTAAACAAAATATGCATCAATCAAATAATTATTTAAGCTGAAAAAAAAATTAAGATTCATTTAACTTTTTAATTATTATTACTCACTACAGTACTTATTCGTGATACTAAATTCGACAGTTGTACAACCTAAAAACAAATTCTGAGTCACTTTCTGTGCGGGGGATTTTTCTATGTAGCCTGTTTTGTTGTCTCTGATTGATAGCTCTGCATTCTGCATAATTCACATAAAATTCTCACATATCTTAACTTTGTTTGTATGTGTGTATCTGAGTCTCTATCGGTAATTACCCGCCAAGTCTCGTGACTAGACTGAGTCAACAGATCAGGCCAACAGACGACGCTATTAACCTCCACAGCTCTACGGTTTGTCATCTGCTTATTAAATGCAATTTTCTGCTCTCTAGATTAGTTAATGATCAGAGGGGCGTTGGCGCGGACTTTGCCGTTGAGCGTACCACCTGCATAGATACCCTGTTTCTAATGTAGTATTCATAATGCTTAACTAATAGCTGCGACTAAACAGCAACTGGAACAGTTGGGTTTTGATTTTATAGAACCAGAAACCAGATACTAAAATCATCATCAATCAATTAACGTAATCAAGAATCTTCAAATCTTTCGTTACGCATTTTGTTGCTGCTGTTGTTGAAATTACGACTCGAAATTACGACTTGAAAGCTTTTGCAAATTAAAAACAATTGTCTGGTCTTAAAAACTTTATTCCAAATTTAAGAATTGCTTTACAGCCTTCTGTGTTGCTCTGCGGACAGAGTATTAAGCAATCGGTAGTTGCAGCTTTTTCACTTGTTTCCATTTGAGAAGAGAGTATAAAAATTTCAAGTTGGCTAATCAATCTAATTGTGTATACAATTGTGCCCCACACAATTATATGGCTCTCATTCTCATTCTCTCCCACCGCCATTTTGTTCTCCAAGTATTATGCAGTGATCATATAAATATGCATATGCATAAACAGCTGGGGTGAAAACGATAGTTGTGCTTCTCCTTAAAATGCTACTTCTCAATACTTTCAGACTCCGTTCGATTTCTTGGTTAATCTTTTTTCCACTTGTCTTCTCACGCTCATTTTATATTGCTAGGAGCGAGAACTCTTTAAAAAATCATCAATCTTGACCAAAAATCTGTTGTACAAATGGCAATGATTTAAAATACAAATACCATCGATGCTTCCACGGAAAAATATTGTCAAAAATATGTGCTGACAAATTCTTAATTGTACTTTTATAGAAAAAAAGCCCTTGCAATGTGACATCGATTTTTTCTATAATTTTTTAATTATATTTTCACTATTTATTTTTTCCAGTGTTTTGCAAAACATACAGTGTCTTTGACATGTATTGGATTCATTTGTTGACTAATTTCAATAAATTAATTAAGTAATATTTGAATGAAAAGTAATGTTTCGTTTTTAAACGTGATATAACACAAAGCAAATTGTCATTTAAACATTTTGAGTTTGTTTGCTTGCTTAAACTTTTGCTAAACACTGGTCGAAATAAGGTCTGAGACACTGTAAGTGTGTAGTACTATTATTTGGACCGTAGCTGTAAATATACATACACAGACACGGTGGTGTGTCTGTATGTATTTGTTTTCGGCGAGCCCACCTCAATTAAATTGTTGTTGTGCTAAACTGGCACTGAGAGCTGTTATGCTTGTTGTTTTTGTTGTTGTTGTTGTTGTTGCCATCGTCACATGAAAGTCGGCAATGCATCATTAGATATTCGTGTATCTTCTTCTCTTCTTGCTGCTATGTTATTGTTGCTGTTGTTGTTGTTCCTATTATGTCTATTGTATTTGCCCCCTCCCTCAAAGTCAACGTCAGCAAAGAAACTTGGTGTCTAAACAGAATGATTAGGGATTGTTGTTGTTTGTTATTGTTGTTGCTGTTGCTGTTGTTGTTTTCTATTAGGTTTTACCAAGTGTTTTTACGACGAATGCATTTAATACACCAACTAATAATGTGCTTTAAATCAATGCGGCTATCGGTTACCCTATCGACACAAATAGAAACTAGTGAAAATATATGTTTGCTAATCTAAAAATTTCTAAATCGAAAATCTTTCGATTTGTATTTATTCACTCTGATTTTAAATGAAAGTCTTGCTTACAGTTGCATATTGGATTTTTATTTGAAGTACCTAAGGTCTTTTATCAACCCTAACATTATCTTGAAATTAAACAAAATCTGTTAAAGTCTGTAATTGAAACTACAACGAAGTTTTATTGTTTGTTCATGTTCTTGAAGACAATAAATATTTATCCTTACATAATGGATTGGTTATGTTTTTGAATTGGGTTTTTATACTCTGAACCCAAGAATGGGCTAAAATGGTAAAAATAAGCTTGTAATATGCATAAGGAAGCATAAGCTACTCCATATAAGTATATATTTTCGTGACCAGCACCAGTAGGTTATCTGAGACTATTAAAGTTAGAGTCTTCAAATATTGAGTTAATTTTGTTTATCGATAATTGCGTCTTTACGAGGAAATCGATACAAATCAATATTTCCGATATCAATAAAAGACACAATTGTATAGATATTGATTTAGTCTTATGTCTGTTCAAATCTTGCCTTAGATATTAATAACAGATTTGGCATCAAGCTTCGATTTGTTGAAATAAAACTTTGCTTCAAACTCACTCATCTTTTGGCACATAAACATGTGGTCTGCTTGACAATTTTACATTAAACTGTATTTGGAGCTTGAATCGCTTCAAGAAAATTGCATGCATCTCTCTGATATAATATGCGCCAGTAATTGTTGTTGTTGTTTACATGAACATTCAATTTCATTGCTTTGCTCGATTATTATACGTTAACAACAACAACAACAACAACAATGGCAAAAACAATTGCCTAACATTAAAACGCAACACTGCAATATGTTTCTTGGAAATATTAATGGCAGCCAGACAACAACGCAACGTGGGGAACACAAGGGTCACTTTTACTGAACTCACCCCGTCAACAGTCTGTCTATTTGTCTAATACAAAGGCCAATTGGGATTGGATGCCCCGGAAATGCCTCTGAAATGAAATGCTGAATATGTAATCGATGTGTTGATCGATGCAGTTCTGTGAATCCCGTCGTAGCCGGTTTAATAAGCACATACCAACTGCGAGGCATTCGTTTTAATGAGTTGAGAAAAAACGCATTTGAATCAACTATGTAGGATATTCTGATAGAGATTCTGATAGATAGCCAGTGAGGAGCACAACTCTCTTTTAAACTCTCTCCTCTTTCGCCGAGTGACGCAAACGGAAGTTGTAAAATGCTCAGACGTCAATTGTTATTAATCCACACTACGGTGCTAATTTCCTAAATTAATTAATAATATTAATGAAATGACAACGACTTCGAGTTGATTCAGATTCGAGAAAAAAAAAAACAAGTTGTTACCGAAAGCAACTAACACATACCTAAGTCGCATAACTAACTATGCTCGGCTGCGTTTACCCTGTAATCAAAATTTGAGATATTTTCCCTTCAAGTGTATTCATTTTAATAAAAGTTTATTAATGGATATAAAGATGTTGTGCAACTGTGTGTAATTGTCACAATTTGCTCTGTTAAATCTTCAACAAGATCGATGATAAGACACGAACCTAGTAACCAATCAGCAAGTTCACAGCAGCAAGTTCAAGCAGTATCTAGTAGTCGAGCTCTCTCGACTAGGGCATTCTTATTAGTTATATTATATATTATGTACATAAAATTTGGGGAGCGTGTAACATCAACAAATAAACAAAGTGGCGGGCAATGCTTTGGGTGCTTTACTTGTCTGTATACATATCTATATATATATATAGATATATCTATATCTATATCTATATAGATATGTATTTATCAAGTTTTTCTGTTGCTTGTTGCTGTTCTTGCTGTCTTTTAATTTGGCCAACCTTGAACTCATGTCAGATTCGTTCATCAGAATAATAACTATATAATCGAAAAGTATCGCCCCTTTTTTTTTGGAATATGTACATAAATTATCTTTAACATAATTTATCTAATACTCAACATTTGTGTCTATATTGTTTTTGATATGGTTGTTAACAGATGTTGTTGTTGTTGCGGTCGCTTCATCTTCATCTTTTGTTGCTAAGGGTTGACACTTCGTGAATTTCACACTTCAGCCGGAGGTCCTTGAACTTGGCCGGCGCACAAAAATAGATTCACAAATTTCTTGCACACACGTGTGTATTTAAGCTCAGAGAAATACCGCGTTCAAAATTCAAGTGAAAAAGGGGCGAACCGATTTCATTTGTTTTATAAAATGTCCTTAAACTTAGTTTTTACATTTCTATTTTCGAAAATTAAAAGTCCCTAATCAGATATAATCAAAATGACTCACTTTCGCTGTACTCAACTAACTCGAGTAGATTACTTTATTTATTTGCCTGTTTGGGCAAAAGCCAACGCGACGAGCCCCAAAAAAACAATAATAAAAAAAAAATAATAAAACTCGTGCAAAAGAAAAGAAAGTAATCGTCGAGACGAGTCGATTGGGCCCAGCCTTCAATAAATACCAAATCATGCCCGCCCCTTCTCGGCGCACAGGCACAGCCGGGCACGGCACGAGGGGAGGGGCATTAGAATAGGGGTACACACGCATGCGACGTCAATTTTAATAAGCACAGCAGACCAACTGCGAGTTGCGTTGTCAACTGGCTCTCGTTCTCTATATCTCTCTCTTACTCTCCTCCTCCTCTCTCTCTCTCTCTCTCTCTCTGTTTATTGTTGTGATATCTGACATTAGCTAACTGCCCATCATTTAGATATACCTTTGTCGAATGGATAATTGTTGCTGTATTGCCAATACCCTGTAAAAAGTTGATCTATATATATACCTATAAATATGCTTGTATATATCTATATATATATATATATATATATATATAAATCTATATACATTAACACCTTGTCAGCATCAACATGTTAATTGCAATGACAATTAAAGCTATGCTCACCAAATATTGATATTGATTTAATTGATTTTCATTCTTTCGCAATTTATGTTTCAGTAACCTACAATTAACTAACAGAACTAATTGAATTGAATTAATTCAGCTGTTAACTAATCCTGAAATTATAGATTAGATCTACAAGTGTTTTTTGGCGTTGCATTTGTGGTATTCGAGAGATCAAATCATGATCCTATCAGCATTGAATGTGAGGATCGGTTCAGTTTTTGTCAAAGTTGCGTCGTTTTGGCATCCTTGATTTAATTCAATATTAAATAACAGGCACAGGATGTCTTTTAGTGCAGCACTGCTGCATTGCCAGTTGGCCATATGTACTTTATAGCGATGAGTAGCGATCTGAACGATGAGTGTGCAGATATGCATTGATCGCCTAGTCACAACTGATAAATGCGTATTTATTATGCGCACATATATGAATAACAAACAAAGGTACAAAATTGTGTTTAATATTGAGGTGCACAAACCATCACGTGGGATACACCCATTTGGACGCAATCAATTGGATATGTGCCAAGTCGCATCAATATAGCCGAGAGACTGCGAAAATGACTATGCCGATGCTGGTGATGATCACGAATAAATATACTTCGTGGAGGTCAGCGAAATCTCTTTCGATATAATTGAAAAAGGCCTAAGAAGTTGAGTTGATTTAAAAATATAAAAACATGATTGTTGCTCTTCTTTCATAATGAACATGATTTACAGTAATTAACTTGTCTTATCGGTTTTTCTTTGGCATTTTGTGTGGTCAGCGTTTGGTGAGAATTACGCATTTGGATGAGTCACCACACAGAAATGGCGAAGAAAAAAAGTGCTAAATAATATTTAATTGGCAAATACTAAAAAAAAAAAAAAAAAAAAAAAAGGAGTCAGACAATCAACACCAAGCAAATTTTAAACTTCTTTTTGAACTCTCTCGTTCTCCCTCTGTCTGGCTCTCTCTTTCTGTCCCTCTCCCTCGCGATCTCGCTTATAATCTGCCTGTCGTCTTTTCTCAGTCTTCCTTATGCATTAGATTTGTGTTTTGGGCCCCCAACATTTTGCGTTCTATATAATTTCATCTATTTGTTTACAACTCAGCAAATACACATACACAAACACACACGCAGTCGATTTTTTATGCGCAAGCGCCACAAAATAGTAACAATAACAAAAGCAAATGGCAATAATAAAAGAAAAAAATAAATAAATAAAAATAAAAAAAAAAACGCTTCGCAAACGCACAACAAACACGCTCAAGGTTGAAAAACTTTGTTAATTTTCATTCAGACTGGCAGTGGCTTTTATCTGATCATATGTATTTAGAAATGTATATATGCACAGACGGTGTACAGTATGGCAAAAAAATGTGTTTTCACAAAGGATTAGCTACAGTAGAAATGCGTTCTTGGAACTTCATGTCAAAACACAGTTGCCCAGTTCATTATGATAGTTCATGGGAACAATCCACTTTTATTATTATTGTGGGCTGTAATTATTTGGAGACCTTCGTTATTTTATTGCTAAAACTTGTTGAAATTGATTTAAATGCAAATTATATTAGATATGTATGCTAAAAAGTTATATGGTTTACAATGATATACAATGTAAATTATGTAAATTAGGGAAAAAACAACTGGGTATTTTCGAGTCGGGCAGTTTTGAAGGTGAATTTGTTGCTTGATTTGCTTTGATTTGTTTGCATGCCAATTATTGCTTGATTGATTGCCTGATTGATATAAATTCGAGTCAAAAACTCAAAGTGTAGTGCTTTTTCTTTATTCTCTTTCGATTGAGGCGCCACCCTGCCAAAAAGCGCACAATAACCGATAAAAGCAGCCTGTCGGCGGCGCATGAACGCCTCACGTGACAAGAAAACACAAAACAAAATAGAAATCAAAAGCAACAGCAATCTACAGCAGCAGCAGCACCAACTACAACAACAACAACAACAACAACAATAAGTCATCGCTAAACGGCTGTCTGCCCGCTGTGTTTGTGTGTGTATCTTTTGTTGTCTTTGGCACATTTCTGTGAGTCGCGCGCAGCATTTGACAGTTGACAATTTCGATTTGCAATGTACGTCATAGTTGTAGTTATCATACCCATCCCCAGTCCACAGTCCCCAATCAACATCCCAGCCCATCCCACATCCCATGCGATCGCATCCCACTTTTCTTCCACCACAAACGTAGTAGTAGTTTAAAAAAAAAAAAAAAAAAGAAAAAGAAAAGAACACAAAAAAACTGCTCACTCGCTTCTGGCACTGCAAAAGTAAACAAAATCTTATCAGCAACAAATAATTTGCTGTCGCCGTCGTCGCCGTCGTCGTCGTTATAGGCCAACTGGCTCACACTGCTCACGCCCAGCTCATAAAGATAGGGGACACAGTAAATATATATTCATTTAACATCTAAACACAGACGCATACATACACAATTGAGGTTTGTCTCATCTCAGCCATTTACCGTCTAGCGAATTTCACAACAAATCGCGAAATTTGAAGATTGCTCGAAAATACACAAACATGCATCGCTATTTTTTAAGTTTCTGTACGTTCTAAATAGTTTTTTTTATTACAACATTTGTTGTTTTGAACAGATTTTGTTTACTTATGATACATTTTTTTTGATCTGACTGTTAACTGAATATTTCGCATTTGTATCTTTTGACCCATTGTTTCTCTAGCAGCTGTTCGATATAGTGACCCGATCATCTCTGATCCACGTGCTGCATTCAGCACAAAGACGAATATATATAAAATACTAAAAATTCAGAAAATCGGCTATATCCATTCAGCTACTGATGCTAATAAAGAACATTTATATATGTCGTGCGAAAACGAAAACCAAAAATAATACCCCATGCAAGGGTATGAAACAATTTTTGGTATTGCAAAAGCTTCATGCTTCTAAAGTATTTTGATTGCAAAGCTTTCAGTTTAAAATAATTTTACAATTTTTTAAGTTTATGCTTAATATTTGTATTCGTACAAAGTATTTTATTGAAGTTAAAAGTTGTAAAAAAAATAAATTTGTATAATTTGAATTTTTCTTTTCTTTTTTCTTTAACGTTTTCGTTTTTTTAAATGACCCCAATAAATCAATTGTTAAAGTTATTTTGCGCATACAAATATACCAAGAACATAAAAAGAAAGAATGCAAAACATTTTGTAAAATATTGTTTGCCAAAAACAAAATAAATATTCAACGTATCAATAAATATCAAAAATTTTGCACATTTTGCTAGAGCTCGGGAGTATTGATTAGCGTAGAATATCTTTTTAAAGAAAAAAGGGAATTTAATTAACAATAAATTAAGAAATTTAAATGTATAATAAATGTTTGGAATGTCATTAATTTGCTTGCGTTTGTTTTGCTTATTTGTGTATAACCCACGGTCCTCTTAATTGGTAGCCGTATCATTATGAACCACACCAGATATGTGCTGGTTTGGAGAACGGGGAATTACACCACGTTGAATGTTTTATATTACATGATTTATTGATAAGTTTCTTGGGGCCCTCGCACACGCATGAACGATTTATTTTCATTAAATCTTGCACTTGTTGTTATGGATTTGTTGTCGTCATAGTTATTACAAGTGAGGCGTACGACAAAAAGAAAAAAACAAAGAAAAATAGAAAAAAAAAACAGCAGACAACGTTTCATATCAACGCCATCAAAAAAATACAAACAGCTTTTTACACAGAAGAACACATACACATACACATATGGACACACTTACACAAAGCCGCCTCAAGGCAGACAGCATAAAAATAAAATATAATCTTTCTCGCTCAGACTACTTAAATTGACAAACAAATAACAAAATAGACAAAACACCAAAGTAGTTAAAACCGGTCAAATTTCGTTCGGCTGGAAGCTCTGTGTTTGCCATGCCAGCTAATATCGCTCATTTGTTGTTGTTGTCCCCCACTGAACCCGAATACCCAATCCGAAAGCACCGCCAAGCATATCAGCATATTATGTTTATATATATTTTATTTTACGCTCTGCGTAACACTGATCAGCCAGTATATTGTTAGAGTATTCCCTAGTCGAGTGTGCTTTTGTTGCTGCTGCGCAGGTTGTTTAGTTCAAATTGTTTGTTGAAACTGAATTATTTAGCTATGAATTGTGTCAAATATTTGTTATACATAAGTTATTAAATTAAAGAAATTAACACACACACAAATCGGCAATCAAGGTTAAATATTGAAAACAGTGCAAAATTTCGATTTAACTTTTATTTGCTAATCAATCATCAACTTTGGTAGGAAACACACCTCATAAACAAATATGCGTACAACATTATTGTGATCCGCTTAGAATGTTTTTGTTCAAAAGCATGACATCCACGTTCTTATCCTTATCAGACTGTAGATATTGAAGAGCAGCTAACACTTATACCGAACAACAAAGAAGCATTGGTTATCTGTTAGATATTTTCTTTATCTATGAGATCATATGATTATACCAGTTGCCAACTTATATTTCTCAGAATGTTGCTTTTACATAATACATATATTTGTATACATGATCCGGCATCAGCATTGAACTAGTTGTTCAACTCAATTGGTTTAGTTGTGTGCTTAGGAATGTTCATACATCTATATATATATATATATATATATATATATACCTGTAACCGTTAATCGTTTGAAACTCAACAAGAACCACTAACCGAGACTGATTGTATTATTATTATTAACCAAAACATCGTTGCGTTACAGCATAACGGCTGTACCAACTTGAACTTTTAAGAGTGTATTAAATCGGAATTCAAATTTACAATTTGCATCGAAATCTAGGCCCGAAATTTAAAATATTTTAAAAACCAGCAACTGATATTATTTGTCCCGAAAAGGGTGCATCGGAACCAAAATTAATATCGGTTTGACACCCTGATTTTCAAAGTTGCTTATGTAGCGATACCGTAAGGAAAGATTACGAAATCAAATACCGAAAATTAATTATATCGACTTTGGCCACGATTAATTTTGATAAATCGATAAACCAACAAGGCAAATCGAACACTTTTCAGATGTGATTTCGTTGAAAATGCATATGCGCATCTGATGCTCATGCATACAAGTACATCATACATAACATGCATACATACAGTTGGTGTTGACTTTTGCGAATTGAACAGAATTGTAAGCATAACATGTAATTTTAGTCTGAAGTCGACGATTATGTTATGTTTGCTAATATAGATTATGCAAGAAACCAAATCTATTTGAATCAACTTTGTGCGCTTATCAGCATTAGCATGCGAGCTTTATTCTCATTTCGGGCGACTACAGCAACAGTAGAGTATGTGGGGGGAGGGAATGTGTTAATGGTATCTTGTTAGGGCATCATTTTTGCTATTCCCCCCCGATGCCACGTGATGGGAGTGACGACAAAGGGTGCGTGAGATGTGAGATAGCCCGGAAATAATCAGAGACATTCTCTCTCCATGATCGCAGCCACAGCATAGTCAAAATACATATGCACATACATGTGTTTGTGTGTGTATATGGTGTGTGTGTATGTGGTGTGTGTGTGTGTGTGTGTTATGTACAATTTGAATGAAATGATAACAAGCGCGCGACAAAGCTAGTTTATTTTCAACTTGATACCCTTGCAGAAAGTATTTCAATAAATCTGTCCGTTCTGCAATAGAGCGCCATGAATTCTATATACATCTACATATGCATACATTATAGATATATTTTAGATACCTTTAGTGCTGCACTAATTTTTGATTTATTCTCTAAACAAAAGGTTCATATTGAATTAAGTAAACCGGTCGAATCAAATCACCGTTTAAACTACATTCATTCAAATATTGAATTGTTATTTAAAAGATGAGTCGTAGGCCTTTATAGCCAGAAGAAGGTTGAGTGCTGAGTTTGTTATTCTGTGATATATGGAAATTAATACATTAACATATTGATATATATTTTATGATATATGCAAGATTTTTGACTCATGCAAATCCCAAATATTGAAGTATACCAAACTCTGCTCTCTGCAAGTCAGTCAATAAAGTTGCGCTTCTGATTTGACACCCCACAAAATACCTCTAATTAGATATGTATGTTTGCAAGAGTATTTCAATTTCGGCGCTGCCATTGTTTTTTAATTTTTATTTTATTTTTTGTTTTTGCCTGCCCGTCACAGTTGACAACCAATTTTACCAATTCCCCAAACTCGTCAGTGCATCATCAGTGTTTCAATTGGATCATTGAGCACTGCTTGACTGCCTGCCTCTGGGGGATAAAACACACTATTTGAATTGAATACAGGCAAGGAGCTTATCAAAAACGAAATCAGAATCACAAACGAAAAATCACTAAGCACGTTCAAAATTCACACACTCAACAAGCAGATTCGCAGCTAAAGGGTATATCTAAGTTCTATAAAAAAAAAATTCCCGAATACATAGAGAATAACATTTAACTAGATTTATGTGCACATTTACTTGCGTAAGCGATTTGCTTTTATTGGCCAACATGCAAGCCACGTGACCTAAGGACAAATTCATCCAGTTGAATGCGTTATGCGATAGCCGTCAAATGATTTCTCCCTGTCAAGTGCATGGTACTATTAGCCACATCTGAATGCATGCGAGTTGTCCAAGGATATGTGCAGGATAGATTTGCAGACGTAAGTTGTCGAAGGGCTGCAATGAAAATGGAAATAATAGTAATAGTGAGACAACGATGAAAATTCCAACATAAGTTAAATAAGTTGTAGAACAGTTAACAGTGCCAAATAATGTTAAGCAAACGGTTAACAGAGTAGAGCGCGTGCGCGCCTCTTATAAAATGCTTGCACGCTTCACACACAGACTGTTAACGTTACGGTTATAGCTGCTGCTGTTGCGGTCTGTTATAGCGGCTGCGGTCTGTTGGCCTGCTGTCTGTTGTCGCTTGCCCGTACATGCGTTTGACAGCTGACCCGCTCGCGTCAATCGCTGTTGCTGCTGTGTGTGTTTGTGTGCGTGTGTCGTATGCGTAATAATTTGTGTTATTGTGTGCGGCCACTGTTACTGCTGTTACTGTTGTTACTGCTGTTGAGTGGCTGTCACTTTGTTGTTTTCGCTTGCCACAATAGATATAATTCAGAAACATACAGTCATAGAACTAAAGTACTATGGCAAGAATTATCGCTCAATTTAGTACTTTAGTTATCTCTGTATCGCATAGCAGCCATAGGCAGCAGCAGCAATTACAACAAATTTAAGCAAATTAATGAACAAATTCTTGTTTTGATTTGTTTTTTTATATTTTTTTTATTGTATCGCTTGTACATAGTTGCTATTAAGCGTGCGCTTTGAAGTTATCGTCCGCGATTTATTTGCTTTGCCATTTTATGACCAACTATTGCGCTCGTAAATGATAAAACAAAAAAAAAAAATAAAAAGCCAAACTATCTGTAAAACGTTTTCAATAACAACAAATTAATTACATACATACGTACATACAAACATACATATTTTTATGTATCATTAATTTTCCAATGTTTGTTTTAAATTTGTTGTCATTGTCCAATCAAAACTATTCTCATCGAATGCATCCCAAATTTTGACGAATTTTCTTTCGGACTACACATTTTGTGGAATCTTCGTTTTGACACTAGAAATACCCTTTAGTCACAGAAACTGTACAGCACAAACGCAATAAGATCCTTGTATATATATATATATTAACAGTTTGAGCACAGGACATTCTTCATTTTTGTATACTTTGATAGTGAAGGCCCTTTCCACCTTTCAGGTTACTTACGACTGCAACTTTCACATTTTTCTTTAAAATTCTTCTTGGCCTGCGGCTCGAATCTGTTTTGAACACATTCGACTTTGTTCACTTAATGTTTGTATTTGGTGTTAGCGTGTCGTCATTTCTTTTGGGAACCTGTCGCTGTACATTTATGTATGTATAAATATATATGCATTTATATATGTTTATATACATACAGACAGGTCTACATGCAGATGTCCTATAAAGTCCACGATATGCGTTAATCGAAATAAATTGTACGAAATCGTGATTGGGCATTTAACATTATTTAAATTTTAAACTTGCTGTCTGCACATATATAGGTATGTATTTGTAGGTACATAAAAAATATATCGGCATTAAGACTGAATGAAGAAAGGGCCGCCATATAGCCATATATACATTCCGTTATGGGTTGTGCCAATTAAGTGCTTTGTTCGCAGAAAAAAAGAGAAGCCTCGGCCAGCAGATACCCTGATATAATACTGGAATTTTGGAATTAATGTTAAATTGAATTGCAGTCTTATACATTCTACACCCATGCAGAGGAAAGTGGAATTTAGATGTGGGCAGGTGGACTCTGGTCTGTAAGAGCGTTCAATCTTCGGCATGCCTAGATACCCTTTTTTCTCGTCAGGAAATCAAAAATTGTGGTTTCAACCTTTACTTATTGATATATATATATATATAAATAAATATATATATATATTATGATTCCGTTCAGGTGGCGGAGGCGTGATTTTGGACCAGGGAGGGGTCTCTGAGAAAGTGTTGTGTGCTAATTGGATTAAAATCATCTTCAAGTTTCGTTGCAGCCACGACAAGCCATCGACGCATATTGTAAAATTTTGAATCCCAAACACGACTCTTCCTCCTTCTGCTTCTCCAGTTCCACATCCACCTCCCACCTCAACCAACCCCACCGCACCGCACCCCTTTGCCAATCTCGTATGTATAATTTATAACATTTTTTGTGACAGATGATCATCCATGATGATTACAGTTGTTCTCATATTTGCGTGATCTTTTGGCTGTACTTATTGTTGCTGTCGTTGTACTTAGCCATGAATGTATTATATTATACCCTACAATGCAAATGCGTGTCGACCAACTAACAAGAAAACAGCAGTAACAACTACAAAATACAGAAGCTCAAATCCGAGTTGGGTTCAAGGTTAAAACCTGTACTTATTAACGCGGTTTATTGTACTTTTGTAAACTGCAACCGACAAAACAGCCATTACAATAACTGAGTTGAACCCCAAGAACATTGGCGTCTATAATTATTTATACGATGTTTCATTTGTTTTGGAATTTTTCCATATTATAATGCCAGGCCTGAAATCAACAGGAAATAACAAAAAAGGAACTCAAAAACAAAAAAAAAAAAAAAAAACAAAAAAAAAACAATAAAGTTTATGTATTATTAGAAATTCGAAATGATTATTTATCAATTCTACCATGTTGTGGTATTATAATTACACACTTTCGCTGATTCTTCAATGAACAGAACCCCTTCTGCTGCACAAACAAACTACAAATGTAAGCTGTGTTAGTGTTAGTTGGTAAACTGGTTAAAGAATGATTATCGTGTTCCGCTCAAGCTTCAAAGAGAACGCCATAACACATTTTCGTAGAAATACAATTCTATATGGGGGGAAGTCCATTTAAGCCAGTTTTAACATAAAGCTGTAGTAAAAATGTATTTAAAAAATGCAGTTAAAAATGTAAGTTGTTTTCGAATTAAAATATAGCATTATTCTAGGAGTCACATTTTCAAAAAAAAAAAAAAAAACACTTCGCCTGTGAAAATCGGCTTACTTTTGTTGTATCTGGTTGTACCAACCCTTTGTGATCCCGTTTCTCCTGAAATATGTGTCACATTTATTGGGTACATTTGAGTATTTCTGACTAAATTATATGGTATCTTCTAGTCGGGCAATCTTTCTAATGCTACTGCGGCTCCGAAATGCTTAACACTAAATATGTCTATTAGTTTTTGCTTTGATTTAAAATAAAGTTAATTTCAATTCCATGGCTTTCAGTTAAGTTAAGTGCATGATGAGCCACAGTGTTAAAGTGGATCGCTTGGAATGTGATAAATGACGCTTTCTCTGCTCTGGAACTACGCACTTATTTAAGCCAAGCAAGAGAGAAACGTTGCAGTCGGGCGTAACCGACTGTCAAACACTTTGGTACCACAAGTAATACCAGCTGATAACAGGTAGCAAATAAGAGAATGTGTTTACCCAATAGATATAGGCAACAATTTTGGAGGATGATCCTAGTAATCTACCTCCCAAGTTTCTTAAGGCTTTTATATACCTTTCAAATTTGGAGACTCTAGCTTCCAAAATGGTGTGAGATATATGGTTTTATCGATTGACACTATTCAAATTCTTTATCGATCTCTTACGGGGAGTTATTAGTAACATCCATTTAAAATTTGATGAGCTTACAATTTGTAGAATATATGCTCATTTCAGATTTCTAGGGTCGAAGTTCCTGGGGGCGGCGAGTGTGGTGGTGGTCTGGAAATGTATATGCCGCATTTTGAAGGAGGTTACCAACAAATTAACTTTCAGGTTTGGTGACTATCCTTAAAAATGTGGGAGATATGTGGCTTTATCGATTTCCAATTATCGATCTTATCGATTTCCCAGCCCCTAGTGGAAGTAGCACTCCAATTTGTATACTTTGTCCAGTAGGTGATACCTTCGGTATTAAAGTATAAAAACAGTTGAAGACGTGAAAGAAAACGCACAGTTTAAGAACAATTAATAAATGCTAAAAATAAAGTGATCAAAGTCAACGATGCGTATGAGTTACATTGTCAGTGTTAATTTCTAGACACCGAGAGATGGAGGGAGACAAAGAAGGAGAGCGAGAGAGAGAGAGACGCATAGCGCCCTCTAGCGCCAGCCCGTGTTGTTTGATATGTTTTGGCGCTGATCGCGCATTCTCAACTCAATAGTACCCGAAAAGCAATCGACACGACGATAGTGATGACGACGGCAACAAAGACGACGACGACAACGACGACGACGACGGCGTTCGTTGATTGTGATAATTATTTCGAGGTGCGCTGTTTTTTTTTTTTTTTCTCCTGATAGTTGGCTGAACTACAATTTACATATGGGCATTTTTGTATGCTGTATTTATTTAGCTACGCGCAATTTTTCAGTTGTTGTTTGCTTTTATCATTTGTGCCCAACCAAATGATACGTATGTTCATACATACATATATACATAAACACATACATATATACACATGTAATTCTTTGGCCTGCATCGTGGAGCCGAAGCTCTACTTGAATTGTGCCCAGCGAAAGTTCTCTTAATGGCTTTTATTTTGATACCCTAGTGCAGAGAGCCTTATAGTTTTCTCATTAAAAAAGCAATTTTCAAACACACAAAACATGTTTGGTTTCATTTTCAAAAATATGCATTATGTAAAACAAAAAAAAAATCGTTCAACTATGTGATGCATGCAAACAGTTGTCCAACTGGTCTGACAGGGTATGCAATATTCGATGTGCGGCCAAGGGCTGCACGTGCTTTCTTGTTTATCAACATTTTGGACATTTGTTGTTTTTTTTTCTTTTTCTTTTTTGTGGCATGGTGGGAGCAATGAAACGGCCTATAAGAATTTAACACCATAACTGTTGTTGTTATGTTACTGTTAACAGATCTCACTGTTGTTGTCGTGCTGCTCTGGGGCGTGAAGCGTGCATAGCAAGTTCAAATATAAATGTGTGTTTGCATGTGTGTGCGTGTTTGAAAAGCCCAACATTTTGAAAATGATCGAAGCACACTGCACTTTGCATACACACATCATAAATATGTGAGCTGATTTGGATGTGCGTATGAAATTTTAACAGGGATCACTTTGCACATTTTTGCTTTCTGCTTTCTGTCTGAAACCGACTGAAAATTGCGTAAAAAAAAATAGATTGAGAGGGACAGAGAGGGATAGAGGGAAAAAGAGGATTATGCTAAAGATGTTAATTAACAGCAAAGTTATTTGCTCTCAGTGTGCATATCGATATCGATATTGGTTTCAATTGACTCTGCCGCCCACTCGTCGGTGGCCGTGCACGTCACTTATTTTATTTTATTTTATTTTATTTTTTTTTTTATCAATTTGCGCTTGCAAACCGAATCGGAATACGAATCGAAATACGACAACACGAACACAAATCAGTGTGACCGAAGGGTCGCGCGCGCTTCGCTCACAAACACATTGAAGTCAATTAAACCCGTTGTCGTCACTCGCCATGAGCACGCCATGAGCGACCACGCGAACACTTGTTGTTGTTGCTCGCGCTGCTGTTGTTGCTGCTGGTGCTGGTGCTGGTGCTGGTGCTGCTACTGCTCTCTCGCTCTCTTTTAGCGATGCTCTACAGCGCCGGCGGAATTCGAAACCAACCGCAAGCACCGGGGCCCAGGCATCATTACGGATTGTCGTTCTTTAGGATTTTAGTTCGTCGATCTCAGCGTAAGTGCTCGCAACACGACGCTCAAGTTGTGACTAAACTGTGTTGTTTTTTTTTACGCGCGCTTCGAAATTATTTTCACTTATTGTTATTATTATTTTTTTCAATAATATAAAAATGTACATATTTATTTAATTTTCTTCTTTTTTTTTTACTGTGAGTTTTGTCGCGTGTGCTTAAAGTATGTGTGCCTGTTTGCTGTTGTTGTTGTTGATGATATTAAGATTATTATTATTATTATTATTATTATTGTTGTTGCTGCTGCTGCTGGCTCGCTGAATCAGCACCAACAACAATGAAAGGGGGACAACATCGAAAGTCGCAGCTTTGTTATCGTTGACAGTCGTCGCCGTCGGCTGATCGCCTTTCGATCGGGACTATCTTTAATCGGCATGTCGCCGAAAATACAAACTATTTGTAAATGAAAAAAAATACATATTTAAAACGGGCTTGCATCCGGAAAACTGTTTTCAGGGAAAGCCGAACACAGAAACGGAATTACAACATAACAAAACCGAAACCGAAACAAAATCGAGCCGAAAACGTTAACGAAACGAACGATCGGCGCTGCTGTGGTTAAGCGGCTTTATCTTATCAGCGGCACTGCCAGCCACAGTTAGAGCAGCGCAGAGCAGAGCAGAGCAGCGCAGAGCAGAGCAGCGCAGAGCAGAGCGTCTAGCGAAGCAGCGCCCCAGTCCAAAGCAATCGCAATCGCAATCGGAACCGCAACCGCAACCCAATCCCTGAACAAAACCCAAATAAATAGCCACAAACATTCAAAATATTCGCGTTCAAGATTTGATTCGGTTTGAGATTTGATTGAATTCAATTCGATACGATACGATTCGGATCGACTCAATTCAATTCTACAATTACGTATATTTGTCTTTGGAGTGCCATTCAATATTTTCTTTTTGTTTTCGTATTTGTTTTTGTTATTATTAGTTCAGGTTAGATCAATAACTTGCAGTATTTATTGAAAAATGTGTGCAAATAAATTAAAATTGGTGATTATAAGTTATTTATGCATGTATATAAATATATAAATATATATACATATAGGCGTCAAGTGCTATTTAATAATCAGTTCATAGAATTTGGCATTGGTTTTCATACATTTATTTAGTAATGACAGTGATATGAGCCTCTACGCACTTCATATGTTGATTGGTGCCGTGACACAATCAAGATTAACACTCAATGTTTCTTTGGATTGCACTGACTTGCTTGATCAAACAAACATACATATTCATTATAATTATTGTAATTACATATTTTGTTTATTGTTTTCAATTGAGTTGTTTAGAAATATATACAAATATATATGTATATCACATCTAAGAAGTGCAGCCTGTTACCCAGACTGTTGATAATGGTTTTTTTGTGTCACGCCAATAAATGAGATAACTCCTTTGTTGGCACACAAATCGGCAACTAGCGTAGAGCAACTGTCCTTAATCGTACAAAGCAATCAAGGTTAAGCCAATTGTTACTTGCTTTGTGAATCGAATAATTGAAAGTCAGTCAATAAAAAGCGTTTTTTAACAGACCCTGGGGGATATTAATATCATACCAATCGCCAGGCTATTTTGTTTCCTGGTCGGTCTCTAAATGCTTTAAAATGAAAACAATTAGCATCGTTGTGGAAATAATTGTGATGGAAAAGTAAAAGGGCTGAGTGAACCAGTTCTGCAGCAGTAAATACTCCACATGCATAACTGTAAAGTAAGGAAGAATTCAAAACTCTCAAGGTAGCCTCAGAACTTGTTTCACAAACCTAAAAACGATAAATGCATTTAGCACACATCAGATCATTATTAGCATTCATTGTCATAATCTTCTGGCCGCAGATTCTGGTGGCATTCTTAGTTTGTGTATACTCTGTAATGGATGTGTGCAAGTTGATGAGTTAATTAAAACTTTTTGTGGGCTTTCCTTATTCGATTTTCTTTTTTTTTTTTATTATCTTTTATGGTCTGAAAATTGTTTAGGCAGTTGGACATCTTCAAGATCCGCGTATAGGGTATCTGTCTGTCGATCAGTCGGAAGTAGAGAAAGCTTTCATATAATATATACGTATATTCTTACCTTCTTCGTCGTTTCGCTTTATCGGCTGTGATCGGTTTCGCGCTACGTAAAAGCAAAAAAAAAAAAACAAAAAAAGAATAAAAATCAAATGCGAATTGAAAAAACAAAACAAACCAGCGAGCGATCATATAAAAATGTTAATTTCCAACGTCGCACGACTTGTGTGCGTTTTTGACTGTTAAACCAAAAATAAATAAATAAATAAAAAAAAATAAAAATAAAATAAATAAATAAAAAACGTTGTTTTCTGCTTTAATTTTACAGTTAATAAAGAAAGAAAAAAACAACAACAGCAACAGCAACAAAGAAACACAAACGTAAACATGTATTTATTATGAACATTAACTAATCAACCAACCAACCAACCAAGCAACCAAGCAACAACAACAACAACTTGTACAAATAAAATGTACAAATAATTGTAATGCCAAATAATCACAAACAACAAACAAAAAAATCTGATAACGTCAATTAAACAATCAAAGTGACAATAATAATCAAATTAAACACAAAAGAAACGTGCCAACCACAAAGCAACCAAATATAATTTTATGAATTCATAAATAGAAGTTAAATTTTCTAAGCGTAACTCAACAAACAACAACTATCTTATTCAATGCTGCAAATGATTCATAAGCATTTAAGATAAAATCAGTTAAAGCCAGAACATATATGTATATATATATATAAAGAGTATATTGGGACAAATACAAAAACGGCAACACAATGCGCTTCACCTACAATCAGTATAAATATTACGAGTCCGGCTATCGTATTCCATCCAAAATGCACAATCTGGGCCATCATCATGGCAATGGTACTGCCGGTAAAATCAACAGCAACAACAATAACAGCAACACCAACCATAGTAACAGCAGCAACAACAACAATGGCAGTGGCCATCATCACTACAATCACCACCACAACAACAGCAACAACCACAATAATTCCAATACAAATGCATACCAACATCATTACAAAAGCAATTTTGGTAAGCTGCGCTGCAACACAGAACACAACAAAGAATGTTGCATATCGAATACAATATTTCTCAGTTCGAATATAAATCAAATAAAATAATTATAAAGACAATGTGACAAGTAGGAACGGCTATCTTTGATATGCCCAAGATTATATTGCCTTATGGACCCAGGTTGGGGTTTCAGACCGAGTGCCCTCTGCAAAAAGGCACAGAGTTAATTGTACGCCACAGATAATGGTGGGATAATCAATTGGAAGTTCTATTAAAAAAAACTATTAATGATAACAGTAATAGAATAACACTTGAGTTCCATCATTCGATTAAGGCAAACGAATCTGATATGTCTGCTTATCCCATTGGATCTTCTTATGTTTCCTAAATCGGTCACTGTGCGAAATTTGAAACGGATATCCACAGATTATTTGTATCTACAAAGGCTTCCGAGCAGCTCGCGCCTTCACTTCAATGAGTGTTGTTTGCGTTTGTAATTAAGTCACATAAAAATATATGATTTGATTACTAGCTGCCTCCACTTTAGTACAGATTTCATTCTTCTGTATCTATTAATATATATAGATATTGTGCATATATTGTCGTTTGTCAAGATTATCAGCGATAAGATTAAGGCCTGATGACAGATCACAGGTAACGTTGACCCTTTGGCTAAGTCTGCACTGATGCAGCATCATTCATAATAGTATATAGAATTCTGTTGCACTACAAATCCCAAATTCTAAATCAACCCTATGTCCTCTGACCATAAGGAACTGTTTCACTTTCTCCGATTTTATATATCCCAGAAAGGAAAATATAAAGTTACGCCAAATTTAGTTTTTTTTTTCATTACCAAAAATTATATTGCGTTTCAAAATCGGAAGGGTTTTGACAACAATTGAAATGCTTTAAATTCTGAAAAATGTGTTCTCAAAATTTGAAATAGAATTTCGTTTGTTACTTTAACTCAACTACAAACTAAATATGATGCTTCAAGTAATCATGTTCTTTTATGTAGAACGCAACTGTTTTCAACCAAAAAAACTTATCTTGAAATATGAATCGAGACCTTAACCAAATTGTGACAAACATTTTTCTTCTTGATTTGATTTGAGTTCAAAATTCTCCAAATTTGTATTTGTTGTTTATGTAAATCAATCCTTTTGACTCGCTTTTAATGGTCTTGACTGTTGGCCCGAAGTCGTCGACTTTATTTAAGTTTGAATGTTTTTTACGTTCCAATTGCCGCAAAGCTTAATACAAAGCGCAAAGTGCAACAAATTGAATTGAATTAAACCGGTTTTTTGTATGCCAATTGAAGCCGTGGAAATTACATAAAGCCGACCCGAGAAGAAACACGAAAATCTTATCGCCGTGGAGATCACAGATAAACCGCGACTCGTCGTCGCCTGCCAGTGTGAAAAGGCGCGCTCTTTGTGCGTCTAGCTGTAGGTGTGCGTGTGTGTGTGTGTAAGTGTGTGTGTGTGTAGAGGTATAGGTGGGTGGTTTGGGCTCCGATTGTTTTTGTCTTATCGCAGGCGCTTAGATAAAGGTGCCGCGTCAGTGGCAGGTACACATGTAGGTAAGATCAGCTAACGCTTTTTGTGGCAGAGGTGGGTGCGTTTCTTCAGCCAATATATTTATCTATATATATATATATATATGTATGTATATAGATTAAGTTTTTGGAACTGGCCATGATGCCACACACGCACACACACGGTTATTGTGCGACCTTGCACCCTTGGCGATTTTTACATGAACCTAATGTTGCAGGCAGCATAAAACATTTATGTTTACCACAAAGCAAGGAATCCTTACACACACACACACATACATATATACATTTTAATACTGGATTGTTTTGTTTTTGTGTTAATGTTGTTATTCTTTTGCCGTTGGCAAATATTTGCCAAAACGCTTATCTTTTGGCCTAGATAAATAAAACATAATAATTACGATTTTAATTAATGCATGCTGGCAAAATATTATTTTTATTATTATTAATTTTCTATATTTTTTATCGAATGACAAGTAAACCGAATTATATCTTATCTTGAAAATATTCAATGCTTAATTTATGCCATATCGAAATGTTGAAAATGTGGCCAAGTCATGTTCTACAGTGAAACCAAATTGTATGAACGCCCCGCTTATCTATAAGTAATATCTTTATGGGCTTGAGCAGCACCAGCACTTGACAACAATCGGCACACCACTTTCCAAACACACTTAATAATCGTGTGTGTATCTGAATTTGGTTTCTTAGGTTCCCGTTATGTGTAAACTTTTTATTGCTGAGAACGCTTGAAAGTATTAATTACAATATTTGCACATTTCAAATGCTGTATGCACATTTTCTGGGTGTCTCTTCAATTGCAAGATATCCGGTCGAATATTTAATATTTGGCAAACCAAGAATGATTTTCTCTCAAAAAAATTGTATTTCGAATTTTGAATTTTGAATTTTGAATATGCTCTTGGACTATAAATGAATTGAATATGAATTAAATAGAACACATTCCAAGAGTTTGATTTGTTCTTGATTTATGACTATATTGACGGAAATCAGAGTTGATTGCGAATAATAATTATTGGCTGCACAAATGGTTGTAGAGCTTATCATATTCCGATCGAAAACAAATTAAATCTCAAAAACCCATGATTATTAACTGTTGTTATTGTTAATTCCATTTACAACCGATATAAAAATACCAAAATTCGAGAAGCGATTCAAGTTTATCAAATACAAAATACGCAAAGTGCTTAAATGAGCACATGCAATGTATATCGGGGAATACTTATATATAGCATCCGATTAACAATCCGTAATTTTTCACGGTTTTTATCAGTTTATCTCATTCACATTGTTTTTCTGAGCAAATTGAACCATAAACAGCATGTAAAAATGGCCCTTCATTAAGGACAGCTCTGATGCCAGATAGCTGAGACAGCAGCTCCGCATTGATAATAGTGCCACTTTTTTCTGCCACAACTGCAGATTTGAGTGGGTCTCTTGATTAGCGCCGCCTTGGCCTTATCAGTAGAGCTGTCTGCTCGATGTTGTTGTTGTCGCTTTGCTGTTGCTGTTGCTATTACTGCTCCTGCTGCTGCTGCTGCTGCTGCTACTATTAGAGCAACTACAGTTGCTATCTGCTACAGCGACGGCGACGGCAATGGCAACTGGACATTGATAATGCGAGAGAGACAACAACTGGGCAGCAGTTCTGTGGATGGGTGGATGCATGGGATGCGTTTGTTCATCCACCAACTCAAATTGAGCATCAATTGAGTCTCCTAAACTGACTGAGTGCCGCCTGCAACAATGGGGCACAACTTGATGTGCAATTTACATGCACAATGACAGCTGCAAAATAATCGAGCCGCTGCGACTAGGCAGCGAGTATATTTATGACAATGTATTTATACGCATATATATCTCTACATATACAGACATACACTCGAAGAAAAAACGCACCTAGAAACGGGCATGCATTTCCAATATTTCGTTATTAAAAGTACAACTGATTATTGAATTTATCCCAAATAAGTAAGCAAAAACGTTATTAAATCAATTGCGAAATGTTAATTGCAAGCATTAATGGAAGGACTCCTAAAATGTATATATTCCTGACCAAAATCAACAGACGAGTCTATATAGCCATGTCCGTCGGAGGCAGAGACTTAAAATTTGTATGATAATAATAGGCAAATCAGGTTGATATCATTTTGTCGATAAGCCCCCTTTCTCGAATATCGATATATATATCGATTTCCGGATGCGATTCCAATTTATATACATTAATAGCGTAAACCTGAGTAATTCAAAATAAATCACTTGCAAAATAAAAAAAATCTTTCTTAATTGTAAGAACCATCTGAAAACACCAATTTGTTTGCCATTGGCAATGTGTGTTGTATAATATTCTGTTGGCTTTGTTTTTGCCAGTGTACACGTTTGTGGGACTTGTGTGTCCCTGTGTGTCGCAGAGCGGACATTGAGTTCAATGCACCCCGTATGCCTATATGCCTAGTGGCTGCTGGTACGGCTCCATCTCAGCATCGTTCCCGTTTACGGGGCATTATCAGCAGCAGCAGCAGGCAGGCAGCAGCAGAGGCAGGCAGCAGCAGAGGCAGCAAGCTGCGTTGCAAGCATCAAACCATTTTTGCATTGTATGTTTAAATGAAGCACTTGATTTAGTCTCGCCACATACACATCCACACACACACACACATATATATGTGTAGATATACATGCAAATACATACATCTTTAATATTGCATCGCAGTCAAACAAACACATATTTATTGTCTTGATCTAATTGGACGGACAGCATGTTGCACAGAACTGCTGGATGCAATTGTGATTTCAATTCTTCTATCGTTATCATTGTGGAATTGTGGTTTGAACGTGTTTTATCTTGAGGTGATGACATACTTTGCTTGCTCAGCATCTCAACTCGTTTATCAAAGACAAAAAAAATATTTGCAATTTTTTAGATACAAACTGAAGATTGTATTAATTTCGTCAATGTATACCTGTACAGGATGGCTCGATTTCGCTAAGATTGCACAAAATTGGACTTGTCAATTATATGCATACAAGTCGAGAAACGAATCAGCTCGTTAAATCCAAAATCATAGTTTCTCAGAATATATAAAACCATAAATATTGATTTAATTTCTGATCAAAATAGACTAAGAGTGACCAGCGTAAGAGATCAATGCGATATTCATGATTATTTTGTTTTATTTGATTCCTTCATTCGCAGGGATGCGCATGACGATATCCACAAACTCGACAATGAGTCCCCGCATCCATCGCAAAGGCTTTCGGATACCATCGAAGAGACAGACGGGCAAGGGATTGCCCGGTAAATTGCACACCATTGCCAGGGTAAGCAGACAACAGTTGAGCAACCGTTGCCAGTTGTACTTATTTGTCATTCTTCTTCGTGTGCTGCGGTTTGGTTGGATGGGTTGGTCAGACGGGGCCCGGGAAGCTGGTGTCGGGGAAGCGAATACCACAGCGACCGCATCCGCCGCCCTGTGACAATTCCAATGACAGCGGCCTGGGTTTCGATCAGCATACGGAGCTGCGAAATGGTTCAGCAGCAGCAGGAACAACAACAACAACAGCTGCTGCTGCTGCTGCTGCTGCTGCTGCTGCGGCAGTCGATGTCAGTAACAATGGTCCAAGCAGTAGCAGCAGGAGCAGCACCAGCAGCAACAGCAATCAGATCGCAAATCTGGTGATAAATAGCGACTTGACCAACACTGTGGCAGCAGCAGCAGCAGCTGCAGCTGCAGCGGCCACCAGCAACACATTGCAGCAGCATCACCAGCAACAGCAGCAGCATGTACAGTTGCAGCAACAGCAACACCAGCAGCAGCAGCAGCAACATTCACCGCAGCAGCATTTAATACGCGCGATACCCGTTTCAAGGTGAGTCCATCTACCCTTTCAGCCGGTCAGCTGTTTAACTACACACACACACACATATACACACACACACACACACTCTCATTGCACTTGCTCTCATTTATATACATATATATATAGATATATACACACGCACACACACAAAACACACACCGGTGTTAAATTGAGACGCTTCAGCAATCCGACGCCTTTCACTATTATTGTTTAACGCATTCGATTAAACTATAAATAAATATAAAAAACAATAATAATCAAAAACACATATTGAAAATTCAATTTGTGAATTTATAGTTCCATCCAGTTGTCTGCTGCACTTCGCTTCGAAAGGAAGTGTTCTTAATTTGATTGGTTTTTTTTTTTTGGTTTTTAATACTTGTAATCCACAATTCGATACACATAAATACATAATACATTTTATACATTGAATTCGTCATCGCACTTGACCCAAACGAGTTGAACTCAAAAAAACGTATTTAATAAATGCTTAAATATTATTCCTGTAACCGAATACAGAAATTGTACAAATATTTAAAATGGGAATTCTCATTGCTGTATCAGTTCGACACGTACATTATTAAATACATTATTCACCTGCTCACATCACTTAGCACATCTACATATACATATACATATATATATATATATATATAACTGCCCAGATCTTCAGTAGTGAAGAAAAAACCAAACATGTAAAATTCAATACGCAAATTTAATTTGTTTGACAGGTTTTTTGTTTTTGTTTTTTTTTTTTTTGCATTGCATTGCATTTGGTTTCATTGTAGGTCATGGTGAATGGCTGCTTAGAGACTAGATTTTATCTGTAGTAATTGGTCAGTCTGTGTGTGAGTGTGTGTGTGTGTGTGTGTGTGTGAGTGAGTGAGTGTTGTTGCCATAATGTGATTGCCACATATATAATTACATGCCCGTAATCGCAGCGTAATCGCATTTCTTTGTAACTTATCAGTGGCATCAGCTGCAGCAAATCTGAGTTGCCGGCCAGGCCACACTTTTGAAGAGTGCGCTTATCACTGTCTGTATATCATTTCTTACTGACACATTGAGAATTGGTGAATAAGTATCGCTGTGATTTATATGATCAAAAATGTCGAGTGTGTAAGTTAATTGCTTTATGGGCTTGAAGTGGGCGCTGCCAACTTGCTTATTTTTCATTCGATTTTCGCATTTACATTTTTCATTTGCACCTATTTTTTTTTATGATGTTGTTGTTATTGTTGTGTGTCTGTGTGTCTGTGTGTGTCTGTGTGTGTGTCTGTGTGTGCAGCTAATTTGATTTGTATTCTGTCAGCCCTCCCCTCTTTCCCCCTCTCCGTCTCTCTGCCGCCCCTTTCTCTCCGTGCCGTTCTTTGTGTCTTGGTGGCTGCAAACGGGCAATGACTTTGAGTTGCAGACTGAGTTAGTCAGCTCGAATTTAGCCATGTTCGTCACCAGTCTCTCAGCTCTCGTTTGCACTAAACGAACATTATAAAATTATAATAAAATATTAGACATGCATACATACATACATACAAACATACATACTTACATAGGTTATGTATGAAAGTGTAAGGGTATTTGATGTTCGTCACTCGTCGCTCGAATGATAACACAACACAATACAAATTTAGCTTTGGCTTGTGCACATTTGGATTAGTTAACTTTTTGGTATTTGTTTAGTTTATGTTTTATAAGCCGTAGATTAAAAACCAAAGCCACTGCAATAATTTGTGATTCGTTACGCATACGCCGTGTGGCAATGGTAATCTTTGCGTTGTCTCATTTCCAACTGATCAACATTTGCACTTGGATTTGGCTTGGATTCGGATTTCAAAGTTCAAAAATAGATTGTTCTCTGCAAAAGTGCACATTCATTTCGAATAAATCCATCTCCTGCTCCTCGTTCCCAAATATCAGCACTGTTCAAAGGAGAGATTTGTTGTTTTCAAAACTAGTTATGAACATCGGACGACTACAAATGCCTATAACTACTACTATAATTGTTAAGTGTACTGGATAAACAATGAAATGCGCTTAGATTTTGGAGACACTTAATTGTTTTTGAATGTTTCGCACAAGTTGACAAAAATTTGGTTGCAGTTTGGCTTGAGTTCATGTGTAGAAATGTAACCGATTTATGTGCTTTGAACTCGTTCTCTTTGCAATTCTGTGGCAATTGCATTTTTGTGGGCAACAACACGATTTGAACGGAAATTCGATTTGCATTCGAATGAACTACTTCAAATTGTATTCTTATTCAAATGCAGTTCGCCTCCTTTCTCAATTCTCGATTGACTTTGTAATCGCGTTTGGCTTTTTATTCGCAATCGTATTCGCTCCCAGCTCTTTCAATTGAATTGTGCAAATCACTTGATTTTCACTTTTCATGTGTGTTTTTTATTTTTTATTACATTATTGATTTGATTCGCGGTATTTATTGATTATGCTCGTCGTTTAGTGTCTGTTTATATTAGTCTCAGTTTAATGTATGTGCACAGCTTTGCTCTTCTATGTATGTGTGCATGTCGAACAGAAATCTTTGTTATATTTTATTGTTCCCCGTTTTTTTTTTCTCTCTTTTTTCGCTTTGAAATCAAAATTAATTTAAATTATGTTTACAAATCGAAACAACAAACAAATATTGTGATCAAATAGCAACTAAATGTGTGTATATATATATTTATATATATATATATGTAATTATATATATATATTGTGTGTGTGTGTGTGTGTGTGTGAATATATGTATGTAAATAAATATGTATGTATGTAGATCGCATCACGCCAAGAAAATGCTCAACTATCTGGATGAAATCGAGTCGGACTCATCGATTTCGACATTTGTGGATGAAATAGCAACAGCTCACAGCAATGATGAGGACACTGGCTTTGGCACCGACAGCAACCAAACAATGACAACGGCAACAGCCTCATCGTCATCATCTCCGTCGTCGTCTTCGTCTTCGTCAACGCCAACGCTGAGCTCAGAACTGTTTGGGGGCATCTTCAATACAAGCCTGGGTCACAAGACTACCAAGCTGGCTGTTGCCAATGCCAATGCCATTGCTGTACAACAGCAGCAGCAGCAGCAGCAGCAGCAGCAACAGCAACAGCAACATTACCAGCAGCAGCAGCAGCAATTTCATTATCCTGGATTACATTTGCAGCTACAGCACCAACAACAGCAGCACCAGCCGCATGAGAGCAGCAGCAGTTGCAGCAGCAATAGTAGCAGCAGCAGCAGCAGCAATGGCTCTGTCGGTGGAGGAGATGGCCGTGCTGGTGGCAAGCATTTAAAGCGCAAGAAATACGAATGCAATCAGGTGGAGCTCGACAACGATGATGCGTGCAGCGAGGATGAGTTTATACGCAAAATTGCCACAGTTGCTGCAGACAGCACTGACGTCAGCAGAGAGGTCAATGCCGGCCCCAAAATCAACAACAAAATCCATTGCAGGATCAGCAGCAACCATCACAGCAATGAGCCAAAGTAAGCGGCCTTCTCTTTACAGAAAAATAACACCAACTACAACATTCTCAGGCAACAAATCAAATCAAAATTACCAAAAATGGAAACAGCAATAAAAAAAAGTCCTTTCAAATTGGAAAAAAATACTTTTTAAAAATGCCAAAAATATGAATAGCCACAAAATGAAAAATTAGCTTTGATATAAATATATATATATATATATATATTTTTGTATTTTTTTTTTGATTTTCATTGTTTTTATTGAGAAACTATAAATATCACAAAAATGCACAGCATAAAATTGCCACAAAAGTAGCCAAAAAAAAAAAAAAAAATGTTGTTTGGTAATTATCCGAAATGTGCTGAGCACTTTTGCCCCGATTCAATGGGTTCAAATTCTGAAATGCTCCAAAATCGAAAAAAAAAATATGCTATTTGACTTTTGTTGTATATTTTTGTATTTATATTTATTCTTGCTTGTGTGTGTGCTATTTAGCGCTCTATCTTTTTCCCTCTCTCTTTCCCCCTCTCTCTCTCCCACTCTCTCTCTCGCTATCTATCGCTCTTTTTGTCTTGGTCTCTCTCTCTGTGTGTGTGTGTGTGTGTGTGAGTGAGCTAAACAAAATCAATCGTTAACAATAAGCAAAAATAAAGCCAATCAAAAAGCATAAAATTCAAACAGAACAAAAACATAAACAATAACTGCAAAGTGCAGCTTTGATTTATCCACAAAATTATATTCTTTTGTTTGCACATTTTTTTGCTGCTTATTTTCATAGCTTTTATGTTAATATACAAATACCAAAAGAACAAAAAAAAATTTAAATAAAATTAAAGAATGATTTTGTATTTTTGTTTGTTTTTCCGGTGTCTATGTTTGTGTTTGCGTGTATTAAACAGTGCATAAATCATTTCGATTGATGTGATGTGTGTGTGTCTGTGTGTGTGTCTGTGTGTGTGTGCCTGTGTGTGTGTGTGTCTGTGTGTGTGTTGTGCTTTACCAAGTTGTTTCATCCTGGCCAGCACATGTTGCACTAAATTCTTTGTCATAAATCATTTATACGCATACGCTAAACACACACATACTCGTGCATAGCATTCTTTATATACATATATACATATATACATATATACATATATATATATATATATATATATATATATATACTTATCAAAACAAGCAGCAAACAGTAGTGAAAAATTTAAAAAATTCCTACTGAATCCAAGCAAACGTTCACAATCCTAACAAACAAACTACACTCAGGACCAGCTGGCCGCTTTTCATCTACATTTTTCAATCAGAATTGTAAATACTAAATTAAAAAAAAAAAATTTGTTTTTTAAGAAGAAGAATTCAACATTTTTCTTAGAGCACATTTAGTGAAACCGATATTATTAGCATAAATATATAACTAAGATAATGACTTGGTTTTCAGGCCAAGTTGTTTTCTCTGAGTGTAGTATTTGTATTTGGGATTTGATCGGAACTATATCAATATATTAGATTCGATATATGATGAGTCGCAGAGGAGGAGGCGGAGGAGGAGGAGGAGGAGTAGGAGTATCTCTATCCAGCAGCTGTATCTCTATCGATTCTTTGATGTATCTCTATCGATTCTTCGATTCTGATTCTGATTGTGTGGTTGTTCAATTTGCCGCTTCACAGATTCATTGGAACGCGCACCGTGACGCGCGTGGCGAACAAGAGGCAACCGACGACGCCACTGAACAGCATCGCCAGCTCCAATGATGGCCAAGTCCAACTGGAGATTGTGTCGCAGCCGGAGCAACAGCATCGTGCTCGCTACCAGACCGAGGGTAGCCGCGGCGCCGTCAAGGATCGCAGCGGCAATGGCTTCCCCATTGTCCGGCTAACCGGTTACGTTAAGTCCGCCGTGCTGCAGGTGTTCATTGGCACGGACTTTGGACGCGTTGTGCCGCACATGTTCTATCAGGCGTGCAAGGTGGCTGGAAAGAACTCGACGCAGTGCAACGAGAAGAAGGTCGATGGCACCATGGTCATTGAGATTGACTTCAAGCCCGAAACGGACATGACCGTCACCTGCGATTGCGTTGGCATACTCAAGGTACGTTCATCGACACAATTCACGGAACTGAACTAAATGAAACTAAATCAACTTTGCTTTGCTGCAGGAACGCAACGTCGACGTGGAGCATCGTTTCCCCGAGCATCTGGCGCAAAAGAACAAGAAGAAGTCGACACGTTGCCGCATGGTATTCCGCACCCAGCTAACAAAAGATGATGGCAGCACCGAAACGCTGCAGGTCTGCTCCAATCCCATCATTTGCAGTAAGTATTTCAATTCATCTTCATATTTATAATTTATTAATTATTTCATTTCTTCATTTATTTTACAGCTCAGCCACCCGGCGTGCCAGAGATTTGCAAGAAATCACTGAACTCTTGTCCCGTTGATGGCGGCTTGGAGTTGTTCATCATTGGCAAGAACTTCTTGAAGGACACACACGTTGTGTTCCAGGAGACGTACGACAGTGTCAATGGCGATGATCCCGCAACGGAAATAGCCGTACGCCAGCAGCTCATCGGTGGCACCGCTGCTCTTTGGGAGCAGAGCGTGCTGCCCGACAAGGAGTATTTGCATCAGGTGAGTGCGCATATCCAACTATATATATATATATATATGAAGAATTGTTTATTGAATAATTGTGATATTTACCACATGCATTTGTAGACGCATTTGATCTGCACAGTGCCGCCGTATTTGCATCAGAACCTGCTCAAGCCGGTCAGCGTACAGGTGTCCATTATATCGAGTGGCAAGAAGAGCGAGCCGCACACCTTCACCTATACACCCAAGGGCAGCTATACGACACTAGCGGCGGCCAGCACGTTAAGTAGCACAATGCATAGCCAAGGTATTTATTTGTTAACTATTTCTATATACACATAAAAAAAAAAAAAGAAAAGAAATGAAAAAAAAAACATGAAGTAAAAACAAAAAATATTTAGCCGAAGCCCTTGCAGGCATCATCAACCATTATAACCGTAAAACCAAAAAGCGATTCAAAACACGATCACACGCACAAAAAAAAAAAAAAAAAACAAAAATTTAAAAACAAAAAAAACACAAGAACATTTTAAAAAATAAATACAAAAAATAAAGAAACAACAATTTAAAGCACAAACCGTCAGGCAGTCGTCGCAGGCAGGCCAGTTGAACGCACTTTAACGTTAACGTTAGTCTATGCAAAAACTATGAAATACATATACATACGTATGTATACTCGTACATGCATACATACATACATATGTACATACATGCATACTTACATAAATACACATACGTATATCCATCGTATATATGTAGTGCGTACATAAACGCGTTAACTCGTTTTACCACAGTTAGTTCGAAGAAAAAACCAACCAACAAAAACGAATACCAAAATACTTTTCACTGTTTTATATATTTATTTATTTTTTATTTGTTATTTTTTTTATATAACCGCGCCTCTTGCCAAAGTTGCGAAAACACATTGATTAGTTAGCTTATTAGATATTTAGTAGAGCCATTTATAAAGCCATAAATGATAATATATAATTTTAAATTACAACAATATAAATAAATCTCCTACAACAATTATGATGCCTTCATGCGTTATTCTGTGGGCCAAATTAGTAGATTAGAATTTCATATTTTATCTGGTCACACTCGACTTGAAGCTAAGATGCGAGTAGATAGATGCAGATGCATAGATACAAATAGGCGGTCAACAAAGAAACGTTTCAATCCAAAAGTAGCTTAAATAATTAATTACTTGAAAGCATAAGAATAACTGATTAAAATAGAGTATTTTTAACTTAAATACAAACTAGCCACATTTTCTTGTGCAGCAGATTTTTGGCAAAAACAATACGAAGTATTCAAAACTAAAACACTAAATTGAAATCACATTTTACACATTTACAATTTCTAACGCTCAAAAATGCACCTAACAATACAAAATTCTAATGGGCCTCCCTCAATCGATGTGATACATTCATTTGTGAACTCTTCCAACTCATGAGTTAATCTATTATAAACATGATTCAACTGGGTTTGCCGAGCAATTGTCGGCAACACGAAAAATAAGAAAGAATTCAGTTAAACACATTCTTTCGAATTTCATGAATGACCCATTAAAGCAATTGCATCCCAAACACCACTAAAATGTTGCTTGCCTCGCCCTCCAATCGAATATGTTGCCATTGACACAGAATAACGCATGGAAGCTATAACAAAATATGATCACATAATTATAATATTTAAGTAGCTACAAAATCAAAACAATACGACAACAACAAAAACAAAAACACAATTAATATAATTAAGGTAAATAATATGCAATGCAAGTCAGGAAACTGTGTTTTCACTGGAAAACACACACAAAATAAGAAAAAGAAAAACTTAATATTTATGATAAAAAAACTGCAATCTGTAAAAAGAGATGGCACAAAACTCTGCGACGCTTCAGAAAACTTTCTCGAAAGTTTTCAAACATGGAGAGTTTATACACTGCGCGAATATCAGGCTTTCCTCTTCCTCAATTTCTCACTGAACCAACTGATGAACGAGGCCACTCGGAAACTGATCGAAACAACTCTGCGGTGTGAATGTGCCAAATTATGTGGGCTTAGTTCATTTTGCCATTGCCATTTGCCATTGCCTTTGCTATTTTTGCTGTGGATCGTTAGACATCGATTCCCTTGATTGATGTTGCCGAAGAAATCCTTAATAGTATTCACATAACGAAACTTAATAGTACTTTTCTCTATGAATTGAGGGCAACGCGTTGCTTGAGATTTCTTCGTTTGAATATGTTTTCTGCTTAAACACATTAGTTTGGGGAGCCGTCAACTTGCAGTTATCGGGATTACTTTTTTCCTTTAGCAGAGTCTTGCTGTGTGTGCGTGTGTGTGTGTGTGTGTGTGTGTGTGTGTGTGAGTGTGTGTGTGTGTGAGTGTGTGTGTGTGTGAGTGTGTGTGTGTGTGAGTGTGTGTGTGTGTGTGAGTGTGTGTGTGTGTGAGTGTGTGTGTGTGTGCGTGTGTGTGTGTGTGAGTGTGTGGATGTGGAGTGTGAATGGAAAGTGGGTGATTATTGTATGAGGCATGCAGAGTTTTCTTGATCACGTTTCCAACGCACGAAGCCAGCGCCTGCAGCTAACGAAGACCCAACCGATAGCCGATAACCGATAACCAATAATCGATACATCCGATAACTGATAACCCGACACCTCCGATAACCGATAGCCGATAACAAATATGCAACAAATCAGCAGCAAGAGGAGATGCAGAAGAAGAAGAAACAGAAGAAGAAGATGAAGAATATGATGATGAATATTAAAATAAACAGAAAATAAAGAAGGCAGCCGTTCTAATTCTTGTTCAGGGCACCTGGCAGGAACTTTTTCGCAACACTAATTACAACAATTCAACAAAAAAAAAACAAATTAAAAATATACATATATATATTTTTACTTTATTCTTCCTCCTCCCCTTCTCTTAGCAATTTAGGTGCTCAATATACTATATAGTCAAATATGTAACCATTTTGAGTGCTATAAAATGCAAAACAAAACCAAAAAAAAAAATAAAAAAAAGAACACAAACTATGAAACAATCTAGTCAAGAATATTCCCCAAAGTACAAAATCAAGATCCAAGTCAAATTAATCAAATAAGCCAGCTATATAAGGCAGCAATAAGATAAAAGCGCCACAGCTTACATGGAAATCAACAAATATTATATCCAAAGATATATCAATATATATACATAGATACATATATGTTTATATATATATAAATATATGCACACACGAATAAATATGATCACGGATCGACCCCCCCAAAAACCAAAAACACACCCAGACACTTTAAGTACGATTCTACAAAACCGATGGTCAGGAATAACTGCAGGGAGCAGATGAAGAATCTACAGCGTTGCGTCTACGAAAACTCAACTCAACACGGAACACAGCCCAGCCAGCCAGCGAGAGCCACAGCAACAACATGGAGCCCTCTGCACCACTCGATTAGGGTACTGGTGATACAAAACAAAACAAAAAAAAAAAATACCACAAATACCAACAAAATACTGAAAAAAAACCAATTCTTTTATTTGAGAAAAAAAATATTGAATCATTGACCTCGTTTGACATTTCGTACATATTTATATGTCTACCATTATTATTAACTTTATACCTAGCTATACATTCTACACACATACACCTTTCAATACACCATAAATAACAGCGTTTCGCATATAATCGTCCCTCGTATTTATTCGTACATCTAGTGTAGTATATAACAATCATACCATATTCAAAATGACCCATTAACTAATTGTCAAAAATCTTGTTTTCGATTCAGCATAAGACGTTGGCTAGATTCATAAACAGACGCATTTCGATGATACGAAATCGATCATTGAACTTGATCTGTTTTCGATTCATTATATATATAATACACAACTTTGAATTCTCTCATTGATAAATGTTATGTAGAAGTAAACTTGTAAAGATCATTTATTTGGAATTTAGTTTTCAAACCATCAAAGAGACAGTTTTATGTAGCTTTATATTGGCCAACCATTTGAGATGATGGGAAAGATGATGATTAGTGGAAGTTTAGTGAAAGGTTTATGAACAAATAGTTTTGATAAGAGCGGGGAAGAGTGTATGAGTTGTATTTATAAACAGCCAAAATCTGGGTTTATTATTACTATTATGATTGGTTTTTTGTTTTCTTTTGGGCATGATCAGCTGCACAGCTTGGGGCATTCATAAGAAAGTTCTTTAAGAGGTAGTGATGGGACTCACCTAGAACGAGTGGAATTTTAAAAGCATTGCTCGCACTTCAGAGCCTCAGCATTACGCCTAGAGATATACCTCGAAATACAAAACAAAATGTGCCCATGATGATATACAAGGTGGTGGTGCAGTTGAACTTAGTCCTTAATCCCACTTTGGTGAACTGATCGATCTGCAATGTGGGTGCGGGTGTGTGGTTAGTGTTAATGTTAATGTTAATGCTAATGTTAATGTTAATGTTGTTCTATCTTCTATGATAATAAGATGTTTTTTTCTTCGCACTCCGACTATCATCTAGCATTCTCGTACTAACCAGATCAATTTATCCGACCTCACATAAAACTCATACATCTACTTACATTCATATCTGATATATACACAACAATAAAATATATATATATACACAAATATATATATATATATATATATATATATATAGATATAATAAAAATAAACATAATGATAAAAACAAATCTAACTAGATTTTAATGATGCGCATACAAACGTATTAAAATATTTAAACTATAAGTGTAGTTCTTAAACAAATATCTTTAAGCTGCTGCCCTGGAAATTGCTTTGCGAGAACTGTCTGAAATCGAACCTGTGAATGGCTGTGTGTGTCTGTGTGTGTGTGTGTGCGAGAGAGAGAGAGCGGAACGAAGCATGAATGTGAGAGAAACTGTGTTGTGTGAAAGAGAAATTGAGAGTTGGTTTGTTCGTTTTAATATTCGTGTTGTTTTGCCTAATATTACTACAGTTATTTGTAGTATTTTTCGATGGAGCCTCGTGCATTTTGTGCCGTACTCGCCTCATGTGTGTAGCTTCTTCTTCTTCTACTGTTTTGTAAGTGTGAATCTTGTCATCGCTAAACATTTGCTTTTGGATTTGGATCACAGGATGGCGTTTTATTTGGTCTAGCTTCATCGGTTGTTGGCTTCAGATCGTTTGTTGTCTCTGTGTGTGTGTGCGAGAGTGTGTGTGTGTGTGTGTGTGTGTTTGAGTTCTGAATTGGATAATATCAAAGCAATTTCCCATAGATATACATACATACATACATATACAAATACCTATACATATATTTATAGCCTAATAAAGTCGTTTAATAACTAGCCTTAATTTTGTAGGCCCTGTTGGGCCATAAGACTTAACCCACCAAGCCCCAAAACAAGCAATAGATACCCATGCCACAGACACAACAAAGCCAAGCCACCCCCCCTAGACACACACCCGTCCCCGACCACCTTACTCCATCTATGACCGACAAAAAAAAAAGAAAAATTAATATATATATATATATATAAATATATGTATATAGTACTACCTGAACACTGACTGAGTGCAGCGAATTGGTTCCTTCAAAAATAGAGAGCAATGTTTTTATTTAATTTTAGTATTAGCTTTAAGATTTCCTCTAGATTTCTAAGTTGTAGGTTAAAGTTGCACAAGCATTTGCTCTCTATTTCCAAGCCACCAAAGCAGCTGACTGTCTCTTTTCTCTCTCCCTCCCCCTCTCCCTATCCCTCTCACTTTCGCTGTCTCTGTATCCATTTCTTTCTCCTTGTCTCTCTCTCTCTCTCTGTCTCTCTCTCGCCCCCTGTGTTTACACCCACTGCTAGAAGTAAGCGCTTTACTCAGTTATAATAATTCCCCAACATTTTTTTTTATTATTATTATATTATACTTTTATATATTTTCTTTATAATTTTCTGCTTAATATTTTTTTAGTTGATTCTCGACTCCCCCGCCCCTGACCGAACCCCTCAACCAACCCAAAAAAAAAAAACGAAAAAAGAGAAAAAAAAAAAAGAAAACGAAAAGCCCATGAAAAACCGCGCAAATGCCACAACCTGTGTACTAAATAAGCGTCTCTTGTTTTTGTAGATGTTGGCAGTTTCATGGACACCAGCAGTGCACCAGCCACTGGCAACACGGTCTGGACGAACACTGGCAGCAATGCCGCCGCTGCAGCGAACGTTGTCGAGACGAAGCACGAGCTTGATTTGGGAATGATGCCGCCACCGATTACCACACAAATACCGATGGGATTACGTCGATCCTCGTTGTCTGGGTCCACACCGATGATCACCGATCAGCAGCAACAGCAGCAGCAGCAACAGCAGCAACAGCAGCAGCTGGTGCATCTTACCGCTGAGGCGGCACTGAAAAGTGAACTGCTCGATGAGAACAGTTCGCACAGTCCGCGCACCGCACAGGACAACAGCAGCAGCCTCCACTCGCCGGAGGCACTCATCAATCCATGCAGTCCCAATGCTCTACAATATCATGCGCACTACGCACGCAAGAACAGCCTGGACGCCATCATGTACGATCAGTCGAATAGTATGCCCGGTTTTCCGGTTGCTGCCACGACGACCGTGGATCTGGATCCCGCCGCTGTTGCCGTCGCCGTTGAGCTGGCCGTCAAGCATGAGATTGTTAAGCATGTGGTGCAGCAGCATCAACAGCATCAGGCACCGGCACAGCAGCAGCAGCAACAGCACAAGTTCATTGATGATCTAACCAAATCGACAACCGTTGTCAATAGTAATGGGACAAGTGAGCCGGCGCTCTTTACCACAGCAGCGGTGATTGATCATGCCCTAACCGATATTCTCCAACAGAAGGTGGGCGTTTTGTCGCACACATCTGCCACAGCCGCGCCCAGTGTGCTCAAGCGCAGCCTTTCGATCAGCAGCAACAATTCAAATAGCTCCCATTCGAGCAGCGATACACAATCGCCAAATAGTTCGCCACTCACGCAGGATATCATATTGAACTCGGAGCCGGCAGCAGCACTTGGTGCAGGCCTCCAGCAATTGGCAACTGGGCCCGCTGTTGCTGGGGGAGGCGTCAGCAGTGCCAGTGGCTCACTGTCCACCGATATCATCATGAATCCGGCTGTCTCACCATCGACCATACTCTGTTCGGCAAATGGGGCAGCGACTGCCGTTGTGCCCAACATATTGGCGCCACATCAGGTGACGATGGCCAATTCGATATTGAATGACATTGCCATGCAGGCGGAGCCAACGCAACAAGATGCGGCGGTCGCTGCGCTGGCATTGAGCAACATTATGATGAGTCCACCAAATGCGGATGTCCACGATACACTGCCACCGACACCAGTTGTTATGCAACCAGAGGTGGCAGCCACAGCAACATCGACGGCAGTCAGCAACATGATTATTAAAGCAGCCGCCGATTTTATAACCACACAGGAGCAGGAGCAGCATCATTATCATCATCAACATCAACATCAGCAGCAACACCAGCAGCAACATCAACAGCAACATCAACACTTGCCACATCCACATCCACATGCGCCACAACAGCAACAGCAGCAGGCTGGCAATGCAGCTGCCACCACGAATGATCCACTTGTAAATCTACTGTTAAATCATACAACGACCACGGAAACGGTTGCTGTAGAAGCGGCAGCAGCGGCGGCGGCAGCAGCAGCCGCTGCGGCTGTCTTTCCCACACTGTCCGCTGTTCATTTGCCCGTTGTGCCACCCACACCACAAGAATCTCTCATTGTCGCCCTCGCCACGGAGAATGCGCTGCAGAAATCGGTGGCCACCGCTGCCGTAACCACAAATGGTGCCGTAATGACCCAACAGGCATCGGCGCCCAGCAGCGCCGGCAGCATTCTGCCGGCGGCCGTTGGAGCTGTCGCTGCTGCCGCTGCTGTTGCTGTGCAGCCACCGATACCTCAGGAGCTGACCACAATGTCCGATCAGGATCTAATCAGTTACATCAATCCGAGCACCTTCGATCAGCGTAAGTTTCTCTGCATAAATAAGACAGTAATCGGCCAAAGATATTCTAATTAATTTGTATTATTATAAAAAATATCCAAATAATTGACAACATTAACTGATTACTTTATTGTTGCTTTCGATTTCGAATTTCTAAAAACACAAATCTAAATCAATTTTGTTCTTATTCTCTTTTTAGTTTAAACAACAACTGATCAACAAATTAAACTATTGGGTTATTTTAATCGACTAAGGGGAAACCACACAGGCCTAATCCTAAGCGTATAAATAGATACACACACACACACACACCCACACACACACACAAACACACACTTTTGTAGTTTTTTAAGCTCACTTGTTAATTTTTAATTGATTTTTTCAACAAAAGTCAAATTATCTCAAAAATGATAACGACTGCCATATAAATACATGAATAAACTACGAGCAAGCGAAACAGCTAAATTAAAAATTAAAATAAACACATAAATAAACAGACGAAGCACAAAGAAAAAATAATAATAATTTAAATCAAAATGCATACATTATACATTAAAAAGAAAACATTTAAATTATTGAAACCATTTTTTTTTTTTTTGCGTTATTATCCCGAAACTTTTTGAAAGTTGAAGTCTGATTTGATATATGTACATGTGTACATATGAAACACCTATTTTTTCCTGCAAACATACAAGAATTTCTATAAATTTTTTTTTTTGCAAAATCAAATTTAAATTAAATATGTACATGTGTAAATATTTTTAGTAACGAATATGAATATGCGAAAATTCCAAAAGACTTTTTATTTAAAGAAAAAATAAAACCCTTTTTTTTTCATACTGTTAAAGTTTTACATGTTTAAATTATATCGAAATGAAGATGAAAACAAAATATTATTATTATTATTAACATTATATTTTATTATTATTATTATTATTAAGACTATTATTACTGTTAATAGTTTCTAAATGTAGTCATAGTTTCGCATTACCATATAAAAAATAATTATATATGTGTATGTGTATATGTATATGTATATGTATGTGCATATGTATGTGTATATGTATATGCATGTGCATATGTATATGTATGTCTATATATATGTGTATATGTATATGTATATGCCCACGTATATGTTCTAAATGTCTCCTTGTGTGTTTAAAGCGCATCGATTAGTATTACAATAAAATAACGCAAATAGGTGGCCCAGGAGCAAAACAACTGTTCAGTTTGTTCGGACATTTAATTCAATCAAATAATTTCAACACTATTAATTAGCAAAGGACAAAAGCCACAAATAAAACAAAATGAAATCAACCCTCTTAAATATGCATTTGTTTACCTTTACCTTTAACTAACGATTTGCTGTACGGTATTTATACACATGAAAATGAACACAAATATTTATTATACCTATAATAATATTAATGCATAGAATTTGATTTTAAAGACGAATTTCGCCGAGAATTAATGATGAATAATAGAAATAATGATCAAGCAGGCTGCTGAGTAAATTTGAATAAAAACACAACTAAAAAAAAAACAAATACCTAAGATTACTTTGAGCAGACACAATTCTGAAAGCTGAAATGTAATTTGCATATATTTGAACAATCCTCAAACAATTAGGCAGTGTTCCGCACTGGTTTGAAAACCGGTAGCCCAATCAAAAAAGCTTTTAGGTGTTATGGATGTAAATGTGTTAAACAATCTCAGAGATTGCATATATTCCTGATAAATACAAATATACATATACTATATGATGGGCATACACCCAATTTGTTGAACTAAGTACTATATATAAGTAAGATATATATATATACATTTTTTTTTTTTTTGTATTTTGTATTATTGTTCGCCTGCAACTGATCAAAGAGTCAAGAAAAAGGCTAATGCTCTAAAGAATTGTTAAATTTAGAAAACTTACATAACTATATCAGCATATACATATATGTACATATGTATATGTATGTGTACATTTACAAATGAAAAAACAACAAAAAAAAAAACGATAAAAAAAGGTTAAATGTATTTTTGATGTCCTTATTGCTGCAAATGAAATTAAATATCGAATTTCAAGCGTATCAAATAAACATAATTGTTGTCAAACTGTTTGAACTAAAAGCGAGCGAGAAAGAAACAGCAACAGCACTTTCCCTTTCACGAGAACCATTTGGAATTGTATCTATTTGCAACGAATGTTTCAAACATGTTCAAGAACCCTTTTTGCTTTTGAGCGAGTTGTTGCTCATTGTCAACAGTAAATGTTAAAAGAAAGGTGCTACCATAAATGGCTTGTGCTGCTCTATTTGCAGTCTCTTTCCGCTTGCAACTTGAATGCGAAACTCGTCGTCTTCATGTGAATAAAATGAAAGTGAATAAAAAAACAAAAACAAATCCTCAACATCTTTGTGACGTGTCAAACGTGTATTTATTGTGCAGCGATTTACAATATAAATATAAATATATATTTCATATATATAACAGTATTTAGAATAAGTGAACAAGAATATATACAAATTGTTTGCTGTGATTGCCACTAGAATGCGAATTGAAACTCGGCTGTTGGCAGAGCGCAACGTGCACGATGCGATTGTCGTATCCAATCCGTGCTCACCGTTTGTATGGGATGTGTGGCGAAGTGCTGCTGATGCCACTGCTCAAAGTCCTTACGATTCACGCGACTGGGAGACACAAATACAATGGTCAGACTTTGACGTTGCGATTCGCTAACCAGTTGACCGCCACGCTGCATAAATAGCAGCCTCGCCAGCTCGTCTGCGTCCCGATTATAGAAGCAAGCGTGATGCTTGGCAAATATGTTGTACGCGGCAGCGTCGCCAAGTAGTTGCTGCTCCAGTTGGTCCAGATGTTGCTGCTCCACATCTGCAGTGTCCAGCTGTGCGTCGGTAATATCCTGCAGCGCTTCCTGCAGCTCCTCAATGCTGCAAAATATGTCCGTATAGCTGTCACCCAATCGATCAAAGCTTCTGGCGAATTGTGATTGCAGCGCACTTGTGGCGGACAGGACATCCCTGGGACGCAGTTCGATTTGCTGCTTCTCGCACACACGCAACAGCCAGTCGAGCCGTAGAATATCGTTGGTGCGCGGCTGCTGCTGCATTAGACGCTCAACCAGATAGATCAAATCACCGGCTATGCAAATGCACTTCGGATCGTTGGGCAACGGGTTCTGAACGATTGTGCCGCCATTCTGGGCGGCCAGCGTCTGCAGCTGCTGCTTGCTATTGCCACGAGCGCCACTCAATATGCAGAAGCTGAAACCATCAAACAGCTGCGAACTATGCTCCAGCGGCTCTACATCGTAGCGCTTCTCATAGGCCGCCAGGCCCAGGCGATTGCGTTCAGCGGGAGTTATCTTTTGACGTTTGCGTTCCGTGGTAAAGTCGTTTAGGCTCGCCTGCCGCTTGTTCAGCTTTTTAATGCCACCGCGACCCTGGCAAAGAGTTTTTCCAAATATATATATAAATGGATAGATATGTAAAACATATTATGTGACCACAACTGGACAGCAAAACTCGGTGTGCAGACAATAACTTGTACCAAAAAACAATATATTCATCAATTCATATATTCATTAGAATAAAGACTTTAATGACCTAACAAATAGTCTCACAGGACTGAGGATAGAAGATAGAAGAGCACTCTGGGATCCAGGAAAAATTTAACAATTATAATTGCATCAATTGAAAGATCTCAGCATTTCTTTACGAATGGATTCAAGAAAACCTGATCAGCTAAAAATGATCAATTATAATTATAGCCCCGCCATGCCACCAAGTTATTGTTATTATTCACACCTATTTGAGTATTTTAATGCCCAGTTGTGTATTAAGTTGACCGCCTTACCTGGCACAGTTTGGTGTACTCCTGCAGCGTCATACACTCGTTCCACACCTTGTCATCGCGCATGAGCTGCGTGCGTGGAAAGTGCAGCGATTTGGGCGTGAAATATGCACCATTTGGCGTTAAGTCAGCTGCCTTCACCTGCAATACGATTGACTTGTCAGGCTGGATCCAAACGTCCGGTGAGCCATCCTTCTCGTTGGACTTATAGTGATACCACAACGGTGGCGGGTCTGTGCTCGCATTGCGCCAATGCGGCCTCAGCTCGTGATGCAGCACGCTACGCTGCCGCGTATTGTTGGCCACACAGCCAATGCTGTAGACTTCATCGCGTTCCGTGTCGCCACCGGGCTTCAATACGCCCACCAGAAACGATTCAATGAATGTCCGCTTACGATTGTAAAATCCACCAATGATCAGCACATCGAACTCGGTGATCAGACCTTCTATATACTGAATAAGAGAGAGACAGATAGACAGAGAGAGTGTGTGTAAGAGAGAGAGAGAGAGAGATCAAAACAATCAAAGAGACGGACTCACATCTGCTTTGTCCTTGTACCATCCACCGCCAACACGTACACCAGGCTTATAGATTGAGTTCTGCTTCTTGAGCACAATGCCCTCGGCATTGGAGTCAAGCATCTGTTGGAAGAGCGTATTGAAATGCTCCAGCGAGGCAATTTTCTCGGCCTTCATTAGCTGGAGTACGCCATGCTGTTCGGTGATTAACTCATGCAGCTTATGGGCACGCTGCACATACGTCATATCGAGGAGACTCGCCCCATTCAAATAGAGTAGATCGTAGACAACGAAACAGGGACGCCAGCTGCGATCCGGTTTTAAATGTTTAACATCTGTGTTTTCGCCTTTCTCGCGATAGCGCAACTGTTGCGTATCCCAAATCATCATCTCGCCATCGAGTATTATCGATTCCATGCCAAGGGGCAGCAGTGTTCGCAGCTGGGGCGTCAGTGTGCCATGTTCGTAGCTATCGCCAAAGCTTTTTGTGTAATCGGCTCCATTGCGGGATATATACTTAAATCGATTGCGTGCGTAATGCAATTGAAAACGTTCACCATCCATTTTGCGTTCCATATAGAGGACATCCGATTTCATAAGATCCTCGATCTTGCCCGGAAACCGTTCGCACAGCATTGGACGTATTTGCTGGAAGGGCTCAATGAATGTGTTTAAATTGATGACAGCGCTGATATTGGCACTGCTGCTGCTACTGCTGCTGCCAGTGGCATTCCCAGGCGTTGTCTCCAGCGTTAGCTTGTCGTCAGCGAGCAGATTACAGATACGCTCCAGATCCGAGCAGCGCTGATACATGTCCTTCGCCATGGGATGAAGCAGACCGAATAACCGCTGCTCGCCAATCCCCAATCCCATCGATTTGAGCAGGATGCGTATCAGCCACTTTTGCTCCTGTGCTGATGCCAGCTCTGTAAAACGGATCAGCTCACGTTCCTTCACTAAATCAAGCAAGAAATTCCACTTGAAAACGTTTCGTTACTTCTATATGATTCGAAATGGCTTACCAGTCGTATCCTCGCTAGCAATAAGATCGAGCATGTCATGGATTTGCTTGAGTGTCAGGTTGCTGAGCTCGTTGTGGCATCGTGGCAGTAGGACAGCATACACCACATCCGCATAGTCACGAAACGAGGAGAAACTTCGGTGCTGCAAGCGAACCGCATCATCAGCTGATGATGGCAATCAAGAAATAGATAACATTATTTGGATGAAATGATCGCATTAATGTTAATTCGCTGCTGCCACTCACAATCCTTGGGTAGCTGGAGGACGCGTGTGTAGAGGCGTCCCAAGGCTGTTATCTGCAGGCCGTAATTGTCGCGCGAATTGTCCGCGCCGGGCAGCAGCAGACGCAGCACTGGATAGAAGCTGCTCTTTCCGTCCTCCGTTTGCTTGGCAGTTAGACCAGCATTCTGGCGGAATGCTTCGCGATGCTTGCAGAAGGAGTCGTAGTAACGCTTCAGAACGATCTCTTTGCGCTGCGTATTCTTTGCCACCTTAACCCTCTCCATCATTGTGCAAATGTCGCGAAATTTAATCGTGTCGGAGATGTCCATTTTAATCTTTTTAATTTTAATCTTTTGAGATGATTTCATCAGCAAAACGAAATAAACTAAAATACCATGTCGATTTCATTTGATTTCATCAACAAAACGAAGTAAACAAAAATACCATATCGATGATATCGATAAGTTGTTTCCTATCGATAGTATGGCTTCGGTCTTTTTGGGTGCCCATATTACCAGGCAATGCGCTAGACGTTTAGCAGCCCTGTTTTTCGCGAATGACAACATTTGTGCAGTTTGTAAAGATTAACAAACATCAAAAATAAATAACACATGTTGTATTTGGAGGATTATTTGGAAAGTGAGTGCAGTGGCGATGGCGATGTATATGTATGCTCGCACTACTTCTATTTTAAATTGCAGTGATTGAGCATCTGCCGCAGGAGTTGCGCGACCGTTTCACAGAAATGCGCGAACTCGATTTGGCTGTCCAAAGTAAGTTAATTGTAGCTAAGGGTTTTATTATGTACAAGTAAAGTAATGTATTACTTCAAATTCATCACACACACCACACATTCGCAGACAACATGGACTCGCTGGACAAGAAGTCGCGCATCTTCTTTCAGCAGTGCAAGCGCGGTGAATTGCAACACGATTCGATGGACAGCCTGCGCGGCGATTACTTTAAAGTGATGGAGGATGCCGATGAGAAGGTGGCAATTGCCACACATATTCACGAGTTGGTCGAGCGCTATCTGCGACGGCTGGACAGCGAGCTCTTCAAATTCAAATGCGAACTGGAGGCGGACAACAATGGCATCACCGAGATTCTAGAGAAACGTTCGCTGGAACTGGATGGCAACAATTCGACGGCTGCGACGGCTCTGCTGCTGAGCATGAATCAGAAGGAGAATCGATTCTATAATCAAGCGAGCAGTGCAGTGAATAGCAATCTAATCTCTGGTAACATCAACAGTGCCGCTGGCATCATCAGCACTACAGGCAGTGTGGGTGGCAGTGGCACTGGCGTTGGCAGTAGCAGTGGCAGTCTGCTCGTCAGCAGCTCCGCTCTGAGCAGCCTGACCGGCAACATTGGCAGCAGCAGTACAGGCCTCAGCAGCAGCACAGCGGTCAGCAGCAGTGGCCATCATCGACATCGCAAACTGGAGAAGCGTCGCGAAACGATTTGCACCGTGCCCATGCCAGAGAAGCGACCCAATCTAAATCAATCGTTGCCAGTGGCGAGTGGCGGTCACAGTGGACATCACACTGCTGGTGCTCATCACAGTGGTGGTGGGCATCACACTGGCAGCCACAGCGGCGCCAGCCTGGTCATTCCGGTCGTTGGTAATCATGTGAACACGATCACCACCCATGTCGCCCTGCCCATGGTGGCTGGCACTGGCGCCACAGGAAATGTGGTTAATGCCGCTGTTGCTGGCAATCTTGTGCGTCAGCTGCCCACAAATCTTGGCGCGCACAGCGTAATCGGCGGCAACACCAGCAGCAGCAGCACCAGCAACAACAACTCTACAAATGCTGCCGCAGCCGTGGCAGCTGTTGCAGCAGCAGCTGCTGCTGGTGTCGCCGCCAGCAACAATGTGGCAGTGGGTGGTGGTGCAACTGTTGCCGGTGCAGGCGTTGGTGCCGGCGTTCAAGGTGTACCCGGCAGCCATGTCGGCCATGGCAATGCGACAACGGTTAGCTACAATCTGCATCAGCTGGGCGGCGGTGCATCTGCCTCGAGTGCCATTGCAGCGGCGGCGAGTCAAGCGATCGTTGCCACACAGCAGATGCCGCAGGGACGACGCACGGCCAGCCTGAAGGCCAGCTTTGAGGCGATACATCATGTCGCTGGCAGCAACGAGTTCTGGTCTGCAGCAGCAGCGGCCCAGCATAGCAGCTTGCAGCCAGCGACTGGAACGCTGGTCAGCGGCCAACATCAACATTCCCATCATCATCAGCAGCAGCAGCAGCAGCAACAGTCGCAGCACCAGCAGCAGCAACAACAACAGCCACAACAACAGCAACACCAACATCATCAGCAGCAGCAGCAACAACAACAACAGCAACATCAGCATCATCATCATCAACAGCAACAACAACAACAGCAGCAGCAACAGCAACCACATCATCATCATCATCATCAGCACCATCATCAGGAGAAGAAGCACAAGAAGTAAATGGAAATTACTAAGAACTAAATTGAACCAACTCTAAACATATTTTTTCCTATTTTCTTTGATTGATTGCAGAAAGTTAAATGCCAACATCTCGATGCCTGGTGGCATCGCTGTCAAATTCTGGGATGGATCGTCGGGCAACTCGATTGCATCGTCCACATCATCGATGAGCGTGGACTCTGTGGACATGCTGTCGAGTGGCACAACTGCTGCAGCTGTCATACCACATGCCAGCCAACTGCATCATCCCGCCACACATGGCGCACTCTCCCTGAATCCCGTCGCTGTCAATCAACAACAGCAACAGCAGCAGCAACAACAGCAGCAGCACCAGCAACAACAGCATCAACAACAACAACAGCAGCAACAACAACAGCAGCAACAACAATTAGCAACTGGCCATGGAACAGTGGCTGCTGCTGCTGCTGCTGGTGTGGCAGCCGCTGCATCGTCCGTTGCCCTGCCAGTTGTGAATAGCGTCACAGCGACAGCCATTGGCTTGCCCAACAGTACGCTGACACCGGGCGCCAATCTGACCATTAGCGATGCTGGGTTGGTTGTGGAGCAGACGCAGGAGGGCGAATGGTCGTACGATCCGAATGAGCCGCGCTATTGCACCTGCAATCAGGTATCTTATGGCGATATGGTTGCCTGCGACAACGATGCCTGCCCCTACGAGTGGTTCCACTATCCTTGCGTGGGCATCACCCAGCCGCCCAAGGGCAAATGGTATTGCCCCAAGTGCACCGCTTCCATGCGGCGGCGAGGCAATCGCAAAAACTGACTTACAGCTGCCACTGGATCAGGAGCTGCGACTGGGCCTGCGGCTGGTGCTGGAGCTACAGCTGCAGTGGCAGCTGGGGCAGCAACTGGTTCAGTTAATTGAATCATAATTCGACAAAAACCCAAATCGCTAAAACAACAAAAATCGAACATTATTCTGAAAAATATATGATTTTCTGCTCAGTATATATAAGCTTTACATGTCTGAAATTAGTTAATAAACTAACTCATTAATGCATTCCCCGATTCCATCAGTTATCAGTTATCAGTTTTTAATCTGCAGATAGATTTCTGTACGAAATTGGGATATATATCGCGGTCAGTTTTTTTGCCGTGCACCAACTAGTTAAAATATCGATAGTTATCTGGGGATATCGTATAGGGTAAGCCATCGATGTGCTCAGCTTGCCAATCGAATACTTATCGGCCATCGCTAGCATTGAGGTGACGGCATTGGCTTTGTATGTCCAAAAACAAACTGCTTACAAAAGAAATATAAATATATATTTTTGTGTGTTGCGCAAAACGCAAAACTAAAAACCGTAACTGTGTGGTGGAAAAAAGGAAATAGCAAACACGCAGTCAAATAAGCACTTGTTTAGCGCTCCCCACAGTTTGCAGATAACGGCCTCAAAATTGGCAAAATACGGAAAAACAAGAAAATGAGCTACAATGAGAAAAGTGAGCCCATCACAAAAGAGGAATGGCTGCAGCGACTCGAGCAGTTCCCCTTCAAGCAGGCGGACATGAATCGTCTCATCATGAACTACTTGGTCACAGGTGACACAGCATTTATTTTTATAATATAATATAATATATATAAATATATATTATTGCGTGTGTGGATTGTGCAGAGGGCTTCAAGGAGGCAGCCGAGAAGTTCCAGCACGAAGCGGAACTGGAGCCGAGCGTGGAGCTGAGCAGCCTGGACGATCGCATCCTGATACGCGAGGCGGTGCAGGAGGGCCGCATTGAGGAGGCCACACATCTGGTGAATCAGCTGCACCCGAATCTGTTGGGCAGCGAGATCTATTTGTTTTTCCACTTGCAGCAGCTGCAACTGATCGAGCTGATCCGTGCCGGCAAAGTGGAGGAGGCACTCGTCTTTGCCCAGTCCAAGCTGTCGGAGTCGGGCGATGAGATACGCTTCGAACTGGAGCGCACACTGGCCCTGCTGGCATTTGAGAAGCCGCAGGAGAGCCCCTTTGCCGATCTGCTCGAGCAGTCGTATAGGCAAAAGATCGCCAGTGAGCTGAACGCGGCTATTTTGCGCAGTGAGCACAGCGAGGATTCGACGCCAAAGATGATGTTCCTGCTCAAGCTGATATTGTGGGCACAGTCCAAGCTCGACAGTCGCTCAATTTCCTATCCCAAGATGAAGGATCTGGAGACGGCCCAGGTGGAGCCCAAATAGACAAATGCTCGGGCTCGGGCCGGCGGGGGAAAACACAAATAATCATAAAATCTATAAGCGACTGGGCGGGCGTGTGGGCGGATGGTCAATTTTAGGCGTGGCAACTGCAGCTTGATTGTAAACGGAGCAAAGTAATACCATTTCTATAGAACTACCATGTCTAACTATCCATCTATCTATATCGATATCTATATATAAATGTATATTTTATAAATGAATGCATTAGGAATCTTTTGTTGCACTTTCAAAACAATGTGTGTGTGCGAGTGTGTGTGTGTGTGTGTGCGTGTTTGTGAAGGGCAATAAAAATACAACAAAAATTGTGTTTGCATTCGTTGGGGGGACATTCACCAGCCAAAGAACAGATCCATCGCCTTGTTCATCAGCCCGGAACTCTTCTGGGGCACGTTGTTCCTGTTGGGCGACACCTGACTGTCGTACTGGGCATTGTTGTATGATTCCTGGGCAAGTGGACGCACCTTTGGCTTATACGTCGGTGTACCGTCGGCACCCATCACTCGGGCGTTCTCCTTGTCGATGATGGTTTCGTCGGTGCAACGGGTTACGCCCACCATCACATTGCTGGCAATGATCTTTTGATTGTAGTTGAGGGCCTTGCCGCATTCGATGCGTGAGGCAAAGCGGACGTGCATCCAGTTGCCATTCTGTGGTGCATTCACCACATCCACAATTGTGCCGCACACCGCAAAATGATGCAGTATCATCGAACTGGCGCCGGGAGAGAAACCAAATATGGTTACCCAAAACTCAGCGCCACGTGCCTGTGGGGACATAGTGGCACCAAGTGGCGAGCACAGGGCACGCATCGAGGCATTCACCGCATTTGGTGCACTCGACACATAAGAATCATTTAGCTGTGTCGTTGGCGGATGTCCGCTCTGGTTTAGACTGTAGTTGGTGCTGTTCAATTGTGATGTTTGCAACATGGCCAAATGATTGCGTTGCTGCATGTTTGGTGTTGTTGCTGCTGTTGCAGCACCACCAATGGAGACCTGCTCGTTGCGCAGCGTATCGAACAGTCCTTGCGTGGGCGGTCCAGCCTGATGACTATTGTTTGTCCTACCAGCACTTGCAGGGGCCCCACCAGAGGAGCCGGCAAAGAGCGAACGATTCGCAATCAAACCGGATCGATTAAAGGCCTGCGGATTGCTGTAGCTGGTCTCCTGTGGCGTGTTGCTGCCGGGAGATGTAGCTGCTGGGTGGGCAGGCATATACATTAACAATTGCAAATAGATTGGCAATCAGTTGGCTTACCAAAGCTGACGCTGTAGCGCCCCAGTTTGGGGGAGAGCGTGTTGTTGTGGGGCGTCATTGTTTGGCCATCGCCCATGAGAAATGGCGGCAAATATTGGCTTTGATTGCTGCCCGGACTGCTGACGGGACTGCCCAGTGTCATCGGCTCCATTTGCTAACAATTTAATTTAATTTAAAAACAAAGGACAACAGCTACAACACTTAATCCAAGCCACAGAAGTACTTTTCAGCAATTATTGAAATTTAAAAAAGATGCAACTCGGTTTTGGAAGTGCTTTCGCTTATGAGCAAGTGTTGTAAATGCACGTATCGATTATATATCGATAGTTGACGTTTCGGGTGACCATTTGTATTTTGAGTGTTATTTAGCACATTGAGCAGCGCTCATATCGATAGTGTTGTGGTAGTTCATCGATTGTTTTCAGTTTCATTTCAGACATCACATACAACGGAGCTGTCGGGCAAGCGCGTGTAGCCTGTTCGTCTTAATTTACTTTTTTTTTGTGTTACTTTTTGACAGAACATAGAAGACATATATCCAAATATACAAAAATAAAAGCGACGCGTCAAACAGTGTGTGCCTATTTTGTTGTTACTGTGTTACCAGCTGTGTCCTAATTGAAATATTAATGCGCTCAAGTGCATTCGATAAGAGACTGCGTCCCTGCCCTTTACATAGCTCCACCAGTAATTATCATCACATCAAATAACGAATTTTGGTGCGTTGTTGTTGTTGTTGATCTTCTCGTTGATCTGCAAAGGGTGCTGCTAGCTGCGCTATGTGGAGTCCAACACATTGCAGTGTAACTGGTAAGTGCAGGTGTTTCTCTCTCACTCCCTCACACTCACTCCTCTCTGCCTGACTGTTTGTCTTTAGTCAGCTGGTCACACTTGTAAATGCCGTTGCATAAATAACAACTCAGAGATGACGCTCCCAAAAAATATCGCATTAAAACTTAAAACTGGTTTAGAGTGCCAGTCTCTCTCTCTATTTGCGTGTGTGTGTGTGTAAAATTATTTAAACGCAAAGCCAATTGAATTACGTTAAATACTATTAATTGGTCGAATTGCGCATTATGCGTCTTATTGTCAAACAACAAAACAACTCACACATACACACACACATGTAAATTTTTATATATGTGGAAAAAAGCATTACAAGTGATTGCTTCAAATTCGGTTGGCTGCTTTAAATTTCACTTTTCCTAAACAGCGCTGCTTGTTGCCAGTTTTCCCGGTTTTCTCTTTTTTTTTCTTCTTTTTTTTTTTAATTTGGGCCAGTATCAGTATTACTTTGATAAGATTATGTGGCATGTATTTATTTGGCATTTGCCATTTTCATTACTCATGCGATAAGTTTTCATCGTCTCTTACCTCATCGCGCAAAAACTTTCAAAACGAGACTCCCCCCTCCCTATCCCTATCTTACTCGCACTCTCCCTCTCTCGCTCTCCCCGCCATGTTCTCATGATTTCTTTGATTGATTTCTACTCGACGCGCTTTGCGGGCGCATGGCGCGCATATTTGATTTATTTTGATTCCGCCTTTTCTTCTTTGTCGCATTCTTTCACGTATGCTTTTGTATTTGTGTTTGTTTTTTGTTTTGCCCATTGAACTAAGCAGGTTTCTGTTGTTTTCTTTTGTGCTAGCGCAAAATCAACATTCAAATTTCAGTTTCGTGATTCTTTACAAAATCGCAATGACAAATGGCAAAAAAAAAAAACGAAAACACAAAAAACCAGCGCAAATTACCCTTGCTGTTTCTCTATCTGCTTGCTCTCAGTCAAGTTTATAAAATGCATAATGCACATTGCATTTTGTGTGCAAAGTATAATTAATTTTAATGACCATTAGTGTAATATTTTGCTAATGCACATGTATTTGTAGCTCTAAGCACTCACACACACTTGTAGCCTACTGCTGCCGATGAATAAATAATTGTGACTCATTGAAGAGCACACATTGTATGTATATAAAACACATAACTGATTTACACTGATAACCAGATAGGTACCTATTGTACATAGGCACATTTGGTACATATTGCACAAAGGTACATTTGGTACATAACTAGCTAGATTGATAATGTGTCTTGCCATTGTTTGTATGTATTGTACATTGGTACATATTGTACAGAGGTACAATTGGTACATATTTTACAGAGGTACAATTGGTACATATTGTACAGAGTTACAATTGGTACATATTGTACAGTGGTACAATTGGTACATATTGTACAGCGGTACATTTGGTACACAGCTAGATTGATAATTTGCCATTGTTTGTCCCTTTTGCGTCTGCCTTTCCACCTTGAACTTGCTGTACGTGTGTGTGTATGCACGCACATGTGTTCGTAGGTATGTATGTGGGTATGTGTGTTTGTGTGTTTATAATATACCCCTGTATTTGCACTATATTTGAATATTTGCACAGCTCCAGTAATCGAACAATCAAAAATATCTAGACAAACCGCAAATTGAATGCTCTTTTGAGGCAATATTTAATATTCATTTTCCTTTGTTACACAAAATTTGATACGTGTACAAAAATTGAAGCGACTCGGAATATTCGGATTGTTTCGTTCTGGCCATGTTATTGTGGCCATAACAGCAATTGTCATCATCAAAACCGTTGACGTCAATTAATAAACAAATCCGTTGGATTGTTGTTGTTGTTGTTGGAGCTGGTCTCTTGTATCTGTCTGCTGGCATTGTTTGCATTCTTGATAAGTGCGCCATCAGCTAAACTACAACTCCCCCCACCACCCACCACTTTCCTCCCGCACCGCACATCCATCAGTTGGCAGAACATAAAATAATATAAGTATCTGTTTCTGTTTCTGTTTCTGTATGATTTGTCATAGTCATTGTATTAATATTTGCACTTGAGATGAGCACACACCTTAAACACCCACACACACACACTCACACTCGCACATAGTGGCACTTAAAGAGAAAGAATCACAAACACATGTTTCTGATACTCTTAAAATACGACTTGAATGATTTGGGAATGGAATATTTCGACAAAATAATTGGCTTTCATTTGAATCTACAACTCGATGATATTTGTTAAAAATAAAAATATTGTTTTATAAAGTTACAGAAATGATTTTGAGCTGATCCCATAAATAAAAGTCACGCAACAATTTGTCAGCTGAAATATTGCAGGAGCTCATTTAAAAACCCATAGAATAAAATACTTTTCAAAATGAATAGATTCCGCTCATTATTTGGCCAGTCAGCACAGAATAGTTTAACAAATACAAACTTGTTTGTTTACTCACTCGCCAGATCTCGCCACATCCCTCAAAAGTTGAGTACATTTTGGAATGGACTTGGGCTAATTAAACTGATTGCTTGCTGTTTATCCTCTAATTTTTTAATGGGCATCTGGTGGGGTGGACTACTTGCTACAAACAGAGTGTAATGACGCCACTCCCAACTGGCAGCTGGCAACTGGCACTCCCTTGGTATTTTCCCGTCCCCCTCCAACTTCCACATGAGTTTTCCCCTTCTTTGGCATTGTAATTTTGAAATGCGTCCGTTCGTCGTCTGTTTTCAAAGTTTGCGGCTGTTTTTGAAAACTTTGCTGTTGCTGCTGCTGCTGCTGGTGGTCCAATTGCGTGCGTGTTTTTAGCCATAAATTCTTGGAGGCCAGTCCGAGGAGTTACGGCAACAGCAACAGTCTACCGTAAATGTTGTGCAATTTTAAATAGACCACAAGCAACAACCATCAAACTAACCAATCAACCAAACAGACAGACAAACAAACAAACAAACATTCCATTAAGCAACCGCCAAGGAGAGAAAAACAAAGTTGCAACAACAACAACAATAACAGCAACAAGACACGCACATGGCCAATCCCAAAAAAAAAATATATATGGAAAAATAGGCAAACCGAAAAAGATATACCCTTATCAAATTTGTATTATATCGGCCAGGTCTACATCGGCATTTATACTTGATGGGATTGCGGATATCTCCTGGAACCCCCTACCAACTCAACGATCAACAATCAAATGTCCAATTTTCGAACCGAAAATGAGAGCGTTTGATGTGATTTTTTAGTTTTCATTTTGTTGTTTTCTACTTCAACTGAATGAATCGAATTGTTTGATTTAATCTCTGATTAAATGAATAATAATAATAAGTCAAGGAAAAATGCATTGCAGTAAATCAGTAAATCTTAACTTTATTGACAACAATCGAACAACAATGAATGTGTTTCATGTGTACCAAAAAGCATACAATATATATTCCAAGGAGATCCGGTGCGATGGCTAATTTTATAAATATAAGCTTAGTTCAAGTAGATAATGTAGACTAGGTAATAATAATTATATATATATATATATATATATATATTGATATGCATATGCATATCTAGGCACACTTGTTGCAATTGTTGATTGTTGATTGTTGCAAGTGGCAGTGTTGTCCGCCGAATGCACTTATGCGAAACAGTTACGTTTCATTGCCCCCGACCCAGTTGGCGACGATTCCCGGTGAAGCGAATGCATCGAATGCGAATGTGAATGCGAAACGAAATGAATGAATAAAACGGGTCTGAAATCGGATCTCAACTCAACTCAATTCAGCTCAACTTAGCTCAGCTGAATTCCACTCAATTCCATTTCCATCAATTGATTTCCAGTTTAAAGTGAAAAAACTAGAAACAAAAAACAAATAACAAACTTTAGCTGCAAATGAAATGAAGATTCTTTTGACCTTTTGCATGCATATCAACATATCAACAACAAGCAGTGCTTAAATTAGCTCTACGTGTTCAAGCAATAATTCCAAATTCGACAACAACATGCATGCCAAAGAGAAAGAGAGAGAGAGAGAGGTGCAAGAAACCGAAAAAGAAAAAGAGATACCCTGCAGGACATTGGCAGTGGGAGACATCTCGGCTTCCATATGGTTTTCGATCAGCATCAGTAGTCGTGCAAGCTAAGCAGGCCGCCGATCTTAAGGAATATTAGTTCTCGTGAAGCATGCGCAAATCAGTTTGATTTCACTATTTCACGATTATCGATACAAATCGATTGCCGACAGCAATAAGAGTCACATTTTAAGTTTATATCTTGTTTATCGGGTGACATACCATTGAGCAACTGTCTGAATATGTACAACGTGTATGGCTTTTAATGAGCACAGTCTCGGGTCCAGGGTATCTGCTGTCGCGACCCGAGGGCATTCCATAGTCGATGGGCGGTGGTGCTGCCAGCCGTGCATGCAATGCAATGCAATGCAACAAATGCATCACAATATAATAATGCCATTCGAAAGAAAAGAAATTATAAGAAATGATATGATATGAAAGATGAAATGGAGTTAAATAAAATGAAAGGCCGCAAAGAATTGCATTCGGGTTATTTTTCTTCGTTATTCGTTCTGCGTTTTCTTCAACTTGGTTTTAAAGTGGTTTTTTTTTTTTTTGTTGTTTTGTTGTTTTGTTTGTTTTTTTTTTTCATGGTGGCTCGCAATAAATCAGCATTTTCGCACGATCTCAGCTATTATTAATGTTGATGTTGTTGTGGCTGCTGTTTGCTGTTTGCAGCTGTAGTTTATGATATTGCGGCTAATTGTTGTTGAATGTTTATTATGAAATGCTGTTCTCTTAACGGGTTTCCAACTCTTGTGTTAACGTGTTTACACACTTTGCTTGTGCGAGCGGGCGCAAGATGAAAGATGAAAGGCAAAGAATTATAGAAATTACATAAAGAGCAGTCATTAATGTTCGGCAAGAGTTCAAATTGTGGAATTCCCCCGGGTATATACACACACACACATATATATATATATATATATATATAGATGCCCGGAAGTCTGAAATGTTTAACCAGCTGAAATATGTGTGTAACGGTACTTTTCACTTTGCTCTGGGAAACATACAAAAATAAAAGAAGAAAAATAAATTAATTACAAGCAAACATAACAAATGACTAAGAAACAAACAATGCTCATCATCATCTACATAATTCAAATGAGCGACTCTGAACATTCATTCATTCATTTATTAATTATAGCCTCAGGTATCACAGTTAGTAAGTGAAGCTAAAGATCAGACATACATCCAAATGTGTTAGGCATCTACTCTGTCACTTTGTCCACCATGCCTAGGCAAGTTAACAAATAATTGAAGGGTAAAATCCATTCCGTTGTCCAATTTTTAATAGCCACCAAAAAAAATAAACAAAAGCAAACAAAACACATTAAGACAAAGGCGCCGGCCGCTGACCATGCGCTGGTGACAATTAGGAAATACACATTTACCTGTCTATGCATGTGCACAGATATACAAAAATATATACATAAATATACATATATATATGTGTATCATATAGATGTACATATGTATGTAAAGCGCGGCCCCAATGCCAACGGAAACTGAAGCAGCAAAATCAGCAACGAAAATAAAACGAAGCCAAGCACAGCGAATTTGAACACATTTGATTTCAATATATATACAGATATAGATGTGTATATATATTTGTGTGTGTGCGAGTATCTTGGACGTATATCTGTCTGTGGTTATCTGTGTGTGTGTATCTCAAATGCAGCTGTAGCTGTAATTGAGTTGACCGAGCTCATTGGCTCATTAGCATGCATGCGAGGAGAGCAGCGATGCGACGAGGGGAGCATTGGCCTCGCAGTAGCAGAGTAGCAGTAGCAGTTGTACCGTTTTCATCTCAATTCCTCTCTTACACACACTTTCGCTCTCCCTCTTCCTCTCTTTCGCACACGTCGGGCCAAGTGCCGAAAAGTAGAACGGCGAACTCTCAAAGTGCGTGTTGGGAATTTTTACATTGGTTTGGTGTAATGTGACTTTTACTGCTGCGCGCACAATTGGAATTTTGTTGGAACTGAATCAGCAGCCAGCAGCCGGCAGAGGCAATTGGCTGGCCACAGCAACGTGAAGGTGTTGCAGATGGAGGAGCAGCAACAATGGCTCCTCAATGTCGCACACACCCGCCCATCGTCATCATCATCGTCGTCGTCGTCTTCGTCGTCGTTTGCGCTGGCTTTGAATAAGGTCGCTTGGCGCTTAGCGCATAACGCTTAACGGTTCGCTGCCACTGTTAACAGTCGCGCAGTAAAGCTTCACATTAATTGTTAATATTTTTGGATTTTTTCTCTTCTTATTTTTCCGAACTTCGCTTGAGTGTTTTTAAACGCCCACAAAACGCGTGCAAGATAATTGAATAAAATTGTACAGATAAATGATAATGATGATGATGATGACGATTGCCAAGCAATTGCAAGCGATTACATGGCACACAATCAATCTTGCAGAAATGTAATGCAAAATATCAGAATCAAATTTAAGGCTATCCGCAGCGGAAAAGCAGCAACAACTGCAACAAGAGCAATAAGCACTTCACAATGATTTCATTGAAATTAATTAACCTCCAATGTTGACCTCCGTCAAGAGAAACACAGAGGCCAGCAGAAAAGCCAAAAGAGCCAAACAAAAGTCAACAAATGCGACAATTGCCGGCATCAGTTGCATTGTTGCCACTGTTTTGATACCCTGCTGCTAACTGAAAGAGGGCATTCAATTCAGTTACCCAATATATTCCCAAGAAACTTGCAACTATAAAAGTGCACTGAGAAAAGAAAAAGATAAAAATTGAAATTTGAGAAAAACATATATCCGATAAATATATATATATATATGTAGAAAATGTTTTGTTTTTATATATCATCAAATATGAAATCCGATAACTAGTTGATCATTTTCAATGACTCAATTTTCTTTCCCAGAAGAGTGTGTGAGGAACTACTGGGTATGCCCGAGTCGAGTCATTAATACTTGTTGCTATTGTTTTTTGTCATTATAAAGGTGAAGTCATACATGTGTGTGTGTGTGCACGTATCTGTGTGTGTGTGTCTGTGTGCGTGTCATGCGAACCTTTCAAATAATTGACAATAAACAATAACAATATATATATATATATATATATATATATATATATGTAGAAATATATTATGTGCGTGACAAAAATGAAAATTCGAATAAATTATTATCGCCTTGGATATGCGAAGAATTTGATTGTGTTTTGTTGGCGAAGATAACAAATTTCTTTCAAATTCCAGGCATGCTGATGCATAAACATAAATGTTGTTTCTTATAATAATGGGGGAAACAGTTAATTCTGATAACCCGTAGCTGTAGTACAAGTTGTTGTTGTTGTTGTTGTAACGGTGTACTTGAAATGTTTATGTTGAAATCGTGTATTCCCAACATTTATTGTTGAAGCGGACCAACAAAGTTATCAGCAAACCGCTAAGATATTTATATTCTGTGTACAGCAAATACTCATAGCAAATACTGCTCATAGCTGGCTTATAATATAAGCCTGAGTCACTCCCAACCACAAATGTTGACTGAGTATTATTGAATTCATTTCTTCCCTCGTTTTATGTACGTGTTATGCCTACCGATGATTGTTGATCTATTGCTGTTGCCCGTGTGTGAACATGCAGATGCCTTTTCTTTTTTACAACTAAAGGAAAGTAAAAATATATTGTTTTGTCCCATAAAAATAAAGGCAACCCTGCTTTTGTTTCTTGTCACTCGAAGAGTTGGCATTTGCAGCGATCTCACATTACTCAATGCTTAAGAATTTCACAATTCACCATTTTTGTTTTGTTGTTTGTTGTTGTGTATTAAGTTCAATGGTGTTTTTCGACTTTCACTTGCCGGGCTTAAAAATTGTTTGGACTTTTAACATGGACTGCACAGGGAAATATCGAAATCTATAATCATCTGCTACTTTCGAGCAGAAAGAACTTTAAACTTATCTCAAAACACTGCACTTTATTTAAAACCATATATTTTAAAATGTTCAAAGAGAATCCGCCCACACTTTTCCCTGAACAAAGCTGGCCAATACCTGGTGCACTTACACTCACACCGACACACACACAAACACACAGCTTGATTTTTTGTTTTATTGTTAAGCTGGAATGTGAGCAGGGAGAAAAAGTTGTTGAGGCTAAAATGCTGTTAGCTTTTTGCATGCAAATATTTCGTTTACTTGATACATGCATACACATACATACATAAATAAACACATGCATACATACACATACATATACAGTTACATTTGCATTTACAATCATACAAGCATTGCTCGAAGATTGAGTCTTGACTTGTGGGTTTTTAGACAATGACTACCCACTATGCATTCACCTGCTCGCAATGTTTAATCTCACGCTCTCTCTTACACACACACACGCACACACACATACACAATATATCTCGTCCTGTCTCTCTCTCTCTCTCGCACACAATTCATTGATGACGCCAGCGCGCTGCTCGCTTCGGCTTCTGTTTGCTCTCGACAAGCACTCAATTACGTGTCGAAAGTTTTTGTTTGCTAAATCCCCCTCCCCCCGTACCCCCTTCGCCATTCGTCCTCCACCCACCGTTCGTCATTAACAGCTTGAAATGCGAACAGAGTATAAGTTGCAAATAAAAATAAAAAAAAGGGCAGACTATATTGGTCGATCGATCGACTCTATATGTAAAATATCGATGATCAAATTGCTTGCGATGAACAAATTCCAGCTCACATTCAGTTTTCACGTCGTGCCTTAAAACAAGCAACAAATCCAACGTCCGACGCAAAAGCGGACAACAACAACAACAACAGCAGCAGCTTAACTGTTTCGCGCTCCTCGCACTCAGCCGCTCTTCGTTTTGTTTTTGTTTCTGTCGGCAGTTTGGCATATTTAAGCATTTTGCCATTTACCTTATGCCTTTTGCCATTTGCCATTTCTATTTTGGTGTGCAGCCATTTTTATGTTTCGCATCTCTCAGCCCTGGCTGCTTCGCATGTGATCAGTGCTGGCATTTTAGCTTTTTTTTTTTTGCTAGACTTTGAGTTCTAACATACAGTTCTTATTTGCCATTATTTATTCCAAATAGCAGATAATGAAATGAACTCAATCACGATCTCGTGTTGCTGCCGGCAGCTTAAATTGTTCGACTGATGAAACCGGTTTATTGATAGACATAGGCATTGGCTTTATTCTATGCCCATCTCATCTATCCATTTATCTAGTATTGCTATTAACTGTTCTTTCTCTCTTTCTTTTTTCGCCGGCTGTGTTTAGCCTCAATTAAATACAAAGTGTGTATATATTTGATATTTGTATCTATATATACATATTTATATATATATATATATATATACTTTGTAATTTATATACATACGCACAGGTATATATGCACTTATAGCTTGGCAGACTGACTGGCGATGTTGTCGCAAAAACTTCCCAAATTGGCTTAAGTTATGTTTGTATGCATGTGTGAATGTGTGTATGTATGTGTCTCTGTTTACATATGTACACAAAACGAGTAGAAGGCAATAATAACAACAGCAACAGCAAGTGATGAATGCGGGTCCAAAGCAGAACTGCAAAAAGCGGGCAAAAAAAAAAAAGAAAAAAACAAAAAAAAAAACACAAACAAACTGTTAATGTAATAATAATTATTATTGGGCGTTAAGACGCCCACAGTGGGCAGCAGACAGCGGGCAGCAGGCACTTCTTTCACTCATAATGAGCCGAACAGCTGAAAAGAAAGAGAAAAAGAAAAAGCCCAAGAAATGTGCATAAAAATGTTTTCGATGTTGAACGCTTTTCACTTTACGCCAAGTAATTGTTGCAGTTGCTCTTCTTGTTGTTGTTGTTGTTGTTACGAGTCGGAAATTTGCGCAATTTGAGTTTCGCTAACAAATTTGTGCAAAGCACATTGGAATTGTGTTATAATCAATGACCAATCTTCGCTGTGAATCGATTAATTCAAAAAGTATAAACAAAAACGGTTTTTGATTGAACTGATTGATGCCAATGGAATTGCTCAACAATAATTGCCAAAAACATAAATTCATTTTCATTTGGCAACTTTACTTCCATTCAATGGTTAGCTATTTTCAAAATAATACTTTCATCAATTCAATTCCAATTTGCTTTTCAAATGGACGAGAATAAAACTTAAAAAAAAACATAACACAAAACAGAACTTTGAAAAGATTGCAAATGGTTGGTTTAACAAGATCATAAATATTAATAATGAATACTATATCTATATATCTACTTGAATTGATGATCTCTGATTTGCTGCAAATATTTGTGTTGCTTGTTTTTCTTTTTTTTTTTTGTGATCATCTGAGTCGTCCGAGAGTAATGTATTCCTGCTGAATTTATTACGGATATCTGAATATTTATGTGTGTGTGTGTGTGTGTGTGTGTGTGTGTGTGTGTGTGTGTGGCATAATTAGAGCCGAGAATTGCCTATGCATATATGTAAGTGGACTGGAACCAGCGACCCAGAGACTCGCTCTCAACTCTCAAGTCTCAAGTCGTCTCCCCCAAACACAATGCTGCGACTTTCTGCGCACCACAAATACAACAATGCCAAAAGCTAAATTTTCTGCGGTTTCCATATCAGCCGGATGCTTTGGCTATATCTACATATATATATATATATACATATATGGTTTTAAGTTTTGGATTAGTCGAGGTCACAAGCCGTTCTCGCAAGCAGTGAAACTCGAAACTCGACTCTTTTGGCTGAGATTGTGAGGCAGGGCAACTAAGTCTGAGTCACTCGATTCCCCCCAAAAACGAATTGGGAATTTTTGTATTGGTTTATTGGGGACGCACTCGAAATCTTCTACTGCTTCTTCTTCTTCTTCTTCTGCTTGTTGACGTTGATTATTTGACAGATGCCGGAAATGAAGATGAACAAATCAAAATGAAGTCATTCCCTGCGTTGCCGGTCCGCTATTTTTGGCTTACAACAGCTGTTGACAGCTGAAAAGAGAAATGAATTTCAAGTTGCGTGAGCCAAGAGATTATCTTAAATTGTAGCAAATAAACAGCAAATATGTTGACACAAGTTGACAAAGTGATTTACACTTGTTCAGATGATCTTCTCTGGCAATTTATCGAATAATTTCGGAGATTTTTATTTGTGATCTCTTCTAAAATCAAAAACATTTTAAAGCTTATGAAATTGATTCGAGTATTTTTTGATAACTAACAAACTTCACTAACTAAATTACATAATTTCGCTTCCAACAAGGCGAATTTATACATTTGTCATAAATCTAAACAAATCCTAAACAATTTTCGTTGGTGACGATGATATAATGTTTACCAGATCATAAACAAGTTTGCTTCCTAAATAAGTAAATAAATGGATAGTCAACTATCTCTTCCAATTGCATCACTGACTCGTCTCAGCTGGGAGATCCCGCTCGTAATATAAACATTTTAAATGATATTTCATATTTAACTCAGCTTAAAAGCAGTTTACATTTTGACAACTCTTTGTTTTGTTGTTCCTCATTCTTAATCGTTTCTCTCTCTCTTATTTTCTTGTCCCTCTCTTTCTCTTTCCGATATAGTTCAGCGTGCGCGAGGTCTTCTGACCAAGGGCAAGAATGGCACCAACAATTGCTTTGTCACAATTGCACTGGGCAAGGAGAAGTACCAAACATCGGTCAAGGACAAGGCCGAGAATAGCGTCAACTGGAACGAAGAGTGCGAACTGTGAGTATCTGGATATTATTATATATAGATATATTTATATATATATCGCAAGGATCACATCATAATTTCTTGCAAATTTCCTTTGTGTTTCTCTTTAGTAAAATTCCGGATCAGGGCAATCGAGCGGAACTGACGCTGACATGCCTGCACCGCAACAATCTGGGCATCGATGAGTTCCTTGGGCAGGCGACGCTGCCGCTGAAGGACATGGACGTCTATGATCGTCCGCGGGCCAAGTGGTGCAAGCTGGAGAGCAAGCCGGGCAAGGAGAAGAAGAACAAGGAGCGCGGCGAATTGGAGGTGCGCATCGCATTCGTTGTCAAATCGGGTTCGCTGACCGATCTAAGCAAGAAGGACAAGCACAAGTCTTCCATTGGCCAGCTGGCCAGCTCTGTTGGCGGCAGTCTGCTCTCGATTGGCCAGGGCGAGAAGCGGAAGAGCATTAAGAAGCTGGCCGGTTCGCTTAGCTCCAAGTTGCACATACGCAGCAAGAAGAAGCACGACAAGGATGGCGATGACAGCGGCTCGTTTAGCGGCTCCTTTGCCAGCATCGGTACACCGAACAGCTCCACCGGTTTGGGCGTCATCGGTGGCGGCAGTGGTCGCAGGCGTGGCCAGCGCGCCGGCGAAGCCGATCCCGGCGTCATCAGCGAGGACGAGGATGAGTTTGTGTTCGACAATCTGTCGCACAAGAGCTCCGGCAGCTCACTGAACATACAGCGATCGGGTCTGCAGCCACCGGGAGCGATCTCGTCCTCATCCTCGGGCCATTTTGCACCGCGCGTTCCATCGCCGCTGCTGATCAATGGCAATGGTGGTGGTGTTGGCCCCAAGGGCAAACTGAACGGAGGTAAGCCCAAATTGCAAGAGACACTCGATGAGGACGCCAAATCGATCGTTGCCGAAATGGAACAGCTTGAGCTCGATTTCAGCGTTCGTGCACGCACTCTGCCGCCTCCCTCGAAGCCGCCGCGCACCCCGTCGACGCCGCAAGAGCTGCAAATGGAACGTGAACGCGAGGGGGATGCTCAGGGTGATGGACGGGGCCAGGCACAAGGGCAAGAGCAGGGCCAGGGCCACGGGCAGGGGCAAGGTCAGGGGTTGGGACTGGGACTGGGACTGGGGCAGGGGCAGGGGCAAATGGAACCACCCATGGAAGATGAATGGGAATCGAAATTGCATGGCGGCGGTAAATATTTAGATATGGGCAGCAGCAGCAGCGATTCCCTCAAGCGTCGCAGCTGGGAGACGCGCGTGCCGCTACCAGCAACCAGCGAGGAGCCGCCACCGCTGCCAGCTGCCAGCGCATCCCTCACCGCATCCACCTCTTCCTCCTCCTCCTCCAGTTCGTCAGACAGTGAGGACGAGCCGGAGCTGGAGCGGGAACGGGAGCAGACGCAGAAGCAGAAACAGAAACAGGAGCAGCAGCCAGTGCAGGTGCAGGTGCAAGTGTCACCGCCGCCCTTGGCTAAGGGGAGCAACAATAACAGCCAGGTGAAGGAGAGCGTCAACTCATCTTCGTCGCTGTTCTCGCCGGACGCGAACACACGCAACTTTGATTCGTTCAATGCGAGCTTCGCCAAGTTCGAGCAACGCAACAGCACCGCCATCTTTGCGGACGAGCCGCTCTCCAGATCCATATCCAAATCGAATTCACAGCTAGAGCAGCTGGCACCAAAGCCGCAGCCGCGTTTGCTAAATGGCGAGCAGCAACCGAGCGTGGCCAAAGCCGAAGCAGAGGCGGAGGCAGCACGTCAGCTGCGCGCCGCGGAGGATGAGCGCCTGGAGGCCGAGCTGCGTTTGAATGAGCAGCGGCTGCGCGAGGAGGAGGCGGCCATGCAGGAGGAGCTGCAGCTGCAGCGGGAACTGGAGGAGCAGCGGCGTCGCGATGCCAAGCGCCGCGAGGAGGATCAACGACTCTTGAGCTTTGCGAAGCGCTCCAGCTCGCTGGAGGAGCCACAGACACAGACACCACAGACACAGCCGCAGCCAGCAGTGGAGGATCAGCAACTTATCGCTCCGCTTCCGATTGTGGCTGCTGCTGCTGCCACTGATGATGTAGATCCAAGCATTGAGCACAACTTCCTAACGCCCGAGCAATCGCCCAAGGAGTTTAGCACCATTGGCGGCGGCAGCGGCAGCGGCGAGCGCTGGGAGAAGCGATTGGGCAAATTTAAATACGGCAATAAGCGAGGTGAGCAGCTCTCCTGTTGTTGTATCCCCAACCAAACGAAACGAAACGATACGAAACGAATACAGAAAATACAAGCAGACAGCAGACAACAGACAGCATACAAAACACAGATCAAATACAGATCAAATCCAGATCAAATCCAGATCAAATCCAGATCAAATCCAGATACAAATAGGAAGAAACCCAGCAAAACAAGAAAAAAGAAATACTTAGCCAACACTGTCCAGCCACTAATCCACCTAAACTCAACTCAACTCAACTCAAGTCAACTTAATTCACCTCAGTCTCTTGTAGCTCGTACCTCGTGTGTCTAATGCGGCGGCACGTGCGGGGAGTGCGGCATGTGTGTGTGTGTGTGTGTGTCTGCACAGTGTTGTGAAACGCTGGCAGATCGAATCGAATCAAGCTATTTTCCTAATCCGAGCTGTCATCAAATGTGTCACTTTCCTCCTAATTGAAAGCGTTCTATTTTTGTTATCGCATTAAAGCGCCCTCTCTCTCTCTCTCTCTCTCTCTCTCTCGCTGTCTCTCTCTCTTAAACTACATCACTCTCACTCTCTGTCGCTGTCCTGTGCACCATAATTGAAACTCTTTTATTTTTGCAATTCCATCTTGATTTGCTTTTAACAGCAGTGTCAACATTCTCGTACTGCTTTGGTTCAGTTTTGATTTTGATATTAAATAGCATTTCTATAAATAAATAATAACTAGGAAAGTTTGTTTGTTTCGTTGAGTAACTTCAAGTTCAAAGGAAATCAGCTCTCATTGTATGCATCTGTCGCGTCCTCTTCTGTTGCAATCGTATTTAGTGTGTTGTTGATCAATCATCGATTATAATCAACTTTTGATATTCGCAGATAAACAGAACGATACGGATAGCAATTCACCCAGTCCCAAATCCACGGAGCGCATCATCATTGGCCACGAGAAGTCCGGTTCGCATGCGGAACGCCGCTCCGAGATCTCTGCACAGTTGTCCAAAAAATACGAGGGCAAATCCCGGGAGGTAAGGCCCATAGTTGCTGGTTGCTGGTTGCTGGTTGCTGTTGCCGACTTGCCTAACACTCTCTCTCTCTCTCTCTCTCTCTTTGTGTCCCTCCTATTTAGGAGCTGATGCTGATTGCCAATGGAATGGAGAATGAGGCATTGCTGCAACGTCAGCGCGTCAAGGAGCTGGAGGACTATCTGGACAATTTGCTGTTGCGCGTGATGGAAACGCATCCGAAGATCTTGCAGAATCCCTATTCGCGCACCACATCGGCCAAAAGGTAGACACCTCACCAACCCACCCAACTTCCCTAACCCTATCTATCTGGCCCAATCCTCTCCAATCCTGTCACTCTCCTCCCCCTCCCCATCTCTGTTCTTGTTTGTGTTTGTCTTGCGTTGTTATTCGTAACGCCGCACTTTAGGTCTCATCCAAGTAGCATGTTTATCACCAATTGCATTGTGCCTAACATTTGAATTTTTATTTGGTTTTTTTTTCTGTTTGTTTCTTATTTATGCAACAACAACAACATACAACAAAATATACAATTTATGTATTTCTCTTTATTTAGTTATAAAAATTACATCAATATGAATGACTTTTTAAAGTAAGTGCTGTGAATTTTGCGCATGTAGTTGCACGCACACTTAACAACAACAACAAACAACAACAACAAACAACAACAACAAACAACAACAACAACAACAAGCAACAACAAGCAACAGCAAACAACAGCAAACAACAGCAATACTTTTATGCACTCAAAAATACAACAGCTAAAAAAGACCAAGAACCAACACTTTTGAGAGAGCTTTCATTCAGCAGCAGCAGCATCAGCGGCAGCAGCAACAACAACAACAACAACAACAACAACAACAATAACCACACCACCAGCAACAACCACAACAACAACAACAACAACGACTACAACAGAGAAACAAAAGAGTAAGAAAAGTGCATTTTTCTGTCGCTAAAAATGTGTGTGTCCCAAAAAATCTGTTTCTCAACTGGTGCTCGGATGATTTTTACCACCTGACTGACTACCCCTACTCGAGTCTATCTCGCTCTCTCTCGCTCTGCCTCACTCTCTTTCTCTCTCTCTCTCTCTGTCTCTCTCTGCCTAACGCTGATCATTTAATGATGGTTTCTCACACTCATTTTGCTTACTTGTTGATGTTGATCGTTTTCTTCGTGCTCTTTGCAAATCACACACACCCCCAACCACCCACCCAACCACCCACTCACACACCCACTAAACCTGCCACTTTGCAAATGCTGGTTTCTTTATTCGATAGTATTTGTTTTGACAAACTCAAATTTGAGCTTAATGTTTGCTTATCTAATTTTTTGTGTTTTTGCAGCGGTTAAGTCTGGATGGCATCCAAACTTTGTTGGATGAGGAGGAAGCAGGAAGCAGGAAAGAGGAGCATAGATGAATGAATGAATATTAAGAAACTGATGCGCCGCTTTTATATGTGACATAGAAATCAAAATGAACACCAAGTTGCCTTTTGTCATTAGAGAAATTCAAGTGCTTTCTTATTATACTGGTTTAGCATTACTTTTACACTTACTACAATTACAACTCTTACCACTTAAGCAGTGTATTTTTTTTTTGTTTTTCACCACAAATAACTCCTAACAATTGGTTGGCCCAAAGCAAATAATTCGGTGTGTTTTGTATTTTCCTAGAATTATACTCATTCCTTCGTTTCCCATTTTGTTTTTTGTATTTTTTTTTCTGTCTTTCTGTGTGAAATTAAATTAAATTATTTGTAACATATAAAATGATTGTAAACAATTTGCTAGGCAATTGTTTAAAGCTTTGTTTCGATTCAACTAATCAATTGAAATTATCCAAAAGTATTTTTTATTTGCATTTCAAAATGTGTCCCGTTTTCTGTGAAGAGTCCCGCAAGCCGGCTACGATTGAAACAATTTATAGTTAAGTAAGTCCTAAATTATTTATGTACTAGTTGTTAAGCGGAAAATGAGCAATAAGCGAGGAGAGAACTACATACAAGTTAAAACGATAAATGATTTTACCTATTAAACAACAAATAAAAACACTTAATATTGATATTAACCCTTGGACTTTTATTTGCAACAAATTACTGTGCTTAGCTGTAGGCGGCTCAAGCGATGCAAGCAGTGCACTGCTTGGCAGGACTGCTTGCATCTATAACCCCCCAAAAGAAGGCAACAAAGATTCCTACTGCGAGATATATGCTGCGTTAGAATTGCATGGACCAATTCCATCGGGCAGTAGGGCTTCCAAATGATTAAATGGCATCCCAAAAAGTATGCCACGCATTTTTTGTACGATGTAGGTTAGCCAATACAGCAACCAGGTGCGTGTCACGGGTGATATGAGCTTGCATATCCGGATGCATGCACGAATTGGCAGTAGTGCTTGCATCTATAACCCCCCAAAAGAGGGCAACAAAGATTCCTACTGCGAGATATATGCTGCGTTAGAATTGCATGGACCAATTCCATCGAGCAGTAGGGCTTCCAAATGATTAACTGGCATCCCTAAAAGTATGCCACACATTTTTTGTATGATGTAGGTTAGCCAATACAGCAAGCAGGTGGGTGTCACGGGTGATATGCGCTTGCATATCCGGATGCATGCACGAATATGCATGAATATACAGTTTATAAATATATATTACATATATACATATATATATATATATATATAGGCTCAAGCGATGGAGGCAGTGCACTGCTTGGCAGGACTGCTTGCATCTATAACCCCCCAAGAGAAGGCAACAAAGATTTCTACTGCGAGATATATGCTGCGTTAGAATTGCATGGACCAATTCCATCGGGCAGTAGGGCTTCCGAATGATCAAATGGCATCCCTAAAAGTATGCCACACATTTTTGTATGATGTAGCTTAGCCAATACAGCAACCATGCGCGTGTCACGGGTGATATGCGCTTGCATATCTGGATGCAGGCACGAATATGCATGAATATACAGTATATAAATATATATTACATATATACAAATATATATATATATATATATAGTGAAATATTTCACAGAGGTGTGCTTTTAAACAGCAAATGTTTTCGAGATTCGATATTCAGCATCTTTTTATTGTTAATATTATTTATTGCTTCCAAACTGTGCAAACGTTAGAAATGTATAAAGGACACCTCCAATTGTCTAGATTAAGGATCGATTTATACAATTCTAGCCTCTCTCGTCGAGAGTTTGTTTGAAAGAAAATCTTTTTAACGATTGAAGACAAGCAGAGATCAGATTTGCGCAAGTAGCAGCTCTAAAAGCAGTAAAGATTCACATTTTCAAAGTGCTAAAACAGATAAACATATAATATCTGCCCAATCGACAAGAGAAAGTTGCACATAAAGAATTACTATGCGAGACAGAAGGCTTGGCAAGGAACACAAATTGAAAGTTGTCAAAATGCGAGAGCAGATCAGCAACCCAGCAGTTAACCCGCTGATGATGGCAACTCTTTCCAATAAAAACTTGAAAATATTGATGGGCCATTTGGGGTGTTCGATAATAATGCGCTGATGCCATTAATAATAAAAATTATGGGGCGTTTACAAGAGGTTGTCATGACAGTCGCCTGACATTTATGCAATTTTATGTGCGACGACATACAAAGAGGCGGACAGCACAGGCGATGAGGACGAGGACACGGGCAAGGACGAGACGAGACGAGACGAGACGAGAGGAGACGAGACGATGGGACTGTCGTCTAATCCACCCCACTGGGCTGGGCAATGACAAGTCTATCAATTTTTCACACACTTATGACACGACAGCGAAAGGCTGCAAAAGGAGCAGCCTGCTGCAAGGACGAGCGATTAAAATGCAGCGCATTTCGCTACCTTCCGCCCTGCCACAGCTTGCTCGCGAGCAGCCGGGGGGGGAGAAAGGGCTCGAACAGCCCAAAACGATATCAACGATTGAGCCATGCAGAATGCAATTTGGTTTTTTTGTTTTTTTTTTCTTTTTGTTTTTTGGCTTCATTGCACAATTTTCGCGCATATCGAGTCGAGTAATTTATGAATCTTAAACGTCCTCATGAATTGCAACATCTTAAATTACAAATATCGATGGATTGGGCATGGGTTGGACTTAACCCTTGACGATGTGCATGTCATCGAACTATATACGTAAATAGCTTCTTTTGTTGTCCTGGATATGTTTTCGTTCTCGTTGCTGTTGTTGTTGTTGTTGTACACAAGATTTTAATACTTAAAAATCCTGCAGAAAATAAGACTTGTAATCAGTTTTAAGTTGAACTAATAACAAATTTGAAACTTATGATTACTTATAATCAGCAGCTGAAGCCTTGATTTTGGGTATTTTAATGTTCAGAATCAAATATTATATAAAGTTTATAAGCCTTTTAAACCTTAGCCTAAGCTTTAATGTCGCCAGTCAAAATGTATATAAAATTTTGCACAAAATTAAGTAATCTGCATGATAGAGTTCTGATGACTTAATACCATTCTTGTGATTAGTTTTTGTTGGTGTTGAATTGATGTTTCTAGATTAGTTTTAGACCAATGTTAACCGGTTCTTCTTTTGAGTTGTGCGCGAGAACTTTGTTAATTTAAGCATTGATCTAGACAATTCCAGACAGTCGGGCCAATGTCTTGTGACAGTTGCATCCCGTTTGGTGTCATCCCAACTTGTAGCATGCCAAAGCCAAGCGGAAGACACAAAAAACAAGGAACACAATTTGACAGCGAGGAAACTGTCGCAATAACAAGCGTTCTGCTTGGCCAAATGGGACACAACTGGATCAGAACAGATGAGAAATGAACAGATCGCTTGGGAATGGGACTGGGACTGGGATAGAGACTGGCATAGGGACTGGAATAGGGACAACAGACAGCGGACAGCGGACAGCGGACAACATGTTGATGAGCTAAGATTTTTACATGACAGAATTGTCACTTGGGCCGCGTGCCAACAAAATTGAGATTTCATTTTGTAGTTATTTTGATTTGGATTCTTTTTGTTTTCTTTTTCTTTTTTGAGTTTTCAAACTTAAAAAAAATCAAATTATATATATATATATGTATGTAGGTATGTATGTATGTATGTATATAGGTATATGTAGGACACATGTCAATCAAATGAAATTAACACGTCGTCATCGTTATGATTATCCTACATCGTACATCGGACAGGGTCGGTCTAACTATGGGAAAAACTGGGATTAGCTTGGGGCGTAGATATTTGGTGGTGGTTGAGGCTCAAACGCTCAAACGCATTAGCAGCTAATGTAATTTTTTTCTTTTTCTTTTTTTTTTCTGCATTTTTGTTATTTCAATTTCGGATTTTCAGTTTCGCGATTATTGCGGTTGATTGCATTTAAGCGAGTTGATTTTTGCATGGAGCCAAAGTACGCCAAATGGGATTACGCAGAATATCATTAATCAGTCAAGTGAATGTACATTTATATATATATATATATATATATATATATATATATATATACAATGGATAGATTGACATGCATCGCTGTGTTGTGCGCTGCATAAGCGAATGCTTGACAGGCATGTGGCATGTTGATGTTGCACCCACAACGATAGATCCCTTCGACACGCGTTGCATGGCCTCGTTCGCCATGTAATTATGTAATTACAGCCAGACCTGTGCACTCGTCTCTATCCGTGTGCTATCTGCACTTATATATATATATATATATATGTATATTTGTGTATATATAAAGCTGATGTGTCGTCCGGCTGTCGGTCGGCATCGGCACATATCGCACTAATTGCATTAAATTGCGCTGCACGGATCGAGAGCTGTGTCCAGCTGACGCTGCTTCTCGCTTCATGCTGCTCTTCTTTTTCCATTTTTTTTCAATTTTTTTCTCTTTTTTTTATATTTTTATTTAGTTATTCCTCCCCCGTGTTATTGATACGGAGTGCGACAGTTTACGATAAGCTGCGTTTCTCTCGGCTGTTTCAGCTATTTGGGACTATTGGTAAACATTCCAATTGTGTCCCCTGCCCTGCCCACCCCTGCCCCTAAAGCAAGCATTGTTGTAATTTCTTAATTTCACATTTGCTGCACGAATCGAACTGGTTGCTGTTGTTGTTGTAGGTGTAATCATACACATCTCCCCCTCTCCATTCTACGCTCTCCCCTCGCCAGGACTCGTTCAATTGTTTTTTAAATGGTATCGCCTAATTAAGTGAATTGCGTTGTGTTCTGCTGCTGCATTGGCCACTTTACTGATCATCAATGTTCCCCATTTGTTTTCAACTTGAATAAAAGTACAAATATCAACTTAAACTTTATATGATTTATGGCATGTTTCTCTTATTATTTTCTTTTCATTCCTATCAATTTCTGTTCAAGTTTGTTAAGTCATGTTTTTTATTATCGGAATTTCATATTACTTTTCAGTTAAGCCTATATTTTGTGCAAGTGAAAAGCATATTGCATTTTTCATATAAAAAAATAAACTCTTTGTAAAGTTTCCAGCTCTTTGCCGAATTTGATTATCAACGTTTGAGTTGGTTTCAATCTACAGTTCCTCTGCGCTGCCAATTGGTCATTAAAAGTGTATTAAGTTTAAATTATACAATGTATATTTTTTGGAACGCCATGTAGAGATACAAATGTGGCAGACGATGTCGATATGATGTCAGCCGTGACATTTACATGAGTTCCGGGTTGGGATCGGAGGCAACGAATAAAGTAATTAGCCGTGCAATATTTTGGGCTGCACCCTCCTTGTGGGGTCGATATGGAAATTTACATTCGCCTTGATTGACAACTGATCTTTTGCTTTTTTCTGTTGCGATTCCCCTGCCTGATGATCCTATGATCCTTTTGTTTTCGCGCAAACACTCATAAATGATGTTCATGTGCAGGGACAAGGCTTAAAAAAAAATGGACGAGAAAAAAAACGTTTCCCACGTAGGAAAAAAAGAAGTTGCTGTGCACCCTCAGCAGAGGAGAAGATGAGAAGAAAGCGAAATGTTTGTTGCAACCATAGCTAACAAGCCTGTAATTACTCGTCAAAGATTGTTGCCATGTAACACCTTAATGGACTTACCAGCCCGGACGGGCAGCAACTCCTACCCAGGCTCCGGCTGTGACTGACTGTGACTGTGACTGTGACTGTCACTGTTACCCCTAACGAGCGTCTGTCAAAAAATTTGCATAAAAAATGGAAAGGAAAATCGAAAGGAAAACATAAATATAACACGCAAGAATTATAGATCCGGGGGGTAACACACATATTCCTGTTGTGACAACGCACATGAAAATATTTGTGAGCGCAGCTAAAAAGGATTAAGCGTCATGCGCACAATTATCATCAATGTGAGTGTCTTTCGAAATTAGCATAGCTTAAGGACGCACACAGACAGAGAGAGAGAGAGAGAGAGAGAGAGAGAGAGAGAGAGAGAGAGAGGGAGAGAGATTGGGGAGAATCTGGTTAAAGGGGCTGGCCAAATATTTTGACGACAGCTCAATTATAGTTTAGGTAAGGCGCAAAGATTTGTAGCACTTAGGGTTGACCAAAAGCCGTCGACAATCTGCTGGCGAAAGTACAACATAAAAAGGGGTTTACAAGCAAGCGCAGACAATGCAAATCTCAACTCAATTGTAAATCGCTTAAGTCGCAACAGCAACAGCCACAGCAGCAGCAGCAACAACAACTGCTGCAGGATATTTAAGGACACAGCTGCTGGTGCGACCTTATCGCCGCTGCCTTATCTGCGCTCAAAGCAACACAACTCTAAATGTGGCAATTAACTTAAAAGACGAGTGGACCCTGTCCCTGCCACTGCTTCTACTCCTGGCCCTGCCCCTGCCACTGCCCCTGCCTCTGCTCCCACAAGAAACTATTGAAGAAGCGAGCTCGAGGCAGCGATGCGCGTAGTCAGCGCCAGCCTCTAAGTAGTTGCACTTCCGACAATTAGCCACGGCACAGGACACTGCACATCCTTGCCGCTTGCCGCTTGCCACTTGCCACTTGTGGGAGTTGCGTGTGTAATGATTGCGGTTAAGTTTTGCCTTCCTTCAACTTCGCTCAACTTTCTCAGGGTCACAGCTGGCTGATCATTCGCTCATCCGCTCACCCGCCGTTCTCCCTGTGTCCATCTCCCTTTTCTTCTCCCTCTCTTTCTATGTCTCTCTTTCTCTGTCTCTGTTTCTACCCCCTTCTCAAGTGCAACAATTGAAAATCATAGGAAAAATATTCAAGTCGAATAACTTTAATAATACCTCAAAAAACCAATCTGCACAGAATGCACCGTTAACAAATGCAACTGTGGCTGGCAGCCATTGAAAGCTGGAAAGCTGCAGGGTATTGGCCTGGTCGGGCACACTCGAGTCGAGCGCTCTTTACTAAACTCTGCGCTCCATTTTGGGCTATAATTGGTTTTTGTAAACAGAATAAGCAACTGTCCAAGATCAGCACTCTACCCTAACCTCCCCTCCTCTCCCTTCCCCTTCACTCGGAGCACTCTTTCCCCTAGCTGCAATTTGGTTTTAGGTAAAAGGATAATAGCCGCAACGCTTGTGCTTCTTCTGTCCGTCGTCCGGCTTGGCATTTAATCTTGGCTCGTCGGTCAGTTGCTGGCGCAGCTGCCAGCGCCACCACCAACAACAGGGATTTTGCTCTAATTTAGTGACACGGAAGGACATGGATCAGAACGTGCAGATTTTGGCACAGTTTTGCAAGGAAATTGGCTCATCTTGGGTCAGGAGTGGCCGCTCCGATGGATCTTTTGTTGTTGACCGAACGGTTCGGTCCGACTACTTTCACGCTTCCTAAGCGAGACGCGCAGGATAAACGGGACACACACAGGACACACAGCGTGGAACGTGAGCAAGATTGAGAGCAGGCCAATAAATCTGGTCGAGCATCAGCTACGCATCAGCAACAATGACAGCGCCATTGTTCGGCTCAAGAGCTCGTGAGCTGCGCTGCTTCGGCATCTAGTTGCGGCATCGAAAGGACTCGAAGCACAGCGGGCCCATAAAACCAGAGGCGCCAATTTGTGTGTCGCTATGCAAATTTGGTGGCATGTTATGAAAGGCGCCTGCGAGGAGGGAGCGAGAGAGCCAACTGAGCCCAGCGGGTCCATAAAGTTTGGGTGGCTAAGATGCAGCAGGTTGATAAGGAACTTAAGATAGAAGACACAAGATTTGTGCTCTTCAAAGCAGATCTTTACAGACCATAAAAAGATGTAATTATTATTAATAAATAAATATTTGAATGAATATTTCGATTCGATAAGTTTTGAAATCTAAGCTGAAATATAGTTCAGGTGTTTATATTTGTACCAGGTAGTCTGATAGGATATATATGTATATATCTATCTATGCGTATATTAAAGCAGTTATTAGCCAAACCAACAAGTTCTTTCGATTTTAAATTCAAAGTGAGCAACAAAAAACAGGACATCTTTTTTTGGTTGGGTTTGGTTGGGGTTGGCGCAATGAAGAGATCAAAGATCTTAACGCTTCAAGTGGCTGGGCATTCAATGCCAATCGGCCACTCCCAGCAATTAGACGGGGCCTGCTGCCCTGCACACACACACAGATATATATATATATATATATATGTATATATATCACGGATATGGACAGATAGCTCGTTGTCGTTTTTTACACATGTTCGATGGGCTGGTCGCAATCCAAGTGCAAAAACTGTCGCACATAAATTTTAATTAACTTTATTTTTAATTGTTGCAAATTTATGGCAAAGGCAGGCAGCGCAAACAACGCCCGACCCAGTGCCAAAAATGGAACCAAGTTGTGCAAATGGAAATAGAAATGGAAATGGCAGTGGCAAGGAGCAAAATGCCAGCGCTTTGTGGGCAGAACTGAATGACAAACGAACAACAAGCGAGCAACAACAGACAGATAAAGAACGGGCGCATTGCAAAACGGTAAATGCTCGAGCGGCAGCAGGATCATCAAGGATCCCTTTCAATTGTTTGCCAGCCCGACAATTTCTGCTCTAAATTATTTGCCATAATTTCTGGCTCGTCTTGTGCAATTTTCTTGTCTTGCCTTGCCTTGCCTTGCCTGGCACCCCACACAACCCTCTGGCGTTCACCCTCTGCCACTGCGGCACGTCAGTCAGTCAGCCGCAGCGCCGCAGCGCCGCATCCTTTGCTTCCTTCTGCTTGCTTGCTGTAATTTACTTCCTCTTGTTGTACGTCTCCGACTCAGACTCAGACTCTGTCTCTGTCTCAGCCTTAGTCTCAGTCTGAGTCTCAGTCTATCTCTGTCTAACTGTCGCTGTCTGCTGCTGCTCTCCCGTTGCGTCTGAGTGTGTGTGTGTTTGTGTGTGTGCTCTTCATTACGCTGCCCATTGTTTTGTCTTGTCTGCCTGCTTCTGCCTCATCCTTCGCATACCTCGCATCCCCACTGCAATTTCTGCTATTTTTTCTTCTTTTTTTCGGCATGTTGTGTTCCAGTTTGCAGCCTTGCTTTTTCAGGGTCACACTCAGTAGTCAGTAGTCAGTCCCCCCTCCCTCTCTCTCTATCTCTCTTTCTCTCTTGCGCAGCATTACGTTTTGTTTGAGATTGTCTCGTATTTGACAGTTGACAGTTGGTCGACTTTTGAGTATTAAAGTTATGAGCATAAACATGACATTTTCTTCAGGGCCCCGGGACTCGAGAGCAACTCTCATCCTTTTTGATTTTTATTCTATTTTCGTTTTTCTTCTTCCCCCACCCCCTTAATTTATATATATATTTTTTTTTGCCAACTCATGGGCATGTTGGCAATCTCGAGAATTGGCCTGCCTTGTAGGCGTTTGTTACACTTCATCTACTTAGTGGGTTTCCAATTCATAGCAAGGCGTAAATGAGTTAGTTTTAAATGTAGATTAATTTTTTTATATATATATATTTTTTTAATATTTCAATGCATTTTTTTTTTAGAATTTTCTACGTAGATTACACAAGCAGCCTATTCAAAATTAGGTTATTTTAGGTAAGATATCAGTGTGGATATGTTTATGCAATCTGCCCTTCAGCAAATTAATCCTGAATGACAAACACTTTCTCGAGCAGGCATATGTGTTCCCATAAAGTACTTATCTATGGATAATAATTTATTATATTTATTTTTAATTTTATAGACGCTCATATTAAATTTCTGATATATTCGATCACTATTTGGATCTTGTTTTTACCAATTAATATTTGAAAAAAATTGAATTGCGCCCTTAAAATTGTTAATGGGTTAATGAAGTTCCGATCATGTTAACATGTGTACACACACACACGCACATCCATATTTAGATTTAGAGTTGCACTTATGCAAAAGGCAAACAAAGCCGCGCGACACACATTTGATACACTTTTCCCTTGCTTGGCATATGTACTATATATGTAAACGTATTTCTTTTTTGGGTTGCCTCTTTGACGGCGCAACAAATCAAATATCGATAAATTTCGCATACAATGCAAAACAAAACGCATTAATCAAAATCAAACGGAGCGCAACAACAATAATAATAATAAAGCAAAGCACACACATTAAAAAAAGGGCTGCACTCTCTGTATGCAAAGAGCGGTCGGCTTAAATAGCCGAAGTGCAAACAGAGCAATCGGCGGCAATCGGCCAATGCGATTGCAAATGCGAATGCGAATGCGAATGCAAATGCAAATGCAAATGCGAATCAGAGTGCGAAAGGCAGGAGATGAGGCGCAAAGTTTATGCGCCAAAGTGCCGCCGGAACATTAGCCACAGACCATTGAGCATGCAAATCGACAGAGCGTGGGGCCGTTGCGAAGGGTACACACGTACATACATTCATGCACACACACACACACACACATGTTCATATATGCAAAACGCATACGTTGTGGAGGGGGGGGGGGGGGGGGAGGAATGCAAAAGAGCAAATGTAAAGAGTGAAAGTCAAGTGCCTCTTCGTGACGCTCTCCACACACGCACACACACACACATGCACACGCGAGCTGCCTGCAGTCACATAACGTTTAGCGAAAGAGAATAAAAATGAGAAACTGCAGTCAATTTGCATAGCGATCGTCACTCGAGCGGCCCTTGATTAACAGCGTTTGCTCTCGGGATCTTTTCTTCTTCTTCTTTCTTTTTTTTTTTGTCCCGAGTGTGTGATCGGCTCGTTAATTAAGCGTTAAATCGTTTAGCACATAAAAAACATAAAAATAAAAGAAAGAAAGAAAGAACCACAGTTGTCGCATGTAAATAATGTAAATTGATTTTGAGTAGTTTTGTGTGTGTTTTGTTTTTTTGTTTTTTTCCATGTAAACCGCAGAAAATGTGCGGCTTATGTTAATGTTTCAATGAGCCCATCAGGAGAGACAGTCAAGGATAGATTCGGCAGACGCCCAGTCGGCAAGATGCTCGTTAAATCATATTAATCAACAGATCCTTAAAGGCATAACGGTCCCAAAATATACCAAACACAATAAATGACTGCGGGGCAGCGCATCTGATGCAATTCGGAGTCTGCATTCAAAATCCCATTTAATCCTTTTGTGCGGCTATGTAAACAGCATAAATCTCGCCGAAACAGAGAACGCGACGAGCGCAAAGCAAAGAAAGCCAACCGAAAGAGGGCTGCTCAAATAAATCGCAAAAAGAAAACCAATATGCGAAACCCCTTCTGTTTTTTCTTCTTTTTCTTCTTTTTTCTTCTTTTTTTGTGCAAAAACCAACCAAAAAGAGTTGAAAAGTTGAGAAATTGTTCGTGTGTGTTTTTTTTTTGTATTTTTGCGAGGCAAGGCATTCAATTAATTTACCTTTACCCCTTTGTTCTTTGGTTTCGCATAGGCTGCAGCCGAGACCGATCACGAAGAATGGCAGTAAAAGCAAACAAAAACAGCAACTTTCACCGCAAAAGCAAAAGAAAGAAAGAAAAAAAAGGGAATAAATCGTGTGAAACTTATCAATGTAATCCTGAAATGGGTAAAAGCAATCTTTCAACACGCTAAAATATATCTGGAGTAATTAGGGAAAAAATATATTAATCCGATAGGGTTGGCAACTTTTGGGCGTCTTCTGGTATAACCTATTAATTACTTATGGGAAGAAGCTAAGTCTACCTATAAATCATAAGAGATTTCTGATTATAAGTTGCAGGAACTAACTAATCACAACTGCATTCAGAGCCGAAGAAGGCAAAAACTACTTAAGTTTCAAGGAAAGCAAAACTAATGTAAGATATAAATTCTTTAAATATAACTAACGGGTTTCATTGAGGATATCTAATTAAAATCTGTGAAATAACTAAGGGTCAGGCATCCATCATTTGAACAGCTGGCAGATGGTAGATTGTGCGATCTCCACGACAGAATTTCGTGTGTGGGCACTTCTCGAGATTGATGCACAACTAATCAATGGGGCTTAACCACTTACTTGATGATGAACTGGTTGATCCTGGCGATCGTCCTTGGTAGCGTTATCTGCTCAGCTGACCATCGTTGACAAGCCGGTCAAAGGTGATCGACTAGGCTTGATTTCATGATAAATGATTTTGGCTGGACATTTGGCCATATGCCACAGCAGTGCCGCAGGACGACTGCTAATGTACAGGATCAGCACCTACTCAACATTTGTAACGTTTTTCAAATGCTTCCTGCGGAAGTTGCAACATTTTCAATTAACGTTTTTCTCCTCTTCTTCTTGCTATGTTGCATTTCTGTGGTCGCTAAATAGCCACAATTAATACTCATATCAGAAAGTAGGCAGGAAGTTGTGCAAGTTGTTAGCCTGGCTAATTAACGTGCCTGCCTATGCCCCTCCATGCAGCAAGTGTCAAAGCCTGTTGCTACAGCCAGGCCAAGCAAAAAAAAAAACAAAGAAAAAAACCACCGACCCCTAAATGCGACATTCAAATTGACCAGCGGGGAGTGGGGGTAGCGAAAGGAAACCCGACAACAACAGCAACAGCGACGCTGACAATGACGATCACTTCCTTGAGGGCAAAAGCAAATTTAATAACTTGGCCATTGCCGATAGAGATCTGGAAGTCATTTGGTAAGCGACTGTGGGAAACACACAACCTACCCCCCCCCCCCCCCCCCCTCCAAAAAAAAAACAAAACTAAAATGAAGAATCCTTATTCAATGGTCTTCTTGCTAGGTAAAGCTTCGATTGTAGCTGGCACTGTGAGATTAAGAAAGAAAATGAAATTGCACCAGAAGAGAGCCCTAAGAAAGGGAAATATTCTGAAGAATGAGCGATAGAACTGCTAAAGAGCAGTGGAAGGAAGCCTTGTGATCTGCACAAGGGCATCTCTCAATGAACCAACGATTTGTGCTTTAAGTTGAGCTTTAAGTGAAGCTATCAAGGAAGGTTTGGGGCATATTGAGAGACAGCAAGCGATAGAAAGCAGCTTTTAGAGAACAGACTACAGGAGAGGTGAGAGAGAGAGAGAGAGAGAGAGAGAGAGAGAGAGAGAGAGTGCACAGAACTCGGCTTGAATGCTGCTAGCGACAGGGGTTGCGGGGTGCGCTTGCGTAACAACCCCTAAATCCTGGACGGGCACGAGTATAAAACGCTGTCCGCTGCTCGGAGCCAATTCAGTTTGTCAGCGAACGCCGAGACGTGAGGAGAAAGAGACAGAGCGAGAGAGAGAGAGAGAGACTAGCAGAAAGATCCAGCGAAGAGGAGCGACGAACTCCGCTTATCCACATCCTCCATCCAGGAAAAAGAAAACACACACAAAACCATCGACATGCTCAAGTGGACGGCATCTACGCAACGACTGCACGAGATGCCCGTGCAAAGCACAGTCGGACAGGAGTCGGCAAGGGCGGGGAGACGGCAGAGACGACAGCGACGGGCCACCATTGCGAACAAGGAGAATGTGCCCCATGTGGGTGAGGGCAGTAATGGTTACACAAACAGGCACAGCTACAGCTCCACGCCCATGGCCATGCCGAGGGTGCGCAACAGTCCGCTGGTATTGGCACCGCTCAGCGACATACGCAATGTGACGCCCGAGACGGTTGCCACACCATCATCCGGTCATCATCATCATCGCCATCGCCGGATGGTGCAGAGTGTGCGCTATGCAACCACATTGCCACGCTACGAGGTCGAATATTCACCCTCAACGGCCACGTTGCCCAGCGGTCAGCATTTGGCGTTGCGTGGCCTGCTGCCACTGGATCCGTTTCTGGAGCAGCCCCGCTATATGGCGGCCACACAGCAGCTCAAGCAGCGTCGACTCGACGCCGATTTTCTGGCCACCATCGAGCAACAGCAGCAGCAGCAGCAACTGCAACCTACGCAGGCCAGCAGAGCGCTGCAGTTGGTGCGTCCAGTGACGCCGCAGCCATCCACACAGATGGGCGATCAGACGCTGGACAAGCTCATCGATGCGATACTCGATTCGGCGTGCAAGGCGAACGGCACGGCTGGTGGCAAGAAGAAGAGACCGCGCAAGTCATTCAATTTGCGGAGACGCACACTGGTCAAACAGCAGCTGGAGACGGAGTGCAGCGATGCCATGTTGTCGCCCTCGTATGCTGCCGGCGATGATCCGGCCAGCGATTTGAGCTTTGGATTGCATCCGCTCCTGCCGATGACTGCGACACCGGAGCCGGCATCACCGCTGTGCCGCTTGCCGCACAGTGTCCTGGTGCAGTTGCCGACGCCAACACACTTGGATACCTTCTGCCTGGAGACGCCCGTGCGTTCGCTCAAAAGGAGTCGCGGACGGGAGGTGCAGCCAAAGATTGCCGAGTCGCCACTGAAGCGATACAAGGTGGACGCAAGCAATTACTTTGAGGTCGGCCTGGCGCTGCCTTCCTCCATTTATGTCTAGAGAGAGAGAGAGAGAGAGAGAGAGAGAGAGAGGGATAGAGAGGGATAGAGAGAGGGGGGAGACGGGGAGAGATAATGCGAACAAGCCAACGCTGACAAACGGGGGAAAACGCTTAACTATGACGCTTATTTAGTTCCTACGTGGAATCTTAAATAATATATACATATATATATATATACATATATATATAAATATATTCATAGATATATATTTTTTTTTACTTTAGCATCCTGTACAGAAATTAGCATTTAAGTTAATTTTTTTTGCCGCTGCTGTTATGTAGTTTTTGTAAAACACTTTTTTCATATTTATTTATTTATTCTTAAGAGAAACCAATTTTTTTTTTTACCATTAAGCTATTTTTTTCTGTTCATTATATTAATAAAACCCTGCAGTAAAATCAAATGATTGCATTTTTTCTTGACAAAGCTGCGTCGGTTTCGCAAAGGTTGCAGAAGATGCAACTGTTTAAAACAATCAACTTGAATGTGTTTCACATATTTAATCATGTACAAATTCATGCAATATTTTTATATCGATTTAAAAGAATATCCAATTGAGTAAAAGTATCAATAAAAGTATTAAAGTGCCATTTGACAAAAGCATAGCTATTCGTAGCTTCTACCAGGTTCTGCCAATTGGTAATTGTGCTTACTCCTCCTACTCCTTATGGCTGACCACAATTGAGATGCACTTTCGGCTCTCCCAAAGACCCAATAACTTTAGGTTAGAATGCTAGGAAAACCGACTCTGCTCTTGGCAGATCTCAATGGGGAATAACGGTGCTAAAATTATATTCCATTTGTGCAACATTTGTTGTTGACGCATGCCACGTCAGTTGCTTCAGCTGTCAAAAAAAAAGGAAGAAATGCTTAAATAGTGTTGCGGCTTTTATTGTTGCTGTTGTTGTTGCTGCTGTTGTTGTTGCTTGACCAAGTGATTTTCTTTGCTTGTGTTCAAAATAGCAGCAGGTAGTCGATCAGTCGGATCAAAAGGACGCTCAGCAACTCAGCACGCCCCCGTTGCTCTCGACAGCAACAGCTGCCAGCCGACTGATCTCAACGATCTCCCTCGCACCAGCACCAGCACCAGCAGCAGCAGCAGCACCCTCACACGGACCCGGACCCGCTCCTCTACTCTGCTGCTCCTTTTGCTGCTGTTTTAGCTCGTGTTTTGGCTTAGCTCGTGCGGCAGCCGTCGAGAGCAGTTCACATGACACTTGTTAACACTTTGACGCCCTCGGAGCTCGGAGCGTGCGGCCTTTTCCTTTTGAGAGAGAGACAGACAAACAGAGAGAGAGAGAGAGAAAGAGGGAATGTTAGACGAGTGCTGATATTCTTGTTGTTGGGCTTCTGCGGAAAACCCGTAGCGGCCCGCTTAATCCACAGCAGCAACCTGTGCGCAGGTTTCCCCTGCCACTACCGCTGCCGCTGCCACTGCCGCTGCCACTGCCACTGCCTTTGACCTGTCATCAGGTCTCACATTCTTGTGGGTTCGTCCCTAATTTGTTGCCCATTTAGCCTTTGAGCGGACGCGCGTTAATTGAATTATTTTTATTATATTCGGCTGCAGACATTTCCCGGTAACAGTTCCACTGCTTTTCACTCATCTTTTCTGCCCTTGCCCCTGCCCCTGCCCCCGCAGTTTGCACTTGCTCTGTCAGCTCGCCAGCTGTGCTCACCCGCATCGCTAAACTAATTTTCTAAACACGAACACACTCACACAGAGACAGACACAGACGCAGACAAAGTCAGGTAACCCTTTAAGGAAAATGTAAATTTTCCTTAGTTGTAAAAACAGTCGGCACATTTCCGGCATTTCCGTTCTTCTTCATTTGGCTTCTTTAGTTTTGGGGTGTCACTTGTCTAATCGATAAAATGTTGTTATTAATTGCTTGTAAATGTGATGATAAATTTGAGGAGTGGCCACCAACGGGTGGAGTGTCGGGGGTCTGAGCTGGTCACAGCTGACGGAGCGTAAAATATATTTATGTTGACTGCAACGACAACTCCAATAAAACAGATCGCAAAAACATGCATCGTGCACATGCACAAAATAATATCTATTAAACTTCATAAGAAGTTGGACAGCCAACTTAACTTAATCTTAAGACTAATTTCTAATCCAATTCTGAGTTGATAACAATGCTGCAAGGACACACGCAGAATAGTCGATAACTCGATAGATATCGATATCAAATTAAATGGGAAAATGCTTTAATGTCGTAAGTATGAAATGATGTAAGACTTATGTATGTAATACATACCAAGGATGAATGTGAATAAATTTGTTTTGACTTTGAGAACGTGATGAGCTTGTGAATTGGCTCGAGAAGCGTGTCCCTGTGCCTTATTTGAAGGACATTTTTAATCGTTTTGTGAATCAATCAATTGTTGTTTGATTGCAGTGCAGAATATGCAAATGACTCAAAGAAAAGGAGGCGAATTCAAAGGACTTTTAATTGTGTGCATGCTGCATGGCTGTGTGGCTCTGTGTGTGTAGTTATTATGCACTTAATCAACAGCTGGCCGCAGAAAGGAAGTGGCTGCCACAGCTCGAGGCGTCGCTAAATGGAAAAAGAACCCGTACTGCCAGATTGAGCGACTGTTTGTCAGTTTGCCAGTTTGCCAGATTGCCAGATGCCAACTCGCGATCTTCGCGCACACCTTTTGATTGACAAACAAGCCGCTGGCAAATGGAACTGCTTGCCACTGCCACTGCCACGGCCACTGCTGCCTCATGCCTGATGCCTGATGCCTTTACCTTTACCTTTACCTCCACCTTTTGATCTTTGCATTCCGCCTGGAGTCCATTTGCGCTTCTCAATTTGCGCTAATTTTGGCCACAGGCGATGAACTTTCGCTCGCAGAAGCTGCTGGCTGCGATTGCCAGCTGAGACACAGCTCTTCTCCCCACGAGTACACACACACACACACACACACACACACACACACATACACACATACACTGCTGAGGAAAAAAGGTGACATTTGGTGCTGACTGCTCCGCATCCTGTTTGGCCTAAGCCGGCTTAGAGAGCATCCTGCCATTTTAGCCAGTGACTGTCAGCGAGGATGTAGCAATAATTGGCAAATGTTATGCAAACAATGCCTAAGATTTCCAAATCCACAGGCTCAGTCACCGCGTGTGGCATCATGTGCCAGTGTGAAAATGTGGCAACAACAACAATAACAAAAAAACCATTAATATTCAAATCTCCCCGCCAACGTAGCACCCGAAAAATAAAACGCAAACAGCCCGCAAAATGGGGTAGCAAATAATAAATACTCTTTCCGGGATTTATTACAATATCAATTAAATCTGCATATATACATATATATATATATATATATATATATATATATATCAGTTACATATCTGCTTAGATCTCGTCAAATCACTTCTCCAAATCCGAAATATATTTAATAGTCTTCTGAACATGTTTCAGATTATGATCGTAATTGAATTCATAAAGATCCTAATTGGAATGCTCCCTGAACCCCGCCGATAAGCTGTAGATAAATATATATATATGCATATATATATATATATTTATTTGCATCTATTCGAGTAGCTTTCTGATATAGTCATCCTATCTGAACGATATACGCACCACGGCTGTGATGCATAAGTTTCAGAAAGTTTCGCAGAGAGGCAACTACAGTGAGACCTGCTTCAATGGACTCGGCTGGTCCTGCCGCACTTCTCACTTTGCCACTGAATTGGAATACCCTTTGGTGAGGGCATTTGAGTAATGAAATCAGGGCAAGGGTGGCTCAGCATCAGCGTAATTAGAATTCATTTTCATTTTCATTTGCCTGCGCAACGACTAAAATCTGTTAATGATAAACAAATTTTGAGATTGAAAAGGGTTGCAACTGGCTCGACTCGACTGCGACTCGATGCAGTTGCGACAGTTGCTGCCACAGTTGCTGCATTTTGTTTTTTTTTTTTTTTTGGCAACCGCTGCGCTGCCGGCGGCGTTTTGCAAATTTTCAGCGCATTCAGCTAATTAGCTTAGCGCCCGCCCGATTCCCGATTCTCGATTCCTGATTTTCAATGCCCGATGTCAAAGTTGATGTCGATGTTGGTGAAGTGTTGCCCACTTGGGATGGCAGTGTTGCAACGTCAGCTGCCAAGGGCCGAGCTGCCGAAAGTCAAAGTGCACACAGAGAATGGGGAACAGGCAACGGGAACAGGGAACGGGATCGGGATCGGTGTGCTGCGGATGAGGTCGAGAATGAGGCGCTTGCTGCCGTCGCTGTTGCCACTGTTGATGAGTGGGCAGTTTGTTGTTATGCGAGAAGTCATCCTGTGCTACAGTAGTCATTCGCAAACGAAAACTGTTTTTATATCTGCTTATTATAAACATTTTCAGCTTCTTCGAAACTTCTTTTAGAATATCAAAGTAAAAAACAACTTTTGGTTTAGTTTATTCATAACTTGGAAGTCAGTTCACAAAACCAGTTAATTAATTGAAACTATTAATAATATTTATCCATAAATATATAGACCAGTATTTGAACATAAAAGTCTCACTTCAAAGTCGAATCGCAAAAGTCAACGATGATTGACAAAACTGAAATCGTTTCTGATTGAGTTGATTGTAAATGCGAATCAGTTTCAGTTGCAGCGAGGCAACACTGTAACTGCAGCAATGACGCTGCAACTTTTGTGTTTTTGTAGCGCACATTCAAAGAACAGTTGGCCAAAAAGGACGCGTGGCCAGCAGCTGCCAGTGTTGCCACACAGCGCCGCCGGCCATTAAATATGCATAAGTGTGAACATGCCTCTCCCTGTGTGTGTGTGTGTGTGTGTGTGTGTTGCAGAAGTCAATGCAAATTTGTGCAACATTAGAGCTGACTGCTGCTAATGATAACTTGACACAATCATTGCCAGCAGCCAAGTTGAAAGCTTTTCCATCAGTTGTTGCAAGTTGCAGCCCCGTAAAACACACACACACAATACAGTTGCACGCTTTTGTGTTGCTGTTGCTGTAACAATATTACAGCACGGGGTGGCAACAGGGCTACCCCTCATCATCATCATCATCATCATCATCATCATCATCATCATCATATTCATATTTCACATGCAACATTTACACAGCATTCACATTTCTACGAACGCGACGCATGCGCTGAGCAACAAAAGAGACAAGGTGAGGCAGAGAGTGAGAGAGAGAGAGAGAGAGAGAGAGAGAAAGAGAGAGAGCGAGCGAGAGGAACGCTTCCAGGCGATTACACGCGTGCCAGGTTCAAGAATTGGGTGAAAATTTACATTTTTTTGTGTTGAATGAAAAACAAATATGAAATGGAAAAAAAAAAAAACGGAAAGGGAAATGTAAATGGAAAACCGGCTGAAAGGGGGAAAAGCCTTGTTCAGCATTCAAAGCACTCGATTTGGTTTTGGCTGCATTTGTTATTGCTGTGCAGTGAAGTGGACAAGCGGAACGGAACAGATCGGAGTGGAGCGGAAGGAGCGGGGAGGAGCGGAGCTTAAACGGTTCCGTAAATTGCTGACATTTGCCTGTCACTTTGTCAACTGACAGACACTGTCAGTGCGACACAGGGCGGGGGGTGTGCCATTCTCTCTCTCTCTTTCTCTCTCTCGCTCACCCTCTCTCCCCCTGTCTCTCTCTCTCTCTCTGTCTGCCTCTTTAACGGACACGCTCTCGCTCTGATTGACATCGAATTCGCACTTGACTTGCTGCGCCGCGTATTAAGTGAGCAGCCGTCGCATTGCGTCCCGGGCGGAATAGCTGACGGTTTGCGGAACGCCTCTGCGCAAGCGTCAACGTCAGCGACAGCGTCAACGTCAGCGTTAATCGCGTAATGAAGCCAAAGCGTTTTGCAGTTGCGTCGACGCACAATGGTCTGTCTGCCAACAGTGCCAATTATGACTGAAGCATTTGGCATTTAGCATTCAAATACAGCTTCCCTTATCTTATTGACTTAAAAAAATCCACACATTTTCGGGGAGATTTACAAAACACAAAAAAGTGAAATAAAATTAACAAACAAAAACAAAGTATAAAATAATCCCACTTTTACAGAGATTTTCAAAAACAGCTAACCGATTTTTGAAAAGATTTTCAAATTACGTAAAATAAAAATATGCACATTTATTTAAAAGTAAAAAAAAAAATTAAAAAATTAAATCTAAAAAAGGAGTCACACATTTTGAAGGAGATTTTAGAATACTACACTTATTTATCGGCTATACTAGGACTGCTACAAGTTTGTTTATTTATCAACAACATTTGTAAAAAGATTTCAACAATTAAAAATGGAAATAAAAATAAAAGTAACAATTTAAAGCAAACATTGCGATTGATGCCATTATTTATCGTTTCATACTATTTATACATCAACAGCCTATTTTATTTAGGCTGTCTACTAGAAGATATAACATATATATAAATATAGTTGATTAGTAAATCGATAACAATCGATAACAGAAATAATGTTCAAAAATGATTTTAAATAGATTTGGCTGTTTTTGAGCATTTATTTTCAGCTTTTAATCGCTGACAAGGAAATCGTCTTGTTATTTATTTTATACTTGCCAGTTGCACGTGTAAAACCACTGTAAACTGTTGACTGGCTGTAGCGCAACCACTGTGCAACAACGCCAGGCCCACTGCGCCTGCGCCTGTGTCTGGTGCATGAACAACGAGCAAATGGGGTAAGTTCGAGGCAAGTTTAAGTCAGGCGCTAAGCTGAGGCACGCATGGCATGCATAGAATTTCTAACTGATGGGCAAACAAAAACCGCAGTGGGTGCAATGCGAGAGAGAGACAGAGACAGAGACAGAGAGAGAGAGAGAGAGAGAGAGAGAGAGAGAGAGAGGGGTAATCGCTAGAGCCACCCTATTGACAGGGATTTAGATTTTGGGAATGGGATTCTGTTTGTGGCGGGGCACTTAGCACTCGGTATTTACATGCGACTCGTGCAACGTCATTGCCAAAACAATGCGACAGCGAAACGCGCCGCTGGCAATGTTAATTTATGCGCTATTAAAAGCGGCGCGGGGCACTTAACTCCTCGTTGCATTCAACATACTTGTTTTTTTTTGCTTCGGGCTAATTTTGGCCGGCGGCTTCAGTTACAATTTTTTTTCTTTTTCTTTTTTTTTTTTGCTTTTCCTAATTGCCTGCACGTGATTCGTGGCCGCTGTTAAGGATCGCAAAGGATCTGGACACGTTGAGCGAGTTGCTGTTGCTGTTTATTATTGCTATTATTATTTTTGTGATTTTTTTGTGAGACTTTTCCAGTGGCTCATTCATTTATCGTTGATTGGCCAAGCTGTCAACTGGTTGCCGCTAATGGGCCCAATTCAGAGAGAGTTCTGCGATTGATTTTGCCACTGTGACAAATTAAACGGCGCTCGTCGAATGAGCTCAAATGAAAAACTCAGCCTTCCCAAAACTGCTGCAAAACTGTTTAAAAGCCGCACAAAAAACCAAAAAAAAAAAAAAAAAGAAAAGAGAAAAGAATGGCAAATAGGAAAAATACACACAAAAAGGCGCAACAAAAACCATTTTTCTTGCAATCGCAAAAAGTGTCGAAAAATTTACAAAAAAGCAAAAAAGGGAAATTTGTTGTTTAGCAACCGCAGCGGGGGAAAAAAACCCTTGCAAAAATGTGCATTTTCTTTGTTGTTTTATACATTTTTTTTTTTTTTTTTGGTTGAGGGTTTGTTTTTGCCATTCTTTGTAAGACAAACAAAGCGTTTTCGGCAGTTTTTCAAAGTCCACAATGAAAATGATGCCAAATGAAGCGTTTCGAATAGCGGCCCAAAAGACGAGCCCAAAGATTAGCGAGAGGATCGAACATATTTCAGATACATTCAGATTCGACAGATTCGACAGATCGTCATCACTCAGTCAACGATCAACAACTTCAATTTATTTTTGATAGAACTTTAAGATTCTCTGCACATGTATTTTACACTCATAACTCGCTTTACGGCGAAACTTGGCCGTAAAGAACCGATCCCATTGAATTTGCATCAATTTGTATTAGAATAATTGATTCCCCATGGGACTTTTCGCCTTACGGCCAAGTCTCGTGGAACGTATCAATTATTCTTATTCCATGGGATCGGTTCCAAATTTGTTAAATATGCAACATGGTTTATCATTCAAAGTGCATTTGACCATTTTAATTCATTTAAATCAAAAATACATGCGTAGCAAGTACATCAAATAATAACCGATTCCAAAAATTAACAATAAATTGTAAAGAAATACGAAGCAACTTCAAGTTACATCGAATATGTGCATGCGTACATCAGTGTATACATCATTTTTTTAATGTGACTTTGATCCGAAACACTGAAGAAATGATCAGATCAGATCACAGTCGTCATCATGCTAAGGATGGGCCTGGCTTAAAAGCAATTGTCCAACTTTGTTTTTTTCGTTTTCTTGCCGATTTCGTTCTTCAGTGTTTTAGAACAGATAATGGCTGACATCAGGATCTTTTGCAAGGATTATGTGAGGAATGAGTGTTTTATATTATTATGTTAGCTGCGACTCAGTCGATCATTTTGATGAAAGCTTATTTTTGGCACGTTGAAGAACACCAACTACTGCAGACTCACTCAACACTGCCCTCAATTTCATTACATGATATAATGTTGATCAATCATCGTAAAAATCAAGCTATCAATAATTAACACAAGTTTTTCACTGATCAAATACAAATGTTGTTGTTGTAGCTGAGGGATATAAACGAAATAACCAACTAATTTCTCGGGATTTTGATATCCTGTTAATATACATAGATGTGTGTCGATCTGAATAGATCGTTGATTGCACTCAGTGCACTCAGTGGACCGTCATACTCGAAAGCCAGCTGTGGTTGTTGCTGGTTCTATTGTTGTAGCTCTGGTTCACAGTGACCAGCCCACAGCTAATTGCAGCGAGTGGACAGGCAACGCCTGTTGGGCTCTACCCATTATTCGAATGATTATAACGAATACCTTTTTTTTTGAATACTCTGTTGACCAAGTGGAAAGGGTGTATATTGTTGCAGTATATATGTATATATATATAGGCCGATAACTAAACAGTTTGTGCCAGTTCAGCATTTGAAAAAGTTGTAAATGGTTTGTTGTGTTTCTGCAAGCGCCTAAGAATTGAATTATTGAACCATAAATTGAAATAATCTTTCAAGTGGCTATTTGCAAATTCTTCGCATTCGACAAATACTGAAAATGAAGAAGCTTCTTTAAAGAGAGAATAACAATTTCTGCAGGCTTAAATGGATTTTATGACCAGGAAATTGTTTTGCCAACCGTTGCTCAAAATTTTTGTTTTGGGAACAGAGTAAAACGCAGTCTTGTTTCTGATTGCCTCGCTTGCATTTACTGTTACTACACACAAGGAGGCATAGACACAAACATAGATATTTACACACAGATGTAGAGGTGTTTGTATGTATGTGTTTGGATAAACTATTCTATTTGGGCCACTTCTATCGGCATAATCTAAAACGTTGTGTTACACTTTTCATCTTCTCTCTGTGTGTGTGTGTGTGTGTGTGGTATGTGTGGTGGCACGTGGCATGCTGGTCGACTGACCGCAACAATGGTCGCGTTTAATTACTGTTATTGTCGCACCCTTCGCAACTCATTTGCATTTACATTCGCATTGGGCACGAAATGAGGGCGCGGGCGTCTTGGCGCAGGCGCATGCCGCAAGCCGCATGCCGCATGCCGCATGCCACCAGGCAGCAGCTCGTAGCCGCATATGCCACGAGAGTGGAACATTAGCATAACAGTTGAGCTGCAATATTGCGTCCATTGCGACAATTGCGCATTCCGTGGAATGAAACTTAAGCGGTTCTTCAGTTGCAGTTGCAGTCGTAATTTTCATCCATATTATTGCCGCGAGCAGCCAGCAATGAAATTTATGTAAATTAAATTAAAACTTCAACAAGCGGAACCAGTTCCATATGGCCTGGCTATCTCCGGCTATCTCCGGCTAACACCAACTCTCCACGGCCAACACGAGGACAATTGTGCATGACTTACAGGCCACATAAATTTCAAGCATCGACAATTGTCAGCACCCAAGTTTGGCTGTAAGGCGCCCCCTTTCTCTCCGACCCCCTGCCCCCTACCCCCGGCGGCTCACACGGAACCCTTGCCTCGGGCCAACACTTGAGATAAGCATCGCGATCGGACAGCAACTGACAAGCGGACAGCGAACAAACTTCAGCTGCAAGCTATGAATATGGCCAAGAAGGCTTGGTAAGATATGGCTGATCACAGCTCGAGTCGGCTAAGGTTCCTTATCAAACAGTTAATCAGTTATCAGGTTATCAGTAATTTTTGATAATGTTGAAATCGATTGGAAATCATTCGAGTTCATTTTGCTACAGTTAAACAAAGTTATTACTTTTGAGCAACTAAAATAGCCTCATTAATCAATTTGCTCTCGGCAAACGGTTGATATTTTTCTTGACTTGCTCTTTGGAGTTTATCGATAAGATTAAATAAAATAAATTTGATCTGCATTGAAGTCTCCAGTTCTTGTCGTCTTTGAGGAAGTGTGAGACTTTAAAGGCTATGGCTAAGTCCACACGGCTGTCCACTTCCGATCAAGCATATATATATATATATATACAACTTATAAAGTACGCTTTCTTTTTTCTACTATGACAAATCAATGTAGATCAGATCTCGGCAGTGACAGTGATCAACTTCCCGCAGCGTTAACGGTCGCCTCAACAGCGACTGGGCCAAATTGAAGTAATCCTTTTCCACGGATGCAGATTGACATCGCACAGTGATTGTGATTGTGATTGTGACAGCGTGTTGTAGTTAGACCATGATTATATTGGCCGATATCGCTGTATGGTATTGGCATCGAAATGTATTGACATTTATGAGGCATAAATTTTGTGCACTTTCTGCTTTCTCCGCTGGCAGGCCAATTAAGTGCAACGAATCGGGTCTGGTCTGGGTTCGGAACGGGGACTGGGATTCGTTATAGGCATTGGCTTGTGAAAAATTTAAATACGCATCCTCTCCCATGGTACAGAATGAGGGGTGTTGGGCCATTGTCTCGACTCTGTGCGGCTGCCCCTGAGTGTCATCAAAACAATGTTTGCCAGCTAGTTTATGAGCTGTGCCTCATTTCTCATTTCTCATCATCGTCATCGTCATCGTCATCTCATTGCAATTTCCATTTCCATTTCCATTTCCGTATGCATTTCTACCTATTTACAATTTCACATTAATTTCTTTTCACTGTGCTTGCCGTGCTAATCAAAATCATAAAGAGCATTTTTGCCTACGTCATTATGGAAACTGGCTGACCACGTCGAAAGGTCCACAAAAATGTGCGAAAAGTCGTAAAAAAAATGTGACATTCAAAACACACACACATACACCTATATATGTATATATTTATATGCATTGTTTTTTCTGGCTGAAGGGTCATAAAAAAACCAACAAACCTATTTTTTTGGTCAAGCACAGCGACAGGGGGTCGAGTTAGTCCATCTGGGGTCGTCATCGTCTGTGCAAATCTTTAGAGTCTTGGAATATTAATAAATGGCTTTGCATGAGCTGCTGCTAGCTGCTGATCCTCATCTTAAGTCAGCAGGGTTTCCCATTCAGCGCACTTATTGTTTATCTCAGCGACTACAAACACAAACAATGCCAATTACATGTGGTGTATAAACTAATCAATAATCTTTGATGTGATCTGAGCAAGTTTTCAAATTTATGCTATGATCTCAAAGCTGTAATCAAATTGAAACTGAATCGATTTAAGTCAATTTGCTCTAAGACTACAACAATCAAGTACAAAGACAAAAGCAAAGCAGCTTTATTTGCATGCATGTTGATAAGCTTGGAGATATGCTCAATCTAGATTGATGTAAATTCAAAGACATTTCAATCTATATTGTTATTTATCAATCATCCTTTATTGAATGCACAGACACACTTTTAATGCACCCAAACTGGACTTTGGCATGCTTATTTATTTATTTATTTAATGTCCACTAAAGTCAATCGACAAAAACATACAAAAAGTAAGAAGAATTTCCATTAAATTATAAATTAAAATTGAGAAATTAGAAAAATGTATAATGTGTTATGCAAATATTGATCGATCGATGGCGTTTTAGAATTGTTTAGCCCGAACTTGCGCCTTAAAGTGGCCTCATTTGATCCTTGAGGCATCTGTTGTTGATGCATGGGTTAATTGTATTCAAATTTGAATTTGAAGTTCCATTTTATTGAATTTCCTTACAACATTTGTATGCAAACACTGATTGATCGTTTGATTGATTATCTCCAGTTTGTGTTTGCGACCTTTTACCCAACACCTACACACACACACACACTTACGTGCATGTGTGTAAGTGTGTGTATCTCATTCTGGTATTTGCTGTAATTATGCTCGATGGCATATCCCCGTCACTTGAACTTGAACCCCAGCTTGAACAGCAACTGACCGGCAATCATTCAAATGATGTTTTCCTTTGCGTGGCTGTCGATCCTGTTGATCCTGTCGAGCAGCAGCGGTAGCCGCAACAACAGCAACTCCTGCTGATTTCCCTCGCACTAATTATGATGTCAGAAATCGCTCCTCGCTGACCAACAACCCGATGCTACCCACACCCAGTCTCACACCATACACACACCGACACACACCGACACACACAGACACACTGAAATACACTCATCCGCCGCCGCTTGACGGATTGATCATCGTGATTAATGATGTGGTCCTGTGGCATTGCGTGACAAGTTTGTTAGTAAATTGAACGTGCCACGGCAAACAGCTTGGTGGTTTTTGGGTTTCCAATTGCATGCAGCAACACCTTTTTTGTTTTCTTTCTCGTTTTTTTTTTTTGCGCTCGAAAATCGTTGAAATTGCATCATTAATCTTGGGCGACTGTACAAGACTTGCACTCGGGGCCGTTATCCTTGGCCTTAGTAGATGTACTACGACTACAATGAGGCCGAGTCGGACCAGCGACAAGGATTCCCACGGCGATCTGCCAAATGGATTTTAATGAAGTTATCAATAAACTGTCCGCTGATTTCATTTTGTCGTTTTTGATCCCATCATAAAGTGTCCCCAAGAAGCAGCCGTGCGTGAATTTTGCCAGGCTCTGCTGTTGACCACAACAACAACAACATTAGCAGACAGCAAATCAACGGGAAATTTATGCGAACGATCCTGCGAACACAATCGACCACATACATTCATACATCGGCATATCGAACGATCCTTCAGGATCGACCGCCGACGGACAGACGGACAGACGGACCAACCGAACCCTCTTCGGTGTCCCTCTTTGCATATCGCCGGTGCTCTCAGTTTGCTCTCGATCTTTTGCGTAGCATTTGTAATCTACCTCAAAGATTAATGAGATTTTACCGCAATTTACCATGGATGATTTTGTATTTTAATGTTTTCATTTTTCATCTTTTTTAGCTCACTTTTCTTTTTTGTGGATTTTTTATGGCTCGTTTAGAGATTGGTAAATAGGGCGCTTGTCTCGTAATTTACATGAAATTGCTTCATTTTCAGAGGCTGGACGGGGCTGTCCTCTCTCCTCTGTGGCTGCTAATCACAAACACACACAAACATACAAATCTTGTCCCTTGGGAATTTGCATTAGATGCATCTATTTTTTATTTTACATTTTTTTATTTTATTTTTTTTGTATTTGATATCGAACGATTGCTCATCATGTCAAATCAAATCGGTGGAATCGATGGAATCGGTGTGGTCTGTCGTCCTTCTTCCACTGCTCCTGGGCAGCTGAGCAGTTCAGCTGCTGTCCAAAATCGATACGCTCGCAAATTAGCCATGAAATTCCGATGCTGGACAACAGCGCATTTCTTTCACTTTGCTTTCGTTTTGCCCGACTTTGACTTCCTTTGTTCATCTTCTTTTGGCGCAAAAATATGAAATTTTCTATAATTTTGATGTGGTCAGTGGTCTTCAGTGATCTTATGAATGGTCAGACTGTTTCAGGGGCTTAAGTTGGTATATTATATTATAGCTCAACGATTCGCCTTTAAATGGAAGTCAATCTTGAAAGTGTTTCTGCTATTCTACGTTCAATGTAGCCATGAATTTATTAATTAACCCATTTAAAAATAATCACGAATTGCCTTTGCAAATATCGCACATCGAACAGTTTCTGATAAGAACAACTATTGACGTGCAAATATAAAGGAAAACTTGTTAGTAATTATGCATTGTAGAAATTTATTTAGTATTCCACGTATCTTTGAATGGCTTCGACCAGTTTGATCGTGAATTCTTTCAACTTTTGCAATGATTAAAGTTAAATAAAGTTGATTGCCAAAAATAGTTTCATCTGGCTGATCTCCGTCAACTGCTGCAAAACTGAAGACTGAATCGATTCCATGGATTTCAATATTTTGTCTTAAGCCCAACTGATCTCTATCCCTCAATGTGTTCATTGAAATTCAGCGCTGATCCTGCGGATATCTAGTCCGGGTTGCATGCCACTGTGGAGCCTGCGGGACCTCGTAAATCAGTTCAGAAATGTCATTCGACGACTTGCAATGCTGCTTAACAAGTTTTTTAGTTTTTTTTAGTCTTTTAGCTTTGGTTTTTTCTTTTCGAGCGAGTGCGCTTCAGTTGCTTATTTGGTTTTTTTCTTCTTTTTTTTTGGTTGTCAAATATTCCTTGAGGGCGCCGCAATGTCTGAGAAATTTTTGTGGGTTCGCTCGGGAACGCAGTTGCAGCAAATGAGCATTCAAGGAGAAAAAAAAAACAGGACTGCAGTGCAGGCAAATGTCTTCTTCTTCATTTCTTCATTTTAAAATATATATAAATTTTTTTTTAAAGTTTTTTGGTGCGTTTTTTGAATAATTTTTTGGGTGCCTTGGCAACAGTCGAACCGGAGTCGCCGCCCAGTTGCACGGCAAGAGAGACAATCCTTATTCTCTTTTTCGCCCGTTGTTTTCCTTTGGGTTTGTTTGCTTTTTTTTTTTGTTTGTTTTTTTTTTTATGCTTGTCTCGCTGAGAAATGAGAAATGCAAATTCGGCGGTGACTAAAAAGTTGTACAATTTGTAAGCAGATCGCTCCGAAAACTGGAACTTGGCCAGCCAACAGAGACAGGAAAAAAACTGCACTAATTTGAAATGTAGAAAACGCAAACAGGCATTCGAAATATGCAGTTGTTGAGAAGGGTCGCAGTCGCCCAACAAGCGCATTCAATGATCCTTGTGTCTCCTGTGGCTCGCGATCAAGGCAATAAAAAAAAACTAAAAACGAAAAAACAAAAAACCAAGTGCAAATTTGCTCTTTTCAGCTCCTTTGAATCGCATTACTCGAATGGACTAACATGTGCCCAATACAGGGTATATACAGGGTGCGCCGCCTCTCTGCGTTAGGATATATGTTCTCGATCAGCATTACTAGTCCAAATGGTTCCTATGTTTGGATAAAAGAGATGTCCATTTGGTATGCCCAAGTCCCCTTTGCCATTTGGCATTTGGCATTTTGTTGTTTTTTGATTTGAGGGTGCATAAAAAATGAATGCAGTCATTTCATTTTTTTTGGTCATTTATCAAATTTCAAGCAAATATCCACAACAATTGTCGCGACGACCAAAGCAGATCACATTCTCATTTTCATTTTCATTTTTCGTTTTTCGTTTTCGTTTTTCGATTTTGTTCAATGTGTTTTGAGAATTTTGTATTTTGTGTGCGCATTGCTGAAGTGAATATCAAAACAAAGGCTTTGTCCAACGGTGACGGTGCGCTCTCATCTCAAAGTCGGGTGTCGATCCTTTGGATTCGGAATGGAACTGTCGATCCCATTTCTTGTCATTCGGGCGCGCGTTTTGTGTCTCCTTGTCAAGCTGTCAATCAAAATGCATCTTGCAATGCGCCTCATGTTGCCCAACCAACCAACCAACCAACCAACAAAACTCAAATTCTCAGCTCTCAACGCTCTCAGCTCTCAGCTCTTGATCTGATTCTCATTGGATTCGATTGGCATAAATCATAGTTTTGTCGGAGATTTGCATTTTTAATTTATCCACAGCAAATGCAAATCGTGCCAAAATCCCACATTGTTTATCGCTTACAAGCAGAAATCAAGTTGATGCTAATTTTCACGATATTACCTTTTTCTGCCCATTAAGCAAATTTAACACCAATACACACACACACACAGAGACACACACAGAGACACACACACGGACAGACCGCATGTGTCAAGGGGTTGTCAGATCTGTGATCCGATTTCGGTGGCCGAGTGTCAAATGCATTTGCAATTAGTTTGGCAAAATCGCCTCAGCCCCTCAGCGCTCAGCGATCAGCCCTCACCCCTTCTATCCATATATATGTATATGTATATATATATTTACTGGGAAATTGAATTTATAAACGATTTAGATAAATTTGCAATATGCCTGGCAACAACAACAGCAACAAGCATATCAACCCCGAGGGGCAATGAGTTAGCGGATAACCCTTCAATTCTAAATCCAAACTCGTCTCACTCCTTGTTTTTGCTAATTTTCATTTTAATGATGTGCAGAATACAGTAAAATAGCAACAACAACAAACAAAATCTGATTGAAATTCAAATCGAAAGCGAATCAGATGGAAAATCATATTGATTACAGCAGTGAAAAGCATAAATATTGATCACTGATAAATCGGCCAGAATTGATCAACTTTTTATCTGAGTTGACTAGAATAGGGGAAGATGATTTGTAGTATGGATATGTGTATGATATACTTCATATATATATATATATATATATATATATATATAAGACTTGAAACTAGTTAAACTAGTGAGCCAAATACCTTGATAAACATCCAAGGACTCATCTGTGAACCGATCGTTCCAATGGCAGCCATTTGATATGGAAATAAATACTAAGAATAAAATGCAAGTCTTAGCGGAATTCGGAGGCGCCTCTTGGCACTATTCACAGACAGACACTTAGCGAAATTATCAGTTCTTCGTATTTGTGAATCACTCTGCTTGAACGTTATTTAATTTGTCCTTAATTCAGTATCAATAAGCCATCATCAAGCAGTTCCGCTTGAGCGCTCAAGCTTGGCATAATTCCGCTCATTAAATAAATGTGAATTATTTTATGCTTTCCATTTCCCATTTTCAATTTTACATTTTCCATTTTCCATTTTCTCAAGCAGCTGAGCAAATACCAAATAGAAGCTCAATTGCAGCAGCAGCAGCAGCAGCAGCTGTGCACTCGAGTGAGTTGCCGTGACTTGAGTTTAGTGCTGCAATCCTTAATGATTGTCAAGGACATTTCTACGAACTGCAGCCAACCCACATCCCCACCCCCACCACGACTGCCTTAGATTACAGTTCATTTGAGAGCAAATGGGAATCATGTTGAGTCGAGGCGCCTTCATTCAAAGATGACTTTTCGGGCCAGGCCCAAATGTTTTCCAAGTGCTCGTTAAATCTGAAAATGGACAGCAGCGCATAAATTGTTGGCCAACAATTGGGCCAAAAACTCAACGGCTGCTAATGCAAGGCACGAGTGAGGATGCAACGCAGCATCTGGACAAATATTGACCGAAGCTTCCTTATATATATATATATATATATATATATGTATATGTATGTATATATATATATATAAATATCTTTCTCTTTGCCGGCTCGTAAATTGGCAGTGGCTAACAGCCGCCTACGTACAAAAGGCTCAGGAGCACAAAATCAATATCAAAGTGAAAGCAATGACCATCGTCCGCTGTCCGCTGTCCACTGTCCGCTCCAGCCTAAAGATCAGCGCTGGACAGAGACATTAGGCTACCGTTCTATTTTCCTATTTCTGCCTGGACTATTCTGTTGGTTCTCGTGCCGCATTTGAAATGAAAATAACAACACACGAGACAAATCTGGGCTAAGACACCTTGCGACGTTGTCTTGTCGCCGTGTGGGTTTTTCTTACCTTTCCTTTTTGTTCTTTCTTCTTTTTTTTCGGTTTTTTTTTTGTCGTATTTTTAGTGTTCGGCAGCTGTTGACGCATTGTCTGACGGCAAAGCAAAGCTAGCCGGAACAAAGGACACGGCAGGTAAGGCACAGCGTCCAAAAGAGAGAGAGAGAGAGAGAGAGAGAGAGAGAGAGCGAGAGAGAAAGAGAAGAAAAGGGGAAGTGGTTTTAAGAGAGCGCATCACATGTGCAGCTCTTAAGCGGGCGCCTCTAGCGACGAGTAGAGGCAGCTTGCCCAAATCATTGCAAAGAGAGTTTTTAGGAAAGTGCATGAGAGGAAATAGCAACGCGTACAATACACTTGTACTAAAGCCATTTGCAGCCTTAACTAAACTTTGAAACCTAATATACACTAAATTTCAATCTCAAGCATTCATCTATCTATAACAGATCCTCAGATTGCCAAACGTTCCAATCAAAACCAATCGAATGAAGTTTCTAGTAACCTTAAAGGACAATGGACAATGACTTCTCCTCGTTTTGTCCACGCTTCTGGTTATTGGTATCTGTGACACTCTGCATGCACACACCTCAAACAGAGAGAGAGACAGGGAGAGAGAGAGTGCGCACACACTCTCTTCCTCAAGCTCTCTTCACGTGTTTGGCACGACTGCTCGCGGTGGTTGATCGGATTTGCCGAAGACGATAACGACAACGAACCCATAAACACACACGAACGCGTGCATCGCTCCTCATTTCCGTTTGTTGCCTCGTGCGCTGCGAACGTACAAGCGGCGCGGCTGCGCAATCGATCAACTAACCTGAGAACAGTTATTATTCTAAAGCTTTCAATTCGTATTTTCTTTTATTTTTTTTTTCGTTCGTTAACGGTGATAAAGTGTCAAAGATTTTTGGAAGCTGAAAGTGATTTTTTCAGCAGGAATACGAATAAACACCAGGCGACATAGTCGCAAATATATATATATATATATATATAAAGAGAGAGAGAGAGAAAGAGGCCGCGACTCTCCGGTTAACAGGTAAGCGCTTTTCCTTCCGTTCCTTGCAGATCGTATTACAATGTTTGAATGAATGAGCATCGGCTAGATTAGTTCATAGATTGTAAGTAATCGATAGCGATATGTCTATCTTAAATCTCGGTCAAGTCTCAGTTTGCACGGCCAGCTCACCTGGCAACACACACACACACACACCCATATTGCGCTCGCACCCATGCACCCATGCCCTATTTGTCTTTTGCTCTAGCTCTAATTTTAATTTAGCCAAGCAAATGGAAAGAAGGTACAAAAAAAAGGAAAGAAAAAAAAAATACCCCTAAGACCTAACCCCTAGACCCACATATTACTACCATCCATAGATCACCGAGGAGGTGAAAAGGGGTGTTGCGCTGCTCTAATACATTTAATTTGTTGCTGTTTTTTTTTTCTTTTTTTTCACTTTTCTTTCTTTTTGTTGATCTTGTCCTTCTTGGTTGCTTTACTTTCTTCACCGCCGATGGTTTGCTACCCCGCGTGAGCTGCTATCTCGGGGCACAAGTCAGACCCCAGACGAGTAGGGAGCGAGTCGGGATTTGTTTCCTTTTTCTTTTTCGATTTTTGGATTTCAAACAAGAATTTCAAAATCGAAGCGTTCTTAAGTAAATGGAACAACATTTTTTTTGCTCACCTCGCCTCGCTGCATCTTGTCTGCTGTGTGCGCAATTTTCAATTTTCGTCGGGGTGACGTTTATGGATTACATGAATACCCTATTTTCTTGTTCTCCACGCTATGTGTGTGTGTGTGTCAGTGTGTGTGCGCCTGGCAGCTAAATAAACAGAATAGCATTGAGAGCTCTGCTCGAACGATCCTTTCAAGCAGTTTCTCCTTTGGATTTGGCTGTTTGCAAAAATTGCATCATTAAGATGGGGCGTAATTGTTTCACAGACACACACACACACAGCGCACAGAGCCTTTCTGCACAAGGACTCGCTCAATTTTATGGTTTGCGGCTGCGGCGAAAGAAAAAAACATATATGCATATATATATATATTTGTATATATATATATACATATATAAATAAGGAATCTGTTCTGAAAATTAGCATAAGTATAATTTGAATTTTGAAAGGCAAACCTGAAATTGCAAGAGAACCAAACCACGAGGACAAAGAGGACGAAGAGTAGGAGCAGTTGCAGGACGAGTACGGAACTCGTTTGCGGCAAAAAATGAAGAAAAAAGCAAAAAAAAAAAACAATTTGCAAAATTTCTTGGTTTGTTGCCCATTGTCATGGACCGTTTCATTACTACTAGATACAAAAACATGCTCGCATATTGCATATATATATATATATATATATATATACACGTATATATATAGGTGTGTGTGTGTGTGTGTGTGTGTGTGTATACATCTCCTTGCTTTCTTGCCCGTTTGCATTTGCAAATTATCAGCCAGTTTGGCAATGCACAGAAACCCGTCGAGACGAGCGCTTGCGGCCAGCTGTCTGTCTTGGCCCAGATAACAGCCCAACAGCTCAAGCACTTTCCGCCATTATTAGATCTTATCTGCTGCTCTGACAGCTAACTGATACACTTTAGTTTTAGGAGGGGGAGGCTAGCATTAAGTAGCTGCATTAAGTTCGGGTTTGCATTTGAGATGGCGACAAATGCAGTTTGTGTGAAGCAATTAGCTACGTAACACAAAAAAAACATATAAATCATATATATCCGATAGTATTTTATATATGATCTATGAAGTCACTTGAGGAAATTGCCTTAGATAATAGCTTAGACTAGGCAAATATTTAGGGTTGTAGTTTGTTAGCAAAATCCACAACAAATCGCTTGATAATTAAATATTCTCATGTTGGCTATGCGAAGGAACTTTCAGATGGATCAGTTATTGACTGGTTAGATGCTTAGGTTAAGTCCAATCCAATCGGTTACAACAATCCAAGTGAGGACTTGGTTGCAGGGTATCTCTTAGCTGAGGCATTGTTTTTTGGAAAACTATTAATTTTTGTTGTTGTTGCGGAATGCAATTTGATGCAATTGGCTGTTATTTGTTACTATTTTGCTTATGCGTAGCTGGGCAAGGTCATGCCCACAATGACACGGATGCAACGGCACTCAAGCTCCAGTAATGGCGGCGAGGAGACGCGCGGCCGTCGGCGCAATAAGGCAATGCCCGGCGACGATGCCAACAAGGAGAACTTTGGTGTGCACTTCACGAGCAGCCCGTTTGGCAACAGCAGCCTGATTGCCTTGCAGGACCTGAGCAATGTGCATGGCAAGAGTCCGCAGCGTCGCAGCTTCAGTGAGGGCAGCGGACCACGTCAAGCGACGCCTCAACTGGCTGCGCTGCGCTGCCTGCCCCGCATGCCTGGCCAGGCACAAGCAGCAACAGCAGCAGCAGCAGCAACAGCACTCAATCTGGAGGATTCACAATTGTCATCGTCGCGGATGGGTGATACCACATTGGATCGCATGCTGGACGCGATCATTGAGTCGGCCCGCAAAGAGGTCCGTTGCAAGCATCAAGTGGTGACATCAGCGTCAGCGTCAACGCTGGCGGATGGGGAGTGGAGCGAGAGCAGCGTTCATGAGATGGAGGTGCGCACACCCACACACCTGAAGCGGCAGCGTGTGGTGCGACGCAAGAATCAACAGAAGAGCAGCAAACAGCAGCACAGACGCAACGACAGTCAGAGCCAAGTGGCCAGTCAGAAGTTGGAGCAATTGGCAAGCCGACCACCCAGCTTGGAGCATATACCCAGCATTAAGCGTTGCCTCAGCTTCTCCTCGAGTTCCGCATCCAGCGATCTGGAGGATGACGAGCACTTTGCCAAACGCGGCTCCATGGCATCCTGTGCCTCCTCCACCTCCTCCTCCGCCTCCACGTCAGCCTTTGCCTCTGCTTGCACAAGCAATGGCCAGCATCAACCGCAGCCACATCCACATGCAAGGGGCAGCATTGATTTGGCCATCGGTTACGATGCACAACAGCAACAATTAAATGTACATGGTGAGTTCCAGAGACGCCCTCTCAAAGTCCCCAGATGCATTCACTTATTTGGTGAACGCTGCTCGAGCTTGCTGCAAAAGCGATCGCTGCAACTGATAAATATATTTATATTTATTTATTTATTGCAGTTATTCGCTGTCGCGATCTGCAGCGCACGCACGGCACGGGCAGCATCAATGCGTACGTCAAGGTGGCCCTGGCAACCACCAACACCACCAGCAGCGCCAGCACCACCACTACCAACAGCAGCAGCAACAACAGCAGCAGTGGCAGTGGAGCAGGCAGTAACAGTTCGAGTCGCTTCCAGCGGACCGCCGTCCATCGCCATTCGAGTCGTCCGTATTTTGATGAGCGCTTTAGCTACCATCTCCAGGATATTATGCTGTCCACGTCACAGTCGCCGCAGTCGATGCAACTGCAGCTGGCCGTTTGGCATCGGGATCGTCATTTAAAGTGAGTACGAGTAAGGTCAACAGCAGTCATCCAAGCTAACCATGTAAAACATCATAACGTAAGCCGTCTGCTCTGCACCAAAGTGCGTGTCATTCACCCCCAATTGACAGGACACACACATAGTGGCACCCAGTCGCTTGCCAGCCAAAAGGCTAAGGCAAAGTCCTTGCATTGCCTTGGCTTGGCTTGCCTTGATTTGCGCTCCAGTCTCTCAGTCTAATTGTAGCGTTTTCCTGTAGCACACTTTGCCATTGTGCATTTGCTGCACATCAACAAACGCAGTGGCCCTGCAAGGCGGGTGCGGGGGGAGGTGCCAGGGGGATTGGCTGCGTTGGATGTTGTTGTTGCTGCCTTTCCCTGCTGTGACTTCCACAATTACACACACACACACACACACACACACACGCGCACATCCAGCGCATGCGCTGTTAACCGTTTTGGCCACCGTCTCTAGGCCGCTTTCCAGGCAACTGTAACATTTTTGCCTGGGCTCCAGTTATTTGGGTTTTGCATTTTGCCTTTGCCTTTGGCTTTGGCTTTGGCTTTGCTCAGTGTGATTTTGGTTTTTGGTTTCGTTTTTGGACATCGGGTTCGCTGCTGGTTGGCAGCTCAGCAGTGCGCTCAGTTCGAGTGTTTAGCTCGCGCGACGCAGACGCAAAATTCGGCGCAGGCTGGCAACGCTGCGGCCAATAAAATATACAAAACGACAACGGCGTGTTAGCAGCTAACCAAAAAACACCAACGACACCAACAACACCAGCAACAACAACAACAACAAATGCGAAAAAGTGTGTGTGCCTAAATATATAAAACAACAAAAATACACACTTTTTACTCAAGCTACATTTAAATGTACAAGCTATATAACCATATATGTATATATATATGTATATATGTGTATATATGTGTATATGAGTTATGTATATTCATTGTTTCTTTTTTTTTTGTTTGTTGTTTTGCAGCAGCAGCAGCAATTGTGTTTGATGTGTGTGTTTGTTTCCAATTTTGAAATTCGTTTCATTATGTTGACCAGCCAAAAAGTATGCAACGCCAAATTATATAACTGTTTCTGTGTGTGTGCGTGCCCGTATTTTAGCTCGTTTCCATTTGAGTGTAGCATAATTTCAGGCATGCTGCTTAGTAATTGTAGGCAGCTGTATTCGCATGTGTGTGTGTGTCTGTGTGTGCGTGTGTGTGTGCTGTTTGCGTGTGAATGTCGTTTTCAACGCGCACAGTGGCCAAATTAATTGAAATTCAAGGACATGACAACTGGCGCCCAACGCACGCATTTCCACCGTCTCACACACTCAGTCCATTCATTCCGTCATTCCGTCATTCTGTCATTCCGTCAGTCCGTCACATCCGTTATTCATTCCGCTTTATCGTTTATGTCAAATCGATAAGCGCGCTTCATTATGCAATGGCCACAGGTCAAATGCTATAAAATTCCCATTATAATTGTTTAAAAGGCAACTATATAAATGCACTCCAGGGACATCTTACACACACACACACACACATGCATATACACCACACATTTGTGCTTGCATGCATAATGATAAGCATTTGTTGGTATTTTTGTTGCTGCCCATTTCCAAATGCCTCGTTAAACATTTTAAGCAAATTTGCTAAACGACAGTTTTGCTAAATAATTCATTGGCCGCTTTTTGAGGCATGTGGCAAGGGTTGCCCAACCAGTCAAGCCTTTTTGGTAGTTTACTCGTCAGGTGGCAACAGTTTCTTTGCAGCCTTCTACATTTTTAATGCACTGGCCCCATTTCCACCCACTCCTCACCCCTCAAAAACCACTCGCTGTACGGGGGTGCGTGCTGGTTTGCCACCCATAAACTCGCTTACCCAAAAAACGCTTCACTCTTCACTCCCTTTTGCCCAGCCTATCCCCCCACAACTGTCTGTCTGACAATTGTGATTGCAATCGCAAAACTGCTGCTGCAGCAAGCAGCAAATGAAAATCAATAAAACTGACCCAAATACTCGCGCGGGCAAAACTTCAGAGACAGAGCAAAAAAATAAAAACAAAAAATAAAAAAACAAAATTTAAAAAATAAGTAAAATACACAAAAAAAAAAACAGATAAACTGAGGGCCAAGGCGCATTTCCGGGGCTTGAGTTGCGTAGCTGTGGATCTGTGAGAATGCCAGGCCAGGGACAGCTGTGACGGCCCGCTAATTGATTTATGTCACGTACCGCAGCTGCTCAGCGACTGGGCAGCGGGAGAGGGAACGTGGGTGGTTGGAGGGGGGGATAAGGTCGGCGGAAGTGTTACGAGCAAACGTGTAGAATTAGGAGGCAGGTGGGTGCGAGTGGGTGAGGGTGTTAGTGGGTGCACAGTGGCTTTGCATATAAATAGTAAGCAAAATGTCAGTGCAACGTGACGCAAAAGCGTCCAAAATTGATCCTATCAAGCCACACCACACACATTCAAGCAATCAAAAATTCGTGGCTTGACCCTAACCCCAAAAACTCCTTGTGTCGCCTTGGTCGTATGCAACACATTTCTACAGTGTTCGACAATGTTCGACTTGTTTATCTTTCTTTTTTTATACACTGAACCGATTAGCAGTGGCTAAATTGGGTATAATGAAGTTGTGCAGGCGAAAGCATTTCGCTCCCGTCAAGACCAAAAAGTCGACATTTTTATAGCTGTAGCTTTGTAATGATTCCGATCATCTGTAAGAAAAACACTTGATTCATATTTATCATATCACCCACAGAGCATTATCAGAGTATCACCTAGTCGAGCGCTCTCGACTAGAGCAGGCTTACTTGTTTCTTTTTTTATTTGTATTTTTTTAAAGGCTAGTCCATCCATAAAAGTTGTACAGGGTTTGTTTGAATTGTTAGGTGCTTGAAGACCTGAAAGCCAATTGGAAACTGCCCTAAAAAGGTCGTCTGCCGTTCGGCGATAAATGCCAACTATTTTGCGTGTGTGTGTGTGTGTGTACTGCTATCTGTTAGATCTACTCGTACTACAACAGTGGCAAACCTTAAGCTTCACCATTGGCCCCAATTCTAACACGAATTGCAAGAGTGCCGAGAATTCCTTTTGCTTTCTTTAGAATCAATTTGGACTTAGTTTCCCAGCTGGCTGGTTGTAAGTGGGTGGAAATGTTTTTCTTTGCTCAGGATAGTGGTGCAAGTCATTTCCGCCGCCAGCATTATCGGAGGGTGGGTGTTTTTCCCAACCCTTTCGTGTTGCTGGCGCCTTCCTAATTGGTATTTTTAATGTTGGTGTAATACAATTCCATTTGCTAGCCAATATCTAATAATGGGAAATCAACCAATTACCTCCACCTCTCGTTGGGTGACGTTAACTGGTTCTGCAGTTCTCAACTGGCTATCAAGTATAGCCTCTGTAATTTAGTTTGTAGTTTTTGAGGCTGTTCACTGATTGAGATTTATTTGGTGTTTCATCGTTTACAGAAGCAGTGAGTTCCTGGGCTGCCTCTCATTTCCATTGAGCGCTCTAGTGCAGCAGAGCCATTGCGTAACGGGATCGTACAAGTTGCACTCGCAGGGATGCCTTCATAGCTGCCGCATCAAGTCGCACGCCGCCCAGCCACCAGCCAACGTCACATTCACAAGCACCGCCAGCCACCGTCCACATCTCGGGCAGGAGGAGGAGGAGCAGCAGGAACAGAAGGAGCAGGAGCAGGAGCTGGAGTTGGAGCCCGAGAAGAAATCGCATTCCAGTTTAGTTAGACCCACAGCAGTGGCCGTTATATCGAATATGTCAACGATGGCGGCACCAATGAAACCAAATGCCGCCGCCGCCGCTGCTGCTGCTGCTATTGGTAGTGGTAGTGGTAGTGCTGGTGCTACTGCTATGAGCGATGATGTCATCAGCATCAGCATTGACAGCATGGCAGTCGTTGGCAAGGATGATATACAGGTACAGTTGCAACAGCATCAGCCGCCACATCATCAGCCGATGGTGCTCAGCAAGAAGGCGCTGCATCAGCGCGATGCCGATGAGAATCTGTTTTTGCGTTTCCTCGAACTTGATCCGCCCGCTGATGGGAACGCGAATAGTACAACTGGCAATGGCACAGGCATCGGTACAGGCAACATCACCGGCTTTCCGGGCGGAGGCAGTGCGTCCAATGCTTCCAATGCCAATGCCAGCAATGCAAATCATATGAATGGCAGCAATACGCGCCGCTGCTCAACACTGGTCCAGCGCCAGCCAACGGGTCGGACGCCGTTCACGATGACGAAACGTTTGACAAGGACGGAGGAGCGAGGATTTGGCTTCTCCATTGTGTGGACGCATCCGCCGCGAGTGGAGAAGGTCGAGGGTGGCCTGTCAGCGGATCGATGCGGCATATTGCCGGGCGACTATGTCATCTTTGTGGACAAGCACAATGTGGTCACGATGCCCGAGGCTGATGTTCTGAATTTGATACGATCGCAGGGCTCGTCCTTGACGTTGGAGATATTCAGAAGGTCAGGCGCGGGCGCCAGCATCGCCGGCACGCATCCCACCATCACGACGGCAACAGTCAACACCATCAGCACCATCAGCACCAGCACAACCAACCACCAGCAGCAGTCTCAGCAGACACCAATCCACATCCAGTCGCAGCAGTCTCAGCCACAGCGTCAGCAGCAGCAACTGTGCGGACTACTCAGCGAGGAGCAGACATCGAACAGTGGTCCAGATCGTGTGGTGGTTCAGCGTACGGGAATTAGCGTCCAGCGTCCACAGCTATTGGGCAGCACGATGTCCAGACCGGCGACCGCCTGTTCCGGCACCAACTCATCCATTGAGGCGGCCAAGCGGCGACTGCATCTGCCTCAGGTTACGTTCAGCAAGGAGGTAGGCAAGGGCGTCATTGTCTAACCCCTAAGCCCGAACCCCTTATCCCAGCCCCAACCGTGCACCTAATTTTCAGTTAAGCTTTTATTGAATTTGTCACTATTTTAAAGTATAAAAACATTTTTTTATTTTTTTTTTTTACTCTTTGTACATATTTTAAGCGCATTATTGTTAAGTTTTAACGTTTAAGTTTTTGTCATGTGGTTATATTTATACACATATTTTGCTGCACATTTTCTTAAGCCTGCTTCCCTCAACACACACACACACACACACACAGACACACACACATACAAATAAGTCCACGCCTCTCGCTTAACAATAAATTTTTTTCGGTTTTATGTGATTTTACATTCAATTTTTGTATTCCTTTGTATTTGGTATTGTTTTGCTTAGCTTTTGGTTGGTCATATTTAGAAGAAAGGGTCAAAGGGGAGTTCGGAATGCTGGAAACTGGAACCTGGTGTGCTTAGAGTGGCTTTGTCCAGACGAGTGTAATCAACTCCCACAACTTGTTTGCATTCGCTCGGCGCCATTTTAATTGGATTTTTCATTTCTTTTTCATGTTTTGCACAGCATAGTTCTGTGGGCTTCGAAGACTTTCTCGTTCTTCCTCTTTGTCACTCTTTCTCTCTCTTTTAGTTTTGGGCGAAACAAAAAACATGAAAGAAGATTAATCCTAGCCACGCCGAAGATTATATACCCTTGCAGACCAGAGTTAATCTACGAACACTCAAATTTTATAAGGTTTTTTCAAGTTTTCTGCCCCTCGAATTGAATATGTTGAAACTGTGTAGATATATTTTAAGACACGAGTGGATCCCACAAGATTATTATATACCAATTTTCAAAACGATGGCTTTGCATATCTGGGAGTAAATCCTAAATAAAATAATGCATGCAAAAAAGAGGGCAGACTTCCAAGCTTCACAATACAATTTTAATACTCTCTGCAAGGGTATATAAATTGGGTATTTTCCCGAAAACTCAGTTTGCTTTAGATCGTATCTATATAGAATAACAATGAGAAGAACAATGAGAGAAGTGACCTATTTTCATTTAATACTTTCAATTCCTAATTTCGCGAAACTGAACGCAAACAGATATTCTCAGAGATTGCTAAATATTGGACTTAGTTTGTATAACAAATGCAGATCGTTCATTTAAGCTAACAAACCCCTTTCCATAACTCTATTTCTCTCTCTCTTTCTCTCTCTCTCTCTCTCTCTCTCTCTCTGTTTGTATCTCTCAGTCGATTGTGCCCATAACGGATAATCGGCGTCGCTTTCTGCTGCAGCTCATCAGTCGGGAGCAGAACTTTACGGCTGCTCTACATTTTGGGGTGCAGCGTTTTGTGCAGCCTCTGTCGGATCGGAAGGATCTGATATCGCCGAATGATCATCGCACTCTGTTCCAGAACATCGATGAGCTGCTGCGCATTGCCGAGGACATACTGGAGCAGCTGTGCAGCAACGATCCGCAGGATCAGGAGCCGCACATGAACTTCGCCTCACGCGTCTATCTGTCCAAGACGACGGCGATCTGTGCGGCCTACAAGAAATACTGCAATGGCATCAAGCGGGCCGATTGCGTACTGGTCAATAAGTCACGGCAGGCGGGCTCCGAGTTCATAGCGTTTATCACAGAGCCGGCTGTGCCTCGGAAGCGACCCGATCTCACCATGTTCATACACCGACCGCTACAGCATTTCCGTGAAATTCTCAAGCTGATGCAGCTGCTCGCCAGCAACTGTCACGTCGATACAGAGGAGCACAAGAACTTTAGCACTGTGATCGGTGAGCTGCAGGCTGCCTATCGCGAGATAACCGTCAGCAGCGGCCTGATGGAACCACTGGGCGAAGGTCGTCCACTACTCACCCTGCAGGACCTCGAATCCCGGATGGTCTTCACCAAATGCAAGCCATTCACGTTGGCCGTCCAGGGCCGCCAATGGATATTCGGCGGTGATCTGTCCCGGGTCGAGGGGCGGTCAATTAAACCATATTGGACGCTGCTCTTCAGCGACATCATTGTGTTTGCCAAGGTCAGTCGTGATCGGGTGCTGTTCATCACCGAGGAGCCCATACCCATTGCCAATGTGGTCGACTCCTGTTTTCACATGCGCAAGAAGAGTGAGTTCAATCTGAAACGCCAAACTCATCTCGTATTTCCAATCTCTAATCTACAATCCCATTTGACAGCCACCGAGTTTCGTCTTACTGTGGATCCCAATGGTCGACTGGCTGAAAGTCCGACGGGCTACTGTGCTCCGGACTTAACGCGCACGCCCAGGCGTGGTGCGAGGCGAAAAAGTCTGATCCTGCGCGCACCCTCACTGGAGCTAAAGGCCGTCTGGCAGAATCTGTTGCAGCGTCAAATGTGAGTCAAACTTTAGAACCATTGTTAAAAACCCATTGAATCCCATTAATATGAGGCATCCTTCACATCACCCACAAAGATCAATTGGCACCTCTAGGAACCTCTGCAAAATTCCACGAGCCTTAACAAGTAGATCTATAAACTGAAAGAAAAAAAACTAAAGATTTATATTATAGTAGTTAATACAAAATTTATAATGCAGAACTTCAAAATTATAGAAAATCGAAATCTTCACAATATTTAAATTGTTTACAACTTCTACAATGGATAACTATAAAATTTGCTTTAACCATTAACTACTAACTTGTTCTATTAGCAAAGAGTATTTTCTGTGCATTAAGTCAGCTTTTAGAGGGAAACTGTTTTGGAACACTTCACCAAGACTTTTCGTGGATTCGATTTGAGACTTTGTACTTTGTCTCGTTGCAGATTTTTGGTGAATGCCGCGTTGGGGTCAACACCACTGTCCAGTCCGCTGGACTCGCCGGATGTGCTGAACACGCTGGTGCCGCTGAGTGACATTGGAATGACCTCCGCCTCGATGGGCTCAATGAAGCTGCCATCGCTGGACAGCATCAACTTGAAACAGCAGAAACAGCAGGTGCGTCTCTTTCGCAGCAAGCGTCTGGATAGCGCCGATTCCTATGAGAATCTGCAGCGTTTGGCCAGTGCACTGGTCCCGACGCCCCACACCGGCCCTTCCCCTGCCTCTGCCCGCAGTCACGCCCATGCCCATGTCCATACCCATGTCCATGCTCGAATTACGGCCAGCACCCAAACGGCTCAAATATGTTCGGCATCGCTGCCATCACGCACCACTTCACCCGCCCGGCAGTCGGGCAGCTGCGGTGGGGGATCCATGCCCAATGGGGTTGGTGGTGCTGGCGCTGCTGTTGGGGGTGGTGTGGGTGATAGCTCGCTGCTGCGACGCTATAACACCAACAGCTCCTGTTTGAGCAGCAGCATCGTCAGCCTGACAACTCAGCACACAGCTCAGACCCAAACGCAGATCTCGACACAGACACAAACGCAGACGCAGACACACCAACAGACACAAAATTCGGTGCAATCTTTGCCCACCGCCAGCAGCAAGTGCCTCACAGCGATACCAGAGGCAAGCAGCGAGCCGGCAGCGACGTCGACAGCTCCGACACATGCCCGAAAGATGCTCGAGTTCAGTCTCAGTTCGGTGGGTCGCTCGTTTATCGATGAGTCCGCCCATCCGCATGGTCAGCAGGTGTCGCTGACTACACCGGAAACACCCACGCCGAATATATCGCCCAGCTCGCAGATATGCAACTCGGATGCCTTCTCCAATGACTTTGTGCCGGCAACAACAACAACATCTTCTGGCCGTGCAGCCAATATACCTTTAGCAGAATTCGGTGGCTCGTGGGATTTGTTAGAGCTGGATCTGCAGCTGAACGAGGTGAATCTCGATCCGTGCTATGACACGGATGTCGAGGAATGCATCTTTCTGGGCGATGGGGTCGGCGGTGCCGGCTCCAGCGGCCAAACAACTGCCCAACACAATGAAAGTGACGATGACGATGACGATGATGATGACGATGATAACGATGATAGCGTCGTTGTCGATGATCCATTTGGCATGCTACCCACTAGACCGACGCCGCCGGATTCGCTGGATCTGTGATTTGACTTTTGGTTAAACGATACGGAAAAGCTAGCACTATTTTGAATTAATAACAATGATGAGCTTAGACAACCACCACTCAAACTGATGCTGATACAGCCCCCAAAACCAACTCAAATCTATATTTAACTAAACACAACTAACCTTCACCTGACCCCCTACCTACCAACCTCTCTCTCACTCACTCTCTATCCATCTCTGTCTCTCTCGTACTCACTATATCTTCAGGAAGCTACCTCGTGCTCATCCGTTGCCTTTCGTCCTTGTCTTACTCTATTTGCTATTTGCTATTTGCTCAATCGCTCGCTTTGCCTTGCAGCTCTTTTGTTAGGTTCCACGTTCAGTTTCGCAAAGCTTTTATATATATATGTATCCATATATATATATAGAGAGAGAGAGAGAGAAAATACAAAAGTAGAGGCACCGATTGGGCCGCCACATGGCTTTCACTGCTTGCGTTCAATCATCATAGATTATAAAAACAACCAACGATCCTTAGCAAATGAGTGTGATCTATCTAACGAATGCCTTAATGGAAGATAACTGTAACTGTAACTGTAACTGTAACTGTAACCGTAACTGTAAATGAGCAAAATTAGTGAATATTAACATTTTAAATTCCATGCAGGAGTTACTGACATGCATACATCCATACTATATAGTATATATATATAAATAGTTTCAGACTTTTGGCTTCTTGTGAATGATTGAATGAATGAACGACGGACGAACGAACATTATTGCAATTCTTGACGCTCTGTAAGGTTGATAACAAAATTATTGAATTGTCTTGGCATTGGTATTCAAGTCTTTTGTATAATCAAATTGTACAACATTTGTTGATAATCAATTATGAATTGTCTAAGGGTTAATTACTAGATAGTACTCGTATTTATGGGCACTGCTTGAATATGCTCATTCGCATTCCATTTCCAGTTCTTTGATCAGTCTACTCAATTTACAAGCAAACAAAAAAAACAACATATATAAATATATATATATATATATGTATATAAGTAAAAATCGAGTGTTGCTTTGAGTGTATTCAGCGCAGCGAATGCCCTATTATCGATTGCGACTTCGATCAATATATATTTATGTATATACTCGTGTCTCTATGTATTGTATTGTACTCGTTCTCGTATTCATCTACCCGTAATATCCATAGCCAATTGAGTGTAAATATCAAAGAAAAAATCGAATATGATGTATACATCAAGATGTTTGTTAATTGATTGACGATATTTACGCTAATGTGTATTTATGTGTCCTTCTAGACGAAAGCAATTCTCAAATAGTTATTTCTAGCCTAGTATTTACTAGAGTAGTAGATAGTCAAATATACACATTTATACATATATAACTGCATATGTCTATACATATGTACATATACAAACGCGCAGTTCCCCAAAACACGATATTCTAAAAAAAAATCAACACACAAACTTTGTTTTATATTCGTATTTACATTTAGCTATTACCTATTCGTAATAATCGTCTTATTAATTCGATTAAAATGTTTTTGCCAACACCCTTGAAAAGCATAAAAAAAAGAAAAAAGGAAAAAAAAAAATAAAATAAGCAAAAGCAAATTTAAGAAAAGAAAAAAACCTATAAATAATGCTTCCATTTTGTAGCCAAGCGCCAAATTGACAAGAAACCAAAAAAAAAAAAAAACAAAAAACCAGAAGATGAAACTATTAATGTTATTGTTGTTGTTATATTACTAAATTATGTCCATTGTCTAGTCCAAACTTCGATTAGTATGCTCCATTTTGGTCAAATTTTTGCTTAAATTTAATATTAAGTTAACCGTTAGCCAACTAAAATCTGCCACAAGATTCTACTGTTGAGTTGAAATCGTCATTTGTCTGTGTACATAGTATATACATACATACCTGCATACCTTAGAAATCCACCTCCCCCCCTATATACGCAATATATGTGTAACTGTAACTATAACCATAGCTATAACTATAACTGTAATTGTAACTGTAACTGTAACTGTAACAGTAACAATCATTTGCTCAGTCTCAGCGCCAAGTCGTACACCACTCGAATGTATTCCAGAATGTATAATCAGTCTTGATAGGGCGGCTATCAGATCCACTAAAATAAATTATGTTTCGACACATACATACAAACACACACAAATGCACACATACACACATACATAAATATACTATACATGACTAAGATATCGATGTCAATTATTTATGGTTATGACAAGCACTTTGTTGCCTTTTTAACTAGTCGTAATTAAACTAACACACACAGTTACACACACACACACACACATACACACACTCTCGCACACACACACACACATACACACACTCTCGCACATACACAATCATTTGAGTCTCTTGCAATGGCGAGCAATAAGGAAAAGCTCTCAATTTGGATTTGCATATTGCATGCCAAAGTCATTTATAGTTCACTGTCAGCCAAGTAAAACTACAAGTTTCAGCCAAGTCATGTTCCGAGTTGCACATTCCGTTCAATTTTGTGTGCTTACCTTCTGATAACGAGTAAAAAATGCTATGCGTAAATTTATAAAAAGTGGAAGGCATAAATTGCCATGAGTTGACAGTTGGGAGAAGGCATCAATTGTCATGATTAATTAAGAATATGCCCTATATTTGAATGCATAATGTACTTAATAATTTTTGTTAAGTTTAATTTATTTGAAAACCCTATTCGAATAGTTTTTTCCACATTTTAGAAGTATTACTTTACCACTTATTTAGTAAACAGCCAAGTTCTTTATTTGATACGAACAAATGTGATATTTTCATAAAACAATATTTTTACTCACTATTTCAATGTGTAATGTAATTTAAAAATGTAGTACTTTGTTATTTGATTAGATTAGATGGATTTTAAATACTAAATACGCATACATATATACAAAACAAGATGAGTAAAATGCATTTGTGAGCTTCATTCCATATTGTTGGCACCTTTTGATGAGTCGCCCTATTCGACTGCATTATACAGATTTTGACTATGATTTCATATAAACTTAAAGAACATGCACACACAACTATACACACATACTTTCACACATTTTGATTTAATACACATAGATGAGAAAGTTGGCTAAAAGGAACCTAGTTCCCAACGTTCTTTCTCGAGTCTTTCATATTATAGTGAATAGTGTATAATGTATACGCCATGTGTGCGCGGCGCCCCAGTGAGCAAATTTGTGTTGCCGTAGCCGTAGTTGATTTATTTGCCCTTTGCATTAAGCTATATACCTAATATGTAATCTCATATATATATTTATATACACACGAAGCAGACATCTACATACATATGTAAAATTGCGAGGCAAGAGCCGCTCCATGTATGTATTTAGAATGTACTTGAAACGAGTTTTTGTTATTGTTTCCTTTTTGATATATTCTTCCCAGAAAAGTGAAAAAAATACGTATATTAGATTGAGACGAGTTAAGATTACTTAACTCGAGTTGAGTTGAGTTGAGAAACGATGAATAATAAAAACCAAATGATTCTTTGACTAAAAACGCTTGTGATGTTCTTTTTATTTCAATTCCTACACAAAAAAAAAAAAAAAAATGAAAAATAAAAAATAAAAACAAATACCAATTCTCCAACCAAATAAATAAAAAAAATACCCACCGAGCACTCACTTTGTACCACTCTGTACGTTGCCCAAAATGTTCTAACTGTTCCACATATCAAAAAAAAAAAAAAAAAAAAAAACTAAACAAAAAATCAATTTCCCGGTCCCGGTTCATCCTGCGTTCAAAATTTATTGACCAGAAAAACCAAAAAAAAAAAAAAAACAAAATAAATTTATGTATATAGAAAAAAGCAAAATTGACAAATTAAAAATTGTGATGGACTCAATTTTAAGTTTAAGTTCTATTGCAAACAACTTTTGTCGCTTCTATCATTATAATCATCATTTCTTTAATTTGTTATCGTTATCGCTATCGTTATCGTAGTGTGAACCTCTTACAGTGCAAGCGTTTTTAATCAAAGATGGCCAAACCAAAAAAAAATAAAGTAACAAGAATGTCGCGCGTTTTTATTGTTTCTGTTTCTCGAAAAACAAGCAAAATGAAAATAATAATACCAAAAGTCAAAGAGCCAAAAACGAATCCAAAATGCCAAAGACAAGAACAAAGATATTCATTTTATGAAAATGACTAGCAAAAACGAAAAACTAAATGCAAAAAATTTAAATAAGTTAACAATTCAGTTTGAGCCCATCACAAACTTTTAATTTGCAAGCAACGTCGGGCAGCTGCAGCTCTGTGTGTGGGTCCAGGTGTGGTTTGGTTGTGGATGGTAGCTGGTAGTTGGAAGGCTGTGTTGGGTGGCTGGGGCAGGGCGGAATGCGTGATGAGGTGGCGTCACCTGTAAAAAAAAACACACACACTCTGACACACGCACACACACACACACACAGACACACACAAAATTTGTACATTCTAATCAAGCCGTGGGGGTGGCGAATCTTGCAGCCGCGCAGCACCGGCCATGGCCATGGCCATGCCGTGGAGCAGATCGAGCTGCTGATCGATGAGAAGTGCCGCATCCTCAACAAGACGGGCACACCCAAGTCGAGTGCACTGCATCTGGCCAATTGGATGAAGGGCCAGCTGGACAAGCAGCAGCAGCAGGCGCGTCTGGCAGCCGTTGCCCGCAGCTCCCAGGAGAATGTGAGCGCCGAGGATGAGCAGCTGATATTTAGCGATAGCGATCAGGACGAACGAATCACGTATTGGACGCGCCAGCAGCTGGAGAAGCGCACCAAGGAGCTCAATCTGGCCAAAGAGAATGGCGCATTGTCCGCCAAGCCAAACTTTGGCGGCAAACGACTCAGCGGCGTCGAGGAGCTCAGCATGAGCGCCATATCCGACATATACTCGGAGACCGAAGCAGAGGTGGACGTCGAGGTGGTGCCCAGCCAAATTAGTCAATCCCACAGCACCACATCGGACAGCCAGGTGAGTCCACAGGCCAGCATAAAGCCATCTGTAAATAGCGTTGAGTGTGGCAGCTAAAAACAGAACAGTCTCAAATATTCACGAATAGCCCTCAAATCGAATGAAAGAAATCCGATTTGTTTTAAATAATTTTCCAGTTTACAAAAACTAGTTAACAACAAACAAGCAGAAACGCTTGCCTTCGTTCAATAATCCCCAAATAATTCTATTCATTTTTGCTATATATTTTCAAGAAATGTTTTTCTAAAAAGTAGAAACTTCTTTCTGATGTATCGAGAAATCTCTTCCAGAACGAGTCCATTGTTCGAAGTTTTAAATTGATGAAAACAACCCATAATACCAAAACTATCATATTTGTTCTCGCCTGTTCAGAATCGCTCTCTAAATCAAGATAATATAAAAACAGAGAAATTGGACGCTTCACTGGAATTGAGAAACACGAATAGTGATTTTTCTGTTTAATTTATTTAATTTAGTCAGCTTGATTCACTTCACTTAATAGTGAAACATTGTAAATGCACTTGCTAAACGCTTTCAGCCAGACCAATGCGCTTCACCACATTTGTTAGTCATAGTCTATTAAGTAAACCGTAGACCACACCCAAAACTGAAGTCATTGTAGCCATTGTATCTATTTAGATGGTATTGCTAGAGTTGGTATTTTGTATATTTGATTGGCCGCCTTAGATCACCGTGCGCTCGAGTCCCATAGTGCTCGACAAGCTGGCCGTGTGCCGTCACTGCCACAAGAATTGCCAGCAAAATGCGGCGAACGGGGGACGGGGCACCGTTGGGGGAGCTGGTGGTGCAGCCGGTTCCTCGTCGCTGCTGTGCACATCGCTCAAGGTGCAGCACAGTCAATCTTCGCCGAATCGTTGCTGCAAGCTAAATGGGGCAAGCAATGTGCCAGGCGATGGCACTGCCATTGGCACTGGCACTGGCATTGGCACTGGGACTGGCACTGGACGGGGCACCGGCAGCGTGACGAGCATGTCCAGCAGCACCATTACCGGCGAGCTGTCGTCCACGGTAGTCGCTAGCAGTAGTCGGCGAGAAACGGGCGACACCGAAAGCGATGTGGCCCAACTAATCACCGATGAACTGTCGCTGTCGCAATCAGAGGCAACCGATGACAGCGTCGGCGCCATGCCCAACAGCAGCAGCAGCAGCAGCGCCATTGTGGCCATCGTCGACACAAAGCTACGAGTTCTAGATCCGCAGCCACTGGCCAACGGTCATTGCTACGGCGCCAATACATCTGTCTCCGTCTCTGCATCCGCATCCGCATCCGTTACTGCGTCCCCGCCCAAGGTGCAGCCACAGCCCCCGCCACGTCGCACACGTGTGGTGGCCCACCTTAGCCAGGAGCCGGCCCGCCCACGGGCCAATCAGCAGGTCAAGGCCATTGTGACCATTACGGAAACGGCGCGCATTATGCGCAGCACCGAGTTACGGGCCACCACTAACACCGTGTCCGGCTCGAACTCGGCTTCTGTTTCCGGCTCACCATCCAAATACGCTGCCTGCCACTGTCGCTGTGCTCCCGAGGATTTTACACAGTCGCAACTCTCGCCGGACAAAATGGAGCAGCAAACATGCAAGCTGCTGGAGTCGCCCAAGCAGATGGCGACAGCTGTGCAGCGCCAGGAGGATGACCAGCTTTCCTTGATGCTTATCGGACTGGCACAATTTGCACCCGCTGCCCAGCTATGCGGTGCTGCTCACGAAATGGAACACAAGGCATCGGCGCCAACCATTGCAGTAGTTCCAGCCACACCGGAAGCAATCCTCACCAAGACCAGCACAAATGTCTGGGATAATAGCAGCGGCGGTGCTCTCGATCATAGCACAGGCACTGGCACTGGCACTGGCACTGGCACTGGCACAGGCACAGCAACTGGAGCTGGAACAGAAACGAGTACACAAACAATTGCAGGTGCGACAACAACTACAGAAGCAACAACAACAACGGCAACCACATCGACTTCAACAACGAAACAGCCGAGGCAGGCAATCATTGAGAACATACCGGAGGATTCGTGCGATGAGTCGCCCTTGGAGGAGGAGCCACCTTATCGGCCGATGAGCAATGCGCTGCGTCGCTATGGGACCATGTCCAGCCTGGAGAAGCTACCCTCAGACGAGGTGGACGACGATCTCGAGACGTATACGCAGAATGGCCTCAACGATAACGATGCCGACAACGATGGCGACGATGACGACGACGATGATGACGATGTGGATGATGTGGATGATGTGGATGATGTGGACGATGCATTGGCGGACAAGGCGCTGGCACATAATCTTAACGAACTGGCGCCCGGCTGCTCCACGGCTGGGAGCAATCTCACCAATGGCGATGTACTGGCCAGCGGTGCATGGACGAATCGTGCCGGTGCCTTTGTCAGCGACAAGATGTCCTTTTTCGAGGAGTCGCGTGCATTCATTGACAAGTACTTGGGCCGCTGGAATGCCAATGAGGAGCAGCAGCACCTAACCGCCAATCAGACCGCCTCCGAGACGGACGAACAGTTAGATGACTGCACATCAGGTGCAACCAGTGGCGAGGAGGTCTGGGGCACGCCCACTAGCGGCGGCGACAACGATGATATGCAGCTAATCAACTCGGAGAACACGCATTCGGTAAGTGTCTATGCCCCCAATGAGCAGTGGCTAAGCAGTGGCTATAATGATATTCTGCATAAGTATGTAACAGGCAGCAAAAAGCCTCTCTGATCCCAAAAAAGAATATATATATATATATATATATGTTCCTAATCTGCAAAGACAGCCGACTCGATTTAATCATGCCCGTCCCTCTGTATGAGAGACTAGAAGAGTTACACACTCGAAAAACTAAGTTCACGTCAAGTTTATTTCCTTTTATCGATAACTTTGTTCGCCTCCGAAACAAATATGTAAATCGATTGTTGATAACAATAAGAGACAAATCCCTTCCTATTTTGTGGGAATATACCTTCATATAATATTGCAGCAGGATTTGTTCAACTTCATAAGTCTTTTGCTGGTCGAGCTCTCTCGACTAGAGCATTGCATTACTGTTTGCAGCTTTTCTATATATTATTTATTATTTTTTAATATATTTAATAATGCAATCTGTATGCAGTCACCCACCAAATCGAGCACCTCGCTGAACGATGACGACGACACGGAGCTAATGATGGATGAGTTGCTGATGGCGCCGCCAATGACGGCGAGCACCATTCGAGGATTATTGCCACGGTATGTTTAGCAATGAGAGAGAGATAGAAGCAGAGAGAACGAAAGAGCGAGAGAGAGAGAGAGAGATATATAGCTAGATCTTTTTATCTAACTAGCACATTTGTTAGTGGCCTTAGTTAGACTACATACATATATACAAATAAATATATGTAAAACAAAAGAAAACAAATAACGCTGATCTATAGTTCTCTCATTAAGTAATTAAGTACATACATATATAGATGAACATAAATATATCTCCTATTTCACATGTTTTTTTTTATTATTTTTTTTTTTCATTTTATTTATTCTTTTTGGTATTTTTTGTGTAGTTTTTACAGGTGTTTCTTGCGTTCTTTCTATAACTCTATTCCCATTGAAACCCACTCGAAAACCATTTGAATACAATTCGTTATTCATTTTTGTATACTTGATGCCTACATTCTAAATATATAAATATCATCCTGGGATAGCCTTATGGTGTAGACCATTGACGAAAAACAAAAAAAAATTATAAATTAATTATATTAGTCCCATCATCTCTTTTGTAGTTTTTAGTCGAGTGTAATCATAGCTAATTATATACGAGTATTTACTACATCTGTATTGTGCTATATACAACATTATTTATCTAAATGTCGCTCAAATCAAAATTTATATCATTCCATCACTATAAACAAATTCGAAAAAAAATCCAAAAAACAACATAAAATTCAAAAAATTCGTTGCATCTCATATCGTATATCGAATCGTATACCGTAAATTGTAATGCTTAGACGCCGTCTTGAGCCCCTGTTCGAGGAGGAGACCGAAAGCGACGAAGAGAAAACCCAACAGGACAGCGATGACATCAAAAAGGTGGGTCGTATTTAGAACCAAATCAATACAAAATCAAAAACAAAATCAAAAACAAAAACAAAAAACAAAAATAAAAGCAAAATTACAAACCGAATCAGTAAACAGATTAAAGCACTCTTTTCAAATATCGTTTCAATATCACAACGTATTTGTTTTTGTGGCGCATGACAACAGTGGCCGCACTGTGGCGCATGGCAATGCCGCAGCAGCGCCCACTGTACTCCTTCAATGATATTGAAGCTGTGTATTCGGCAAAAGCCGACACTTTAATACACTTGCAGCTATTCAAATATACAAAATTGAATTGTTCAATTTTATGAACTAAACATTCGTTCGAATGTTGAGTAACTTTTGAGTGTGTTCAAAAACTGTAAAGCATCTCCAATCCATTGGTTGCCACTCGAAAACTTTGCTACGTCTTGTTTTCTGAATCGTTACCCAAAACATTGTCAGTTTATATCATTATTTTGTATGTGTGCTGCAAGTGTGTATTAAAATGTTGCTCACACAAAGTGCTGCATGCATTGCAATCAATCAAACAATCAAACGAACGAATGCTACTTTGATTGATCTGCTCAATTATTGACTTTTATTTTCTCGTCTTTTTTCCATATGCAACAACAACAACAACAACCAACATAAAAATAATAATAATCATCACAACAAAATGTGCTCCAACTGCTCATCACCATCCATCATCTATCTTGAACATCATGAATCGCTCAATCATCAATCACACACACACATGCACACAAACTCACATTGCATACATCGAACATCAAACATCTCAATTTTTCACTGTATGTGTGTAAACTGTATTTTTGCAACAATTTTGCTTGTCGAAAACTTTGCTTAAAACTTACCAAAAATCACTTGTATTTATTCTTAATATTTTTATATATATATATATAATGTTGATTCCTTACTTATTGTATATGTATGCGTGTGTATAAATCTGAAAATATACAATATATGTGTGTATATATAGAAAGTCGTAGTGAAATTAGTGAAGCTTTAGCCAAACCTGCAATACTGCGAGCTCATAAACATCACACGCCAGGACAGAGACCCACAAGCGATTGAAAACGATAGACAATCAAAATGAATGAATCAAAAACAGAACCAATCAAATACCCAATAAATTCAAAATCGATATCCAAATCGAATGATACTCCAAAATTCCAAAAATCAACTAAAACCAAAGAAAAAATAAAAACAAACCAAACCAAACCAAACCAAATCAAACCATTGAAAACGAACCACTCATAAACCACATCAACTGCAAGCTGGATGCTTTATCAAAACCAGAATTGATTAGTTGAATTCTATTCCCAACAATTGGTAGGGGGAAGCAACGACAAATGGCCACTACCTAGAGGATTTGGCTGGAAGTTCAAGCGACGAGGCAGCCCCAGCAGCGTCCAACAGCAAGAACAACAACAACAACAAGCTGTATCAGGAGGATCCGGAAATGGATATGGATCTGGATCTGGATCTAGATATGGATATGGATATGGATTTGGATGCGGAACCACACTCCAGCGAGGAGCGTCTGCAACCGAATTTGGTCACACCACCATTGGGTCCGAGACCGTTGACCACCACCACAATGATTTTACCCACCACCGCCATAGTGGCGCCACCGCTAGTGGCCTCATCCTGCGAGTATCTACTCGAACAGCGCCCGTCTCTGCGCACGGCGCCATCATCAACGCTGATCACAACCACGACCACGACGACATTAACAACATCAACGACATACGCGATGTGCACGACGAGGACGACGACGATGACGACGACGATGATGATGATGAGTACGGCGATGCCGACTTTCAGCAGCAGGATCAAGGAACCAGCGACGACGGTGAGTCAAGCTCCCTTATCGACTACTACAACAATCAGCAGCGGGAGCGGCACTATCAACAGCGTCGCCAGAGTCATCGTCAAGCCACCGAGATTTATACCACCACCACCGCCACCACGTCGTCTATTGCTCACGCAGACAAATCTAAGCGCTGCAGCAATCAAAACGGTAATCAAAAGATTAACTATCAACAAATTAATATACGGCTTAGACTCATCTTAAATATCAATAAACGAGACTTTTGTAAAACGTTATTGCAGCAGCCACCTCAAAGAAAATCTGGCGCTACTGCTGACAGTGGCTACTCGGCGGATGTCGTCGACGCCGTCAACGCTTCGCCCACAATCGTTACCGGGTCAAGGACAATGCCTGTGAGTACCAGAACCTCTGCACAGTCAGTGGGATCAGCGGTGCCGTTGGCGGTTGCAGCACCGGTGCCCGTCCCAAAACGCCCATCGTCAACGATAATCGAGACCTGCCTGCTGAGTACCGCAGCGCCGGCAGGCTCCACCACTTCATCAGCAACAGTCTCGAGGACAGCAAGGCCGATACGCCCGACCAGCAAACAGAGCAGCCCAGCTGCAGTGGCAACGGCAGCCGAAGTGGACGCAGTCGGTCCACGTTCGGCGGTCGGTGCCCCAACGCCGCACATTGGCTGCGGTCTAAGTCCAAGACTGGAAATGCGTCTGGCACTCAACCACGACATCCTCGGGGACGAGGACTTGATCTGCTACGAGCCTGGTCCAGATCTAACAACTATTCTGGGGTACGTCTGAAATCAATCAATATTTAATTACAAGTAAAAAGCTGATCTAATGCGAAAGTCAAATAGTTTCATCAAATGATTTCTGCACCATTTGAAATGTAGATTAGATTGAAGACAATATTGGCACCGTTGCGTGACCGACTAGGAGATACCCACAAATATATAGGAACTAGCTCCTTCTCTCTTTAGATTTGAGTTGTTCGCTCAAAAGCATATGCTATTTGGGCTGTGCATTGATCAGCTGATTAGATTTCCATATATAATGTGCGATATGCGAACTGAGAACTAACTGTTGTTTCGCATTGGCAGGCACGACCTCTCCACATTTCATCGTCTGACGGGTCGCGATTTATTGAGTCGTTCAGCCACGAATCGGGTGCAGCCAAGAGAGGCTGTCATATCGTACTCTCAACAACGCAACTCCAAGATGGACACACCGACGGTGAATCGGCGACCACGTCCTACCCTGTCAACAGCCGGCAGTCATGTGTCCGGGGGACAGAGGAGTCACAGCAGCAGCAGCCACGGAAGTCCGCACGCCGGTGGTTCAGCTCGTGCCGTCGTCGGTCCACAACGCCCGCATCCAAATCCAAATACATGGAACAGTTTTGCATCTGTGGGTCGAGCAGGCGGCGGGAGCGAAAGCGTCGCCGACAACAGCACAAGCTACAGCAGCAACAGCGGCGCGAGCAAATTAGGCGATCTGGAAATCTTAGCGAGACGCGAGAAGATATACTGCATGTCTCAATCGAGGAGTGGCTATCAAGTCAGGGCGACATCCGCGACAACAACAACCCAAATGACAACGATCCAGACGACGACGATGGGAACGAGACGCGACTGTTTCTTGCCAACGAGCCGAGCAGCAGCAGCAGTCTCTCTGACGAGGACGACGAGTACTATTTCGATGGACGCAGTGGTAGCAACAACAACAACAACAACAGCATCAACGACAACGACAACAACAATGACTGAAGCGTGCCTCGAAACGGAAGCGGGCAAATCGAATCGCCTGTAAGTGCCTTGCCACATGTGGCACTACTCTCTTCAAATTCCATCTGAGATCCATACACACGACCACCCACCAACCACCCCACCCCTCTTCACTCCACCTGCAGCATTAACTTTATCAAGCGCCGCAACAGCAACAGCAGCAATAGCAATCCCAACCACTCTGACAGCATATTCGCTAACGACTCTCAGCAGCAGCAGCAGCAGCAGCAACCGTTGCAGTTGCTGCCACCGTCGAGCAGCCAGCAGCTGCTTAGGCAGTCTCAGTCAGCTCAGGGGCCGGATAACGCGGACATGGCACCAATGTCGCCACGCAAAGACAACGTAAGCGCCAACAAACCTAAGGCTGCAAATCAAACCGATCCCGATTCACCCGCAAGTATTTCTAATTCGGAAAGAGTCCAATTAATGTAATCAATTTACACGTTTCAATTCGAGCAAATCCAAATCACCTTTATCAAAAAGTATTGTTAAAATTCAGCTAAGATTCGAGTCGGTTTGCAGCCTTGGCTTGTAAATTTCACAATCGAAAATCATCATCAGCATTTTGATGATGATTTTCTGTATTACTTTTCTAATTTCTGTTGCTGTATATTTTGACTTGGTGCTAATTATGTTAAACTCCCGCAGGACAAGCCCTCACTGAATCGCCGCCTGTGGAAGCAAATCACCAAACGAAGACGCACCAACTCCGTATCCCAGATAGTCGCTGGTTAGAAACCCACTACTCGACACCCACTAGCTCTCCCGCTCTCTTTCTCTGCCTCTCTCTTTCTCTGTCTTTCTCTGTCTGCCTCTTTCTTTCACATGCTTAGATGGATACGTATCTGCGATCAGATGTGTGATATTTGTCAGCGTAAAAATTTCATTCATTCAGTTAAGAGTTAGTTTAGTTTCAAGATTTCTCAAGAGAAGGAGAGAGAGGTGGAGAGAGAGGGAGAGGGAAAGAGATGCTTTACTTTGGCGCTAGAGCAGTAACTGTGCAGCAACAAGTCAATCAAGAGAACTTTAAGCTTACCCGTCCTGGCACCAAATCACAACAATTTCAGTGTATTTCCACTGCTATGCATTAGGCTACTTACTGCTGGTTGTCCTAGTCTGCCAATAGTCAATAGTAAATAGCAAAAGCACACTTTTTACTGCAATTTACGGGGAAATAATTGAGGAAAACGCAAGTATGATTTTCAAAAAAAAAATATCAATGTTCAATCTGAAAGTGTTTCCACTTTAATGCAGTTTGTAACTGGTGCGTTTCCACTGCAAACGTTAATTGCTGTCAATGTGAATGGCCAGCAAATTGTTTTAACTGATATTTAGATACACTGAGCGAAAATCCATCAAAACGAATACGATCAAACGACAATGAAGAAGAACAAGAAGAAGAAGAATTATGTAAAACTTATGCTAAGTTTTTTGATACAATTTGTAGGTAGTGAAACAACCCAAAAACGAATGACGAACGCTACTAGTCTAATTGCGTCCAAGTCCAATGTGACTCCTGCCAAACAGCTGGGCAACAAGTCGTACTAACTACAATAGCCGGGCCAAGACCACAAAGCCAAACAGAAAAAACAAAATAAAATAAATAAACAATGCTCTAACCTAGAAATAAATGAACAGCCAAAAGCATATTAGAGAAAAATGAGACATCGAATGGAGTTGCCTGGAGGCAAAGCTTTATTAACTGTTATTTAACTAACACACATTTAGCCAACAGCTAATTGGGCGGGTCATAGGGCGCACACACACACACACAGACACACACACAATTGAGCCAAAAGAAATGTAGCAAATAATATTAATAAATACTAGTGAAGCATATGAAATATGTTTAGACCATTTTTTAGAGCGAATTGTATTGCAATTGGTAGCAAGTTAAATTAGCTTAGGTTCACACCAGATTATCTATTGTGTCTGAGAGGCTTTTGAATTGTGTTTGACTTTGTGTTCGTATTCGTATTTATTTATTTTTTTAATTTTGGTTTTCTTTTTCTGGTTTTTTGTATCTTTGATTCGTTCATTCATCAATTAACAATGAAATTGCCTTACGTATAATATTAACTATTAATTGTATTTGTAGCTTTAAAAAAGAGAAAACCTTAAAACTTTATACATTTTATGGCATTTTGCAATTGTCATTTGTCCAGTAAAAGGTAAAAGCAAACTTAAAAGTAAAAATTACATTTAAATCGTAATCGTTGTTGCAGTAAAGCAGTCAAAAAGAAATTTAAAAAAATCGCATTTTTCTCAACTATTTACAGCATATTTACATGCAAATTTTGTCAGATACAGATCGGATACACACACCCAAACACACCCACACACACACACACACACACAGTCAGTTGAGGACAGGTAGTTGAGAGAGGGGTATGGGGTGGGGGTGGGGCTGGGGATGAATGGATTATAAGTATACTTATAGAAAGCGTATGGATGTGCATTTTGTAGTTTATTTCACATTGAAATTGTTAAAAGCTAACAAATTAAATGGCATTAATAAAAGAAGAAGAAGACATAATAATAAATTTAGAAACTGACAACAACAAATGATCAAATACATTTATCAGCTTTAATAGAAATTCTAATAGATTAAAAAAACCACACACGTAGTTATATAATTGATAAACATACATTAATACTTTGAATAGCATGTACAAGATCGAACTATTAGGAAATTATCACTTTTAATCGTTATGCAACACCAATAACAACAACAAGATGAAAAGTGCGCCTCGTGCAATGAATTTCAAATCTGAATAAAAGACGCATTTCGATTACAGCTAGATAAATTGGCCCCTTACAATCCCTCACCCAGCAGGGCAGGCGGGCTTTCAAATCTTTTTTTTTTGTTTTTGTCAAATTTCTTACAGTTAACGTTTTTACATAGATATTCATTAATTTACTTTATAAAATTAAAATTAAATCACTTTTGAAATCCACATTAAGGTTTACGTTATTTTTGATCACTAAATTGTAAATTGATAAACTTAGCGAAATGAATTTTCCTCTTGAAGTTCAAAACTAAAATTCAATTATTTAAAAAAAAAATAAAAATAATAATTAAAAAAGAACATGAAATTTAAAATAAATCAAACTCGAAAGAAAAAGTCAATTGAAATGTTGCGTTGTATTTCTTGTGCATCTCAAAGAAGCAAAAGGTTGGTGTGGAATTTTGAAGTGAATCGCCTAAGGACATCCCAAGACAACTAAGAAGACCGCCTTGGGACAAGCGTAGATCAATGGTCAATTCAGAAGACAGACGACTCTTGGAATACAATTTTAAGGACTGCCCGTAAACAGTTTGGCAATCGACGAAGCTTTGCAGTTTCCCACCATTGAATGCATTCCAGCTTTGTGTACTCATCTGCAGCAATGAACGTATCCGGCCCCACATGCCAAAAATAGAAAAAATACAGATCTATCTATAGTTCTGATTGCACATCGCATCGCTGGCTACGAATAGCAACAACAATGGCAGCAACAAATTAATTGATAGGGCCCAACCCCAGTCAATGCTTCAGCCCAGACCTCTACTGCAGTCGCTGTCGCAGTCGCCGTCGAAGTCGCCGTCGCAATAGCCGTCGTAGTTGGTGTCCCTCCCCCCAACATCTGTTGTGCAGTGAAATGCAGTTTTGAAGCGTGCCGAACACAAAACAAAAAAAACAAAAAAAGAAATCAACAACAACAACAACAAAAGTGGGAGAAGGTGCTCTCTTTGGGTGTCGCTGCTGTTGCTGCTGCTGCTGCTGCAGTAGCTGGCGAGGTTCGTTTCAGTTCGTTTAGAGACCGAGGCGCCGCCGTCGCAGCTGTTTTGCTACCGAGCTTTGGCGAGCTCAAAGCTGTCGACGCTCAGCTGAGCGCTCAGTTTGAAAACGAGTTTCGTGGCGAACGGTCGATCTGCGCCAGTCGTTGCCGCAGTCGTAGTCCGCAGTTTCGCATTCCGTGGCCCTAAACAATTTCGCCCAACTGTTTTGCATCTGCATCTGCATCTGTATGCGTGTGTGTGTGTGCATTGTTTATTTACATACATTACATGCTTAGCCAATTGGCGTTTTAATTGGGCAGCGAGTGCAGTTGTGTGTGTGTGTGTGTGTGTGTGGGCAACCGCTTAGTAAATATTAGTTTCTTTTATTTGTTTGTTTTTTTTTGTTGGTTTTTTTGTGCTTGTGTTTTCCAAAAGAAAAAAAGTCAAAATAGACAAGAATAAAAAACTGCACTTTGAATGTTTGTATGTATGTGTGTGTGTGTGTGTGTGTGTGAATTAAGCTGCATGTGAACTCACAGGAAACAACGAGCAATTAAACTGACGACGCGTTGGTTGACGTTGACGTTGACGCAGAAGCAGAGGCAGACGCAGACGCAGACGCAGTCGCAGTCGCAGTTAGAACCATGGATCCCAAGACTGGCTAATTAAGGTCGTCGCTAGGTAAGTTGTGATCTGTCTCTCTCTCTCTCTCTCTCCCCTCTCTCTCTCTCTCTTCCTCTCTTTCTCTTCCTCTCCCTCTCTCTCTTTCTCTCTTTGTATTCTTCTTCCTAATTATGCCATTGCTGCGAATGCTTCCGTTTGCCTTAGCCGTCATTGAAATTCACTTACAGCAACAGCAGCAGCAGCAACATCATCGAGACAAAAGATATTTAGCTACAAAGATACAGATGAATGTGTGGATGTGCAGCTACTCACGGATACATGAAGGTGCATGGTGTATGTATATGTGTCTGTCTGTCTGTCTATGTATGTGTGTACATATGTTCGTAGTCAAACGGTAAATATTGCCGGTGCTTAGGCTGCAGCACCGCCCGTAACTCCCCAAGGCAAAATTTTGCAGCACGCACAGTGGTGCAAATGCCATTTACAACTTATTAAAATCGCACAGAAACTGTTCCGATTAGCTTAGCAATTATAAGAAATTTGGCACTCTGACCAAGAAATTGCATTGAAAAGTTCATCATCTTAAACGACCTTGAGAAATAGTCAAACAAATTTGGTGGCAATTTTTATTTCATAAATATACAAAAACCAAAAAAAAAAACAAAAAGTCACCAAAAGCAATAACCTCTAAATTCACAAAAAGTTCAGTTTTTTCGACTTTTGACTGCTGACTGCTGACTTGCGTCGTTTGCACTTTGCACCACTGTGCGAGGCAAATGCGGCAAATCAAAATGACAGATAGGCAGTGTAACTGCAGCTGTGTTATTCCACACTGGAGTTTAGTGTTAGCCAGTGAAAGCAGCGTCAAATCTGCGTCTACTGTTTATGTATCTGTATCTGTATCAGCAACTGTATCTGTATCTGTATTTGTATCTGTAAAACTAAAATTGTTGCCAGCTGAGAACTTAACTTGTGCTGCTGCTGCTGCTACTGCTGCTGTTGCTGGTATTCCATCAACATCATCTGAGAGCCATCAACAATAATAATTATCTAACTATCTGGCCGCATAACTATCTATTGATGCTGTTGCTGAAGTTGTTGCTGCTGCTGCTGCTGCTGCTGCTGCCTCAAAGCCGCAACGGAAACGTGCCACTTGCTTTTAGATCGTTTTTTATTTTTTGGTCAGTCATTTTGTATCTGTATCTGTATCTGTTGCTTGTGTATCTTAAGGTCAAAAACCACAGCTGCTAAATGCATATTAAGTAATTTGAAACGAGCCAAAACAACACCAGATAACACATCTATGCGGATGTGCGGATATGCGGACATATACATATAGATGTGTGCATAGACAGCAAGATAAATTGCCTAGTTGGTTGTTGTTGCTGTGCTGTTGCTGTTGTTGTTGCTGTTGTTGCTGCTGTTGTTGCTGTTGCTGTTGCTGCTGCTGTTGCTGTGAACTCAACAAGTTTTAGTGCCAAAACGGCAAGTGCAAAAATCTATTGCGAAAATTGATTAACAGCAAACTGGTTAAAGATGGAGATGGAGAGCCATTACCCACCACCCGGTCCCCTTGCCCCCCCCCCCTCCCCCCATTCCCCGTGCGTTGAGATGTTTAAATTTTGTAAAATTGCTGCTGAAAATATTTATTTTTTATTTTTAATTGAATCTCATATAAAAATCAAACGCAACGCAAACAGTTTAAAAGTGCCGACAAACAGTAATGATAATGATGATGATGATTACTGCGATGCTCGTCATGATTACGCTGACGATGATGACGATGATGGTTTTGTTGGCAGATGATCATTGGAACTTGGAACTTGTAGCTATTATTGTGATCGTACCGCTCTGGAATGGCGACAGCTTTTATTTGTAATACCCTCGTCTAAAATGTATTGCTCGATTTTGTCACTTCACTTGTGGAAAGCAAACTCATCCATAGATCCGAAAGTGCTCTAAGTTGGCAATAAAAAGGCAACAAGAATCTATCTATCTGGATCCGACTGCTTACATATATATGTATATATCGAAGTCCAACGGATGTGATCGTTTTATGTTAAATATAATTGACGCAGAAACATGTATTTGATTGATTTTCTTGAGAAATCCAAACAAGCGTCTTGCGACGTTGATTGACTGCCAAAAGCCTATTAAAAAATCAATTTCATTTGCCACAAGATTGCGATCAGCATAAAGATATAGACGTATATATATATATATATATATATATATATATATAGATGTGTGTGTATGTTGCTGATAGGGTATTAAATATTCAGCATTTCAAAGAGGAGTCTGTCATCTTGTTTTTGTTGATTTTCGTTTTATTTCTTATATATTTTGGCAACTTTTGTTAAACACATTTCACTGGACAGCAGCAACTGAGTAAGTGATAAACTGGTTTCCCAGTTTATTGAATTTTATACATTTGCATCGCACGCAAAAGCGCTTCAAATGTTGAAATGTTGAAATATGTTGTTGTTTTTGTTGTTGTTGTTGTTGTTGTTTTCTTTTCTTATAATCATTTTTTTGATTTGTTCAATAACAAAACAGAAAACAACAAGATGGTTCTCCAGGCATGCTCATAAAACAGCTCAAGGTATTTGAACCCAACGACGCAAATAATATATATATATACTCGCATATATATATATGTATATATATGTGTGTATATCTAAATAAAAGCTCACAATACTGGTCTACGGGCCAAAGGGAGCAGAGCAGGGCATGGCAGGGCATGGCAGGGCAGGGCAGGGCAAGACAACCCCAACCTCAACCCCTTTTATGAAAAGTGTCAGCAGCAGTCGCAGCAGCTGGCTGAGGCTTAAGGTTCACATCTATATATATCTATATATATCTATATATATCTGTGTATATATACGAGAAAAAAACAACAAAAATCAACAGCAGCATTCTTAATACTTATGTGCAAACAGGGTTCTATAATTCAGTTAAGCCTTGAACTGTATGAATTTCGTGTGCCCAAACAATTGTTCTCATTTGCCACTGCTGTTGCTATACTTTCATGTGACTGCAGTGCGAGAGCTTAGAGCAGTGGCAGTGGCAGCTAGCTGAGAGCATTCTGATCGCCTGCCTTTCATTCACCTGGTGGTGGTGACCCATGCTGCTCAACTTCCATTCACATCGAGCCGAGCTTCATGTTCCCGTCGTTCCACTCACTTTCATCTGAAACGATTTCGTTCCCTTTGTGGGACCTTTCTAAATTTCTTATATGACTCGATCTGTGTCTCTGTGTGCGTGTGTGTGTGTGTGTGTGTGTGCACAGTGTGTGTGTGTGTGTGCAGAGTGATAAAATTACATTGATTTTTCACTCATTCCCAACTGCAATTGGCGCTCATCCGCTAATTGATTGGCTTTTCCAACTCATAACTGAAACCCAGTAACACATACACACACGCACACACACACACACACACACACACACGCACATACATACATATAGATATACAATGTATTTGTTTCGATCGTTTGCTGTTTTGACTCATTTGGCAGTTGGAATTTCAGCAATCTGTCTAAATATTTATGCCTGTTCACTGCTCTGTTCTGGTAAATGTTCGCAAGTTGTTTTAGTTTAAGACAATTGTTTCCATTATAACTGTTTGCTTTGCTTATCAGAGTATCTGTGCAGCCGTTGAACCGTTAAGCAGTCAGCTTATCTGATCAATTGCCTTTGATAAACATCTTTTGTATGCTTTTCTTTTCTTTTTTATCAACACTTTCTTCATGCGATCTTAACAGCCATTTCCTACACTTAAACATATATATATATATATATATATATATATATATATATATAGTCGTATGTGGGTATGCTTCAGATCTTGCTTAATGCTTTCCAGGGTACTTGAACTTCTTCTTCTTCTTCTTCTTCATCATCTACTGCGTCGTCGTCGTCGTCGTTGTTGTCGTCGTCGTCGTTGTTGTTGTCGTCGTCGTTGTTGTTGTCTTCTGGCACCACTAACAATGGAACCCCACAGCGGTGACGATGGCTTTGACTGCTCTTTGGTTCTTTAGTGCTTTGGAGTTCTTTGGTTCTGCTGCATTGTCTACAGCCAGAGATATTGCTATACATAATAATTAGAATCATGCATAGCTGCCACTTACAGGGTGTGTAGTCGTTGCTGTGTGTGTGTGTGTGTGTGTGTGTCTCTGTGTGTGAGAGTTCGCTGACTGACTGACTGACTGACTGTGACTGTGACTGTGCCTATAACCGTAGCTACTGAGCTGCGGGCTGGCAGCTACCAACTACCAACTACCAACTACCAACTGCCAACTGGCAGCTGAGATCGTTGCTTGCTGCTCATAATCACATGCCATAGCCACATAGAGCTGAAGACGCTACACTCAGCCAAATACTGCATTCACTCCACGAATTTCCTTTCGTTTATTTTGCTAGAATTCTATAAATATTTAAATATTTGAAATATTTAAGCAAAGTGTTTTTTACATTTATTTGGTATTCATTAATTTTTTAAACCTGTTAACTTGTTAAACTGACATTTTGAACCCAAATTTGGTTTGGTTTTTAGCCGATTTTTCGCCTGCTCCAATTTGGCGACTTCTTCTGCATTAGATACAAGACCATTTCGCTCAGTGTAGCTAGATTTGGCTATGGCTTGTCGCTCATTAAACATGGCTGCGTTTGTGCTAAGCAATAACAAAGCCAAAAAGAATCAAATAACGCAAACAGATTTTTGTTTTGTTCTCCATTTTGTTGCTGTTGTTGTAATTTTTGTTTTGTTATATTTTTTTGTCGTTTTTTTTTGTTTTTTGGCCACAAGCAAATGGTCAAATCGTTACCAAATTGATTGCCGACAGAGTCGCGATTACTTCGATGTCCGATTGTACCACTGCCATTAATCACGGCTCAGCAAATTGAATTCTGTTCATGTCGCTCTTCCTTAACAAAAGTCGACAAATTAACGTGTTTTTAATTGGGCCCCGGCCAACTGGAAGCACTAAAAGTAACAGCTAAAAGCTAAACACCAACAGCCAACAGACAACAGCCAAAGTCGAAGCATGCCACGGCAGCAGCAGCACCACAATATAAACCAACAACAATGGCCAATTGTCATACGGAGTCGTTGAACTCGCCGAGTTATGCGCCAAGTTAATTATGATAAACGCTTGGCGGACTCAGACTCAGACTCAGTCTTAGTCTCAGTCTCAGGCTCTGGCTGAGATTGTGGCTGAGGCAGACGGACCTGCTCGGCGTTGATTAGCCGTGTTGCAAATGCCTCTCGATTCAACAATTACTAATTAATATGCCTATACATAAATATACACACATAGATATGCCTGCACACATACATAGCTACATCTGTATATAATTGCTATTTAGGATGATGCAGCTTGTGGCATGACCTTGACAAGGGCGCAGCTCGCTTAAAAACATGTTTACACAGAAACCGGTATCTGTTCAGACTAACTCCCTCCCAGCCTGCCTGCCTGCCTGCCTGCCCGCCTCGCTCCCTCCTGTACACTATATTTTTTTGTACAACGGAAAAAGTGTCATCCACTCATTATTATTGTAGACTCTGGCAACGCTCCAAAGATTTTGATGTGACACTGTCCGCTGTCAACTATATTTTGGGGCGGGTCACGTGGCATGCTTCTCGTTACGTACACTGTCATAAATGAAATGCGACCCAACAATAATTTTGCTTTTTATTACAAGTTTCCTTATCTTTTTTATTATATATTTTATATATATTGTTGAAGGAGCCGTTTCCGACCCCCACAAACTATATATAATCTTGATCTGCATCAGAAGGCCCGTTTATATATTGCCCACAATACAGTTCCTGAAACCTGTCACATAACCAATTTTGGACATATGTTGGAGTCGCCAAGATGGCATCACTATATCAACATGTACAGGAACAATCGGTCTACAGATAAAGATAGGCAAAGATATTCGCAGCAAGCTCAAAAGTTATGGATGTTGTTATGCTTCTAGAATATGCTGCTCAACATCTGACTACTAAATATATATATATATATATATGATATATATATATATATAGATCATATCTTCTTTATTGTGGCAGGTTAACTTCGCGTTGCAAGGGTATGTAGTCTTCCGTGTGGACGGCGATAGCCCGTCTCTCTTTGTTTTTTCTCTCCAGTTTTAGATTAATATGCATTTTCAATTGCAACGCTCGACGATTGTGTTGCGTACGAAAGCGTGAAAACGCACTGATTTCAAACGGCAACTATCCATCCGATGAGTAAACAGAATAATAAATACATGCACAAACTCACTCACGCACATATATATCTATATATATATATAGATATATAGACGTATATATTGATCAGGAAGGGGCTCAATACGGCTTTCATTCGCATATGAAAATATGTGCATAATTTGATATCGCAACATCGAAACGGAGGTGTTATGATGTGAATATTTTATATAACTTTGATGTTTCTAAGCAGCAGCTTTCTATAATTGCTAGTTGGTCGCAATATATGATCATAAATCACCTAGATTAATTATAATTAATTAGAGAACAAAGTAGGAAAGTCACTTCTCGCATCATGTTTACAAGCAGCGCTTTGGTTGCAGAGTGGAAAAGGATTTTTGGCAACTGTAGCATTTATGCAGCTAAAGCGCTGAGCCATATAATATTTAGTAATGCATTTGACCGTAATTTGACGGTTTGAAACCACTGACTTGACTCTAAGCAGCCCATTCAGAGGCCACACAAACATTTAAACATTTAGGCATTTGGGCATTTAAACAGCTCCCCAGCTGAGTTATGCCCATGCCCTGTGCCAGGGATTTTTTGTTTAGGCTTTTAGCCTTATTTTGTTTGTTTTTTAGTTAGTTTTGATGCTCTGCGAGCCGTGTCGGAGTTCGTTGATTTCTTTTGTTTTGTCGATTGCATAATTTTTGCTTTAGTCTGTTGTGGTTTATGGTTGTATTGTTGTTGTTGTTTCTGTTGGCTTTGCTGTTTTGTCTACCGTTTGATTTGTATTATTACTTAATTGCTTTGAACCTGAAAACACCCAACAGAAAGAAAAAAAACCTAGAAAAACAACATAATCAAACACCTCCCATTTATTGTGACTGTCTGCATATATTAATGAGCCACAATATTTGCATATATTTTGTGTTAATTCATGTTTTTTTTTTGTGTGTCGCTTCTTTCTATACGTAGAAAAACAAAACACGCGCCACAAAAAAGCCCCAAAAAAAAACAAAAAGAATTAATTTAAAACCAACAATCCCAGTTGGTTTCATTGTCACCAAAGCGTTGACATTGAAAATCGGGCCAAGAAAGAAAGAAGCATGATAAAAAAAAATAAAAACAAAAAAAATGAAAAAAAAAGAGGAGCAGCAGCTGCAAAAGTGGTAGAAGAAAAAGCCGCAAAGAAAAGCTACGTTTTGGTGGCGTAGATGAAATGTGAGCAGCATAAGCATTGAGGCAAATGGGTCACAAAGCTAACCAGCTGTTGGGCAAGGGCCATTTGGAGACGTGCGTGAAATACGCGAGTTTGAGATGTGGCCCAAACATTGTATAACATCATTTGAATAAGTGACATGACTTAACTCCGAGCGTGAAGAGAGCCAGGAAACTTGACATACATTGGGGATTGCAAAACAAAAGCCATTATCTACTTATGCATTTGACATTCGCTGATCCATCGGGGATTCTAATCATTCAAGTACATTGCATAAAAGGCTTAATCCACAAAAGAAATATAAATAAATGTGTTTACATAAGTTGATAGTCCGGTTGGGTTACGGACCAAGCAGAGGACCCCTAACAGGACCAGAACCGTTTTGTGGCACGGATGAGGAACCGGGGAAGGAAGAGATACACGGCAATTGAGCTGGGTGGAGGCACCACGACTCTAGGTGACTTTAATCAAAAACTAGTTCAGCTAATGGCAAGGAACAGATTTAGAATACGTACAGGCATCCTGATGCGATATTGTAAACTAAGCTAGTTAAACGAGATACATGCACGAGCCACCTCTGCCGATTTTGACCAGGAAATGATGTAGTACCTTGGCAAAACATTTTTTTAAGCTCGGATGAGATGGACGCCCTCAACCCGACAGAGATTCTTATTCTTAGATTCTTAGAAGGGAGCACAATAGATCCAACAGATCAAATACATGAATTGGGTAACAACTATGACTTAAAATGAGAATTAAATAAATACTCAGTGCAAATTGAAATATATCAAGAATACTTTTGAAAATATTAGCAGCGTCTACAAACTGTGCTATGGGCATTTGGAGAACTGGAGAACTGCAGACAATTTAGAGCAGATAGCACTGAAAATCACTTCTTAAGCAAATTTAAAACTTGAAATGGTTTTTGGCAATCAATCACAATTGCAGCAGATCTGAATATTCTATCAAAAATAAAATTGTGTCAACTTTATTGAAGATATATATATATCTATATCTTTGCTAATCCGAATAGATATTGGGAGATGTTGGGCAAGGCTCTACGATGAAATCCAAGACATGGGCAACGCTATGTAATCCCACTGGTTACGTGACCAGTTTCCAAACTAAAGGTATACATAAATCTATATATATATATATAAATATATATATATTTTTTTAATTTCTATAATATTTGCTGACCAGGAAACTGGGTAAACCGAATACAAAAAGAATTAAAACGCTACAATTACTCAAGCATTCTATATTCTATATGTATATCGAAAGCAATACTTATGTACTATAACTTTTAGCTTATGTGTGTGTGGATGTGTTGTTGTGTGGCTGTGTGGGTGTGTGGGTGTGTGTATTTGAGGCTGGAAGATGTTGGGCAAGGCCCAAATGAAGACGTGCGTGAAATACTCTTAAGACGCGCCCATTGTATAATGAGGTTGTTAGAGGCGATCGACGGTCTGCTAACAATGGTAACAAACAAAACCGACACGTTGTGATACGATATGCTATATGTACACACATACACACATATATACATGCATACACACATACATACATATAAACATATGGACAGACGTGACATGGCTGAGTTATAAGAGGCTTAGCTATAGATTTATATAAGTTAGTTAGGCGGCAGTTGTTTATGGAGAGACTTTTTGGCGAATGCCATTAAACAAATGGCCAAACGGCTCAAATCATGCGGCTGCCTTGCGTGTTGCAAGTGCTTCCTGCTTTTTTTGCAAACATGCAACGGCACGCACTGGACACACAGAGCTAGGCACAGAGAGAGAGAGAGAGAGAGAGAGAGAACGTGTGGGAGAGAAAAAGCGAGGTGGAGAAAGGGAGAGGCGCAACTTGTTTGGCCAGTAGACTGGATACGGGTTGCATACTCGATTTTGGGGCAGCAGAAAGTAAAACTCGCAACTTGCAACTCGCGACTCGCTGTTGCAATTGTTGTTGTTCTTGTTATTGTTGTTACTGTTGTTGTTGTTGTTGTTTCGGGGTCCATGCCTGGGACGACTGCAGGTGACATACATTTTTCGGCAGCAAGTCCTAAAATAATTTTACTTTTTCTTGCCTGGCCAACTCGTTTCGACTCGTTTCGAACACTGCCTGGCTACTTTCTCTGGCCAAAAGCGAACAACAACAACAACAACGACGACAACAAACGTGTTCATCATTGTGGAATGTTTTCAGGTTTTTCTAGTTAGCATTTAGCACCTTGTTGTGGGGTCCAATTCAAGGTCGCGCCAGCTGTCAAATTGCGCACAATTAATCTCTCTCTCTCTCTCACTCTCTCTCTCACTCTCACACTCTCTTGCTCTCTCTCTCTGTAAATAAGTGGGGAGAGTGTCAACAGCTGACAGGCAACATTGCAAATACCTTGCTGTATATCCAATTATTGCGAATCCCCAAAATCCGTATCCAGTCAATGACATTTGGCCTGAGCCAAATACATTCACCTTGCCTTCTCCATTCTCCACTCTCCATTCGCCAATCTCCAGCCGCAAGTCGCCAGTCTCCAGTCTGTAGTCTCCACTTGTGTGTTGAACTCGAATTTTGAACTCTCCCATCTTTGGCTCGCAGCTGAGTTTCTTCAGGCGAGTCCGAGCTGCAACTTGATACCCGCAACAAGCAACAACAAATTCATCACTTGTCCAGTGTCGGGTGGTGTACGTGGCAGGTTGCTGGTAATCGATACAACAGGGTCACCAGACCGCAGCTCTCTCGGATGCATTTCTTCTAGTTCCGCTGAAATCGCACACTGTGCAACAACGTTAATATGGGTTTATATCCAATTTAGATCACCTCTCGAAGTTGTTTAATAAAACTGTAAATTGAGAAAGCTTCCCTTGTGCATTTTTCCACATCCCACACAACTGCTCAACACAGAAATAGAAACAATCATAATAATGGCAAAAAATGTTCACATCAATTTATTTATTGTTTCTGGCATCCATAATATCTTCTATCCAAAATAATTATACATTGACAGTTCCTCCACCGTTAAGAGACTATTTATTGAGCTGACATTGTGTGGCAATTGATTAGGTTCGATCAAATAGCGATCAGGTTAACCTAGGGGCTTAGATTAACCCAAGCTTGTGGTTTGTGATAGGTCAGGTCAACGAGACGAGATTTGTGATTTATACACCATTGTTCAACACTGGCTTGGTTTAATCAACCAGAATTGTTTGTCGATGAATGCTAATTGATGTTTGGTGTGCAATCAGCTTAGCCGCCTGGCTGCCCATTCAGCCGTCCAATTTCATTGATGAAGTTACGGCTCGCCCCACCCACTCCAACACACACACACACAAACACACACAGCAAGCTCATATCTATCTGCCTGGCTGGGACAGCGAAGCCAAGGTGAGCCACATTTGGAGCACCGTTGCAATGCGAACCCACCCAGGCGAACAACACCAAAGAGCAAACAGCAGCAGCAGCAGCACCAGCAGCAGCCGGCTGGGCGAACAAAATGTAGCCAAAAGTGACCAAATACAAGCAAAAATGGCCAAATGAATTTAGCTGCATTGTTTCGAATTATTTTATTTACCCTTGCCGAGAATATTTTAGTTTTGTCGTGCAATTCGTAACACCAACAGTTCCTCAAGTTCCTCAGCCTGTGCAAGAAAGAGGAGCCATAGACTCAAACAATCAAATATACAGAATTATACTAATATATCATAAAACTGCCATGGCAACAATCGGTCGAGAGTTGAGCTACTGCAAAGATTACGAATTTAATTGAATCAAACTGATCAGTTGTGCTGACAATATCGGACTGGGTTATCACATAACTCATCAGGTTAGCTGCGCTCTGCAAGGGTATGCAATTTTCGATGGATGGTTTTTTTTTATTTTAAATTGTTTTTTTTTTTGGGGGGGGGGGGGGTTCGAAGGGGGCTGCATATTTGACATGCCCAACAGCAGAAAAGCAAAAAAAAATCTAATCAACAACAGGCAGTTGTTGCTGTAGATGCAGTTGCAGATACAAATACATATTCAAGATACTTTTGCCGCTTGGGCCTGGGCGGCAATTGTTTAAGTTGCCAACCGGTTGAATGCGAGTACTCTCAACTCGCGCAACTCGCAACGCGCAACGCGCCACTCGCAATGCGCCACTCGCAACGCGCAACTCATACTTGTAATTGTAATTAAAAAGCGCGGCCGGGCAAAGCTAACGAGCCAAGTTAAGAGCATTGCGCATCTGTGTGGGACTTTGGATTGGATTGGATTGGTTTTACTTTTTTACTTTTTGGTTTGAATTGGTTTGGATGCGCGCGGCACTTGTCGACGATTTCCTGTCATTAGTTTTGCTGCATGTCAAGGTTGTTGCGGCAAGCCCAGCAGCAATCGCAACATCTTAACGATAGTTTTGTGCAATTGCAGTGTACACATATATATATATATATGTACTTGTATCTCGTAGATCGAGTAGCTGGCTGCTGCCCACAGTTTCAGGTTTTGATTTGACGCGCGCAATTAAGGCTCAGTGCGCTAAACGTCTTTTCAAATGAAATGCAATCCAGTTATTATCCAAGTATGTGCACAAGAAAGCCTCAAAGCAAAAGTTGCAGCTGGTAGTGCAGCAACAACCACCACAACAACAACAACCACCACAACAACAACCACCACAACAACCATAATAACAACGACAACATTTTCATTTCTCTTCACTTTCTTCCACGGATCCAAGATCGCCGTGCAGACTCTTGTTGCTTGGGCTGGCAAAAAAAAAAAAAAGAAAAAAAAAACTGGCACCTTTACTTATTTTTTTTTTTCTCGTTGCAATGTGAAAAATGTGCGGCGCTATAACAAATTTATGAGCACCACTTGCCTGTTGTGCAGTCGCAGTCGCAAGTTGCAACACCAGCACTACCAGCACTACCAGACCCCGTACCCAAGCAACAGGCTGCACCATGATTTTGTTGTCGTTGTTGTTGTTGTCGCCTGTTTGTTTGTTTCGGAGGGGGGCTGTGACAGGTTACCCCAGGTTGCGATTATTGGGCGACATATTCGGCATTCGGAATGCAACATTCGACACATGCAGCTGGGCAGCATTTCGATCATGACAGAGACAGACAACCAGCCAGCCGAACAAGTGTGAGAGTGAGAGAGAGTGAGAGAGACAGCGAATTTACTGCTTACATAGTTGCGTGAGAGAGGGATCAGCTTGTCCATTGTCATTGCTTTGATCGTATGATCAATCGTCTGATCCCATGACTGCTGCAGATGCAATAAAAAAGAAAAACGAAGAAAAAGGTTAATTGAAATGAAATCGAAAGCGCACCGCGACCATATACAGAACCACACTGAGACAAAGAGAGTGAGAGAGAGAGAGAGAGTCTCTCTCTGAGCGAGTGAGCGAGACAGAGTCAGATCCGAGACTTTGAGATTAAGCTTTTCATTCAAAATTATTTATTTTAAAAAGTAAACTTTTTTTAATGTGAAAATGTGAATCTTTCAATTGGTTTTAAGGCCGGATTCCAAACATCAACTGAGCTAGTCTGTTGTCGAATTTCATAGCGAAATTAAAACAAACTGCTTGTTAAAGTTAACTCGATGTTTAATTCAAGGAAATGCCCCAGTTAAGCATGAACACTTTCAATTATTTGCATGTCATCCTTGTCAGGCTTAGCCGAGAGCTACTACAGACCAGTAATTATTCCTACACTCTTGTTTCTCAAGTGCCTTTTAACTTGTCTCAAAGCTCATTTAAAAACAACAGAAATAAACACTGTTTCTAGACTTAATAAGATTGATTTTATTACAATAACTAGAAAATTTAAATTTGGCTTAGGAATAAATAATAAATTTAACCAAAATGGAAAGGCATTCTTGGATTCCTTTGGATGATTATCTTGTGCCTCAGTCTGCTCATCTCAGTCATCTCAGCCATTTACTTGTCCTAATTTCTGGGGGGACCAACTGAATATTCTGTGGTAAACCACCTTTAGCTGTAATTGACAAATGATCCATAAAAATAAATGGAAAAGTGGTGAATGGGGCATTTAATACACCCTAGAAACGAGCGTAAATACTTCAATTCAAGCATTGCATGCTGAACAATGAAAATGTGGAAACCCAAGCGGGCTAATGGGAATTAAGTGAGTATCGTGCAAGCCCAACTTGCAGCTGGATCAATTGAACAAAGTGCACAGATAGGTTCACTTAAGGCACAAGCCAATAGCTCAACGATAAAAAGATACTAAATAAAAGATACACACACACATTAACAGTTGGCCGTAATTGAACCTGAGACGCAATGCAATTGTCATGCAAAAGTTCTAGCGAGTGCTCCAAAGGGGTCGGTTGGACGGGGAGGTGGCAAGGTGGGGAGGGAGAGCCTATAACTGAGGTCTGGCCTGCAATTGACCCAATTCTCTGCAGTTGTTGTTGCTGTTTGTTGTTGTTTGCCAGTTGTTGCTATTGCTGTGTGTGTTTTTTTTTTGCAGTCATTAAGGCTGACAGCGATGCAGTGTGGTGCGATGTGGCTCACAGTGTTGTGTTCTATTCTGCTTGCGGTGCAGTGTGGTGCAGTGTGGTGCAGTGTGTTGTCTACTGGGCTAGTAGGGCGCCAACTTAACAGCTGGCATTGATTGAAGCCTAATTAAAGTAAAAGACGCGCTCAGCGACTAACTTGCAGATCTGATCTCAGCGGTGGCAACTGCTTGCACCAGAAGATATATGCCACAGCAACACGTATAAAGTATATATACATATATAATCTTAAACAGATCTATTTTCCACAGATATTTTCCATTGCTGTTCAATTTGTGAGTTTTTTTCTTTCATTGTAAATAATAATTCGGGTTTTTTTTAATTAACATTGACCGATTTTAAATTAAATACTCGTGAGAACAAATAATCTTTTCAGCCACGAATTCTTCAGCAGTTGTTTCTGCCACCAACTAATGATCAGTACCAAGTCAGACATTAAACAGACTGCTCTATCTATATATATATATATGTATATATGTATATCTTTAGCATGTACACAACTATGTAAAACGCCCTTTTGGCTTGCGGTTGGTTACAGGGTATAGAAAGAAATAGTAAAATGCTGCAGCCTCTTGTGACTTGCAAATGTAGAAAATCTCAGTAGAAATCTCTTTTTTTCACTTTTCGCTTTGTGAGTGGCAAGAACAGCCCCAGAAAAAAAAATGGCACAAAAACAAGAACAACAGCAGCAGCAACAACAGCAGCAGCAACAGCAGCAGCAGCAACAGCAACAGCAGCAACAGCAGCGAGCTGCGGCAAGTAGAAAAGAGAGCCAATGATCATAACTATCATTACGCTGATCATATGGTTTTATTGTCGAATTTGCCGTCGTGAAACTTGTTTGTGTTGTTGTTATTGTTGTTCTTGTTGTGCTTGTTGTTGTTGTTGCCTTTTTTCGGAATGAGTTTGTGCCACTTTTTTTCTTTTTCTTGAAGACAACAACAAAAAGAATTTCCGTAAACGGGGTCAACAGCGCGATTACAGCGAGACACAACTCTTGGCCAATGCGTTTAATTTTGTTTTTTTGGTTTTTTATTTATTTTTTAGGTTTTTTCTTTTTTTTTTTATGTTGGCCAAGTGAAATGTTCGGCATGACGATTTGTTGATGCTTTCGTTTTTTTTTTTTTTTTTGCATAGCTGTAGCAGCGACCCGTTAATTGTACTTACACAACACTCAATCCAACACTCCCCCTCCCCCCTCCCCCCTCCCCCTTCGCACCACAGACAGCAGACTGTGAGAACCGATTTTCAATGTTGTGTGTTAAGGTTGAGGTTATCAGTGCAGCAGAAAACGTGTTAAAGTACACAATACCAAAGCAAAGACAAGGACGCCCGAAATAACAATGTAAACACAATTGATAAACAACTAACCGGGCTAGTCGGGGGCGGTGGGGTGGGGTGTGCAGGGTGGGGGCGTGAAGGTAAAGGGAAACCCGATAGACTCTGGCCCGAGTGGAGCTGACGGGCCCTTGGAGCATGCTATTGTCATCATTATATCATTATATCATTATTATTATGATCATCGCCATCGTAATCAACAACAAGCATCGTGCGGTATTTGGTGTGTTTACACTTTGGAGTGCTTTCCGATAAGCGGAAACAATAAGCAACATTTTCTTCTTTTTTCTGTATTTTTTTCTGTTTTTTTTCTGTTTTTTTCTGTTTTTTTCTGTTTTTTTTTTTTGCTGAGGACCACCCCTCTATATAAATGGGGTCGTTAATATGCGTGTCAAACATGCCTTAAGTGATTTAGATGCGAATCGCCACACACCCAAATCAACACAGACACACACACACACAGACACACACTCGATCAGAATTATCTGCCCCGACAAGTTATGGAATTTGTTAATAAATAACTGTAACTGCTTTTTTGTGGCCCGACTAACTAAAAGCTCAGCAGCGCTCGGCGTGTCAAATGCACGCTTCATTTTTTGAATTTTCAACAAATTGGGAATTTGGTTTGAGGCGTTCGTTTTAGTTAATGGTTTGCCAGCAAAGCTTCATCGATCTGCCTTGAGAAACACGTAATAACTATGTGTGTGTGTGTGTGTGTGTGTGTAGATAATGATAGCGATGTCCTCGGGTCTTGGGCAATCAATGAAATGGTATAATACAAAGTTAATCTGAACTTGTTGTTCTATATGCAAATATATCGTCTTTTTTCTATTAACAATATTAAAGTGGCACTGGCAACTGGCGCTTAAAAGAACTGCAAATATGAGACTCAAATTTGAAGGCATTTAATGTGTTTATTACACGAATGCATCACTTTTAACATGAGCTGCAGACAATAAATCAACTTAAACACTTTTCAATCGCTTTTCACAACTAGATTTACGACTTGGCCAAACACATTTGTTCAGCTTTTATGCAAGAGCAGCTAAAGCTTCATTTACTTCAGGCCCATTACATTATTTGATGACTTTATTATATGCATATCGGATTTCGCATTAAGTTATTCTAAACAGTTTGCCGCCCACACAGCTGTTTAGCCGTGTCTAATGTTTGCCAAAGCTGTTAGCTATTAGCTGTTAGCTATTAGCTGTTAGCTGTTAGCGGCTAGAATTTAAATATGTAGGCTTCAAAGTAATTAAATAATCCAAAATCCAAGCCCATTGGCTTGACTTGACTGGGTTGACTGCTAGTCAAACCTTGCGGCGCGCCCCTTTGCGCCAATATGCCCATCTTTGGGGGCAACAACTTCAAAATTGCCGAGTGCCAGCAATTAATGAAGATGGTAGAAAAGTATGGATGATGTCATGTGTGTGTGTGTGCGTGTGTGTGGGGCTAGGCGAGGCGAGGCAAGGCGGCCTCCTTAGTCAATGCCAATTGACAGGGGGCACGATACAAAATGGTCACGCATGTGCCGCATAAAGGCAGAGGGCCACTCCTGCCACTCTCAACTCCCATGCACAAACTTTCTGCAGCAGTGGGAGCAGTGGCGGCAGTGGCAGCAGTCAGGAGCGCACCCAGAGCATAACCCACGACAGCCAGCGCAGCGCAGCGCTGAAGGTCGCACTCAGAATGAATTTAAAAGCTTTCGCAAATAGCAGTAGCAGTCGCAGTCGCAGTAGCAGTCGCGGTCGCAGTCGCAGTAGCAGTCGCAGCGGCGCCACGCCGTCACCTGCTGTCTTATGTCTTATGCAACGCACGCGGCTTTCAGCTCGCAGTTCAGTTTGGCCGACTGGCGCGACAAGTGAAGATAGCACACCGCATAAACGGTAATCACAAAAGTCTCGCTGTGAAGTACATAAACTACAGACATACATACATATGTATGTATTTGTATGTGTGTATGTACAGCTACAATCTGTCAATTGTGCGCTGCAATTTTTCCTTTCACTGCGCCGGCGCCAATTGCTCTTGTTGCTGATAAGATAAAACAGCAGCAGCAAACAACAACAACAATGTGAGAGAGCGCAAGTACGAGCACGCAAAGAGAGAGAGAGGGAAAGAGAGAGAGCCTTGATTGGTGCGTGCGTTGTTATTGTTGTTATTATTATTACTCTGTGGATTGCTGCCGTCTGCCGCTATTATTAGAGAGTTACCGTTGCTTTATTATTGCCTGCCCGAGAGCTACTATTATTTGCCCGCGTACGTGTGTGTGTGTGTGTGTGTGTGTGTGTCTGAGTGTGTGCTTTGCTGCTAGTATTGGTGTTGTGTTCGTGTTCTATGCATATTTTGCGCGTTTTTTGTTTTCAGTTTTGTTAACGTCGTCGTCGCCGCCGCCTCGCAACGCTGCTGCCAAAGCAGAGAGTCCGCCAAAGCAGAACACAAAAGAAGCAGCAGCAAAGGCAAGAACGTAAAATAAAAGAAAAGCAAAGAAAGGAAGACCAAAGCAAACACACCGCTAGCCGCAGTTAGTACGCAGTTTTAAGCACCAATTTTTTTTTTCAAGTTTACTTTAATGCGGACTATATTTTGTATATTTGTTTTTGTGTACGTGTGTGTGTGTGTGTCAGTGTTTATTTTCTGTTTTAATGACAAGGTGCAAATTGTTCAACAATAACTGCACATAAAATATAAAAACACAAAAACTGAAACAGAACGAAAACAAAAAACTGCAGTAGCTGTGCACGAGTGCTGGCAAAACAAAACACAATGAAAAGTGGCACGCGAAATTCTAGCCACAAATAATGCCAATAAGAAAATGACCCCCAAAGGGCCGCCCAAGTATACAGTTGGAACAAGTGAGTGAGCAGCTCTGAGAGTGTGTGAGTGAGTGTGAGAGAGTAAGTGAGCTATTGTTGACATTGCGGCAGGCAATTGTCATTTTGACAGCTTCCACAATTCCGATCGGCGAATGATGAATGACTCCAATAACAATTAAGTGGAACAAATTTGCTGCCAATCAGTGAGAGTTTCAACTGCTTTTTCCTTTTGTGATAACTTCGCATGAGATGCGACAATTCTGCCTGTGACTGCCATTATAATTGCCATTCCTTATTTTTTATTTATTTGTTTCGCTTTACTTTTTATTTTTGTTGACTTCAAATTCAATTTTGTTGTGCTTTTTTTAAAGTGCTTTGCTTGTGTTTATTTATCTGTCACTGGAAACAAGTGGAACTTGGGGGGCTTATAAACATTAGAAACTTTTGATGAAGCAACTTGTTTTGATTGCATAATTAACATTGTACAATTGATCCTTAAAACCTTCAGGACTTCTATATAAATGTAATCAGTTCCTGTTGCAGTTGATCTGCGCGATATTCTAAAAATCTCCCGATGATTTTTTGTTGTACTATAAAACCTGGCACTTGACATATATCATTAACATCTATCGTTGTAATGTTTACAAAAGCTATGGTAATAAATATATGATACTACTTGGCTTAGTGTTATTTATATTTTTACTGGAGTTATGCAACCGATTGCCATACTAAACGATATCTTAAGCAGCAAACCCATTCAATTATCTGAAACAAATGGACTTGGCACCTGCATGGGCCATCCGCTTGTGTGACCCAGTCTGGGTGAGTCTACAGTGGCATCCAGTCAACAACAGCAACAACAACCACAACTGTAATAAAGTGGCACAAATGGAAATTAGTCCGATAAAGGCCTGCTGAACGTTATTTAGCATCGGTTCTGGTATTAGTCACGAAACCGGCTGATAACTCGGCACTTCAATTTTTCTTCTTCTTTATTTTTCTATTCCAATTTCCTATTTCGACTTGCCTGCTTATTTTTTAGTCAGCGTGTCAACTTTTCCACAGGTGCTTGTTTTTTTTCTCTTTCGTTTTTTGTTCTTTTTGCCCCTATACAAATTTTAGTGCTTGGCCAGAATTTGCATAGTTGTTGCTGCCGACTCGCTGGCGACTCGCTGGCGCTGGGAGACTGCATAATAAAACGCAGTGATGAGCATCAATAAAAATTCCGGCACGTCGCCAATTGTGATATCATCGCCTAAGTTTGGATGAGTCTGAAATCCCAGCTTCTTACTCGTTGTCACCGTCTGCGTCTCCGTCTCCGTCTCCGTTTCCGTTTTAGCCACAACTGCAGTGCCAATGCCAATGGCAATGCCGTTGAATTTATTGCACAACATACACACAAATGAATGTATCTGAAAACAATCAAATAACATTTACACACAGTTAAATCTAAGCCCGTGTTTCGCTCAACAACACACACAAAGTGGCTCTCAGGCTTACATTTATTTATTTCCACACACATTTGCCATACCTGTGTACAGGTAAATATAATCAGTAATTCCTAAGCTCCGATTAATCATCAATCACTGAGTGGTTGTTGCTGTTGTTGTTGCTGTTGCTGTTGTCGTTTGTTGTTTTTTATTTTTACATTTTTTCTAGGGAAATTTCGTTGTGGTTTACCTCGTTGTTGGCGTTTTTTTTACTGTATTTTTGGAATGTTTGCACTTCTGATTCGGCTTATTAGCGCAAGGTGCCCCCAAAAGTGGCACTGCTGGCGAGCGTACTACGATATATAATTTAAAAAGCATACATACAATTATATATCGCACTGCGTATGCATAACGGTAGAAAGTTGCCAATTTTGTGGCCAGTCCTAACGGTAATCGGTTGCGTCAATAGGGCTACATAAATTATATATGTATAAATATCTACACACAAACAGGGATATTTATAACACCCCACGAACGATGGGGATACGAGTAGAATGCCCCCGCCCCCTCCCCTCCCCTCACAAAAGAGCCATAAAACTAAACTGAAAGGTCATTCAATTAAATAAATTGTTCGTCATCGTCCATCAGCTCCTTAAATTGTTGTGTTTATTTAATGGTGCCTATTTTAGAGATTTAGTCAACTATTTTTAAGCAGCCAAAGAATATTTAATGAATTACGTGACTGGAATGTTGTTAAGTTAAACAGCTTTTAGCTATTCATTTATAAATGTTACAGGTTGTTGGATCTGTATTGGAATTGGAATTTGATGTGACATCAGCTTTATAGTTATTCTGACGGCATACAACTAATTTCAAAACGAAAAACAAATATCAATTTTAATGCAGATGGCAAATATTACTCGATCGATTAACTTCCCCCCTCTCTTTCTCTCGCTCTCTTTGATCGGTTATGCTTTGAACAATATTCGCAAACGTTTTACAAAAGCAGCGCTCATCGCAGATATATTCCTGAAATGCCATCAGCCATAATCACATAACAAGCGCATAAAACTTTGTTAAATGATTCTGTAGACTTTGCGCAATAACCATTGCCATAAACTTATTGTACAAATACAGATAAGAATTTGCATAAGTGTGCATCCACAGCCAATGCTGCTCCGAGTTAATGGTGGAAGAAACATTTTAATTGCTTTCGATTACCTTAATCACTCAACCATTTAGCCAGCTCACATATAATTGCAGGCTGAATGTATATTTATAAATATATATCTGAATTCTGGCCACTTTTTTAGACGTTAGCTTGACGCAATAAAGATATCGACTACGTGTGACACATGCACTGTCAGTGTTTGATACGATAAGCAGATGGTTCGAATAGTTCTTTGAATGGACAGAAAGAGACTTGAAGGTTTTTAGTTGCTAATACCTGCCACCTCCCACCTGCCACCTGCCACCCTCAGCTCAGCCAACTGATCAGCTGTGTAAAGCTTTTCAACTGCAAGAATCATAACAATGACACTTTTATGGGACGTGATGATTTTTGCTTTGATAGTCGAGGAATTTTTGTTCTTACTCATATTTATTTCAAGTTTAACTAACTGACTATAAAAGCTTTAAACTGAACACACACAAACCCCAAGCTCACACACACACACACACACACACAGCCAATGAGTTATGTGCTTTAATAGTCAAAAGAATTAACAACAAAAATTGATAACCGAAAAATGCCGTGCGATTTGTTTGGCACGAGTTGCACGTTGCTCGACTCCCAAAACTGAAGTCGTTAAAATGACCAACAACATCAATAACAACAAACACAAATTGGAAACAAAACAAAAAGCGCAGCACAAACATTGTGTAAATCTAAATTAGCCATTCTAAAATGTTGGCTAATTAGTGCGCCACCAAATCGCCAAATCGATTTGCAGACGCTGCAAAGCATGTTCTCTCTGTATGTGTGTGGTGGGGGGGGGGGGGGAGGGGGTTGTATTGCCACTTCTTGGCTGGGCGTCATTGTGGTGCAGATTGCAACAGTAAGTCGAACACGTGCCACAAATGCACTCGTTATGGATGCAAATGTAAAAAGTGGCATATGTCTGCAATTATTGTTGCGATTGTGGCATTAAATACCCTGCAACCATTCAAAGCCAATCTGAGAGGGGATATTATCTCTGGCAGGCAGTTGGGCGCTTTTTCTGTAGATTATCGCATAAGTTTGCCAGCAAGTCAAATGTAAAACGTTTCCGATTATTGATCAGAAAAGCGTTCAAAAAGCATTAAAATTAATATTTGTTTCTCATTTTCTGTGCAAATATTATTATCGATCAGCGGCAAATCAGTCAAGTCAATGTAGACCAGAGAAAAAAATTGATCATTTTAAAATGAAATGCGCAAATTTATTGAATTTAGCATAGCATTTTTAAATTTAACTATTTATCTCCTAACTGAATTCGGCCCGCACTTTGTATATTTAAAATACAAATAATAAAAATAATGCACGATCTGTAAGCCTTAATCGATACTTATCGATATGCATCACTTTCTGTTGTACGCAGACGATAACTCGATACGGAGTCAGGCATTGCTGGATCTGCTTGTTTTTTGCATGAGTCGTGCTGCAATTGAGCGTAATTTGCATGGCCAATGAGTTGTGTGGCATCTGCTTGCCGCATGCATTGCTGCAACTGAAGCTTCAACTATGCCACTACACACAATCCAGTGGCCCTCGGGCCAACCTCTGCCCTCCTGCGCGGCCGCATTGCTTGCAAATTGAACGCACGCGACAAAAAAAAAACGCGCGACTCGCGCCTTTATCCACCAGCCAACATATCCGGGCCAATCTCTGTGTGTGTGTGTGTGTGTGTGTTTTGTCTGCATTGGTGTTTGTTTGCTCATTAATATAGACAACAATTGGCGTTAAGCTTAACGCAAATAGCAACAAATTTAACGGGTTAATTGATAGTGGAGATGGCAAAAGAAACTCGTGACACGACTCAGATATTGACTGGGATAAAGTATTAGTCATAAATATATACATACGCATGCATATAGTATCCAAATGGCGTACATATTCACAAAACAAGAAAACAAATACTTTATCTAATCTATAAGAAACTGAATCATGAGCCGCAAAGCTTAACGAATACAAAAACTAAACTAAAGATACAAAAATCAGACTGCGCACAAATTTCTGCGTAAAGCGTTTTCTGATTCATACTAAGCACAACAACAACAAATAGTTTCACGACAAAAATACCCGTTAATGTGCGACTATAATAAAGAAGTTTTATGATCGGATGAAATTTTGCATGCTGTAAATATGCTTAACTTGATTGCCATTATCTCGAAAACAATAATCTTTTACGACAGCTGCAATTAGAATATATATTTATATATTTATATAGCTGCCCATAAAATAGGAATTCGCTTCGTGTCGACAGATTCCTGTTTCGATAATTTCTTTTTTTTTTTGGCTGCTACTTCGATAAACATTTACAAGCCTCGAATTGTTCGAGAGCCACTCAAATTTCGATTAGAAAATACCTAAAAATATCTATTGATTTGGCCAAGTTATGTGTTTCAAATGAGTGAACATTGAGCTTCTATAAAGAAGAAACCATCGATCATAATTAGGGCACTTGCTTAGTTTCTGAAGTTACCTTGTCGAAACATGCTAATTAATCGATTTTCTATGCATCCAACTTGGCTGGCAAATATTTATCATGCTCGGATTACTATTTGATAGTTGCGATCGGTTCAAAAATTGCGCCTGCTCTTCTCTCAACTGTTTTTTTTTTTTTTTTTTTTGTGTCGCTTACGGTTTTGAGTTCCTTGTTGTTTAAGGTTATTTACCCAGTGTTCAATTTTGGTCGATTATTTAAGCTGGCAAAGCCCCATCCGATAGCTATCAGACCTTACCCAGAGTGTCTGTGAGTGTCTGTGAGTGTCTGCGAGTGTTTCGAGTGTATTCACTTGTGGATCGTTCTGTTCTCATTGCCGTCGCTGGCGTCGTCGTCGGTGCTCCGATAAGAGGCCATTCATTGCACAAGGAATGCGTATGGGGGGATGGGGAGATGGGGGAATGGCTTGGGCAACAGCTCCTCTACCCGCTCAGCTCATCCATTTACACATAGATGGTGAATACGGAATTTTATCAGTTCTTTTGTAATCTCCCTCTCTCTCTCTCCCCCCCTCTCTGTCTCTCTCGCTTTGTCTCTCTGTGGGTTGATAAGACCGTTGACGTCTTTTCGTTTTGCTCGCATTGTACATATTTGGAGTAATCGTAATCAGCATTCGAATGATTTTCACTTGCAGATTTTGCAGCGCACAAATCGCACGCCATTTTGTAGTATGCTTCAGAAATATTACGAAACATTCTAGAGAGGGGCGTACGAAACAAAGAACTGCAACAACAGCCACAACAACAACTACAACTACAACAACTATAACGATAAGCAAAGTTACGATCAGTAACTGGAACAAGCTAAAAACGGAAACGGAAATCGAAAATAATCGAAAAGTTGAAGGACGAAAAAAACCGCTAATTAAACGCACGCAGATTGAAAGAGCGAGAAGGAGCTAGTGTAAGTCTGAGTGTGAGTGAGAGTGAGAGCCAACAGGCAAGTGACGCCCCAAAAAAATGAGCAGCATGAAGGGCGGCTTCTCCACACTAAATCGCTGGTTTGGCCGCAAAAAAGGTAAGTTGATCTCAATCCCAACCACTCCACAAAAAGCTTATCGATAAACCTCTCTCAACAACATCTCTCTCTCTCTCTCTCTCTCTCTCTCTCTCTCTCTCTCTCTCTCTCTCTCTCTCTCTCTCTCTCTCTCTCTCTCTCTCTTTGTGGCTTAGACAAATCGGGGGTCGCATCGAATGGAAAGCTATCGAAATCGACAACACAACTGCACCACTTGTCCACAGATCAGGGCATGCACATCAATGAGGCTAGTCAGCTGGATTACAATCGGATTACGCCGCTGCCGGCGGCAACCAGCAATGCACCGTTCGAACAGACGTTTCGCATCACTGTGCTCCTGCCCAAGGATCAGCTGTATGTAACACGAATGGGCGCCCGTGTGCCGCTCAGCAAACTGCTATCCATGGTCTGTGACAACAAACAATTGGATGCCGATAAATACGAGTTCCGCAATCCGGGTAAGAATAACATTTTAGTATCCCCAACACAGTCTAGAATCGATTAGAGATGAGCACATGCTTAAGGCCCTCGTCCATCCACCAATACTTAAGCACAGAGAGTCATTAACATTATTCATTTATGGATACTAGACACAATTCGCGTTGCATCAATTGCATTCGATATCTCAATAAGACAAACAGAGGGTTCCACGGAACTGATATTAATATTTGATATAGTTTTCGGTTTGACAACCTGAGAATACAACTCAAGTAGCAATTGCAATCTGCAAATCTAAAACTGTCAACTGGGTCGAATCGATGTATTCCTTATCTAATTAGCGATTTCTTTGTTTTTAATCCCACAGTGGATGCTAGTCAGGTGTACAGCTGCGAGTCGACAATTGGGGCCGTGGGTCTGTCGGAGATACGATTGTGCCACAAGTCCGAGTCATATGATAGCTTCAATGCCGACGCAATGCTCAAGTTTCAGCGCACAGTCGCCGCACGGGACTCGCTGAGCAGCAGCTCGGACTTCAGCAGCAGCCGGCACTCGCAATCGAAGCTGATGGCCAAGACGCCCAGTCCGTACAGTTCGAGCAATTCGCTCAACTCGATGGATTCGACGGGCATGAACTACACCCGTACACCGGTGGTGCCGCCCAAAGCGCTGGCTGTGGCCCCGCCGCCCCGCAAGAAGCGTGTCGCCCCGCGTCCGCCCAACCAGCTGGTCATCCCCGAGCAATCGGTGGCCCAGTATCCAGCCACACAGACACAGAACGCGGAGCCCGCATATGCGGTGATTGTGAAACGGCCCCAGATGTGCATGTCGACGCCAAATTTGGCCAGCACACCGGAACTGGAAATGGAAACGGAAATGGAAATGGAATCGGAGTCGCTGCATCAGCTGGACTGCAATGGCAACAGTGCCAAGACACCGGATGCCACCGATGGTGGACACTATGCGACACTGGACCTCAAATCACTACCAGAGCCGACGCCGCGCAAGCGTCTAGTGCAGCTTAAGAAGAAGACGGCCCCAGCACCGCCACCCGATGGATTGGTCACGGGTGGGGCAGGAGCTGCAGCAGCTGCTGATACCATATCGCTGGCCTCAACAACGGCCTCCATAACGGATGTGTTGTCGACACCGCAGCCGGCGCCCAGAATAACCACGCCAATACCCGCACCCATCTCCACATCCACGTCCACAACAACAACAACAACAGCAAACACAACAGCAGCAGCAGCCACTGCCACAACCACAACCAACTCTATGGAGGCACCACCGCCGCTACCGGCAAGCGCAGCGCCCCAGCTGCTGAATGGCAACCAGAATGTGTCCAAGGTGCTGTTGAATCGCACACCGACACCAGAGCCGCGCTCGCTGAGCAGCGCAAACGGCGAGGAGGAAGACAACAACGATGCCGCCTCCAAGCAGGCCGATTCTGGCATTGGCGAGCCTTTGCCCTCCAGCACACCCTCACCGGAACCCGAACACGAAACGGAAACGGAACTGGAACTGGAACTGGTGACAGCACAAAGAATGGCCGCATCCAAGTCGGTGTCCAGCTCGGATGATGATGAGGAGGCCATCAAGGTGTACAATTTCAAGACATCCAGTCAGAGCTCACACAAGCTGACAGCAACAACGCTCGCCGAGCTCCGTCAGCTGGAAGTGGAGAACGAGGAGGAGGAGCCCCAATCCCCAACTAATGATGCACCAATGATGGCATCCACACCGGGCAGTGCCAGCGAACTGACATCACTCTCATCGTGGAATTATGCTGGCGCCATTTCGCCGCCGCCCGATTTCTCCGATGGCATGCAGAACGCCAAGAGCCAACCCGGTTCGCCACTGGGCGAGATTGTCGATGAGCTGTCGTCCATCATACAGCAACAGCGTCTGGACACGCTCATCCGCCAGGCGCCCGAACAGCCGCAAATCGAGGCAGCCAAACCGAATCGATTGGCCAACTTTAGCATTGCGACAATCAGCAATGGACACGGCACAAATGCCCCAACCAAAAGCAAGAACAGCTCCAGCTCCAGTTCCAGCTCCAGCTCGATCAGCAGCAGCAGCAATTGCTCTCCATCGATACAACGCGCCGACTCCTTTCAGTCGCACCCCAATCGCCAAAACTTGAGCCTTCGTCTGCGCAGCTCCTCGCAGATCTCGCTCAACAAGCTCGATGGCAATCTGCAGCAGCAGCAACAGCAACAACAGCAGCAGCAGCGTCGCTCGTCCAGTGAGCTAAGCATCGCCGAGTCGCCATCGCTGCAGAGCTTGGAACTGATCAAGAATATATTGAGCAACTCACGCAAGAACAGTGTCGCCGGCAGTCCGGATTCACAGTCAGAGCAGCAACTGCTGCAGCAGCATCAGAAACCAAAGAGCAGATCCCAGACAGATGAGACCGCCACAATGGTGTCGCATCCATCTACACACAAGAATACAGCTGTAGCCACATCCGTATGCATTACGTCGACAGCAACTGTGGCCACACCAACCAGCACGCCCGTCTCCACACTGGTATCCCCCCCAGAGCCAGACACAATTGTGACCACACCCATTACCACAACCGTATCCCAAGTGGTGCTTCGGCCAGTTACCGGCAAGCCGGCAACCAAAGTAGAGTCCAAATCCGTTATCACAGTGGAGTCGACTTCCACAGCGTCAACCCCTCTCTCTAGTCTCATCCCATCCTCGACGAGCATCAACAACAACAACAACCCAGTTAAGGAGACCATCACAAGAGTCAATAGCTCCGCCGCAGCAGTAGAAGAAGAAGCAGCAGCAGCAGCAGCTCCAACTCCAATTACAGTGGAATTGGCGCCGTCATCCAAGCCGCTGCCGCCCACCTATCGCTACTCCGGACCGCCGAGCATTAACTTTGCCACGTGGAGTGAGCGACCCAAGTCGCAGGTGGCCATCAAAAATGAGGGTGACTACATTTATGGCGGTGCCACAGCAGCAACAATGAGAGCACCAACAGCAACAGCAGCAACAGCAGCAGCAGCAACAACAGCAGCAACAGCAACAACAGCAGCAACAGCAACATCAGCATCGCCGCCCGCCAAGCTAACTATTGAGGTGGCTTCGCCCATTTTGCGAATGGGCATACCACGTAAGGATTACCATGTGCCGATAACGGTTAAGCCGCTGCGCGATGCCAGCCAGGAGCGGGAACAGGAAAGGGAACAGGAGCGCGAACCCGACTGGGTAAAAGAGCATCAGCAGCAACAGCAACAGCAGCAGCAGCAGCTCAAGGAGACGGAGCAAAACGAACCGCAAATCTTGCGCGAACAGCTAAAACCATCAACGCTGCCGCGTCCTGCGAAAAGTAATCGTTATACAATGCCAGCCAGCAGCATCCAAACGCAGCCGAGCAGCATCGGCGTCATCAGCAGCAACAGCAACAGCAACTCGCTGGAGAGGCAGCTGAGACAGCAGCAGCCACAGCAGCCGGCAGAGATGCCAGCAGCACCATTTGGCCAGAATACATTGAGGCGGACCGGCTTCAAGGAACGCATGCTGGCCAAGGAGCAGCAGGAGAAGGAGAAGGCGCTCACCATGCGCGTCTCAGTCAATGGCACAACAACAGCAGCAGCAGCAACAGCAGCAGTAGCAACATCAGCAGCAACACCAGCAGCAACAGCGACAGCAGCAGCAGCAACAACACAAGCAGCAGCAGCAACAACACAAGCAGCAGCAACAACAAAGCCAATCTTGAGAAGCAGCAAACTGGAGCTAAAGCTGCAAACGGAAACGGAAACAGCAACAGCGCCATTGCTGCAGGTTAAGCTGCGATCCACAGTCAACAACAATCAGATGGCAATGAAATCGTCGGCAACAAGCACGCCCACACCGCCGGCACCACCGCCAATGCTGGCGAAGGCAAAGCCGCAGATGCGCAACGGGAATGGGACGCCAACTTCACCAGATCCCCGCTCCCAGCTCCTCGATGCGATACGCAATTTCAAGCGCGACGAGTTGAATCGAGCCTAAAAAGAATTAAGAGCAGCCACAAATAAATACAAAAACAAAAACAACAAAAAACAATAACTAAACTAATCGCACGCAAATTGCAATTGGCACAAATAAAGTTTTAGAAAAAAGAAGAAAGAAAAAATGGTTAAAATACAATTGTTGTTTATAGAAATTGTGGAAACTGTTCACGAACAACAACAAAATCAAATCAGCAAATTGTCGAGCGATTAATGTTAATGGAAATGTGGAAACCGAAACGAAATGCACAAAGCGAATGCACAAAAAATATATAATTTTATTTTTAATGAAGAATAACAAACAGAAATGTTTATTTTTTTTGTTTCATTTGAATTTTTTTTGTACATTTTTTTATTAAATTTTTTTGGTTCCTTTGCTCTGAATTTGTATTTTTAATGATTATTATTTTTGTTTTTGTTTATTTTATGATTTCTTTTATAAATGTAAATAATTAACAAATGCAAAGTAAGCAAAATGTTGTTGTAAATCAAGTTGTTTATATATATACTTTTTTAGTAACAATTTGTAATGCTTGGCGCGCTTTACCATAACATATCCGTACATATATGAATATATACCTATATATATATATCTATATATCATTTTTTTTTTTAACTATTATTAATATTTGTTATGAACTATGTAATTTAATGCTACTTTTTTTTAAATACTTTTTGTTTTAGTCCATAGTCGTCACAAGAACCCAAAAAGAGTAAAACGAGTAAAATGATGAAAAACACAAGCACAAAGCGAAGCGAAGCGAGGAGAGGAACGCTAATCGATACATTTATACGTTATATGCCCATATATCATATATCTTGTATGTCATAGTGAATTATAGTAACCAATTTTCTAACCAATGGGACTGGTCTACTTAGTCGTGTCAAAAATAATAATAATAATAATAATAAAAGAGAAAAGCAGCAAGTTAATCCAACAAATATCACAAAAGCAGAGCGAGCGATTAGCGAACGAATTGAAGCGTTAACTGATAAATGCTGATAAATTATTATAAATACTTACACACACACACACAAACAAAACACACACACACACACAATATATATATGTATATATGCATTTATATATATATATATGTATTGTGCCCTGCAATTAGCTATATTGTATTGATACATTAATAAATAAAATGCAAAACAAACGAATGAGGATTTTTTAATTGTGAACGTTTTTCTTAGCTGCCTTGGCTTCGTAGATAAAGCCGTATTCCTAGAATGTATCCTTAGGCCTAGTTAAATTATAATCATTTTGAAGCCATAACTGATATATATCCTTGAGGATTTCATGAGCACAAATATTATTAAACTCACATATTTTTTTACGCAATCAACGATTCGTTGGAATTGCTGAAAAAAATGAGAAAAAAACTGAAAATTCCGTTTACATTGGCCATTTTAAGGAATGATGGTAAGGACAAAACTCCTTAAATTTAAACTGCCATATCTTCGCCAAAAATGGTCAGATTTCCAAATTATATTCATCATTTATGTATAAACATCGGCGACCCTAAAAGTACGCTGTGCTTTTTGCGTTGGTTTATTTAGCCAATACAACAACCATGCGCAGCTTTACAGCACCCTTGTCGATCGGCATCGGCACAATATTGTACTGTCTGCTTAGTGATAAAAGTGCTTAAACCAATAAACAACGAAACTTAAATGCAATGTAAGTATTGCAGCGTGTTTTTTGAATTGTGTTTTTTTTTTTGTCTTTTTAACTTTCAAATCGCTATTGTGCTTCAAATATTTGAATTAAAGCAAAATATACAATTTGTTGTGGATATTGAAAAAGCGCGCGCGAAATTAATTTGTTATTCAGTCACCATTGACTATCGATAACATAAGAGCATCCATCGATAGCAATGCAGTACAATTTCAATATTGACACTGTTGAGTTGAACATCCAGCGATACATCGATAAATATTGTATAACTCCCAACTGTTGTGTGAACAAACACTAAAGAGACGAAAAGCCTTTCGACCAAATGTCTCAAATCCTGTTGAGAAACATCAAGCGAGTTGGCAATGCGGGAGCACTGTTCACCCACAGCTCCGTCGCCAGCCCACTGACAGTCGCTGCCGCCGTCGGCAGCTCGCATCAACAGCTACACACAACGCCGGCATGCTGTGAGATACGGAAATTGGCCCGACTGCGTGTGGTGGATAACAGTGATCTCGGCAAGCGTGCAATGGCCGAGGGTCGTCCGCCGCGTTGCATACACGTGTATAATAAACGGGGTGTGGGCCTCATCGGTGACAAGGTGCTGGTGGCGATCAAGGGCCAAATGAAGAAGGGCATCCTCGTGGGTCTGAAGCAGAAGCAGCGACTGAAACAGCCCCAATTCGATAGCAACAATCTGGTCCTGATCGATGACAATGGCAGTCCATTGGGCACACGCATCCATGTGCCCATACCGACAGTGTTGCGCACCATACTGAAGGAGAAGACGCTGGCGAAGGGCGCCGACTACACCAAGGTGCTGGCCATTGCCAGTCGTTATGTTTAAGCTGATTTTTTCTTCCTATTTCCCTTTTTTTTGCTGTTCTCCAAATAAAAACACGATTATTTGTTATAGTAATAAGTAGTATATTGTTTGTTTATAATGTAATTTATCGATCAGCTAGTTTTAGTAGATGCCTAACGTATGTGTGTGTGTCGAGTGTGTGTGTGTGTCGTGTATATATATATATATATATATATATATATATATGTATGTATTTAAATGTATGTACATATGCGCGTTTCACTTGTAGTTTTAGTTTACAGTAATAGTTTCAGTTGCTTTTTCTTTTCATTTTCATTTTCTATGTATGATAACGAGAAATGCACATTAAAGTTGCTCAGGTCCAGACAGATCCAAGACGGGAAACACAGCCGAACAGGCAACAGGAGCGACAACAGAGCGCGAGAGCGAGACCAAACTAGTATGTCTCGCTCTGATTGAGAGAATGCTATCTCTGTCTCTCTTCCTCTCATTCTTTCTCTGTTTGCTGTTCGGTTTTTAATTTGACCATTTGAATAAACAACAAAATGGAAAAGTATCCAATTGTTTTTTGTTTTTTGTTTTTGTTTTGTTTTGCATGCCTCCCATCAATGGGTAAGTAAGTACAGGTACAGCCTCCTCCTACTCCTACTCCTACTCCTCCTTTTTGTCATCCCTTCCGAGATTCCTTAAATGTTGCCAGCACTGTTGTAAAATTGGAAATTGTTGTAGTTGACCGGCGTTTTGGGACTGGGGCACATGTAGAGGAAGTCATCGTTTTGCAGCTGGGATTGGGTTAAATTTGGCTCGCTGGCGCTGCGATGGATTTTGGGCAGCGTGCGTAGCATATTCTCCAGCATATTCAACAGCGGCCGGAAAAGTGGACGCTCCTTGGGATTGTACTTGATGCAGTCCTCGGATAGACGTTTCAGCGCCTGCGGCGCATCCGAACGCACCTGGGTCATATCGGGTCGCAGCAGACCCCGACCAACCATAAACAGTATCTGATCCTTGTTGCTAATGTTCCGATAGGGCAGACACTCGGCCAGCAGCTCGTACATCACAATGCCAAAGGCATACACATCCGATTGGAACGAGTACGGATTGTGCTCCTGCATGCGTATCACCTCCGGTGCCATCCACAGAATGCTGCCCGTCGGCTGATTGGCCTGCTTCTCGCCGGACCAGCGCGTCTTCGCCGTTGCCAGACCGAAATCGCCAATCTTCACCGACAGATCCTCGTGCAGGAAAATGTTGTTCGTCTTGAGATCCCTGCAGATGAATGATATTCATTTCATATTAAATTTTGCAAAATAATAGTAAAAAATATATAAATTGAGTATTTCAAAATAAAAAGAAAGCAAAAGAGGATTGGCAAATATGTTTTCCAGCTTAAAATCTTTGAGTATTTTTGGTGGGAAAGATTCGCTTGTGGCTTCTTTGGCTCGAAGCAGAAATGATACGGAACCATCAGTTAAACAAATCCAGCAGAGTCAAATTTGATAAATAAACTCAGTGAATATAAATCCGTTCAGATGAACAGATTCACAGATGATAATCAAAGCTTGACCATTTCTGAGCTGACTTCAAAAGATATCAACAACTTGGTCAAAAGAGTAGGCAGCGATTTGGATCTGACCTGTGTATAATGTTCTTGGCATGCAGATAGTCCATGCCCTGGGCCACCTGGCGTCCAATGTCGATGAGCGTGTTGAGCTTGAACTTCGTCTCGTTGACATGGACGTGCTTGTAGAGACTGCTGCCCTCGCACCACTGGGTGACAATTGCCAGCGATGGCTTCGACACACAGCCCATGAATAGCAGAATGTTGCAGTGGCGGGTCTTCTTCAGCATGGCCACCTCGTTCTTGAATGCCTGCAACTGTGCCGGACTCGGCGTTTTCACTTTCAGCGTTTTCACGGCAACAGGTCCATGCCAATGGGCCCGATAAACGGTGCCAAACGAACCCGAACCGATCCGTGGCCCAATTAAAATCTCCTCCGCTTGGATGTTCTGCAAACCATCAAAACGATCATCAAGTTGTTGTTGATGGTGGATGTTGTGGTGCTTACCCAGTTCTCCTCGGAGTTTTTGGCATCGCGTGAAAGCAGATTCTTGTTGCTCTCATCGGCGGAGCGGGCGCGAGGACGATTGTGCTTCAGTGTGCTGGTGGGCGATGACTGCGTTGAGTTTGCGTGATCCGTGCAAGGATACTGCAGACGAAAGAGAGAGAAAAGAGAGAGGGAGAGAGAGAGAGAGAGAGAAGGGGGAGAAGTAAAACGAAAAAAGGGCAAAGAAACACAATAAAATGGAAAAAATGACATGGATAAGTAATTTAGTCGATGGATACTCATTGATTGGTTGGCTGGGAATTGTGTCAATCTGCACTCGTCAATTGAGACACATTCATATTCAGGCTGGGCGTGTTCAGGGTATCTGTGGAGTCGAGCTGCCGCTGATGCTGATTATACTCACCGGCAATGGAGGCCGTGCCTGCATGATGAGGCTGCGCTGCGTCTCGGTGGTGAGGAGTCGTATGCTATTGATGCAGACATTCGGCGCCGAATTGGAGCGATCGTCCTGGCTGATGCGCGGCGGTCGACCCTGTCGGTTGGCAGAAGGTTTAGAGCTGCTGCTGATGTGGATGGTGGCGTTGGTGGTAGTCGTAGCCGTATTGCTGCTGCTTCCACTGCTGCTGCATCTGCGACTGTTACTCACATTGAAACGTACCGCATTGCTGCGACCCACCGGCAGGCCGACTGAGTTCTCCGGATACGATGATAGCAAACGTTCGTAGTAGCTGTCCACGGAGAAGGGCTGACAGAGCATCGGGACACGGCCGGCGCAGCGCTGATGGAATCGAAAATTGCACTGGCTGCAATAGAAGCCCGTGAAGAGCAGGCGGCGGCATCCCTCGCAGAAGACCAGCGAAAAGAATGTCTTGCGGATGAACTGATGCTTGATGTGCGGACCCAACGGGAATCGATCCAATAGCCGCACATAGATCTCCTCGACGTGCAGGGTGCCAATGTCCCGGTTCCACGGTATTATATTTCGTCCACTGTGCGGCGTTGTGCTCACCTCGCACATGGACGGCTCCAGTTGTCGCAGGGTGAGCGCCTTCATCAGTGCATCGCACAATCGTGTACCGGCCACAACCTCGACGGAGGTGCGCTGCTGGTTGGGCAAATGTGCGCGGAGCAGCACCTTTGGCTGGCGGGTGAGTGTGCCGGATTGGCTGGCCGTACCGGAGCCACCGCCACCGCCTCCACTGCCCCCAATGCCCATGGTGCTGCTGCTCACCAAACTGTCGCTCATCTCGTGCACATGTCGCGCCAATTGTCGCTGTTGTTGCAAGATTTGCGTTTGATTCTGATAATGCGGCTGATCCACAAGCTGCTGCTGCAGCTGCTGGTGTTGAGCCACCTTTCTGTCCCTGTGGGCCTCCTCCTCCTGCGGACGCTGTGCGTGCAGCTGTTCCATCAACTCGTGCTCTTGGCCTCCAACTCGTGCAGCTTCGATGTCAGCTCCTGGTATTCTGTGTGCGCAAAATAACAATAGCAAGAAATGAATAGAATGTTAAGTGTGGCTGTGGGAATGGGTGGGATGATGAAAGGGTTGTTGTGTCCACCTGTTAAGTACATGGCTGGTGGCTCCTGAAGATTGGCAAACTTAGCATTGAGGGCATCAATGCTTTCGCGCGTCACATGCTTCACCAGCTGCACATTGTGCAGCTCATCGGCGAGTGGATCGTACAATTCGCTGTCACTTTCCGTTGATGCTTCGCTGGACATCTTGCGCCACTTGCAGTTTCCAGTTTGCACAATTCACTCAACTACTCTCTCTCTCTCTCTCTCTCTCACTCTCACTGTCTCTATTTTACAGCTGCCTGCTGACCATGACCCTGAACTTTGTTGTTGCTTCTGCTTCTGCTGCTGCTGCTACTGCTGCTGCTATTTTTGCTTTGCTTCTTCGTTTTGTTCGCTTGTGTTTGTTTTGCGCTTGCGTTCAGAATTTGCTCGCTTGACACTGGATACCACCCACGTCCGCTGCTGCTGCTGTTGCATCCACATCGACTGGTGTACACAGTGCACATTCAGTATCAGCTGATAGGCAAAGGCTGCTGCTGCTGGCAGCCAGCGGCTGCATTTTTCTCACTTGCCCAACTTTTTAATTGATTAAAACGCGAACCGAGAATGCTTGTTTCTGTTTTTGCTTCTGCTTATGCTTCTGCTTCTGCTGCTGCGTTGCGTATATTTTAGAGTTGATAAGTTCAGCTCTGAACTGGTTCGATAGCACGCACATAAAAAAAATAATCGACAACATGTATTACCTCCACATCTCACGCATATTTATCGATAGTTTGTTATGAAAAAAGGCGCGAAATTAATAATTTAGATAAGAAACAATAAGATGTGCGAAAAAAATAATGTAGAAAAGAAACAACAAATCTGCAAGTTGAACATTGGCTAGTTGTTGCAACTATGAGCTTACAGGTAATTTATACTCATACACATATATATGTGTTTATATATACATATATATGTCCCATTAGCCACGGACGGGCTGCACAAGACCACGCTGTGTAATATAAACTTCAATATAACAGCCTTATATAAAATAAGTTGAGTGGAGTTCAATGAGCTAAATTTGAAATAATAACGAACAGCGCCCACGCAGCTATCTTTAATTTTTCAACCATTTCATATTTATACATAAAATCCATTTTAAAATCTAGCCGCAGTCTAACGCTTTCATCTCATTTTTCAATAATCGATAATTGTAAAATAATTGTCGTGCCAACATTACGCAGCAAACTATCAAGCATCTGTGCCTATCGATATTAGCCGCAACAAATAAACTAAAAACGTTAATAATTTTCAAAATAGTCTTACCAGATATACAACAACCTAATATTTTTATTGTGTTGAAATTGTAAAAAAATTGTCAAATCGAACTGTACGCTGCAACAATCCATAACGTGTATATCGATATTTGACGCGCTTAAACCATTTGCTGAAGCAACCTGAAAATCGATTTGCATTGCTGCATTTTGCACATCCCCAATTTGTAGCCAACCAACACACATTGGCATTTTCACAGTACGCAAACGTTTGCAAATCGAGATTGGCTGCTCGGTCCAAACTCACGTCGGGCTGCAAAATTAATGCACCAACTAAATAGTAAATTCTGAAGCGGAGCCATGGACGAAGGTAAGGTAGTGTGCACCCCATCTTCGGGCATATCCGTAATATTCAATATTTTGTGTACTTAAACTCTATCGTTCGTTTCGCCTCCCTCTCTCACGCTCTCTCTCATTTTCGCGGCGTTGGTGTTCTGCTAACGCTAACAGAATACTCGGCCGCATCTTCGGCCGGTGGCGGTGGCGGTGGCAGCGGCAGTGGCGGCGGCAAGAAGGCCGGCATGGGCAAGCAGCACAATACGTTACCGTTGTGGGGCAATGAGACGTCTATGAATCTCAATCCACTCATATTGGCAAACATACAAAGTTCCAGCTACTTCAAAGGTAACCCTCGCTACACATTTTTTGCCGCCAAATTTTCTTATATGCGTTTATTAAACAAAAAAAAAAAAAACCAAATCCCTACACGCAAACAGTACACCTATTCAAACTGAAAACGTATCACGAGGTGGTCGACGAGATCTACTACCAGGTCAAACACATGGAGCCCTGGGAGCGGGGATCGCGCAAAACATCCGGCCAGACGGGCATGTGCGGCGGAGTGAGTTTATGAAATGTAGCGCTAATCGTTGGCGATTATCTCGTCCTCCCGACAGTTGGATAACAGAGCATCCCGTTTTGCTAATCCAAATCCCATTATTGCAGGTACGTGGCGTTGGCGCCGGCGGCATCGTGTCCACCGCCTATTGTCTGCTCTACAAACTGTACACGCTGCGACTGACCCGCAAGCAAGTGAATGGTCTACTCAATCACACTGACTCGGCCTACATACGGGCACTAGGTAGGTGTTGGTAAGTCGCATGAGTTCAGCCGTGTTTTCACTCATAGCTTGCTCCTGCTCCTCCCGCGTTTTCTGTTCTCTTTTTTTTCTGAATTTGTTTTTCACTCGAGTGTAGGCTAGTACGCACCATTTGTGATTGAGCTCAGGGAGAATATAATTTCTCATTCAATAAGCAGATGAAAAGCGAGATAAAAGAATGGAACTGTCTGATATTGTGGTTGCTTAGCAACTACATCAAACAGAAGCTTTAAATTGAGTTTGTGTGCGTGTTTTTTTTTTTTCTTTTTTTTTATTAAATTGTGGTTTATATAGTATTTGGTTAATGTCTGTTCTCTCTTAATATATTACGGTTTATATAGTCTTTTATTCTTGTCTGTTCGAGATCATTGTCTCAATACTTAAAATGTTAATTTGGAACAATTTGGATGTTTAACTATATAAAAGCTTGATTGCTCTCGATTGTGATGTCTCAAGACACCCTTTTACTCGAGTAGCCATTTTGTTAGTAGTAGTGTAGTAGTAAATCTTGTCATGTTGGGCACAGGAGAGTAGATTGGGTATAAACCCCAATAAAACCGAACTTGTTCCGAACTGTCCCTCTTCTTGGACAGGGTATGCTTCTATCTTAGAAGGGAGGTTTACCATCTCTTCGAAAACAGATTACTGCATGTCTAGAAACACCCTTCAGCACATACTTCCCCCCCAAGGAAAGAATGTGCTCATTGCACTCCCGGTCCAACGGCAGCCATAATCTTTTTCACAGTGAATCTGAATCGTACAAACTGCTCTGCATTAATCCAAGCTCTGACAGGGCACTGGTTGGTCGGCATTTACGCCAACAGACTCCAGGTGTCGTATAATGACTGGAGGACGAGGTGGAATCCCCGGAACACTTCTGTTTTGCCCAGCACTTGCCAGAAATCGGCTGGCAATCCTGGGAAACTACTCCCTTACTGGCCTATCAAAGCTGCAAAACGCAACTGGTTGGCAAATGTCAAATTTTTTTCTTAGATGTTTTTAAAACACGAGTGTTGGATAAATCCCCCCAAACACGACAAAATATGGCCTATTTGTGTCAACCCTTCTGACAGGGGCCGACAGCCATCCTAACCTAACCCCTAGTAGAATTGGTCTCTCGAGAAGTGTAACGCTTTGGTTTCAGAGATAACACTGCAGTGCACAAATAGTTGAGCTTGAGCACCTTTGGCTTAGCTGCGTACTAGTCCTATAACTGTTTATCATATCATTGCTAATTTGTATTTAATTGTCGCTTGTTTTGTTTGGTTTGGTTTGAATCAACCTTTTCTGTTTTGGCTTAGGTTTTATGTACTTACGCTACACACAGCCGCCGGGAGATTTGTATGATTGGTATGAGGACTATCTGCAGGACGAGGAGGAGATTGATGTGAAAGCGGGTGGCGGCCAGGTGAGTCAACTGTATGAGCCACCAATCAATATGCACAACAATCTGCGCCGCACTCGAATTATTATTATTAACTGCGCTCACATTTCACATACGAATACATTTTGTACTTTTTTATTTCCGTTCAGGTGGTGACCATTGGCCAAATGGTCTACCAGTTTATGACAAAACTGGACTGGTTCTCCACACTATTTCCACGTATACCGGTGCCCATCCAGAAGCAGATCGAGAAGAAAATTGAGCAATATTGTCGCGACCAGAGCATCACAATCAATCAGCTGAGCACGGGTCGGGGTCCCGTTGCAACGACAACGGCGCCGGCGACAGCAACCGTATCCGTTGGCACCAGCTGCGACGAGTACGAGTATGTCAGCGGTGGCAGCGCTCGCAGTTTGGCACGCGCCGGTGGTGGTGCCAGCGGCGGTTATCCGCCAGCCAACTATCGCAATGATCACGATGATCGCGACTATTATGGAGGTGGAGGAGGAGGAGGAGGACATGCGTCGGGCTCATCCTACGGGCGCAGTCGCGGCTACGACGATTACCCACCGGCAGCCATGAGCATGCCATACGCCAGCTCTGAGCGCGACAGAGACTATGGAGAGCAGCGGGATCACGGCGAACGGCGACGCAGCAGCAAGCACAAGAAGAAGCACAAGCACAGGCAGAGCTCGCACAGTCGCAGCCGCAGCGCCAGCCGGAGTCGCAGTCATCGCAGCAGTCGCAGCGCCAGCCGCGGCCGTCAGCGTCACAGCGAGCGCAGCAAGCGCGAGGAGCGCAGCGACAGGCATCGCCACAACGATCACTACGATGAGCGAGACCGCGAGCGAGAGCGAGACAGAGAACGGGAGCGGCGCTATCGGTGAATTGGCCAATGCACAGTTACATTTATGGCAAACTCTGAGCAATGTTTGCAGTTGCTTTTTCCTGTTTTTTATTTCTATCCTCTGTCCTCTCTCCTACCAAAAACCCCCATCCCCCACCACCCTTTCCCGTCTCCGCACCACCCTGCCCCAAACTCCACTAATTCATTATTATTAACTTCCAATCAGACTACAAATATTTAACTCAGGTTTAAACAGACACCCAACACAGACACACACTTACACACACACACACACACACACACAAACACACACACACAAACACACACACACACACATAAACAGACAACAGCAGCAGAATGGCTATATTTTATAATTCATAAATCTAACTTTTAATGCTGAATGTACATTTATCAAGTTGTGTTTTGATGCAAAATAAAAGTAACATTTGTTTAAGCTAACCGAGTTCTCATTGCTGATTGCCCCGCGTTTTTTCAGTGTAATCGCGAATAAAAACTATTCTCATTGATTTAGGTGCGCCCCAAAGTAGGCTATTCCAAAATTGTTGCCTATTCGAACAAATTTGAAAAGAGCGCTGAGAGTAAACTACCAACTTTCTTTTCATTTTTTGAATAGTAACGTGATTAAGTATGTATAAATGGAATTCCCGAAAATATGTGAAAAACTGTAGAGCAAAGGCAAAGCGTCATGTTGTATTTGAAACGAAAAGACAATTGACAAGCGGACAAAAAGTTCAAATGGGAATAAATACAAGTTGGCAACGCCTAAAAGGTGGCAGCTCTTCGCATGCAATGGATTTGAATACAGCTTTCATTCAAATCAAAACCATTTATCAGCTGGATTAACTGTATAATTAACCAACGGGCAGATGGGAGAACAATGCTAAAGTGCCTACTATCTTTGACACGCGTCGGCGAAAACGTGCGAATGAAAAAAAATGAGTGACAAACACATTATTGAATCAGCAAATTTCACATAAACATAAATTTAGCCGGCTGCTAGCAAATAACAAACAAATAATAATAAAAAGAAAGAAGAATTGCTTAAAAGCAAACAAATAAATGAGGAACTGGCAACTTCTCGATAAACAATTGGCAGGTGAGAGCGAAGTGTGCAGTCAATGAATTAATGCTAATATTTAACTAGACGAAATGCGCGCCCAAAATAAACAAAATGTTTTATTGTTGCTGTTAAACAAACTATATACAGACATATGCATATAATAAATACACACATACAAATATACTACACTATCGTGTATGTAGTGTATATGTGTGTGTGTGTTAACAATAAAGCCAGCCTAGATTATAAAGTAGCTGCGGCTCAGCTTCGAGCTGAGCTGAGGAGCTTCGAGCAGCTTTAAGCAGCGGGCAAGCCTCCCATTCTGCCAGCTACATGCCGTAAACGATGTGTGAGAATTTCAGTCAATCTCAGTCTGAAATCTGAAATCAAAAACAAAAACAAACAAAAAAATTATAATGAATTAAAAAGATATAAAGAAAACAGTTGCTTGTGCACAGTGAAACGCGAAACAAGCGCTGCCAGCGTCGTCGTCCGTCGCCGTCCGTCGCCGTCCGTCGCCGTCCGTCGCGTTCTCTTGTCCGCTCAGTCGTCATCGGCCGCGTCAACAAACGTGTTGCCATCGCCGTCGCGACCGTTACGAAAAAAAAAAACAAAACGAAGAAAACGTTAAAAAGAACGGAAAAAGATCTGCGGACCGAAAGGCTAAAACAGTTAAAAAAGTTGAAAATGTAATTTGCATGTGTTTCAAACAGCTGCTAAAATCCAAACAATCCACACATACACAGACACACACATCCAAGCATACACACACACACACACACAGTGAAATGCATTAAAGTGTTTGCAATTGATCAGTGTCAGCGCACATGGGAAAAATGCAATGAATAAAACAACCAGGGCTGGCAACACAGTAGCAAAACATTTTGGCCGCAAACCGCAAGACGATTTAACAATAAATTAAAGTGCTGTCAAAAACAAAAAAAAATACGCACAGAAACACACAAACCACATTCTATAATTTGCTCACAAGTGAGTGGTTGTTGTGTGCGTAGCCCTCGAAATAATATATGTATGTACATATGTATATGTGTGTGTGTATACCCAAAACAGCGATCGCACAATGTGCGCGTGCGCGTATTCGCATCAATCGCTTGCCTTTGCCATTTTCGTGTGCCAACGGACAGATTGCATAAAGCTTCGGCTTTTAAATGCGTGAAATGAATTGCATCCCTATTCACACTAACAACCATTTAATTTGATGGTGCGGCAAAAGCTCTTAATTGAAAGTTGACTGGAACCAGTTGATGATTTCGGTCACTGTGCCAGTTGTTGCAAGTAACTGCAACGACAAGCGATAATGTAAGAGAAAATAAATTAACTGAGACATAGGCATGTGAGAATAAGAGAACGAAAGAGCGAGAGAGAGAGAGAGAGCGATAATTATCCTTCAGTTTGTTTAATGCTTGCCATTTCGTCAATTGCATTGACGTAATGTAATTCGCACACACACACACACACACACACAGATATTTACAGTCTATCGCAGGTGTGTAGCCCAAAGTGGTTTCGATTTCGCTGAGTAGACAACGGGTCTACTCGCGGGGAATCAACAGCTTAACGTCAGCAGTAGCGTCAGCGTCACTGACTTGTCAAAAAAAAAAAAAAAACAAAAACAAGAGAAGAAAATTGCACATATTTTGTTGTTGTTGTTGCTGTTGCTGTAATTTTAATTGTGATTTGTTATTTATGCCGCTTGATGGGGCGGCAATTTCACTGCCAGCGACAACGCCGACGCCGCCCACAGCTTGTTGCATGACTGATCGTTAGTGTGCATGCACAGACATGTACAGACATGTACAGATGTAGGTGCGCCCTCGTCTCTCTTCCTCTTCCACCCGATGTTGTTTTGCTTTTTTGTTAATTTTATTTTCTGCCTGTTCGTTGGCTGTTGCGTCTGCGTCTGACAATCTTCATGCCGCGCGTCATGCTGTCGACGTCGGTCAACTGTCGGCGACTGACGTCATAGCCACAGCGCGGCGCGAACAAAGTGCGATGCCGCACCATGGGCCACCGATCGTAAATTGCACAGGTGTCGCTCGATATTGGCAACGCTTCTTGTTGTTATTGTTTCAATATCAATTTTCATACAATATATTTTTTTTTTTATATTTAAAGAAATAAATAAATAAATCTTTGGAAACTAAAGTTGGGGTCTAGATACCAATTTGTGGCAGTTGCCATTTTTGTCGCTCGCTCGACTGCTGTAGCTGTTGGCCATTGGATATTGGATATTGATATTGATATTGAGCTGACATTACCTGTCCATTAACTGGCTGCTATCGATCATTGTCAACTCGCCGATTGGCCATTGCCAAAGTTGCTGCTCATCATTTGGAGCCATTTGAAATGAGGAGCATGACAAATTGGCAACACGCTTTTAAGCGGCTTGTTGATTCATTGCTGAATTCCGCACTAGCCACAAACACATTTATATATATATATATATATACATACATATAAATATATATACATATACAAACACACCTGCACATTCCAATAAGAATGCAATGTTTTTCCCCATCTTCAAATTTGCTGAAACTTTACTGGGTATTCCTTTTAGCTAACTTATCGCTTTCAATGAGTGTAGCAATTACGTTTGATGGATGACTCAGTAGGATCACCTTTGGGCCCATAACACCAAACGGTTATCGGTTAAAGTCTTTCCGACTTAGAAGCATTTGTTAAGAATGTCGAATGCCGTCCACTTGATGCAATTTGCTATGCAATTGTTTATTTTTTCCCTGATCTAAGAACCTATGATCTATCTTCCATCCTCAGTCCTAGATCTGTCGAGTCTTTCTCATAATGGATATAAATTCAAATCATGCCTTTTGCAAACAAAATCAGTAGAGAAACCTAAGTTTTACCAAATAATATTTCGTATTCTGGATTTATTCTATTTCAATGTCCAGATGTGTGTGTATTAAAATTACACAGCCTTAACTAAGGCCACAGCCCGCTTGCATATGCATATCGTAGTCACTGATAAAATAGGCCTGAACATTTGTACCGGATGAGTGGATGAGTCGCTTATTATCAGAACAGGCTACCATCATATCTGCGTGTGTTCCATGGCTGATTTATATGTCATCATCATTCGGGGCCCAACTCGACTCGAGGGTATACTTTATAATACATATGTATAATCTAGTAGAGCATTATTAATCAGCACGCGATGCGTTTGGAATATATATATATATATATATATATATTTATATATATATTATAATAATAATATGTGCACTTACACGTTCTAGGAATTTACAGATCTTATCTTAAAAAATAGTATTTTTATGTTTTTTTTCACTGTTTAATATATATTAACGATTAGTTGGAATGACGTACTTAACTATCGGCAAAGTTATTTGATATCCATTCGAATACCCTGTTGCCATAGAATATCTGGGTGGATATATATGCTCTTAATTAGCTTCTGTAATTATTTGTACTATTGCGAGTCGTACGAAAATAGCAATTTACAGCAGTTAAATTTAGCCGTGTGAAAGTCAAGTGTTAATTTTGTATATTTCTGTAGCTGTTTAGGGAAACAGACGAATAATTAACATATTAAAACTAGCAAGTTTTTTGTTTACTTTTCATTTTCTCTTTTTGCAATTTATTTTTAATGAGTGCTATTAAAAAAAAAAATGTGGTGCACTTTGGACGTCATTCGAGAAAACGTAATAAGCCAAATTTAACGAGTCGATGCAGCTCTGCGCTGCACTGTGAATCACAATTGTGGCCCACTGTGCGTCAGCATATGTTTGTTTGTACATATTTATAAATATATATGTATGTATATATTTATGTATGAGCACGTCGTCTGTCAGTCTGTCAGTCGCTCTGCATGTATACATGTGTTTGCATGTGTGTGTGTGTGTGTGTGTGGCTGAGTGTGTGTGTGTGTGTGTTTTTTGTGCTTAAATGCAATTACGCGCTCAAGTTAAGAAAACTAGCAAAGCAATTGGAGCGCAACAACAAAAACGAAATACGAGTATAAATAAATAAATAAGCAGCAATAAGCGAGTGTGTGTGTGTCTGTGTGTGTGTGTGTGTGCGTGTCTCTGTGTGTGTGTGCGGGATCATTGCACATTGCGTCAACGTTTCAAGATCACACTCAATTCCAATTCCAATTCCAATTGGAGTTGCAGCCGCAATCGCAGCATAAAAAAAATAATAATAAATAAAAAAAAATATTGCCACTTTATAGCGGAGCGGACGCGGTAAGCGTTCAACGAGCAGCAATTACGAAAATTCAATACAACGGATTAAACACCGGCAACAGCAGCAGCAGCAGCAGAACCACCTTTAAACTGCAGCAGCAGCAGCCAGCAGAAGCAGCAGCAGCAGCAACATCATTCGCAGCCGCCGTCGTCGTCAGCCAGCGTCACGCTGCCGCTGTCGCAGTTGACGTCGCCGTCGCAGTTGGATACCAAGTTTTATAGTCAGAGCGACAGTTTAGCGACGGCAGCGGCAGGTGTCATTTGAATTTGAAGTGCGCGGACGCGTTAAAATCGCAAAAAAACAACCAAGTTTAAAACGCATGAAACGCAGACGCCAACGCCGACGCAACGCTGTAAATACACACACACACGCACAGACACACACACACACAGCGACACACACACAGCAACACACACACATAATACACATAGTGCGATGAGTGCGCGCCGCGACGGTGTACAAAAAAATGCCGCGTACAAAACTGAAATCGTTAACAGAACCGAATCCGAAACAAAAACCGAAACCGAAACCAAAACCAAAACCAAAACTCAAACCAAAACCGATACCATGCTCAAGATAATGACTGCGATGCCGGCGTCAGCGACAGCAACAGCAACAGCGACAGCAACAGCGACAGCAACAGAAACAGCGACAGCAACAGAAACAGCGACAACGGTTAACGCTCAAAATAAATGCGCGACGGCAGCGCCAACGACTTTTAGTTATCAGAGAGCACCGGAGCGTTGTGCACGCCTCGAACAGACAACAGCAGCAGCACCAAAAGCACCAACAGACTTTCAAGAAGAAGAAGAAGAAGAAGACGAAAAAGCAGAAGGAGCAACAACAGAAGAGAGAGCAACAACAGCAATAACAACAGCAACAGCGTCGTCTCGCCTCTCTCAGCACAAGGCGCAACTGCGCGCAGCTTTCTTCAAGGATTTGCACGCTTTCACAGCGCAACAGCAGCAGCAGCAACAGCAGCAGCAACAACAGCAGCAGCAGCAACCGGTGCGAGAGCGTGATAAAGCTGCCAATAGCACAGAGCACATACGCCAGCTGATCAAAAAATATCAGGCAATGATTGTGCAGCAGCCAACAGAGACGGCATCGCCGTCGCCGACGCAGACGGAGTTGCAGGTGCCGCTGAAGCCGGCAACATTGGCAAATAGCGCTGCCAATTCCGATGAGGGTTGCAATGCGGGCGGTTTGAGTCCGTGCAGCAGCGACAATGAATGCGACATCAATGCGGCCGTTGCACGCCGCAAGCCAAAAGTGACGCGCTGTGCGAGCAGCGACTCGGCACTGGGCCTGGAAGTCGAGGTGGATGATGTGAATATGGATGTGAATGCGCCGACGCCGCAGCGACGCATGACGCTAACCGTTACCGATTTGCCGTTGCGGCCAGCCCTATTACCGCTAGCCGAACCCACAGCGCTGCCGGACTCACCGCTAACATCGCCGACCAGCGGCCTTGCCATGGGTCTGGGCACTGCCGGTGTGGCGGCCAGTGGTGTCGGTGTGCCGACCAAAGTGCTGTTGGAGGAGCGAGTGGTGGCGGCGGCACTGTCAGCGCCATCGGGTTCGCGACGCGAGTCAACGCAAAGCTGCATCAGCGAGCTGGGCGGGTTGGCGGGGGTGCGATATGTGCGAACGCCATCGGTGGTGGTCTCCGACTATTCGGATGATATAACTGCATGCGGCATCAGCATGGAGGAAATGGAATATTTTCGCTTGCAGCGTGCACGCTGCCAGCGTCGCTGTTCGCTGGAGGCGAGCGCTGCCAATGTCGCTGGCGTCGCTGCCCGGGATGATGGCGGCCAGTCGGATGTGAGCGCCGCGAGCAGTTGCAGCAATCTGTATTATTGTGGCTCAACGATATCGGCACTGGATGGTGGCGAGTGCATTGTTAACGGCATACGTGTTGCACTTGCCCGCAAATCGAGTCGCAGCAGCAGCGACGATGGCGAACTGGAGGTGCACGAGGAGCACGAGCATGAGCACGACCAGGACCAACAACAGCAACAACAACAACTACAACAACATCAGCAGCAGCAGCAGCAACAGCAGCAACAGCAGCAGCAGCAGCAGCAACAGGAACTGGAATTGGAACGGGAACGGGAGCTGAGCGAGCTTTTGGCTGGCACACAGCTTGGCGATGTCTCTAAGAAGGTAGGCAGCAGCAGCCGCAGGCAGCGCTGCAGCAGCAATGACGGCGACGGCAGCGTCACAAATATATAGGAAATCTCAATTAAGATAAAAGACACACACTTTTCAGCAAGTGGCTAGCAACTGGTCAGACAGACAGACAGACAGAGGGAGGTAGTGCAGGGCGGTAGTGCAGGGTGGTAGGGCAGGGGGTTGGTTGGTTAGCTTGTGTGTGCGATCTGTGTAATAATTTCAGTTGTTGTTTAACTTTTGTATTCTTATTATAGTCTACTACTACTATACACACACGTGCATATATATGTATATATATATGTATATATATATATATGTATGTATATGTATATATATATAGGCAGTGGTTGCTCACTAATTGCCATTCCCAAATAATCCTAATTTCTAAGTAGTCAAGAAGATAGTCATCGACAAATCTTATCAAAAAATTACGTTAGTGCCAAGGCAATTATAAATGCTTGAGTTGAATTAAATTGAATTGAATTTAATATTGAATTTAATATTGAATATTTCGATTTGGCAAACCTAAAAAATAACTAAAAAAAAAGTCTTTTCTTTTCTTTTTAAAATTCAAGTTTCCGGCAATTAAAATTGATTTGCAAGATTTAATTTCCTACTGGAATAGTTTTTTTTTTTTTTTTTATATGATAAATTTTCTAGAGAGAGAGAGAGAGAGAGAGAGCGACCGAGAGACAGATAGAGAGAGATATTAGAGTTAGAGAGGGCTGGGGTGAGGAGTGGTGCGTGGTGCGTGGCCTGTGTTGGGGGGAACAAGTGTGTGCGGGTAATTAATTTGGCGCTTATCTTATCGCCATATGAGATTCCATTGCCGCGGAACGTACTGGTACAAGCCGTTTTTTTATTTTCAGTATTTTTTGTTTTTGTTTTTGTTTTTGTTTCTGTTTTTGTTTTTCCCATTTTTTTTTTTTTTTTGTATCTTATGACTTTCCGCCGCCAAATGATGATGTTGAAAGCGGGTGCGCTGATAAAAAAAGTTGTGGCCCAGACTTCAAATATATATGTACATATATATTTAGAGTTGTGCTATCACACACACACACACACACACGCACACACGCACACACACGCACACCAGCAACGACGGACGCTTATCTTAGTGATTAACTCTGTATATTGTAGTATTATAGATATATATACATATACACTTACACACATATATTTTTCCCCATACTTTTATATCCATATATATATACATATACAACAATACAAACAGCAGGTACAACAACGATAACAACAACAACCACAACAAAAATTATAGAAATTTGTTAAGTAATAAAATATTTGGATATACAAACTAAAATATGTAATAAAATCATAATATAAATATTGAACAAACTATGCGCATGCGTTTGAAGGTGTACAGATATATTATGTATATATATATATATATATGTACACGTGCACACTATCTGTATATATATAGACTATTCTGCGCTTATCTGGGCTTTACTCTGCTATTATCTATATAAGTTTATCTATATCTGTGGCCTTTTTATGTGCACCCGCTGATGAGGGTCGAGCATTCTCTGCGTGTCTCACATGGGTGCATAGATACATATATATATATGTATATATATATATAGCCCTTAGATAGCAACCCGTGCCGATAGATTCCTATTAGCCCAGTATTGTCAAATTAAGTTCTGAACTAAGCTCGTTTGGAAATAAATAAATACATTTGAGGAGATATCTCAGACTGCGTACGTGCATCCGCCACAATTGCCGAATTGCATGTTGCTCACGAACTGGGATTGGGATTGGCACAATTCGCCCTTATTTCGGCAAGTGCAAATAATACTTGAACTATTAATATATATATGTATATATATATATATATATATATATATATGTATATATAAATATATATATAAATGCACAGTCTTTGTTCCTAAAGCAAATCTTCAAATACGCGGCGTTTTCAATATTCAATTAGCGTGGTTGCAAAGGTCGCTGGTCTCAAGTGAATAATTCGGTTTACAAATGCTATCCGAATGCTATCCGAATGCTATCCGAATGCTATCCAAATGCTATCCGAATGCTATCCGAATGCTATCCGAATGCTATACGAATGGTATATGTGTCTATACGTCTATTATTATAATATAATATAGTTCTAGGCTTTCACAGCTCAACATAAATCTTGAGTATTTCTTTGTTGTGTTCAGTTTTCAACTGCCTTAATTGTACAGTTTTACTATACTTTAATGTTGATTAATCGTTTTGTGACTTCTCAGGGATTGTGTCCAGTTTGTTATCTTTTCGGTCGTTTCAACTTAAGTCTGAATTCTGACTTTCTGCAGTTGACGTTTGTGATTATCCTGCAAATAACTCAACTCAATTAATGTCGAACTCTTCGTCTTCATCCATAAGATTGCAATTATAGAATGTGAAACAGGTCTTTCAATTGATGAGTGGATCGCACACAAACTCGTCCTTATCATCGGCACAAGCCAGTGTTGTAAATAACCATTTCTTTTTATTTATCTTTATGCGGCTGCTCCCATTCGTATAATGCATTCAAATCTTGCTTAAGTCTCTTAAATTACACACAGATTTATAATATGTACACATGGGCTTATATGCCAGATATATAGTTAATACGTCATTGCTATTTTTATAATACGCAGTTTCAGATCTCGTCAGAGTCGCAGATTAGAAGCTTACGATATGGTTTTACAATTAAACTGAGCCGCTTTCGATATGAACGGATCTATTTTTGCATTTGCTGAAGGCTGTTTTCATTCCGATTAGATACGCGTTTTGCACTTTTCCCGAGAACAGAATGCGAATGCTTTTTTTCCCCAGAAATTCTGTCAAAGTAAATATACACAAGTACCATGGAATTGTACCAAATGTGTATCATCATCTTTCATCTGCTGTGTATTTATTTTCTTGACACGCTTGAACACGACTGAAGGAAGGGTCATATGACTGAGTGCTTTCTTTTGGTTCATTCTGAGATCATTTTATTGTCCTATGAATGTCTTATATAACTGCCACATTTCCTGATACAGCGTTAGACAGAGAAAGGGAGAGAGAGAGAGAGGGAGAGAGATATAGAGAGAGAGAGAGAGAGAGGGGGGCTGGTTGAGAGCTAAAAAAACGGGCAGCATTTGTTGGGCCAACCATATTTTTGCATTCCATTTTGGAGATGCTGTCTGACTGTCTGTCTGACTGTCTGTCTGACTGTCTGTCTGACTGTCTGTCTGACTGTCTGTCTGACTGTCTGTCTGACTGTCTGTCTGACTGACTGCCTCTCGAGCTTGTGACGTGGGCTTCGTCGAGCCATTCAGACGTTGATTACTTTAGATAAAAATTGCTCGCCTCCATTTCTCTGTGTGTGTGCGTGTGTGTGTGTGTGGGCGTCAAGGCAGCGAGCGCTGTGACGTCACTGGCGTCACCATTTTGACTTGTGAAATACGGTCTCCAGTCGCTGTCATTAATAATGGCAAATCTTGGGTCTGACTAGCCCGGGGCCCCAAAATCATAAAACTTTACAGCAACAAGCAAAATAAAACCAAATTGCCCACAAAAAAAAAACCAGCGAATCACAGATAAACTGCCAACACACAAGCCGAAGTTGATATACTCTTACAAGTCACGGCAGATTTTTGGTTTTAACAGTTATTCGCATCCATTGAAGATCTACAATCTCAAATCAAAACTAGATTTCAGTTTGCTTTGCTTAAGATTTTTGAATATCTTCTTGATTTTAGGTTGGTCGATTATGAGTTGCGAATATCAAAATGTTTCGAAATTATTCGGATAAAAGAACTTGTTTTTTGTTGCTGTCAAAAAGTGTTATAACTGATAAGCTTTGAGCATTTTTCGTGACGTCAGGAAGAATCAATTTCCAGACCTATTTGTTTGCATAAGAAGATTACACCAAGCATGATTATTCTATCAGCAAGTGATGGAAGACTTATTAGTGGAAGTCAACGACGATAAGTGGGTAAGCCACAATTAGTGTTCCAGTCTTAAGAAACCGAAGGACATTTTGCTTATCTTAATGTGCCCAGTGATTGATAGACCATATTGTATAAGAGCCACAATCAAGAATAAGAAGAATAAGAATAGGAAGAAAGACTTGTTATTAAATTGGGATCATCAAATTCCTTTTTCCCTTTAGGATTCCGCTTAAAGTGTCAATTACAGTTTCTTACGTAATCCATACAACATTTGTTATAGGTTTGGGCATGAAAAATAATACTAAATAAATGAATTCTCAGATGCAGCACTAATTATACGATTCAATCCATAATTGCAGATGCTTAAATTGATTGAAATTTGCTTTAAAAAAACCCATTTAAACTTGTTGTAAATAACGCGGCAAAAATAAAGAGTCAAACGCACTTTCAAATTGTGGATTATCTTTATTAGGCGCGAGTGCGTCTTTACTTGTTGAGGGGAATACAACGCAAAAAGAGAGCACATGTGTGACCAGAGCTTCGATATTAATCGATAAAGCGATACTTGAGTATTAATCGTTGCTGTGATATACAAAGATATTTCAACAAAACTGTTCAGCTGTCATAAGTTTCTCAAATCGAAACCGATTTGTTTTCTTTGTTTTTGCTTGGGTCAGCGAAATATGCTCGAATTTAAGGCAAACACTTTGACATTTCGCCTCTGCCATATATTATATAAAATACAAATGTGTCCGCCCATGCTTAAAATTGTTTGGTTTTCTCCATAGATCACCGAAAGAGGGGAGGGGGTGATTAATCTGAATCTATATCCGAGCGCATATATCATCGAAATATGTTCATATATCATCAGCTGTGTGACGTGGAAATTTTGCTGTCTGACGTTTCACATGGCGATCATTTGGATGATGATCAAGATGATCATGATGATGATGATGATGATGATGATGATGTGTCGCATAATAGTCGCCATTATAATTGGTTAGTAGTGCTTTGGCGCTTTTGTTTGGGGGTGCTGCATTGTTGTTGTTTATATTTATGCATATTTTATTTTTATTTACATTTATTTTATTTTTGTTCATGGCATTTATGGTCGCGGCCATCCGTCAGTTGAACAGCCCATGGCTATGACAGCCGCAGTCGGCTCAGGCATATCTAATCAGTTCGCCGGCGCTCGACTTGGGCGTTTGGGGTTGGGGGTAGCTGGATGGATGGCTGGCTTTGAATTATGACGCCCGCTAATGGCGCGAGAAATCGATTAAGTTGATTGGAACAATGCCTGCGGTTGCAAGTGGGGCAGGCTTGGGGGAGTGTATGATATACACACACATATATATATATATCTGTATATATATATATATATATATCTGTGTATATATAGCGGGTCTCCGTTTCAGACTCCATTTCGGTCTGGGAGCACAGCCTCTGACGGCGGTTGCGTTGATTTCCGTTGACGTCAGCGGGGCCCCATCAGCAACCACCGTGTGATCGTCAAAATAATTACATGATCGAGCGGGCGTCACTGTGAGCCACTAAAAAACAACAGCAGCAACGGCAACAACAGCAACAACAGCAGCAGCAACAACAGCAACAACAGCAACAACAACAGCAACAGCAACAACAGCAATAGCAATGTCAAAGCAAATAAATAACAGCGAAAACCGCAAGTCAAGAGTGGCAAAGGCAAACAGCAAGAAACAACACCAACAACACCAACAACACCAACACCAACAACAACAACAACAAAGAAAGACAAAGACAAGTAACACTGTTGGAGGGTATTCACTGTGTGTGCAATTTGCGTCATTTGCCCTTGTCCGCTGCTGCTTCCAGACCCTACCCTTGGCACATTCAAGCCAAGTGTTGCCAGTTGTGGCACCGTTTATCGGTTCGCTTATCTTTCGCACTTTTGATACCCTTACAACGCGGCCAGAAGTCATTGATCTTGACAGGCACACGTATCGCTAACACAACCGAAAAATCAAGATATCAATTCACAGTGGAATATTGAAGAATTAGAAACGATTGCAACCAATCTGAAACAGTCAATAAAATGCAAATTGGTTTGATTCCCTGGCTTGAGTCTGGTGTGAGGATCTACCAAATATCTGAAGTGTAATTCTAACAGCAGTTTAAAGGTTCAAACTGGGAGTAGTTCGGGGAGTAGTTCAAGTTGTATTTCTAGGTTCCGTTGAAGGTTCACTTCAGGGTTTAGTTGAAGGTTCGGTTGAAGGTGCAGTTCGTTGAATACAACAAGTTGCAAATGCGATTTCAACTGGTTTGCTGTTATTTTTCTTTATTAAAAGTGTTTAAATATTTACTAAAATTGCTGTTGATTAATTGGTTTTGTTAGTGTATTTGTCAGTTTTCGAATGCGTTTTATGTCTTGTCGCTTGTGTCTTGTGTTCTGCCAATTTCCAGTGAATCGGCTGAATGCGAGTCGAGTTGTCGTCGCCGGCAGATCAAATGCAATCCAAGTTGTTGTTATTGTTGGCTCCTTGGGGAGTTGCGTGCCGCTTGCCGCCAGCATATTTGTCATTCCTGCGGCCGCCTTGTTGCATGCTGCTGGCTGCTGTCTCATGGCTGCTTGCTGCTTGCTGTAAGCTGTAAGCTGTAAGCTGTGCTTTTGCCACTTCTTCTTCCGCACTTCCTGCCACTACGATTGCAACTGCAACTGCAACTGTAGCTGCAACAGCTGCTGTTTTGCTGTTGCTGCTGCTTTTGCTGTTGCTGCTCCGATTGCCTTAAAGGTTATGTCGCCTGTCATCCGACACCCAAACACAACGACGACAATTTCAGCAGCAGCAGCAGCAACAACAACAACTCACACTCGACTCTGAGGTGCATGCAACATGGGCCCGCGCAATCTACTCGACTGTGGGCTGCTTCGACACTGTTGCAAACAGTTGATTTACCGTTTCGCAACTGCAGAAGGATATTTGAATTTCCCGAATTGAGGCTCGAACGGCAGCCTTGTACAGAGTTGAGAGCCACGTTAATTGAATAAAAGGCACTCTTAATTTTAGTAAGTATTCAGTTGCAGATTTACTTTTCGCAGTGTAGATTCGAAATTACGGCGACAACATTTTGTGGCATGCCACAAACAGACCATGCAACAGACATACGCAAACACTGCACACAAATATCTGGGGGGAGGGTGACGGTGGTGGGTGAGCGGGAGAGAGGAAGGAGGAGAGTAAATGCAACACAGGAAATGTGCAACGTGTTTCCCAATCGAAAATATTATCGTTTGCCAGTTGGGCGCCAGTACAGTGAGGATTGCCAATAAGAACACTGCGACGAGCAGAAGGCAAAGCTCAACTTGATTGGCGATAAATGCATCCATAGAAGTGGACCAGCTTTGATCGGATCCCACATTCTATGGCATATAATATAACTGTTTATTTTATATATATTACAAAAACACAATAAAATCATATTGCAAATTGCCCGTCTTTTATAATATTCTTTTTCAATTTCAATTTAAGGCTGCTCTTCGTTCCACATATCACACAAGTTTCAGGAAATTTCTATTTATGGTTATCAACTAACAACAATTCCACTTCCTGGAATATCTTTATCGTAATTATGAAGAATCGTTGGCAACCAAAGTTAAAAGAAAAGAATGCAACAAGTCTTAAAACATTCAAAGTAAAAAACATTCACTGAGTAGAAATGAAGAAGAGTTTTACACAATAAAGAAATTGTTGCAAGTTTTTCGGAAATTTGGGACAAAAGGAAGCATGATTTGATCTGGCAGATGAAAGGGAAAGCTTGTTATAATAATAATGTACACAATACACAAATGGTACTCAAATGTTCTGATAAGATTAGATAGCAACAGTTTCCGATCAATGCGTGAAGAAGAACTCAAGCAGGAGCAGCACCAGACCAAAAAGTAGACTAAAAACAACAAAAAAAAAACCAACCAAAAAAACCCATCTAGAATTGCGTATGGTAAACGTTTAGTATGAGATCAATTTGCAGACAACAATTACCTCTGCTGTTGGTGTTGCTGTGCCTGTTGTAGTTGTTAATGTTGTTGTTGTGTGTGTGTTGTTGTTGTGTTTGTGTGTGTTTGTGTGTCAAGTGATCTGGAGTTTCCGATAGACGCGCTCATTTCATATGTATCGCTTTGTATCTGTTGCATGTGGCCAGTGGACAGTCGATATCTATGACAGCTATGAGCTATGAGCCCGACAGTCCCTGAGTGTTGTGCGTCTGGGTGTGCCTCGCTGCTGCCTAGGTTCCAACTTGGGTGCCTTGGGTACATTGCCTGCCGCTTATCGGGTCGCCCCATCTGGCCTGACTTCATAAAACACTTAAACGAAGTCTCCCTCTCCCTCTTCCTCTCTCTCCCTCCCGCTCTCTCTGTCTCCCTCTCTCCATCTTTCTCTCATGAGGCATGGCACTGGGTATTCGAGGGGGGGAGGCGGCTGGAGGCAGGGGCACAGGCGTCAAGTGGGCAATTAATACCATACAAATATTGTGACAGGCCGCCGCAGAGCCTGTCATAACGTTAGCCGGCCCCAATGATTGCCCGGCAGCGATTAGGCCAATGCCAATTTGCATATCGGACGCTGAGGAAACAGAGAAACAGCAACAGAAACAGCAACAGAAAAAGAAAAAAAAGGAAAAGAAAAGAAATGAAAAAAGAGACGAAGCATTATGCAAATCAAATGCATGCAGCGCAATTTGCCGACGCAATTAGCAGCCTTGTTAAGGATCGCGACACGATCCTAACCCAAAGCAACCAGGCAGGGAAGTTGGACAGTTGTCGCTATGCTTTTCATGTTTCAATCAGCGCCATTATTCCATCATGTTGTCGTCGCTGTCGTCGTCGTCGTTGTTGCTGTTGCTGTTGTTGTTGTTGTTGATGTACGCTGCGATCAGGGCCTGGGATTAAGCTGCGAGGATGGAAGACACACACACACACACACACACATATATATAGATATATATTTATATATAGAGCGACGATCGTTATACCCTCGCCCATCGCAGATCTCGTGACGACAGCTAAAAATCATTATAATTAACAAAAAATAAATGTTAAAATAGCGACTGATTATTAGCAAGTGATATATATATATATATATACGATATTATATGATATATATATATCTTAGAGTTGCAAGCTTTAATTATCATAATTACTTCTGAGTTGGATGTGATCTAAAGTTGTTCATGGATCAAGTCAAATTTAGATTAATATTTGCATTGCCAGCTGTGGGCAAATTTAATCCAATTTTCATTAAGATAACTGCTGAGCTGGGAAAGACTGGTTTGACAGACAGCAGGACAATATAGAAAACGCATAGATCTGATCAAAGATGTCTCCTTTAATGTATTTGTATATAAAGATATATTTATATAAATAATATAGTATCTGCTGCAAGGGTATCGAAAAGGCATCGCTTGGCGTTCGTTGCGGTTCGGCAGGTTCGTCGCAACATCTTCGGCCACTCCTCGGGCCTGCAACGATCGCTGCTGGCAATCTGTGGAAGCTTTACTTGCGGCTGCCCGCCAAGCGTTCAGTTTAGTTGCTCGTGCGCCGTTCCAAAGTCAACAAGCGATCGATCGTTCGCCAACTGTGTGCGTCGCGCGCGAACACACGTCTCTTGCTAACACACACACACACAGTCACACACCACACACACACTCACACACCACACACACACACACACTCACACACACACTCACATAGATACAGACAATACACGGACACGCTCTCCATAGCAGACCACTTGCAGGCTGTGCGCGCATTCCGATTTCTGCTCAAATTTGTAGCTGCAAATCAATAAAAAAAACAATAATAAAAAAAAAAACGTTATAATTCATTATTATTATTATTATTTTTTTTGCTTTCTTTTTTTTGATGTTTTTGTTGCTGTACTTTTTTTTTGTTTGTTTATTATTTGTGGTTGTTTTGTCAGCATAATTGTTTTGTGCGAATGAGCACCGCCAGCGCAGTGGTTGCTGTAACGATTTTCGCAGCTAAGCAGCGTCCGCGCAGCCCGCCAGCCAAGTGAGTAAGAAAATAAAAAAAAAAAACAATTTAAAAAAAGATATATATATATATGTATATATATATATGAGAGCAAGAGTAACAGCATCAGCAACAGCAACAACAACAACAACAATATCCCGAAAAGTTATCTACTTTGTGAGTTTTTGGCTTTTTGTTTGTTTGTTTGTTTATTTGTTTTGTTAGCTTGAGAAACGCTGCGGCCCCAAATTGATTTTGTTGATTCTGCTCGCGAGCTTGTTAATTAAAAGTTATTTTTGCTGCGATTTATTAATTTGCAGTGTACGCCCAACTAGCAGCCACCTGCCAGATACATTTCCTTCATCTAAATATATATATATATATATGAATATATATATATAATTTAAATTAGGGATATTCATTTAATGGGTTTTCGGTTAGGTAATTGATTTTACAGCTTTATCTCTGAAAATTATCACTTGTAAGCTAACAGATACATTTGTTACGCCTGCAGATACTTTGGGTTGTTTATTTAATCTGTGAATTATTGTTGTTAGCAATCTTGTTATCTGCAACAGACTTTTGTAAGGGTTATATATACTTTACAACAGAACTGATAAATTGGTGTGGATTTACATTTGATAGATACTTTTGAGATACTTTTATTTACAGCTACAGCTACATTTAAATGTTCTAATCACTGAATGAATTATAGTCAAATTAAGTATTGCAGTTTAATTGGTGTTGCAAAGCCTTACAAAACGTATAACAATTACAGCTATCCGCGAGATACTTTTCGATCCAGCAGATACTCTTCGCTAAGAATCTTCTACTGCATGATATCTATATCTATCTATATCTATATATATATATCTATCTATCTATCCATCTATCTATCTTTCTATCTATCTATCTATCTATCCATCTATCTATCCATCTATCTATCTATCCATCTATCTATCTACATAGAAATTCACATTGCATATCATTTTTTTTCTCTTCTTGAAAATATCATTATTTGTACAATTTTGGCCGTTTTCATTAAAAAAAAATGTGCCGAAAAATAGTTTCAACTAAACCAAAGGATTATGGCAAAAGTAGCAAAGATATCGAAACGCATAATGACTCAGTTAAATGTTAACTTAGATTTGACAGCATTAATTAAATGATTTATTGTCGCTTTTATTCAAAGGGTACTTTTCATTTCTACATTTGTCAGTCCCATTTTGTAGTGGCAGCATTTAATTATCTACTTTATCTTTTAGATATTCCATGTCCATTTTGATCTTAAATATATCAATTTAATTGAATTCAATTCATTGTTGTGTGGATATATGTTTAAAAAGAATCTTTTAACCAGCGAGATGCGTTTATCGAGCCAAAAGATATACAGATACCAGCTGAGAACAATACTTGTAGCGTTCTTAGTATTATTATTATTGCTATAATTATTATTATTATTATTAATTTTATTATTATTATTATTATTATTATTATTATTATTGTTATTATTATTATTATTATTATTATTATTATTATTATTATTATTATTATTTTAATTGACAATCAATTTGAGTAATTTTGGCAATGCTTTCTAATCTGAATATTTACAAATATGAATTGAGCAGTTTTTAGATACTTTACAAGCTCCAAGCAATGGAAGTATCTTTTCCGGATACATACGTTTATATATATGCAATCAAAATATGTCTTGGGAATTAGCCAAAACACAAAACACAAAATTATAAGTCGCTTTGAGTTACAACTTAAGGCACTTGGAGAGTCAAGAGTCAAGTTTAAGACTCGGCGATAAATTCTGAAATTGCGGCTAGTTAAAGATACTTGGGGAGCTTGGAGCTTAGTGCTGTGTTGCAAGAAGGAAAACGAAACATTTCTAAGTGAAAGATACAGGTTTGGTCAGCGCTTAAAGATACTTTTCGTATCTGTATGCCACGCAAACGGATTGACCCCTGCGAACGTGGACGGGCAACTTGGGCAACTTGGCAACTTAGCAGCTGGCAACTTGGCCACTGGCAACTACCATAAACAGCAGCCCGGCTGCAGTTGCAGTTGCAGTTGCGCTTTTATGGCCACCAAGCCACTGAGCAAACCTGGAAGCAGGCAGCTGGTAGCAGATTTTTGTGGACTACACGCTACACTCAGAAAAATGATTGCTCAAGTAAATCGGGCAGCTCAACTTATTCAATTTCTAAAACCGAATTCTGCGTCTATCGCTAGAAACCCAATTAAAAATGACATTTGATGATTTAGATGCTATTTGAAATGTGAGAAAAAAACAATGCACAAATTACAGGTTCTTATTCAATTCATGTGTGCTTAGAACTCTTAAATTGGCCAAAGAATATTTTCGAATGTTATTCGACATTATTTCTTGATGGTCAGAAACTAGTTTTTAGAGCGATTTGGGAATTAGTTTTTATTTTTTTTCCAAGTGTAGTGCAGTGTAGGCAGACGGTGGGCTGAGCCTAGCTGCCTGCAACATTGTCGCTTGCCACATTAATCATTGCGGGCCAGCGATAAACTTTGACATCGATGCGTGCAGCAGAAGCGGCGGCAGCAGCCAAATGAAGCGATCTTCATAAATCAAAAGTGGCTAACTGGCTAAAGAGCAGACTTCCAGCCAACAGCCACCAGCCTCCAAGCCTGCAAGCCTGCAAGCCTCAAGCCTCCAGTTTGCAGCGTTCAGCCCACAGCTTCCAGCCTCCAAAGTTGGCTCAAAGCTACCAAGTGCTGCGTGCTGATCGGCGGCTTATTTGATTTATCGGCCTGGCCAGCGGTCGCCAACAAGTTAATTGAAAACGAGGCGTGACAGTGAAATTTGCCGCCGCACGCCAAGCTTACTTTTTTTTTGTGGGAGTTGCAAGTTGTGTTGTCGAGGTGGGGCCAGTGTCTTGCCACTTTACTGGTTAGCCGGTTGGCCGTTTCAATTTTTCACCATTTTCCAAATGCGCCACTAAACTGACAGATTTGGCCATAATAAAAAACGAAAAATCGATGCAGCGGCAGCCGGCCGCTTGGCCGCTTGGCCGGGAAAATAAGTTGCCAACTTTAATTTATTGTGACATAACGGTATAATCTGACATAAATTATTGATAAGACGCCGGACCATAAAAGTACAAGACAGTTGGCTTATGCAACAACAACAGCAACCACAACCACAACAACAACAGCAACAGCAACCACAGCAACAACAATAACAAACACAAAAATCACAACAACAACAGCAATGAGAAACAAATAAATTTGGTGGCCAACGTCGACGTTGAGTTGCTCTTATATTAAAAAAAATTAAAAAGAAAACCACGAACAGAATGCTCCAGTCGGGAGAGCTCGACAAGGAGATGCGCTCAAACCAGCTCATAAATATATTTAAATCGATTAAAACACAGTTTTTCGTTACGTTGACAAATTTATCTTCAAAAAATCTTTAAAGGCAAGAAAAAAACTAAATATTCGCAAGATGATAATTTATCTCGATAAATTATGTATTAATTGGAAGCAAATACCTTGCAACTTTTATTTCTATCGGCAATCGATATGCCCAAAGCGCGAAAAGTTATCGATCAAATGAAACTTATGTGCCGAATTTCTGTCTCGGATCGGATCGAGAATATATACGCAAAAGTACTGTCGACGCTGCATTCCGCCTGTTACATATCTTTGCACACCTTCAGCATACCCCATTGAGGGTATAGCAAAAATATTCTCTTTAAAGATCGCTTGAGAATCGAAAAACATCGGAAAAAAGCCCAACTAGATTGATTTATTGGTGAACACGAACAGCATCGATAACTTAACGATCAACGAAATATGATCGTCTATTGAACAGTTTTTTATGTTTAGATATTGATCGGCAGAAAATAAAAGCCATAAATTGACCAGTAAAGTAGAAACTGATCAGCCTGATCTGTGATCGAAATGCGTTCAAGATTGATGATGGCAATAGTCGTAATGATTATGGGCAGATCTGTGCGATTAAATGCAGAGCTTACGATCTGAACGATCTGCTATGCTATCAGATATATTTCTAAGCATCGACTAATGATCGCTGAACGAGGTTAAAGCTGATAAAACTAAACAAATTTATGAACCACAAACTTAATAAATGATTTATGATCAGCAAAGATAGCCAGAAGAACGAAGGATTTATTGATTTGAGGCGATAATCAAATAATTACCAAGAATTGGAGAATTATATATATATATATATATATATATGATGTAGATATATATATATATATATATATATATATCGAATGGTAGCAATTGGGATATGAATTTTGATGCGCTCAAATTGTGTTGCTCATCTCAGGCTGTGGTCAGGGTATAACAGCAACTTATGCTTATAAATCATTCGATTAACAGAAACAAAAACAACAACGACAACAATAACAACAACTGCCTTTCTGTCCGTCTGTCTGGCTGGTTGGCTGACTGGCTGGCTGGCTGGCTGGCTGGCTGGCTGGTTGGCTGGCTGGCTGGCTGGCTGGCTGGCTGGCTGGCTGGCTGGCTGACTGGCTGGCTGCATGCAACGAGCTGTGTGCTGTGGCAAAGTGTCTTTTTTGGATCCATTATTTGACTTTTATGTGCGCATAAGTGCGGCAATATGACGACGACGACGACTGAAAGCGTCGTTGCCAACTGCGTGCAACATAAAGGCCAGTAACAAAAAAGCCTGGCCAGGAGTCCAAGCAGCCAGTTTGCGGGCATCAACTTTTGGACGAGTTTACGCAGCCAATTGCAATTGCAACTGGATACGTGCAACTAACCAACTGGCAACTGGCCACTGGCAACTGGCAACTAGGCAACTGGGCAACCTGGCAACCTGGCAACTTGGCAACTGGGCAACCTGGCAACTTTGCAACTTTGCAACTCCAGACTTTCGACTTTAGACTTCCCATTGCACTTTCATGTTAATTAACAAGAAATTTTGATCAGCTGCGATTGCACACATATCGATATATCCATATCCATTTCCATATCCATATGGAAATCGAACTCAAACTCAAACAGCAACTGAAACCGAAACTTCATCGCGATAAGATGCAACAGACGAGAAATGGTTTGATGCAGCTAAAACTGAAAAGAAAAACACAAGTTAAATGCTCGACTCAAGACAGCCCGACTATGAGATACCCACTATATTTTCTGACTCTAAACGCAATCGTTTAATAGAATAAAATATATCAAAAATATATATTTTTAATGGAGTCGTGGATGCCACCTTCCCGACTAATCTTTTTGACAAAGAAAAATGAGACTCTTGTTTAGAAATGGCAGCGAAAAGGGTTAAGCTAAGTTGATTGTTTAGTTGAATACCCTGCAAAATGAAGTAGAAGTAAAGCTCATACATAAATATTAATTTATTCTTAGTTTTTTTTTTTTTTTTTCAAAAATTATTTGGTACACAAAATTTTGAATCGATCTGCGAAACACGCTTAACTATTTTAAGGAGGAAGAAATAATATTAATAACTATTCTTTGACATCTATTGTTGCATCAACTGCAATTTTAATACCCTGTTTATTTTTCGTTGTCTAATTGCAGGTATGTTGCACTTTGAGCGTAGTTAAAGCGAAGAGCGAACACTGAGCAAAACAAAAGACTTAAGCAAAAAACTTGCGGCAGGCGCAAAGAATAAGGGCCCTGGCGCCACAGTGTGTGTTGCCGCGTTTATTGTTTTCCATCGTTGCGCACTTAAAGCGTTTTGGGGAGGCAAAATGGCGTTGTTCCCCTCCTCCTCGCGTCCGCGCACGCTAATGGAGCAGCTGCTGGCGCGTAAAATCGAAGCAGCGGCCGCAGCTGGCAGTGGCGCTGGTTCGGGTAATGCTGCTTCCGGTTCCGTTGCCGGTTCCAGTTCCATGCCGCTGCCAGCGTCAGCGTCTGCTGCTGCTGCCGGCAGCGGGGCTGCATCGATTGTGAGCCGACTGCGTCGCACCGATTCACTGGACTCGACGAGCAGCCTGGGCTCACTGGCATTTGGCGAGGATGTCTGCCGCTGCGACGACTGTCTCCTGGGCATTGTCGATCTGTACGTGATCAGCGCTGCCGAGGCGGCCAAGAAGAAGGTAGGTGGAGCGCATGTGCAGCGCAGGTTTTAGTTAACGCTGCCGTTTGCAAGCTGCTTCCATTCACACTCAAATAGCTTTAGTCGGCGCAGCGAGCGAAAGCTCGCGACTGGTTTGCAACTCGACTGAAACGATCGATTGAAAGCTTTGCAATTAAAGTCTTTTAGTTTTTTGTTTTGCTTATTTTTTGGCACGCGCGCTAGCTTCACAGCCGCAGCAGCAGCAGCAGCAGCGGCAGCAGCAACAGCAGCATTTGATAGCTTTGGTCAAGACTGCTTCGGTCTCAGCTTCAGCGTCGTTGTTGTCGCTTTGAATTATTATTGAACTGTTGGACCGGTCCGAAAGCTGGCAACGTTGTTGCCGACGCCGATGCCGATGCCATTGACGTCACAGACTTTATGATGATGAGACGTACGCCTCGATGCTAACGCGCTTGGCCTTACCTGCGCTCGCACGAGCGATAATGAGAGCGGCAATAACAGAAGCAGCAACAGAAGCAGTAACAGCAGCAGTAACAGCAACTTTTACAGCGCAGCTCATGCGTTAAATGCATGCTGTTGTTGTTGTTGTATGAAAGCTAGGGGAAATTTCATTGAATAAACTGTAAAATCTGGAAGGTAATACGAGAGAGAGAGAGAGAGCTAGTCAAGTTGAAATAAAAAGGAATAAAAAAGAGCGAATTTGAGTGCATTTCACATGATTTTAAATTTAATAAATAGAGAAAGTGGCAGATCTAAAAGGCATACATATGTATACATGTATATATATTAAATAAAAAATTGAGAGTTAAATACCAAGACAAATCAATTCAGCTATGAAAAAGCAGACTTAGCCAGGAATCACAAGAATCAAGTTATTTCCGCGACGCTCTTCGCTGATTTCTCTCAAGCCTTAACACAGTTTTGTTTTTATCCTTTCATTTACGTTCATTCTGATGTTTACGCACTCTCTTTCTCTCTCTCTCTCTCACTCGCTCTCCCGTTCTCTCGCCCTGCAGCGTTATACGTCACTGACCCATGAATAAACAATTGAGCTCGCTGAGCAAGTCAAAAATGAGCTTTGCCCGGCGAGTCAACCAATGGCAAGCTTCACATTTACACTGTTTGTGTCTGTGCCCTTCGCAGTAACGCAGCAGCGCAGCCATCTCACCCACTCGCACAACTGCAACGCTCGCTCTCGCTTTCGCTCTCGCTCTCACTTTTGATTTCTTTCTCTATGTCGTGCGCCGCTCGCCGCTGCTTGCTTACAGTTATTGTTATCAGCTGCGCAAGTCCATTTGTAGTGAGGACTCCGCAGTGTTATTGAATATCTGCTAACGATGGCGATGACTGCGTTACGTCGCTGCTCATCGCGGACGTTGCGTTGCGTTACGTCGCTTCGCTTCGCGTCGCGTAACATTGCGACTGGCGCAGTGGCTCTGGCTCGGTGTGTCTGTCTCCCCCAACCAGTTGAGCTTTCGCAGCGATCGCGTGCGGCTGGGCTCTGTGTCTCTGCATCTGCCACCGTATTTTGGCCACAGCTACAGCTACTGTCTGCTTCTGTTACCGTCACCGTTACTGTTATTGTTACTGTTATTGTTACTGTTACAAATTTTCGTGTTATCGCCGCGCGTTTTGTTTTTGTTTTTGTTTTGTTTCCTTTTTTCTTTTTTGATTTAAGCCAATGTCAGGCCCGCGTCGCAGCTGCAGCAACTCAAACAGAAACAGTAACTACAGCAACAACAACAACAACAATAACAACGAAAGCAAATACAAGAACAACAATAACAAAAGAAAATAAAAATAATATCAATAAACGAAACAAGAACAACTAAATTCAATAACAACAATAACTTAAGCGGAGCTGTTTCTGACGCTTGCTGCTGCGGCTTGTGTTGTTCCAAAAAAAAAAAAAAAAAACCAAAAAAAAAACACAAATATTCCAAAAACAAAAAACTGAAACAAAAAAATTAATTTAATTTCGCCTCGGCTCGCTTATTTGTGTGTTTTCATTTTGTCTTCTTATTTTATTGTTGTTTTTTTTTCTTTCTTTTTTTTTTTTTGTGAGTGTGCGTGTGTTATTTTGTTCCCAATTGACTGCACACACATATACGCATGTATGTATGTGTGTGTGTGTGTGTGTGTGCACATCACTTCTTGTTGCTGCTTGTTGAACATGGAAGCCTGCGTGCTGACAACCTTTATTTTGTTTCCCACTGGAAATGCTGGAAAAACTGAACGTTGTTGCAAGTTGCGCAGTTGGTTTGCCGAGGTTCTGCTGCTGCTGCTGCAGCCTCATCTTCTTGTTACTACTGCTGCTGCCAGTGTACAAAGTGTTAATTGAAGCACGCGCCAAGGCAAGGCATGCCAAAAAAAATAGAGGCGTGGGGGTTGCGAAAAGGTCTCAATGATTGGGTGCGGCTGGGAGGGGTACTCAGAGGGGGGGTGGCTGAAATACAGCTCTGCAATAAAATTGATTCAAGTTTGTGTAAACACTTCAACGACGTCAATGTAGAGAATGCTACGCACTTTGTATGTGTGTGTGTGTGGGGGGGGGGGGAGGGTAGAAAGGTGTGTGTGTGTGTGTGTGTGTGTGTGGCTATTGTGAATTATATAATAATAGACGCGATCGTCTTTTGAGCGTGTTGTCGCATGTTTTATTCAACAATTTCATTTGCATCAATTTGGCAATTGAAGCTCATTTAGCTCCAGCGTCCCCAAAAATGGGCGACCCATGTCCATCTACTTTAAACACTCACACACACAAGCAGACAAGCAGACAAGCACACACAGCACACACAGCTCCCCCAGTTCGCACTCGATTGCCACCATAATTGGCATCAATCGTTCAATACACATCCGCTCTGATCGCTCCATCGCAGCAAACCAAACCAAACCAAACCACACCAAAGCAGCCAAGCAACCAACCAACCAACCACCCATTCAGCCACCCACCCACACGATGACGTTCAACGAGCTTCCCACTCCGCTACCCGCTGCTCTCTGCTCTCTACACACTCCCAAGTCATTCCCTCTCCTCCCCTCCCTCCCCTCCCCCTGTGTCCAGCTGGCCTATTCTACCGCATTTTGTGCGTCAATAGCGACGCAATCGAAATAGAAAAAAATAATAAAAAAATAGTGTTTACTTTATTAATTTTAAGCTTTCGGCAGTTAAGAAACAACAACAAATACACACACACTCGCACACACACGCACACACTAGCACACTCGCTCATAGAGAGCAAAATGAAAAAATAAAAAAGTCGCTTTTTTTTTGTTTTTTTTTTTTTTGTCATTGTTATGCGGCGTGAATGCCGCGCATTAAGCGCAGTCCGAACTTGGACTCGGACGGGGGTAGCTGAATCAGGGTTGGCAGCGAGCTCACTTGCGGTGGGATGGGGGTGGCTGGGTGGCAGCAGCAGCAGCAGCAGCAGCAAGAGGAATGCTGGGATCGTTAGATCGTTAGGGCTCTGACGTTACGTACCGCTCCACACCCAGATATATCCACTTGCGCCACGTTTCTCCAGACACATTTGTATATCTGTGTACATACCTAGATACAAGCTATAGTTTTGTGTGTTTCCATAACTATGTCTACAACTATGTACATACAGATATTGTACATACATATATACAACTATATATATATATATAGATATATATGTATCTATGGGCATATCTGGGCGTATATCGAACTGTTGTCGTCGACGAAAATTTGTTTTTGTTTTTAATTAGATAACGAAAAAGTCAATTTGCCTTTTTCGACACTTTTCCATAGAATGTAATGCGGAGAGAAGAAAAGAGAAGAGAAGAGAGAGAAAGAGAAAGAGAAGAGATTATAATAAAGATAGAGATAGATAGATATAGCAGAGATAGATAGCTGGATATTTAAAATATATATAAAGATAAAGATTGAAAATAATAATGACTGCAGTGAGACACAAGTAGAGACAGTGCGAGAGAGAGAGAGAGAGAGAGAGAGAAACTGAGACAAAGTAAAGAGCTAATGGGATTGATCATAGAAGAGGACTTCTGTGAGGTCCGAGGAGATCAGGAAGTTATATATAGATATTTATATAGATGCAAGACAAACAGAAGCTGACAGCAGAAAAATTAAAGTTTAGAAAAGAGAATGCAGCTTGGCATCAAATCGAGTACTCTTCAAAAATATAAACAATGCTGGAGGATTCAAGGAGCTTCAAGGGTTATTCCCTGCTCCAATTCAAAATGGTTATGAATGGTCCACTGATATTGTGCAGAGGCATGCAACAGGCAGTCAGACAAAGGAAGCAACCCTTTAATATATTTACAGCCTGATTTGGGGTGTCTGCTGGTCGTACACTATTTATATATATATATATATAGGTCCAGGTAGCTACAAAGTCCAGCCAATTCTCGTGTCCAGCCTTAAATTCAGATTGCGTGAGTCAAGGCCGAAAAATGTTTAGCGATAGTAAAAATACGTAAATGGGATATTATACACAGAAAACAAAACAAAGACGCATTTCAGATTATCTAGACAAAGTCTATATATACATATATATATATATATATACGTATATGTATAGTATATGGGTGCGGCGAGAAATCGGTGCATTATTTGATATACTCTGGACCCTAGCAGAGTGTGGCAGTTCAAATTCGCTCAGTTCGTGTGTTCCTTTATCAGTTTGACGTTGCACATTGCTCGGTTCCGATTAAGCGCACTTCTTGCGAATAGTCTAGTATATTGGCTATTTACATACACAGATACACTCAGAGAAACAAACGCACCAACAACGAAAATATAACTGAAAATATATGCTTGTCTTCAGCTAAATATTTCTACAAAGGACAACATTTTTAATAATCTTCTTTGCACAAATCAGCAGAAGAACTCTGAGAACGAATGAACAGCTGAAAAGGGTGTCTGTTTTTTGTGTCGTCTTGTTTTCTTCCAGTGTATAAATGTTTATGTACTCGTACTGATTGTTTATGTAGACCAAACTGATTGTTTTCACAAATACGTTTGTGAATGTTTACATGGATGTTTATGGGCAGAAGTCCAGAAGTGCCCTGTGTTCCTTCCTGCTTCCTTCCTTCCCTGCCCGTGTCTCTCTGTCTCTCTCCAGTTGCAGCTAGATTTGATTGTTACGATGTATCTTTCATAATGATCGGCCTACTTACAGTCACCATATTGTGGTCTATCTACAGGCACGCACACACACACACACACACACACACACACACACACACACAACTGTTGATATGTTCGCGTGTATGTTTTCTATATGCTATACACAAAAGTTGCCTCATTCAGCGTCGCCGTTCCAAGGTTCCACAAGTTGTGGTTCGTTATCGCAACGAATAACTTTTGCAAATGACGTCAAATGTTTTGGAGCGAGAGAAATTACAGTGTACAGTGTACAGTGTACACTGTTAATGAATGCTTCGCAAATTGTTTCATTTTCAAAATAAACAAAAAAAAAATAAATCAATTTCACGATTCGAATTAAAGTGTTTGAAAATAAGATTTAGGTATAAACACGGAACACAATGAAAATGTTGAGCCGCATAAACAAATTGTGTTTAACAAATGATTTATTTATGCTTTTTGCATTTGTTATTGTAAAACCTTAAGCAATCTTTTGGTTTTCTTTTAATTAACAACAGAATTAAGTGTTTTGAATCTGAATATGAATATTGCAAATTTGGCGTTTGTCATTTTTCTGTTTTTCACTGTGTTTAACATTTATATCTTTTTTTGGTTTGTGTCTGTGTGTGTGTAACTGGATAGCTTGCTTGGCATTCCCTATAGAATTCTGTTGTGGTTTTACTGTGAGCTGATGTTGTTATTGGTCTTGTTACCATTTCCATTATTATCTTAATGCGGTTGTTCTTTCGCCTTGCCCCCAAACACTGCTTGGGCCTGCTTTAGTTCCGATTTGGGTTGACTTGGCGATTGCCGCGGCTGCTGTTGCTGCTGCTGCTGTTAATGTTGCACAAATAGTTATACACAATACATAATTGCCTAAGGTGGTTTTTTGGATTTTTGGTTATTTTGGTGGCTCGACGATTTTGCAAGTGGCCGCAGATGGAGCTAAGCAAAGCAGTTGAGATGCCAGCACGTTCCTGCAATGCCTACTTAAATGCGTGCGCTTCGCTCTCTCTCTCTCTCTCTCTCTCTCTCTCTCCCTCTCTCTCCGTCTCACTCCCAATTCCTCTCTCTCACTCTGATGTGTGTACGTAGGCATTAAATTTAATCAATTTTGATTGATGTGTGCGCCAATGCAACAACTGCAAAACCAACAACGACAACGACAGCAACAGCAACAGCGACACGTCGGCAACAACCCAAAATAAGAACCAGCCTGCTTTCGAGCTATGCAACAACGAATTGCCGATGCGCTTCTAGACAAGATAATGACAGAGTCAACTTGAGCAGCAAAGCTTAACAACCTATACAATATAGTCCCTAGTCAGTCTAGGCAAGTAACAATAGTTTGATCTGGTAGACAGTCGCCAACTGCTGTTGGGGTCAGATCCATCCATCCATCTATCCATCCTATCTCCCTTCCCACCCTCGGCTCCAAGTCCAAGCCTAGAAGAGAGAGGATATCCTGCTTGTGCGTGCCTCAAGAATTGTTGGAGTATTCAACAAGTCGGTGTTTGTTGGCAGGTTCGTTGGCCGTTGTCGTTGGTGGGGTTGCTCGGTGGGTCAACTGTGGCTGGCTGCTAGCGATCAGCATTCAACATTCAGCATTTAGTGGCTTAGGCGCGAACAGGTTCGCAAATGCGCAGAAATCAATCAAGTCAAATGCAGCAAGCGAACAGGCAACAACAATTCAGCAACAACAAGTCAACAAGCAACAACAAGCAACAACAAGCAACAACAACAACAGCAAGCAACAAGTGACAACAGTTGGCAATAGCCACTGATGCTTTCGATTCTTTTGATTCTCTGTGCAGCCGTTGTTTTTGGTCAGAAGCAGTGCGTCTAATGCGCAAGTCGCGGACGTCGCTCGGACGCCCGTCACATGTCGTGTAAAATGTCCGTGTGCGCAATCACACGACCGCCCGCAGCAGCCGCCGTTAACGGTCAGAGCCCAACAGGAACGTCACCGCCAGCAACAACAACAACAACAACGACGCCAGTAACAACGCTAGTGACAACGCCAGTGACATCGCCAGTGACATCGCCACAGGTGCGCATCTACGAGGACTTTGACAGGATGAGCGCCAAGGAGGTCTACTACAATGAGGCCGGCAAGAAGGTGACAGTGAAGCTGTTGCATTTCCCCGACGTTCTGCCCGAGGATATTGCGAAACTGCGCTTTGACGACGATGCCGACGATGTCGATGCCGATGCCGATGTTGATGACGATGATCTCGATGACAGCAATGTGGCTCGCAACACCAGCAACACCAGCAACAGCAACAGCAACTGCAGCAGCAGCAAAGTGCCGAATATTGATAGTGATGATGGCGATAGTGAGACCGAAATGGCCCATGGAGCGACGGCAAGTGGCGGCAGCAATGCTGGCAGCAGCAGTGGCGCAACCAAAAAAATCTTTAGACGCAAACACTCCGGCAACAATATGCAGCCACGCAAATGCAGCCTGGCCTTTGCCCAGGCACATGGCATTAAGCAGCGTGCCGAAAAGAAGCTATCGATGCCCACCATTAGCATCACAGCCAATACCGGTGAGCATGTCGCACACTCCTTGGGTCGGAAACTTTCGCAGCAGCACTCGCATCCCATGATGATGATGTCGACACCACGTCGCAGCCATTCACCGTTGGGGCAGAGTCTGTGCCCCGGCTACATACAATACTCCAAATCGCTGCTGGAGGTGCCCATGCCAAGGGACTATGGCTACGCCAGCAGCGATGATCTGAGCTCCGAATGGGACTCCGACGTCTCCACATCGGCGGGCACCTCCCCAACGGCAACGGGCTCCGCAGGCTCCACAGCAAGCACGAAGAAGGTAAGACGGACACTTTGGATGCTGCTGAGATCCTTGCTGTGAAGCTATGCTATTCGTGTTTATCCGGTGTCATCCAACGTATTCTGAGTTTGTCTAGTATTACTGAGTGTTATCCGGAATTATCCGGAAAGTATCCGTTTTACCCGATGTTATCCAACGTATTCTGAGAGTGTCTAGTATTGTTAAGAGTATTACTCGTTGGACAACATCCGATTTATCCATGATTGTCCGATGTTATCCAATATTATGGAGGTCTTATCCGGAATGCCCACAGTTAACCCAGAATCGAGCGACGTTGTTGCTCAACAGTTGACGCCATTAACCCCGCTTTTCGAGATCTGTCGTGCTAAACAGCATCACTGACCCCGAATTCAGCCATAACACGGCGACATCAGCACTTATCTGACGTGGACTAACCCACACGAGCCGAGTGGTTGCTCTGTCGTTGCCGTTATTAGACCGCTTTTAGATTTATCTGGCTGTTGTTTGGCATTATCCGCTGCTTGTGTGGTGCTATTCAGCAATTATCTGTGGCTTACACGAGAGTTGCATAATCATCATCGCTTTTCAATGAAACGTATGATTTAAGTGGCGCCATCCAACGAACAATTGTGCCAGGCGATAGATGGCGCCAAGTCACGAAATGATCACATTCAATATTCAATCAATATCCTTTCTCTGTCTGCTTGTCTTTGGTAGAGCTCCGGCTGGCGAAAGATACGAAACATTGTGCAATGGACGCCCTTCTTTCAGACGTACAAGAAGCAGCGGTATCCATGGGTGCAGCTAGCCGGTCACCAGGGCAACTTCAAGGCCGGTCCCGAGCCGGGCACCGTCCTCAAGAAACTCTGCCCCAAGGAGGAGGAGTGCTTTCAGGTGCTGATGCAGGATGTGCTGCGGCCGTATGTCCCCGTCTACAAGGGTCAGGTGACCAGCGAGGATGGCGAACGTAAGTTCCGACTATGTTCTGACTATCTAATCATGCATACACTCAACGACTGATTGACCTCTTAGCTGATTAACTTACTCGACTAATTGATTGATTGAGTAAATAATTTACTGACAGACTAAATAATTTGCCAACTATTTGCTAAACTGAATAGTTAACTTAATGACAGATTAACTTACTGGTTAAATGTCAATCTGGGTAATTGGTTTATGGGTTAACTGATTGACTGACTAAATGTTTACCTAATTGACTGACTGAATGACTGACTGAATGATTAACTTATTAACTAACTGACTGAATGATTGACTAACTCTTTGCTAACAAATAATTGACTTACTCACAGACTTCTTACTTACTGGTTAATTGTCAATCTGAGTAATTAATTGATGGATTAACTGATTGACTGACCGAATAACTGACTGAATGATTGACTGACTGTATAACTGACTGAATGATTACCTAATTGACTAACTAACTGGTTGACTGACTAACTCTTTGCTAATTAAATGATTGACTTACTCAAAGACTACTTATTTATTGGCTAACTGTCAATCTGAGTAATTGGTTGATGGATTAACTGATTGACTGAGTGAATGCTTACCTAATTGACAAACTGACTGAATGCTTGACGGACTCTTTGCTAACTAAATGATTTACTTACGCATAGACTACTGACTTATTGGTTAATTGTCAATCAATTATGATTGACTGATTGTTATGAATATAGTCTAACTGCCTGGCATTTTGCAGTCTATTTGCAGCTGCAGGATCTGTTGAGCGACTATGTGCAGCCGTGCGTTATGGACTGCAAGGTGGGCGTGCGCACCTATCTGGAGGAGGAGCTCTCCAAGGCCAAGGAGAAGCCGAAGCTGCGCAAAGACATGTACGACAAGATGATACAGATCGATGCATTGGCCCCCAATGCCGAGGAGCATGCCGCCAAGGCAGTGACCAAGCCACGCTATATGGTCTGGCGCGAGACCATCTCCAGCACCGCCACGCTGGGCTTTCGCATTGAGGTGAGCGCCTCTTCCACCCTCCACCTACTCATCACTCAACTCTCTCGCTTTGCAGGGCATCAAGAAGAGCGATGGCACCAGTTCCAAAGATTTTAAAACGACCAAGTCACGCGAACAAATCAAATTGGCTTTCTCCGAGTTCCTCAGCGGCCATCCACACATTCTGGTAAGTTAATGCCCAAAATATAAGCTGAGAGCGTTTGACTCTTGGAAAGAACAATTCCAAAAACTCATCGAAACTGTGCCCATTAAATTGGTTGAATACTGTCAAAGCATCAATTTAAATGCGGATTCAAAGAGCGAAAGTTTCGAGAAAGGCTTCTAATTAAAATTAGACGTGGAATTCATTGAGCTTATAGAAATTCTATTTTGCTTGTAAAAAGTACACAATTTGTTACGTGATTGATAGATAACGAACGGTGATTGAAGAAGAATGAAGTATGATTGATGAGAGTGATTGAGAGCGATGGCAAAACTGCTCTCGACTCGAGAGCTGCCTCCAAGTTGATTCTTGTGCTCGATGTTGGAAATTGGATATTGGATAATTGTGGCTAATGTTACACATCATTTTGCAGCCACGATATATTCAACGCTTGCGGGCCATACGCGCCACGCTGGCCGTGTCGGAGTTCTTCCAGACGCACGAGGTGATTGGCAGCTCGCTGCTGTTCGTCCACGATCAGACGCACGCCAGCGTTTGGCTTATTGACTTTGCCAAAACGGTGGCGCTGCCGGCACAGATGCACATCGATCATTATGCGGCGTGGAAGGTGGGCAATCATGAGGATGGCTACCTGATTGGCATCAACAATCTCATTGACATATTCGTCGAGCTGCAGGCGGCCATCGAAACTGAGTCGGCAACTGGCGCCGGTTCCGTTACTGGATCTGCTTCTGGTTCTGGTTCTGGTTCTGGATCTGGATCCGGATCTGGTTCGGTATCACCAGCGCCAGCATCATCATGCGGCAGCCAGGAGGAGCAGCAGCAGCCGGCGTCCGGCAAAATGTGAAAAACAATGGCAAAGCATGATAGAAATCCACACACATACAAACACACATATATATATACATATACATATATAGATATGCATACATGTAATCTGTAATCCATATAGCTAACGATGATACTGAAGCGTTCCATTGGGGCTGTGCCCCGCCAAGGACATCTCCTAGCACATTCCACAGAAGATGTGTTAAAACAAAACGAATGAAAGCAAAAATGATGAATCATTATAATTAACCAATTCCCAAACGCATACAAACACACACACACGCACACACACACACACACACATACATACAAACATTCATGCATACATTCATACATACATACATAATATATATGTATACAATATTTTTTTTTATCTCCCTCTCTCTTTAACCCGTTAAGTTTAAAATCAAAGACTGAACAAAAATATGCATAAACATAGATATATGTATACATATATATATTAATATATATGTATATATGTATTACTTCTCATATGTATGTACGTCGACACATACACATACATATTTATATAAAATATAGTAGTCAAAATTTGTTGTGCTCCTGCGTTGCGGTCGGTTGTAGATGTAATTGTAATTTATTTACGCAAAGTTGCACAACAAATCAATGCAAAGCGAATAATGTAACAACAACAGCAACAACAAGAACAACAACAAAACAAGTTCAAGAACTACTTACTTATAAATAATGTTATTAATTTTATGTTTATTTGATTACATACTAATAACTACTTACTAATTATGTGCACTATTAAAACTCATGTAAACCGTTCAACAAGTAAATTATTGTTTTCATTTCAATTGCGAGCGGGCGCCTCTCTCAGCAGCATCCCTAAAAGCAGGCAGCAGCATGTTTGCTGCATAAAATCATTGCAATCGATCTGTTAAACATTTTCATAGCATACTTTTCGTTGCTGCCCGAAAGTGCCGCTATGCTGGTATTTAAATGGTATTTCTAGTCGTTGTCATTGCTCTTGCATTTGGCGTATTTCCACTTTGGCAGCTGTTGGTCACACTCTTTATCAGTTAGTTAATGTTTGTTGCTGCGCGGTTGGCAAGACGCGCGTCTCTATGCGCACGCAGCGAAACAGTTAGATTGTTTTTTTTTTGTTTCTTCAAATGTTTGTTGTTGCATTTGCCGACGTCGCGCGCTATTGAGGTGCATTTTGAAAAATCTCGTGACGTTTTTTTTTTTGTTATTTTTTGTTTCAAACTGAATAAAAGTGTGTGCTATTTTTTGTGTGTCTTTTGTATTTGCTGGCAGTGCGTGTGTTGTTTCAGTATTGTTGTTGCTGGATTTTGTATTTTTAAAAATAATACACTGAAGCGCATGGATACATGCACTTGTATGCACATGTCTCTCTCTGTGTGTGTGTGTGTGTGTGAGCAGCAGCGGCGTCTGTGACTGCTAAAAAAGTTTCTGGTTTCGTTGGCGCGACAAGAGCAACAACAATAACAACAACAACAACAGCAGCAGCGGCAACAATAAATAAAACTTCAATATGCGCTGACCGGCCTTCGACGCAGAATATTAACAATATCCACACGAGTGTGTATGTGTGTGTGTGTGTGTGTGTGGAGAAACAACAGTAATAACAATAAGAGGCGCAGAGGGAGTTGAAGAAGCGAGCATCCCCTCTCTTTCTCTCTCTCTCTCTCTTTCTGAAATCGTTGAGCACTCAGCTGTTAAAGGCAAAGGCTAAAATAGCTCAAATAATAATCACACACACGGACACACTTCAAAAATAGAGAGAGAGAAGAGAGCGCGCGCGGCAAAGTGACAGCAAGCATTCAAGCTTGAACCGTGTGCGTAAAGAAACCAACAAAAAAAAACTAAAACAACAACAACAAAAAAAAAACAGCAAAACAAATATAACAAAAATCGTGATTAAAAATGTTGTTTTTTTTATTTTGATTATTTTCTTGTGCTCTTGAAACGCGCTTTTGTTTTGTGTTGTTGTTGCTTTTGTTGGCTGAGCATTTAATCGAAAGGCTGTAAACAACTCCAACAGCAACAAATGGAAATTTAAAACTGAAACCCGACGAAACGTTGATTTTAATGTGTTTGCATATATATAAATATAAATATACATATAGTCATATATGTATATATGTGTGTGTATATGGCGAAGACAAGTGCAATAAAAAAAGAAGAATAGCAACAAAAGCCAGCGACAACAAAATCAATATTCAAATTAAGCAGACAACAACAAAAATCAACAGCAGCAGCAGCAGCAGCAGCGGCAGCAGCCGCTATTCGACAACTTGTCGATAAGCCGAAAGATAACGACCCGCAACCCACTACTAAAGAGCAAAACAGACAGGGAGAGAGTGCGAAGAGGGAGAGAGAGCGAAGCGGGAGAGAGAGAGAGAGTGCCGGAACAGCATCCCAAAACAAAAAAAAACAGAATCAAAAAATTGCAAAATAGAAAACCACCCAGCAATAAAAATGGGACGACGCACGTATCTAAATCGAGCCTATGCAATTTCCTACCCCAGTCGCGTCGAGGGCTGGCTGGATGTGTGTGGTAAGTGTATACTATTATAACCCCAACAACCCATCACCCTCCCCCTCTCCAATACCACCCACAGCACCCTTACGCATTAGGGGATCATTGGCAAAATGGATTCTCAATTCGATTGTCAACTCTGTGCAACATGACGCATATGCCATATTCAACATTGTCAAATTCGAATGTTGAACAAATATTTGTATGTTTTTACAGCTACAGATACAGGTTAAGCATCGTTAAAGTTTAACAATTATATAGATAAATTTTACTCTTTTGCGGATCATTTTTCATCGATATTATCGAGATACAAACTCGGATTGAGATTATCGGATTGAAGAATGGCAGCCAACATCTTTAACAACTTGAAAAATCTCAACTGTTTGGCTTTCGGTTCATAGTAATAATAATAACTACCTGATGAATACTCATATCGTAGAAAAAACATATATATTGATTTCGATATTTGAAATTCTGTTGACAAAATAATGACTTGGCGCATTCAAAGGTTTGTTGTTTTTTCTTCTTCTTTTTCCATTTGTCACATTGGTGATCCACGGGTTTGGGAGAAAGTTAATAAGTTCACGTAATTGCATACAATAAAGAGTAAATCGCTATCTCAACACACACACAGACATCAACACCTGCCAGCGTTAACAGCAGTTGACCAGGCTGAAAGCGGATGTTCGCTCCAATTTGATGGCCGAAAAGCAAAACAACAACAACAACAACAAACAATATCAAACATACCTTTGACAGAATGAGAGAGCGAGAGAGAAAGAGAGAGAGAGAACGGAGATTTGATATAAATTGAAGTTAAGAATTTACAAATTAGTAACGGAAACTAGAATTGACCTCACACAAAAATCTCGTCTGTTTCGATTCCTATTGTTGGGCCACAAAATGATGAAATAATTGCTGAAGCAACCATTTCGTGCTTCCGATTTTAGAGAGGCAAAACGCTTCATTTAATAAAGATATAAATCATTTTAAGGTGATACAATCGAAACCTCTTCAAAATCTTCAACACAAAAGAAGATTTCATTCTCGTCTGGCAATTTCCAAAAACAAAATTATAAAAGTATATGAAATAGTTTTTAGAAACATTATTTAGCCGCAGGGAAACGCTGAGAAAACATCACTATTATTCCACTACTATTATAATGATTAATTTCAACATTATTTTTATCACAATCAATATAAATAAATATACAAATTATTCAATTTGAGGACTTCAACACTTTGTTGTTAATAAATTGTATTGCTATGGAAACTTTAATGTTTACTTGTCGTCAATATTAATTGCTTGTGTTTAAATAAAATGTTTACGGAACTGTATTAATATAATAATATATTCCAATAGATATGCGTGCACTACTATATATATATATATATATATATATATATTTACCGCCCAGCCCCATCCCGCAAGCGCGGCAACCATAAAATGCCTATTTCATTCAATGCTTTTGAGCTAAGTCACCAAATTTGAAAAGTACTTCAATGATTATGCAATACTCGAAGCATATTCAATGTTTCTTGTCCCCAGTTATCAGTGAAACGGGAAGAAGAACGAACGCATAGAGACAGAGAGAAGAAAATGAGAGGGAGAGTTAGAGAGAGTGGGAATTGGACGGGCCAAAAAGAAGTTATGAAACAGAAAAAGAGTCAGCAATGAAAATAGCCCATTTGCGGGGGAAATACGGAGAAGAATCGAGAAACGAAGCTTAAAGTAACGGAAATTCGTTGAAGGTCAACAAAGATATAAACTTGTTAAAAACCTGCAAATCAAAACTTTAATCCAATTCTGACCGACACTTTATTTGAGTGTGCATGTGTGTGTATATATATATATATATATATATAGATGTGTGTGTGTGTGTGTATTTGTTTTAAGGGTGGCAACGCTCGCTCAGACATTGCGGATGCTGTTTGACTCTCTCTCTCTTTCTCTCTCTTACTCTCTCCGTCTGCCTGTCTGTCTCTCTTTCCGTTGCCCTCTCTTTGAGCACCTGTGCAAATGCAAGCAATGCCGCTTGGCCTGGGAAAACTCAGCAGGGCTGTCTCTCAGCAACAACAACAGCAACAACAAACAGCAGACAACTAACAACTTTGGGCAGGCTGTCACTGTTTGCTGTTGTTCCTCTTGCTGTTGTTCCTGTAGTTGTCGTTGTTGTTGTTTGCCGTTTTCCGTTTTCCGTTATCTACTATTAGCATTTTTACCTGTCGTTCATCCGCTTCACTTTTTTGCTGTCGTTGTTGCTGTTACTTTTGCTGTTGCTGTTGTAGTTCGAGGGGTTGCTTGTTTTACACACACACACACAGCCACTTGCACACACAGCCACTCGCACACACAGCCACACTCAGAAATCAGCGACGGCAACACGTGCAGGCGACGAATAGAAATAAATTTGTTTATGAGCCAACCTTGCATTTACTTTGAATGCTTTTCTGTTGCGTTTCTCATACGCTTTTACCCAAAATTTGTTTATTACCCGTCAATATATCTGTATCTATAGCTATAGCTATAGCTGTAGATAGTATTTAAGCTGCCAAAAACTAAAGACTTGTGACACCAATTAAAATTTTATTGCGATTTCTAATAGAGTGCTTCTCAAAATAAAACCCAAAATTCGAAAATATTTAGTTAATGCATTTCTTTGTTCTCAGAACCAGAATTCCTTGAGTATTTATCATAAATTGTATAATTGCTTGATTGAGTTATATATTAAAAATTAGTAGTTATTAGAATTGTTTAACATATAAAAATATAAAGTTGCAATATTCTTATTCACTTGGTACGGCTAATTAAGAATTTTAATTTACAAATTGAACAAATATTTTTAATTCGCAAAGCATCAAGAACATTTTCCTTGCTAAAAGATCGAAACTCATTTGTACATTTTTGTTGGCTGGCTGGCAAAAGTTGTTGTTGTGGGTGCTTCCCATCGATGATGGCGTGTCGTGACATAAAGGCTTCAAGGCAGTCTCTCGCGGCAAGTGGCAAATGGCAAATGGCAAAAGCTCTTATTGCCATATTTGCCGCATATCGTTCGTTTCTTTATGGTTTTAAGGTTTTTTTTCTGTTTTTTTTTCCGTTTTATTATTATTCTTTTTTGCGCCCGCAGCGGAAGGAAGGTGTGTTTCGAAGTGAGTATTGTGCGAGTTGTGTGTGTGTCGGTTGGTGTGTCAAGGTCATTTGTGACATTCTAACAGCCTTTCGGCACTGAATGTCGCTTAGCCTTGCCTTTGAACACCCACACATACACACCCACACACACACACACACACGCACACACACAGAAGGAGGGGTCTCAACTGGGTTTGGCCATTGCCCCCTGCTGCAGAGACCAGGTGCTGTTGTTGTTGTTGTTGCTGTTGCTGCTTCATGCCCGCTGGCTTGACATCATTTCTGTCATGTTTGTTGCCTGCTTGCCTGCGTTGTTGCGTTGTTGTTTTAAGTTTGTTGGCCGCTTTCGCTTTGCATGTCACTTGACCGTCTTGGTTAACACGTCTTCGATTTTGTTTTTTTTTTTGTGTTGTTTTTGCTTTTGGCTAAGTGGACTAACGTCTTGGTACCATTCTTGGGCCACGCACCGCTCAGCTAAATAGCTTTCAGGCCATTTGGCATTTCTCTGCATACCCTGCAATTAATGTTTATCAATGGGTAGTTGGTATTTATCATACGCAACGTATTCAACTAATTTTTTATAAGTTAAAATCTAGAATTTAGGTCAGATTTTTTCGTTACTTTATTTATTGTATTACAGTGAATAGTTTCGTCTTCTGTAAGTTGTTCAAAAATTCACAGATTCTGAACACTTTTCATCACTGTAAAGTTGAAATTTAGGGCGTGGCAGCTGCCTCTCCGAGTCAGTCTGTGTGTATATGCTACTGCATGACTCTCTCTCTTCTCTCTACAGGGTATCGCTTAGTGAGCATTCGTTTATTCTGATCTTTCGCTTCTTGTAAGCTCGTTCAAAACCTAGCCAAATGCGCGTTAAAGGAGATGAGAGCAAGAAAGCTTGCGAAAGAGCGAGACAGACGCACGCACAGAAAAAGAGTGGGAGAGAAGGAGAGCGAGATCGTAAACGTCGCGACGATTGCCGATGGCGTCATTAGCGACGCGTCGCCGTGGCACAGTTTTTGTTTTTCTTTCATTTTTGTTGTTGTTGTTGCTGTTGCTTTTGTTTATAGGCAAAGTGCAGCTGTCATTTTGTTACCGTTGTTTAATTCTTTTTTGTTTATGCTTCGATTTGGTTTATGGGTTAAACAACGCTGGCAGCGCCACCTGTCGGTACAAAGAAAGTTCAATGCGCTGTTTGCGGCTAGTTTTGCGACTGCTGTGCGAGCCAAAGAAAGGATGGAAGCCTCGAAAGTGAAACAACACGCAAAAAAAAAGAATTCGGAACTCAAAAGAGAGACACAAAACACATTGCTGTTGTTGTTGTTATTGTTGTTGTGGCTGTTGTTGTTGTTGCATTTTCTATTTTCAAGTATCGGCCACAGAAGCTGCCACCTCGGCCTCCTCCCGTCTTCCTCGTCGCTAAATGTTGCCCAGCAACTTTCTATGAAAAAATTCACTTTTTCCTCAAGTGTGTGTTTGTGGTGTGGACGTCGTTTGTCGGCGACGACGCAACGTTTGTCTCAGTTCCAATCAGGCTTTATAGTCACACTCCCTGCCCGCATCTCCCCCGCACCACTCCCTCAAGCCCCTTTTCTTCCGCGTTGCCATGCGGATTGTTGTTGTTTTTGGCAAACGTCAAACGTCGACATGGATTAACACGTTGCCGCCACGTCTGCGTCTCAGGTTTTTCCAATGCCCCAATAACAACAACATCAACAACAACACCAACGACAAGAAACCAACATTAAGAAATATAAAGAAAAAGGAAATTTGCAAAACCTGTTGATCGCATGAAATTATAGCCACCATATGCCAAACGAGATAGACGCACAGATTAACAGTAATACAGAGGGGCATTTGTTAACCTGGCCAAAAGGAGGTTGGCTTGCAGTGATACATAATATCACATTTGCCGATCAATTGAAAACTGAAAGTCACAAAGCAAACAAAAACCAGAAACGCGACGAACGAACGCAGGTGAAAATTATCTAAATATCATCATTAAACATCAATCACAAATTCTCGAAATTTCCAACGAGATTTTCATACAAACCACATGCGAAAGAATTTCAATTGCAATTACAAATTCTTTTTTTTAATATATATTCATAGATAAAATGTTCTTACAGAAATTCAAATTACATGCAAATTATAATGTTATTTACTCGATCTGTATAAGAAGCAGAAGCAGAAGAAGAAGAAGAACTTGAAGAACTGGAAATCCTTGGGTTGTTACTATTATTACAATTAATCACCATCGATTTATGTGTGCCAAGTGGTAGTTTCTGAATCAACTCAAGTATTGAGTTATTCTAAATATCTATAAATATATTTATATAAATATATATATATATATATATATATATATGTTAATTCATTTAAATGGACTTGCTGCTCATGTCGACTTTGTCGTACATTATGATCTCATCCAACAGGTTGTTGGCTGGCATTTCTGCCAAATTATTTGTATGTGTTGGCTTGTAATAAGCAGAATTTGAGAAGAGCACGAAGCGGCTGCACCAAGTTTCAGCAATGTTTTCCAAATTGAAAGCCTAGATCAGAGAACAATTAAGCATGCTCGACTACGTGGATACCCTGCACTTAAGTCTCACATATTCAAACGAACCAAGCTGACAAAATTGTCGTACAACTCTAGTAAATAAATAGGTTTGTATTGTTTACAGAATAGTTGTGAAATTTTTACTTTAAAGATGAATATTCAAAAATGGTTTCCTCTTTCTGCAATTTTTCGATTGTCTCTGAGCGATAAATAGATAAATAGATACTTTCTGGTATCGGAAATGCTTGTTTCGGCCTTTTGCACAACTTTGTTGTAACTTTTGTAAACATATTTTATGTGGTCAGGGTATAAACAGATTTCAACATCGATAAAATTAGCTAGAAAATATAGAAAACATATATTCAAATCTGACTGAGACCGTTCCAGTTACGATCGATGTATAATCTCAAATTTATCATAATCATATTTATTTATTCTTTCTTCCGAGATATCTGTGCTCCTCGAGATATTTCCTCACACCCAGTTTTCTTTGACACGTGATGCTTTGTGCTGGAGTCGATTGAGTATATTAAAAATTAACTTAACTTAAGCTTAGATAAGAGTATTTTGTAGATTCGTCGTACTTCGATTCCTATAAAACTAAAATCAAATTTTCCTTAGATCTGTTAAATTTGGAATCACTTTGCGTCTCCGTCTCTGATATTTGACAATTTTCTCAATTATTTAATTCATCGACTTTCAGCGTTTGCAAATTAGTCATTAATAATTGATAAGAAGGGTATATGGGTTTTCTGCAAGTGTATGTAACAAGCAGAAGAAAGCATTTCCATTCCAAATGCGCGAATGATGAGTTGTTGTATGAGCAACTTTGTGATTTGTCAAGATAATCGCAAAAAACTCACTTGAAAGCAGTTTCATTATGTTTCGAGCACTTGCACACATAATTATAAACATCGGACTACCCTTTATTACATATACCCTATAAATATATATATTTATATATATTGTGGGGGGGAGGGTTTGCACCGCGACCTCCTCGATCTATTGTGCCCCCTTCTGAGCCATATAACTCTTCCATCAGCCCCAGTTCCCGCACGAATGTGAGACTCTTTGTTGGGTTGAGGTCTTCCATGTCTCTGAAATAACATAACTTGCATCCTTAGTTCTGCTGCATCTTCTTCTAGTTAAGGCGACACATTCTGCTAGGATTCTGCATTGAGGATTCCTCCTCTCTTTCAAAAAACCTGCACAGTTCGCTGCTAAAAATATCCAGTTTAGTTGGGTGACTTCTTAGTCTACAGTGTCCTGTCTACAGACCGGTACGTATCCTTAGGCTGTTCTTTCCCATGGTTGTATATATATCAACAGTTTGACCCCGTCTTCGGAGCATCTTAGTTTTTTTTATGAACGGAAGGCAGCCATCCATCGCTGAGATGATTCCGTCAAATTCCAAAGTTGGCACACATCGCGAGCTGATCATATGCGTAATTATGTCATATTAGTTGCCAACAACATTTGTGTCCCACAATTCTCAAACAATTCGCGTGTCTTCTAGGAAATATTACAAAATTCCGTTGCGTATACGCCCTGAAAAACAGCAGCAAACAGAATAAGAAGAAGCTGAGTAAAAATTAAAGCGCCGTTCGTTTTTTGAGTCTGATGAATTTCGCAATCGTTAAGAAACAAACAAAACACAAGTAGGACAGCTCGACTATCAGATGCCCTGTAAAACACTGTTTACACTGTGGCAAATATTTTCATATTCGATGAATTTACTTCAACTCAAGAGTTGCTCATTTCTTATATCTGCAGAGAAGAGAAAAAAAACTTCAGTTTTGTTTTTGGAGTCGGTTCAATTCAGAAGCGTTTGCAAACTCGATTTTTCATATTTGGATAGAAGTTTTGGCTTTATATGCTTCGCATGCTACCCCATTCGAGTCGCTTTCAGTGTGTACAGGGTACAAACAAAAATAAAAAAAATAAGCAGACTGGAGAAAAAAAAACAATCTATAAATGAATTGACAAATAAAAAAGCGGCGCGACTTGGTTCAGTTTCGGGCTTTGAGCTGATTACATGATGCGAAATTCAAGTTATGCTATAATTCTGCATTGTTTGTTCAAAGGGGGGCAGAAGGAGGGGGGGGGGGGGCACTCAAGGCAGGGTGGGGCTCTCAACAAGCAATCGAAGCAGAGAGGGAGAGGGAGGGAGGGAGCAGAGATCGACTCCGCTTTTGTTTGTTTGTTGTTTGTTTTTTTGTGTGTGTTTTTTTTTTTCAGTATTTGCTCGGATTTTTTTCGATTTTTTTTTCCAACATTAAGTTTCGCATATTTCCCATAAACCTAATTAAAAGCTGATGTTGTTGTTGTTGCATTTACGCAACTATTTGTGTTAGATTGCATGTTTATATGTGCGGAGCGACGGCCAAAGGGTTGGCGGTGGGGTGCTGGGGTAATGGGGTGGAGTGGGTCGAAAAATACACATGTTTGTACTTATGGACTTCTGGCTGCTGGCTGCTGGCTGTTGGCTGCTGGCTGCTCTACGCACATCATGGCCCAAATCCAAAAATGCACATCCATAAACTTTAGATGCCACAAACACTAACCCCTCCCCTCCCCTCCCCCACCCACTCTCAGACCTCCACTCTAACTACACCCACTGCTGCTGCTGCTGCTGCTGCTGTTGTTTGTCTGTCAGTTTTTCACCCACCCACACATTTGAGAAGGTTGTGTTGGTGGAGGCAGAGGGAGGCATATGTTTGGCGTTTTTTTCTTTTGTGGGTGGGGGGTCGAAGGAGGTGCTGCATTGTGTGGCACAGCTGCTGTGTGGCTATGCGGAAGTGGCAGCGTCTTAGCTTTCATTGTTGTGTCGCCCTGCAACTTTTCGCTGTTGCTTTTCATGTTGGCGCCTGCCATGACAAAGTGAAACACACATTTTTGATGCCCTACATGCATCTCGAGGGTATTCTAAATTTGGCACTTGTATATTATATATATATATATATATATATATTTATCTTCATATTGGGCTCACTGATCGAGCTATCGATTGATTTCAATAATATTATTTCTGTGTGTGCATCTTAATCGAGTTTCAATGGGCAAAGTCCAACGGATCGTAGCACTATATCCCTGAGATTTATATAATTCTTTCGCATTTTTTTTCTTTTTTTTACATATTTATTGAGCGCATAAATAACAATTTTGTTATTTAAAACCAATAATTATGATTTGTATTATGGTTGATTGATTGGTTTCTCAGCTCTGATTATTGTATTGATTATATTATATATATATCCAGGGTATTTCGCCTTCGACAGCCTATTGCAAATTGGTTCTTTTGCTGTTTATCGGTTATTCCCCTCCTTTTGGTGTGAAAAGAGCTTAGCTAAGGAAACAGAGAAAACACAACAGAAACAGAAGAAGGGAAACAGAACCGAGACAAACTTGTTGCGTCGATCGTCACCATAGTTGAACACCCCCCACCCGCCGGTCCCAACACCTACCCCGCTCAACCGCAACAAATGTACACGCAGCCACACCCACCCACACACACACCACACACACACTCACCACACACGCACACATGACGCATCGCATAAATTATTTTAAATTACTTTTAATTGGTAAAGTTTTTATTTTTTATTTGCTTTTTGTTTTTTTTTTTTTTTTTGGGTGCTTGATAATTTAATTGTGTTGCTCTTCTTGCGTTTTGTTAATGTGGCTGTAATCATAATTTTATAATTTGTGGGTGAAGTGTAATTTAACACTAGACCGACAACTAATCGAGTTTCAATTTCAGTTTCAATTTGGTTTGATTTGATCATGAAAGAGCTAAAAGATTTAAGATCATCCATCATCTTTTCCTATCAATCAATGAATGAATTTTTATCTTTTAAGGCAAACACTTTTTTTAAATACATTTTTTGCTTTTGTTTGTGCACAATTGAAGAATGGAGATGACCTGTTTTTAATTTACGAAATTATTAAGATCATTGAGCAAGATAAAAATAATAATTTTTATTCACAAATCTACCGATTATTTCCATGACAGGTATTGATTGATTGATTGATGATTGACTAGTTCGCTTGCAAGCAGATGGAGTGGGCCATCTCGTGTCGGCTCTCAAGAACATATATATATATATATATAACCTATGTCGTCTCCAGCAAAGCGTTACAAGCGTTACAAGCGTCACCACAAAATTGGAATACCCTCTGCAAAGTGCATGAAAACAAAAATAAAAATAAAAATAGCCACAAGTGGATCTGTTCAACATGGCTGCAAAGTTGAATATGAAAGATTTGAAAAAATGCAATATTCCTGATAATCTCAGCAAAACATAAATCTTTAACTTATTTATTTTTATAAATTGAGCTAATTTATTGGATTAGCCATATAAATGCAGTTAGAATTTTCTGTTTCTGTATTTTGTGGACTTGTTTGATGTCGTATAATAGTTCAATCAATATTTTTGCTGAGTGATAACTTAGCCAATGCTTATCAATAAAGATTCCCTGGAAAAAGGCACCTGGCAGCAACTTGATCAGAATTATCTTTAGGTGTACAACTCACATATAGTTTCATGTTCTTTTTCTTTGTGTACTCCACTTGAATCTCTTTGGGATCTGTGCAGGGTGTTCGAGTGTTCTTCTGCATTCTTCCATGCAGCATGCACCCACCTGCAGAAGAATGGCTTAGCTTGAAGCACGGCGCTTGGCGGCCACAAATTGTTGAAATTCTCACGAAGTTGTTCAGTTATCTCGGCAGCTGTGATTAGCCAGCCGCATACAACAGTGTTGCAAAATGTGCGATAGCCGTGCGATTGCACGCTAATCGATAACTGATCGATAACACAAACTGCAGCAACAAACTGACGCCTTTTCTGCAGCCGTTCGATGTTGTGTGTGTGTGTGTGTGTGTGTGTGTGTGTGTGTGTGTGTGTGTGTGTGTGTGTGTGTGTGTGTGTGTGACGTAACCAACAAACAGCTGTTCTCTAAACAGTGACCAGTGAGTGGAACGCAGCCGCTTGGCAGGTGGGCAAACTAAATGCCACGGCTGCTGCCCCCATCCCCCGCCGGCCCGCCGCTGCTGCCCTTGAGCGGAGGCCAGTGCAAAGCTCTCTGCTGCTGCTGCCGCTGCTGCTGCTACTGTTGAAAAGCGCCTCGGCAAGTGCATTGAACTCGAAAGCGAGAAATTCTTATGCAAAAAGCAGCAGCAAAAAAAACATGAAGAAAACAAAAAACAAAAAAAAAGAGAAAAAAAATGAAATAGCCAACGAACGTTTCAAAATTAACGCAAAGTTGCTGAGCAACGCTGACGTCGACGTTGACGTCGACGCCGACGCCGACTTGAAGTTGAGCTGAAGTTGAGCTTCAGTTGTGGTCTTCACACAATTACATACAATATTATTATTTATGACTATTATTATTATTTTTATTACTTGTGTTAAATGTGGCCAGACAGGCGCCGTAATTTGAATGTGGCTCGCCGTAGTCGTGTTCCGATGGATGCCACAAGAGCTGACAATGCTCCCTCCACTCCCCCTTCCCCTCCACCTGCCCACCCCAACCCTCAACAAGCAAGTGCCCCCTTTTTTCCCATAGACCGTATTGCCGCCTGCTTGTGCTAAGTACTTGCCCCCACGCACTGAGGAGACTCCACATTGGGTTAGAGTTTGTTACTTTGCTATACCCTTCCCAGACGGGGTATTTCAATTCGTGCATTGAGCATGTCTTACTGTAATTAATATAATTTATAGAAATAAACTATTACCGAAGCAGCAAAGTTCTTCATCTCTGCGCGTCTCTGAGATAGTCAAGATAGACTTAACATTTCGCAATGAGAAGATTATATTCGTTTTTTGCCTTCGGCGTTTTAAATTATTTGCAAAAAAATCGTATGTTTTGAAATTTATTGTTTATTTTTATATCTCCTTAAATATTGAGTTGCTCTGCGTTTTAATCGTTTTCTTAGCATATTGGGTATTCATTATTACAAAACTCTTGTTGATTACACAAAATCTTAAATAAATTTGATATCATTTTTTCTTTGTACATTGATAAGACGTCGATTTGTTGTTTATGGCACTTTATGTTATCTACTTGTGTAGATCAAAAATTTTATCAACATCAAACTACTATTTTTATTTGTTATATGTTTATTTGAGTTTATTATTTGTGTGTGTGACAAATCTTTTTCAGTTATTTTAGAAACGTCACATTTGCACATATTACTTTAAAGGGTATTTATTCGTCGGATATTCGCAGATAACTCTTCTTTTGGTTTGACGTTTTTCTTCTTTCTTTTTTTTTGGGGTCGCGTTGGGTCGTCTCATCTCCACATCTCCATCACACTCTCCACTTCATCTCTCTCTCTCTCTCTCTCTCTCTCTCTTCGTTCTGTCTGTCTCTGCAAGTTAAAACAGTTTTCTCCAGTTTTTTTTTTTCATCTTTATTATTTATCTTGTTGCTGTTGTTGTTGTTACATTGTTGTTGTTACATTGTTATCGCATTCGCCGTCAAGAACGTGGAGGAAGCGAAGTGAAACGAACTTTGAAATTTTTGCAGGGCCGCGCAACAAGTGAGCGAGAGAGACAAATAGGGGGGGCAAGGAGGTGGCGTAAAGGCGATGAGATTATATTATTGAATCTGATGCGGGCAAGGCAAATGGGAGTTGTTGACGAGCAGACGAAGCGGAGGTTAGTGAGTGGTGGGGGGTATAAGCAGTTACTTAGTTAAACTTGGTTGCCCATTGTGTGTTGCTTTTGTTGTTGTAATTCTTTTCTTTTCTACAACTAATACATACAGTTTTTCACAATTTTTCACAATTTTCCACACACACAGCCAACAGACAAACGGCATTTGACGCAGTTGCAGTTGCAATTGCAGATGCATTTCTAATTTGTTAGTACCGCTGTCTTATTAGCAACACGCATGCGTGCAACGCCAGCAGCAGCAGCGGCGGCAACAAACAAATAATTGTGGGTTTGCGAAGGGGTATGGCTGTGTTGGTGGGTTAGGGAGGAGGGCTCTTCTGCTGTTTGCTTTTGTCATTTTCTTGTGCTTTCTCGCTGCGCGCGCACACAAAATGGTATTTTTTTCAACGCTCAGCCTGAAAGCAGGCAATGTTTTTTCTAACTTTGCACAGTTAACTTCGCCGCTGGTTGCTAGATGGCGCCAGTGTACATGCGAAGAATATTGCCTTGGGGCAATTGAGGGACTCAATGAATATTAAGAGCCAATGAATTGACTACCACCACCTAGTGGTGACTAAGCTTATATGAAGAAAAAAAAACAGATGTTCGCTTATCATTCGTGCTTTAAAGAACGCCTTTCACTGAGATTACTTTTTGAATTGATCTATAGAATTATGTGAGTGATTTTGCTGTATCACTTTGCTTCCTTAATTGTTTTTGTCTTTCTTGTTACTTTCTTTTATAGTTATCCAACATATGTTTATATCTGCAATTTCTCTCTCTCGCTTTTTTGCAGAAACGGAGGGCGAACTGACACGCCTTATAAAGACGCTGCCTTGGGGACCGCTGTACTGCGTGCTGCAGCAGGACGATCAAACATTTACCGCCTACTGCAGCGAGGAGATATCGGTGAGTAGCGACAACTACGATAGCGATAAGAGAGTCACGTGCTGCAAGTCGAGACACGCTTTTTGGTATATATCCAATGGGTGCTGATTGGTGAATAACTTTTAGATGCGAATCGAAAATGGCCAGTGACACAAAACACGTTGCGTGTAGCGACTAGCAAGTAACGATAAGCGTATAGCGAGTGATGAGCAACTAAATACGAGTAGCAAAACAGTAGTAAACGACGATTAACGGTAGCAACGAGTAACCAGTAACGATAGAATATAAAGCGAGTAACGAGTAACGATAGAATATATAGCGAGTAACGAGTATCGATAAAATATAAAGCGAGTAACGAGTATCGATAGAATATAAAGCGAGTAGCGAGTAACGAGTAACGAAAGCATATAAAGCATTTATAAATGCTTCAGTAATAATCGACGATCAACTAGCAAGTAACGAGTAAAGTGGAATGAGCAATGTTTTGGCGAGTGCAACATTGCAACTGTTAGTTGCATAGATTAACTTGACATACCACATAAATATACACATATTTGTACACATAAACATGTATTCTATCGCTCATCGTATATGTATGTTTGTGCATCTGTTTTGTATCTCTTTTCCCCACTCTCTCTCTTGCACCCACTAACATGGACCATTAAACGCTACTAACTTGTAGATATTCCCGGCTACGCCCAAAAAGGAGCTAGAGGTGGGTAATGCTCAAACATTCAAACTTACACATCAACTTACACTACTAACTCAATTTCTGCCCATTTCGTTGCTTCTTGAAATAAGTTCAACTGTATTAAATTTATACATTTTTATTTATATATGTTTTCTCGCTGCAACAGCTGGGCGATGTGTGCTATGAGGATATACCGCGAGTGCGACTCGATCGCGTCCGACGTCCAGCCAAGGCGCTGTGGGACGGCCCGCCCACACTGGCCGAGGAGAACGAGGACTCCGACTCGTGCCTGGGCTCTGGGATGAACGGCCTCAACGACATCGTGCTGAACACAACGCTCTACACAGATTTAGGTAAGTCTCAATTACAATTGAAAAAAAAAAAAACAAGAAAAGAAAAGCAACTTTGCAATTTGTACTCAACTCAAGTACAATCTTAAGCAATCTTTTATTAGTTTTATTAGTTCGTAAACTACAACGAATATAGAAAAATGTGCAAAATAAAGCAGCTTGCATAGGAAATAAAAAAAAAAGTACCAAAAAGCTTTAATGAGTATTTTGCGCTTACAAAGTATTTTCCTTATTGGCGATTTTGATGGTTATACGAAAGTATTTGCTTAAAAATTTCACAACGAATTCGCTTTTTCAGTTGTACTTTGCTCTAAGCGTGGTCTTGGCAGATGATTGAGGGAGGAGGGAGGAGGGGGCCCATTGAGTTGACACCTTTTTGGACTGCCCTTTTGCGGTGTTAGCCCCAACCCCTTCCGTTAGCTGTTGCGGTCAAGAGGCGCCTTAATTGCATTGACCTACGACTTGGGTGCATCGGTAATTGCGAGTTTTGTTGTTTTTGTTGTTGTTGTTGTCGTGTTGGCTGGGGCTCTGTTACCGATCATATCATTAACCCCCTCGCTGCCCCTCTCGCTCCCGCATCAACTGTGTCTGTGTGTGAAAAGGCACTCAGGAAATTTGTTTGTATCGTCGTCCGTCACGCTTGCCAGCACATTGAGCACAATAGCAACACTGAAAGAGAGAGACAGAGACAGAGAGGGAGAGAGAGAGCAGCAGACAGGGGAGAGGTGGGTGGTTGCTGTGTACACCCGACGCACGGCAACACAATGCCGAGCTGGCTAATGATGACAATTCACGCGCGATTGAGCAGAGCTGCCCAGGCGACAAAAATTGGTTGCCTTAAAGCCAATCAGGCTTTAAAAATAGATTTGATTGATTTACATGTTTGCATTTTCCCTCTCTCTCTCTCTCTCTCACTCTCTCTCTCTGTCCTTGTGTCTCTATATTCGCATCAATTTTTGGCGAATTTTGCTAAGCGGAATGCTTGGAATGTGAAACATTTAGTTGCACACTAAACGCATTTGCATATTTCAATTTGTGATGCAAATCAAGTGAACACATATAAGGAGTACTCGACTGGCAGATACCCTCGCTCTGCAATACATAATATTTTATACGGCATTGGCAAGTCGGTTTTATGTTTATATACATAATGGGCACGCCTAAAATTCCATATTTAATATTTACTTGGCTTTCGTTTTTTTTTTTGTTGCTTTCTGCTCATTTATCGTTATCGGTTATCGATGCATGTTATTTGGAAATTGATTATTACCTTCATTTCCTTCTTAAGCGTTGCACACGCTTTCATTCGTTCATTCATTCATTTGCTCAATTGTTGGTCACTCATTGATTGTTGTTGTTGCTGCTAATGTTGTTAATGGCTGCGTATCAAGGCTGTTGCTGCTGTTGCTGTTGCTGCTGCTGCTGCTGCTTGGCCAATTCAAATCTAAATAGCCACTGAAGCGGAGACTGCGCAGGCGTCGCTGCTCGACACCAAAACTGAAATGCAATTAAAACTGCGATTAGCTCAGCTTACTTTTTGCTGCTGCTGCTTCTTCTTGCGTTTACCTCTTTTGCTGTTGCTGCTGCTGCTGCTGCTTCTTCTTGTAGTACTACTTTTTCTTGCTGCAAATGTAAACAAAGTACACAACAGCAACAGCAACAAGAACACCGAAAACACTTGTGCGTTTGCAACTTTGTTTCGGCTACCAAACCGTTCCATCAATGAACCGAGAACACTGACCGAGAGCGAGAGCAAGAGAGGAGAGAGAGAGAGCGAATGGCTGACAGAGAGTCAGTGCGAGCACAGAAACGTGTCTCATTTCCGTTGCGTTTCATTTCATTGCAAGTCAATGCACAGTGGGTCAAATGTGCTCGAACTGTGCGTCAACTGTAGTTTGTTTTTTTATTTGTTTTGTTTTTTTTTCACCAAACCAGACCAAATAAATTCGCACACCAATTATTTAGTTTATGAAATAAATACTTAGAATGAGCACGATTGATATTCAGGTAGTAACAACTAAACGATTTCTATTTTAAAATACAATGAGACATTGCTGAGTGCCTCTTTAACATTCATAAATAAGTATAAAATTGGTGCTTATAAATTTCACTTGTAAGAAAGATGACTACAAAACTGCTTCAACTCCAACTTGAATTTTGTTGCATGCTTTCCTTAGCAGCGTTCCACTGTGCCTAGATTATGGCCAGCTTTGGCGCTGCTGTTTTACTCTTGCTGCGTTTCGGTTTGGTTCGATTCGTTTCAGTCCACTTTAAGCTTCCGGCGCAGGCGGTTGGGTTCGTTACTCGTTCGTCAGAACTCGCTTCGGTGTGTGTTGTTTTTTTTTTGTGTTTTGAGCACTTGCTGTTTAGTTTTTAGTGTTTTTTGTTTTTGTTATTGTTTTTTTTCTCTCTCTGTTGCGCTCGATTCACAGCTGAGTGGCGGCTGTTTTTTTTTTTATGATTATTTTTTTTTTTACGACCACTCTAAACAAATTTCCATAACACATATTTTTCAATTTTGTTATTTGTGGGTGAATGATAAATTGCTGAGCGCACAATTTTTGTATTCCGTTGGAAAATATTTTGTAAAACTATGCGCGCTGTGGCGCGCTGCGGCGCGTTGCGAATTCGAAATGAAATGTTCTAAAAATAAAATGCAAACAACAAACAAACACACAACTAAAACCAAAACAACTAAAACAAAAACAAATCAACGCAAGGCGAGGCACACAGCCCCCAAAAAACTGAGCGAAAATCGCTAGTTCAAAACTGGGCAACAACAAAAACAACAGCAGCAACACACAAACACAAATACACACACAGATACACACACATACAAACACACACAGATACACACACCTACAAACACACACACACACACGCACACACAGCTCATCATCTTCAACCTCATCATCTGGGCTATAAATTTAGCAAAAGCAACGGAACCAAATTGTTCTACAAAGGAAAACGTATCAAAAACTGAAAAAAAAATGAATAAATAAAAAAAAAACAAAAACGCCCACAAACGCATGCGGCGCGATTTTTGTGCGCGTTTCTCAAAAACGTCAAGTGAAAGAAAAGTGCAAAACGAAAGACAAAGGAAGGAAAAGAATAACAGAATAAAACTTGTGTGTAAAATGTAAAACTGAATTAGGGAAATGAGCGCTTGACACCAATACACCAATACACCAAGCGATGCAGGCGGCATAGCGACGGCAATGGGTAAAGTTGCTGATGAATGGCCAGCGAGAGGGGGGCATGGAGGGCATTCTAAAGGCGGGGCAGCTGAGCGAAGCGCCCAAAAAGGCCGCCAAAAGACACCGGAAAGTCAATGTCTGTTTTTGTTGCTGCTTGCTGCTTGCTGGTTGCTGGTGTTGGTGTTAACCGTTTATAAACGCTAGAAGCACATCCGGATTAGCATTTCATACGAGACAAGTTTGGGTGAAGAGGGGCATCGTGGGGGGGAGAGGTGGGGTATGTTCGTCAGTTGCCTATAGGCCTATGCAAATCAGAATGCCAAATTGTGTTGGTCAACCATGTCAGACGCATTTGGCCAAGTTAACAGCACACACACAGAAAACCGCTTAAAAGAAAGCGAAAAAAAAAAAACGAAAAAAGAATTGGTGTAAAAAAGCAAAAGCAAAAGCTTAAAAATCGCCCCAATTGACACCAATTAATTAATTTGATGCACATGACCCACATTTTGTTTAAACCAACAACTGCCAATCTAAATACAAAAATGAAAACAACAACAACAAGAACAGCAAGCAAAAACTGCATAAATACGCATTTTATGCATTTGGCCATTGTTTTTGTTGTTGTTGTTGACGCTGTGCGCTTGGCGAAACTTTCTTTTCTTATTTTTTTTGTTTGTTTGTTTAGTTGTGCGCATAGAAATAATTGAAAATACGTGTGTATCTTAAATGCATTAATCAAATGCACTAGTGCAACACCAGACCGCACAGCCCTCCCCTTGTGCCCCTTCCCCGTGGCAGCGCTGCGTGCGAGCTGCGAGATTGTCCCAAAGGCAACAGATAATCAAACAGCAACAACAACAACAACAGCAACAATTGCAGCCACAGCGCCAAATTCAAGTTTTAACTAGACAACTCAACACTCTCTCTCTCCCTCCCCCTCTCTCTCTCTCTCTCTATCTATCTCCCTCTCTCTCTTTTGGTTGCATTCATTTTTTGTAATCAACACAACATAAAATGCACTTTTATTTTAAGAACTTTTTGCCACAGACTCAAACGAATTTCATCTGATAATATTCAAGATTAATATATATATTATATATATATATATATATATATATATATAACTTTTCTGGTCTTTACAACTGACTGACGCCTTAACTGATCGATCGTTTGTGCTTTTCACTCCATTATTTTTTTTAAATATATTGTTTTTGACAAGCAACATATTCGTCAGTTTTTTACGATGCTCTATTTCATATTACTCTTCTAATAAATGCATAAACTGAATTAGTTAATTGTCGTTCATCATCTACCATTTACCATATAAAACGCTCGTATTTTTTTATTTTTATATTCTTAATTGTACAACAATCCAACTTTGTTCGCATATATTTCGCTATTCGTATTTGATCGGTGATGAAACGCTTCGAATTTCGTTGCTGGTTTTGAGTTTCAATCGGTTCATTTCGGTTTGATTTCCTGTCACAACAAAAGGAAAGGTTGAATTTTAGTTCCGTTGCTGATTCTGAATTGCAATTCGGTTCATTTCGGTTGCTGGTTCCGGTTCCGGTTCCGGTTCCGCTTACGTTTCGATTTCCCCTGTTTCGTATGATGTCACGCACCAAAGTTCTTTTGAAATCTGCTCAAAAACTATTTATTCTGTTGTATTATGCGATTACTGTTCAGGTTTTTATACGATGAATCCTCGGATATTCTATAAACTATAAAAATTATCTGTTTTTGTCTCAATAATCATTATTTATTTGCACTTGAGGCATGCTTAGTCGCCTAAGGCCCATTCTGAAAATACTCTAACAATTTTTTGTTTTGTTTGTGGAGTTTTCAAAACGCCAATAGAAACAATGGCTGCTCCCTTTGTTAGGTGAGGTTCGGTTAGAAGGGGGGTTGGGGGATTTTGTGTGTTGGGTGGCGGGGGTGGGGGCTGGGAGCTGCCATTGTCTGATGATGATGAATGCCATTGTCTGACTGCTGCCGCCGTTGTTGCTGTTGTTGTTGGTGTTGTTGTTGTCTCTATGACTCTGTTCAGCTGTCGCGTCGCTTGTTGCGGGTGAAATTGGCAATAATAGAAGAAAAAAAAACACAGCAAAAAAAACAAAAGTACAAATAAAAACCAGCAGCAAGAAGAACGCAGCGTTTGCTGTGCGTTTTGCTAGCGTTTTTTTTTATTCCTATTTTTTTTTATCGCCAACTGAGCTGTTATTGTTTGTTGCGCCCCTCTTTTTTCTCCAGTCTGTGAAACTCAAAGGGATTGCACTCGATGTGGATGGGGCAGGGGCATCTCTTGTCTGCCGCAGTCGAATTGATGGTGCAGGTGCGGGCTGCATCAGATACAAAAGTATCTCCATCGAGAAGAGTTTCGCAGTTTGCATTTGATTAAAAGTGAATTTCGCTTTTGTATCCGTTACTTTGAAGTTGTTTGTGTTGTTGCTCAATTGAACCATTTAAGAGGCATTACTAAAAACAACAACAGCAACACCAACAGCAACAATTAACAACGCCGCATTTTCAGTAATTCATATGTCATAAATATCTGTCACTCACTCGTTCAGTATACGCTCTGTGTACAGATACATATATCAATATGTGTGTCTGCATGTAAATTGCCCGTCCGCACTTTACACAAAAACTGCGCGATGTCGTCATCATCATTATAATCAACATCAACATCATCGTCATCATCATCATCATTGGAGCGTCTTGTGGGCCCCGTCGTGCAGTCGATCTACATATGGCAATTGTTTCCACTTCCAATTTGAGCTGGCCAATTATATAATAGACACACAAATACATAAACACATTTTATCCATAGACACAAAGAGCACTTGTCGGTGCCTGTGATTATTCACGAGTGTTTCGAGTCTATTTTTAATCAGACTTAGCCGAGTATTCCAGCAGCCAGCAAGTGTGATTATTACATGCTTTCGAAGAACTCTGCTCCCGAAATCTACCCAAAACAAGACCAAAATGCTTAAGATATCATCTGATAAGATGGCAGGAAATTCAAGTCTGGAACTCATAGGGAATGTGCAAAGATACGTAAATATTTCTAATCGATTCCAGTTCGAAGTTTTTGTCGATTTTCAAAACGCATCCTTTCCATCCATCCAACTATCTAGGATGAAAACCATTCGCATCGATTTATGGAAAGTTTTCTTGGTGATAGCAAAGAATTTTCCTTTTATTATAATAACAATATTAAACTAAATTATTATTATGATTATAATTACAATTTTAAACTGCGGTAAACAATCAAGTTTGTTGCATTTCCAATTGACTCTGGAGTTTATTGCTTTCTTCCTGTATATACAAGTTGACAGCGTTTTTCTAGATTTGCCACGATCCAACAACAGATCAATGTTCTTCTTGACGCGATTTCAACTCAAATAGATTTGCTGGATCTGTAAACATGTCCAGAGTCGTCTGCTCGTTGTTTATATTGCAGTGAATTGAATTGCCCCTTCCCCAACACACACGTCTAGCATGGGTGTGGGGCAAAGTTGGGAGTCGGGCAGAAGTCGATCGCAGTTACTTGTAGCCAAATAGTTGAGGAGAGGTGCCCAGGGTCACTTTTTGTTCGGATTTGATTTGTTTACACGAATGTTTATCACACCTTGAGATGCGTTTGAAATCATTTCCAAAAATACAAAAATTTCAATTCAACAGTTTCTGCTCTTCTCTCTCTTTCTCTCTCTCTCTCTCGCTCTCTCTCTCGCTCTCTTTTACACTCTTGGCCTGGCGAGAGATCAGATAAATTTAGCGAAAAAGAAAATAGAAATAAAAATAAGGAAAAATAATCGCGTAAACAACCAAACTGGGCAACAACCAACAACAACAATAAGTTCACACAATTCTGCCATTAAAAAAAAAAAAAAACACACAAAAAAAAACAACAAATAATGCCCAGCCGCGTAGCTGCCACAGCCTACAATCCACAGCGCCTCGCCACCCCCTTTTCGAGTACTCGTTTCAAGGCAAAAGCAAAGAGAGTCGAAGACAGCGTGAGGGAGTCGGAAGAGATTGCACGAGAGAAAGAGACGGAGAGAGCTGGAGAGAGGGGGAGAGGGAGGAAGAGCGTGGAAGCATTAAACAGTTAAATTGCTTTATGTGCCCATTTCAACATCTGAGGCCCCGTTGGGCGCTACTTGGGTCCCAAAAGACACCCGTCCCCCAACCTGCCCCACAACCACAGCCGTAGTTAGTAGTTTTTTGCCCCTGCAAAATAATTTACATAATATGCAACACATGTTGACACGAATAACAGGCCAAAGTGGGCGGCAAACAGAAAAATATAAATGGGCGGGGCGCAGGGCGGAGGGGCAGCAACTGGGTAAGGGCCGGCAAAATTGAGCGGCTCTTTCAACCCAGACTTGAGCCACGCTGGCCACCTAGACACCTACCCACAACCCAGCTACTCTGCTGCTCAGCTACTCTGCTGCCCAGCTACTTTGGCGGCAACAAACTAAGCCAAACAAAACAAAAACTGAGCAAAATAAAACTATCTTCAAACCCCTCATTTTCCACAGCCAACTACAAGAAAATGAGCCGCTCGCCGCAGCGTGTGAAAACTTGCGTTGCCAAGCGTTGGGTGAAAAGTGTGTCTCACTCGCAATTATAAAAAAATAATAATAACTGAGAAAGCTCCACTTGAAAGTGCTCGACTAGCAGATACCATCTTTTCAACATGTTCCATGTGCAAATATATTTTTTTAATAAATGATTTTTAAGGAATTCGATCAGCTAATTTATATTCCAAAAATATTCAATCATTTATCTCTCATATCGGCGCAACTGTTGATACTGATCAAGAATATTTATATTCCTTATTCACAACTTTTTTATATATCTTTGCCCTGATTTTTAATGGGCAGCAGCCAAAGGGATAACTGTGTGTAAAAGCCAAAAAGTTGGAGTTACAACGGAGTCTGAAACAATTGCAAAGTTGGGCGAGGGAAAAGTCCTACATAACGGAAACGAAGTTGCATCACAAAAAGATTCAGCACGATTTATATAATAATCGTATTTACATAAACAAAATCTTTTTATCTTTTCATTTTGGAAATGCCAAACAAATTTCTACTTGGAGAATCTAGAAAAACTTGAGGATTTTCAGGGCGAGTGTCTGAATTTTATGATAATTGTTTTTTTGTAAGTGTAGATCTGTTTTAAAAATAAGTTCTGGAATTCACTATGAACTTCATCATGCTATATGAATATCCAAGTGTTGTTTTCGCGATTTTCATCTGATTTTCTATCCTAAATCTATAACTATACAAAGTACTCGAAATTACAATGTTCTTTGAATATATTCAAGCTTTGACGGCTTTTACTAGTTATTTTTCTTCAGAAAAAAAAAAACATTATTAAATTCATAATTCGGTTTCCTGATAACTCTGAGAACCCGATATTTCTGTGTGTTTTACTAGGATTCTTCGTGTTTATATTTCTCATTCTCATCCCATTTTCCAGCGTTCTAGTTCCAAAATCTCAATCGTCGTAATTTGAATAATTATTCGGACTGACAAAAGTGCGATCATCATCATTAACAGCTTTGCTCAGAGTTGTACACTTTGCATAGATTAAAGAATTATATTTTTTTTTGCCAAATTAGAGCGACAAAATTGCGTTAAAAATGATGCAGCTGGTTCTCAGCACAAAAAATACGCTGCTGGCGTATTTGTTTTTTCTTCTTCTTCTATTTTTTTTTTTTTCTAACTGTATCATGATCATGATCATGATCAGCGAGAATTATTTCAAGTTATTTGGCATGATTCGAGCTTGAGCTGTGTAAGCCCATTGAAATTCATGGCTTGTTTTGTGCTGTTTGTTTCTTCACTTTGAATAGAAAGACAATTGAAGACTTTTTTTTCTTCTCTCTCTCTCTTTCTGTAAATGGGCTGTCCCCTAAAAAAAAGAACCGCAAATATCCGTACCAAAAAAAAAATAAATAAAAAGAAAAGATGAAAAAAATAGCCGACCGGACGAACTACAATAAACAACAATTTTCACTTTTTTTTGTGTGTGTGTTGTTTTTTTGTCATTTGCTGTCTTGACTGTTGTTGTTAATTAAATTTGACTGCGGCCAACGAGCGATCAACGACCACAGCAACAAAAATAACGAGTACCACTCGAAAACCCCCCAAACCACCCACCCTCCCTCCACCATCCCCTTGTGTGGTTAGTGTTTTTCAGTTAACGTTTTGTGTGAGTAGATTGTTGTCTGTCTGCTGTTGCTGTTGCTGCTGCTGTTGTAGTCAGTCTTTGCATTGTTCTGAATGAATCACACAAAAAGCAAGACGCTTATGGCTAACCCACCCCACGCAGAACCAGTGTCCCTTGTCGCCACCCGTTTTGAACCAGCAGCAACAACACCCCCAACACACTGTACTTGCTCAGCACACACACAACACACACACAGCACACACACACAACAAGTACACGCAGCTTTGGCTCACCGTCCTCTGTCTTTTTGCCTTTTCGTCTGCCCTTCCGTCCATTTGTCACGTCTCTCTCTCTCTCTCCCTCTCTCTCTCCCTCTCACGGTCTCTCTCTCTTTCCTTCATTTTATTCGCATTTCTTGCGTCTTGTCATTCGTCTTGGTGCGTGTCGTTGGTTTGTTTGAGGAGTAACGGGATGGGACGGGGAGAGGGGGAGGGGGGGGGGTGCCTTATGTATGTGTGTCGCAATTATCGGCGCAATCATCGTGGTCCATTTTGATGATCATTGCTGGCAAAAGTCAATTATTCGACCGTGCAAATAAACTGCCCATAATGCTAGATATATCTACATGTATATATATATATATACACATATACATATACATATATGCGTATGCATATATGCATCGCTTTCTGTTTCTCTTTTCTCCTTTGCTCTCAGCAAAATCTCAACATCTTCTTCACCATTTACCAATTCACCAATCTTGCCAATGCCAACGACCTTTAAATCACGGTACTCTCTCGCTCTCCCTCTCTCGCTCTCGTTCTCGCTCTCCCTCTCTCTCACGCTCACAATTTAGACTGCGCTTGCATAATGCTTCCATCATATGGTTGACTGACTGCGACGCTGACAGCGACGCAAACGGCGACTGCAGGCAAGGTCTTTTATTCTATGCGACAATGCGACGATAAAAATGTTTCCCACGTCCTCCGCGGCGAAAGCAAGCACAGCGACAGATCCAAATGGCCACAATGCCGGAATAACGAAGAACGCCCAATGCCGAGGGAGGCTCCATTCAAATAACATTAGCATTTTGGCAAACATTCAAATCCCAAGCTTAATGATCTCAGTTGGCTTTTTTTATATATATTTTATGATCTCCACTTATTCTAATTTCTCATTATAAGTGTAGCCTTAGTTTTTCTCACTACCAAATGAGCCATATAAAAAAGACTACTCAATTTTCTAAATATATATATACATATATATATATATATATATATATATATATATATGCATATATAATTACATGTTTTGTCGGTTTGCGCTCTGAAACTGGCCACGTTCAAGGTTATCATTATCCAGTCCAAGTCCTATTTTAGGACTCATTAATCATGTGTTGAAAATACGTTGATAATCACAAGTTAATTCTCAATTATTATCTGACTAAGGCACTTGCTTTAATTAAGCTGTTCGCAGTTCTGTTTCAATGTCAACTTTATTTATGCACGCATACTTCCAAGAAAAGTAAACTCACGAGAAATATAATGTAAAATCGTGAGCGAAGTACAAATATCATTGATTATTTCAGCTTTTTATCAGCTCGCTGCGAACGAGTCGAAAGCACAAATAAGTTTTGTTTACCACAAATTCGTGCCACACGCAGTGACCACTTTCCAATTGACAATTGCAATTTGATCAGTGCAATTATCTTGATCCGTGTACATTATTCCGATAATTTGCTTGTTTACTTTACGCTGCATTTGCCTTGTTTTTTATTCTACGCGAGTGTTGATTATTCTAAAAAATGCTATTGAATTTTTATAATTGTTGCGTGCGAGTTGCTTTTCTCAGCTGTGCAAACTTTATATTTAGCTGCGTAATTGTGATTAGATTCCATTGAAGATCATTAGCCAAATTAGTATGGCGAGTTGCTGTTGCTTGTGAAAAGTTCTTAAAAAACATATTCATTTTGTGTGTGTTTTTGAATTGAAAAAAAACGAAGATTTCAACACTGAATTTGATTTGCAGTCATTTAAAACACTTTTCCGCTAACTGTTTATTGTAGCTCATCAGTTGTAAGAAGTTTAGCAGCAACCCTCGTAGAAAAAGATTGTTTTAAGACGTTGACGCTGACGCTGACGTCGCAGCGACGCGACGTGCAAAAATGCAGCGCTGCCAAATTATTCATTATGCTGCCACGGCCCACGCTAGCAAAAGACAATGATGCGACCCACCCCATCCCCCACAGCCCCTCCCATTGTTGTTGTGGATTGTATGTTGTGTGTGTGTGTGTGTGTGTGTGTTGCCATATTGCTGCATTAATCAGCATTAAGTTGGCTGCAGCTGAATGCGATGATTGCCGGATCGTCGCATCGCTTCGTTGCTTTATTTGGCGCATCCGCTGCGGTACTTTGTTCTACGCTGTACCTCTTCACACACACACACACACACATATATATATATATATATATATGTACAGTCATATGTTTTTGTTCGATCCCATGACCATATGCGCACGTATATCAAATTCTGGCCATTTCTGGCCATTGGCTCGCACTTCCGTTCAACACCGAGTCCTGTGTGTGTTTGTGTGTGTGTTGTGCACCTTGTGCAACGCTTACAGGTGCGACGTCGACGTCACGCTTCGGTGTGCTGAGAACAACTGCTTCTCTCTCATTGTCTCCCTCTCTCTCTCTCTCCCAACTCTCTTGCACAGAGTGGAGAAAGTGAAGCGGCTGAGACGGCGAAATTAATGTTTATTACCATAACTATAACCACAACTATAGATATAAATATATGCATAAATACATATATACATATCTATATATATATATATAAACATAGATATAGACATGAAGATATGTTTGTGTAAAATCATCTGCATATATATGGAGCGACCTCAGGCGAGAGCTCTTTTCTTTTCTTCTTTCTTACTTGTTGTTGTTGTTGTTGTGTTGGGCTCACGCAGCTGAATTGGCGGGCAGAGTTGAGGAAGGAGTGGAGAAAAATGATTATGGAAAAGTGTGTTCATGGCAAAACGCACGCAACGCGACCAAAAGGAAAATTCATTAACCACAACGCAGCAGCAGCAGCAGCAACAACAACAACAACATTTGTGGAAAAACCCGTACAACCAATAGAAAATGTGTGTGTGTCTGTGTGTGTGCGCGTGTGTGTTAGCAACTTAGCCTAGAATTCAAATTTTCTGCGTGAAAGCCCACGTCTAAATATGCATATTTTGAACAAATAATCGATGGGAGGAGCAGCTGGCTGGCGCCCATCTAACTCTATGTGATTTGTGTTTTCGTTTAATCGATAACCGATAAATATAGGTCTTAAGTCTGGCTCTTCGTTTGTATGCTAGGTTTATCGATAAACCGATAAACAGAGCTGTCGCAAACGAACAGTGGCAAACGATAAGCAATTCGATTCATTACCATTCCGTTCCAACTCGCCTCGCTTAGGTCGCAGAACCAACGAGCGTAAAATTGTACAAGTTAAATGGAAAATATTTTTTTGGCCAGACGACGATGACGATAACATTTTGTTTGCAGAAGCTCAGACGCAGACGCTGCGCAGTCGCGCGTGTGCAAGCAAAACAAACAAACAAAAAAAAAAGGAAAAAAAAGAAACTAACACAAAAAGTCAAACAAAAACATCAAAATTAGTTAACAATTTGCGGGGCACAGCAACAACATAAGGTGGACTATGGGCGTCAGGGGTGAAACTAAGACTTCGACTGCGACTGCGACTGCGACAGCGACTAGGGCTGGGTTCCGGGCACAGTCAGGGTCAAAACCTTAGGGCCTTGGCCAGCACGCCATAACCATAAATCTTAATTGTCAGCGCAGGCAAGCGAAACCGGCGACGTTGGCGCCGCTGCTTAGCCAGCTGCTGCTGCTGCTGGTGTGTCAGGGTGTCAGCAGCGTTAGTCAGGCAATGAGTTAGTCAGTTAGTCAGTTAGCCACGCGGTGCGGCAGTTGTTCTGTTGGCTGCTGCGTCTTGCGTTTACCCATTGCTCGTTACTCGTTGTTAATTTTTAACTACTGTCACTGCTCGTTACTGGTGACCAATTCAATCGTTACTCATCGCGAAGGACAAACTCAAAGTGAAAGTGATTGCTCGTTATTTTTAAGTTGTTACTCGTTACTCGCTACTCGCTACTCGCTGCTCGTTCTTGAGAACTAAAGCACATTGCTCGTTGCTTATTACTCGTTACTCGTTACCAACGAGTCGCTCGCTATTCGTTACTCGTTCCCATCGATTAAAGCAACGAATGCCCTGCTATAATCTGCAGAACAAGTGGAGCAAGCAAATTATCCAACAGCAACGGTCAACAGACTAAGAAAACGCAACAGAAACCAAAAACAAATAAACAAAAACAAAACACAACTAAAAACAAGAATTCAAATACCAAAAAAATACCAAAAATACCAAGCAGCAAAATCGTACAAGAAAAAACGCAAACACAGAAACAACAAAATCAAGAACAACAACAGTAAACAAACAGGAACATCAACAATACGAAGAGGAAGAAGAAGAGAGTTTCATTAACTGAAAATGAATTGCGGCGCACTGCGCTCTGTCAGCGACGACGCGCAGCTGCCGACAAGAACGTCTACGCCGCAGCAGCAGCGCAGCAAGCAGCGACTGCAGCAGCAGCAGCAGGAGCATCAACACCAACAACAACTTCAGCTTCAGCTGCAGCAGCAGCAGGAATCGCAGCGCAAAATGCATTCAATGCCGCGAACGGGGACGACGACGTTGACGGCGACGACGGCACAATCGCAGCAGCAGCAGCTGCTGTCGACGCCGACGGCGCAGTGTCGCGCTGTTGCCATGGAGCAGCCACTGCGGCGCAGCACAATGCCTGGCCGTGGGCGGGGCCTCGCCTCCTGTTTGCGCGGCGAGCGTGATGATGCCCCAACGCCACCCATTCATGAGGTGCATTGCGAGCTGCAGCAGCTACAGCTGCACCAACAACAACAGCAACATCTCCAGCAGCAGCAGCAGCAGCAACAACAACAACAGCAGGATCAATTGCAATTATGCAGCGGCAGCATCAGCGGCAGCGCAAGTGGCAGCAACGTTATGCCTGCAACAGCAGCGCTTGAAGCAACCGGCAGGAGTAAGTAGTCCCCACTCATTGGAATTATATGTGCAACAGGGGGTGGCAAGTTGCACGGCATGCGTATAAATACACAAAAACTAATACCAATTGAAAAATCAGTCACTGTTAAAGGCTTTTCTCCCAACAAACCAATTAAAAGGTTATTTACAAAAAAAAAAAAAATTATAATAAAAAATAACGGTTATTTTAGACATGTCGAAGATTGCATACTCTTTCAAAATAGTTAACGAATAATCAACACTTAATTATAGATCATTCAACAACTGGCTTATCCAATTGGGGAACTCAAAAGATTTGCGAAATTTTTAATGAACAAAAATGGAATAATTTTGGTTATTTTCCATGCCGAATTACAACTGAATTTTGAGTAGAATTTGGGGGCATCTCCCCATTTGAGATATATGACGATAAAGGCAGAGGTTGAGGGGGGCGTATGTTCGTTCCAAGCTGAAGTCATCAATTCGGTATTCATAAAATAAATACATTTTTATCGATTCAGCATCGCCACGAATTATCCCACTATTTGCACAATAATTCCCGCGACAAATGACAATAAATAAGTAAAAGAAAAAAAAAATGCGCACACAAATATAACAAATTAAGCGGAAGCAATGGGGGAAGTGGGAAGTGGAAAGAGGTAATGAGAATGAGAATGCGAATGCGAATGAAAATGAGAAAGAAGCTCAATGAGAACGTGAACTGGAAAAGTTGACAAAGTAGGTTCGTTAATGTAACATTTTTTGATGATACGCACTTCATGTGATGCCAATGACATCATCAATGAGTTGTTGGTAGGGTAGAGGGAGGCGATGAGGGGTGTCGGGCCATTTGCTTTGATGTCATTAGTGGCAGCCCCACAGAATTTACAGTTTATTGTGCGCGCACAGTTGCGAATAAGTGCGAGTGAATAGTACAAAGCGGAATTGTCGAGATGCGCTCAATTCGTAATGCTGATTGGGCAGATGCTGCGGCGACTGCTTCCCCCCTTTCCCCGCCTATCCCGATTTGCCCTTACGTTAATCGTTCTTGGCTAACGGGAGCTGCAGCCGCGCTGACCATGCAGCTATAATCCGTTTTGGTATGGTGCGAAACCAAACCTGTAAATAGACAACCGCTAGCCTCAGTAGAGTCACTCAGAGGCAAACAATTAGACAAAACGAAATGAGATGAAACGGAATGAAACAAAATGAAACGAGACGAAACGAGTTGAAATGGGATGGACTCAACTGCAATGGAATGAGTTGGATTGGGTTGGGTTGGGTTGGATTAAGTTGAATTTCCTTTGAAATTGCAACAACAACAACAAATAAAATAACAACAGCCACAACAACAACAATATTATCAAACAGTCTCAATCATTCTGTTGAACTGAAGCAATCAATGGGAATGCAAATTTGCTTGCATCATCCAATGAGTCTCAACTTTACGACCTTTGTGGTTACTTTCTGTGTTACGAGCCAGCACTTCCTAATCGCAGTTACACTTTTCATTTGTTTCTCTCTTTGTTGTACCCTGTAAAAATGGCAGGGCATCTCAAAAGCATCAAGCTCAAGTTTATAGACTCGAGAGATCTTCACTTTGACAAGCCATACATATATATTTATATACTGTATTTGTGTGTTTGATTTAACTCCAAATATTCGGTTGAGGTGCATTTCTGTATCTCCATAAAAGAAACTTGCACTTTGCAAGTGATTCCTAAAGCCATCACTTAACCAAAATATGATTTAATAAGAAAAATTAAAGTGTTTTATTTTAGGCTGGATAAATGAAATTTGATTTGTATCACTTTTGTTTCAAAACCGAATATCAAAAATAGTCGGAGACAACTCCTGCAATGCGATACAAACTTCACGACCAACTTAAGATGCCCGCCACAGGGAAAAGTGATAATAGATAATTCTTTTAAAATGAAGTTGAATCAATCGATGCAAAAGCAATAACCCAAAATGGAAGCTTTGTTTTCTGTGTATTTCTTTTGGATTGAATACAGGATATGAATCCAGTCCAGTCAGTCATTACAACTTTGGGTCATGTTTCTATTCTGCCTGATCGGTGCGTTAGTTGAGAGCAACTCTTTTGGAGTGCGGAAGAGGAGGGGGCAACAACGACTCTGCCTCTTCTTCTTCTTCTTCCTCTTCCTCTCTCTCTCTCTCTCTCTCTCTGTCTCGCTGTCTGCCTATCTCACGAAGGCCATTCGTGCCTCAACCCTCTGCTCCTGCTGCTGTTACTGCTAGTTGCTGTGTGCACGTATCTGTATCTTTGTATCTGTATCTTTGTATCTGCGACTGCATCTATACATTTATCTGTATGGGAGCGAGGCGTCTCTCTTTTGCATGCACAAACATGACTCGCACTTGGCGCTGAGTTGGCGCATTTTGTTGTGGCAGTTGTTGCTGTTGTTGCTGTTGTTGCTGTTGCTGCTGTTGCTGCCGTCTCGTTGGCAATTCATATTTTTTAGATTAATTGAAATGAATTCAAAACAAGTCGTTGCATCGCCTTGCAATTTGCACCCAATGCGCAAAAGGTCATATGCAAATGGGTCGGGTTGTTTGTGGGGTGTATTGTTTTTTGAGTTGCAACTACTGTAAACTAAGACCCGTTATCTGGTCATGCACAATTGATAATACTCTAACCTTCAGTCTCATTCGCTCTCTCTCTCTCTCTCTCTCTCTCTCTTTCTTTCTCTCTCTCTCTGTCTCGCACTCACTCGCTCACTCATTCTCTCTCTCTCTCTCTGTCTCTCTCTTGCAGGTGAGTACAAATCGAAGACACTGCCCCGAATACACTTTGATACCGCACTGAACGATACGTCATTGAATGAAGGTAAACTAATTCTTTGTTGGCTTTTGCGTAAATAAATTTTACAATTGAAAAACGAAAAAAAAAAAACAAACGACAATCTACAAAGAGATTAGAAATAAGCAAAACACATGTATTTAAACAACATTTTACAGCTTTAATACTTCGGGCCTTAGAGTACAAACAATTTTTAAGTATATCTTTTAATGGATGCATATCCAAATAGTGTTGCCATGCCTATCGCTCTAAGGTTCCCCTGGGTTCTTTTGATAACAAGATGCATCAATTAAATCAAACATGTCTCGTTTTTCCTTAATGTTAAGAGTTCCCTTGAAAGAATATTCCAATATTGACCAATAATTTAACCGTAAAGTATTTTTTTTGGTCAAATATGAAAATAGTTTTTAATTTTGCTTCTTTCTAGTTTGTTTGATAAACTCAACTTGTGCAAGTTTCTTCCCTTGTTGATAATTAAAGTCATTGATAATTTTACAGCTCTGTTGTTTACCATATTTATATTTATATATGTTTGTACGTGTGTATGTAATCATCAAAAGCATTTATGATCGTGCGTTTATATAAACTTGATTACGAAGCTCGGCATAACTCGGCCTAATCTCATCGATCACGATCCAAAAGCTAGTCTCAAAATGCGGCGGCCGCAATTATTGTTGCATACTTTGCAGCTGTCAACGCATTTGCATTGCATACTTCTGGGCTGCCCGACAGAATACGAATGTGGAGGGGCAGGCAGAGGCAGAGAGAAATCGGTACATTAGTTTTATTCCCGCATTAACAGTTCATTGCGCCGCTGACATACACAAATGGAAATGCGATTGCGAATGGAAATGCCTTATTCCAAGCTTCATTAATAAGTCGCACAGTTCCGCAAAAGGTGCGCGATAGAGCTGGATGGAGAGGAAGAGGAAGAGGCAAGGAGGCGAAACATGTCGCACACACGTAAAACACAAAAGTCACGCACTTCCGTTAAACAGCAGTTTGCTGCTCTGCTGCAGTGGAAGAGAGGGCGAGAGAGTGAAAAATGAACGCCTCTAATTTGCTTATTATAAGCTAGCTGGCCTGTATTGTGCTCAAGTATCGCCTTATGTTACACACAAACACAAATACAAATACATTCACTAAAAGAATGTGTATGAGTGTCTGTGCCGTGTACCTGCGCTCAATTAGATCAATTACGAGCCACATTGCCACTGACGCCCTTACACCGTATGCCGTATACCGTATACCTTTCGGCTCGATTCAGCGTCTCCTTCATTTACATACTAAGCATGTGTATAAGTTTGTTCGTTCTTCCACTTGTACTCTTTCCAGTTACTGTTGCCGTTGTCTTGCCTTCAATTCAGTTTCTTTACAATGCATGCGCTGCCTGTGAGACAATCGGGCATATTGCTTGTACCCTTGACAGGCAGGTATGCAGATGTATGTATGTAATATGCCCTCTTTGCATCGCCAAATATAACATGCTCGTGCATGTCTCTGCCTGTTTCATATTTGAGTTGTCACGGACACGTACAGACATGCATGTAAAATCTACTGATATGACGACAAAAGAACACCAAGAATTTTGTTTGTTATTTTAGCTTGTTCTTGCTTTGTCCACTAGTCATACAGTTCTAATATTTGGAAGCTCTAATTTTTTTGTTCATCAATCGCAGATTACTTTCAATTGTAATTGCATATATACTTGGTCTGATAGTGAATTCTATTTGTATATGCATATGTACATCTGTGTCAATTGCAGGGTATTTATTTGTTTGCATAGCTGAGTCGTGATTAGGCGCTCTTGCACTCCTTGCACTTTATTTGTTGCTCTCTTTTTCGCTTGCTTCTGGCTCTGTGTGTTGTGTCGACAATTTGGTTGGTTTGTCAACGCGCATGGGCAGCACTCCGTCTCTTTGGCAGCGTCGCTTGGCTACACTACGCACTCTCTTTTTGAATAGAACAGGGCTGCGACTTTAACTCATAGACCCACGAGTTACTAGTTCGCTGGTGTTGAGATTAATAGTTGTTAACGATTATCGAAATAATAAAGTAAATATATATTACAGTATTGAATGTAAATAAACAAATTCGTTTATAGCGTTATATGACTTAAAATTATACAAAGTTCTTCTTCAACAATACACAAAGAACTCCCAATTGGTACACTTTCATCCCTGGCTTTGAGTACAAACAACGTCGATCGCGCGCTCTCTCTTGATCTCTCTCTCTCTCTCTCTCTCTCTCGCTGCGTCTCTCACACTTTTATCGTAGCCATGTTGCTGCTTTGGAAACGGCTGCGTCGGCGGCAGCGTCAGTTGTGAGAAAAACGCGTCAGCGAAAGGTAGCCAAGCGGGAAGACGACGACAACAACGACGCGTTGCAATTTGTTTTTCTGTTTTTTTTTGTTTTATTTGTATGTTTGTTTGATGCGCTTGTGGTTTCGTTTTCAACACACATTTCTCAGTCTTACGTTTATCACGTTGTACTGTTAATCTGTCGTTCTTTCTTTGTTGCATTTTTTTCTATCGAAAGTATGTGTTTTTTTTGTTGTTTTTGAAAATTTGTGAAATGTTTGGGTTATATTTAAACGGAGAAGAGTACGCATAGCTGCTTCGAGTGCTGTGGCATGCAGCGAAACGCCACAATATAATAACAACAAAAACTGGCGACAACGACGCGTGAAAAACTGTAATAAAGCAACAGAAAAAAAACGCGGAAATGCACTTGAGCGCATAATTTTTATAAGTCACCAGCGACATTAAAAATAAAAACAAAACGAGCAAAAACATACAGAAAGAAATTACTTGTCAGCAAATTGCAGTAGTAGCCAAAGAAGAAGCCACAACAAACACAGAAAATTCTCTCAAACATACACAAATAAACATAAGCAATCTTCATACACACACACACATATAAATATATATATGCACAGCTATACATATAAAAATACCTTTGCCTGACGCCCTCGTCCCGTCTCCTTTGCGCGCGCGCGCGCCTGCGCTTTGTGCGCTGTGTGTGTGTGAGGGAGAGAGAGAGCAATGATGGGCGCGGCGCCTGAGTGCAGCAGCAGCAGGAACAACAATTAAAAAGCAAGCGCGCAAAAATGTTGCAGGCGCATTGTGACGCCAGCAGCACAACAACAACAACAACAACAGCAGCAGCTAGAAGAAGCGCGGACAGCGGTGACAGCGTCACTGCTGCAGTGACGCCAACGCAGGAGGAGAAGACACAGCGTCGACGCTCCACATTTTATGTGCCGTTGCTTATTGAGGACGAGGATAAGACGGAGAACAACGAGCAGGACGAGCAACGCCATCTAGCGTCACACAGCAGCAGCAGCAGCTCCAGTTTGAGCAGCAGCAGTGTAAAAAAGTCGACCAAAATCAAATCGAAGAAAATGTCGCCGCCCTGCGGCTTCAATTGGAGCATTACGGGCAGCGATGTTGCTGCACATTATTCCGACTCGGATGATGAAGAGGAGCAACAGCAGCAACGTCATCGACAACAGTTGCTCAAAGCAGCAGCAGCAGCAGCAACAACAACAACAACAACAGCAAAAACAACAACAACAACGACATCAACAACAACGCCTGCTTCCAAGCTGAAGCGGTATGGAATTGTGCTGAATGTAATTAGTCTCAATGGCAACGGCGGCGTCGTCGTCGAAGAGAACGCTAGCGAACCCTTGCCCGATATGCCGCCAGATGGCGCCAGGTGTGCGCCACGCACTCATTTCAATGAAGATAACGACATTGTGATGGCAACGCCGCCCAAACAGCAGGCGCTCTCTCGCTCACGATCCCCCCCAGCTGACGTTGACGTCGACGCTGACGTCGATGACGTCGACGACGAGGATGATGACTCAGAGATAAGCCGCATGCAGACGAACACCTCAACGCCGATTAAATTAATGAAATCGCGTTCGCGCACAAACATTTTGGCCGTGCCACTGCCAACAGTGGAACGCGGTCTGGCAACAACGCCAGCAGAAACAGCTACGAAAACCACAACTACGCTGATCACGCTGCGCGCCAAGGCGAAAACGCTGCCGCAGAATTTAACGGCTTCAGTTGCACTGCGCGAGGCGGCAGCACTGGACGATAACACAACAACAACAAAGGCAACAGCATCGTCGTCGCACTACAACAATAATAACAACAACTCAAACAAACAGCTGCATCAGCTGTTCGGTTCCGGTTCCGGTTCTGGTTCTGGTTCAGTTTGTAGTGGTTCACCGTACAAATTGCAGAACAGCATCTCCGCCGCTTCGATCATCATCACGCACAGTTTTCCACCCAAGAATCTGTTTCTGCTCAAGTCGACGCCCAAATTGAGCACCGATGCCACGCCCCCTACGCCCACGCACCAGGCACAACAGACAACAACAGTTATCACATCGCCGCCGGCCAAGAAATCGCTCAGTTTTATACGACGCGCTCATTCCACAAAATTATCGCGCAGCAATTCGCTGCTGAAGACCATCGGAGGAGGAGGAGGAGGTGTTGGAATAGGAGGAGGCGGATCAGCAGGCATGTCGAATGGTCTGGGCAGCAGCGCTGGGGGAGCTGTTGGGTGTGGAGGCGGATTGCACCATCATCATTATGGCACATCGCTTTCGGCGTCGAGCAGCTGCGCCAGCGACGCAGGTGGCAGCTGGGGCAAACATTTCTATCAGAGCTACGATGTCTGTCCGCTGGGACTGGACGAGCTGAGCGCCTACTTTGAGACCGATCACTGCGAGCAGCTCATCTGCGAGCGTTTCATGATCAAGGATCTCAATGTGCACTCGACCACGACAACAACAACAGTTAATATGAGTTGCATTGCCGCAACAGCAGCTGGAGGAGAAACGGAAGGAGGAGCAGGGGGAGGAGAAACGTCCACATCGGAGCAGCAGGACGATGATGCGGGACATCATTCCGGTAGGTGAAAAGGCGCAAAAGGAAATAAAAGAAAATTAAATGTAAATTTTATAAGGTTCGAAAACCTGGAAACTCAAGTCAGCTAGAGAGCGAGAGAGAGAGAGAGGAGAGGGAGAGGTAGAGTGAGAGGGGTGTACAAGGAGAGGCAGATACTGCTAAGCTAAGCTTATGCTATAAGCTCTCCTTCACCTCCTCCCTCCGACTCTATTCCTCTGTCAATGTCTCTCTTTCGCTGTGTGTTCGCGTTGTTCTCAAACACGTTCGTCACGACTCGTTAGTTTCTCACTTCCTGTTTCTGTTACTGTTACTATTACTAACCCTTGATCAATCGATACCCCTACCTCTGCCCCTGCCCAGACCCTGTCCCTTTTTTCCCCCTTCTCTTTTCGGTGGTTGAAATGCGTCGCCTTTTTTGTCGGGTCTCCATTGCATGCTTTTCATTATTCGCTTTGTCGTTCCCTTCCAGCCCCCTTTCCATTTCCCCATCCCCTTCTCATCGATCGTACGTTTCAGCGAAAAAGAAAAACAAAGCAATGATAAGATAAGCGAACACGATTTCGATTCTACACACGGCAAGTCCAAGCAACCCCCTCCCCCACTTCCAATACTCTTCCAAACTCACAGTTTGTTTTATTATTTTTATGGATGTACTTCACACGTTTTTTCGTTTTTTTTTTTTTTTTTGTCTTTTACCTCATACCCTCGTCGACTCCCGCACTCCGTCAAGCGTCTTTTAAGCCTTCCTGTTCTTTTTACCTTTGCTACTCTTTATTTACACCTCCCTCCTTACTGCTCCTTCTGCTGCTGCTGCTACTGTTGTTGTCGTTGTCTTTATTTTTATTCAGTGTTCGATCGTGCGTCTTTGCTTTTTGGAATGTACACACACACACACGCACACATTCAAATGATTGTATGTTTTCACATATTTATGTATTTCTTACACATGTAGTCCAATTGGTAGGCTCAATTGTTGCCCATTCTAGTGGCGCACGTTAGCCCTGAGCAGGCAACGAAGCGTCGCACAATGGGCGTCAACTGGCTGACAGCACCGAAAAAAAGAAGAAAAGTAGTGAAACATTATTTTTATAAACTTTTGTATTAAATACAATTGTAATTCCCCATTTATTCCACATATGTATGCATGTATGTATGTACGTATGTACACTGAGGTAAATGGCTTGATTATTTTACCATGAACAAATTCCATTGCAATTATGTTGATTATTATGCTTATTATCAGGCAACAATTGTGATATAATCTCATTTGAATGGCTTGTCATAAATTTGTGTTGTTGTTGTTTGCATTATTTAATTTCTTATTACAGATTTGTAAATGTTTTCTTCTCAAATGTTTATCTACTATTTGCTGTAAGCAAAACAAACACAAATATGAATATAATAAATGGGTTTCTCTCCCTATTTCTATCTCTCTTTCTCTCACCCCTTGAATAAATGATTTAATTGGTGTAGTTCACATTCTAGGGAAATTTGCAACTGAAGTGGAGACGAACAGAAAATACAGTTAATGCTGTTATTTAATCTGATGTGTGTGCTTCTGCTTCACACACGTACAGTACAAACAAACACACACGACACGCACACTTATGCATGTATTTAGTTCATTCAATTATTCCATTGTCCCGCGTCCAGAATAGGCTGCCTTTTTGCTGCTGCTGTTGCTGCTTGTTTTTCGGTCTCTTTGGCTACAATTTCAATTTCATTGTGCTTTGCTATTGTTGTTGTTTTTATTTAGTTTTTTTTTTCTTTTTGCCGTTTTATTATGATTCACACAAGCGACAGAGTGACACCCGCACCGAAAACCAGTTTGGTCTGTGGAACGGTGAGAGAGTGAAGTGAGCGCATCCAAAGCAGAGAGCCAGAAGAGCGAGAGTAAAACGAAAGTGAGAGAGCACTAAGCGAGTGAGCAAATGGTCAAACGGCAAACGGAACGCCAAACAAACGAGCCGCTTTATTTTCTCAAACTTCAAATTTGTTGTGGTTGTTGTTGTTGTTGTTGTTGACATTCTTCAGGCATGTTAAGCAGTTTTTGTTGTTATGATTATTTTTGTCGATATTGAGCGCTCAAAAAGAGAGAGAGGGAGAGACACACAGAGTTTATGCACTTGTGAGCAAACAGAGAGGAATAGAAAGACACTGCATTTGAGCACACTTGCAGTTTATGTGAAATTTGATAAGCGGAGAAAAAAAGAGAAGAAAAAATTGCTTTGTAACAGCGACTCAGCTGAGCGATTCTCGATAAAGCCGCGCACACACAAAGCAAACGCTTGATAGAAAGACACATGAGCAAACAATTGCTGGAAATGTGTTTTGAAATGCACTCACACACATAAATATATATATATATATATATACATACATAGAGACAACATGTCTACTCAAAAAGTAATTGCTTATTGATTGATCCTCGACTAGTTGCACGTTTCATATCCATCCTGGCTTGGATCGCACTCGCAATGGCATCTGATGTGTTGACATTTTTTCCCCTTCCTTCCCAGTATGCCTCAAATTGGTTATATAAGGCTTATCAAGCATGGCTGTGCTTTTCGCAGATCTTCGACATCATCATTGTCTCCATTTGCATTTTGACTCTTCTGTCGTGTGAACTGTAAAGCGAGAAATGTATTTATTTATAGGGTATTTGCTATTCAAGCATTTCGAACTGCCATCCATTTGTCAATCATGTTTTTCTTTTCTTTTTTGGTTTTTTGTTTGTCTTGTGTGCACTTTATCTTGTCTGCGATGCCGTTCATTTATCAGCTCCAACTCGAGACGGATCGGGATCGTGTGAGATGTGCATAGAGAGAAAAAAAAACACATTTGTTTAACGAACTGTTAATTGAGTTGACCTTATCGGCCTGGGCAGGCCTGGCAAAACGAATCGCTCTATTCGTATTCGTATTCGTAATCGTATTCGATTTTCTATCCATTCCCATGCGTTTTCAGCCTAAATCAGCTTGTCTTGTCTTGTTTATCGCTTTCACTGCCCCCACCCCTCCGCCTCCCCCCTCCATTCAGCTACCCTTCTAAGCCGCCCGCTCTCTGAGTGCTGGTCACTGGCCCTAACCGAATTGAAATCCGTTTTGAAGCGCATACCAAATGTCGACGTCGACGACAAAGATGAAATCATCTTTCAGCAGCAACGGCAACAGTAACAAATCGGTTGATGAAGATCACGGAGATCTCTGGAGGTCGCTGCTCCTCCTCAACTTGGGCTCATCTTCATCATCATCGTCTTTTGTCGTTTTGACCAAAATTGACTCATTTCCCCGCCACCTTCACCTTCACCTCCACCTCCAGCTTCAGCTCCAGCTCCAGCTCTGTTGCTGTAATAGTCCCTGGCCCGCCTTATGTGGCATTGATCGCAATCTCCAAAATAGAATTGGCAAATGATGTGCCCAAAAAAATATATAGAATAATAAATAGAAACAGACAAATGTAAACTGTATTTTTGCGTACAGGCGACAAAAATCAGAAAGTTGCTTTCTTAACTAATAATTTTGAATTGACAGGTGACAAAAATCAGAAAGTTGCTTTCCTAACTAATAATTTTGAATTGATCAATTTTTAAAGAGCATTCGGGAAATATTGGTACTCATTGGTAAAAAGCATTGTTATCATAATAAGCAAGTCGATTTTGAAGTCATTGAATGCGCCTTAAATTGATCGATGGTTGCTTGACCTGCAAATATCAGTCTTCAAATATATTCGATTGATTTAATAACAAGAAAAGTCTCAACAAACATAAATACAAATGTATGTTTTATGATTGCTTACGGAAAATGTGTTTATTGAACTTATTTTATTTGACGATCCTATCAGATGCAGAGTCATAAAAATGATAAGTAACTGTTGTTGCTGATAAGCAGCTTGGCTTGGTCTATTAAGAATGGCTAAGAAACGGCTTCATTTTCATTTTCCCCAGACGAACTGCCATAAATACCAATTGAAATATGTGAAATGTCGAGTGCTGTGAGATATGATCTATAAATATAAATGCACAGACAAACATATCTATTCTATTAACGAAGTTGCAGATAAAGCTAAAATGAGATTAGAAACGAAACTAAAGTCGTCAATTTCGAAAATGTGTTTTGAAGGGAGCCAAAAGCAGCTAGATAAAGTGGAAGATTACATCTATCTATATCTATATATATGAAGCTGAACAAGACTAAAACATTGTTTAACTGGAATCTTATCTTGGAATATATGTTATATATAACCTATATATTCGTGTACATTGGTGTATTTAGCTTAAATTAATTAAACTTGCAAGATTGTTCAAGTTTGAAGTTTTTGACTCACTTTTCTTATCTCCATCCGCTTGTCGGCAGTTGAATATGACGATTGAGGCAACTCGCACCTAGAAATTACGGATAATTATTATAACTTGACAACTCTAACAGCAACATGCCACTGCAACCAGCTTCCTCTGCAATTACTCTTAGCTGGGATCTATTGCAATCATAATCATGGCTGCAGAGCAGCAGTCAACAAGAAGTATTCATTAACTGCCCCCCCCTGGCAACCCCCCTCTTTAAGCTTAGCTATTTGTGAGCTTTTGTGGGGTGCGCCGTCTGTCTGTGTGTGTGTGTGTGTGTGTCTGTGTGTGTCTTCTTTATTTATGGGGGCCTCTATTGTGGGCGTGGACGTGGGCGTGGGCGGTGTTGGGTTGGCGTTATACAAATCATAATCATAATCTGCGCCATTTTTGTAACTGGCCCTATAAATTTTACTTCTACTTTGTCTGTGTGTTTTTCGTTCTTCTCTTTGCTGTTGTTGTTGTTGTTGTACTCTCTTTTGCTTCCTCTTTGAGTCTTTTGTTTGTGGGCAGAGCAGCAAGCGCCTATTTGGGGTAGAAGATGTTCCAACGACTTTTGGATCTTGTATGGAAGTTGTATATAAATAGCAGGCAACAACAACAACAGCAACAATAACAGCAACAAAGCATGACACAATTTCACATAAGTAGCTGTCTATATAAATATACATATATACATATATATATATATATATATGTGTGTCTTTGTTGGGGTTGTGTGTGTTTTTTTTGTCTCCTTTTGATGACAAATCGCAATGTTTGCATCGCTCAGGGCAGCTGCAATGAAAATGAATCAAAGTCGCCTCCAAAACGAGCGCAACTCATCAAAAATGTAAAAAACTCTTACGCTTTTTGTGTCCAAACCCAAACAAGGAGGAGCAGAGCAAGTTGGGGGGAGGTGAGCTGTTGGCAGTGGCTGTCACAAAATGATGTTTGCCTTGCCTCGGCTGATTGTGACTCAGCTATTGAGAGAGCAAAAGGGCCAAGAAGCATGATGGCGATGCGGCAGCTAATCAACTGCTAGCTGTGTTTTCTCTTGGCTCTAAGCTGTTAGCTGCTGGCTGCTTACTGCTTGCTGCTGGCTGGGTGGGCTGACAAGGTCGTTTCCATGTCTTTAATCTCTTGAGTTGCGTTTTGTTGTTGTTGTTGTTGTTATTGTGAGGGCGTCCACAAGCAACCACAAGATGAAGAAGAAGAAGAAGACGAATGTGTGTGGAAACCAGTTTGCCAGCCGCAGTCAGTCAGTCGTCGAGAACATGTAGATGATGATGAAGATGATGATGATGATGAAGAAGAGGCCTCGTTTACCTTTTTCGGGGCAGTTTGATGAATCATGAATCGACGATGAGTACCTGCAGTCTCCTCCTCTTCCATTCTCTTTGCGGCTGCTGCTGCTGCTTCTAGGGGGCGTGGCAACAACAACCGGGGCAGGTGGTGATGTGCAGCAGCTGCTATGACTTGGGCTCCTTTTCTTTTGTTGTGTGCGGTTGTTTGTGTGTGTTGTGTGTGTTTGTGTGTGTTGTGTGTGGAGTGTGGAATCCAAGTCGACGAGCCAAGCCGAAACCGGTTGCTCTTATGCGGGTTCTACTCGGCCTTTGCATTTTTTACTTCTTCCTCTTCCTCGCCCTCTCCCTCCATCTCAATCTGTGTATTTACTTCCCCCTCGCCATGACTCGTTTGTCTTTGGCTCAATTTGAAAAAACCACAAACGAAATTCCTGCAAGCCAATTGCTCAGCAGCCTAGGCTAAGTATGCCCATAATACCCTTAAGCCCTGACCCGCCCCTCCAAACGGTTTTAATTCCTTTTTCTTTTTCAACTCACACTGACAATTGGAAACAGTAAAAAATATAAAGCAAAGAAAAAACAAAAGCGTCATCTTTATTCTATGCAAGCAAAGTGATAAACACGATTCGGAGACTGGTTTAGAGACAAGTTTTAAAAATTCCGATGATTTAATCGGGAATGCACAAAACACACTTGTAGATAATTAACCCAAGCGAATCTAATTAATATGTGCACGATTCTTTAGTAACTGCGAATTTGGCACAACTTTCGTTATCGATTATTTAAATTGATCGATTTACAAGTAGAAAATAAGTCTGCTTACAACTTATAAGATTGATTGAGATAAATCAATTAATAACTATTCCTGTTGAGTTTTAATCTATTTAAAAATCACATCATTTGATTGGTTGATCGAACTGCAGGGTTCATTCATTTCGATAACACTGTTATCGATGGCTATTGACTAATCACAATCGTTTCATTCTCTCTCACTTCTTGCAGATACTTCATATGAGAAGGCCTGTCGTCGCGGCTCGGCGCCCACAACGCCCATCCTGGGCAGCAAACAGCATCAGCAGGAGCACAATGCCGCCTCCCGCTTCACCAACTTCTTTTCCAAAAGGTATGTATTATGTGGTTAGCAAGTGGAGTTAGCTGTACTACTGCATCCCATTGTCTTGTCACACTTTCGAATAGATCGAATCCCCTTAAACGCACCAAGTCGGTGACCAAATTGGAGCGCACCAAGCGCGGATCGGGCGGTCTGCGCGGCTCGCGCTCCCACGAGAGTCTACTCTCCAGCCATGCGGTCATGTCCACAATCGGTGAGTATTTCATGTACAGCAGCAACAGCTGCTTGCGGGCCATTTAAGATTTGGCTATGGTTGAGTTTTCGCTTAAAGAAAATTACTCGGTTTGCATGACCAGAATTCGTCGGACTCATTCGTTGGCTCATTCAACTAGAGCAACAAACTTGTGACTTGCTCAACTTTTATTTTCTCATCTTTCGCCTTACAAACATACTCGTTGCTATTTACACATTTTCGGCATTTATGAAATGTTCTCGTTATCCTTTCAACTACTTCGATAAACTAACGAGTTAGTCTGAAATTTACTTGAAATTCGTTAGTTTCTCATTAGCTTACGCCCAACCAGCTAGTCATGCTTGAAGCTCAACCATTTTCAAATAGTTTGCTAATTCAAGTTGTGCGATGATATTCGTTAAACTTACTCGTTGCTCTTATCTGCTTCTCGCTTCTTTGCTTCTCCCACACAGATTTGTCCGGCAGCGGAGCTGTGGGCGTGGCGCCCGTACACCAATCGGTGCTGGGTCGCCGGCATTGCTTTCAGGTGCGCGGCGGGCCGCGCGGCGAGCGTTACTATTCGTGTGGATCGCGACAGGAGCGAGACCTATGGATCTACTCGCTGCGCAAGTCGATAGCACCGAATGCGGAGCACACTCGCCGCACCGACAACTCGCTGAAGCTGTGGGTGTACGAGGCAAAGAATCTGCCCGCCAAAAAGAAATACTTCTGTGAGCTGCAGCTGGACAAGACGCTGTACGGCAGGACGAGCGTGAAGCTGCAGACGGATCTGTTGTTCTGGGGCGAGTACTTTGACTTTCCGGACATACCCGAGATCAATGTGATCACCGTCAACGTTTTCCGTGAGATCGACAAGAAGAAGAAGCGAGACAAATACCAATTTGTCGGCTCGGTGAAGATACCCGTCCACGAGGTGACCTCTCGCCTTATCTGCGAGGACTGGTATCCCATATTGAGCGACAAGGCCGGCGACAGTCTCGGTCGCAGCGGTCTCGGCAACAAGGATAAGGAGCGTGAGCTGTTGCCAACATTGCGGATTAAGTGCCGTTTCCAGAGCACCGACATCCTGCCCATCAATGTCTATGCCAATTTCCTGGCCTACCTCAAGGAGAACTACAAACGCGTCTGCGAAACTTTAGAGCCGGTGATTGGTGTCAAGGCCAAGGAGGATATTGGCCAGGCACTGGTACTGCTTATGCATGCCCAGGGACTGGCCGGCGCCTTCCTCACCGATGTCGTCGCCCTCGATCTGCTTCGCGTGGGCGATCAGCGCTTAACATTTCGTGGCAACTCGCTGGCCACCAAGAGCATGGAGGCATTCCTCAAACTCACCGGGGAACAGTATCTGCAGGACACACTCTCGGCGCCCATCAACGAGCTGATCCAATCGGAGCGCGACTGCGAAGTGGATCCCACCAAAACGACGGGCTCCTCGGCCGGCTCGCTGCAGCGTCAGCAGGCAGCGTTGCGTGCCGCTGTCCGCAGTGCCTGGCAGTGTATCTATGAGTCGCATAAGCATTTTCCGCCACAGCTGCGCGCCTGCTTTGCCACGTTCCGGGAGCGATTGCAGCAGCTGGGCCGCCAGGATATGGCCGATAACCTGATCTCGGCCAGCATATTTTTGCGCTTCCTATGCCCGGCGATACTGTCGCCGTCGCTGTTCAACATCACCAGCGAGCTGCCGTCGGCGCGTGCCACACGCAATCTGACGCTGGTCGCCAAAACGCTGCAGACTCTGGCGAATTTCACACGCTTCCAGGGCAAGGAGAACTTCATGGAGTTTCTCAATGATTTTCTCGAACAGGAGGCCGGACGCATGCAGCAGTTCCTCGAGTACATTTCCACACGGCCCGAGCACGCCACGCCCGACTCCATTCTGGACTGGGCGGGCTACATCGATCAGGGCAAGCAGTTGTCCATCCTGCACAGCCTGCTCAGCGAGAGTCTGGCCAAGTTGCCAGAGGCGCGCCAGCACGAGCTCGATCCGCTGCAGCACATCCTGGACGACATCAGTCGTGCCAAGGAGCTGAATGGCGGACATGCCTTGGCATCGGGCTATCTGCCCACGGTTATGTCATCCACGCAGGAGAATCAGGAGAATCGTCAGCCCGAAATGGGTGTTGGCTTAGCGCCCAGCACGTCCAGCAGCTCCTTGTTGCAGCACCAGCAGCAGCAGCAGCAGCAACAGCAACAGTCGCAGCAGCAACAGTTGCAGTTGCAGTCACAGCAGCAGCAGCAGCCCCAACAGCAGCAGCAGCAATCAGCACAGCTGGCTCAACCTCAACATGCTGTGGTCAGCAAACCGCTGCCCGCGGAGCGTGGCATTATGCGTGGCGTTCTCACGCCCAGCGCGCTCGAAAAGAACATTTTTCGTTACAATGATCCCACTGTGAATGTGCGACTGCAACAGCAGCAGCAGCAGCAACAACAGCAGCAGCAGCAACAGTTGCAGCTGCTTTCCAATTCGCAGAGCTCGATTGCGGGCGCTGGTGTTGGTGGTGGTGGTGTCTACATAAGCTCACCGGTGCTGCAGCATGCGCAATCGCAAAGCTCGATGGCATCCTCGTCCCTGAATGGCAGCAGCAGTAATCTGTTGATGACACAACAACATCAACAGCAGCAGCAGCAGCAGCAGCAACAACACTGTCCGCCGGCGCCGCAAACAAGCGCCTCCAGCACCATGGAGCGCATCGATCGATTGGGTGGTCAGGGTGGTGGCTACCAGTATGTGGTCAATGGCAACGGCAATGGCAATGGCAATGGCAATGATTATGACAGCTCCACCAGCGGGTCGCGGGCGCGCACCTTGCCACGCAACAATAACAACAGCAACAGCAGCACCAACAACAACAATCAGCATTGCAACAACAGTTTTGTCTTTGACGACATGCACGGCGAGTTCATACAAATCTTTGGCTTGGACACCAGCAGCGCCTTCGTACGCAAATCACCAACTCCAATGCTTAAGGCATCAGCGGCTGGCGGTGTTGTTAGTGGTAGTGGTGGCTGTGTGGCAGCACCACGTGCTGCACGCACCAATCATCACAATCTGAACCTAAATCTGGGCATACCAGATCACTCCAGCAATTATCCGCGTGCGCCGCTCAATCCCAACTCGAATATGCCCAAGAACCTCGAGGATCTCGATGATCTCTTCAAGTATGCCGAGGAGCAGGAGGTGATTGTTGAACCACCGACGCCCAATGCTCATCTCCACAACCATAATCACAACCACAGCAGCAGCAGCAAGCAGCAGCTGTCGGCGAAGAGCAGCCACTGCAGCTCTGGCTATCAGAGCATCTCAACCAATCCCTCGCCCGCACAATCCTCCAGTCCCGTTGAGACTCAACTCCACCAGCAGCAGCAGCAGCAGCAGCAACAACAGCAGCAGCAACAACAATCATCGCATAAGCTAAGCGCGCCGCTTGCCTTTAAGAATCCCTCGTATCAGTTGCAGAGCGTCAACAGCGGCAATGGCAACAACGTCGTCATCGTTGGTGCCTCGTCGGCGTCGTCGAGTCGTGGCAATGCCACGCCCCAACAGGCATTTGGCGGGCGACAGGTAAAGCCACTGGGCGCTGGTCTGGTTGCCGCACGCGCCGCCTTCCTTAACAATGGCGGCACCCTGGATGCGGCCACACTAACGCCCAGCTCCTCGGATGAGCAGCTCTCGGCGGATAATTATTATAGCTATGCAGCGGCAGCGGCTGCCGGCGCCACAGTCACTAGCAAATTGGAGGCGCAACGCTCGCTCAGCGGCGGCAGCAGCTCCTCCAATTCGAATTCGAGCAAACCCACCCACGCCTACGGTCGCCTCAATGGACCTGGACCCATAAAGCGTGAGGATGTCTATGGCAGCTCTGGCGGCATTGGTGTTGCCTATGCCATGTCCACCTCGCACCATCATCAGCAGCAGCAGCAACAACAGCAACAACAGTTGCATCCACATACACATCACCATCAACAGCAGCAGCAGCAGCAGCAGCAGCAGAAGCAGCAGAAACAGCAGCAGCATCGTCAACAGCAGCAGCAGCAACAGCAGCAGCTGCAGGATCATAAGCAATATGCCAGCAGCACTGGCGGCGGCGGCGGCGTCGGCGGCGGTGGAAGCAGCGCAGCCACATCCTCGACAGCAGTGGCACAGCGCAGGCTCAGCCTTGACTCGGCTCGAACGCTCTCCGACAGCAGCACCGATACGGAAGGTAAGCTTTTAAATATTACATCACTGCAGGGCTGGTTAATCATAGGGGAAGGGCTGGTTAATCAAGGGGAAAAATAACTGAGACTCCAAACTGATTCTCAGCACTTCTGCACAAATGCTCGAGTCAGAAAGAAGCATTTCAAGAAATGTGATTAATTGTTGTAGGCTGAAAGTGAGATCCCCTTTCAGTCAGCAAGAGCGATTCCTGGGAACTGAGATCAATAACGGTTTTCTCTTGTTTTCTGATCGAGGCCAGGCTGTGTTCAACATTACTGTAAATTTACTTAAAACCCAGTTGGACTGATTTATTGGACGGGGATTAAATTATTCAATGTCTCTTTTTGGCCAGGTCACTGCACACAACTGCAGGAGGGCAAACGGCGTCGACAGCTACGCAGCAGCGGTGGTGGCGGTGGCGGCGGCGGTGCTGGCGCCTCAGAGTCATCTGGTCTGGGCATGAGCCTGGGCATGGGCATGGGCATGGGCATGGGCAAGGGATACGATCAGAATGGCGAGATTCAGCTGCTGCAGGAGACGCTCGACACGCTGCGACACACGCTCGATCGCGACGAGGCCGAGCTGCGTGACTCGAGCGATGAGCTGTTTGCCTTGCAGCGAACTGGTGGCGCCAACGGCAATGCAGTCAGCAATCTGAGCATGCAGTCGGAGTCCACAATGCGCAGCATTATCGACAGGTGAGTGAGTCTGTTGGACTGCCCTCTCTCTCTCTCTCTCTCTGCCTTTCTCCCTCTCCCTCTCCCGCTATCTCTCTGTCCCTGTTGAAGTCTCGCTCAGTGACGCAAGCAGCCATAACTAATATTAGGCAAACATTTTGCAGACTCATCACCATGGAGGAGGAGCTGCGGAGCGAGCAGCTCAAGATGTCGCAGGCGCTGTCCCACAAGCAGCGCGTCATCGAGGAGCAGGGACAGCAGATAGCGGCGCTAGACGCTGCCAACAGTCAGCTGCTGAGCGCACTGACAGCGTTGCGTCAGCGCTACGAGTCGCAGCAACAGCATCAGCAGCAGCAGCAGCAACAGCAGCAACAACAGCAGCAGCAGCAGCAACAGCAGTAAGCACCAAAGAACCAGAAGCCACAGTGAGCGGTTACGCAGCGGTTACGAAAGGAACGGAAAGGATCGGAAAGGATCGGAACGGAATGGAGCAACGGCAAACGGGGTTAAGAATGCGTGTAGAGCAGCTTCCCTCCCCTACCCCCCTGTATCAACCCATTAAGCACACACCCCCAACACACACACACACACACCCAACACACACACACACACACCCAACACACACACACACACACCCAACACACACACAAGTTAAGGAGACCGCCGTTGTCGTTTTTTATTTTATTGTAATAAGAAACATTTTTGTTCACCATTTTTTTTTTTGAGCGCCAACTTTTTTTTTATTGCTATGCTATATAAATTATGCTACATATTTAATATATACTTCTATACATATACATTTATATATATATATATGTGTATTCTTATACTTTTATATATATATAATTATATATAATACATTCATATTATAAATAATTTCTCAAGCTATGTTTAAACAAAAACGCAACTGTTGCTGCAGCAGCGGCAACGGCAAAAGATTGTAAAACTAAGAGTAAAACACAAACAACAAAAATGGACGAAAACAGAACAAGTTAAGTTAATGAATAAAATTATAACCAAAGTTAGACAAAATTCAAATGTGCAGCTTATTTTCGGCCGACAACTTCCATTCTTCCAGGTAAAAAGAACACGTAAGTTTTTATAAATCCAAATTGATACTGGCCAATTTATCGATGGCCAACAACAAACTAGGCTTATAAGGTAAAGTGCTGGGATCTTGAATACAGCAAGGTCATGCGCCATCTACTCACTGGCAGCACATTCGAGCATCTATTTACTGGCTACCTCTGCGCACGCATCTGGGACATGCGATCCAAGACGAACCTGTACACATTGACCTGCCACACGAATACCATGGCCAATCCACAAATTAATGCTGGATCGCATAACTCTGCAGTGCGCTGCAGGCCGGCAGCCTGCAAGAGCGTTTGTACGCTAACCAAACACAAGAATTCGGCGCACAGCATCCATCGCTGTACACAATAAATGAGGCTGATGAGGGCAGCGAGGAGACGCATCCGATCAACTGGCAGCCGGAGTTATTCAAGCGTCGTAGATTCGAAGATATCCCTAGTTTCTATTGCAAAATAAACTACGTCCCAGCTTTCAATTTCACTAAGTTTTTCCCTGGCTTGTGATAAATATATTTTACGAGGTGTGTTCAAAAAGTATCGCGAATTTTGAATTTTCGCCGGTTACGTATATTCGAATATCGATTTTTTTGTAGCGTTATGTTGGTACTCATGTCTCTCACTTATGCCGACAAGCTCGGCCATTTTGAATGTTCACTTAATTGTTGACAGCTGCTTTGCTTGCACGTGTTTTGGATCGTCTTCGATTTTTACCTATTCAAAAAAACGGATCAAAGAACCTGTATCAAATTTTGTGTGAAAAACGAAATTAAGTGCCCGGATGCATTCCGAATGTTGATTGTGGCATACGGAGAAGCTACCTTGGACCGAAGCAACGTTTATCGGTGGTACAAAATGTTCTCAGAAGGCCGAGAAGATGTGAACGACGAAGAGCGTGCCGGACGCCCGAGCACTTCAACAACAGACGAAAAAATTAATGAAGTGGAGAAAATGGTATTGGCCAATCGTCGAATCACCGTTAGAGAAGTTGCTGAGGAGCTAGACATATCGATTGGCTCATGCCATTCGATTTTTATCAATGATTTGGGCATGAGACGGGTCGCCGCGAAATTCGTACCAAAATTGCTCAATTGCGACCAAAAACAGCATCGCATGAACATTGCTAATGAGATGTTGGACTCTGTCCGCGACGACCCAAATTTGCTCCAGAGGGTCATAACTGGTGACGAATCGTGGGTTTATGGTTACGACGTGGAAACCAAAGCTCAATCATCTCAATGGAAGCTGCCGCACGAACCAAGACCGAAAAAAGCGCGCCAAGTTCGGTCGAATGTGAAAGTTTTGCTGACAGTTTTCTTCGATTGCAGGGGCGTGGTGCATCATGAGTTCTTGCCACAGGGTAGAACGGTCAATAAGGAATATTACCTGCAAGTTATGCGCAATTTGCGCGAAGCAATCCGCCAGAAACGCCCGGATTTGTGGAAGAACAAAAATTGGCTTTTGCACCACGATAACGCCCCTGCTCACACAACGTTGCTTGTGCGCGGCTTTTTGGCCAAAAACAACACACTAATGATGCCGCAGCCACCGTATTCCCCAGATCTGGCCCCCAGTGACTTTTTCTTGTTCTCTAAACTGAAGAGGCCCATGAAAGGACGACGTTACGCTACGCTTGACGAGATAAAGACGGGATCGAAGGAGGAGCTGAACAAGAAAAAAAAAAATGATTTTTTGAAGTGCTTCGAAGATTGGAAAACCCGTTGGCACAAGCGTATAATATCTCATGGGGATTACTTTGAAGGGGACAAAATAGATATTCTGAAAAAACACAAAATTCGCGATACTTTTTGAACACACCTCGTATATATATTTGACAAACAAAGAAAACCAAGTGAGATTAAGGATTTCATGTTGCACAAGTTGAAAGACTATTCCCAGCTGCTACAGTTGTTTCCAATCTCGAAACCAAGTGGAAAAAGTGCCTTGAATTTTTCTTTGTATTATACATTTAATTATAACATATAGAAGAGGTACAAACACACACATATACATATATGTATATATATATATATCTGTAGCTCTGATCATCTCTTTGGGGTACCTGCTGTAAGTTGTTAAGTAATCAATCGCGACACACTGCTTAAATTGTTGGTATTATATTTGCTTTTTTTTTTCTTTTTGGTTTTTACACATAAATAATTGCAATTATCTTCTGCATAAATATCAATAGCATTTAGTATGATATATTGTAAGGTGTTAAAATATTATCCTGTTGTTCCTTCCTTTCTTCAAACTAAACATTTGTTGTTTTTCTTTTTCATATTTTTATTGCTATAGTTAACAAAGTAAAAGCATTAACTGTTAAATTAATTGCTTCATTCTTCTTCTTTTTTTTTGCATTATCGTATTTAAAGGTTAATATTATTGTTTATTATAAGTAGGGCTTTCTAGTCATTTGCATAAATGTTATCATTAGCATTATCTTTATCATTTCATGTATTAAAATCACAAATAATTGTTGTTTGAAACAAATCTTTTGTTTTTTTTCTTCTTTCAATTAAACATATTTTTGTTTTTTCTTTCTTGTGTTTTTATCAATGTTTGTTTTGTTTTGTTTTCGTTACATGTAGGTAGTATATATGTATCATTATACAACTAAGTATACATATAAATTTGCATATATATATTTATAAATATATATATATTTGAAATATCTCTCTCAACCCTTCGCTCCGTATTCTTTCCTCTCTTTCTACATGGTGTCAACTGCAAACAACTGTCCAAAAATAAACCCCTCCTCACCTTCCTTCGTGGACTTTTCATCAAGGGCGGCATTTGGATTTTTGAGTGTCCGCCTGTGTTACATGACTGGTGCTTTATGTTTATAATTGTTTTTTTTTATTCATTGTTTATTTATTTTCATTTTACCCCCATTCCCCCTCCCGTTGTGTCAACTCGTGTGGCGGACATATGCGTATGCGTGTCATGCAAATCGTGCAACGCGTATTTACAGTAAGCAGACCTTCAGTCTGGCGCCGGTTATATTCACTGTTGATAAGATTAACATATTTAGAATAGCATTAATATTATATTATATATATATAAAAAAAAAAAAGGAAACGCAACCACACACACACCCACCCACACACATACACACACACAGCACACACACATGTAAAAGCTAAAGCCTAAATTGAAATCGGTTGAAATCAATATGTATGCGTTGGTTTATATAGCATTATAGCATTATTTCAATATTGTATATGTATGTGTGTATGTAGAGAACACAACTTCGACTCGACTCGACTCGACTCTGACGTTGACGTTGGCATCGCCGCCACCCAACCAACCAACCTGTCGACAGTACTTTGTAAGAGGGGTGGAGTGCGGAGGGGGCAGCAGGCAGCAGGCAGCAGGCACCAAGCGATTTGCATTTTTCGAGTGTTGTGTGTGTGTTTAAGTATAGAAGTTTTAACTTTTTCCTCTCTGTGCGCTGTCGGTCACGGGGTGGGAAGTGCTGGGGAGGGGGAGTGGCCGGCAAGTGCTGACGGAAGAGAAGAGTTATGCCCAAAGCAGCTGGCTAAATATATGTCAAATTTCGCAGACATTCCATTATTTAAGCACATGAATAATATTCGAATTAAAGTTAAAAAAGGCAACGCAAAAAATTATATAAATTCAGTAGCAAAACTGTTTGCGTATGCCAAAAAAATATATATATTTTTAACTGAGATGTTGACGGTTTTCTTTTTGCCAAATGTTGATGCCACAACAAATTTAAAAATACAAATAATTGTTTTTGCTTTTCATTACTGCTCCTGTTGGAAGTGTTTGTGGTAATTTTATTATGATTGCTGCTGTTGTCCGCTTTGTTCTGGTAGTTATGGCCGCCGCCGCCACGCCTTGCCCCGCCTCCTCTGGTCACGCCCTCGCTCATATATATATAGAGAGATACAGATATAGATATAGATAGAGATGGGCTCCGTTACGTCGATACATACACACACATACATTAATCTGACTCTGACTCTGATTCTGACTCTGACCCATACACAATATCACGCTGAATATTCAAGTATTTGTTGTAGTAGCAGTTGTATTGTTGGCTATTGTTGTTGTTGTTGTTGTGATTTGTTGATTGATTTTTTAGTTGTAAATTTTGATTGCCTTCTCGGAAAAGTTGAGTGAACTCCGCTTGCGGGACTTGTTAATGTGATCGAGCCCAAAGAACGGCATCTGTCCGCCCGTCCATGTGCGATACACCTCCAGATCGATCGGTGAATTATCATTGACATCGTTTGTGTGACCATTGGCAATGACAGCAAACTTATAATTCTCCCACTCCTTGTCGGGCACATTGAGGCGCTTCTGTATGCGCTGTTTGAGAGCACCGTACGGTTCATTGTGGCGCGCCTTTATGAGAAATGGCACACCGAACGAATTGTAGAGATCCTTGCTGTAATGTGCCACCGGTATGAGCAGCTCATTCTCCGCCAGCTGTGTCTCCTCATTGGGTATCTCCTCGATCCGATAGATTTTCTGTGTGCCCTGGGCGGTTATTATCGATTCGTTTGCCTTGATTAGCGTATCCAATGGTATATCGTCCTTGTAGATGGCAACAATCTTATGATTGCCAACCTTCATCAGGCGCAACTTTTTGCGGCTATTCTCGGCAAACGTTATCGATTTGGCCGCCTCATCCAACAGTCCCTTAACTGTGCCATTCTTATTCGGATAGAGGACCAGCTCCTTTTCCTCCTTCAAATCATTCGACACCCAAATGCATTTGAACAACTTTTTGTTATCCAGTTCGTGAATGCTGAGCGACAGTCTCTGATAGAAAATACGCTTCGGCATGCTCTGCTTTGTGTATGATAGCAGATCCTTGATGTTGCCCTGCAATAATTTGTGAATATGAATATGAATATATATATATATATATAGGCGACTCTGATTATACTCACCTTGTAAGTGTAGGGCACCGCATTACCGACGGTTTCCTTGAAGTTGCTGATGCACATGAAGAACTGAAGCTTTTGCGGATCCGTATTTAGTCGTTCGGCTACCGCATTCGTTAGCTGATCGTAGTTGTAACGATTGGATAGCTCCAGTGTAAAGTCTGGCTCGTTGGGATTGCATTTGTCGCTGAAGATGATCTCGATGCGATAGACCAAATCCAAAAAGTAATCCTCAACGGTTGGCAGATCCAATTTCACATCAACATTCTCGCGCTCAAATATCAAAATGGGCCCCTGCAAATGATCCTGATGCATATAGAGGACACTCTCGATTGGCTCATTGATGTTGGGTATTTTCTTATCGGCATATTCATCGAACACGGTCAATTCGGTGTCCAGTTCAAAGCCGAGCTTTCGATTGATTTCGGGGACCAGTTCGCAGAGGCGGCGATTTAATGGCTGCTGTGTGCAGCCAATGTAATTGAGACGCTTGTTGGGCGCATCATAATACTTGAGGAAGAGCAGCACATCGGTTTTGGGATTGAACGGCAACAGGGGCCCAGTGCTGTCGGGCGGCGCCAGCTCAAGGAATATGACCCAGGGCTTCTGCGATGTGGGTATCTGTTCGATGGTGCGCGCACCCTCTGCCTCGAAGTCAAAGTACAGGAACTTTTGGGTTTGGGCGGTGCACATGTTCCACATGCGCATCCGATCCCGTGGCACCCCAAATGCCTTGACAAACATCTCGACCATCTCGTTAACGGTTTGGTTTTGCTTTAGCTTGAACGGACGCTGGTGCGTCTTCTCCACGTCGAAGAGACGCCGCTTCTGCTGTGCCTCAAAGTACTCCTCGAGTATAACGTGTATGGGCACATAAAGATTCGCCTCACTGCGCTCCTTGCGACGTGCCATCTCGATGCGTTTCTCCAAGTCGAGACGCTAACCAGATCGCTGGATATCTCACTCTCGGGTATATCTTCGAGTACACGATCCAGCTCCGACTGACGTATATAGACGAGCATATAGGCATTGCTGCACTTGGCATGAAACGAGATTTCATCATCCATGCCGCCATAGTTCTGTTCGATTGCCTCCTGTTTGCGGCAACTGGAGACGACGTCGTCATCGAACTTATACCAACGGCCATCGGCTTTTGGATTGATGAAGACTACATAGTGTCCGCCGTGATTGTCTCCCGAATGCACCAATACGGCGTGCAGCACATAATCGGCCGGTGTCTTCTCACGTTCCGCCAGATAACGATCCAGATTGATTTGCTCATAGAACTCGAAGCGATCGTTATACTTGATCGAGCAATCCGTTATCGGATCGTATTGGAAACGCATCAAGTGCAAATGCAGCACCGGCGGGAATGATGTGAATATGACGCCCTTGCTTGCCTCCTGCACGCAGCACATGTAACAAAGAAAAATTAAAATCAATAAATATTTCACAATATTTATAAATCAAATAATGATTTTGAAACAAATGACTGATGATTCAACTCATTTTGACTCTAATTTCACTACTTTTTTTTACGGTATATGGATGACGCTGCTTAATGCTTACGAATATCAGTCAACCGTCAAATTCCCACCTCAAATATCGCATTTCCTGTGTACAATACAAATATATATATACAAATACACATAAATTTAGTTGAACAATAAAGATAAGTTGTATATGTTGTACAGGCGATAGTTGGGGTGATAATTGGCTAAGTGTTTGACTTGGCATTGGAGTTGGCGCTGGGGAGATTCACTTACCTGAAGGCCATGGACGCCGGCATCGTATTTGTTGTCACCCTCAAGCGTCTCGGATGCAACATAGTCCTGAAACGAATCGTAGATATTTTTCTTGTCTTTGATATTTAGCTGAATGTCGTAGAAGGTCTCGTAGCGTGTGCTATTGTAGTCGACATTCTTGCATTTGATGTACGATGACATTTTGCCCTCGAACAGGCCAGGAATGGTGCCCTCGAGGCATGTGCCCTTCATCTTTGACTCGAGCTTGTCGAGCAGCACCCGCAGAAATTCTTGTACATCGTGCTGCATAAAAGAGTCGAGCGTCTCCCAGCCGAACGATTTTGTTAGCTTCTTGGTGCCAACGGGACGATCGGCGAACTGCAGCTCATGGAAGACACGCTGCAGGGATAAACCAACCGATTTGGTGCTATCATCCGCCTCGGTCGGTATGCGATAGACACTCAAGCGCAGCGAGTTCGTAAAATAGAGCGTCTGCAGCAGTGAGTTCATATAACAGGTGGCGCCCTGATTTTTAAGGCCCACATAGCCGGTATGCTTCTTGGAGTCCCACAATACGCCGTGCGGAGCATCGGCAATTACGTGCACCTCGAGCGTAATGCTACCATTGTGCACATAGTATTTATCGGGATCCTGCAGCTCCTGCCATGTTATAAAATTCGAATAGCCATAATCGTTCTCCTTCGAGTAGAACAAATGCTTGATGCGCGCCCGTGTGAATGGCGGTGAATCGGCCTTGTGGCATTTGAGTCGCAGCTCGGCAATCGCATTGCACGACCAGGTGGGCGAATCATTCTCGCCATTGCATTGCAGAAAGAATCCCAATGCTCGATCATTCGGTATAACCATTATCTTCCATGGCAGCATGCGGACATAGACCGGCTGCGACAAATGCTGTTGCTTGATCTGGCCAACATTCTCCACGGTGTAGGAGAATGTTGTCTCCGAACGGAATTGATCCTCCTTAGCGTCCTCGTCCATTGGTATCTCCTGCTCGTTCCCGAACGATGTCGAGCTGCTCTCCGCCAATAATTGCTGTGGTGGCACGTTGCCGTTCTCACTGGGTAGCTGCTGCTGCTGTTGTTGTTGCTGCTGCTGTTGCGGTTGTTGTTGCTGTTGTTGTTGCAGCTGTGGCTGTATTAGATTCTTAAATTTCGGCAATTGTGGCGGTGAGTTTGTCTGTTGTTGAGTCTGTTGCTGTTGTTGTTGCTGTAGGTCACTTGTAATTATTTCGACCTCTTGGGTATCTTGGGTGTCCATTGCTTCGATAGACTGATCTGTATCAATGTCCATCGTATTCGGAACTAAAATTTTGGTGTTAGTCGGCTACCACAAACGCCGCCGCTGCTGCTTGCTGCTGCTGATTTTGCCGCCGCCGTTTCTATTAATTTTTCCTTTCGAAGTGCTTTCGATTATATGTCAATTTTTCTATATACATATATATAAATATACATATACGCATACATGTATATATATATTTATTTTTTTTGTATGTTATCGCATTGACATTCGATTTCGATTTCGATTGCGTTTTGCTTGATGTTGCAGCAGCCGCCTGGGTGGAAAATGGGTAACAGGAGAAGGAGAAACATCGATAAATAAACATACATAAATACAAAAACACAAACACACACACGCACACGTACACGCACATATGTGCATGTGCACAAATATAAATATATATATATGGATGTAAATATGTATGTGATGTGATGTGTGCGTGAGTGTTGGTCACAAGCTTGCAATTTTTTAAATGTGAACGCATCAACGTATGTACATATGTACATGCATGCATACATATATACATATATATACATACGAAATGAACATATGTATTTACTTTTCGTTTTGCACTTTTTCACTTGGTTTTATGCAATTACATACATTATGTACACATGTTGAAATTATTCATGCTAAATGAAGTGCGCCGCATCACTTTGTCCTAAACCACACACACACACATACTCTTAAAAAGAAAGAACACATACACACGCACACACACTCTTTCACACGCACGCACGCATCGAATACATTTACCCGTCTTTTTCATCGGTCAGGCATCAACTTAAAATTCAGCTCCACTCCGCTCCGTTCGCTCTGCTCCACACACGGATGCAATGAATTTTATTTATTCTGCTTACCTTAAAAGACGTCAAAAATATGGTATATGGTATATTTAGGCCTTGGCCGCAGGCTGGTTGGCTGGCAGGCAAGCAGCTTTAGGCTCAGATGCGAACGCAAGCGCCAACCGTCAAGAGGAAAAAAAAAACTGCAAAATTTTCTTCGTATTTTTCTTTCCAACCTACACTTTTATTTATGGCGTTCTCTCCAATGTATGGTGCACGACGCTTTTTCTTGTTGGTAGCAAAAACAAAAAGTTGGAAACATAAATTTTAATTAAACTGTCCCTATAATTTATAAAACACTTGTGACGTATTTCACTCGGCACTGCATTTGCGTTTTCGATTCATTTAAGGAAAGGTGCAAAATTTTACTTTAATCTAGCAACTGCTCTACTCAAAATGGCACTGCAACCCAAATGGAAGAGACTTCTAAACGCTGTTATGTCAAAGAAGAACTGCAAAATACTACACACAGCTATCGATAAGAATAATACTGTGATGTGATAGCAATAGTTTCAAAGTTGCTTGTATCATCGCAACTTGCTACACTATCGATTTCATTCGATTAATTTTCATTTAGGTTAATTCAAATTTTAAACATTACATTACAATTTGCTACAATAAACATATCAAGATTTATTTAAGGGTGTGCTACCGGACTAAAGTGAAATTATTAGTCGCTTCAGTATCAAATTTTAATTGTTCCTTTATCAAGTTACGCAAAATTAGTTAGCTTAGAATTACCTAAAACTCTTAGCAAACTTCCTTTAATAAAACAAATAGAATTAAAAAAAAGCTGCCAAATAAGTAAGGTTTAACCAATCCAGTTAAATATGAAAAAAAAAACAAGTCAATCGATACAATAAAATAAATATATTTGTATAATTTATAAAATCAACATGAATCGGTCGTCGTTCGCTTGAGGTACATTTGATAACAAATTTGGTTACTTGATTAACAGGATTATATAAATATACATATATATACAATTAATATAGAAATTGATCGATGGTCGTCGCTTTGTCGTCGTCGTGTTCTAACTAGCCAGCTGCTTACGTCCCTGGAGCCGTTGACAACGCAAACAGACGCCAGCCGAGCTCGATTTCCAGCAATCGTTGTGGGCACAGGCGCCACACTGGGCACAGCGGTGCACCCTCCGCTGCCACGGATAGATGAGCGGGCGACTCTTGCAGTGCTCACAAGAAAAGGCGCGACCCGTGCAGAGCTGCAAAGAATTGATAGATGGTTGGATTGAGAGAACGATCTAATCAATTGAGTCACAATTCAATTTTTGAGGCTTACCACGCAGTTGTAGACATGCTGTTCACTGAGTCCAATCAGTTGCTCAATGGATCGGCTCATGCTCTTGTTTTGCACATCGACAAAATCACACATGGACCACATATCAGGGTCATTGGTAATATGCGCCGGTACCGCATCAAACAACGCTTGCTCCCTAAAGACAAAAAAAACACAATTAGAAGTAGAAGCATGTAGCAGGCAGAGACTGTTGCCGATCATCCACTCACCTGGTGGCAAAACGACAGGCGACAATTAAATCGCGTACATATCGCAACTGTTGGCGACGTCGTCGCGCGCGCGCCAATTGCTTCTGTTTGACATAGAGCTGGGCATTCAGGTCGGGCACATGGAAGAGCGGAAATGTGTACATCTGTTCGATGAGGCGATATGCGAACGAGCTAACCGCATAGCCGTGAAAGTCCCACGTCTGCAGGATTTTTGCCGGTATCGCCGACAGTTGATTCCGATGGCAGCCGGTGCACAGATACTTTCCCAAATAGTTGCAATAGCGAAAGTGATGCTGATACTGCCGCGTCACGTGCATGCCACAGCCGGCGCAACGGTAATGTTGTCGCTGCAGCAACTGTGATCGACTCTCCGCCGGATGCTCGGTGAAGATGATCTGTTGACGCGGTGGTGCCCAGGTTTTGGTGCCGCGCGTCAGACCCGCCTGTGCCTCATCGTTAGCCAGCAACTGTTGCTGCTGATATTGTGCCTCGGGCTTGGGCATGGGCAACAGCTGTTGTGGTGTATCCTGCTCGGACACCAGCCATCGCATGTCTCCCAATTTGGGCAGCTGTTGATCCTTAAAGCGTGATATCAATTGCAGGCCAACTGCCTCAGCGCTGTTGTTGTTGTTGTTGCCACTGCTGCTGTGGTTGTTGCCGTTGTTGTTGCCATTGCCAGCGCTGGTCGCATTATGCTGCTCCACATAGGGCATGAGCAGGGCGTCCGCCTCTCTGGCAGCATTAGCTGTATTATCAGTGTGCTGATCACCGCGTCGTGTCCACTTCACGTGCTCGATGGCCGCAATGCATGCCTCCGAGATGCGAAAATGGGCGTTTTCCTTTTCCAATTCGGTGTTGTTGTTGTGCGTATATCGCGACATTTGCAGAAATGCGGCAAAACTCTGATTGTCGATCTTATTGCCTGCACTACTGTGCTGGCTATCGCTGCTCAAGCTGCAGGATGTTGTTGTGCTGCAATTTGCACTGCTCCCCTGACCCTGACACTGGCTGGCCACAATGTCTAGCGGCGCTGTTGTCAGCTGTGTGCTGCTGCTGGTGCCCGCCTCTGGCTGGTAAGCATAGCTGTCGTCCAGCATGCTGATGCCCTCGAATAGCGACTGATGCTGCCGCTTGTCCAGCTTGCGTCCGTTGACCGGCAAAAAGCTGTCCAGCACACTACTGGCCTCATCTTGCTGGCCAATTGCACGGCGGAACCAGCTCGTGTAGACGGGTGGCGAACTAAACAGATTGCCAAGCACTCTATGGAATGGACTGCCACGCCTGATGCAGTTGTTTGTTGCTGCTGCTGCTGCTGTTGTTGTTGTTGTTGTCGGTTCTGGTTTTTTAGCTGGCGTTGTTGTTGGGCTCGTTTGATCCGTCCAGATCTTGATGTCGTCGCAGTTGATCAGCTGTATGTGGCGTGGTGGCGACGGAGGCGTCTGACTGTAACTGCTGGTGGTGCTAATGCTGCAGCCGCTAAACGCCGCTATCTCGCCACGCGAGCAGAAGGGCACCGGACGACTGCTGAGCGTTTTGCAACGCGGTCGCATTAACCCACTACTGCTCGGCTCCCCCTGATAGAGGCAGGGTAAACTCTTGATGCGTCGCAGTAAATGGGACGTCGATGCTGTAGGATGATTTAGGTGTGGTAACTGGTCATTCTGCGGCTGCTGCTGCAGTTGCCGTGGATGCTGCTGCTGCTCTTCCTCGTGAACGACATGCAATCTGTGCGCAATGCTAAAGTTTGGCTGCGAACTGGTGCGTCGATGGCGACCACGCCTATTGGGCGGATCCAGCTGGCTGAGCAGGCTACTCTGGTCCAGCTCGATGGCCGTCAGGCAGACAAAGAGCGCCGCCGCATAGCCGCTGTGACGCAAATAGGCCACATCTTGCTGATAATACCCATCGAGCAGTTCCCTATCCGCCACCAAGGATTGCATGCAACGCGACAGGCAACGTCCGCGCAGACAGCTCGTAATCCATTGGCGCAGAAAGTCCGGCACACTGATCGCAGCCAAGTCCTGTGTGGAGGTGCATGGTAGCGGCACCGATTGCTCCTCTGCGTGGCGCAGAAACTCAAAGTCTTCAATCAGACGCTGTAAAGTGATTGAATACATTCAAATAATGGTTTACTGTTTGTGGATAAAAATACCATGAATGTTGTTAAATGAGATTTCTCCGTACCCACAAAGTAAATTCAACAAAATTTAATCTTAGACAAGCGGAAGCAACTCTTAATTTACGTTTCTCATATGTTGTGGGGCGTTGCAACTTGTGCTGCTTCTGCAACTTACCAGCATTCCAATGCCCGCTGGCTGGCGCAGGCCGTGCTGCAGGATCTGTTGGCATGTTTGCACCAGCAGCTGGAAGCCGTCATCACTTTTCGACTGGAACCAATAATTTGTTGCCCGTCGCAGCTCCGACAGCAGCGTAGACAGCAGCGTTTGTTCTTGTTTCAGTTTGTTTTCGCGTTGTTGTTGTTGTTGCTGCTGCTGTTGTTGATAATGAGTGCGCCTGTGCGTGTCACAGCTCCAAACTGGTGGCGATGGCACAGCTGATGCTGATGATGGTGTTTGCGTTGCTGTTGTTGTTGCACCGTTTGACATTTCCATTAGTGTTGCTGTTCCTGTTGCGGCTACGGTTAATCGATTGGGTTTCTCCACACATATTTGCCCGTGTATGTTTTTTGTTGCATTTTGATCTAGCACCTTTTTGCACTGGTTGCGTTGCTCATCATCTTCGTGCAAACTATCGATATCAATATCAATTATCGAAAGAAGTTCATTTATCAAAAAACAGCTGTGCTCCTGGCCACTCCCTTCACCCCCTACTCCTTTCCAATTAGATGACTTCGTTCAATATCGGCCTCATGTATCGATAACTTGCTCCGATCAACTACTTGCCTGCTTTAAAACCTTTTAATTTGAATTATTTTCCATTAAGACAAATAAATTTGACTGTAGAATTGTAACCCATAAATGATTGTTTTTATTAACTCGTTAATTGGGCGGGAGCGCCCATATAAATTAATATTTATTGAATTTACTTTTGTGTGATATTTAAATATGAAATCTGAAGCAAAAATCATGTTTTTTTTTGTTCATATGGATGCCGAATTAATGTCTATTGGGTCTTCTTGTCATCTTTGCCGGTCGACTTGCCGGTGGCCTCTTCCTTAAAGTGCAGGAAGACAAACGAGAACACAAAGACGCCGATCATCATGGAGAAAGCACTAGTATAATAGGGGAAGGCGCTAGGTATGAAGCGCTCATATTGCGTGTGCTCCAACGGTCGCACCGACACCTGGGTCGTATTGTATAAATGGGTAAATCCGACCCGATCGTAGTCCACCTTGAACTGATAGACGCCATAGACATCGGGTATCTTGAAGCGGGCCTCGTAACTGCCGCCAGCCGTCTGTTTGAGGAATGTCCGCACGAACGGATCGATGCGCACAAATTCCAATTGTATATCGTCAGCCTTGAATGGCTGCCATTCGCCCTGGACGAGCTCCTCGATGGCAATCGTATAGACAACAGGATCGGTGATGGTGTATGCCTGCTCAGGCGGATCACGTTCCCCTACCTTATTGTGATGGACGGCCGACACACGCAGTCGACCACTCTCCCCGAAGACCCACTGGCCGATGGACTCGGCGACGGCACGATTGCCCGCCACCTTGTGGAAAACACCGCTCTGGGCATACTGCACAGCCATCGTGAATGTCTCATCGGCGAAGAACTGCAGCGAGCCGGAGAAAACGACTCGGGCATTGTTGCGGGCCTGCAGGGCGGCAATTAGTAACGTGTTGCGGCCAACGGCGTGCGGATAATCCTTGACACTCGTCTCGGGGTTGTAGCTGTAGGCGCTATTCTCTGCCGTCAGCACCTGCAGCACCAATGGATTTTCCTTGTCGGCTATGATGCCGGTGCCGCGATAGAGCAATGGTGCCGCATCAGCTTGCCGATTGTGTGTGCCCACAACGCTCTCTGCGTTGATTAGATTCTTGGCGGATGTTAATATGCTTGTATGCATGCCAGCATCGCTGACATCGTAGTGCAGATGATCAATCACCGCCGCGTTGTCCTCGTCCAGCTCGAAGCCGCACTCGGAGGCGAATTCACGGAGTGCGTCGCCAGATCTTTCACTGCCAGCGACCAGTACATTGCCACCATCATCAACGAATTGGGCCAGACGCTCCACGCTGATATCGCCGCCAAATTCCTCCACACTGGGCGCAAATATGATTACATTCTTGTACAGGTATTCGCCATAGCGTGACAACAATAGACCCGAGTCATCAGCCAGCTTGTACGTCAGCTTAAATCCACGATCTGTGCGTGAATCAACAATTACAATAATAACAATGAATAAATACAATCAACAACAAAATAACCAATATACTCTTTCCCCCTTTTTTTTGGAAACAGAGTACAAAAAAATCTTGTACACGTCAGAGGTCTTCTTCTATCTGTGAGTGTGTTTGTTGCGTGCCGGTTACCTTGCAATGATTTGAAGAAAATTGAATGTGTCTCGCGGATAGCCAAGTTGTCCAGCAACACCAGAGTATTGGCATCGGCCTCCAGCACAGCATTGCAATGATTTATTGCCAAAATGGTAAATAGAAGTAGTTTCCACATTATGAAAATGCTAAATGTGCCAAATGACACTTTTCACAGCCAATGCCGATAAACCGATAATACACTTTAGCCGGCTTCACATCCATATCGATGGTTTTACTCAATGCAACAACGCACAGATTGTCGATTGTCAGAGTTGGCTACCGAAGAAACTGGTAAAATTAATAAACATTTTAAATTTATGTGATTCTATTTCTGAATGATATTTGTAAATATTAATGTTTGTTTGTTCATATAACTGCATACCGTAAATACAACTAATTATCGACTTTGTGGATTAGCGCACACTGAAAGCACTATTTTCAAAAAGAGGTGCACACACTGTGCATAGTGTTGCCAGATTAGCGCGCACACTTCGTGCCACACTATGAAAAGCTTGACATATATACATAAGCTTTCGCACTTGAAGTGTATCTAATTGAAAAGCGCTTGTCGCGAATTCGAACTTAGTTTCAGTTGCAAAAAAGCTGGCGTCGTACGCGGACGTCGGTGTACGGCGGATTTTACAACCATTAGTTGTTTCAGCGGCAACGACCACTCTACGTGCGCGCTTGTGGTTCATTTTTTTTTTTTTTTGTGAGTAGTGTTAAAAATATATAGTTAACATTCAGTTAAATATGAACGGAAGTGCAAATGATTCACAAATCAAGAGGAACAACAAACACAAGGAGAAGAAATCAAGGCATTTCCATTGCAGCAACTACCACAACAATAACAAAAACAAACACAACGGTAGCTTATAAACAAACGTGTGGGCAAATCCATAAAAGAGCAACAAGAACAAGAAGAAAAACGAAATTAAAAATATAAAAAAAGGTGCACAATTTGGCCAACGAAATTGAATTGAAATTGGAATTGAAGAAATTGGAAAAGAAGAACAAAATATAAATGAACAGCGACAGCAATTGAATTCTATTTAAAGAGAAAATGCTGCCTAATTTAAATGCTAAGATGCTGATGTACTAATAACGATGAATTGTTGTTGCTAGCTGCTTTTAGGTGGTGGCAGCGGCATCTACTCCTTGTCGTATTTTTGTTGTTTTTTTTTTTTTTTTGTATGTCTGCGTGTTTGTGTATAGATACATAGATACAAAAATAATCAAATTTAAATTGAAATTGAAAATGAATTCAAGCCAATTGAGAGTCAAATAGTGACAGTGACCCCCTTGTATCCGTCCAAAACTGCAGCAGAAGCTAAATGAATGGTAATTAATGCATGCGCAGCGTCGTATTACCGTTGCTTGTCTGTCATGTGTGCGACAAACAGACAGACAGACAGAGCAAGAGAGAAAGTGTGAATGTGAGTAATGAGCTAAAAAGAAGAAGGGAAAGAAGAGAAAACAAAAGTGCAAGTGATTGTTGTTGCTTCTGCTGCTGCTGCTACTACTAATTTTAATGTTGATGTTGATGTTTTGTGTATCGATGTTAGTAGAACGCAATTTATATTTATCGATCGACAAAAACTAAAAAAAAAAAACAACATCAGCAAGAAGTAGAATGCATTACTGAGGCTACTTTGCCGGTCAACGACGCCGGCGAATAGCGGAACAAGGCCGCCAGTGTTGTTGTCAGCGTTGCAGTAGCCGTGAAAGTTCAACACGATTGTTGTGTGAAGGTGCAGTAGCAGCACCAGCACCAGCAAAAGTGAAATCTCAGCAGCGCTTCGCTCTTTCGTGTCTGTGTGTGGGTGCTTGTGTATGTGTGAGTGTGCACATGTAAAACTGTAACAAATAAATAATAAATATATGTGGATATATATAATTAACATCAAACTGTCAATTGCTTTTCTCTTGAAATTATTTTAAAAGTTCGCGTTCAGTCAAACGAAACAGATGAACTAATGGCATTAGTGAAGACAAAAATAAAACCAACCATAAACAAAATAAACACACGAAAATCAAAAACCATTACTAAAAACAACGTCAACAACTTTTCCCTGTCACATACCTCAAAAAGAAGGAGACGAGGAGTAACCGCAAAATAGATACGCTGCAACGTTGCGTTAGCGGCAGCAGCCAGCGAGGCGCTGGCAACAACTTGCGGTATGCAAAATTTTTATATAGAATTCTTTAAGTGCATTTATATGTTTTCATTGGTGTTTGTATGTAAAAATGTGAATGTGAGCATGCATGGAGCTATTACTGTTTACTTGTATGTTTGCCAAAATGCCAGACACTGCATAATAATAAGCATTCAAGATGAAATTCGAAATGTAGTCCAAAGTCACAGTTCGACAGCAGTGCTGTCGGACTGCTGGCAGAAGCAGTGCGCATCCGGCGAGCTGCATTCTTATCAAATCATTCACATATTCCAAACAAATGATTTGTTGCATTTTACATTTACATTTCGTTTACAACCACAAATATGTATATGAATAATATACATAATGCATAATTTATTATTATTTTTCACTGTGCGCAACTTGTGGCATAAAGGAGGCAGAAGATGTTTAAGCATTCTTACAAATGGGAGCACAAATAATAAAAGTACCCTTTAAATTAACTTTAGCATTGATTAAACTGCAGACAGACGATTGTGCAACAATTAACGTTGATCCAAGCAATGGACCCATGAATATTAACAAGAAGAGGTGGTAATTAAACTGATAAAAAAAGAGCCGTTTAACATGCATACACACACGCAAACAAAAATGTACATGTATCGCCAAAAAGTGCTAAGAATAGATAGATGTCTGTGCTGTGCTGAGCTTTGAGTAAACGAGGGTCGCTTCAGCCGTATGAACGACGCGGAGTATTCAAGTATTGGCCAGCGCCTGTCTGAGTGTACGGTGTGTGAGTGTGCGCCCACGCGATTGGGGGTTAGTTATTTTTGGGGGCGACAACGAGATGATGATGGCGATGCTTCTATACAAGCACACACACACACAAACCGTCTGACACCCCCCATAAACTTTGGAAGGATTTTTGCTTGTTAGTAGCGGGGATGCTTGGCATACTCGATTTTTTATTTTTTTTGCCTTTGTCTCTTTGCATCCACAGTGGTCGCTTCAAAGTATTTCAACTTGGTCTATATATTAATGATTAAGCTTACAAAAAAATATACATTATTTTTTATTACTTTTATCTTAAATTAGGGATATTTCATAGGAATATATTTGCCTCGAAAGGAAAGCGTTATAATTTACGAGCTTTCACTGTATTGGAAAACTCTGCGCCACAGTATCACGCATATAACGCAGACACACACACATAAAATCATACACACGCTTAAATATATAAAAATACATACATATATGTGTAAACATATACATATACATAGAGTACACATGTATTTCCATGCAAATGTCAAAGCTGCCAACACTTTGCCAACGCTCTCCCCTGCGGCGACCATTCGGCGTCGGCGAGTGTAGCGGATTTTGTCAGTACAGGAATTGCTCTTGCTACTGTTGTTGTTGTTGCTGTTGCTGTGTTTCTTTTTTTGGGTCTGGCATTCTACGCGTTTTCTAGCCTTAGAGCATGGGGATGCGACAGTGCTGCACGAGCGCTTTCTGAACGCACCGTTGTCAAACTCACCACCAATTGCCGGCTCTCTCTCACTTACTCACTCACTAATCCCGTTGTTCTGAGTCTCTCCCAACTCCACCACTAAGTTATGTTTTTGTTTGTTTTTGTTTTTGTTTTTGCCTTAGCTTTTTATTTTGCAAATTGTTCGGTCAAACAATTGTACAATTTTGCAACACTTGAAATTTGGAGCATGCAGCCTCTGCGGGCAAGTACAAATTGCGCCACTCGGCGGCATGTCGACATTTCCTACCTTCATACAAATATGAATGTGCGTCCCAATATTAATACACATACATATGTACATATGCGTACATACATATGTACATTTCTATGTATTAATGTTTTGTCGCAATAACAGACAAGACAGAAAGCAGAACAAATACCTTCATGTACTTGACTAAGAGTTTATCTAAGTTTACCGCATAAAATAATAATGAATAATTTCGTTCCTTGTATGGATGGACAGTTGCATCCCTAAATAAATTTGTATATTTACCACTTTTGAATCAATTAAATTCCAACTTAATTATTTTTTTTTGTTTTTTTTTTATGAAATTCATTTTTTAATTAAAACCAATTACATTCTGGAATGCACAAGAAATAAAATATTTGTGAATATTAATTGAACCTGATTTTAAACTGACGAAAATAATAAAAATAGTTAAGTAAACTATTCACATGTGATTTATGTACATTTGTGTTTGTGTATACCCGCTTTCTAATCGTTTTTACAGGGTAATATTCTGCAAACGCTTCAAACAATCAAGGCGAATATCATTGGATAAGGCATCTGCATTTCTTTTGTTTTCGCTGACAAACGCAGATCGAGAATGTTTTCATCATATCTCATCATATTACAAATCAGTCAGCACTCACACAAAGCTCTTATCTGATTATCTACTTCATCAATAATAAATAGTAGTTGTTAGTGAAAAAAAAATCAAATTTAAATTGTAGATTTAATACAAAATAATGATAATAATAATTATTTAATAAAATGAAGACAGAAACTGAATAGAAGAGTCTATTGCGCAAGCAGCGCCATAAAAGTTATCTTGTTTCCTGTTCAGGGTATTCAACTTTCGGTGCGTTCCAGTCATGCTTCGGTTCAGTTCAGTTCGGTTCGGTTAGCATTGTTATATATTTTTTTGCGCCCTTTTCTCTTCTTAGTCTTCAGCCGCACAAGGGAAGAAGAAGGACACGGAAGTTTGAGCGTCTTAGGATTGTTATTGTTTTGTGGGATTTCAATTCAAAAATATATCACATATGTGTTTACACACACAAAAGGATATGCACACACACACACATGCATTCATAGACAATAGTGGAATTCCTTGCATGAATCCTGTTTGGTTTTCTTGCTTCGTCTGTTTCTGCCACATTCCATTCCAAGTAGACAAGACAAATACCAAAGTGCGATGAAAGAAGTTGAGAAATTAAAAATGTTGTCCAAAGCTGCTTCACACACACAAACACATTAATGACTAGCATGGCTCAGGATAAAGTCTCCAAACTCAAAATGAATACATACAAACACACACACACACACACACACACACATATATACATATATATATATATATATATATATATATATGTATTTGCATATTTGGTATTCCGGCTTAAAATCAGTGAAAAATGTGAAACGAGCTACATTCGTTGACCCAAAAACAAGTCAAATCGCACCCATAAGCCAACGAGCAGCAGATTGAAATGAGTAGCTAATGGATGAAGAGAAGGAAATGCGGCATTGAGCAGCTCTACTCTTGTTGTGCAAAATTCCTTCGACTGTTGCCTTTGGGTTTGTTTCTTTTGGTACACAGTACTAAGGCAAAAAATGTGTAAATCAGGGCATGAAGAGGAGGCAACTAAGCAGCCAAGAATGGCGATAGAACCGAATCATTTTGTGGCATAGGAAAACAAACACACACAATAATACGGCAACAACTGAGAATCGGGGCCAAATGTCTCTTGGCCAGCTATAATCAGAAACGATTGAAGTGAGTTTAAGGGGTGAGGGGAGGGAAGAAGAGACTTGGAATACTCTTGGATAACCGAACTATACAAGTCAGAAACAGAATCTGCCGATTTTGTGGCAACGAGAAGGAGAAAGGGGAATCTGTAAAGCTCTTCATAGCAGATTGTGTTGCCTGAGCCAGAAGAAAATGAAGACGTTGTAGTATCCTAGGGAAATATGTTATAAATGGAAGATGCCCTTGAAAACCTCAATCCTCAGGGGTTAATAGGCTCACAAGGGTGCACAATGGATCTGATATAGCTCGCAGAACTCCTTCCCCCACACAAAAAAATTGTAATTGTAATTGAATGTAGCCAATTAGTCTATCAAAGCATTATCCAGATTAGGCTAATGGTGATTCCAATTGGATTCCAATGCGAGTTCGGGTACAATAGGATTAAGTGTTGAGTAACTGTTGAGTTGTTAGCATGTTCCGTATCCACATGGAGGGAATATCCTTGTTGCTCTATTCTCCCTTTTTCTCTTCTGCTGCGTATTTGTAGCCTTGGCATATGCAATAGTTTATTTTAAAGTGGAATTGCCTTCATCATCGTTGCCACCATGAAAAACCGACATCGACTTGTCACCGTGGCACGACCATAAAAGTTTTTCCTTTTTTTTTTCTTGCTGCCACAACTTTTTGCTGAATGCCTGCTTTATCTTTGTCTCTGTATATGTGTATCTCTGAGTGTATATCTTCGTGGCCTTTTAGCTGGTTTCCGCTCGACACACTGCTGTGATGTGGTGGTGATGCCATTGTCTTTATGACGCCACATTTAAGCAAACAAACACACACACACACGCTGGACAATACGACAATATAGACGAAGCTGAGCTTTGGAAGGTCGGTTTTTATTTGATGACTGGATGGAGTCAACAACATGTCGATTTGTTGCCTTAGCAGCTGTCAATCTGACTGGAAAACACTCTTATCGAAAAGCTCTCAACAGTTCAAACAGCGATTCCGCTCGACAATAACCAGTATAATCAAGCCAAGGCAAAAAGTCAAAGGTCAAACTGAGTTCACACGGCATAACATAAAGCTAACTCAAACAACGATGATCGGAAAACCGCCAATGCAATTATTCAATTCGCAATTGGCTCAAGTGCAACATGACCAAAAATACAGCTTGCTATTTTCTCAGACATTTTTTTTGTTTATATGCTGAACTTATGGGTAAAAATTGTGCAAAGTTGCCCAAATGCAAACAGGCAAAACGAAGCATCTCCGAGCTCATAACATATAAATTTTCCTTAGTACCGGCATGTCCATGGAGCTTAAATTTAAGTTCAATTCAGTCACGATCGAAACCTTTTCCCGTTTCGCGAATATCGATAAATATCGATAGTAAAAAGACTACGAGGAAGCATAGTATTTTCAATCGCTGCATCTTTTGTGCTTCATTTATTTGTGAATAATTCGAGGACGTTTGTACAGCTGGATATACACATCTCATCCCAAGTATCGCATTCGATTTGCAAGTTTCGTTTGTTCAACAATGAATATGAAATTAAATAATGACATTGTACTGCAAAAAGGAATTTGTAGGGCGGTCCACACACATTAGCAGCTCGTCAGACTGCACTTTGTTTACCTCTGTTGAAGCGCTCGTTCTTCACATATTTCCATGCATAAGTAGCCACATATACATATGTATATATATACCTGTATATACACGAGTATGTGTTTAAATGCAACTGCTGGGCGGGGAACACTCCCTCGTCCGGGCGAGCGCTAAAGCTTGACGCCGACATGGAAGCATTCGCATTTCGCTAGCATTAAAGTTTTTAATTGGTTTGGAGCACGAAACTATGTGCATATGTATATAAGGCCCCTTAGACTCGTTGAACGACCCCAAAAACAAAAGAAAAAAGCAACAACAAAACAAAACTTTAGACATTGTGCGAGCGCCCATCAAGTTGCCCCAGAATGTGTGTGCTGTGCAATTATCCCAAAAGTAACCCGAAAGACCAACGATGCAAAGTAGTTACAGAACCCATAAACCATAAGCCCATAAAGCAAAGCAGAAAACGGCGCATTTTATTTAGTTCCTCCTACTTATAATGCCTTTATAATAACCCACAATTTAGATAACATTATGATATATATAAAACGTATTTTGTTCTTTTGTTTAACTCGTAACATGATTACTAAATAGATAACTCTGCCTCCCGGACCTGAAACGAGTTTCAGAAACACCACATTAAAGTAATTGTTCCCCACTCCATACAGTGTATATATTCCTGATCAGCATCATTATTATAAAACTTGTCGTATGTAAGTATTTTTGCCGCAGGCAGTGCATGTGTCGGAACCATCCGGATCAGATCACTATATCATATAGCTTATGAACATATATGAACCAATCGGTCTTCTATGAAAAACATATTCAAAGTCGAAAGATGAGTTCTTGTTTGAGTTCTCATTTAAAACAAATTATCAACATCGAAATAAAGAAATATATATATGTGGACATATGGAAGCTACTTGTTTTGTTTGTCAATAAAAACAGCAATTAAATGTTAAGTTGCCCTTGGTCTTATGTGTATCTAACGATGTGTTCTCCGATTTCCTCGAGCTCCTCGGTCGTTGCGCAACACTGCCAGGACTCGTGAACGCCAAACGTGTAGATGGTCTCGTGAAAGTAAAGCTCACTTGGCATTATCAGGGTGGTGGGAAAGTCAAGATTGTTCATGGTATCGGGAAACTTTTCCATTTGCACACTGAAGCCAGAATATTGATAATATCGTGCACAGTCCTTGCCCATGATTGGGTCCTCGTCGTGCGAATCGTTCGGAAAATTGTTGGCTGTGGTGAAGCGCATGCCCGGCTGATTGCTGTGTACATCCAGGAAGCGACCCGATTCTGGATGCAGGAATCGTCCCACAAAATGCAAAATGTTCGCATCAAAATCCTTATCAATCGCATAGCAGATATCGAAACCGGCCGTACTCGGATTATTCTCAAACTGTCGCAATCGATCCCCAATAAAGGCCGGCACACGCATATCATATACGGTGTTGTCAACCGGCGAAAATCGACCCGTCGGCATCGACTCGCTGTTCGTCTCAATGGTATGCTCGGCGGCAATGACCAGTCGATGCTCCAGTAATCCCTTGCGTCCCAGCTTCTGGCCAGCCATATTGAAATAGCAATGATTGCTAATGTTTACGGGCGTTGGGTGATCTGTGCGCGCCTCGATTCTTATGTGGAATCGATTGTCGTCGTCCATGGTAAAATGGAGTAGCACAATTAGATTGCCCGGATAGCCCTCGTGTCCATCGGCGGACGTGTGGCTCAGCGTAATGCCATCCGGTCGCAACATGTGTAGATCCCAGATGATGCGATCGAAACCAATGAAACCACCATCGATCTGATGCTGATTTTTGAAATTTTGCGACACTCGCACCTTGCGTCGGTCCATCACGAACTCGCCATTGGCCACCCGGTCAGCGACGCGTCCCAGCATGCAGCCAAATTGTAGATGCCGGTTTGCCTCATAGCCAGCGATATCGTTGAAGCCAAGCACCACGTCTTCCACATTGTGATATGCATCCGGGCATTTGATGCTCTGTATGCTTGCGCCCAGTTGGATAATCGCCACGGACAAATGACTAGAATTGCTGATCGTGTAGCGTCGCACCACCTGCGCCCTCTCGGTGAACGGGTTGATGGCAATACCAAAGATGTCCTCAACTACTTTCACCATAATGCTGTAATTTGGAAATTTTAGCTTAGAAGCGTATTTTTTGTTTTGTTATTTTTTTGTTTTTTTTTTTTTTCAATTTATTTTAAAATGTGACACATTCTGTCTCTCAGAATTAGTTATACGTTTCTGGATTACAATAATCGATATATATACTAATATACTTGTATATATTCTAAAGTTTCTTGTTTAATTTGTTCTTGGTAACATTCTATATGAATGCCTGATTAATGTTTCATGTTGAAATGTTTTGTTAATTTAATTAAGACTGGTAATGCTTGAAAATATGTATTTCTATTCGCGATTAATTTAAAACACTTTGTCTTTAACATTGTATTGAATGTATGTTCTATGCGTAAGTCTACAGCTCAGCACACTTGAACTTCAATTTGTATTCTTTGACAAAACTTCCACACGAAACATTCACTCTTCACTGTACTTATGGTGTATTATACCCTTGTAGAGGATATTATAATGTTTTTAATGGAATGTGTAACGCATTGAATGGCATGTCTGCGCTCTCATAAAGTGTATAGGCTTTTCTGATCAGCATAGAAATGCATGTCACCCATTTATAATACAAGATAACAACAAAGAGGTGGATATATATATTCAGTGCACTGCCAATAGGTCTGCAAAGGGTATGTAATCTTCGGCGTGCTTGGGAAGATGACAGTTCTTTCTTGTTGTTTTTGGCCACTGTGCAATTTGTGTTAAATAGGTACAAGTTTGTTTGTGTGTTTGTATAAGTAAAGCAGTCGAATTGCATGCACAAATTTATCTTATCAAATCAACTGGTTCTGCACGGTCAACTAATGACATACATATATATGTATATATACATAGAGTATAGAATATGAGCATGATTTATGATGTTAAAGCAATGAGATTGTTCCATTTAATCCGTGGACATGGCCGAAGAGCACATTTTATTATTTTGCCAATAACCATGACAAGAATTATTGATGTGGATTCATTATAGTCATAACTGAGGTGTCTGCATGTATGGTGGCTTATCTAGTCCATGTAATTGCCATAAATTGCGACGTTTAAATCCAAATTGCTTCTATCTCTGTCAACCCTCTGTCTGTTTGTCTGTCTGTTTGCCTCGACTGGTTAATGCCACACACTAACTGACCATGGCTCATTGGCCGCATTGTTGGCAACTGCCATCAACTGCAACGGCAACATCATCATTGTAGAGGCCGTGGGGAAGACGAACAGCTGCTGACAGAAGCCCCGATTATCGAGTTGAATGTTAGGCCGTGTAAACCAGAAAAATGACCAGCTGCTCAAGTTCCAGTTGGGCCCTGCTTTTAATATAACGTATATACATATATTATATAAGCAGACGAAAGGTATAATTTTCATATAATTGCTTTGGCAATGAATTTGCCATCGATGCAATTATTAATTTTTCATCATGCCATGCTTTGTATCCTCATAAATAATGCAGAAAACCGCGATTCGATGCCAATTTAACTTATCATTTTTTATTTGCTTGATTGAGGATTGGGTATTGATTTAATCGAATTATGATTTTTTGTTAAGATGCAAGGCTTTTGCAAAATTAATGTTTGTGCATTTTACCTGACCAGATATTTTTTGAATTTGGTTTCTACGCGTCTTTTGAACAATGTCAAAAACTGCAAGTTTCTTTTTACAATTGTACAATCAAAACTTGTGATTATTTTTCGGGAGCAATGAACGATTCGGACACCCAAGTCTAAGTCAAACATAATTTAATAGCTTTTAGTTCATTTATTGTATTTTTAATTTTTTGGTAATGATAGTTTTTGTTAAGGTTTTTCAAAGAGAATGAAACAAGGGATAAGTATTTTGGTTAGAGATCGCTGCCTTTCCTTAACAATTATGTATTATATCTAAGCAACAATAAGTGCATTAAGATGGGCTACTTTGTTGAACAAACATTAACAATAAGCTTTAGGGGGAGGTGTAGTGAAGTTTTTTGACTATTTTATTTAAAACTGAAGACAAATTAAGTGTAACTTTCTGGTTAAAATTGTTCTCTCGTAAAACTCATAACCTTTGGTACTCATATGCACCTCTGTCTCTCAATAATAATTATAAATAACCATAAATTAAAGTCAACCTGATACGAATAGTACTTTCTGATTAATTTTCGTACACTCATTTGGAATGTTTATACCTATTTAAAAATATTCAGTGTCCAAGGTTCGTTTCCTTATCGATTGATATTGCACTTATACTACTTGTGTCAACCAGCACCAAATCATGTTCTTCTTCTATATATATATAGAATTCAAGCACTTTCAAGGTGCACACATCAGAAGTTGAGTTTTCCTTGAAACAAACATTTTAACGAACACATTCCCCATTTGCATATTTGAATATATGTGTGTCTTTATATATACCAGATTTTGGCTTGGATGTGTATATGAGGAAAATACGAATATGGGTCTCTTGTCAACATTAAATTAATTCTCGCACTTAACTTGTAATGCTACAAGTAACACCAGTGAATTGATATATACATATGTATGCACATATCTGTTACTTGCACCTGCCCCCTTCCCTCCCCCAACTCTTGCCAAAACCCACTAGGCGATTATGTTTGCTAGTTTGCTTTACATATGTTGTGCACCCTAGATCCATGAAATTTGTGTTCCTTAGGGGTATTATAGGAATTTATACGCTTGCAACAGTTTATATAGAATTGATTTTCGATTGAATGGCAACTGATCCGGATAAACGTACTACTAATCACAAGGAAATTACATACTCATTTAACTGTAGAATTGTGACGACTTCATGCTGAGTAACTAAGTACTGAGTACAGGGCATTCCCTCGTCGAGCAACCGGCGCATTTTTTCTTTTCATTATCGTGTTTATTTTCTATGTAGTAGACATGAACAACCTTAAGCTGTCCAAGTTTCTACTGTGACCTGAGTTTGTGTCTAGCTGTTGCCGTAAACAATTTACAACTGCATGTGCGAAATGATTCAAAGTACAACTGGGACTGTGACGGACTGCGAATGACGGAAAGACGCAGGAAGGGACACGACTGCAGCATATGTATGCTGGGCTGGTTGTATTTCAATGGTTTTAGGGATTAGTTTTACTTTTAGTTGTTGACTGCAGACAGTACAAATGATTGAAGTGAACTCAAACAAAGCTTTCCATGGCTCGAGAGAATCTTGATATGTGGCTTACATATATATTTTGTACTACTTGAACATTAATCATTACATTCATTTATCATTTAACATTATGTATCGAATTAATGCATTACTTATTTACTATCAAAGAACATTGGAATTCGTTTTCACACCCGTTTTTATCATATAAAAATGATGAACCAGAACAAATGAGTTCGCCCGACTGCGATATACTCTCTTATCAGTGCAATGTCAGCTGATAACAGGTGGCAACTTACATTTGCTTTAAATTTGGAGTTGGGAAAATGTAGGCTATCCTGACTCTTTGGGTGCGGAGTGTCTAAGGCCAAAAAATAAATTTCCTGTCAGTCCTAGTAGAAGGTGCCCAGTAATTAATCGACTATCGACTAGGACTAGAAATCAATGGTTTTTTTTTTATGAAACAACTATAGTCTTAACGATTTGCCTTATCAGAGGCCAAGTTGTGGGAGTTATGCGGTTTTAAAGATATGAGATTAACGATTTCATAGCCGTCCAATATAACATTTTGTCTGATGCGGGCCCAGACAATTATACATGTTCAAAGTTTTAAATTTGTAGCCTTTGATATTGAAATTGTACCAAACCAATATGTTCGTGTAGCTTGTGAAACAAAAATGCAACGTCGACTATTGCCTGTCAAAACTGGGAATTTTTCTGACTCTATGTATAAGATATAAGTTTCTCGAGAGTAATATGGAACTTTAAATTTCAACTAAATTCAATTAATTTGTGATTATTGTGCTTGGTTTGCAGATGCCTGGACTTGTGGTCTTCAGACGTCGCTGGTCTGTGGGCTCTGATGATCTGGTGGTGCCAGGTGCATTTCTCTTGGCAATGCACTTTATATGGTAAGCAGATCGATCTATATAATATATATCATGTATATTGGTTGGTTTAATGATTGACTGTACCGTGTATTTCAGTTTTGTGCTTGTGGCCGTCTCGTTGGTGTTGTTTGACTACAACACAAGTGTTTTAAGTGTAAAACTATTGTTCTATCAGCTAATAGGGTACTTGTTAATATTATTTTGTGAGTATGCTAATATCTATCTTATCTAATGACAGTCAGTCCTCGCAGCTGTTAACTAATTAATCAACTGGTTCAATCTATCCATCTGTCAATCCATTTCATTTCCAAACAGTTTCAATATGCGTAGAAATAGGCATTTGTGTGATCTCGATGCGCGGCAGCATTTTGGATTCCGAGGCGCGCACATCGATGAATATGTGGATATATCTCAAGAGTTGTAAGTATTCAACTCAACTCAATTCGATTCAATTCAATCGACAAGTTTGTGACAAAATGCCTTTGTTGTTTTTATTGTTCGTCAGTGGTGATGCTATTCGATATTTCGTGGCTCATCCTGGGCTCAATATGGTTGTCCAATTATTGCATTGAAGCACCAATCGACGAGGCCAAGAAAATATTTATTGGTGAGTGAAAGGGTTTGTTTCTTTTCTTGTACAAAGTTATAATTTCAACTAAATATTCAATTGAATCCACAGCCATCGTCATATGCAACTGGACGCTGGTGCTCATCACTCTGATAACCATCTGGTGCACATTCGATGCAGCGGGTCGTTCCTGGGTCAAGATGAAGAAATACCAGCGCTCCATGCGTGAGACTGAATCGCGATTCAACTACAAGCGCAGCAACAGCATGAATCGCAACTGGCGGCAACGGTTTGTAAACACTGCTAAACTCAGACACAAATCAAACTACAATTTAGTAAATCACCATAGCTTGTTATTTAGAAAGTAGATTTCTTTCTGGTGTTTTTTCCATGTTCTTTTCGTGTTAATTCTAGGGTTGAGTTTTCTAAAATGTAGTCAACCAGTTTGGATATTAGATCCAGCGTACTTATTTCTATGTGCATTAGTGTTTCTGTTACTTACTTAGTTTATAAAATAGACTAGCTAAACTATTAGGAAGGATTTGCAATTCTACTTTTTGGAAATTGCTCTCTATATAATAGAAAATGATTGAAAAAAATGGAAAGTCGTTGTTCCTTTGTTTGAATATTCAGAATTTATTTATCGAACTGAATACTTACAAAATAGATTCAACTTTGGCACTGATGCGAGCGAATATTATGAGACATATCTGTGATATTCTAATCATTTCGATCTTGCATTCCTCTTGGTTCCCTTCCGATTTGTGTAGCAAGGTGATGCGGGCATATCAGGACAGTTGGGATCATCGCTGTCGCCTGCTGTTCTGCTGCATGGGCTCATCGGAGCGTAATCGAAACTCGTTCACGGATATTGCGCGACTCTTGAGCGATTTTTTTCGCGAACTAGATGTGGTGCCATCGGATGTGGTTGCCGGCCTGGTGCTATTGCGCAAATTCCAGAGACTTGAGCGCGAAGCGATTGTCAGACAGCGCAAGAATGGCACCTACGAGTTCCTCAGCGGTGTGCCCATCACGGAGCGCACCCAGTTCCTAGCACTCAACGATGCCAAAAACTATGACTTCTTTCAGACTGTCATACACTATATGTACTTTGCCCAGGGTGCCTACGGCTGGCCGATGTACGTCCTCATCAATCGCAGCAAAATGTGGCATCTACTGCCCGAACTTAAGTGAGTATTATGAAAATTGAATCGACGATCGACTGAGATTAACAACTGCTTGTTCAATTTATGCTAGATGCTTTGGCTGCTGTTGCGGCAGTGGTGACAACGGTGAGGTTATTCAGGACAATTGCTGCTACTGCAATTATGCGGCATTGAAAAAGACACTGCAACTGGGCGACATTGATATTGTGTATGCCACATACCATGTGGATGTGGGCGAGACGCCCTTCTTTGTCGCCGTTGACTACACGCAAAGGAAGATTGTGATCAGCATTCGGGGCACGCTGAGCATGAAGGATATACTCACCGATCTGAATGCGGAGGGGGAGGTGCTGCCGCTGCAGCCGCCTCGTGACGATTGGCTGGGTCACAAGGGCATGGTGCAGGCGGCGATTTATATACGCAATAAACTGCTGGAGGAAAATCTCATTGAGCGTGCACTGCAACGGAATGCGGAACGTTTAACCCACACCTTTGATCTGGTGCTGGTGGGTCACTCTCTCGGCGCTGGCACTGCGGCTATATTGGCCATATTGCTGAAGCCGGATCATCCGACACTGCAATGCTTTAGCTATTCGCCGCCAGGCGGACTGCTTAGCATGCCAGCCGTGGAGTACTCCAAATCGTTTATAACATCCGTGGTGCTCGGCAAGGATGTGGTGCCGCGCATCGGCCTCAATCAAATGGAGGCATTGCGCGCAGATCTCATCAATGCCATTCAGCGCAGTGTGGATCCCAAGGTGCGTTCAACTCCGCCTCGAGGGACTCAGAGACTGATTGATTGACTGCTTCTTTGTAATTTATTGAATCGGTAACTTTGTCATATGTATTACAGTGGAAGACCATTTCGTGTTCGGTACTCTGCTGTGGCTGTGGTCCTGAGCCCACCTCTGTCGTCCACATGTCCGGCCAGGATACGCACATCAATCAATACCAGGAGGTAAGCGCTGCTGACCCATATTGCATTTGACCCCCCCTTCGGCTTACTCGCTGCTTTTTCCTTCTTGTTTTTTTTAGGAGCGAGGCACGGCACGCTCAACGAGCGCCCATCCGACGGACAGCTCAATAGCTTTAACACTGCACCAGCCCTTATATCCGCCCGGCCGCATCATACATATTGTGCGGCATCATCCCAAGCCTGATGAGTGAGTAAATGCCCCAGCAGAATATTGAAAAATGATTTCACGCTACTCTCATTGGAATTTCACACAAATTTGAATTTGACTTGAATTTTGATTTTCGATTTGGACTTTGGTTTCGATACGTTTTCATAAATAGCGCAAGATCCGCTTGACAATTGTGTGTCTGGTTGTGTGTGTGTGTGCGAGTGTGTGCAAGTGTGTGCGAGTGTGCATGTCTAAGTTATCAGCTATAGCTCGGCGCGCTCCGTCATCAACACGATGCCAAGCGGCGATCTACACGGCCTCCATCTGAGTCATGGCCAATGGCGTCCGATTTGTTCAGATTGTCATAAGTAGCTTAAGCTGCGCACAGTGGGGCCAAATCGAATCGGAATCATTGCTTGTGTTCGCATTCTACTTCTAAAACAAGTAAAAACCCTTTGAACCTACCCGATTCGTGTGGTAATCATACATTTGGGGAAGACGCATTGATTGCAAATTATAATGTTTTGATTTCAAAGAAGATCATTTGTAGTAAAATAGGCCACATTTTGTACATTTCGATAAAAATTGTTAACATGCATTTCTGTTTTTGATTGACTACGTGATGTGGGCATGCAATGCCTAAAAATATAACAATAACCGATTTTATACATTATTATATGTGTGTATATTAAATTACGTTGTTAAACCAGAACTTATCGAAGCTGAAAAACAAAATAATGTTGTTGAAATTAGCACTTTAATAGATGTGAAGATAAGGCATACAAATACATATTGCATTATAATGTTTATAGTAGGCCATAATACTAATTAAAATGGACTCGATATGGTAGGCATTCCCATTTTTTTTTTTTTTTTTTTTGTGTTGTTAGCTGTAATCATGATTTTGTTTTATATACGTTTTCCCTTGTTGACAACCGTATCTTTATCAAATATTCGTATATCAATTTAATTATTTGCAACTATTTTCAGGCAAAAATACGACAGTGGTTGGAGGTAGGCCCGTTGCACAGCTGATCAATATACAAACACACATACATAAATTCATACATACATACAAACGTGCGTATGTTTGTATGTAAATGAAGAAAGCGATTTATCAGAAACCGACAACAAAAACAAAAACAAACTCGAACTTGTCTTGTATTGTCTCTCTCTCTCTCTCTCTCTCTCTATCTCTCTCTTTCTTTGTCTCCTCCTCTCTCTCTCACTCTCACTCTCTCTGTATCGCTCTCTTTCTGTGTTTTTCTCACACATTTTAGATAGTTTGAACATGATTTCTGAAGTTCGTTCTTAGTGTTTGCCGATTGCATGAGGCAATGCATGTTTTCCATTTAGGATCCAACCTTTTATTCCCGTTCCGGCTCACTCGCTCTCTGCCTGCCTCTCTCTTTCTCTCTCTCTCTCCCTCTCTCTCTCCCTCCCTCTCTCAATCTTTCGCTCTCTTTCCTTCTCGTTGCTTCGAGAAGATCTACCACTAAGCATGCAATACATTGTGTGATTGTAATGCATGATTGCATGCTTAGTGATTCTACACAATTAGTACTGTCCACAAATTGAAGTTGTAATTTATAATTGCGTTATTTTTTCCATACATTTCTGTTTAATTTCACTAGATTTGAAAAGAACGTTCTTAAACAACTTTTAATTAAGTCCATGAATATCATAAATCTTTATATAAAGTTTATTACAATCATTATTAGGCTTAAATGATTTGTATAGAAAGTTATACTTTTAAACATTAGAATTACGACAATTAAGTTTAGAGTGATTATTTGATTTGAGTTATGTTTGTTCTTGCAGCTGCATGACGACCCCAAAGGAATACCACCTTCCCCTACCCATTGCATAAACGAACCCATTCTTTTTCTCCTCTCTCGTTTGCTGTATTTCGAATTAGTCCTAGTCGAATTATGAATTGTAGTTGCCGTTTTAATTTCAACCACTGCATCGAGATATATATATATATAGATATTATATTATACGCATTATATAAACTATTTGGATATCCCTCGACACATACATAGTTAGTATGTATGCATAACACTCTCTGCGACACATACCACTATTGTACACACATATGCAACTATATTAACTACTATAATATACTGACAGATATACTGATGTGTATAGCAAAACAAAAATGCCCTTACTTGTATTACAGAAATGTGCTTAAGAGTCGAGAGCCCGTCTATCAGGCAATATGGGCCGATTCAACCGATTTCGATGAGGTGCTCATTTCACCTGTCATGCTGCAGGATCATATGCCCGATAAGGTTCTCGCCGCGCTCAAGAAGGTAATTGCGGAAGTTGATGACGAACGTACATCGGTGAATAGTTGTTCTACAGCCAGTTGATCACGTTGACCATAATAATAATAATAATATTAATAACAATAATAATATTAATTAATACTAACGATGATGATGATGATGTTGATGATGATGTTGATTATGATGTCGGTGATGTTGTTGATGATGCTCGTGTACTCGCACAACTTGTCGTCGTTTTACTAGATCCATAGTAATAGCATAATTAGCGCACAATGATTTAGTTAGCCTATTAGGCTATTCCAGCATACATCTATACATACACACATCCATACATACACACACACACAGAAACACACATATTTACATTACGTTACATTAATAGCAATAAGTGTGTATGTGATTTGTATTACGAGTAGCATAATGTTAAGGCGTCGAGCGTTAGCGTGTAACCCTAATCTCAACACTACCAACACTACCAAGACTACCCGCAGACCCACCCACACTTGCCCCGCTGATGCTCGCCCACAAATCAAACACGCTTTCAAATCCGATACGAGCAATAACAGCAACAACCACAACACCCCAGCAATAACAAAGATAAATATAATTAATTATTGATTTAGTTAAGCGCTTCTTAATATGATTTTGTTTGCCTAAATTATGCTTAAATTATTTGTATGTTAAATATTATTGCCAGCTATCATTTAAATGTTGAACGCCCAATGTGCAACACACGTCCAAGTCCCTATCTTAGCCCTCTCTTACACATACATACTTACTTACATACAACAAGATGTGTGTATGTATGTAATTGTGTTTGGGTAAGCCTGTCATTGATCTAGTTGACTCTGTGACACAATTACCTATTTGATTGCCTATTTATTTTATTGCTTAAGTACTTGTAATTGTTTAATTGTCCACCAGTATAAACTATAAGTTACATTTGTATTTCTGTTTTTTCTTTTTTTATTTTGTTAATTTTATCGAATACACACGTACATGAATATGTATACACCAAATTTATTTTATTGCATTTTTCAATATATCTTCATGAGAGGGGTAACGGGAAACGGATTTAAATAGCAAGGAACCGATTGCAGCTACTGATCTCTGTGGCAATATCGAGTAATTGACTTATGAACTGACCACAAAAGCGATTATAAATTTGCCAACGAGTACAAATTATTCAGTAACTATTAAGTGATTGGTATGGTCTCGCTGCAGTAGCCCATGGAATTATCGTTTCGACTATTTGAAATGAAACGAAGGAGTCTATTTTTTTTTGTATTATTAAAAATGTTTTGCTGTTTTCAGATTTATCATTGTTATTTTTTTTTTTTTTAATTTCACATGCGCTAAGTTTTGTTTGCAACCTTTTTTGGTAAGTTTGATTTGCAACACAAAACACAATTCTCTGGATTAACACATTCTAAACACGCACACATAAATACATGCACACGTACATATGTATATAAAGATGTGTATACACATATACATATGTATACATACATAAATAGTACACAAAATGCTGCATGGGCATGTTTCATTGTTGTAACGCTTTTGTACCGCTAATGTGCCGCCAACAAGCGACTAGTCTTAAATCATGCTAGTTAAGCAATTGCAAAAATCCCTGCCGAGAAAAGTGCGAATTGATTGAAAGTACGTAGAGCAAAGTAGTAAAGTGTTCCCAGAGACCGTTTGCAAGGCGGACCCGAGAGAGGTTTTTGAGCTATAGCTTATAGCCCCTTTATAGTCCTTTATATAGTACATATAATGAAGTTTTTAACAACAATTTGAATTACTGTATATATATATATATATATTTTGTTTCCTTGTTTTGTTGTTATGTTTCGTCATTATGATAACAACCGGTATTGCGCGGGGCAATCCGATAATCGTTAACGAAATATTTAAATGACCAATGATGATGAGTAAAGGTCGTGTCATGTAGAGAACGTACCGTAAAGGCATGTACTGCTCGTAAATGCAAAGATAACACGACAATAACTACAACTACAACTACAAATACAACTATAACTACAACTATAACTACAACAACCAACAATACAACTACAACTTCGACAACACAAAATACCGATACCAGGTACAGCTGCCTACTACTTAAAAGACTATGTACTTAAACAACTTTCCATTTTGATCTCGTTAACAACAAATACAAAAAAAAAAAAAATCAAGTCTATCTTTATCTCTCTCTTTCTCTCTCTCTTTCTCTCTCGCTCTACTTCTCTTTAGAAATATATAAGCGACTTTCTCCCAAGCTAAATCTAACCTATAATTTTATACATTTTTTTCTCATTACCTTCTAAAAAAACAAAAAAAGAAAATGTCTAAATGTTATTGTACTCGTCACTGCTGTGTCCAACTTTAAAATGTGTTATGAACATAGCCACTAGTGTCACCACTTCCATTCCAAATCACTAATCCAGGTATTCTTAACCTTGATCAATGTACTTAATAATCTTTCAACTGTAATATTTTCCGTATACATGTTATTTGTGGCAAGACCCTAAAGATATTAGCACCTGAATTTTAAAAAAATCAAAACAAAAACGATTTTAGTCCCAATCCACCTTTATACTCAAAAATATTTTAATGATCTCTCTCCCTCTCTCTCTCTCTCTCTCTCTCTCTCTCTCTCTGTCTATTTCTCTATCCGTCTCTCCGTCTTTCTATCTCGCTCACCCACGCACCCGCTGTCGCTTTCGCTCTCGCTCATTTTGCTTCCTATTGTACATGCATACTTACATACGTAACTGTAAATTCCCGTCTGTGTAACTGTGAAGCTGAATAGATCTGTACTATACCTACTACTACTACTACTACATTTACATATATACTCGTACATACATATATATATATATATTCTCTGAATGAATTACATTTCCAATTGAATCGGCAATTTGTAATCTTTACCCTCCCCTTTGTCATTTGCTCTTTCTCCATTTCTATCTCGTTGCCGTTGCCACAGGTTGTAACCACAAGTGGACCGAGGAAGCCACAACGCCAGATCTCGAATGCATTCTCCACCACATCCGCCGAGCATGAGCCGGAGCTGGTGCCAACGAATGGCAACGTTGAGGCGACAGAGCATTGCCAGCGGCCAGCTGATAGTTCCTATACAAATCTGAGCAACAGCGTCATGCTGACGCCAACGGCACAGCACAAACTCTGCCTGGAGACATCGTTCACCAATCTGCAGCATCAGCTGGAGCAGCGTGCAGCAGTGCTGCCGACTGGCGGCAGCAAGGCCTCATCCATAGCGGGAAGCATCTTTGGGCGCAGCCAGCTGAGCTCCATAGCCACACCGTATGACATATCAAGCGGATTGGATGACAGCATCACAACGGTGACCATGCGCAAGAGTCCATCTTCCATGATCAGCGAGACGGCGACGGTGGTGGTGAATGCCGTCGAAGATGCCAGAGATACCGGCGATGCTGGCGATGTGCCACGCCTGCGGGCGGTGGCCTTTGACATGGCCATTACCCCACCGCCACTGCCACAACCACAATCATCACAACCACCGTCACTTTTCCAGCCATTAGCGCGTCAGCACTCGGAAAGAAAACCACGTTCGCTGCCACTGACGCAGGCGCTGCGACGCGCATCGGTGGCTGGTCAGGGTGTCGATTTGCTGCACGACGACTGGTACGGTCTGGCCCCGTTGGCCAGCCCCGAAACACTCTCGGAGATCTCGAGTGTGTCGTCGCGCAGTAGCGTGCCCATCAGTCTGGCCAACAGCATTGAACGCTATCTGCAGCATATGGGAGTTGTTGGTTCGTCGGGTGCGCCCAAGGTGCCGCTGGAGGACATCTTTGAGTCGCAGCTGCATACACCAAAGGTGATGCGACGTGCGCCCAAGTTCACTGAGAATCTCTCTGGCTGCGCCGAGGACAACCGCAACCTGGACCAGTATAAGCGACTGGGTCGCGTTTTCGTCACATTTCCGCGCATCATTCCCGAATTAGGAGCGTCAAGAGCAGGCACTCACTTGCAACAGCACTATTTGGACTCCAATTCCAGCGATGATAGCTTTGAGTCCGCGCACAGCCTGCAACGATTGCAACTGCCAGCGACTGTGGCATGCGGCGCCGGCTCCAAGTCAGCCGATCAACTGGACGAGGAGGAGACACGCCAGACCGTCAAGAAGCTAACGTTTAGCGACAGCAACATCCTCTCCGAGGAGCACTGCCTGCGTCTTTGTCCGCAATGTCCATGCCGGCGAACGGGGCTCGATTGCTGTACACGTCCATCGGAGCACGATCATCAGCAGTGTGCGTTGGAGACGGAGGCGGCGTCGACTGCGGCAACTGTGGGCTCAACGGATACAAATAGCAGCTTCTATAGCGCCAACTCGAGCTCATCCTTGGAGCACTACGTGACGCCCAGTCGCCAGCTGCAATTAAAGTTGAACGGCGGTAATCGGCCCGTCGACGAGATACTCATACGTCCCGGTGTGCTCGAGTCACATTTTCCTGTTTATGGCGGCGGAGGCGATTGTGCTTCTGGCCAGCCGGAGACTCCGGCAATTGTGGCGCCCGCATCCCCATCCCCATTGAGCAACGGTAGTGGTGGCAAGCGGCCAGATGTGGTTGGTGGGCGTGTGCGCAAACGCCTTTCCTCCGAGGAGTTTGTGTTCACGCGCACCGATGATCTTCCCATTTTAGTACAAATCGGTGATAGGAATCGGGCTGGCGGAGGAGGACTCGGACATGGCTCGCCGGCCATACGCAAGCAGCGCCGGGGCGGCTGTGTGTATCCCGTTGGAAATAGCATACGCATTGCAGGTGCCGATGTGGATGCAGCTGCCGCTGTTGCTGCAACTGTTGCTAGTGCTGCTGCTACTGCTACTGCTGCTGCGGCTGCGACCGATTCCCCCTCGTCCATTAGTAAATTTTCCCGCACTCGCATCGCTGCGGCTGCGGCTGCGACAGCAAAAGCAGCAACAGCAGCAGCTGGAATAAATAACGAAAGTAATGTTTAAACAATTAGTATATACATACATATATAAAGATAAGCGTAGTTGAATGCAGTACCTAAGCAACCACAACCAAAAACTTATTCTATTTTACCTGCGTTATACACAAAAAATACACAAACAACAACAAGAATAGAGAACAAAACCTTATGAAAAAATAACATTTGGCTGGCATACCAAACAAAAATGTGGCATGTAAAACAGCGTTTAACATTGAATAAATGCAATATACATACATATACACATAAATATATTTTTTGTGCAGCTAGCTGATCAAGTGAGGAGCAGCCCCGACGCAAAAAAGTTTTAATAAAATGTTTTGAAATAAAAAACGTTACAAAATCAAAATCAAACTCATTTTTATTATTTAATCGGCGCTTGGTTACAATACAATAGTTTCAGAACTATCCAACACACAACGATGTGAAATCGATATGTCATCGATAAGTACGTAAGGCGGTTTACATTTGAACTTGAGTAACATTTTTTTATTTTCCTTTTGGGGTGGTGTAATGACTTTCTCGCAGACAGCTCTGACCAGACTCAAATAAAGTTTCAAATAAACAGACGCTTTCGACGCTATTTATTTTTTGTTCTTTAACCAGGTGGAAATTACGTTCGTTATATATAAACTTCTTTGCAATTTGATGAATAGAGCAGACTAGCATGTGCACACACCAGTGTTAAGTGGTTGCTGCATTGGCTAAAAAATGGCAGAAAAAATTGCAGCATACTTTTGGGCACACTGATGAGCGGATTTGTTTAAAAACTCTTTTTATTATGATTATTCAAATTGGTGGGTCAAGAACTATCTGTGGTCCAAAGTTACGACCTATTTCCGCATTTTCTTGTGAACTTTTTTTGACACATTATTAAGTCACTCTCCGGATCTCCATTAGAGTCCTATCTAACTCGCAAGCATTAAAATGGAAATGAATAAGAAACAAGAATTATTTGTCAAATTGTATTACACATCTTTATTAAATTAGAATATATCTATCGTTCGTCTTTACTTATAAAACTCTAGATTCCTTTAATAGCATAATGCATGCAATTTGATCAAGCATTTTTTTTATTTGTTTTTGTTATTGACTCTTAGAACTTAGGCTTAGGCCCCAACTTATGACTACAACCCGTTCACCGCGGTGACCGAGCTCCTAAGCTGCAGAGGGGAAAAAAACCAGTGACTAAAATAAATACAACACATACGCACACAATAAGGATACAGTAGGTAGCTAATAAAGAACTATATACATTGCCAGCTGATTGTCTAATTGGAGCTGGGTTGGGAAATAGGAAAGGCGGACCGGGGAGGGGTGAGGCTGCGGGTTAAGCTGCGGGTTAGGCTGGGGATAGGCTTACACGGCCAAGAAGTCACGAGGATCGCCAATTTTGGGACTTAGACGCACCACCACTTGATCATCGCCATCGCCCACTTCGAGGAACGAGTTCCAATCGGCCAGAAAATAGAAGCCATTCTTCTTTTTGGGTGGCAGTGGCTCTTGCGTAATGGGATTGGGTCCAAACGAATCCGCCAGATCATCCAGCGAGCCATTACGCGACTCCTCCGTCGTCGTTGATGAGGAGGATGTGCTACCCTCTGTTGTGGTGCTACCCTCTGTTGTGGTGCTGCCCATGCCAATACTGCTCTCCGCTTCTATGTCTGCATCATTTAAACCCAGATTGAGGCTAATGCGAGTGGGTGATTGGGTTGTGTTTGCCTCTTCCTCCAGGGCCGGAGCTGTTGTACTTGTGGTGGTAGTTGCGGTGCTATTGTTGTTGTCCACATTTGCACTCTGTCTGCGTGGCTTTGTCGTGTCAATGCCCGGTGGCAGCGATTGCAAATAGCTGGCATCCGCCTGCGATTGCGTTTGGAGGCTCACATTGAGCTGTTGCAGTTGCTGAAGATTGCTTATTAGTCGTTGGATCTCACTGAGGTTGTTATCCAGCTCCGGCTGCTCATTGGTCGACCTTGGCTCCGATTCGGGCTTGGCCAGCTGATAGTTGAGCTCACTAAATTCGGCCATCAAATCACCATCGAGAACACCGTCCTGTCCATTCTCTATGGCCAGATCCATATCATCATCACTGCGGCGTCTAAAGCCCAAACCCATTGAATTGAAAGGCTGCTCGGTGGAGACACCAATACGATTGGCCGCACGCTTAATAGCCGCCTCAATGATCTTGGTGGCACTGAAAATGGGCAGCTCCACACTATTCTCTGTGGTGGGTTGGATTCGTGGCACTGCTGGCCTGCTGGTAGTCAGCGAGAACACCGCTGGCGAGGATGAGTCGTGAGTGGGAGATGGCGACGCTGATGCTGTTGCTGGCGCAGTTGTTGTTGTAGTGGTGCTGCTAGTGGTGGTGCTTGTTGTGGAACTGCTTGTTGGCTGGGCTTGAAATTGACTCTCCAACTGCTGGGATAACTCATTGGGCAGCGCCACGCCCAGTTTCTGTAACTGTTGCGTATTGTAGAGCAATTTTTGAAGCTCCGCCAAGTCACTTTGCTTAGGCTTGGCTGGCGTGGTTGATGCTGTCGGCAGTGGTGCAGTTGTCACCGTCTTGTAGATGGGCTGCATATGCTGATAGCTTTGACGCTCGCCATTGTCCTCCAGACTGCTGAAGAACTGCTGATAATGCTTAAAGTCCTGGTCAACCGCACCAGCTGGGTGCTGACTGCGTTGTGGACGCGCCGGCTGCGACATGGCAAATTCGCGCAGCTCCTCACTGGAACTGATATCCGGCTTGGCGGGTTTTGCCACCGCCGGTTGCTTATAGACAGGCAGGTCCAGTTTCAGTTGCTCCTCCTCCTGCTGCTGGAGGCTCATCTCCAACTCAGCAGCAGCAGCAGCCGATGCTGGCTGGGCATAAACAATCTGTGTACCACTCAAACTTTTCACTTTCTGGCTGCGCACGGATGCGGCAGTGACCAGCTGTTGTGCTGTAGTCGGACGCGCCTCCTGCAACTGGACTCGCTCCAGCTCCTGCACCTTGCTGAGCAGCTTCTGCAGCTGAACATAATCTTGAGGCTGCACATCCTGCAGCAATCCATTGCTGCGCTCAAAACTATTCAATGGACGCTGGCGCTGCTTGGATGTCGAGGCTGCCGTTGAGATCTCCACGGTGCCCCGATCAAAAGTCAGCGGTGCTAAATTCTGCAGCTGAGCATAGTCATTGCTGGGGAGACCTTGGCTCCTCACCTGTTCACTGACACCTGCGGCCACATTGCGTGTAATGAAGCCCGGGGTCGTCGGATGCGGCTGCTGCAGTTGCTCCAACTGCTGTACACGTGTTATCAATGCCTCAAATTGGGCATGATCGACGGCAGCAGCAGCTTTTGTGGGTCGCGGTGTCGTTGTTGTAGTGCTGGTGGTGCTAGTGGTACTAGTGGTGCTGCTCTTAGCTGCCTTTTTTCTGTTTCGCGCCTGCTCGTAAAGCTGCTCCAGCTGGCTATCATCGCTGAGTAAGCGCTGCAGCTGCAACAGATCTGCAGAGCCCAAAGCTCCAGGCTCCAGGCCCAGGCCAAATCCTAAAGCAGGCGACGCCGTCGGCTTTGGTTTTGGCCGCACTGTGGTGCTACTGGCCGCTTTCTGCACCGCATTCGTCTGCTCCAGCTGCTGTAGTTGCCGCAATATCAACTGCAGCTCGCGCGCATCGTTGCTGGCTGGTCTGCGGGTTGTTGTGGTTGTTGTTGTTATTGGCATCGGTGTGGTGGTCGTAATGCTCACACTAAAGCGATTGCTGAGCGCTTGGGTGCCTGGACTGGTTGCCTTGAGCACATTTTCCGGATTGATCTTGAGCTTTTCCAACTCCTGCAGATTCTGCAGCAGCTTGGACAGCTCATCGGTGGAACTGGCTGGTCTCTGCTGGTTACCGGCATTCGCAAAATTAATATCAATATTGGGATCGATGCGACGACGCGGCTTCTTTGGCTCAACCAGTAATGGTGCGCCATGGGTGATCAGTTGAGCCGTCGGCAAAGATGTGGGTGGTGCTGCTGTTGTGGTTGTGGTTGTCGTGCTTGTTGTAGTCGTGGTGCTCCTAGTGGTGCTAGCAGTGCGTGCTGCTTTCGCTTGCAGACGCTCCAGCTCTTGCAGATTTTCGAGCAGCTTGGCCAGCTCCGAATTGGTCTGTGGTGCAGGCAGCTTGGCGGTTGCCGTCGACAGCTGGGTGTGGGCGCCGGTTGGCTCCTCGGTGGGTCGGCCGCCAGCAGCGGCCGCAGACGCTTGAGATTTGCTCAGCGCTTTGGACGATTTGCGCACAATGCCAAAGCGGGTGAGATAACCCTCCACCTCGGGCTTGACGCGCAGCTCCTCGCCAATGTTGAGGGGCTTAAAATTGGAATAGGCATCTGGCCGAATGCGGGCCCCCTGTAGGCCACGTAAATCCGCAACAGCGACAACCGGCTGTGGTGCACTCTCTGCCGGGTAGTAATCATCGATGGCATAGCGCTTGTGTGTAGATTGTCCACCCCCACCGCCGCCACCCACAATGCCCAGACTCTCCAGTATGTCCGCCACTGGTTTCACCGTGCTGCTGCCGATTTTTTGGGCGACCACCGACGGCTTCGGCTTGCGGAGAAACTGCGCATTTTTCGCACTGTAATGCGAGCTGAAGCGCTGAGCGGAAAACGGTGCCGCCACCGGACGGTTTTCTGCCTGGGACTGGGCATAGTCGTATGTTTTCTTGGTGACCGGTTGGAACTCCATGCTGGGCTTGCTGTCCAGCGATGGTGTCAGCTGATACATGACGGGCGCCGGTGCCGGCGGATGATATGTTGTGGCAGTGGGTGCCGGGAATAGCTGCTTCTGCAGGTTGCTGCCATAGGCGGGCTTATAGGTGGTGGCGGCCACATCAGGATTGCCGCCGGGTATGGTGCTGCGCGGCAGTGCACTCGGATCGGGCGTCAGAAACTTGATGGGATTTGGAGGGGTATAGGCATCGATAACGCGCGTCACCGGCGGTCGCGTATACAGCTCCTGCAGATTCTCCTCGGTGTTGTTGTCCGTGTTGTAAGGCAGGACCAACATCAGGGCCCGCATACTGTCCGCCCGGCTCATATCGCCCGCCTCTATGCTCTTCTCGTACTCTTCCCGCGTGACCTTTTCGTATAGCTCCTCGATCTCGCCGCTGCAAAAGAAGCTCATTTAGATTACGGTGTTTATGGTTTGACTGCCTTTTTACATTAAAGAAACGAACAACTTAGTTTTGAATTATATTCTTTTGTTTATTTATTTTATTTTTTTACCGTGTCAGCCTGGGCAGTGCCGGATCGTTGGCCAATATTTTCTGCACTTCATCAATGGTCTGTTCGATTTCACGCGGCTGAAAGAAGCTCTTGTCTAGCTGCTGCACAAAGTTGGCGTGACCATGTTGCCCCTGCTGCTGTTTTATTGTGGGCAACGCTTCAATCCTGCTCATCAGCATCGACAACTGGAGCAGCAGCAGCAGAAGGTGCAGCAGAGGCTGTGCGTGCACAGCTCTCATTCGCATTAACCTGCTCATTTTAGAGCTCTGCAATTGTAGAAGAAAGCGGCAAAATAAGTAATACGACAAACAGAAAAAAAAATGAAAACTACAACAACCTGAAACTAAAACAAGAATATGTTCGTAAAAGGTGCTCATAAATTATAGGTTTTCATTACAGAATCAATCTAGAAAGTAAACCAATTCGAGGTGGCATTTCCCAGTTGAGAGCATTTAGTTAGAAAACCCTGCGGGTTCCGACAATTTAGCCAACTTGGCCTACAGCCCAACTTAAACAGGCTGCGGATAAATCACCACAGCTTTTCCAAGTGATCAGAGTTGTAGTTGGTTGCAGAGTTCCATGACTATTTCCAGTTACAGTCCGGTTCCTGTACACATTCCAGTACACACAGCTGCCAACTTGCTGCTTGTTATGCCTTGCTGCATGCGGCGCAGTTGCAGAGGCCATTTAGAATGCACGACACGTAGTCAGTCAGTCGGCATAGTTAGTTGGTCAGTTAAGAGACATTCAGTCAGTGCCAAATACTTTGGCCACAAGCGTTGCCGGTTTGCGAGTGCATTTTTATTTTATGAGCTTTTTTCATATATTTTTTCTTTCATTTTTCGTTTGTTTTTTTTTTCTTCATTTCGACAAGATTATCTAACAGTTTATTTCGCTAACGGCTTCGCTGCTGGACTCTAAAACATGTCAACGCCATCGTCCACGTAGACGATGGACAGTAATAGTCGACGTTGCGACGTCGCTTTCTATGGCACTCATTAAATTTATGATTTAACTACGGTAATTAAGTGAAATCTAAATGGTTCGATAGGCTACAGCCTAGGAGTACTCGTACTGCCTGCCCAGCCAGACGGCAATGGACCGTAAACAAGTTGTTCCGCACAATCAAAGCAATGAGCTGGCCAAGATCGACATCGACATCGCCATCGCCATCAATCTTGCGTCATATTTTGCCACGAGGATCTTTCCGTCTATTTTGCATAATAATTCATAATAAAATCGATTTCAATTTTTAACAGCCGCCACGCCTACCCCATTGCAAGTACATAAATCTTATGGATTTTAGTAAAACATTTCTCGTTGTCGTTGTTTAATCGACAAATGTGAGATTTGTACACTTGCCGTCTGGCTGTCAATTTGGACAGTACCTTTTCAATTTTCAATTTTCAATTTCACTCAAATTTCGGTTTTCCGTTTCGTGTTGAGCAAATTGTATGGCATTTGTTTTAATAACTTGTGCGCATATTTGGGACAACCAAACAGCCAAAAACCGAGTGTGTATTAAGCTACTTGGCTAGTCGCTTGGCTGATTTGGCCAGTTGGCCAGCAAGTCACAATTAATACCTTGATGTGATGGCGATCGACTGGCAATGTCTGTGATAATAATGATATGTGTTGGCAGTTACGTGGCCGAGTCGGGGAAACCACAAAACAAACGTCATTTAGTTGTTGGTCAGAAAGTGAACAGCCAATTTTACTGTTCGTTTAGTTAAATGCAATTTTCGCATTAAATAAAACAAAAATGTTCCATTATTTGATGAATTACTCCACGAAACGCAAAAAACTATTTCAGCTTGAGAAATAAATTACTTGTGTTACAACACTTAATGCGACAAATTATTTGCTTTAACTCAAACTTAATAATTTATATATATTTTTTTTTTCTTTGAACGCCTCTGTAATTTTTACAGCGCATTTGAGCTTATGCAAGAGTTGTAACCAGCAAACGCTTAAGAATAACAATAAATTGTAGTTAATTTCATTCATTCGTGTTGCATAATACTGCATGCAACTTCCTAGCACAATTAAGTTTTTTAGCAAAATTGTTTTCTGCTTGCATATTTTTTATTTATTTATTTTTTTTGCCACACATGCAAAATTGGATAAACTTCAAACGTGTAAAAACTGTATTTTAATTGAACAATCTCTCTGTGTACGTGTGTGTGTGTGTGTGTGTGTGTGTGTGTTACTTTGGCCACAATCAAAAGGCAAATCATTTGTTTCAATTGCGGCAACAAACATAATAACAACAGTAACTACAACAGTAACAACTCCTAACACAAAATGTGAGCCAATCTTCGGTGAGTGCATTTCCAATCCGCCGGCAAAGACGACGGCGACGTCACTGAAGCGCATTAGACGTCAACGTCAACGTCAGCGCTGACTGCGCTGCTGCTGCTGCTGCTACCGCTCTGCGCATATGCGGTCTATGTGTGTAAATGTGTGTGTGTCTGTTTGTGTGTGTGTGGCAACAATTAAGTTGCTATTAAGTAATTTTTTTACCGTTTGTTATTGCCATTAACATTATAGGCAACATACTTCACATGCTTGTAAAGCAATGTTTACTTGTACAGATACAGATACAGATGCAGATACAAATACAGACACAGATATAAATACATATGTATTTGTATGTATATGCACAATGGCCTAGTCCCTGCCTGAAGCAATTTGTGTTATGATTGTTTGACATTTTAATTTCATTTCCATTTTCATTTCCATTTTCATTTTCATTTTATTCATAATTTCGTTTGTTATTTGTTATTTAACTCGACACATTGTTGAGACGCATTAGACGGAAGTGAAACTGTCGCAGTGCTTGGGGCCAGCCACCAACGTTGACATTTGAACATTTGTAGTTACCCCAAGTAGAAAACGTTTAAATTGTTTGAATTTGTCAGACACTCAGCATTACTCGACTGCTGGATGAGTTTTTTAATATTAGTTGACAATTACACTTGAGGTGTTGAGCACTCAGTAAGAACTACAAAATACTTTCAGAACAAAACGATTACGAATCATTTTGAGTGCCAAGCACGGCATATGATTTAAATACCTCTAACAATATGTGCTGGGAGCAGGCAAAGCAATGGTAGAAAAGGTCAGCAATTGTTTAATTCTATAATTAATATGCTCATTACACATATCAATCACTCAATCAATCAAGCCCTTGGACTGAAATGACTTTAGCCGTGAACTTTTGCGTGCAGCTTTCTTGAAGCCAAAACTCACTTGACCTCTGGCTACAACTAGCCACAACAACAACAACAGCAACAACCACATCATCCACATCATTAACAATGCAATTACGGGTAAAGTTGAGCACCAATTGACTTGTAGCTTTTGTGCCATTGTCCATTGTTATTTTTGTTTTGTTGTTGAACAGCGGCAGGGACAGAGAATGAGATTGAAACCTCAGTTTCAGTTAGGTAGTCCACTTCATTAGTTTGCTTAGTTAATCAACGGCAGCAAGAGCACTTTTGAGAGTAATATTGTCCGTAATTAGAGTGACCTTCAAGAGGCCGGCTACGTTAATAGAGGTTTGTCAAGAAAAAAAACTATAAAAAAAACTACAAAACTACGGCGCAGCAGTCAGTTCAGCTTTTTGTTTGATTAAAGTGGGTTAAATAGATTAACACGAAATGCACGGACCGCGCCCCTTAATCATCACCTGTTGACTTCTTAAAGAAAGTTTGGTCTCTAAAGTTCGTCAAGTCAACATAATTTATACGATAGATTGTCGGATAACCTCGTCAATATTATTTAAAACTTGAAAATCAGGTCAAAGATCTGTGATATTTGCTCATAAGTTAACCTCGATGTTTAGCTAAAAAAAACTCTAATAGAACACTTAAGTTATAGAATAAAAAAATAATGGCAGCAAAGCTAATTTGATGCTCAGTACAACTAATGAAAAATTAAAAACAAAAAACTAAAATGGATAATTTAAAACATTTAATTTTAAGCAATGGAAAATAACTTATTTAAGCCCATACAAATCATACACATTTACAACGTCAAATGTTGTATAAAATATGTGTTGTCTGTTCACTAATTTTTGTGTAAAATCAAAACTAATTAAGATACAAACAAACGTCTGGTTTTACATAACAGACAGCTTTTTCACAGTCAGGAATGAATTTGGCAAAAGATCTGTCAAGGCGCAACCAAAACAAAAGTTGTTTGCCATGTTGTGCTTTAAACTGGATTCATTGGCTGCAAATTGTATTTATAACATTTGCAGAGATTGCGCTGATGAAAGAATTGCAGATTTGGAACACTGTCTTTTTGAACAAAAGACTCAAGGCACAAGCCAACTGCAATTGTCGCGTATTGTTGATAAGCGTTCAAGGTTTATTTTAACTGTTTGGGTCGCCAACTACCATTTCCACCGAAAATAATTGAGAAAGCGCCGCTGGGCTGCTAACTGCTAACTGCTCACTGTTGATTGCTGTCTGCTGTCTGCTGTCTGCTCTCACTTTAGTCAATTAGTCAGCGGCGACAAGTCGCGTGAAATTCATCAGCTTCAAATTGCTGCGCTTCATTAGGCAACTGGCCAACTGGCAGAGACGCGGTGAGTCAGTGGGCGGGGCAGGGAGTTCAAAAAAGGAAAGAGATAGATGGACAAGGGGTGTGGTGGGGGAGGGGAATGAAGAAATGGAGATGGGCATGTAGAGCGAAAGAGACAAGGCGTTTTATACGCACCACTTTTACCGCAACTTGTAACAAATTTTAGTTGCCTTTGGCTTTTTGGTTGAGGTGTTTTTTTTTTATTTTTTTTGTTTTTGTTTTGCTGGTTTTTACACGGGTTTTGCTGCTTTTGCAGCCTACTGGCCGGACTGGCTTTTAGTATATGGCAAATTAGCAAGTTTTTGCTGCCGCTGCCGTAGCCGCTGCAGTTGCAGCTTGTGGTTGCCGCTGTTGCTGGCGGTGTTGCAGTTGCTCTGCTAAATTCTATTTAAGCCGAGTGGCCAGCGTATGACAAGTGAATGTTGTTTTGGGGTGGCCAGGAAAAGAAACGCAGTGTCTATGCCAGGCTAAAAGCAAAAGCAAAAGCAAAAGCCAAAAGCCAAAAGCAAACCAAGTCAAGCAGTCGACTCCAACTTTGGGTCTGGTTTCAATTGCACTTAATGTTTATACCATGTTTATATTTAGCTAGTTTCTTTTGTGCCTGTTTATCGATCAATCTATGCATATAGTATATATATAATATATAGTAAAGTGTGTCTTTCGATACATTTGATTTTCACAACTTTTACCCAGCCAATTGATTTTTTAGCGTTAACAAAATATTAAACGCATAAAGTTTTATTATTGTTTCTTTTATTGGCGGTTGCCTTATTTTTTATAGTTGTTTCCTCATTTATTAACACAGGTGAAAGTGCCACAAAAGAAAATTAAAAACAAATATGAAACACTTTCGGCTTTTAATGTTCACTTTTGCTTATTTAAATTGTTGTTGGGCCACTTTTTTTTATTATTGTTATTATTATTATTATGTTAATAACTATAAAAAGGCGTCACGGAAATTGTTGACATTAAGTTGTTTTGTAGAGATTATTACACTGTCACCAATTGCAATTGTTCTCTTGTATCTAAGGCATTTTTTCCATAAAAAAATGGGACTATCGAAGACATGTAGATCATTCATCATTTTCAAAGAGCAGATAAAGACAAAATATTTTGCAAAATGGCAAGAATCTTTCAACAGAGCCTTTGGGCAATTGCAATCTTTTGTTCATTTATATCTATATATATGTATATCTATATATATGTATATACAGTGATGTCAAGGTCATTTGATCGCTTATAAAGCTGAGTCAAAATCAATGATTGCCATTTTTCAATTACATTTTCAATACTTTGGCGCTCCGATGCGGCCTCTCCTTGCTGCCTGGGCACGTCTGCAAACAATTTTCACAACTTCGTTTGTTGGTTTTTTTCTTCTGTTTTGTGTGTGCTTTATTTAATTTTTTCTCTCTGTATTTCTGGTGTTAAACTTTCGATGCACAAGAAAACTAAAATCAACCAAAAAAAAAATGTAATCAAAAAAAACACTTCAACGTCCAACGTACAAAATGTTGTATATGAGTATTTGAGCACGCGACTCGAGCTCCAAAACCGAATTCGACAACGACGACGACGGCGACGACTACGACTGCGTCTCCGATAACAACATCGACATCGACAACGGCAACGACAACGACAACGAGGTGAACGTGGAGTTGTTGGCTTGGCGCATGCGCGGCCTGTAGACCATTTTCAATGAGCGTTCAAAATATACTGAACGGGTTGGACTGACGCTGACAACGCGGCCGTCGCAGTCGACGCTCAACTGTCTCAGTCTCAGTCACTGTCGCCGTTGCCGTCGCCATAGCCATCGCCATCGCCATCGCCGTCGCCATCGCAGTCTCCTCAGGTTAAGTGCGTGCCCAAAAGAGAGCATTCAAAATTGAGGCTTCTCGAGAAGCTCAAACAGGTGATGGGAATGCGTGTTTGGATTTTATTCGTTTTGATTTGGATTCTGTGCCAAATTGATCGCACTGCTCTCCCAACTGTTAGCAGTTGTTTTGTGATTGTGCCTCTTCGATGTGTGTGTGTGTGTGTGTGTGTGTGTGTGTGTGTGCGTGTTGTGTTTATTGATTTTATATATTTCTTTTTTTCGCTTGCTTACCTTGACCAAGTACACCTGCATAATATGTTGGGGCAGTGTTTGATTAGGAGCCGCGCGAGCGACATTCTGCGAGACTGGTTTAAGCAGCGTCTCCATCTGCATCTGCATCATCTTGTGCAGTCTTGGCTGGCATTTCACATTTCTCTGTGGCACGCATCTGCGTTGTCTCTTTGCTCCCATTCGGGAATAGACTTATGGCCACTTGATGCCAGACGCTTGTTGAAATTGATTTGGAATTTGATTACGATTGCGTTGTGTTTCGGTTTGGCTTTTGTCTTTTGCCCGGGCCATTGTTGCATAATCAATGTACGTATATCTATATTATATATATATATATATAAATATGTATACTCGCTCATCGTATCATATCGAGTGGAAGGCTATATACATAAATAATAATATGGATATATGCATACATATATATGCCGATCACATTGCATTGCGTTGGCTCTTGTTGCACTCGACTTGTCCATAGATATGTGCACATGTCTGTCTGTCCGTATATGTGGAACTGGAGCATTTCGTGCATTTTGATTCGATTTGATTTGGCTCAAGCCAACAATCAGTTGAATTCAGTTAACATTTAGTTCGATTTATGTTCGCTGGCTTTTGCCTTTAACTGTGAGAGCAAAGTGCGTTAAATGTTGGGCAGAAGATTAAAAACTTTATTTGTTCACATTAAAGCAGGAATCTCTGACACTTGAACACACATTGTGTGTCTATTCTTGAGCCGCATCAGCGAATGTGTTAGCATAAAATCCTAAATGTCATAAAGCAAATGTTTAACAATGGCTTAAAGCTGGCTGTAAACTTAACAAAGTAATAACAATTAAATAATAATAAAACAAACAACCATAATTAAACTAGGGAAATGGAATTTTCAACTAGACTTGAAGATTACTCAAACTGGTAAACAACAGATTTGATGAATGCTTCAGTCACCTTTAAAGCCATGGCTTCAGCTGTTTAAATGCGCTGTAGACACATAAATATCCAAAGCATTTTCGTGATTTGTGTGTTTTGTGTCACTTTTAGTGACATTTATAAAGTTCAAAAATGTCTGCATGTTTGCTATGTGTTCCACTTTTCCGCTCTTTTAGTTTTTGCATAATGCCATAATGCCGCTTGTCCTTGCCCAACAAACACATTCAAACAATGACACACCTTCCCTCACCTGCACTCTGGGGTTATTGCATATTTCTTTGTGTGTGCTTTGCACGCCTTTGCTCGAAATAATTAAAAACGATTTTGGTAACAAATTTGTAACATTAACTATTTTAGCCGACTATTTACTTGCGTACACCAAACAAGAGTAAAACATAAATATGTTTGCCATTCGGTTCGTTTCGGTACCAGACCGTGTATGCCCTTTGTTGTCATTCATTTTTTTTTTTGGTGACAACATTTGACACAATTTGAGGCTGACGCGACAATTTCGTCCAAAAAGAAGATGAAAAGCCAACCGCATCGGTGGTGCCCAAGTTAAATGTGTGCCCAAGTTTGTGTACATGTGCTAGATGCGTGCTGCTTGGATTTGTCGTATCTTTGGCTTGACTTTGCCCGAGTTGCCCCCGAGTTGCACACACGAGTTGCAACAGAGGTCGTCAAAATACACTGACACTTCATAAGCCTGCAAGCAATTCCGTTTCTGCTCCAGCTGAAAAACAAAAACGCAAATTGCTCTACGATCTGGCTAAGTGCACGTGAAAACTAAAGACGCAAATTGCTTTACGAGCTGACAAAGTGCATGTGCACAAAATAAACGTAATACTGGTCTAGTCTTAAGGGATCGACTATCAGACACCCTGGCAGCGTTTTATCTTATGAAAAAATTAGTTGTGCTTTATGTGTGTGTCTGCCATTAAAGATCGTCTTGTGTATATCACGAAATGTTCTTTAATAAAAAGAAGAAAGAAATTAAACTTGAGTAAAACTACGAAGAAAATATATACGCATCTACTTAAGTGAATAAACAATACTTCATTCTGTCTAGACACCATCATACTGCATATTAAGGCTTCGGGGTTACTGGGTATAAGATACCTGGTGTGGAGTCTGCGTAATCTTTGCACAGCGTTTTGCATCTATGATGAGCGACGGGCGTTGGTTTGTCACTCATCTTTAGTTGCTTGTTTTTGTGCTGCTTCTTGTTGTCGTTTTGTTTATATTTTATTATTTTTTGTTATTGTTATTGCTTTTACTTTGTGCGGCCATTCACTTTCTCCGCATGCCTTTTATTTGGCTTTGCTGTTTGCTTTGCTAATTTTTGGCCGCGTTAAAAAGTGAAACAGCAAACAGAGAGCAGCTCGCCGATGATTATGCATTGGCAAATGCAAATTTTAAACGAAAATTATTCAATCGGCAGACAAAGTCTTACATAGTCTTCTAAGCGCCCGATTTTAGGGAGCGAATTGTAATCGGCAGCAGCAATGGTTTGTGTTGATGACACCGTTTGCCACAGTTTTCGGAGACAGATTGCATCATATCACATGGTAAATGTAAGCGCATTGCGCGCATTGTGCTCCAGTTCCTGCGATAAGTAAGCATAAAGAAAACAACTAACAACAACAACGACAAGCGGCAAGCAATGCCAAGTTCGTTGCCTAAGTCTTTTGTTAGCGAGGCTCGAATTGATGTCAACGAAGCGCCGAACGCCAAGCGCCAAACACCGCACTTAACGATGCGATCTTTCAACCCATTCACAGACCCATTAAGTGCCCAATCAATCAGCTGTGGCCCTAGGCAGGGGCGTGAGGGTGAGTACGACTCTCGCCCTTAGTGCTAAAGTCGCAGGCAGTGCTAATTAATAAGGCCTGATCACCGTTATTTAATGCTTAATAATTATGCAGCCGAGTGCAGTGTAAGCCCAAGTCAATATTGTGCCTGACTCGTCAGCTTAGTTTGGTTTGGCTTCGTTGGGTTCGGCTTGCCTGTGAGCTGGCCAAGTGAAAGGCGGCCGGTGATTTTAATAAATGATTTGTAAAATTCGAAGATGAAAGTCACTTAGCCGTTGATTTAGAAACGAGTAAGCGGAACGTATATCTCTTCTGCGATCATACCAGGAACTCTTATGTGTAACCAAGCAGGATGAGCATATATTTCATATATATTATACATTCTATTATTTATTTTAAGTATATTAAGGTATACAATCTTCAGCGCACCTTATATAACGTTTTCATCTTATTTTTGTTATTGTTGCTTTTGCACATCTCAAAGTAAGAGCTCCTCAGCTAAGAAATCGAAATGACATTGTAATCTCTCAAGACGCAGCAGCAGCTTGTGAGTCGCTTACATAAGGCAAGAGCGTTCCGAATCGAACCGACTGCAGACAAGCACACTTGGAACACACTGCAGCTTACAGGCGTCCGGTGTCCGGTGTTCGGCGTCCACCAATCAAACAGGAAGGAAACACAGTGAAGCGTTCACTTTGCATATGCAGCTTTTCAGAGTCGCGGCGACAGAAATCAAATTAAAGTATGGTCACAGTTTAATTTGCTTCATGTGTGAACATTAATCTTTGTCATTTTAAATCAGTTTATTTTATTTATACGCCTTTTAATTGTCAGCTGAAAACTAGGCGAAGGTTAAAGTTGTTGGTATTAATTCGATTTGTTTTTATTTATGAGGGAAACAAAAGTACAATAGTAAAATATAAATAATTATACATAAATATAAATATATATAAATTTATATATGTATATATATAACTGTTTTCTATTTATTAATATTTCCTGACAAAGTATTTAGCCTGCCACATTTTAGACTCTAGAATTCTAGAATCCAATAGTTCATTGTTGAAATATGCAATTAAATACACCTGCAAAGTGGCGCCAGAATTTAAATTTACGTGTCCATACCGATTTACTCGTAAGCGTATATCGAAAGCAGTCCTAATCGATGGCAATCGATAGCACAACTGATGTGTATGCCGTCAGCTGTTCCAGTTTTTACATGTGTTCGTGTATATGTGACTGAATTTATTCGTAACCAAGCTACAAAATTGTGTACAAAACGCTCAAAAGAGATTCGACCCAAGGAATAGTAAGCCCCGAGTGAAGTATAAATTTGCTTTTTGTTATACACACTAAAAGAAAGCAAGACTAAGTAAATTCCAACTCCATATACGGACTACGAACAAAGTGCGTCAAGTAACACTGGCCGTATGTGTGTGTATGTGTGTGTGGATTAGAGATGGTGAATAGTACGATTTTGAGATTATAATGACAATCAGGAATGTTGCATTTGAAACAGAAGTCCCTCAAAGAACTGGGCATTTATTAACATATCCATTTTGCTCTAGATTCACATATAATTGTGAATAATTTGTTGACTTGTTCAATAGAAGCAAATGTTTAGCTCCCTCCTGAACGAGGAACGGGATTTTCCTTAATAACTTATACAATATTAAATTTCACGTTAACTCAACTTAAAGAATATAACAATATTACTACATTGTTTGCTCTGTAATAAGCCAATTTTGCATTATATCCAGCAACTTTATTATTATAGGAACTAGAGATGGGCAGGAGATACCGTGACTCGAGGAACAATTTCCAAAATAATCGGTCTGGGAGGGATCGGAAATAAATAGAAACATTTCAGGAGGCAGCGAGATATAAGACCGTTTTCGACAATACCAAAACGCTAACAAAAACCAAAAAAACAATTTCAAAAATGTTGGAAAGTTGAATTCATCAAATACAATGGTCTTCAACAACTTTCTACAAAAAATTGAATATTCCATTCCATTCATCTTCTGCTAGCGATTGTATTTTTTTACATTGTTTTTAATACTTTTGAATGTTTAAGCCAAAATCTTAAGCAAATTGAAATTAATATTAGAAGATTTATAAAAATTAATTTAAATGAAAATGTCTTGCAAAAAATTAGGTCTGCTTTGGAACCAGCAACAAATTATACATTTTCGGAATTGCTGAGATGGGACCAAAGTACAAATTTCCCGACGGCTTAGATTGGGATTGAATAGATAATCCCGCTCCCATCTCTAATAGGAACTGTAACGTGTAGCTAAAAAATACTTGTGATTGGTCACTGGCACGTAAACATCGCACATCGCTAGTGGGCCTGTGTGTGAGAGCTGGTGAGTGAGTGTGTGTGTGTGTGTGCGGGTGTGTGAATGAAAAACTTGCAACTGTGAAAATATAACCAAAAATAAAGGCGAATTTGTCTCTAGTGCGTTGACTCCCCGCCAGCGACATCGACGTAGCCATCAACAGCTGAGGGAGGAGTTGCACTCGCAGCAGTTGGAGAAGGTAAGCATGCAGTGCGCATACCCCCACACACATCGCCCTGTTCGCCAACCAGTGCACTCAGCTGTGTCCTTCTGTTTAGATTTATAAATATTGCTTTTGCTTTGCAGCGGCAACTAGGGTGGCCATGGCGGACACGGCGACAGCAGCGACCACTGCGACGGCTTCAAAAAAAAAATATAGAAATAAAAAAAAATCACAGCAGCAGCAGCAACCACACAAATCGGAGTCAGAGCCAGCACAAGGAGCAGCATCCGTAGCAACAGTTAAGTCTATGGGTCATCAGCCCAATGGTCACGTTCAGGCCGATTCGGATTATGCAGATGTGACTCTAATCAATGGCATCATGCAGCAGGTGCAACTGTGTAACGGCCATGCCAAGGAAGAGGTCGAGCTGATGCCTGCCACGGCTCAAGTGGCGCCCACAGTCAATGGCCATGCCAATAAGAGCACTGCAATCAACAACAACAATCACATTAACGATAATAATAACATAAGCAGCAGCACCAACAGTAACAACAATAACGATGTCAGCAGCATCATCAGCAGCAGCACTAACCGCAACAAGAACAACAACAACCATAGCAACAGCAACAACAGTCGCAACAGCAGCAGTAAAGCGAAAAACAACAATAAAACCCTGGCGACGGTCGAGGCAGCAGCAGCACTAGCAGATGAGGAAACCGAGTGTGGGCAACAGAAGCATGAGCCGGAGCAGGAACTGCAAACGACTGACGTAATTACGCTTGTAGCGACAAGTAAAAGCACTGCCAATACGCAAACAACTTCAGCAACAAAAACAAAGACAACAGCCATGGCCATTGCAACAAGAGGCAGCGCCCACGATGAGGCGCCCTCTACATCAGCAGCTGCCGCCGCAGCAGAGGCAGCCGTCGCCGCCGCCGCGACGCTGCTGCAACACCAGCTTCAGCTCGAACCTGCCATTTCAGCCGATGAGATTGTCTACAAGGAATATGAAGCCGAGCATCAAATGCATGTAAGACAATCACTTTGTAGATCCCCCCTAAGCAATTAAATATACAAAAATCTATCAGTCTGTATTCCAAGCAAAAGTTCTAGGCATAAGCGAACCACAATCTCTGCACGAGATGGCACAGCAGCTGGCCAGTAATACACACCGTAACTGCCCACTGGTTAGCCAGCACTCATGCAAATAGACTCCAAGCCTCTTGTAATAAGTTCTGCAGAAGCTGCAAAGGGTAGGAAGAAATAGAATCACCAGAATACTTCTTCTGCCACTGCCCGACTCTGGGCAAAGATTAAGCAGCCTGCGAAGCTCCTTTCTCAGTTAGCAAAATTGGGAACAAGTAAAGGTCCAATTGGATCCATATTTGATCTTGCTGTGGCACAGCAGACCAAGTCTGTCCTATGTATGTCGGCTAATCATACTTCACTGTTCACTGTCCACTTTTGCAGGATATCATGCGTCTGATACAGGCGGAGCTGTCCGAGCCATATTCAATATACACGTACCGTTATTTCATTTACAATTGGCCAAAACTATGCTTCCTAGCCTCGCACGATAATCAATATGTGGGCGCTATTGTATGCAAGCTGGACATGCATATGAATGTGCGTCGCGGCTACATTGCAATGCTGGCGGTGCGCAAGGAATATCGCAAGCTCAAAATCGGCACAAGGCTGGTGACCAAGGCCATTGAGGTGAGTATCCGATTTCAATAGCAAATGAACCTAACAGCTTTATCTAATCGATCGTTCCAATAATTGGTAATTAACCAATGTGCAGGCAATGCTCGCTGACAATGCCGATGAGGTTGTGCTGGAAACGGAGATGCGTAACGAGCCAGCGCTGCGTCTGTATGAGAATTTGGGCTTTGTGCGTGATAAACGACTCTTTCGTTACTATCTGAACGGCGTGGATGCTCTGCGCCTGAAGCTCTGGTTTAGATGAGTCGCCGCCACAACTTTGGATGATGTCGTTGAAATTATTGTCTAGCGGCTGCCAAGCGAGAGCTTTCAATTGGATGCCTTCTTTCGACTATATCGTTAAATCCAATGTTTTCCCTGGACTGGCTTCCATACTGTCCACACGAACAGGACTCTTGTTTGTTTATCTATGTATATATAAATATATATATATACATTAATTTTCTTAAGGCGTTTGCTTGTCGTTAAATTTGTTCTCATGTGGCACATGACAAACAATCTTCTGTACCTATTAACTAGGATTTACAATTTTTTCTTTCTTTAATTAATGTATGTAAATTATTTTAATAATTTAAGCGTATGGCAACAAGAACCACAACAAGAAGAACAACAACCATAAGAATTAACACCAACAACAGCAACAACAACAACAACAAATAAATACATTTTAACAAGAACCGAATAGAAACTCTGAATACATACATATGCAATACGTGATTTACATGCTTACATAATAACGAGTACATTACAAAAACAAAAAATAGGCAAAATGAGAATGAACTACTGAATTGGATTACAAAAAAACAATCTTCAAAACGATCCACAAAAACTAACACAAAACCACACGCGTAAATTATTTAGGAGTATGAAACAACGTGAACAACAGCAACAACAACAACACACACACACAGCAAATACATATGTGTATATCAATCAAATAAACATTAAAATCAAACACACACACACACACACACACTTAAGAACAAGGAAAAGGAAAAGAAAAACAAATATATATACAGTGTTTTGTTATACATGCATAAATAGACTCGTATTTGTATACATACTTACAAGAAATCAAATGCATACATATGTTGAATCGCATTGCGCGTGCTAATTTATAGCATTTTAACATTTACACATACATATATAGTAAAACAACAAAAACAAAAATAACAGATCGTAGACAAAAAAATAAAAGAAATGAAATAATATATTAAAATGGCAGCAAGAGGCGCGTTGTTATCGATCAAGACTTTGCCCTAATTATACAAAATTAAAAAACGATGAACAAATAATACAACAAAATGAATAAATTGAGCAATATTGAGAGTATAATCACTGCTTGTCTAAATCGCTGCAGGTCCTCCGAGCAACCATCAAAAAATATTCTTAGGTACATATAAAAGTGACTAAATCCTTGCGTTTTCTCGCAAGGTTTTCAAATCATCCGGGTACTTTCCCAGATGTCAAGCGGAAAAATGAGGAAAATCTTAGAGATCCGGTGTAGGTCGGCCGTTTGAAGGACTATCCGGATATCCTTTGGGATAGTCCGTGGCCCACAGCGTTGAATAAAGCAACAAAAAAAAAAACACGAAATTTCTTTAAGACGATCAAATATCGGGACTGTTTATAAAGCAAAGTTGCTCATAGCTCGGCCATATCCTAGCGTAGCCTGCAAGTCCTGTCATCAAAATTGTCCCCATCATAATCCTTGAATGCAGTTCAAGAGGAATGCTCCTTGTGATTCTCACAAACTACCTGCTTGGATAATTTGAATAGATGTGGCCGAGATTTAGTTATTTTTGTACAAAGAATTGTCAGTTTTTTTTTTATCTTATGCTAAAAGTATGCTTTAAAAATGTGAGTTGTGAAATGCTTGTGCGCCCTTCAAGTTTGGCTGAGAACGCGAATTGGGCTGCTGAGACAGAAAAGCTTGCAGTCAGTCGGGATTCATATTTTTTACTTATCATCACAGCGTTTTTATTACTCGCACACTTTGAAAGCACATGTTTTCGGTTTTATTAAATACAAAATAAAACAACTACAATACTTAACGCTGGTTGGAGGAGCCTAGCTGCAGCTGTACCCGGCTGCATTTAGGGCGTAACGCTTAACAATATGAACAACATTTAGTATGGTAAATCAGTGGTCAGAGTAGTGCTAGTACTTTCTAGTTATATTAATTTATGTATAGCTTATATCATTAAGCCCGGATTTGCCGAACATTTCGAAATGCTGCCGCCGGTTATCATCTGCTGCGTTTGGTCTTCGCTGTAGTTGATGTTGTACTGGACTCACGTAGTTGATTCGTTTTGCTGCGCGCAGCCGTCTTGATCTTCTGCACCTGCTGCCGCACCGTGTCGCTCTTGTAGTCGATGGGCAGTGATGTGGTCGCGGCCGCCTGGGATGTGTCAAACAGATCGCTGACCTCGACCATGCGGGGCTTGAAGAACATGTTGGGACGTATGACAGACTTCTCGGGATGCTTGAATAGATTGAGCAGACCCCAGGACTGATCCTGTCGCTCGCTCTCCGGCAGCGTTGAGTTCTCCACCTCGGACTCAAGCATCCAGGCGGCATTCCGCACCTCGATACGCAACCGCTCGCACTCCTCCAGGCTGACGTTCTTGCTGACATTTAGCAGCTGCTCCAGCGGGTTGACAATGTACATGGCCGAATGATCGGGTTTGGCCAGCGCTCGACCCTCATTTAACGAAATGGCGCGATTGTGAAAATCGAACTGGGAATAGAATTCAAAGAATTGCAACAGCAGTTCGCTCAGGTTGCTCGTATTCCGACTGAGAAAGCCCAGGCGGTCCGTGTCTCGAGCGAACGTGCAATCGATGCCATCCTCGGTGATCCGCACATCGGTTGCGTTCGCTGCCTTCACCAGCGCACCAATTGTCGGCAGTATGGGTTGCCGCAGCTGCTGCAGAAAATACATGACCAGGCAAGTCAGCGAGAAGTTGCTGATCCAGCGTCCAGGCGAGGGATTTGTTAAGCCGCACGATTGCGCCCAGCGGCGTATACTAAAGGTCAAAGGCCGCACGCGTGGATCTACCTCGCCAAACATATACAGCAGCTCGGACATGTAGAAGCCAGTGCTAAAACGGCATAAATACATTACAAGTTAAAAAAAAATAAATATACCAAGTTGATCGGTTTGTTAAAAACGAGATTTATGGATGCGTTGCAGAAATATATGACTATAATAAATAATTAACTACATAAATCAGACAGAACAGCACAGCCCCAATTTGTTGCGAACATCTCTCAATTGGAGTTGTTTGGCTCTTTTGTTTATTTTATAAAGTTAGAAGAACTTTTCAGAGTTTGGGATTGATGCTGCGCAGCGGGTCAGGGCGTGGCAGGCTAGTGAGTAGTGTTCATTCAGAGAACTGACCACCTCCACACACCGGATACGGCTATGAATGCATTCAATTTAATCAGTAGTTCGTGTCCGTAATTAAAGCGCCCATCAGTGAATCATGGAGAACAACTTCGAAAGCTGATTCACCTGCTCCATGAGAAAAAGAGAACACATTACGGTGTATGTGGGGCTTACACGGCATTTGGAAATCGGCAGCAGGTTGTACAATCTTATCAGCGAAAGCTTTAGTATGCCTCACGCTTATCTTATCTTATCTGCTTCGTCCGCCAAACTGTTCGCTGTGTGTGGATGTTGTCATCGATTGAAAGTTATTTCTTTTTGTTGCTGTTCCCATTGTAACTGAGGCAGATAGATATATCTACATTTTTGGTCCGGTTGCTAGCGTTGCGTCCGTTTCCAGAGCAGCCAAAACGATTTCGACGAACGAACCCAACGGAGCGGCCCCAACGCAACCATAAATATATTTTAATCAATTTTTTTCTCGTGTTATAAACAATTAAAAGGTGAAGATTATTATAAATACTAAGATTACTAACATTTGTTTCAAAAGTGATGCGTGACCTAAAGAAGAGTTTAAAAACTAGAAAAATTAAAGAGACACGCTAAATGTTTTTGTCACCACTTCGAAACCTTGAAAAGTGTCCAAAGTGTCTGACCCTCAACGATATATGAATAATGGGCGGATGGATATAAAAATACAATTGGCATTTGAGAGTTCAAATCCCGATAAAAACATAATTAAGCGTATACATTTCTATATATGCATATGTATATAAAAATATAAAAATATGATCCAAGAATGGAATTCTCTGAATGTTGCAATAATCCTATGCGTGTATTAATCATGTTGTGCATAGAAATTGTTGTTGAACCAACTAATGATAACGCTATTTGCCAAACCGCTGATAAGGCCAACTCATATGCCAAGGCATGATTAAGAGGGCGTGCTTTTATTGGGAGGTATTTTTTTATGGTCTGCGGTGACTCAATTAAAACGAGAAACAAAAAAATATAAGCACAAAATGAATAAGTTTTCAATGTTTTCGTATTTAAAGCCTCTACAAATCTCTATATAAACTATAGCTAACTAATGATTGTTCTGTTGTCTGCCCCTGCAGTCTGTCAACATGGGCATTGGCTATGGCACCGCCGACGAGCAGCTGGAGAAACAGATCGGCTGTGTGAAGTATACCCTGTTCTGCTTCAATATCGTGGCCTGGATGATATCAACGGCGCTGTTCGCCCTAACCGTGTGGCTGCGTGCCGAGCCGGGCTTCAATGACTGGCTGCGCATATTGGAGGCGCAGTCGTTCTATATTGGCGTCTATGTGCTGATTGCCGTCAGCATAATAATGATGGCAATTAGCTTCTTGGGCTGCCTTAGCGCACTCATGGAGAATACACTGGCGCTGTTTGTGTTCATTGGCACCCAGATATTTGGATTTATTGCAACGGTTGCCGGCTCTGCAATTCTGATGCAGTACAGCACAAATGATTCGAGCTTGCAGCCGCTTTTGAATGTATCGCTGAGGAGATTTGTATCAACATCGGAGTACACCTATTCTAACTATGTGCTGACTATGATCCAGGAGAATATTGGGTGCTGCGGTGCCAGCGGTCCATGGGATTATTTGGATTTGCGCCAACCGTTGCCCAGCTCCTGTCGCGACACCGTCAGTGGCAATGCCTTCTTCAGTGGCTGCGTGGACGAGCTGACCTGGTTCTTCGAAGGCAAGACCTCCTGGATTGTGGGACTGGCCATGGTAATGGCCATGCTATCGGTCATCTGCGGTGTCATGAGCTTCATTCTCGTCCAGGCCGTCAAGAAGGAGGAGGAGCAGGCCAGCAACTACAGACGCTAGCCACCAAGCACCAACCATCTAGTTAGCTAAGTTAACAGCCTAGACGCACCTAGGCGAGCGCACAGTGCAAAGAATAATATACATTCTTAATAGATAAGTTTTTCAATTCGAACAATAAGTACACAAATACGTTAATAAACCAACAAAAGAAATCCATCTTTGGCACACTAAAGCTCATAAAACCCGTTTCACAACTATGGCATTTGCTTCCAAACAGCAAATAAATGGATTAGTAGCCCGATGAAAACTAATCCAACAACAATATTTGGAAAAATAAAACATATAAAAAGAGTTCCATATTGTTCTATATCCTCACAGAGGTTATTTTTGAGCTTTTATTATTTTCAGTCTCCTTCACAATCTCCATTACGCCCATGTTCTCTAAATCATCTACCTCCTTCACATCCTCCATCTACTGCACCTTCTTTACATCCTCGACGTAAACCTCCACATTCCTCCTCTCCTCCACCTACTCCAACTTACCCAGCTCCTTTATATCCCATCTATATATCTCCTCCACATCTACACTGACTACAACTTTTTTAGAGCACGCAGCTCGTTCGACGTCATCTGTAATGCGACCCCAATGTTCTAAATGTGTTTTTTCATTTTTGCTTATTTGCTTAAAGCATTCTGCTTTTGCGTGCTTCGAGTCTTGAACTTAAAACCACTTGTGGCTTTCCACCACGACAGCTGAAACATTGTAGCTGGCACAACTTTGTATTTTAATATAATGCGGATAATAAATATACTTGCAACCATATCGCATAAAACAAAAAAAAGGTCGTTGATATAATCAGATGGTTCCCATCGGATATACCTTGCCTGGGTTTACAAAATATTTGCAAAAAAAATCTTTAAAAAACACACAAAAAAAAACAATGGCTCGGTTTACAGTCCAATATTCTATGGAATGATTTATCGAATACGGGATGCTTATTAATTGTGATATCATTGTTGAAATGATGATAAATAGATGTTGTTCATGTATGATAATCGCTGGCTCGTAGTTATTACTTTTGGTCAAGATATTTTGTAAGGCAATGCACAATGCGGATATAAGGATCAATATTAAAATAATACATTTGTATGTATACAGCGTTTGCTACTCACAGGTTGCTCATGGACAGATCCACCTCCAGGTTTAGATGCTCGTGATGGTACTTGATGATGGGCACACGTGCCTGCAGAATCCGTCGCACATGGCAGACACCGGGCAGAAACAAATGCAGCATATCACCGATGCATTCCATTTGTCGCTGCGTCTGCGACCGGCCGTTACTCATGTTCTCTTTGGTATGATAGATAAGGCGAGACGGTTCATTTGCACTCGTCTGCTGTCCATCGGTTATTGTTGTTTCACCATCAAAGCGCAATATCAAATCCAAGTCACAGCCCATTTTTCCAAAGCCATTCACCGAGGAGCCGAAGGGCTGCGCCAGCGCATCCGGAAACATGCCAGAGATAGCCTGCTGCACCTGTAGCGCTGCCAAAAATCGCATCCGTACACCCAAGTCATTTAAGCGTGTGTGCTCGTAGAGTGTAAGAATTTGTTGCTCAATACTCTCGGCACCGCGCAGTAGCTGCTGCAATTGTTCATTGGTTGGCGATCGGGTGCCGTCGATTGTGGTCAATGGCAGCGTATGCTTGTTGGCAGCCAGCTTAGCCTTCCCGCGCCGGCCAGACGCTGCTGCTCGAAACCACAGGAAGGGCGACCGAACCGGCACACCGTTGCCACTGCTGCCCAGCTCTGCATTGTAGGCACTTGAGTTGATGGCAGCGGCCGCCTCACCGGCGCTGGCATACTCTAGCAGCATATAGTGTAGCTCGTCCTCGTGCGGCTCACAATAATGCTGAGCGATAACAATGCGTCCAAATGTGCTGCAGTAGTTATACAATTCCGTGTACGACCTCTCCGAGCTGACCTGTACCACAATGCTGCGCTGCGCCTGCTGATGCCGGCTTCCAATGAACTCCTCATAACTGGGCTTGCCTGTGGTAAATGGCAACTCATTAAACTAAAACGGCGACGCACAATTATTTGTTTACCCACCCCTCGAGGCAACCTCAGTGCCGGCGACAGCGCTCTGTTTTATGCAATATGTGCGCCAGAGTCGTAGCTGTTGTGTTCGGCGCATGAGTGTGTTCATGACAAATGGCTGGAGCTATGCGGACAACTGCAACATGTACTTGCAGTTATCGGCTTTCGAGCAGATTATGTCTCAAAACTGCACGGTATTTTGTTTTTATACGAATAGCTTTGAGGTTATAGCGCTGCAGCAGTGAATTACCTGGGCTGATACATATGCACATATATCGATATTTTGTAACTAACTGCTTTGGGCCATAATCGATAATGATTTTGCGATTATTTTAAGTTTTGGCGCCAATTAAATCTTTGTACCAATTATATAAATATCAAGATTTAAAAAAAAATTCTTAAAAACCCGTAAAAAATTCAAACTCATCAGAAATGCCATTTGCTAAGCAAAACTCACTAGCTGCATGGGTTCCGTGCAACAACTGTCCAACAGACACAAATAAGACTATCTCACGCCAAGCACTCTCACATAAAATCCCTCCACAATCAACCCGTTGCCACATTCCACTACGATGCAGTACTGTCCCATAACATTGACCGTTATTACATATTTTTCTACATCCTGTCCTTTGCATTAGGACTGACTAGTCACGAGGCAGTCCATGTGGACCATCAATTGTATCTCAACAACAAAAGAAACAAGAACAGCTGCCATTTGCACATCGAAGATTGCATTCCCCATTCATTAAATCGACCGACCGATTGCCTAGGTATATAATAAAATAATCTGATTTTAGTCTCTAATATTTTACTCAAGATATAAACACAAAGTTCTACATAATTGCTCCGAATTCTATTGGCACTAGATAAGTTTCAAGTTTAAGAAAATCTAATTTCAGTCAACAAAATATTGTTATTAACAGACATTTGTAGACATTAAGTAATCTTTGAACTAACAATTTCATCCTTTTTTAGTCAAGAAATGTATTTTGTGATAAGTAAAAATGTCATTTTGGTTTTATTAAACTGTTTTAATACACATTTCAGTTAATAGTGTTATTACATATACATACAATGATTTTATTTTGTTCTTGAATGTGCTATCTGCCTTTTGTATAACTACGTTTAATATATGCTTTATAAGTATGTACGTCCAAAAGTAAAACGCTTTGTATATTTTTAAAATATAACGCGCCGCAATGTCTTATGTGGTTTTCTTCTGTTTGTTTTGTCGTATTGTTTCGTTATAGTTTTACTTAAACAACATTTGATTACATACCTATCAATATTATATATGTAATGGTATATATAATGCAGTTATTGCAGATATTTGTCGTAATAGATTATGAATTATTGTTTATATTACTGTTGCTTATTTAATTTCTAATGAAAAGTTGGGCTGGAGTTTGCTGTTATATTGTGGCTCTTGCGTTTGGTGGCTAATACATCTCTTGTGAATGTGAGTATATGTGTGTGTGTGAGTGTGTGTTTTCATACATATATACATACATACATATGTATATATATATTAAACATAAGGTATTTTAATCAAGTCAGTTTCATTTGTATTTTTTTCTTATTTCTTTTTTTTGATGTTTGACAGAATGCGAACGCGACAAATCTTAAATTTTTATTTTTTTTTGCTTTGTGTGGTTTTTATTGATGTTTTTGATTGTTTTACTTATTATCTCAGTATCACATATGTTTCCTCAAAAAAAGCTAAGTATGCGCTTTGAGACGATACAAAACGTACGGAAACATATCTATTAACAATTACACAGGCTTTTCCATAGAACTAAAAAGTAGGGAAAAAAAATTGCAAAAAGACTTTACACAAGAAAGGAACATGTTAAAAGCAGGTTAATTTCATGAACTTAGATTAGTAGTAATTTTAATTTAGCTAAAGCTGCAATGTGTGCTGGGTTCAGTATCTGAGCGTGTGTGTGTGTGCATGTGTGTGTGTGTGTGTGTGGGAAGATCGCTTTTAAATGCATGTGCTGGATTAAACATAACTATTCTTAGTGTTGAATTCAACATATACGTTAAGTTATTTATTGTTTAACATTAGCAAAATGCACCCAAAATATTGCTCGCCACGTATCCCAAGAACCCAGATTCCAAAAGCCTAGATGTCATCTATAAGACGACCCTCAATAACCGAAGAGTGATGATAGTTGGGACGCGGTCTAAAGTCCTCGTTCTGTTCATTCAATTGTGTGGGCGAAAGATCCACACCCGGGCAAGAGGGCGTCACCACAATCTGCTCATACTCGTGCATCCGTTTTCTGTAATTAAGTTGAGTCCTCAAATTAGTACAGACTTTTATTTTTGAATCAAATCAAGCTTAATATTAAATTGTATTTTAATGAATGTGGCTTCTTAGTCCTGCATTTATTTTCCACTTACCCGAAGCATCGGAAAATGACGCTTTTGAGCCAACCGAAAAAGTTGAACTCTGCAGTCAGTCCGGGCTTGAAGGCGGGATTAGCTGTGCCCACATAAAACCAAACGACGAATACAACCAGAAAACAGGTTAAGGCATAATACCAGTTCACCAGCAGCATGACCAGCAGCTTGGTGAGCGCCTGCACATTAAATTAAATAGATTAGATTAAGACGCACCTGCAAAGAGTTCGCAAAAATTTGTACTTACGCCCAGCAACGAAGCCCAGCGATTGCAGAAGCCCGAGTACCAGTTTTTCGTCTTGGAATGTATAGGCGGGCGAATGGGAGCGATGGGCTCATTCTCGTCTCCTAGCTCGCTGCCGGCCTGTGCCGCTGATGGATCGACGACCAAGTCAGTGCTGTCCGCCGTCGCTGCGCCTTCGACTGCGACAGGCGAAGTGCTAGACGCTGGCGCATTGAAATCTACAATATTCTCCATAGGCACTGGTGGCAATGTCTGCGCTTGATGCATCGGTGAGTTCTGCGGACTCTGCAAGTTCTTGTGGCGCACCCGATCCGGAAACAGCAAATCTAGATCATTTCCACCATCCGAAACGCTGCCATAGCGACGAGTCTCATAGCTGGGACTCGAAGCCTGTATACGGAAGCGTTCCTCGCGCTGCTCCTGTATGTCAAAGGTTTGCGCCAGTGCGAAATATGCGTAGTCTATACAAGCGTACGTCATTAGGAATGGCATCGTCACAATGGGCGCCAGAAAGTTAATGTCGCCTACGATAATGAAGGTAACGGTTACCACAGCCACAACGGCCATTGCGTAGAGCGGCACCTTGTTTGGGCCGCGCTGTTCGTAGCAACAACAAAAGAAATGAAACGGTGTGTGAGCGAGAGGGAGATATGTTGAGAGAGAGAGAGGTAGAGAATGGCGAGCAGGTTGAAAGATTGTTTAACCATGTGGACTACGGTCCTCTAGACAGATGGACAGACGGACATGGGTAAATGCTGTTTAAATACGTGTGCTTCAGCGCAGTACGCATTTCTACTTACACCCTTGCCGAGGATATCAATGCCGGGAATGACATTCTCCTTAGCAATGCTTTGCAGGACGCGCGGCGTCCCGTACATGGCACCCAGGCAGGAGGACATGCTGGACACATAGATACCAGCGACCAGCAGAAAGTGAACGGCCGAAACCTTCACGGAGATCATAAAGTCAGTGTATAACGTGTCACGCTTGCAAGTGGCACCCAAAAATAGCACAAACACCATATACAGAAATGTGCTGCAAAGAAAATCAGAGAATGAGAGAGTTGCAAATTGAATAACTACCAAGGGGCAAGACTTACGATGTGCCAAAGGCGGCCAGCGTGCCATTGGGAATGTCCGTGGAGGGAGCACGCAAATCGCCGCTCATATTGATGCCGGATAGGACGCCAGTGACGGTTGGAAAGAAGACGCCAAAGACACGAAACCATGAATAACCATTTTCATATTTTGGCCAAAGGTTTTCCACAAAGTTGCCGCTCATCCAACCATCGAAGCCATCATCTGCAATATGCAATATACAATGAGCTGTGAGTCAATTTAAACTTAATATTAATTTGAGTGTTACCCGGATCTTCGCCAATAAAGCTACCGACCATGAAATCCAGCGCTGAGATGAGCAAAATCATGAGCAGTATAAACTGCAATTTGATTACCCACTTGACGCCAGCCACATTAATGCAGCCGAGCAGCAGAACGGCTGCCGTGGCAAAACCACGAATTGCCCACTTGTTGCCCTCGAGTCCCACCAATCCGGCCATCGATTCGCCAAAACCCATCACATTGAGTGCACAGCCAACGGCCTGTCCAAAACAGTAAAGCAGACCGAGTGCCCCGCCAAACCGGGAGCCCAACGTATGTGCAATCAGAAAGTAAACACCGCCACTTTCCACGCGACACCGCTCACAGATTCCAATGGCCGAAAGCACACTAACCAACGCAATGACCACGGTGCAGAAAATGATGAGCACAGCATTTATGATGCCCGCCTGAGCGACAATCCAACCGGAGCGCAGGAATACAATAACGCCGAACACATTGATCAGGCAGGAGGTAAAGACGCCATCCCAGGTGCCAAATAACACGGGTTGCGAGATGAAAAAGTTTGAGCGCCACCTGTTGAGCGATAGCAACATTCACACAAAGGAGGCGTGTTACATACATATAAAGAAATTTATTTATATGTATATATAATATCTTTAATTTTTTGTACTAACCAAGGTTTGTCGCCCTGCTCCCCGGCAAAGATTTCATTCGCGCCGGACGCATGATGTCCGCCCGCTGCGTACGTGTACTCATTGCCTAGATCCACAAAGCCACCAGTGTTGTTGTTGCTGCGTTGACGAAAACTGGCAACGGTTATCTCGCCATCGTCGTCACCGCCAAGACCGAATCGCTGCCAATCAACGGTGCGTCTATTGCCGTTACTTTCTACGTTATTACTCATACTCTTGCTTGTTGTTGTCGACCCTCCTCCTTCCACCACCCCCGCTCCAACAGCTTTCGACAATAGTATTGTCGAATTGTTGCTGTTGTTTTTTCTTTTTTGGTTACCGTATTTATTGGCACTGCGTTCGCTCCGTTTGACTATGTGCGCGAGTTGACGAGTTGATTGTTAACTGCTCAAAGCCAGTCGCAGCTACAAACTGATTTGTTATCCAATGGCCAGAAGTGTTTGTTGCTGTTGCAGTTGCTATATTTGTTTATGGTATCCAGAACGCATCCACGCAGGCAAATTGACCAAGTTGAATGTTTAGCGCCAATTTGGCTCACTCACAGCTCACAGCTCGCATGTGCAGCAGCGTCATAAATAATAGTAAGTTTACAGTGTCACTAAGCAATTTGGCTGCGATTCTCAAATGCGCATAAAAGTTAAATAAAAACACTTCTTTCATACACATGCATACATATATATAAACCTCGCGCAGCTCATCATCGATAACTTGCTGTTGCAATTGTCGATGTTTTAGCGATAATAATCTGCTGTCAGCGCGCGCTTACTTAGTTTCTGTGCCAACATTTTAAGATAAATACAAGCATGCATAGAAGAGAAGTTATTTAATAATTCAAATTATTTATTTATTTTGATTTTATAATTATTTAACTGAATTACAGTTCGAAAATAATATGCACCATCGATAATGAACAAAATATCGATTACCTTTATAAATGTACGTAAACTCACTCGATGTATGGATATAAGCATCGATGCTACGATTTTTGACATCCACACATCGATATCAACATCATCAGTCAAACATCGTTGTGTATGAAGATTCCTTTGCACGTGCTTATATTTTGTGGGTTTATTTAAATTTCGCCAACATGGCCAAAAAACCGGCGAAATCGGTTAAGCCTAAACCTAATCCCAAAAAGCAAGAGCACGCAACGACTTCAACCAAAGCCTCAAATGAAGATTCTGAAGCGACCGGCATTTGGAAAGATGTGCGATTTCAGCATCTGCTGGCCGATCCGCGCTTCCGCGGCGTTCCCAAGGTGCAGCGCAAAGTTAAGATCGACAAGCGATTTCAGGGTATGTTCGACGATGAAAAGTTTAAGGTCAAGTACACCGTGGACAAATACGGCAGGCCAGTGAACAAAACAAACGCCGAAGATTTGCGGAAATTCTACGAGCTTGACGACAACGAAAGCTCCGACGAGGATGTGAATGAGCAGGCGGAGAACAAGGCGAAAGCATCCAGTGAGGATGAGGAGCGTCGCGCCGAAGAGCTGGCAATCGCACGCGACGAGCTGTCCAACACTGCACCACAGCCAGACAGTGATGATAGTGACACCGAACTGCCCAAGAATTTGCGCGAGCGTTTGACGAACCCAAATATCGATTATGCCCGTGGCGAGGGTCGACTGATGACAGACTCCTCGGATGACGAGAGTAGCGATGAGGATGGCGAAGCAGGACCTGAGCTGCAAATCGATCATGTCTGGGGCGAGCTGGATATCGATGCAGAGTGCACAGAGGAGTCCACTCGTCGTTTGGCCGTGTGCAACATGGACTGGGATCGCATACAAGCCGAGGACTTGATGGTGTTACTCAGTTCATTTGTGCCGTCCGGCAATAGTATTCTAAGTGTTAAGATCTATCCCTCCGAATACGGCAAAGCGCGCATGGCCGAGGAGGATGTACACGGTCCCACGGAGCTGGTGAATGCCAAAGCCAAGAGTGATCTGGATGATTCGGATGAGGAGCTGGTCCGTGAACAGGACAGCGATGCCGAGGAGGGCGACGACTATCACATGGAAAAACTGCGCCAATATCAGCTAAATCGCTTGCGCTATTACTATGCCGTCGTGGAGTGCGACAGCGTCGGCACAGCGGAGAAGGTGTATCAAGACTGCGATGGCATCGAATACCAGAGCTCTGCGACGCGTGTGGATCTCCGCTTCATACCAGACGACACCAGCTTCGAGGAGGACATGCCCACGGATGAGTGTTATGAGCTGCCCGATGCGCGCAACTACAAGCCGCGACAATTCACAACGACGGCTCTGCAGCAGGCAAAAGTGAATTTGACCTGGGACGAGACGGCGTTGGACAGACGTGAACTTGGAGACAAGCTGTCCAGTGGCAAGGTAGATCAATTAAATGATAAGGAGCTACGTCAGATTGTTGCTTACAGCAGTGAGGAGGACGAAGATGAAGATGAAGCGGAAGTGGAAGGGGAGAAGGAGCAGCCTGTGGAGCCGAAGCTGAATAAAACAAAGGAAATGCAGCCAGCGGCAGCTTCAAAGCGTCTCAAGGAAAAGGAGCGTATTGAAAAGTACAAAAGTCTGCTGGCCGAAATCAATGCCCAGGAGAAACAATCGAAGGAGAAAGATTACGAGATGGAAATGTCCTGGAATGTTGTTGAAGCCGCCAAACCGAATGATGTCAAAGAACCTATGAGCAGCAGTAGCGGCAGTGGCAGCGGCAGCAAATCACATCTGACACCCTTTGAGCAGGTGCTGCAGAAGCGCCGCGAGAAGAATAAACTGTGCAGGGAGCAGCGTCGTCGCACGCTATTGGAACTGCGTGGCATTGATCCCGATGAGGCAGCACCCCCTAGCGATGAGGATTCCATACCCGATGGCATTGACATGAACGACTCCTACTTTGCTGATGAGTTCGCCAATGGCGATTACGAGCAGCCCAAGCACACTAAGAAGTCCAAAAGGCAGAAGCAAAAGCCCAGCAAATCGCCGCCGAAGGATGAGGAAGCGGAGGCGCAACTGGCGCTGCTGCTTGATGATGACAATGATGATAATGGGCAGCCCAAGCAGCATTTCAGTCTGACCAAAATCCTAAAAGAGGAGCAGACGAGCAGCAGCAAACGCAAGCGACGCAAGCAGCTCAAGAAGTCAAAGAGTGGCGATGGCAAGCCAGCGCAAGACGATGGTTTCAAGGTGGATCTCAATGATGCGCGCTTCAATGCCGTTTACAAGTCCCACGAGTACAACATTGATCCAACCAACTCCAATTACAAAGCCACCAAGGGAATGCAGCAGATAATTGGCGAGAAACTAAAGCGTCGCCACCAGCAGCAGTCAGATACCGAGCAGCGCGCGAATAAGGTCGAACTGGAGCCGGCACAGAAACGGTCCAAGCAGCAGCTGGACCAGAGCGCGCTGGTAAAGAGTCTGAAGTTGAAGATTCGACAGCGCAAGGTGTAATTTATATATGCTTATATTAATAGTAATAAAGCTAACAATGTTTACATAGTACTTATATATAACCTAACCTTGACCAAGACACAAAATATGAGGGGAGGATGGGGGATGAGGGATGGAAATGATGATGACAATAATGGACTGATTTTACAAATTAGTAATTATAATTAAAGTACTGGCCATAAATGGTGAGTGTGATCTGCGGATCAAGACATATCAGATCGGGCAGACAGATGCGTTGCTCCGACTCGTAGACAATCATCAGTTCGCAGAGGCGCGCCCAAATGGGATCGTAACGTTGCCGCATTGGCTGACAGTCGAGCTTGGGCCGTGTCATCGCCTTGACAACGCTGCGAACCTGCTCGAACGGATCGTTTGGCTTGAGCAGTGCCAGAAAGGGATTGCGACCAATGCACAGCTCGTAGAGCACCAGGCCCAGCGACCAGATGTCCGATTTAAAATCACATTTGGCCCCACACATTACCTCTGGCGCCATGTAGAGCGGTGTGCCGAGCACCTGCCACGGCTGCTGCTTGGCGGGCGCATGCACATTCGATATGCCAAAGTCAGCGAACTTGACGCGATCATTCGCATCCAGTAGCATGTTCTCCGGCTTGATGTCGCGATGGATTACGTGACGGATGTGCAGATACTCCAGGCCCATGATCATATCGCTAAAGTAACGCAGTATCCTCGACTGATCCAGTGCACCACCACCACCGCCAGCTGACTTTGAGCTAGCCCGTTGGATAAGATCGCGAATGGTGCCGTTGGGTGCATACTCCATCACAATATTAACAGTGCCCAGGTGCATGAAGGAGCGTATGAATTGCACAATATGCGGATGTCGCAGCTGTGAAATGATATAGATCTGACAATTCAACGCAATTAGTTGGCAGTCTGTCTCTTATAGTTAAGTAGGTGATCTCTTATGGTGTACCTCCTCCTTAATTAGAGCCAGCTCACTCTTCGGATTTCGCACAATGATGCGCTTGACGCAAACTTTGCGCTGTCTTTGCCCCTCGCGTTGCAGGCAAAGGAAGACGCGCCCAAAGGAGCCCTCGCCGAGAACCCGTACGGTCAACAGATTGGCATCACCCAGATTCATGGCACGAAATTCGTATCTTTTTCTGTATTATTTAGCATACAGCTTTACAGTTACATTTCAGGCAGCGCGCGCAATCTCGATAACAAAGCATTACTGTTATCGAACTGGGCAAACAGAGTTCCTTTTCGCACATTTATCGAGAGCTAAGCGCGGGGTACTCACCCGGCAAGGTCGGTGCCGAAATGAGCGGGACACCTCTGCCTTTATGAGTCACTGATCGGCTAATAGGATTTAGTCCAGCAATGCAACACAGTACATATAATTTAACTTTATTTGGAAAACCAAGTTTTTTTTTTACATGTATATATATATTTTTAACGACATTTATTAGCAAACAGTAAATTATATACAAATTTGAAAGTTTCAAGTTCATATATTTGCTAGAAAACATTTTTTGAAAACACACATAATTCCCATAGAACAAGTTGGACACGAGAATGTAAGATCATAATGTTATTTGTTTTGTTTTCGCTCATTGTTTAATATGTATTTGCACACACATATAGAATTAATTGGTATTTTGCTAATTGGTTTACTTATCGATAATGTTTCTAGTGAATACTGCAATAGCACTAAACAAAACATGTTCACTAAACTTAAAAACAAGTTGTGGAAATATATTATGCAAAAGTTTCGTATTTCAAATTTTAAAAACATATATAAAGAAACAGAGAAATAGAAATTAGTTATAATACTTAAGCCTAGTATAGTTGATACTCGGAGTTTTAACGTTATTTGTTGTTGTTGTTGTTCCATTTTTAATAACAAGATGCGCAGTTATGATTACGTTTCTTGACTTGTTACATGATTTGTGTTTTTGGAAATAGCAGTTCAATATTCAATACATATATTCATCACTAAAGAACTAAAGGCAAACCTAAACAATTAATTATTAAGTATAGATGTGTAGATATATGGTATATATAGTATGTACTTTTATGTATGTATGTAATGTATGTAAAACAACCCAAATCAAGGGTTTGCATTTTCTCTTTTCATTCTGTTTTTTGGTACAGTTTATCTATGCTGGTTATACGACTTATGATGGCAGACAACATGCCATTTACGCTGCCTTCTTCCTCTTAAACTTATTCTTAAGTAGGCCCGGCAGCAATGAGGCGCACGCACAAAGCGACAAAATGCCCATGGATGTCCAGGAGAATGCCTCACTCGAGCTGCTCATCTTCTGTAGCGTCTTGCCCGCCTGGATGGCAATCACAGACGGTGGCGCGACGCCGCAGAAGGTGCCAAGCGCGAAGATATGCAGAGGCACGCCGATGACTGGTGAGGCGAGATTGATGAACCAGTTGGGTAGTATCGGGGTCATGCGCAGAAATAGCATATAGTTGAAGAGACTGTCGCGATACTCCTCGACGTGGCGGGACCATTCGCTTGTCTTCTTTGGCCAGAAGTGTCGGATGAGACGACGACCGACCAGATTAGACAGCGTGTAGCAGAGCGTGGCGCCCAGCGCCGAGCAGAAACAGATCAGGAACAGTGCGATGGGAAACTTGTACAGGAATCCAAGTAAGATCGACAGGAATAACGAGCCAGGAATGGCGAATGTTTGTAGGCTATATAAAACGCATTCAATTAAAGTTAACCAAATCATCAATGCCAATGAAACAAATAGTAAACCGCACAAGAATAAATACGTATTGCCAGGGGGCCTAAAAACAAATCACCTGATAAAATGACAATTGGCTGGGCTAAATTCATAGACTATTTATAGGTAAGTAACACACGTTGACAATGACATTATCATCTTCGTTCCCCATACCTCACCGCCCGCGTATATCCCAAGAGCCCAAGACGTGCCAGCAAGCAAACGAACGATAACAAAAAATGCCAATATAAACGTTCTCTCTATATACAATATATATACACAGATGTTTTTTTTTTGCCTTTTTTTTCATACGTATACTCAACAACGTGCTGCTACAGTCTTTGCTCGGCAATTCTAATTTGCGTTATAATTCCAAATTTGTTTATTTTCGTGAACATTGGGAAATGGTTCATCATTCTACTATCAGAAATTGAGAACTTGTTTAATAGGAAATTTTTTTTTAAGAAATGTTAATTATTAGCTAATTGGTCAACTGTAAAAGAGAAGCGTTCGAATTAATTAGCGTTTACTGTACTACATTTAGCTTTCTAGCTCTACATTTTTAGGGCCTCGTGTCAAAACACATACAAAAACAAATTTAACAGCTAGTCGAGTTTTATATCCGAAACCGAAAACGAAATATTTTTGAATACATATATATATATATACATATCTTTTTTTTTTTTTGCAAATAACAAATAAATAAGCACTACACAGACAGAATATTACAAAGACGTACGATACGTAATAATTAAGCAAGTAACATGTGGCAAGTGCTTTACAAATTCAGCAAAAACTCGACAAAAAGTGTTTTGTAAAATTGAAATTGTAATGCCAGCTGCTTTGACCAATTGCAAAGCAATAAACACTTTTACATGTGTATTTACATACACAGATACATACACATTTGTGTGCTTTTATTGAGTTGAATACGAGGAACACAAAAGTGAAACACAAAAAAAAAAACAAGTTGCTCTCAGCTGTTTTTAAGATTAGCCACACTGGTTCACACACACACACACGCGCAAACAGAACACGTCACGCATTTGTATGCATGTGTACGTGTGTGCGAGCGTGCATGTGTGTCGGGGCTTTCTTGTTTATAAACGTGCGTTGAATGGCCGAGCAAGCAATTCGACAAGAGCAAGAGATTTATGTATGCGTCAGCATTCGGCTCTCTTTGGCTTTGGCAAGAGCAACAGCAGGAGAGACACACACATCACCACCATTGACCAACGAAGAACGCAAAGTGCACTTGTCCCGTTCATCAGCTGATCTCGTGCATATTTCTCATTTCAACACACACTCTCTGCTTTGCTGCTGTTGTTGTCGCCGTTCTTTATGTTATTTTGCTTCCGATTTGTAGCCGAAACGGCGACGTCGATTCCCAATGTTAATATGCATGGCCGTGCATAATATTATAGAAATTGACATGTGTGTGAATGTTTGTCTGTCTCACAGTGGCCGTTGTTGACCGTGAATGTGACTATGGCACACACACACACACATACACACACACGCGCGGCACTCGCTTTTGGTCTAAACTGTCCATTTGGAGAGTTATTTAAAAACAGGTCAAGGTTAGAAGTACGTGTTGAACACATGAAGCGTCAAGCGTGATGCGCAGGCGCTGTTATCTAATCAGGCGGGTGTTTACCTCTGTGTGTGTACAACAATAACAATACATTTGAATCGTAATAAATGCGATTTAGCGACTTAACTGAGTCGCAGATTATCATTAATCTAGTTCTATCGTTTAGCTAAATTAGTTTACAACTGCGACTCAATTGAGCGAAAGAACGAACGAATAAGCGTACTAAAGGGGAAAAAAACGAAAAGCGACTACGGTGAATCACACACAATTTAAGTAGAGTCTGCAACTAATTTACATGCATGCGTCAGAAATTGCTTTGTTGTTTGCATATGAAAAGGATACAATACGTAGGCGACAACAACGCCGAACATCACTTCAAAGTAATACATGTCCTTATAGCGATCCAGGACTTTCGCTAGCATCTTAGCATCTTGTATATCACGTGGTATTTTCAAATGTTGCTTCTCAGTGCTGTAAAAAGTAAAAAGTAACAAAGACACGCACACACACACATACACAATTAGAGACATTATATACATTTGTAATACATGCCGAGAGTTGATCTGAATGTACGTGTGTGTGTTTGAATGCAAAGTGGCGTGACTTGAGTCAAGCACACAAGCTCAAAGCGCACAAGCACAGCTGGTAACATTTTCAAGTGTGTGTGTGTGTGTGTTTGTGTATGTGTGCATGTGTGTGTGATCAACTCGATACTCACGCATTCAATTCGGGAAATATTGCATAGACATAGAACATGGCTAGCAGACTGGCAGCGAATATTGCAACAACAATGACTAGAGATTTCTTAGTTGCTTTTCGCTCGTCAGCAGACATTGCCTCTTTCTGTGGCGTTGTTGCTGCTGGCTGTTGTTCCTGTTGTTGCTGCGCCTGTTGTTGCGGCTGTTGAGTTTGCTGTTGTTGTTGTTGTTGTTTCGGTGGTTTATGCTTGCCATTTTGAGTGTTCCTCGCACGCAGGTTTAGCATCTTATCAGCAATCTCTGATGAGCAAGAGTGAAACGTCGAGATTAACAAAGGGGGAGGGGGAAGGGGTTAAGGTGAATTACCGTTGTCGAGGCTGTTATCGCTAATAAGTTTCACGTTGCTGCTGCTGCTGCTGCTACTGCAAGTGTTCTCCGTTTTGCAAGACATTCTCGTGTCGGATGAAGCACTTTCTGCTTCCGCGTTTGCTTTTGTTTTGCAAGCTTTTCAGATTGCAACGCCTCTAAATGTATCAGTTATTGTTCCGCAGTTGTTGTTGTTGTGAGTGTGAGTGTTTGCGCGCCAGCAATAGTCGCAGCAACTATCTCTCTCTCTGTACGAATAAAAATTAATCGATAAGACACTGCTAAAAAAAAAAATAAAACACTGCCCTAACGCCAATTTGTGACAAAATTTTAAACTTTTATTGGGCTACATGTGGGCTGGTTACGCGCTTAAACAATGCATTCGTCCCGTATCTTTCAACAACTCATGTTTTTCAATTTATATTTATTAATTTAACGACGAGCTCACTTCCACTTTTGTGTTTCGCGTAACACTCCTCTCAATGTGACCGGAGACGACCAACGACCAAAACACTAACTGTTTGGGCTTGTGTTGACCAACACTACAAAAAAGTACTGACACGATATTCAGTGTTACAGATATCCGAAAGCAGTGCGCACAACATGTGCTGTTGTTCTCTTACAGTATGTTAACGTTTCAAATACCGCTGCGTTTTAGCATGACTTAAATTATTTAAACAGCCATCATTAACATATTTTTATACTCGGACAATGATCGGCATATATATATAAATATATATTGGCCAGACCCACCCACCCCCAGCCTTTATAATCCACAATTCTTATGTCGTGCAGCTCATTGAAGGAAATATCTGCGACATCGAATAGCCTCTTGATAAGCATCGAAATAACCAAATTTCTTGTTCACGTTAACCACCACCCACAATTTAAGAGGCGAATTTAACCCCTCAACCCCCTAACAACGCCTACCCACAGCTCTGCAAGAAAGTCAATTGCAAAATTCTCAATTGATTTGAATTTTGTTTTATTCACAACAAAAATATACATTTGACCCTCATTTAACCATTTTTAAAAAGTGGGTAATTTGTAATTTCGCTTTGTTTTTCTTTTTGTCGTGTGTTTTAAGAGCGACCGCGCTTTGTTTTGTTTTTTTATATAAGTGTATGTGTATGTGTATATAGCTAAAGCTATTTCTTGGAACTCTCGACTCTCGTTTTTGTGTATTACATTAATTTATTTTATAATCTAGATAGCCAATATGCTTTAAATTATAAAACGGTTCTTAAGAACTGTCCGCCATTTACATACCGTGTCTACCTGATATTGACCATATTGTTGATGTCTCTCGGAAATCCGATTTACTTTACTCGAGCACTTCTATAATGTATGTGGATGTGGCTATGTTTGCTAATCTTCTTACAAGTTTTATGTTCTTATTGTTTTTATTTTTTCTTCTGATTTTGTTGTTGTTTTTTTTTTCTTGTTTTGGCTCTTAGATGTTTTGTAAATGGGCGTCGTCTCTTCTAATAAAGGTTATCAGTGTTCGATGAGCGCGGCTTCTTCAGCTTTTCCAGATTCTTAATAACAATGTCGTGCAGTGAGGAATAGCGATTGCGCACCTCGCAAACCACCAGCCACAGGCTGAGATACTCCTTCTCGTCCAGCTCGACAACGGCGCGCCTGTAGTCATCGATGTGCGGATACTTGGCCACCTTCGAGACAACCTTGGCACGGGTAAGAAAGTATCTCGATATCTGATCAAAAAAGGCGGCGGCCTCTGACTCAACAGTCTGGATCTCGGCCAGCGTATCCTCCTGAATTGAGACACCGAAATTGTTGCCATCCTCGATTTTGGGTATCATAAATGAAATCCACATTTTAAGCAGGTTCGCTGAGAAATGGACGTTAGTTACCATTATTTGGTCGGATGTATCAATATCGTTGATTACTTACAGTCCTCGACAAGCTTTCGTATGATGGGCTTCACCACCTTAATCATTTCACAGAGCGGCTTATTGCACGGCACAGTGCCACTTGGTATACCCAATACCGCTGTGCCGGAAATGTTGTCATCTTTGCGGGCACGCTTGGGCACTGGGGAATCGTTGATGGTATCGCCGGCGCCGCCGCTATCGTGATTGTTGACCAATATGGGTGTCATTACCGGAATGTTCAGATCCTGATGAACCTCGCTAAAGTTGCGTTCATTGAACATGGGCGTAGCAAGAAGTTCATTCAGTTCCACGATTTTCTCGGGGAAACCTTTTGTAATTAGGATCTCCGCCTTCGTGATGAGAGAGTCCTTGTACTCCTGCACCTTGCTAATCGTATCCTTAGTCATTGTTATCGCTCACTGCACACACTAACCAAGCACCCAACTAACTTTTAACCGTAACCAAATCACGAAATCACCGGGCGTTTTGCTGCTTATATTGCAAGAGTAGCGCGTGCTTCACGTTCTGCCACTTGCGTTGGATTGAAAGACGAGTAATTGCTCGCCTGACAGCGTGCACTATTCAAATAAACGAAGGTATACAATGCAGCGTTGTACAGTGTGTGTGTATGTGTGTCTGCTTATGCTGTATTTGGAATACGCTTTTCGCCCATTACTTACCAAAAAAAACTCTTGAATGCTTTTAATGCGACAGTCGGCTTGTCCACGCTTATATTTTATGACTCTGGCTGTGGTGAAATTTACAGTATTGTAAAACGAGAACTGTTCAAAACAGTGCTGCTGACGATACAATAAGAGTGAAAATGTACGATACATATTCTTTTTTATTTATTGCAGCGGGAAACAACGAATTTAATTATATATTTATATCATTAACAACTTTGTCAGAATTTCGGCCCTTATTTTCCAAAAATTAACATATCTCTATTTGAATAACAATATTAGCAAAAATCCGGTATAATTTACTATCGAATGGCGCACAATCGATATATCGATATGATATCGATTCCCAGTGTGAGTAGCTCAGCACATAGCAGGAGTACGGACATGGGTAATAAACAAATAAAACAGCATCTGGAGACGGCACAGAAGACGGGTGTGCTGAAAATCTCATTGCAACGGCTGCAGGAGTTCCCACCGCAGCTGAAGACCTATCCCAACGTGCTGAAGACGTTGGATTTATCGCAGAATCGATTCGAGCACATACCAGACGAGCTGGGCCGCCTCACATTGTTGAAGCATCTAAATCTGAGTGGCAATCGCCTGACCGATCTCAATGAGGTGGTGGGCGAACTGGTCAAACTCGAGGTACTACTTCTAATGGACAACCTATTAACAAAGCTACCCAAGGCGCTGAGCAATTGCACGCATCTGAAAACGGTCAATCTGAGCAACAATCAGTTGAAGCACTTCCCTTCAATGCTCTGCGGTCTGAGGCAACTGGATGTGTTGGATTTGTCGCGTAATCAAATAACCGAAGTGCCCGCCGAGGTGGCGAATCTGTATGTAACCGAGCTGAACCTTAATCAGAACCAAATATCATCGGTAGCCGAAGAGATTGCCGATTGTCCCAAGTTAAAAACGCTGCGGCTCGAGGAGAACTGCTTGCAGGCGAATGCGCTAACGCCACGCATACTCAAGGACTCCAAGATATGCAATCTGGCGGTCGATGGCAATCTGTTTAACTCCAAGCAGTTCACCGACCTCGACGGCTACGACGTCTACATGGAGCGCTTTACGGCGGTCAAGAAGAAGATGTTCTAAACATAGCGTAACATACACAAATACATAAACATATACAAACATATATATCTACATATATTTATAATAATATATATTATTTAATTTATTAGCTCAATTCTATGATTTCTGTGTAATTCCAAAAAGAGAGTAAACAAATTGCACTTCTACAAACACCAACTCTGTTCTGTTCCCAGTGAAAGATTGAGTGAGATGCGACCAACTTTTGATCTCTCATTCACCAAATGCGGCTCACAGTTTGCCCTTAAGCAGTGGCTTCAGATGTGTCTGATAGGTGGCATTGACGGGCTCCTGGTTGAGTGGATTGCGACGCGCCTCCTCCATCAGGCGCTCATAGACACGACCATCGTAACAGCCCAGTGTGGAGCCGAGCACGCGATCATCGAAATCAAAGCCATCGACAATGGCAACCGCATTGGGACGCAGTGCAGCCAGCAGTTGTTCGTAGCGCTGCTCCAGCTGCTGCAGCTGCGCAGCCCCAATGCTGTTCCACTTGAGCACGGCGCCCAATTGGCGCAGGCACGTGTCTAGCACAAACAGCTCCACCAGTTGCTGCAACACCTCGGCCAACTGCGGATTGACGCAACGCTTCAGCTCCAACATTTGGCGCATGGAATTGCGCACCAAGTGGACGTGTCCGTGCAGCGTTGCAGCCGCTATCAAACGTCGTCCGGCCAAATTTGTGGCCTGCTCTTTGGTGTGGCCGCCGCGCGTGCGCTGCTCCAGCTGCCACTGCCATGCCTCACGCACCTGTTCCGTGGCGCTAATCTCCAGCGCACGCGCCACATTCTCAAGCAGATCGCTGCCCCAGCTCAACTGCGCTGCATTGCGCAAATAGCCGATGCTGGCGGGCAGCTCCTTCTGCGCATTGGCATTGGCATTGGCATATTGGCGCATCAGAAAGCGAGCTGTCTGCAGCAGGAGCACAGTGTGCTCACCCTCGTAGGTGAAGGCAGCGCAGGCCAGGCCGTGGATGCTGTCAAAGTTGGCCGAGGCCAAATACCCATGGCCGCCGCACGATTTGCGCAGCACATCGATACCATCGACGGCGTCCTGGCTGCACACGGACTTTAAACAGCAGCTGAGCGCATGCAGCTCAGCCAACTGACCCTCTGCTCCCCCTCCAGGTGTTCCCTTCTCTTTCTCCGTTAGCTGTTGCATGGTGCTCTGATAGAACGACCACAAAACATTCGCAGCGAGCCGATAGCAAACGCCGCGCGCAATTTCTGGCAGAATTTTCGCCTGCTGCGTCAAATGATTCAAGATCTGCGGCTCCGGTGCATTTGGCTCAATGGGACTCTGGCGACGCACGGCGGCATAGCTGGAAGCGGAAGCAAATGGGGAAGATGAAGTTGAAAGGAAAATCGTCAAGCACTTACCGAGTGGCTATGGTTGCCGCCTGGAGCAGCCCAAACATCACGTCGCGCACAATCATGACGCGCACAAAGACCATTGTGCCGTAGACGAGAAGCGGCTGCGATGCCTTTACGAATCGTCCATCGGGGAGCACTTGGGCATGCTTCATTAGCATCTGGTTGCGTGGTATGCGCACATTGCGAAATCCCAAGAAACCATTGTTGACACCGTTGGCGCCCAGCTTGGGCCCAATGTCACCCACATCGATGCCCGGCATCGGCTGGTGCGTCTGCTCATCCCTAATCCGCACCAGAAACTGCTGCAGCCCATGATGCTGTCCGCGTATATACAGCTGTGCCAGCACCACGACCACATTGGCCGTGTGCCCCAATCCCCCCGGCCACCACTTGTAGCCGGTCAGCGTGGGTGTATTGAGGACAAACTCCTCCCGTTCCACATCGTAGTCGGCACGCGTCTCCAGGCCGCGTACATAGCTGCCATGGCCGAGTTCGGTTTGGGCATAGGTACCAATGATACCGTCCAGGCGCCAGGTGCGTCCCAGCCAGAGATGCTGTTGCTCCTCGTTGCCCTGATTCAGCAATGTGCTCAAAAACATCGAGAAGTGGAGGCGCAGTGGAAAGCTCTGCTGGAACAGTGCCGTGCCCAATGGGCCCGACAAGAGCTGTCGGTAATTTTGCAGTGCTTTTATGTCCATAGTCTCCCCATCCTCACGATCCTGATGCTGGTCCGTCTCCTGATTGAGTCGTTTGCGCTGCCACTGACGCAATTTGGCTAGAAATTTGGTGCCCTTGGCAAGAGCATGCTCGTAGCGCTCCTTGTACGACATGCAGCTGGGATGCACTGCATCATCGAATTCCGGATCATCAAAGAAAAAGCGATCCAGCGCACGCCGCTCCTCCAGTTCGGCACGCCCCCCTGCCCACCAAACGGCAAAATCTTCGCTGGCTATTGTCGCCGCCTCGCGCTCCCGCCTCAGATCAATGCAGTCGGCCGATTTCTTCATTTGCAACAAGACTCCCTTTCACTTTCAAATGCAATCAAGTTGCGACTACAACTGGTTGTTGGCTTTTGCAGAGCCACAAGTTGTGTTTTTTTTGTTATCAGCTGTTTGCGTACATAAATATATAGTGCAAATGTATCAACATATATGTATTTATTTGAGATAATTGTTTAACTTTGCACCCCATCTTAAAGGTGACAACAGCCATTCAAGTGCGACATAAGTAGCGGGCGCGAATGGTACCCGAGTGAATTTTTTAATCATCCCCCACAGTTCCCCACACCATCTCTGGCCCTGTGCAACATTTTTTTGAGCAACCGACTGGATTCTTTTACTCGATAGGTTTTTGGGATTTGTAGCCAACGTCAGACATGGTCACATTGCAAAATGTTTGGCGGGCAAATTGCAAAGTAAATGTTAAACTGCTGTCTCGCTCTACCCCATTGCTGCGCATGGTTGGTGTCATGAGAATCGCATAGAATTTGTTCATTATGTTCAGCTTTGCAATTAATTTTCATTTTTTGTTTTCATTTATTATCGTATGTATATATAGAAAAAGCGACATAGACATTGTTTTTATATTTTGTAACTATATATAAGTAGGTGTATACTAATACGTCGAATACTTAATGAGTTGTTCCCGATTTAGAACCAGGCAACTTTAAATCAGCTCATTGTTTTAACTGGGCTATGGATTAACTATTTCGGTAACCGTTATTGTGGCTTGGACACCATTTAAAAGCCTAGAAAAAAAAACAATGGCACGAGTACATAATATCAACAGACATCGCATGTAAACATAAATATGTGTATAGTACTATATATTAATTGGATTTCATTGTTAATGCCACTCCCAAAAGCCAAACAGAGCCAATAATAGTCGGATCAGTTGCGATCCGAATGTACATAGATGTACTATAATTACTATAACAACTGGGCATAAACTTAACAAAGAAGAAAATATTGAACGATTTACTTGGACCATATATGTATATAGAAAGCTCTGTTGACCTTTTGGGAATAACATGTGTACATTTGTATTTAAGTGTAACTCTCGGTGCTATTCAGCAAAAATATGTATTTTATTTGATTTTTATTCGTATTTTTATTTTCATTTATATTTTTATTTATATATATATATATATGTTTGTTTTTTTTTTATTGTTTTAGCAGTTGTTAACATAATGTTACTTCATATCATAATTGTCCTGCTCTTATATCTCGTTGTGCTCAATTAACATAACAAACAGTTGCTATATTTTACGTAGACATACAAACAAACACATTCACACTGCCTGCTTTACACATACAGATACATATACATATATATTGATAAACATACACACACACACACACACACACACATACATACATACATACAAACAGACAGACAGACACAAATAGTATAGGGATTAACAATAATTTCCGAGATCTTCGTTATGCTTATTTGTTGAAACATATTCGTTCGTTATTCTTATTCTTCAACTTGCTAATTTGTTCAGCTACTGCTGCCAATTGCCAGGTGCCTGCCCAGCTTATCAACAGTTCGTTTAAATCAAAATTGAAATTGATCTGACGCCCCACAAAGAACGTTGAAATATATACATATATACATATACATATATATATATATATATATACATACATATCCTCAGTTATCGTTTTTCGTTATTTGAACATTATTGTTTCAGTTTTATAGTTAAGAGCTTACTACCCATAGTACATACATATCGCATATATCGCAACCACTCTGCTGTGCATACATCCATACATACTCACATACATACATACATCATTTCATATTTTAATATGCATATATTTTATATTGATAGATTGCATCGTTTCACATTGTACTACAGACTTTGCACCAACATGTTCACACTAACTCATTTACATGCATGCATACATTCATACACACACACACACAGTATGTGTTACATCCATACACACATACACACACACATGGATGCTTAACACTAAAGTTCACAAAAAGCGCACTAGCAAACTCTCTGCTAGCCTAGAATTACAGTTAAGAGCAAGCCGAACTGTTAATTGTGCCTGTGGGTTAGTCAACACTGCACAACAGTAAAGTGCACTATAGTTGAGCCAAGCAAATCAATATACATATAAACATTGATGTACATACATACGTCAACCGCCACTTGCTCGTCAAATTAACAGAGTGAACAGCGATGCCCGCGAAGAGAAATGGTAAAAAAAATAAGGAGTCAATTGTGGTTATTAATCATAGTAAACAGCATAATCGTAATAGTTAATAAATAAAGATTCTAGACAATCGTTTGACAATCATTTCACATTTGTTATATAGTATCGTATTACATATCATATTACAGCTATATTCTCTAAAACATAACTGCATAAATCGCGCTAATTTTTCAACACATACTCAACATTCTCTCAACATTCATACAGAAAAAAAAACAAAAAAAAAAAAGAAAAACAAAAAGGGAAATGATAAATGTTACAGTTATAGTTAAAATAAAATTAATAATGCTATTCACAACAGAGATAAAAATCTTCTTCTTTTTGTTTGCACGTTCAACATTAATAAATATATACAAATGTATTTGCATATGCATCTATTTAGGTATATTCGTTTTAACAAATGCAGGCTTTATATAGTACTATATATTTAGTTTAGTATGGTACATTTGTACATATATATATATATATGTATGCATTTGTATGTAGAATTCAATTTAACATTTAGTATTACAATTATTGTTGCTTTACATACATAGATAATTTCATAAAACTCGCGTTAATTCTCGGTTTTTTGGGCGTATCATATACATTCATAGAAACTACTACAACTAGTTCACTTAATAACTATTACTGTAATGTTATATGTATATATATACATATACATATATATATATATATATATATATATATATATATGTATTTATAGCTCTGTTGATTCTTGCTTTCCGCGTGCTTCTTGTTCGCTTCTTTTTTACTTTTGCGTAACTATTTTCTTTTGTTTGTTTTTGTTTTTTGTTTTTGTTTTTTAGTGGCACAGCCACGTTTTGAACTTTAGGCCTTTCTTCTTACTCTGGCTTTGCCTTTGACCTCTGACCTCGTCCTCCTCCTCGTTCGATGGTTCTGCTTCATTTTGTTGTTTATGTTTTCTTGTGTTTCTTGTGCGTGTCTTGGTGTGTGTGTGTGTGTTGGTTGAGGCGGGGCGGGGCAGCATGATCAGCTGTGTGTGTGTGTGTGCGTGTGTGTGTTATGTGTGTGCGTGTGTTAAGAGAGTGACAGAGATAGATAGAGTGTGTGCGAGGGAGTTGACCGATTGACGAGGAACTCACGAATTTTCCCATGGTGATGATGACAACAACACCAACAGCAACAACAACAACGACGGCAACGGCGACGAAAACGGCAACGACAACAACAACAACAACAACAACAACAACGGCGACGACAGCGACAACAAATGGACATCAAAAACAATAAACAACAATAATTTGTAACTACAACAACAACTAGAGTGCGTTGAGCAGGCGACAACGACGACGACGACGACGGACGACGGCGACGCGTGCGTCTATTTGGTTTCATCCTGATCCATGGGCTCCTCGGAATCATCACGCGAAAGTGTTCTAAAAGGCACAAAGCGAGTCAGAGATGGATTTAGTTCAGGCATATTGATTGGCTCACCTGTGCAACGTCTGCATTGAGAGGCCAGCCATGGCATTGACCGTTTCAGATTCGTCGTGCTCAATCTTGAGCGCATCCAGTGCGGACAGACAGACGGTGTGCTCCAGCAGCCGGACGCAGGGCCAATGAGTTTGCTAATCAAACAGAGAGAGAGCGAGAGAGAAACGGGCAGTTAATGGAACGGTTGGAAGGATATGTGACTGATTTGGATGGATACCTGTATGGCAATCGTCTTCTGCAGCGTATTGATGGCATTCTGACAGGGCGGTCGCTCCAATTCGCCTTGGGCAATTGGTGCCGCCGGATCACCGAGCAGGGCGCGCACGCACTCCTGCGCCGAATCACAAATTGCTGTCAGATCGTAGCCACCCTCGAGGGCAAGGACCACCTTGCCATTGGCCAGCTGGAGGAGTTCGCGTGTCATCAGGCCAAAGCATGCCGGCGAGACATGATAGCCGCCAAGTGGCGCCGGATGGCCGGTGGCCGCATCAAAGCCCGACGAGACAAGCACAATATCCGGATTAAAGCACTTGGCAATGGGCATCACAACGGTACGGAATGCAGCGATATATTCGGCATCGCCCAGCGGTGGATTCAATGCGCCCGACCAGGAGATATTCACATTATAGCCGATGCCAGCACCGGCGCCGCACTACAAAGAGACACAGAGAGTGTGTAAGAGAGAGAGAGCAAGAGAGAGAGAGAGAGAGAGAGAGAGAGAGAGAGAGACGCACCTCGGTGGGGCCGCCCGTGCCGGGAAAGAAGTTGCCATCATCGTGTCGATGTATGGAAAGATAAAGAATGTCGGGACTTTGGTAGAATGCTTGCTGTGTGCCATTGCCATGATGCACATCCTGAGAAATGGAATTGGAATGAATTTGAAAGTGAGTTGAAAGCGAATGGAGAGTTTTGCATCGGACTTGCCCAATCAACGATGAGGATGCGCTTCATATCGGGCACACGCTGGCGCAGCAGCTTGGCGGCAATGGCGATCGAATTGAAGAAACAGAAGCCCATCGCCAGATTGGCCTCCGCATGGTGGCCGGGTGGACGGACGACGGCGAAACCGTTGCGCAGATCACCTCTGGCCGTTTTGAAGGCCAAATCGATGACACAGCCGGCTGCCATTCGAGCAGCGGTCGCCGTATGATGCTCATTCCATGTGGTATCCAGATCGACACCCAATCCGCCGCACGCCAGACGCACAAAGCTCGCGGAGAGTGTGCTCTCCAGTTTGGGCCGCGTCAACTGGCCCTGATTGGAGCCAAATAGCATTGAATGCGCCTCCGTGTGCACCGTCTGCAGCTCCTCCTGTGTCGCCTTGCGGGCACGCAATCGATCGCAACGCTTCACCAGATCCGTTTCATTCAGACGCGCCCAGACGCTCTGCAGCCTGCCGCTGTGCTCCGGATGCGATGCGTTGTCGCCGCAAATGCAGGCATGCTTCAGCATCAGCGGATCGTACGCCAGTCCCGTTGTGATCTTCTTGTGCGCTCCCACCGAGCCGCTGCTCTCCAAGAGCGAAGACTGTTGTTGTTGCTGCTGCTGCTGTTGTTGTTGCTGGTGCTGCTGGTGCTGCTGCTGTTGACGCAATTGGGCGGCGTATGCGTTGCCCAGCAACTGTCGCTTGTGGGGCAGAGTCAGATTGACGGGCGGTATGTGATCGGCCGACGAGGATGTGACAATCGGTGTCGGATGCTGTCCCGTATCGGGTATCTGGCTAAGGCCATGGCCAGGCACCAGCGGGCTGCTCAAGGTGCGCGATAGCGGACGCATCAGTCCCTTGGTCAGCTCCTCCTCCTGCTGCAGAAAGAGCAGTTCCCGCTGCTGCTGCAGATACTCCTGATCCCGTTGCTTGCTCGACTTGCTGCCCACCGCTGATCCTGTTGAGGCAGCGGCGGCGGCGGCAGCAGCGGCAGCAACAGCTGCCGCTCGATACGAGGCCGCTGCGAGGGCTTCGGGCAGATTCTGTGAGGTGCTCGTCGCAATTGTGTTGGTCAGCACCGTTTTGGGCGGCTTCTTCTTGTCGGTGAGATCCATCACAACAGCAGCATTGTCATCATCATCCTCCTCGCGCAGCTGCGGCTCCCGTATGGCGGCCACAACAGCCGCGGCGGCATCGCTGCGCGTCAGCACCTTCTGTCGCAGCTTCTGGGTGAGCACCTGATGCTCGTACGCCTGTCGTTCCGCCTGCGAATATCAATTGGAGTCACATCAAATGGATAGCATGGATAGCAGGGACACTCACCTCGCTATTCTCGTAGTGCGTTTGCACCACGTTCAGCTGGCCGGCGCCGGTTAGCATCGGATGTCCCAGTGGCAACGGTGCCGACTGGGTGCGTCCCAGCGGTCGATGGCCCTGTTTGTGCAGATGCACCTGGGCCACCTGGGCGTCCGTGATGGGCACATGGCCAGCACCAGCACCACCGGGAACACCAGGACCACCAGGACCAGCAGCGTGGCCATGCCCATGGCCATGTCCATGGCTGTGCGGATGCGTGTGCGGGGGATGCGGATGTGCGTTGTGCTGCTGCTGATGGCCGTACAGGGCATGGGCGTGACTGTTGGTGGGCGGCAATGTGCCGGCGGCAGCTGCAGCGGCAGCGGCGGCAACAGCCACAGCGGCCGCATGGAGATTAACAGCGTTGGCACCACCGACACCACTTAGCTGCATGTAGGACGAAGACGAGGGCAGAATTGTGGAGGCAGCATGTGCCTGCGGCGGCGCCGTATCCCCCACCAGCGATGCCTGCGACGAGGACGTCGATGTCGCCGATGCGGAACGCACAACTGGCGATGGCTGTGGCGCAATCCCAGTTGCCGGCATCATTGACAGCGACGGCGCCGGCTGTCGGCCAAAGGGCATCGCTAGCGGATTGTAGTAGGTGGGCGGTGTGCCGGCAACGCCGACGCCAACGCCAACGTTAACCGGCGATGGACCGCCGGCACCGGCAGCTGTGGCCGCCACATGCTGACGCAGCGCGGCAAACATAACAAAATTGGCCTGGCCAGCCTGGGCCGCATTGCTTAAGTGTGGTCGGCCAAGGGATATATTTGGCAGGGATGGTGAACTGAACAGTGGCAGATCGTTGATGTTGCTCCGCTGGCCGGGCTGATATTGGCTGCCCTCCTCGTTCTCCTCCTGGATGGGCGCGCTTGTCGGTGACCCTCTGCTGCCCACCACGCCCACCGACAACGTTGTCGACGATGGCGGCGAATTGGGCCCAGAGTCCGTTGTGCTGTTGCAATCTTTATGGAATCGATTCGTGGCAGGGCGGGCAGGTTGGAAGGGGGAGGGAGGGTGTTGTTGATAAAATAAATTTACAGTTAAATACAGATTTGAATTAATGTTTGATTCATGTGATGTGAGTGGATGGTGAATGGTGAATGGTGAATGATGAACGGTTTCTTATTCTTTGTATTTTTTTTTTATCTTTTTTTTTTTTGGACAGCAGCTTTTGTCTTTTGGCCATGCGACAAGCAGCAGCAGCAGC